>CM036627.1:20300024-21500024 GCA_020746105.1 Trogon surrucura
GTCATGCGCCCCCTTACCCTGAACTGCTGTGGCTTTTCTTGAATGCAAGTTTGAAAAGTGTTGTGGATTCTTTGTTGAGAGAACAGACGTTAATTTTGTTAAGAAAATGCAGTTAAAGGGCATTAGGTCGTGGCTGAGGTTGGAGGAGGAGGCAAAAGCTCCCCTTTGCCATTAATTCCTACGCCCCTTATTTTAGCACTTGTGCAACTCTCCCTGCGCTTCCCTCTGCGTGAACTGGGAGCGTTCTACTGATGGACACCACCATAAAGCTCACGTGAAAGAGGAGAGCCCTCCGTGTCCTTTCAGTGCCACTGAACTGAGAAATGGGCTCAGAAATCAGAAAATTCTTGGGTCTGGCTCCGCAAAGTCAACGTTCCCGTGGGCCAGCTCCACCAGCGAGGTGCCGATGCCTCGTGCAAATGCGGGGCCAGGTTTTGTCAGCATCGCTATTTGCACGCACCCGTTTGGAGTTTCGCTTACCCAGACTGCGGGTTGTAGATCAACTCAAGTAGTGGTTCTTGGAATCAAAACAGGAGCTTTGGCTCCTGGCAAATACAGATTTACCCAAAATGTTTCCTGCGTTTGAGACCAAATGCCGTGGCGCGAAATGTTAGTGATGCATAAACCAGCTGTGCGTAACGCAGCCGGAACGATGGCACGGGTTAGAGCTGAACTGGAACGTGTTGACTGTGATCACAGGATGAGTAATTCATTGGGGCTGGATTTTGTTTAACTGGCAAGGAAAGGAATATCAAGTCTCTGCCTTTAGTAAGCATTGTCAGTGGAAGTACGGAGCGTTCAGAATGTGTCAGGTGTGGGGATTAACGTGGTTCATAATGTCCATTGGAAGGGGAACGCTTCACAAGGGAGCATTCTTCTCCTTAAATCTAACAGGGCCATGTTGATGGAAGCTAATGTATTGCAAATTAATGTTTTATTAACATATTGAAGAGGAGTGCGCATGGCCGTTGATAGGGATTGGACTTGATGATCTTTTGAGGTCCCTTCCAATCCCTAACATTCTATGATTCTATGATATAATACTCTGGTGTATCGCCAGGACCGTAGCGACATGCAAGTTTTAACTCTTGTTCAGTTGCTACTTTTGCTATTATTCCTTTCAGGTAATGGCTGATTTTCGAGCTGATGTTTGCATGTCATTCTTCCGCCCAGATTTAGTTCTTAGAAACAAATGCGTTTTCAAGTTTAGTGTAGGGAAATCAACTACTTTCCATTTTTAAAATTTAGATGTTTTGAAATAGTTAGGCAGCGTTGTTAGTGGAACAAAGTGGAGCCTTGAAACTAAAGTTTAGGTAATGAGAGCAAGCTTTTGTAAAATTCTCGTAGCTTAGCATCAGAGCAGCAAAAAAAATGATGTCTTGCAGTGATGTTCTGATTGTGCTAACTACAAGGTGTAAGTTTTACAAGAAGTTACTAAAAGTTAACTGGGTGATTTCCATTTCCTTGTATTTTATTATGTTCTGCTGTCCCCGTGTGCAAAGCCTCACTGCCACAGCACCTTAGGGTGCTGATGACTTACTGTAATTGTCCTTTATGACTTGCCTGGAAGATCCACTATTACTGTCTTCCAGAACGAAAGGACTGGAACCCTGAGCAGATTTCAGTCCAACTAAATCTTTCAGAAGCTTCAAACGATTGGTTGCGTGCAGATACACGGAAATGTTGTGTGGGTCTCGTTGGTGGATCGGTCAAGATTTCATGGAGACACTGAGTGTTAGACTTAAACTCTTTATGAATTCAGTCCCAGCTACTGCAACCAGCAGCTCGCATCGCGTGGTTGCGTGTGTTTGTGTGTACACACCCCGATTACTTTAGAATTAGCTGACTTTAAGAATTACAGGATTAGAGATTATTGCTACAGTGATCATGTCATCTGCTGCCGTCGTTCTGCATGCGAGTGCGCAATCAGCTGGAAGCCTGACCTCCAAACTGGTAATCCACGCGCGGGCTGGCTGCCGCTCACTCGTCCTCTGCCACCAAATGATCAGGTGTCACCGAGCCGCCTCCTTAATCGAGGGGGTTTGTTGTATTTTTATCGGTGTGAATGGAAAAAACGTACCAGGATTCTCACTTAATGACGGTGTCAGGTGTTTTCAGGGTTAAAAAATAAATTAATCCAGCAATGCAGAAAACTCAAACAAAATAGTCTACATGTTTAAGTCATAAAGCTCTATAGGTCTATAACGTTTAGGTCTGTATTTAAAATCTCATGACATAAACCCACGATGTTGCATCTGTTCACTAATAAAAGCAAATTCATAAAGATGAATTAGTGCTATACTATGGTTGGGATTTGAAGCACTTTCATTACAGCTTTTTTTTTTTTTAATCCAAAAGTCTGATTTCTTTCAAACATGTACGGGGGGATTCTGAATACAGTTTGGGGGGGGGTGGTGTGTTTTACTTGTTTTCCAGGATATTCCCAGTGTGTCCGTGAGCAGATTCCTGATCTTGCTCTCCGACAGAATACGCAGATGGGAAGGCTGTGTGACGTACTGGGTATGTTATGAGCTGATGCCTGCCTGGTTTTTGATCGTTATTTGCCCGTAGTTGTGAGTAAAAGATAATGACCGATGGGGACTTTCTTCTTGCATTAATGTTAAGCGTAGAGAACGTATAAGCTCCCAAGTAATTTATCTGCTAATGCACCTGCTCCTGCCCACATTATTCGTAAGAAAAATGTGCTGACTCTTTCGGACTCCACAGCCTCGTCCTGTGACGTGCTGAGCACCACCAACAATCACAAGTGTTTAGTGTTCTACAAAATTAGGCAGCTAATTCTGCCCGTGCTCATTCAGGCTCACACGGAGAGAAGGATGTGCTAGAAAAGAGCAAGCCCTTATTTAAACCAGTTTTTTTGTTTGGTTGTTTTTTTCTTTTAAATTAGCAAATGAGGCAAAAGACATACATTTAAAGTTTTTTTTCCTGGAATGGCAGTCCTCCTTCAAGCAAAGCAGTGAAGGAATATTATTTGTCAGTGACCAACTTCATTGGCTCCCCGGAATGACATACTTTACATGATCCATGTATATTTCAGTATCATTATTATTTTATAAATGCCATTTAGTAAGTTTGGAACAAAAATATATTGGATCCAGAAATTTACAGTTGCCTAAAATAATAATGTAATTGCCTTTATATATTATCTAGGCACTAATATTGTTTTTCCGTCATACGGGTTTTTTGGTTTTTTTTTTTTGTCTCTAAAATGATAGTTAGAAACTTAAAGGGACAAAGTCAGCAAATTAACTACGCGTTCTTTCTTGCTTTAAAATGCGTGAATGTGAAAATTGGTTCTACCGTAAAATGTAAAATAGACCAGGAGTAAGATGCAAACTAGTTAAATATTAAATTATTAACTAGATCAGATGCTTGACCTGTGCTTGGCAGAAAAGCATTGATATTTACCATATTTTTCTTCAGAATACCGGAGGATTTCCTTGCTTGTTGTGACCTCCTGTGAGTTAATGTGTCTCTGGAGCCCCACTGTGTGCGAAGCAGAGTGTGTGTCTCTCTGTAGGGCGGTGCTAGGAGTAGCTAAATATGTTGCAGCTTTTTATTCAACAAATTCACTTGAGCCTGTCAGTTCTTGACGGTGCAGTCAAGGAGTCTTTTTGTACCCTAGCTGGCAAATTTTCAGGCTTTTTTTTTTTTTTTTTTTTTTTGCAAGTCTGAGGAAAATGCCTAAACCCAACAGAGTTAACTATCGAACTGCGCTTTTAATTATTTTGAAAAGTTCTATGGTAATGAGCTGCCTTATACAAAGGCTCCTTTCTCACGCCGGGGTTTCCTTAGCCCAATGCTGGCTTTGCTTCCCCTTCGTTCCCATGTGTTCGCAGTTGTCCCTGGCACTTCCAGAGCTCTTGTTCCTCTGCCCGGTAAAGACAATGGAAGACTTCCTACTGATTTCAGCAGGAGCTGGATCAAAACCTAGGAGTGCTTTTGGGCAGCGTAGTCCGGCGATGCTGCGAGGCCCGTTAATTCATTAGCTCGTCTAGTAACATTAATATTTCAGACGAGCAGAGCCAGGGACATTTTTCCAAAATGGCCTGTGTTAAAGACTTTTCCCTTTCTCACCTCTGAGTGTTTGTATAGACCCTGTCTTTCAGCCCAAGTTGTTTAACACGTGAAAACCAGATTTTCACCCTGTGGTATTTAACTGGCTTATCTGCACCCTCACGTGCTCGGCAATAGTTATTAACGGTACCCTACCGTGAGCTTTTGTGTGGGCAGGACAAGAATAGGGACAGGCATGCAAAATCTAGGCAGCATACGAAACTGCCATTTCATCAGCTTTCTAAACGGAATAGCTCAGTTTTTATAATTTACTCAGGCTAATGGGATATATTTGTTAAAGCCGTGCGCAATTCCTATCGATGCTAATGTGAGTCGCGGGCATAAATCCCCCCGAAACGCTTTCAAAATTCTGCCCCCGCTACATTCTGCAGATTGAATTCTGAAAACTAGCTCGCTCTTTGGGTTGCTGACCCGTCTTCAGAGAAATGCTGAAGCACAGAAAAAAGCAGCGAATCCACTAAGATTTGGGAATTACGGATCTCGCTTTTATTTCCAGGGCTTCTTTTTTAGGGAAGCCGTTTGTTAGCAAATGATCAGGAATTGTCAGATTGCCTTTGTGAACGGAGTCTACCTTTTCTCCCAGTAATGAACATTGTGCCCCTTTGTTTTAGATGCCAACGTGGACGTCATCTACATCTGCCCCCTTCATCTGAGTGAGGAGTTACTGCAGTATTACAATAAACTCCTGGGTCTGCAGGCAGCTGTTAGATCTGGGAACCCCGAGGACATGGGTGACCTGCAGGACAGGTTCAAAATTCTCACCCCTGAAGCTATAAACAGCTTCCCTGTGAGTTTGTCTTCTAATTACTACGGCTTGAGGGATGCAGTAAAATTAAATTGGAAATTTTATAACTTGCAACGCTCTGGTACACATCAGTGAAATATTATTGCAAGTTTAAGGGCTTTACTGATTAGGCTACTAGTTAGAGCATTGGAAATAAATATCCTGGTTTAGCTTTATGGACTTAGTTGAAATAGTCCTGTATCGGCTATTTGTAGATCACTTGTCCCTTCTTCCTTTATGCTCAGGACTGGGAACTTGATAGATTTATATCTTTAAGCAAATCGTAGCAATAAACCATTCTTATTACTCAAACTTTATCTCTGGGTAGCCCGGCATTCAATCATTCATGTGTTTGTGTTTCTTGCAATCAAATCCAGTGCAGAGCTTCTTAAAGAGCGGAACTTACAGCGACTTAGTTTACGTAATGCAGAAATATTTGTTCCAAGCCCATCAATTCAGTTTTAAATCCATGTGCTAAAAAAAAAAAAAGAGACCTTAATTAATGTACACTACGTGCAGCGTTTCTGAAAATACTGCAGCGCGGTGCAGACTCTTTACAGTGGGGAATAATTTGCTACTGTAAATATCAAGTCCACAGTGTCTTAGCTGAGATTTGATTTTTCGGAGACTCTGTGGTACCTTTATATTGCCAGCCTCCATCCTTGGAGCTGTGCTCCTGTTTTCTACATGTATTAATAAGCCTATTCTAGTTATTTTATCTAGAAATCATTCTATGATTTTGTTGGACAACTATTTGTTACACCATATACTGGTTGAAACTTATGGCTTCAGAAGGTGTAAAGAAGCTTTTTTATATTTCATGAATGTGTTGGTTTTCAAATGTAGTTCTATAGTAGTGTACTGTTCAGCAAAACACTTGCGTATATGTCTAAATTTTCTGTTGAAACAGCCTGAAAACACCTTTGTGAGAAGGGAGGAACCCCAGAGTCGGAGCTGTCTGGTAGTTTTGCTCTAGTTAGGATGAATTCCATGGATAGGAACGTGTTGTGTTTTCTCTGAAACGAGAGAAAAGCATCAAGATGAGTTTTGCATTTTGGGGATCTGGATTTTCTTTAGCATTGTCCTTTTGTCTGGATACTGGAAACCTACAGGAATCACAGCTGCCTTCACCTTGTAAAGTTAAATTATTGGGATGGTAAATTCTTCATAAATATGACTGATTTTTTTTTTTTTTTTTTTTTTCTTTTTAAATTGCCCTCTGACAACTGTAGCTGTTTTTTCTCTGGATAACTGGGCTATTTTTTCCTATGCTAACTACCAAATACTGGAAGCTTTAAGAAGCCTTCTACATAAAATATGGTAAAAATATCATCTAAACCACATCATATTATGGATAAAAGACATGCTGCTAGACATGTCCAGGAATGGGGAATGTCTTTTGTGGACCATAGTGATTTCACTGAAGTAGTTTTAATGTAAAAGCAGGCGGTTTTCAGGCGTGACTCTCTTGCGTATAGCCCTCACTCTTCCAACTCTTGGTTGAAAATTGCAGGTTTGACGGGACACCGGGCTGAGGTATCCCTTTGGCTGTAGAGGATATTTGTATGCTAAAACCTGATTATTTGCAAAATCCTCCAATAACTTGTTTTTGTTAAGCGTTACCTTTTTCCCATCTATTTGTGTCCAGGAAGTGGATCTTCTGTGTGGAGAAGAATCGTTACTCATAACTGATCCTCGTCATCCGCAGGCTTCAGTGACCATGGCTTTAGCTGTCGTTTTCCTTGTGTAGGGGTTGGAGCTTTATAGGGTCTCTTTAAGGATCTTTCATCGAGGTCATTTAGTTAAAAGCTTTTGCTTTACCTAAATTTATTCCTAATATATGAAAGTGTGGCTTGAGGGCCACCTTAGCAGGCTCCTCTGAGCAATTCTGGAGACACGAATCAACCTTGGCCAGTTTCCCAGCTACCTTGATGGAAGGAAAATCTCTGGAAAAGGCCCCGAGGCAGGTAGCCCTGTGCCACTTGGCATCTGCAGAGGAGAGGCAGAGAGAGACTGCGAGAGGAGCGTCCATATACCCTTGTCCTTCGGCATTTGCTAAAATGACGTCTTGTCACTCAGTGCATCCAAGTGAAATGTGAAACTCATCCAGCAAAGGGTTACACTACGCCAATTCCCTGTTGGCAGCCCATCAGAACAGCAGAGTGGTAGCACCGAGGTCATCTTCTCTGACCTTGAGAAATGAAAAAAAAAAAAAATAAAAATCAACAGGCTTGAGAAGCAAGAACTAGCCCTTTGGTTAACCTCCTAATGGCTGTTCTGTGCAATTGCGCCGAAATTCTGAGGATTCCTCAGTTCTCCTGCTTTTCCCTGCTCTCACTCGCACGACTATATATCATGGCAGCTACACCCCTCTCAAAGCAGGAATGAACTAGATTTTACGGCCTGTTTCCTGCACTCCTTAATTAACTGTAAAATCCATTATTGAGAGACACAAAGCAAATCTCGTCCCTACATCACCACTCGTGGCCCCAGGGGCTGAGTGACCGGGGCTAGAAATTGATCCTGTTCTCTACACGGCAGAACTGTGCCACGAGACCAACAGGATGGGCCATCTCTTGCTCTCGTACCAGTGCTCAAGAGAAAGGAAACAAATGAATCGGAACACCAAGAGTCTCAGTTTTAAAACTGGCAGAAGCAAAAAAAGACTCCAGGAAACTTGTTTATTGTTCTTTTTGCCCTTATGCTTCCATGACTCCCTTTTTCCTACTAGTCTTTTAAAAGGATACCTGATTTCTCTGACTTATATCCTCACTGTCCTTGCAGGATATCTGACTCTTGACACAGAGACTCGGGCACTTTTAGGAGCTGTGTGTTTGGTATGAGAGCTCTCTGAGAACCTGACAAAAAGGGATTCCTTTTGTCTGCTTCCAGAGACTCCTACATCATCATCCCCATCCAAGTAGCAGAATGAGGATTTGTACTTCAGTCCATGAGAAGGGCCACCTAGGACTTTGAAGGAGTTCTCCAGTCCTGGAAATCTCTAATAAATCCAGTATTTATGTTGTCCTGAAAAGGAGTACTTTCCTGACTAGGGCCTAAATCAGATGAAATCTCAATGTGAAGATTTTCTTCCTGCAGTGGTGATTTGTTTATGGCAGATGATGTCCATCTCTATCTGTCTCGACCTCGGTGCGCCTCTCTCTGCACCTTTGGAAAGATGACTGGGTTATCTGCAGGCCGTGCATAGGATAAGTTGAACAAAATATTTTTTTAGGTTTCACCCGCTATGACTAATACACTTAGTTTAAATTCAGAGTTTACAGCATCTGTCACGAGCAACTTGTTCAGCAATGGACTTCTTTTTTAGAAGATAGTAAAAAGTCTGTCCAAAAAGTTGGAACTCTCGTACTTTAAACAACAACAAAACCACTACCCCTCTCCTTGAGTACTCTGCAGTTGCGCTTACAGTAGCCATCAGAACTACTGTGTAATGGAAACGTATCTCCCCAGTAATTTAATGTGATCAGTGAAAGCTTGTGTAAATCAAAGTGGTTTATTCTCAGAGAATCGCTTAAAATGCTGCTGAACTGTATGGTGAAATACATCCCCCGCTATAGGGGAGTTTTCTTCATTTTTGTATTGATTTTTTTAGGAGCTTTAGAGTTAAACCACGCCAGAAGTGTTGCCGAGATGAATCACTATTATCCAAAGGCCACCAGCCTCTCTGCCGACTGACAGAAGGATAATTCCGCATGGATCAAATAAATACAGATGTGTAGTAATTAGTTCTATTCCCAGTGAGCCCATTTCCAACACACTAAAGATGTGCACGATTATGGAGCCTCACCCCAACAGCTTTTATCAATTTAAACTGCTAAGCTACAGGATAGGTCATAACCCAGCCTGCTATTAATAATGTATTTATTGTGTGCAACATTATAAATTAGGTTCATGGAACAGAACAGAACACCTTTTAACAAGAATAATGTTATCTTTCTACAGAAGCATCGCATGTGCTTAGCCACTCAGCTGAAGTACAGTCCCAAGACAATGGAAAGAATAAAAATTCTTATCCAGAACAGAGATGCCTACATTATCGGAGGGGTTCCCCACAAAGATGATTTAGCAGTGGCCGACATGCTAAATGTGCCTATATTAGGCTCTGCGCCAGAGGTGGCTCACCTCTGCGGTACCAAGTCTGGAAGTAAACGAATTTTTGCCAGGGCTTGTGTGCCAACCCCTCCTGGAGAGTCCGACATCGTCAGCAACGAGCAGGTAAGGAGGATGTGGCCTTAGGTGGGCCAACATGCAGATGCCTGTTCTCACTTGATAGGATGCAAATATTTTATGATTGCAACAACTCTGTTGGTTAGACTCTGCCTTGGTTTAAAGGTTAAATCACATATGAGTTTGGGTTCTGTTAGGGGTCTGACCAATTAAATGCAACTTGTATCCTAGTTGCGATGTAATACGGGTGTTCTGGTGTTCTTTGTGGTCTTTCTTGAGATATATATATATATAAGGTATTTTCATGTGTATAAGGTATGTCGAACAGTTTGTGTTGATGCTTCATGGGTGAAGTCAAGGCCTCAATGAGATTAACAGGAGTTTCATCACTGACTGAAAATAGAGCAGGGATTTCTGGGAAACTAAGCATTTGATGAAGGAAAAATTTCTTCTGCTTAGGAAGTCAACCTGTTCAAATTGAGGCTCACTTGAGTTTTACCTTGTACCTGGCTCCTCATTGCTAAACTCCCCTATCTTGTTAGTGTGACCAGTAAGGAAAGAACACAATATTAGAAACTAAAATTATAAGGCACAAGAGTTTTACGTATTCAGTTTACACATTTATTTGACATTCGGTGTCTCAGTATTTCATTCTATAAGCTTATTTTGCAATCTGCAATGGTATCTCTAAGTATGATCCACATAGATTTCTCAAAATAATATTTTTATGGTGATGCTGCTTCTCATACAGGAAAATAATCGGTGCCATGGATTGTAGGTATTAGTACTTTTTGGAGAGGCTTTTCACGTTGCTTTGTATTAATCACCTCTAAGACTGGAAACAATCTAAGCTGCAGAAATATGTTGCAACCTCTATAGCAGATGAAATAAATATATGATCAATGATGTGAAAAACAACTGTTTGATTTATTGCTAAATAATTTATATGAATCTAATACTTTTGATTCATACTACTGTGTTATGGAAGTCTTCCTTGTGTTGTTTGCTTGCATGAAATATTGACATTTCAGGTTAAATAATCAAAGCCAGGTGACACTATGTGAAAGCACAATTCAATTTTCACTTGAAGATAGGACATAATTCTTTATGATTGGTACAGTCCTTACGATATTATTGATCCTTTTCATTACTGTAGGGGAGTCATCAAGAAAAAGACATTTATGTGATTCTCAAAAGCCACAAATAATAGCATCTGGAACACACATGCAATTGTCTTTTCGGTCAGTGTTAAAGAAATTAAACAAAGCTCCCCAAAATCACTGTGTAAAAATGTAGGAGGCTCTAGCCAATGCGACAAGATCTGATAATACTTTTACCAGGTTCAAAGGCATTTGCAGTTTCTAAGAAGCTAATTGCATCCTACACCAGCTGGGCAAAAGGCATTTTAAAGCCATTTAAATCTGTGTACATACACAAATAAATAATTAGCATTTTTATAAAGGCTGCCTGGTAACTCCTTCGTACGTTTATAACCATATAATGTACTCTCCAGCAGGAAAATTTCACAGATGTTTGGCTGGTGCTAGAATCGAGCACAATTGTGTCTCAGATTTTGCAGACAGTGTAGTCCATCCCGTGGTGTTGAGCTGTACTGATGATCCAAGCTCAAAGATCCTGATCGGACAAAAAACGCCTGGGCAGGCAAATTCCTCTCTGCAGAACACAGCTCCATCGACCACCAAAGGTCGTCTCTCGGGAGTCTGTCCAAGTGGACTCAAGTACGAGGTGAAAACCGTAGATTCTTCATCAAAAAATATTCAGGGTTGCTTTTGCTACGTGTCTGAGATAACCATAACAGCACAAGCATCTCTAAGAAACGCAAACCATTGTTAGAAAACAAAGTTCGAGTCCAAATATCTGAGAACAGGAAGCCTGAATTGAAGAACGGTTTAACACTGCCATAACCCAACTGATCTTTGTGTCGTTGCTCCGCAGCTGTTGAGCGCTCTCAGCCGGCTCATCGTTGACAACCTGGAGGTGCGGCGTTGGTTGTTCAAAGCGAACGATGAATCCGGAGGAGACGGCACCGCCTGCTGCGACGTGGCCTCGCATTTGGAATGCTACGGCTGGCTTCAGAAGGAACGTCGGCGATACGGTCCCGAGGTCTGGAGGCAGAAGTGGGCACATGTAAGTACCGAAGGAACGGGGGGGTCTTCTTTGTTGTTGCAGCTTCATAATCACTCGCCGGGCGGCTTCCTCACAGTAAATCTTTTTTCTGAGCTTCCATTTAAGAAGGGTTGGTAAGAGTTGATATTACAGGGTCCAGACTAGCTTGTACAAAGCAGTAGGTAACAATTATTCAAATGAAACAGTTAAATATTCCAAAATATAAATGAAAGTGTGGCGCCCAACTGTGCAGTAAGCGGGTTGTCACAACACTTCGTTCGTATGCAATCATGTTCAAATCTTACACAATGTTTTTTATCCAAAGTGAGGGCGTGTAGAAATGAAAGTATAATGACGGCAGAGCCTTATATCTACAGAGAAACTTGGAATTATTGGAACAAAGCGTTGGACTAATACAGTTGAACAATACTAATCCGTTTGAAACCACGTGCAAACTGATTATTTTGTAATCTGGTTTTCTAAGGATTATTTTTTCTGTGCATTTTTCCACACTCCTAACTTCTAAGCCCGTTAGCTGTCTTCAGCCTCACGAGACACAACACTCGAGGTCTCGGGGATCATTTGACTCCTGCTTGTTTCTTTGCAGTGGGTGTTTAGGTAAAGGGCAGAGATCCTAGAAATACTTAACTGAGGGAAACAGCATAGCATGAACTCCTGCACTAGTAGATTCCTAAGAATCCACAGGACTGAGAGAGACTGTAAGATGATACATTTCAACTGCAGAAAAATCCATGTGAAAGTAGACTTCACTAGTCCTGGCATTCAGAGAACTGTTTGTAGTTTAAATATTCATTGGTATTTAAATTTGTTAATTTCAATAAGCATTTGATATTTCTGTATATTGTGCCAAATTCATTCCTAATGTAATGGTTTTAAAGCCAGAAGGAATGTATCCAGAAAGAATTGCTTAATTTACATAAACGACTCATTATAGCTCTTCCAATTTTTTTTTAATTCAATCAAAACTGTTTTGAAATTTTTGTTTGATTGAATTATATTGTATATTAAAATTTCAAATTGTGCTGATTACCGGTCTGTTGCGTTCGACAACTACGAAATAATTCTGCATTATAAAACTGAGCTTACCATACAAAGCTGAAGGGCTAATTTCTCTGATTTGCTGAAGAACCCTCGCTCTGCGCAAGTCGAGCAGCATGGAGAACTGGAGAGCCACTCCAGTGCAAGTGTTGTCGGACACGGAGCTGGCACAACGTCCCCAGATCCGATGGGGCAGAGCACATGATTCACCAAGTCTGGCTCTTTTCCTGTATCAATCCCCTGTATAAGCAATATCACCCAGTATTAGCCTTCCTGTTTCTGTGCCTTTCTAGTTCTTTCGTTGGTAAATGACTCTGAAAGGATGTAGCATTAACTGGCTGCCTTTGGTTTCTCTTTGATACTACATGTTGGAATGAGTTCAGAGAAGGTCACAAAGATGATCCAGGGGCTGGAGCAGCTCTGTTACGAGGACAGGCCGAGGGAGCTGGGGGTGTTCAGCTGGAGAAGAGAAGACTCCAGGGAGACCTTATCACTGCCTGCAGTGCCTGAAGGGAACCTGCAGGGAGGCTGGGGAGGGACTTTTGACAAGAGTGTCCAGCGTAGGACAAAGGGAAATGGATTTAAGTTGAAGGAGAATGGGTTTAGATTGGATCTTAGGAAGAAATTCTTCAGTGCGAGGGTGGCGAGACTCTGGAACAGGTTGCCCAAAGAGGCTGTGGCTACCACCTCCCTGGAGATGTTCAAGGCTGGGTTGGATGAGGCCTTGAGCAACCTGAGCTCATTAAGGGCATCCCTGCCCAGGGCAGGGGGTTGGGTTTGATGATCTCGAAGGTCCCTTCCAACCTAAGACATTCTAGGATTTACATGGAGCATTGATGCAACCAGGAACCAACCCATTAGAAGCCCTTAAACATAACCATTTTCTGGAAGTTGGGAAGTACGCACAGGATAACGTATTTGATCTCATTTCCTAGAGTCGGCAGGAAAACTCCCAGAAATCCAGACCAGTATTCAAGCGGGCTTTGGCAAAGCGTGAAGCTCCCTGCCATTTCGCACGTCTTGTTTGAATATGCGTGCTCAAATTTTTCTGCCTTCTGAGTTAGCCCTCCTTTTGTAGAAAGGGAGACCTTTTTTGTGCATAATGAATTGCAGCCTCCACTGAGTACTGCCATTGAGAACAGAGGATAAAAATCATCCTTTGTTAAGAAACACCGTCGTAATGATACACATTTAAACATCAAAGCATTAGTTTATGAGCACAGGCATGCTTTAATGTCCTATTACAGTATGGAGACCTGTTTCTTTTGATAATGAAGACATTGTGTCATCGGCGTAGGCTGCCACATACAAAACGTATGCTGGCAGGTTATTAAAAAATTCAGCTTCTTGATGAAAGACTATCCTGCAGGCTAAGAGTACTGTGAAAAGACTCTCCATTCTGGTAGAATTATTAGAAATGAGAATATGACTGTAAGCAGTAAATTATGTTAATACTTACAAATAGCATCATTTGCATAGCAGTTTAAGACACGATACCCGGATTTTCCTCTTTGGTATGTAGCAGGCAGCAGATTAAAAATAATGTAGTTTCTGAGTTTGAACTGTGTAAAACAGTTCAAAGACGAGACTGATTTTAGGTTCCTCGTTTCAAACATAACGTTGGGCAAACAAAGATGCAGGACGGGCTTATCGCCATCTTTTACCTTGTTAACTTAAGGCAGCATCTGAGTTATCTGAACAATTATTTTGCTATTCCATAAAGGTTAGAATTCACAAACTGTGCTGAATGTCTCGGTAAGGCCGTCATCCCACGGTGCACGGCCGAAGTTGTCAGCTTCTGAAAAATTTCATCCTGAGGCCCAGGTTCTAATGCTGCTCCATATCGAGAGAGCTGCCGCCTCACATTCTCCAGTGCAAAAAGTGTATCAGGATTTGGCCCCAGTTCCGTGCAAAAAGATCAGTAATTACTGAGACACCTTAGGAGTTCAGTTGTATCTTGCAATGGAAAAGACAGTTGTAGGGAGCAAATAAATTTGCACATTTTTACTGGCTTCACGTACATGGGTAAGGCAGGTGTGCTGTGTGAAATGCTCTTATGCCATTCTATCATGATTTTCCAACCTATTTTCTGTACTAATTCAAGCTTCAATTAGGCCATGTATAGCAAAAAAAAAAACGGTTCTGCTCCGACTAGAGTAAGCAAAGGAACAGTAGGACAATTGCATGAAGGCCTGTTTGTAGCATTTAGGGAAAGATCTCCTAGTACTTAATAATACGTGGTATTCCCAGGTACACGGGGAAGCCGGGCATCTCCCTCATGGTGAAAGTCAACAGTTCAGTTTTGGAAATCTCACCTACATGGACACTTGGTGGGAGGCTGTATGAATTTGTGGAAGAGAGACTGCGGCAGCGATAATAGTTTTCTGTCGTAGGGGGATTCTGAGCTGTGAATTGTTGGAGGCCCGGAGAGTGGCTGGGGAACGGAGACGCTCGCTGGTTTCACACTTGCCTGGACATCCAGTTGTGACTGCTGACAAGATTCAGGGCTGAGCAGACCTCGTGCAGCCGTACTTACATGACCTTGAAGAAAGCGGCTCAGCTGCCTGCTCAGAATTCACACTGAGATGGGTGGAGAAGTGCTCTACAAAGTGTATTTGGGCCTTTTGTCTGCCCTTGAACAGACGCTGGGCTGTCAAAATCTGCGCCGCCTGCTGGCCTCTGACCCCAAATCATAGAATCACAGAATGGCCTGGGCTGGAAGGGACCTCGGAGATCATTTTAATCCAACCTCCCTGTTGTGAGCAGGGACGCCACCTCTCGACTAGGTCAGGCAACACACGTGAGAACCGAACGGGAATCAAACCCGCGACCTTTGGTGTTTCAAGCACCACACTTAACCCACTGAGCTAAACCGGCCCTCAAATTTTGTGACTCTGAGCGTCACCTCAAACTCTCAGAACACTTGCGGTCCTCTTCTCTCTTAGGGGAAAGACAACATCTTCCTGTCAGGGTTGCCACCTTTCTTTTTTTTGACAGTCCTCCTTTTATATAAAATAATACAGGTCCATGCAGAGATCCCATCCTCTTGTATAACTAGAGAACTCTAAACAGTATCTAAATCACTCGATTAAATTACTAGTCAAATTAATTTTAGAATTATCTTTTATTACACTGTGACTCTTAATTAACCACCAGGACCAGCAACATGATGTGAGTTTACCTAGCAGCAATCCTAAAGGTAATGAAGATCAGACTGAAGACAAAAAAAAAAAAAAAAGAAGAGCTAAGTGTGGGGATAAAGAAGAAAAGAGCTGAAAATACAAGAATGGAACACGACAGAGAAAAAAAGCAGCACACCATCTCTCAAGAAGCCCTTATAATTGGCCATAGCTACACAACCATTCCAGAACTCTCCATTAGATATCTGTGTAGCAGAAAAAAAGCTGTTTAATGCACTTGGGCAGCTGACGTTAGAGTGTTTGGATCTTATTGCCTCCAGTTGTGTCTCAGTATTTTGTCACAGTTTCTTTTCCTTCTAGACTATGTCTTGGTTAATTCATAAAAATGCGTAAGAGGAAATCAAAAGATGACAAAACCAGAAAACCTAACTTGCAGTCTCGAGTTGCACGAAGCAATATTCAGATGCTGCTTGCAGGATTTTGCATGGGTTGCTATTGGAAAATGACAGTTTTGAAGGCCAAGATAAAACAGTGAAAAATGCTGACCATTCCATTAAGTCCCATAGTAAGTAATAAAGTTTGTGATTATCTGAAAATCAAGAACAGTTGGGAGATTTTTAACTGGTTCTGTGAATTGCATTTACTGTACGAAACCTTAAGCTTTCGTAGCACTTCTTGTTTCTTTACTGAAGCAAGGAATTCGGAGCAAAGTGCAGACATTTATAAACGAGTCGAATTAAAGCCAGCCGTAATGGTCTAATTTCTGAAACATGGCATTGCCAACACGCTCTCGTTTCTAACCGTCTTTAAACACTTTAAAGCTTCCTAACCCTCCTTTTTCCCCTTCTACTGCCTGTTCTCGTTCTCCCCACCCCGATCCCCTTCGGTGACACTCCCAGCCTTGTTCTAGCGTGTCGTTACAAATATTAATGAGACTGAAATAAATTGCAAGCGATCACAATTGGCCTTAGTGTAACACCAAAAGGCTCCGACGGGGTTCTTGAGCAAGTTGGTGCTGGTCTCTTCTCACAGGTCATCAGGGATAGAACCAGGGGGAATGGGTTCAAGTTGCAACAGGGCAAGTTTAGACTGGACATGAGGAAGAAGTTCTTCAGGGAAAGAGTGGTCAGACCCTGGCACAGACTGCCTGGGGAGGGGGTTGAGTCGCCATCCCTGGGTGTGTTGAAGTGTCGCTGAGATGTGATGTTGGGTGATGTGGTTTAGGGGTGAACTTGTAGTGTAGGGTTAGTGGTTGTAGTGTAGGGTTAATGGTTGGACGCGATGATCCCTGGGGTCTTTTCCAGCCTGAACTGTTCTATGATTCTATGATTCTAAGTTGTCTTTGCTGCTGCGTTAAGGTACAGCTGCAGGTGTGGTATTCTTTTCAGCCTGAAGAGGGCCGGAAACTCTGGCAGAGGCGCAGAGGATACATTTACAGCACTAGTTAATACTAAAATTTCTTCAAACCGACGTGATGTTTAATAGCAAAAGAGAAAGAACCCAAAGGCTTAAGAAATAAGTGGATTTACCTACAAGGGAATACAGCTGCAGGTTGTTTCCTTGTACGGGCAGTGCTCTGTCAGCAAGATATCCTAAAAAATGTTAAATATTCGCTGCGTCTGCACAGTCCGTAGCGCTTTTATCCATTTATTAATATATCTGCGTATCTGCCCTGGCGATGTTTCAGGTGAGCCTCAAATCTTAAGTAAAATAAAGCCCGGTAATTGTATCCCTTGCTTAAATTAAAGCCATGATATCCGTTCCTAAGACCCGCAATAATCAGATATGCAAGCTGTTGGTTTGCATGTCCTATTGATTTAATATGCTTCTAATCAGTACATAAAGCTATAGGCCTGCAGTGTTAATTTTTCATATGCTTACAAAGTACCCTTTGATTTTCTGTCACGCGTTAATTACAGCGTTTTGCCATTAAATAGGAAGCTTTGTGTAAACTAATTACTAGGTAATCATTGTCTACCGCGAGCGTGCTGTTTGTACCTTTTATTTTATTCTAAAAATGCACAGATCTCGCAGTCTGGAACCACTATACCTTCCAGCCATTAGCTCTCACTAATTCATAGCATTATTGTGTTAAGATTGTAGGAGTTGTAATTGTTGTGGTATCAGTGCTGTTAATTACCGGAGTAAACAGTTGAAATGGTGCCAAGGTCTATTGTACAAGGCAGAGGAAAGGAGGTTTAAATGTTACTTCCACCATCTGGGGACTGGAGGAGAGGCAAATGCTAGAAAACAGCAGTGAGGCAATATCCGAACTTCAGCTCCAGGGTTTGAGGCCATATGGATCCAGAATATTTTGAATCAATTGAATTTAAGTGCCAGTTTGTAGCAATAACAGCCTGGAAGGAGAAGATAAAGCCAGAGCGCCGAAGAAATCTGAAATCCGTTAATGTTATCGCATCCAATAAAAAGGCTGCTTGGATTATTTTAAAAATGTTTGTTTTGCTGAAATCCAAAAAGTAACACCCAGGCAGCTCTGAGAATAAAAGGAGTTTAACTGTGTGCTCTTGGTGAAATACAATGCAGGTTTTGTCTGACAGCTCCTTTAGCGCTGCAGCTCAGCGATTCCGATAAAATTCCTGGGAAGTGGCTGTGGCTTATCTCTAGGATGTCTTTTTCTCTTTTTGAAATCGTGCTTTTGGAATTCGTTAGAATTCTTTATTTAGAGATACAAGCCAGAAAGGAGATAAAGCGACCAAAATGTTTAGGGAGCGAAATAGGGAAAAATCAATTAATTAGGAAAATATTATTAACCTGAAGTGTTTGTGCATTTGCAGAGATTTCGTTAAAATACCGAAAAGATGCGTTCCAATATTACTAATTTCATTTTGCATGAGGATTAACATCCCCATGTCCTGAATTTACAAATGCTGCGTTTGAAACAAGTATCCGATTTTTAAGAGAGACGTTTCTGAAGACGATGACAAATCACACCAAGTTTTCTTCGCTCTGAAGGTAGATGGGGGGGAACCTTGAAAAACAAAGGCTGCAGCCTCCCGGCAGACGTGCCTTTATGCGTAAAACGGGAATGCAGGCCAAGTAAGTAGATTTTTTGATTAAAAAAAAAAAAGCAAACCATTTAATAAAATTTGCCTAATCTCAAAATAACACACTGTGCATCAATATGCAGAATTATTTGACAAGCTCCTAGAGCTTTCAAGATCCTTTCTGTCCGATTTTTTTGGTAGCAGGGGCTGCAGTGATTTGGTGATTTGATACTCGATTTCCCCGCATATCTTGTTTTCCAAGATGACATCTACGAGAAGGGACCTCGCAGCATATTGCTGCTGCCGCTTTTAGGAGTGTTCAGAGGAAATAGAAAGGATCTCTCTTTCTAAACAATCCTGGTTTATTTATTTTTTATTGGTCTGTTAGCAGATGTTGAAGTAGTTCAGGGCACAATGTAAACATGTGCTTTTCCATGGAAATAGCAAAATATACAATGAAACAAGCAATTGGGAGGAGTGGGTTTTTGAGGGGGTTTTTCAGACTAGACCAGTGGGGGGTTTTTTGCTTTGGGGTTTTTTTTTTTGTGTGTGTGTAAGTAGTTGAATTTAGAATTAAAAGAAGTGCTTGATCTTTACATAGTGAAATCCTCAGCGTGCGGAGCGACAGCATGAGCCCGAAGAGAAAACCGTGGCCCCATGTGGTGTGAAAAAAGGAACAGCAGTTTAAGTGCTGGAAAGTTGAAAGAGAACTAACCTCCTTGTTCTTGTAGTCGAGGGAAGTGGCTGTTTTGTGCTTTTGTATCGAAGCGCAGCATATGTGCCTCCGCTTGACAAAAAGCCTCTCGAGCCGAAGCAACCTCAGTCCTGCGTGCTGATCCAAAGCGAAGGCCGCGATAATGAGGGGCCGGGAAGCAGCGAGTAGATAATACGACAGAAGTGGAGAATTCTGCGCGCCGTTCTCGCCGTCCCACTTAATGCAAGTCGCAGCCCCGGTGAATCGCTTGCCATACAGCTGAAATGGGCCATTAGCCATCAAGGAAAATTGTCTTTGCGGCTTTCGGCAGATGGAGCAAATATTTTACAAAGCAATTTTACATACGAAAAACATTTGTGTTACTTGGTAATGATGGCTGTTTTACATGATGTCGTCTTCTGGCAGGACATCCTTTTCCAGCTCGTGGAAGGCAAAATTGGCTCTCTCTTAATTTTAAAATTCGCAGTTCGCTATTAAATGCCCGGGCTTTAAATCAGGTTGCAAACTTCAAGCAGATAGGGTGTTCGGTGTATGGCTTCCAAAAACATTTCCATTTTCCTCTCAAATGGTTTTGTTCAGCGCAGGAGATCGTGGTTCTGGCCAGCGTGCACCTGCCTGACGTAGAAAATAAGAGTCAGATCGGTTTAATTTGCAAAATAGGAAATAACACAAGCTATTTGGACAGTCAGACAGCAGTCAGTCCAACATAACCGTGTTTGCTGCTATTGCTGAGAACAAGAGGATAAGCTGGGCTGGACCAATTCCCATCGAGGCAGCTGGAATAAGTTATCACAGCTCCACTGATCGCAACATAAAGGATATACAGTATAAATGGTATGAATTGTCGCAGTGCCGCTGAAGTGGCATAAATTGCTGTAGCTTCATTGACTTTGGTGGAGATGTGGCGGTTTGTATCGCTGAGGATCTCTCTGCTGAGTTTATTCTTCTCTGGCCCAGTCAGCTTTACTTACTCGGAGTTACTTTCTTCACTCTATTTGCTCGCAAGGTCTAAATAAATTCCTTCCGATCTGATTTTTAGCTAAAAAGCCCTAGGTCTTTCTCATGCATTCTGCTCTGCAGCCTCTTTCTGTCCCCAGGTCTTTCTTGCTATTTCTAAGTCTTTTTCCTCCTCCTGTTTATTTACTTCTCTTCTCAACAGGCTTTTCTTTGCTGACTGCTCTGTCTCAAGTAGATTTCCTACCAGTGCCTTCAACACGTGCCACATTTGGTCCTAGTTCTTGTTGCAACCACCATTCTAAGAAAGCCTTTCAAAGCTCAGCTTGCAGGAAGGCGAGAATTTATTTTTATATTTAGAGGCGGGGGGGAAGGCGATTATTTTTTTTTTTGTGCTTATTCATTGTTATAAAATGGTGCAAACCAAATTTGGATAGATTTAAAGCTTTTTACACGACACAAACAGTATTTGGGCGGCTACTATTTTTACTGGTACTAAGAAACGTCAGCTTGAAGGATTCGAACAAGTGCTCCCTGTTTCCGTTGAGCCTAAGGTTCTGAATTGTTTGGGGCCACATCGAGAGATAAAACATTAATAAACTCTGCTGGAGGTACTGTCCAATTTAAATGACATTAGCCTAGTGAGCACTGATCCTTTTTGAAAGCTTTGACTTCCTAAGTGAGCGTTGGATCCAGGCTTGAATTTGCCTACTAAAACTTCCTGTAATCAGGATTATTGGCCGAGATGTTTCAAGTCAACAGCGTACTTTTCTCCTCAGTATGTGGTACGAGCTTGCATAGCCCAGATCAGCAGCATTATCTAAGCACCTCAATATTCTTCAGGCGTTTTTTTCTCCATCTCACGTGAGGTTGAGGCAGCAATTTGTCCCCTTTGCATGGCTGAACAGTTGAGGCACAGACAGAAAGTTACTTTCCTGAAGTCTCACAGGCAGGTGGCATCCAGGAACAAGATATATCTAGGTCTCTGTGCACGAAGTTGATACCTCAGTTGTTGGCTCATCCTCCTTCTCCTTGTTTCTGGTAGATAAATCACAGTAAACTGACTTGAAATTTGTATTTTTTGTTACATCGCATCCTGCGCTTCATGACAAAGCCCAGGTCTTCAAGCTCAATGGTCTAGAAAGATAGTTTTGTGGGGTTTTTTTTCCTATTCTTAGATGTTAGCCATAAGATCTTACCATGTTCCTCTAGAACTCAAGATAATGTGATCGTGGTTTAGGACGTGGCTGAGATCAGAGGACAGTTGGTCATCTTCTGAAGCATGGGGTGCTGTTTACCTCCCATAGTATGACTAAGGAAATTCTACCAAAGATAGAGGCACAAACATGCTTGTGGATTTATATTACAGATTGAAGAGCGTAAAAGGACATCTCCTGGTTTAGGAACACTTTTGGTTAATTGCTCCTCCTTTATATATGTATTTATGTGTATATATATATAACACTAAAGGATGTTTGGGTTGATGTAACAGTTTAAACATAGAATCAGTAAAATTATTTCTGGCATACGTGACTCTTCCGATACGTTCAGTTTCAAATTATAAATGATGTAGAAGTTATTGACTGCTGGTATTGATCCCGAAGCAGTTACCAAGTGCTTAGCATTTTCAGTTGCCAGATCAAATTATTGATATAAATTATAATGAAATAGATGCTATACTGGAGGGAGGGGGGGTGTCTTTCAGAGAAGGACCATTTTCAATCGGAGGAAAGTAGAAAAATTAAAAAAGGCTTCCTGACTGTGGGTAAACAGTAACCACATTTTTTGTTGTTGTTGTTTCCTGTTGGAGGCCTGGTTTTTAATCACCCCACAAGCAGTTTTCATTTCTGTAGTAAAATTGCTTGTGGTTCTATTTAATTTGTTTCTGCAGGAGCCAGCTTTGGTGAAGATCTCCCAGGAGCTGCCGGGCCTTTTAGCACAGCACGTACAGCCAGTCAATGAGAAACGATTCCCTACATGGGAAAAATTCCTCCAAACATTTCTTAGTCAAGGTAAATAAGACTGCAAAGTCGCTGTTAAGTGTTATAAGGAGTAATTATACCATATTGTATGCCATATTCTAGTTAATCCTGGGCCCATTTAAATATTTATCTCCTCTTTTTCTCCATTCTGCTTCAAATGTTCGTTTACGAATGAATTATAGGCAACTGTTCTATCACTCATATGTCCTATGCAGGCTTTTAACCTATATTAATTCTGGATTATCATACTTACATGATTCTGAATCAATAAGCACCAACTCCTTAGTCCCAAAGGCTGTCCCATTTGACAGAAGGGCTTTAGGGAATGCTAACATGTGAGTTTGCCCATAGGTAAACGTGAGAATATTTCATTTTTGTTAGGTGTTGGTGAACAAACATCTGCGAGGCTTCCTTTTCCCTCCCACGGGGACTGGGAAGGGAGGAGCTATCTGTAAACTCTGGATGCTACACACATACGCTGCCCGAAGTCAAGCGTGCTCATAACTTTGAACATCTTGAAGAAAAGCTGAGCGTGCTCCCCAGGTTTTGCCTCCTACCAGAGGAAGGTGCACAAGCTCCAATCCGATAGCTGGGTAGTTTTGTGTGCGTGGTGGAGCAACCACAGCGGGGTTTCCTGCGTTAAACCCAGTCGTGGCATCTCTGGATTGAAGCTGGCCAGGACCCAAGTGGCCTCGAGCTCAGACGTGAACCCGAGTCCATCTGTAAGAGGCCGCGCAGATAAAACCTGTGTTTAACCGCTGCCAGGGGGCTTCTCCCAGGCGTGTTAACATCCTATATCTGTGTGCCACATTTTGGGTGGGAAAGAGGTCTGTGGCTGGGTAGAAAATTTCTGTGGTGATTCTGCCCTGCCATCATTCCGTGTTCTATACAGTGATTATATACATTTCACGCATACCTTTATCTGTGGGAGAGACAAGGTTGGTTCAAAGCTTTGCAAGTACTTTTTTTGAAAAATAATGGCAGTTAATATATATATATGTGGTACCATTTTTTATTACGTAATAGTTTATCCTAACTGACTTTCGATGTTATAGGCAGTGACGGAGCCCTGGCCCAGGCTGCCCAGGGAGGGTGTGGAGTCTCCTTCTCTGGAGACATTCAAAACCCGCCTGGACACGTTCCTGTGCGCTCTGCTGTAGGTGATCCTGCGCTGGCAGGGGGCTGGACTAGGTGATCTTTGAGGTCCCTTCCAACCTCTAACATTCTGTGATTCTGTGAAAAAAGCAAATCCAGAATGCCAAGCAGTTTTCTCTGTGATTTTCCTATAACCATGCTCCAAATTGTCGTCTACACCCCAAACTGCTTGTGTGGACGACCACCAAAAGGCAGGCGGTATAGCTCAGACCACCCTATGCATGGCAGTCTCCAAGATGAGTTCACAGCAGAAGATACCAGTCCCCAAGAGCCCCAACATTGCTTTTTGTTGCTATTCTGGGCCTGGTGTTTAGCTGGGCTGCAAGGCAGCCCAGGATTCATTCGTATCGCCCGAGAGGATATTTCTCCTGTCAGACATGTGATATATATCCCCTTCAGAACTGTCTGCAAAGCATCGGCAGTTGAAAAGCCACTGGTTGAACTGTGCGGTGCTGTGGTAGATGGGGGTATCTTCTTTGTCTTCCGAGAGATCCGTGGGTTCTAGCTCTGCTGCTCACATTACGTTAATTTACTCGCTCTCTCCATAGCAGCCCTCCCTGCAAAGCCTGAGCACAATAGGAGCCGGATGGTTTCATTCTGTGCACTCTGAAGAGCATCACATGTGAATTTGATTACTGGCGTAACGGCTAATTCATTTCTTACTAGGTGGTGTGATAGAAGCCTTCCCGTTCTCAGAAAATGTCACAAACCTTACAGTGGATGTGCTGATAGAGCCCACAGGCGAGATAAAAATCGTGTCATCTGGAGACCAGCTCCATGCCGACGGGCCTTTGCGATCATCTGGCACTACCATTCCACAGCGTTCTGTCGATCCAGCAGTCCTTCGTTCGCTCTGCTTGAAAATTGGAGAAACCTGTAAATCTGAAGGAGTGCTTGGTTACTTCTCCGTTGATTTCGTGACTTTTGTCCATCCCCAGACGATGGAGCAGCAGGTGAGTGGGGCAGATATGTTACTTCACGCTGTCCCCCCGAGATCAAGAAATGGCCACTTTCCTACTTGATTCCAAAAGGTACCAGGAGAAAGCTTTGCCCTTTTCCACAAATTTTATTTCTAAGCCATGAGGCATGTGGCGGAAGGTGAAGCACGTGGTTATTTGAAACAAAAAATCAAGAAAACAACCCATAAAATTTAAACCTGATCTGCCTGGTGGACCTGAGGGACCTTTTTCGTCAGCCTAAAGAGATACAAACCAACACAGCCTGGGTGGTTGCTGACCGATAAGGAAAATGTATTTTAATTTCTTCTAATGACTTGGTTTTCCCCTAAAATAAGTGCATTCTGCATTAAGCTGGTAATTACAGACGATGGTCTTATGGCTAAGAAGTTTAGGTGATTTTAGTTTCAAAATGTTCTGAATCTCTTGTATTTTGCTCTGTAAATATAATTACAGGGCCTATTGTACTCGTCTGAGTGTCTGCAAGAATGCAGATCTGAGGTTTTAGGATGGCTCTGAGGAAGAGGCGACACTGACAATTTCTTATAGCAAACAGGATGGTAGCGCTCAACGAGTTGGGTTATGTCGGAGGGGCTAATTCAAGCAGAGAGAGGTAATGGAAAGCAGTGGCCTTACGTTTGAAGACTGAAGAAAACGAGGTAATTTTTGAAGAACATAAAATCTGCACGGCTAGCGATGAATAGTATTGTTGAGCTTATGGATACAGATGCCGACGCAAGATCTCAGCACCGAGTCTCAATTATTTCTTTATTTCCAGTGAATCCCTTTGTCCTTTGCTCTTTTGCCATTGTTGTCGTCTACCAGCCTGCGTCAGGACCCTCACCAGTTCAGCCCTTGGCTCTACGAGGGAATGTGTCTATGTTTGGTGGGCTGGGCTGGGCAGTGTGGGTGGATTTGAGAAGATGCTCCGGGCACTCGGATCCATTCGGGTGCCTGCTTCTCCTCGGCGTCTGCACGTCACCGCTTGTACGGTGTGAGCAAAGGCTTTGAACACAGGGCTTGTGTTTAAAACCAAGGAGGCAGCATATGGTATCTATTGGCAAAAGCTGGTTCTTTGGCAGTGCTGTGATAATTTGGATTCAGTTTTAAGCTCAGAGAAGGTTTAAGGTCAGGCTTGTGGTAACTGCCAGCACCGTGGGGTGAGTGTGGTAACCCAGAGGATGGGACTGACGGTAGCTGGGAAATGCAGATCCCGGTTACGTCCGACTCCCAGAACGTGTCTGCACAGGCGCTGCCGGCAGAACTGCGGATAAGCCGTGTCGGACAACTTCCACCTAAAGTTGCTCTAAAAAGATTAAGGGATGATGTTCTCACCCATGGACATCAAGGGGAGGGTTGTCAGTTGCTTCGCTCAAGGCCGGAGTTCACCGAAATGCAGGAACGCTCCCTAGATTATTAAGGTTGTGACATTGCTGACATGAACAAGGATGTCACTATTTCTTGTGGCTTCTTCCTGTCTGTCCTGTCTTGGTTTTCTTGTTTCCAGTTGGTTCTACCTTAATATTTCCTGCGTTTGTCAGCATGTACCACAACTTTAACATTATTTAAGCACAGGTTTTTAAATTTAACTGGATGTAGAGGCAATTAATGGTGCCATCTGTCTTGGGAGAGAGAGATTACACGAAAGATTATATTCCTGAAAGCACTATTTTTTTGGCAAACAAGCAATCCTATTAGACTCTCAGAACATTTGCTCGCTAATTTTAGAAGATTCCACTTTAATGCAGTAGCTGAAAGGCTTGGTACATTTCCTGGAAGTACAATATACTCAGGCATGCTTTCAAAGTTATATTTTGCAGAAAATATCAACTGATACATGATACTTTTGGTAAAGCTCAAAATTAAATATACCGTTGAACATCTGTTACCAATACAGTCTGAGTATTTAAATACTTGAAAAAATCCCTGAAATGTTCATGTAGTTACAGCTACATAAATACAACTCTTTAAGAAATGTGAAGGGCCAAATAAGTGAAAACACATTTCTGCCTCTGTGCACTGAGCAGCTGCGTGCCGCAATCCACGTCTTCACACGTGCTTGCCCCGCGCGCTCACGCGAAGGCGAATTCGGAGCAAAGAAATCCAGGTACTTGGAGTCTCAGGCTCTTCATCTGAAAACCTTTAAAAATCTACACGTCGTAAGCATCAAATTAATTTTGATATGAACGATGGGGCATTGCCTGTAAAGGTTGCTACTGTCGTCAGCGCGTCTTTTCCGTCAGCGTGCTTTTGTCACGTCGCTGCGCTCCTTTGGTGCACGAGTAGCAAAGAGACTCTGATGGACAAGGAGCGGTGCGTGCCTGTCAACCACACGGGTCAACGAGAAGCCAGAGCGAACGCAGAATGGGAAAATAATCTCCGCTTGGGTCACTGGAGAGCTTTGTGCCCGTCACAGGCACTTGACTCTCTTGCAGTTCTTGCGGTCCACGCTGACCAAAAGGTGACAGGAGGGCTGCTGTCCCGGAGGAGCTGGGTGATGCTGTGACCACTTGGGTATAAGATACACAGCCTCGTATTTACACCGGCCTGTCCACGTGCTTCTACTCGGTAACGAAGCTTCTCCCAGCTGCCTTTCCCTCATCCTCACAGGGGAGCTTTCAGTTGGTCGCTGCGTGTGCAATCCTAGCCGGTCCGTCTGCCACCCCTTTTACATACTGAAGTAATTCGGAGATGTCTGTGGTTCGTGTCGTCCTCCATCTACGTGTAGCTCTTAATTCTGTAAAATGAGGGTAGACCTGGCGGAGGCTGCAGTTTGCAAGCATCTGTGATTTGCTCCCGAGGGAAAGGGAGATGGAGATGCGCCGTTTTCAGTGTCCTGGGGTGGAAAAAGTGGAGGAGAGGAATTAGGTGCATGACTTGGACCAAATTGCTTCTGATTCCCGCTCCATTTTTCCAGGCCTGATCTTTAAGAGCAAGGCCTTGACCCTTGGAAGTGAAGTCCTGCACAGAATGGACTGAACGCTGCTCAGATCCCAGCTTGCCAAGGAGCTGCACCTCACTAAGTCTGTTTAACTGAGTGCGACTGCTTGAACGCATAAACTTCCTCACATCCCTAGATCCGTGGGCAGATAATTTGGAGAAGCGGGGTCACAAGTCACCTTTTTCATCAGTCTGACAACTCACACGGCCCCCCACCTTTTGCAGAAATTGTTCGGTTTGGGCACAGAGGACGAGGTGAGGCAGAAACGTGCCGAAAGGACAGTTACAGAGCTGGGAGGGTTTAGGTGGGTTTTCTCCCTCCGTTTCAGTCCAGTGGCTTAAAAACACCCCGAGGAGGACGGCATCAGCCCTGCAGGCAGCGTTGGGGTTAGGAGGAGCAGAGCACAGACGACCCCGAAGCCCATCGATCCGCTCTGGTGTTACGCTGCAGTTGACGCTTCCAAACTCTTGTTTGAAAATAATACAGAAAAAATGCTACGTTCTGCTTGGAGAATGTGTCATAGCCAAAAGGTGAGACTTACTCCAGGCAGAATGTTGCATTTTCTCTATTATTTTCAAACAAGAGCCATAGTTTTTTTTTTTTCATTAACCGTCTTCCACTCATATTCAGGAGGATAGAGGTTAGGGCCAATTCCAGGGCCCTAAAATCTAAGTTTTGGGACCAGCACCAGACCATCCCAGCAGCTGCCACGAGATGGCAGCCGGATAAGATCCAGTCTGCCGCGGCTGCTGAAATAATCAATTCTATTGCGAATTTCAAAAGTCATCAAAGAAGCTCTCTTGTCAGTGCCCGCGTGAATATTTTACTAATTGGCATTTTTACGGTGTCATTCAGCCACTTCTTTAAAAATAGCAGGTGTGCCCTTTGGAATAACTCAGACATCAATACTAGATGCGGATAAAAGAGTTAAACCGGAGAAAGCAAAGCGATAATTTGGTAACTCTTTAAGAATTTATGTTTCCTTCTCAAGCTTACGCTTTAAAGCTGAAGCACTTTTACGGCAGCTGTAAAGAATTACACTATAATTGTGACTTTATTCACTCGAGCTGATTTTCCCGTGGAGCGCCGGCTCGTTAGCCGTGCACGCCGAAGGAGCGCGTCTCCTGGCAGCGCTTGGCAGCCTGTGCAAAAGGGAACAAGTCCAGACTCCGTCGTATTTCCTTGGACAAACAGCCAGTAAGTCTTGCAGGATGTATTGCTAACTCATTTGTTTTTGCAGTGGTGGGATTCTGCAAAGTCCTAATCTGTGTTTTGCTTAGATTCATCTAAAACCATTGTTAAGACTATCTAAAATCTTAACTACTGACTTTTTATATATAAAATTTTTTATTTTTTTTTTAATTCTAAGTCATCATAAAGCCCCAGATCTGATTATCTTTGAACTTTAGTTTGCTGTTTGAAAATCAAATACCAGTTCTAGACTGGACAAGCGAGCTCTCTTCCAGTTTAATTTCTAAACATGTAAGTGTCTGGAAAACTTTCACCAAATCTCAGGTGAAAGTTCCTTACGCTGTGCTAATTTGCCAGCAATCCCGTCAGGATGTGGCTGTAAGGTCTCTGAAGTCTGTAGACATTGCATTAGACTATGGAATAATAATAGTAATAATAGCAATAATAATAATTAATAGTAATAATACCACCTCAAAACACCACATCTCAGATTTTCAAGGCATTCCAGAAGCTTTTGACACCAATTTTAGATTATTTTGAAGGAAAACCTGTTGCCACCCAGTGGTTATTACTAGAGAGCTGAACCTAAATAAACTTTCTGGCCTGGTACGAGCAGAACAGCCCCAACTAACAAGTAGGTCTGACGTTTGTTCTGCTTGTGCTCGGAGCCCTGCGGAGCTGTTAAACTGCTTTCAAGATTTCGTGCCACAAAGGCGGAGTTGGGTCGATGTTTCTAAGAAACATTTCCATTTGTTTTGGGTGGTGGGTTTGGTTTTGTTTTTGTTTTTAACAGACTGCAGCTACTCTTCCACGTTCTCAGACCGAGTGAAAAGCCTTTAACTGATTGCAGTGGGCTCGCGTTTCTGCGTGTAGGTTTGGGTTTTTCCAGCCCGTGTCTGCCACAGGTAGAAATGTCCCACCCTGCTGGTTTTACTGGGAGGACACTCCTCCCTTGGAAACGGGAACCTTGCTGGGAAGCGATGCTCCTTGCTCCACTGTGACCCCAGGCATTGCTGGAAACTGTACTAAGAGCTGTTCTTCGCTGCTTCAGTACTTTCTCTTTAGGGCTCTGCCCCTCTGAGAATCTAAAATCCAACTCAAAGAAAGTTTGAGACACGTTGGCCGTTACTGATTTGTGGCTAATATTTATGGAAATTAATGTAAACCTTCTACAGCACGTATAGTTTATAATTACTAGCCAGCTCTTGGAAAAGGTTAGCACGTACTGGAAAAGTACAAATCGATGTGAAAGTCCCTGCCTTGCAGAAGTGATGAGAAAGAATAAATTATTGAAGAAAATTAAGCATTATAATTGGGGAATATTCCCCTATTACTAAGTAAGGCCAGCCATTAGCCTCCGATTTGCATTTTATACTATGCAGCAGGAAAAGTTGACAAATAAGATATTTAATCCAGCAACAGATACTTGGCAGTTAGATATTAACAACTGTTACCGACGTGATTTATTCACCACTATAAAAAGGGCATTACTATGTGCATATGATTCAGAAATTAACTCCAGCTTACCAAGAGGCCTCGGCTGCCTGACCTCTTAATATCCTTCTAATGACGCCATTTACCATTCAAAGCCTTATTCAAGTCGTTCGCTGTGAGATGTGTTTTAGAGGGGTCCACTGCAGGGCAGATATTTGCGCGCACCGACGTTTCTCTCCGGCGTTGTAGGCGCAAGCGATTTTTAAGTGGGGAAGACTCCCAGGTAAAGCCACGCTGAGGTTGTCGGGGTGGAGGAGCCTCGCAGAAGCGACCCACGGTGCCCCCTTGGTGCGAACCAGCCTCGCAAACCCGGCCTTTTACACGCTTTAATGCTTTCAAATCTTCTTGTGGTTTATACAAGGCTTTTGTGACGTCCCGCACGCGGGTTGAGGTGGGATGTCTTCCACTGGGCAGCCTTGTGATCTGTTTTCTTGAGGAGTTATGCGAGTTTAACGTTAATTATTCTTCAGCTGAAAAATCCAGGTGTTACGTATTCAGAGAATTACCTGTTTAATGTAATTTACCTGTTTAATTACAGCCGTTGAGCTCATCTCTCTACTTTTTCTAACGGATGCTAAAATCGTGGTGGTGCAGATACCTGTTTCCTCTTTAGCCTTTCAGTTTTCTCTCAGGAGTTACTTTTGAAATTTCTGCTTGGAAGTGGTTTATCTCTGTCAATGATGCCCCAGCACGAGGAAGCCATAAATATGCACACCAATGTGTGTGAAAATAAAGGTATAGATGTTCCTTCACACGATTGCTGAGTTTCACCCTTCTGGTTCTCTCTTTTCATTTGATTTTTTAATTATTATTATTATTTTAATGTACCTGTTTGTGTTTTGATTAGGTTTGGGCAACAGACCTTGACCTTTGCTACAGTGACCAGCTGGCCTTGACTCAGCTCCTGTTGTACGTGACAGATGGAAATCTGGATTGTGGCTCCGGCCACTTTGAGGTGTCTCTTGGCTCAAAGGAAACGAAAAGCCAACGCACGGAGCATGAGGAGACAAAAACTGTAAGCCGTGGTGTGTTTACAAATAAAATTATTAACATAAGCTACCAAGAAGTTAAAATCTGCCCTAGATCTCTGTTCCTGAGTTGCTGAATCTGCTCCTTTCAGATTTTAAATTGCTGGTTTTGCCTTTACAAGGTTGAGAAAGTAAACGGGACACCATCAAGTTAGAAATGAAAAGAAAGGTTCTGGATGCTTATGGGTACCTGATACTCATCCTTTGTGCTCAGTAATACTGATCTGTGGTAGTACCTAACTTGTAATTAGTTCAGGCAGTTGTAAAAAAAAAAAAAAAAAAAAAAAAAAAAAAGTGGTAATTTATGTGTTGCAAGAAAAAGGAAGGAGATGAATGCACTGCCCTGACTATAGGAGTAACTTAAAAGCAGTCGAGAAGTCTGAGCCTTCAGCTCACGAGCTCTGCCTGAGCTGAAATTCCACCCCAGCTCTGTACTTTGATGCACCAAACCGAGGGTAAGGCAGTCACGGCCACACCCGCAGAAGGATCTGGATGCCTAAATCCCTCCCAGCTCTCGAGTTAAACTCAAATCTTAGTTCTCGGAGCCTTCATTCAGTTCTGCGCCCATCCGACTGCTCAGTGTTAATGCTCGGTATTAATTATCCAGTGCTCGTTGTGGACACAGCCATCTGAACGGGAAGAAAACCTCACAGCGCCCTACCCAAGGCGAGGACTTGACGATCTCCGAGCTCTTTTCCAGCCTCAGTAATTCGGTGATTGTGAGTTCCCGAAGCAGGATTTGTGCTCGTACTCCTTCCTGCTCACTCTCTCTGGACCAGACCTGTGAAGCTGGAGGGGGAGAAGCTCCCATTTGCAACCCCAAGCAAGAGAGCTGAGCCCCCAAGTCCCCCCCCGCGCAATCTTTGTTACACGAGATCAGTCTTGGTGCAGGATTTACCGCAGCTCTGAACCTTGAGATGCTTCCTCTAAAAAGGGAAGAAAGGCCTTAAGAAAAGTCAGAGAAGGAGAGATGTCTGGGTATAGATATTAACCAGACACCGCTTTACACGTTTTGGCGGAAGACTCACAACTCTCTTCTTATTTATTTTTTTTCCAGATGTAGAGGAGGAATGCAGCATCATTCCAAAAATGTCAGGGAGCTATAATTTAGAGGTTAATGAGCTCTTGATCTATTGTTCTTGTCAAGCAACCACTTTGAGTTGGAGAGAAGTAAATTAGATACGATTAGTCCCAGTAGTGCAAGTTTTAGAAATGAAAAGTAATCAAGTAGCAACTTTTTTTAATTAAAATTCTGTCAGAATTAACATAAATTGTCACTATATCCTTTATCTTTTTTTTAATTCTTTCTGTATTTCTGAGGTTTTTATCTCCTTAAGAGTTAACTACAAAAATGCGCTCTCCCCGGAAGATATCTTTAGGAAAAAAAAACACCACCGAGCAAACCAAGAGACAAATGCTCTTACAGCACATGATCTGTAATGAATGATTAAGTAAAACACTTTGTGTAAAATTATGATGTTAATAATGATTCTGTCCCTTTTAATTTATTACATATTCTCAATCCTGGTCGGCTTGATTTTGATAAAATGGAGCAGCCGCCGAGTTTGCGCGACGACTTTATTTTTAGAAATCCTTCTTTGAAAGAACAAATTTCCTAGATACCGCTGCTACTGTAATTATGTACAAAACCAATCACTCATTATAGTTAGGATACATTATCTTCTAGACAGATGAGGCTAAATAAGCAACACATTAATAATTCATACTGCAGTTCATTATGCATGTGTATGCACGCTTTGTAGCTGAAATAAGCACCTCATCAACCTGATGCCAACCCTTAAACAATAGTTCTGTGTTATTGCAGCCACATTCAAGTTTACGCTTGTTAAACTGCTACTTGGATTATTTTATCAAGCATTCATTTATTTGTGGTCCCCTACTGCAGAGAACAGATTTTGGAAGCTCCTTTTTTAAGTTAATGACTTGAGCAATGGGTGTTATTAATTCTCAGAATATTATAAACATGATTAATTTTCAGGCAGAGATGTATGATATAAGGATTTCAGCTATGTCAACTCAAATGAGTCAGTGTCAAAACGAGTATCATTTTCGAAAAAGTGCTGGAAATTACATGCTTCAACGGGCAGCATCCCCACTCCGGAGGAACAGTCCGGCATTGAAAATGCTATCACAGGAAAGCCTGGGTTGAGGAGAACTTCTGTGCTCAGTTCTCCTCAGTGCAACATCTCTGTTCTTCCGTCCTAAGCGCTGGCAGGAATTTAAACTCAAAGGCAGCACCGATTTTTATCCATAGTGTGAACTCCACTGGTAGGAGCTGCGTAGCTCCTGCGCCCACTCGCTGTGCCGGCTCTCCTTGTTGTTGTTGTCCTCGCCGGGACAATTCCGCACGCTGATGCTGCAGCAGGATGTTCAAAACCGACTGATTTTCCGCTTTGGAACTTGTGCCGTCGAGAAGAGCCGACGCTGGAACAACAGATGGTAGCACAGGGTAGGATGGGTTCAGAGGATCCACTCAGGATGATTTCGCAGGGCTCGGGTACCCATGACGCTGCGAAAATATCAAAATGCGGTTCGTGAAGAGTGGTTCTGTTGACCTGATCTATAATACAAGGTTTTACATTCAGTGTGAGGTGAGGATTTGAAAATCCACCTTCAACACAGACGCTGCGATGAACAGGAATTCTTCCAAATGGAGCCTCGCTCCACACTTACCCGAGTTCACTGAGGAAAAAGCGGTTTCAGAAGTAAATTGTTGGTTTCTGATACAAACTGGGGTGACACAGAATCCCGTGTTGTTTTCTCTAGCCTGCTCCAATCAGCAGCCGGTGGGCAGCAGCAAGCAGTCAGCTGAGGCACTCCGGCCTCTCGGGAATCTGCTACAACGTTCTCCTCCAGATGTGTAAAGCTCGTGGTGTTGGATTCGACCTCCAGGTATGAACGCGAAAGATCGGAAAACGTGATATTCGCTCTGCATAATTGTCATATGCAAATTCTAATGCGGTGGAACCACTTAGCGCAACGTAAAGTTCAAGCGTTCTGTTTAGCATTATCTCATGTTTAAGTGTCATGTTAAAAACACAGCAAGGTGTTGCCCTACAGTGTCGTTGAAGGGGACTCGGCATGAATCAGAATGGTTTTATTTCAGATTGTTTTCACGACGTGAATTAATGAAGTCTGAATTGCGTAAAGGTCTTCAGTAGTTCCCAGCTGCCAGTCAGGAGCTGTGCTGGCGTTTAGATCCGTGCTGGTACCAAGTTTTCACGTGGCCATCAAGTGGCCCTTTCACACACCGCTGTGCCGGTAAGAGAAGATAATACCCGCACAGAGCAAGAGGTTGGGTCATAACGGAGAACAGAAAGAGGAATGAAGAGGTGAAAATGTGATTTTTGCTAGGAAAGAAAGTGCTTAAGGCTTATGAGCAGAAACGTAAAAGAGTTTAGACGATGTCATGTGAGACAGAAGAGCAGATCAAGATTTCCGATCCCTGGGCACACTGGGAAAGGCAGAGATTGCGGGGTTTTCTCAGTACGAGCCCTCCCCAGGGACGGCACCGCTCAGGAGGCCTCTCGCAGTGACGCGCAATAGCGGTCGCCAAGCATATCTAAAATTGAAACGGTGAGTTTTGCTGCTGACCCAACTGTCGCCGGTATCGGGCCTCCGATGAACCAGAGCAGAAGGTTAATCAGAGTCCCGTGAGTGTCGAAGGTGAAGTACGAGCTTTCAGAACAGGAAAACCTAAACGTATTTTTGCTGTCTCTTCAATTTAAGTGTGTGTAGGGCTTTTAGGGGTTAACCCGTCTCTTGATACAAATAACTGTGTAAGGAAATAATTTTTAAGATATTTAGGACCACCTCTTACTGCTTTGGAACAAAAATATTTGCTGATGAGTAGACTCTGCCATATATATTCTATTTATATAAAGTGAATGTATTCTCTGCAGTAAGTTAGTTAAAGCAATAAACTACTTAGACTGAGCAATAATCCACTACACAAAATTGAAAACTAGTCTTTCTTCGACATGGACGTGTACTCACTGCCCCTCTATATCACGCTTAGGACAATGATCACTACTTTAGGAATAATTGAAGCAACTTTGCCTTTAACAGGAGAAACAGGGAACGGTTTTTATCTTGTATGAAGACCAGAAGCGACACAGACTGGGAATGATGTAAGTACACCCGGCCAGCTCCAGAGAGCAATAACCAGCTGGGGACACGCTGGATGTGAAGGGCAGAGAAGGGACAACCTGAACACCACGCGCTCACGTTGAGTCACCCGCCATTCCCACTGGCCTTTTCCAAAGTTTTACAGAGGCTTTAAGCATTGCAGCAATAAACAAAGTGCAGGAATCTGCTTAGATCAAAGCCTGCCTGCACTGCAGACGAAAGAGCTGCTGCAATTAACTGTGCAAGAGCTACATTTGGCTGTCGATAGCAATCTAGCTGTGAGAGCACGCGGATTAGCGCGGGCTTACTTTTACAGGCAACATTATTAAAAAGCCAACTGCACGTGATGCAAAGAAGGCTGAAGTCTAACATCCTTTAATATTGTTCTTCGCAAGGTGATCAACAGCAGTCGTGTAACAGCAGACATGGTGGTTTAGTAATTCTCTGCACCTCTCCTAAGAAGTCCAAGAAAGCATCATCTGCACAAACACACTACACGTTGTCTGAAAACCTCTTCTCAGAGAGAATTTATATCGAGTTTACTGCTGAAATAGGACGTAGGGATTGAGAGGCTGAAACGGTCTGTTCTCAGCCTGTTCTGTATTCCTTCGATGCTGGAGCTGTTTCATTAATGACCTGGATAAGAAACCAGCTTCCTCGAGTGCTGGATGTGACTGCAAGTATTTTGGAGGGCAGGAATAGAATTCAAAATGATCCTGACAAGTTGCAGAAACAATATGAAGAACAGAATTACACTCGGCTGAAACGAGGCGCGAGAAATGACGCTCGGGTAGCAGTGACGAATACGAGGAACAAGTAGCTCTGCAGAAAAGGATCTGTGAGTTACAGCAGCTTACGAACCGCCCGCAAGGCACGATGGTGTGATCTTATGGAAGAAGGTGAACGCTATAACCCGGGAGGCATTGGCAATAACCATTGCATTCCACTCAGAGGGAGGCAATGAGGATGTTCAGAGTTCTAGAAAGCACGACTTAGCTGGCAAGGCTAAAGGGGCTGGGGGGAGGAGGAGGCAGAATTGAGATCTGCTAACAACCTTCAAGCACGTAAAAAGCCTCCGAGGGAAGGAAAAATCTGATTTCCCTGTCCTTGGTCGTAGGACAAGAAGAAGCAAACTTAACTTGCATCAGGAAAGATTCATGCTTAGCCTAGGAAAAAAATTCTGATAGTGAGGGCAGAACTAATTAGATTGTTCAGTGCAGTTGTCATTGACAGCGTTTAGTAACAGATGAGACAAAGCTCTGTCAGGATGATATAAGGAGCATTGATCCTGCCCTAGCGCAGGGAATGGACTAAATGAATCCTAAAGATTGGTTCTAGGGCTGCGATTCTCTCGGCCTGCGCTCGGCTCCCTGCGGACGAGGCTGTTGGCAGTACACGAGTGAGGAGGACTGGTTTGAAGCCGAGACCCTCCTCCAGCTCGCCGCGCTCACCCGCCGCCACGATGTAGGCAGCTCACGCGCGGGAGCCGTAAGGTAAATTTGAAAGAAAATCACTGAACAGGAGCTTGTAAAATATCTACAGGAGACGTCGTAAAAGTGATTTGGGCATCTGAAAATGTGCCTTAAGCTGAACTCTTCCAACAGCCCACTGATGATGAAAGGTGAGCTCTCTCTTTCCTTGACCCCAGCTAGGGAGTCCTCCTCCCTCCTCCTGCACTGTCTCCGGTACTTTTACACCTCTCCAGAAACTGATTCAGCTCAGTAACTCAGCAAAAAACCCCCAACTTTTTGTAAATGGAATTGGTTTTCTGTGAGGCTAAGACAGAATCAGCCCATAGGTGGGTATATAGTGAGCAGGAGATTCATGCAACATAGATGGGGAGGACCTGCCCTTTCCAGGGTCCGTCAGCCGTTGCCTTGGCTTGTCCCCGTTTGTGTGATTTCGCTCCATCAGCCCTGGAAAATGTCCTTGTGTTAAAGATACTGCATCCATCCTTTGTTCTTACTTACTCAGTGGTTGTTCCCCTGGTAAGAAACGCTACCACCACCCCTCAGATCACCAGCTGGAACTGGCAATGCTATTACCGGAATACTCTCAAGTATATTTGCCACACATTCTGATCCCAGGTTTGTCTCCCATCAGATTTTCAATGCAACTTTGTTCTCTTAATTTGGAAATATTTTCAGGAATGTAACAGTTTTTGAGCTTGTAAAAGCACTGAAATAACTGAAACGCCCGCAGTAAACGCAGTTTACTACGTCGGAGATCTGTTGTCAGTTCGGTCAGTGAGATGCAATCTTCCTCGGCGTGATATCCTGTGTCCTAAGATCATTTGTTGTATCGAGGAGCCTCTACGTAGCGCTGAGAAACCAAAAACTACAATCTGAAGAAACGCCGACGCTGCTGGGATTTCTCTTCCGGATGTCCTGCACAAATCGTAGGCAGAAGCTCTGGTTCTTGTGCACTGCTCGAGGTGTTTAAAATGTTCTGCTGGCTCAGCCCTAACTCATCGGTAGCCTTTTACTTGGAGGAGCTGAAACGTCCCTGCTTACTTCTGCTAAGTTGATTAATAAAAATTATTTATTACGCAAATCCTCTCTGTTGACAAGTTAAAATGGAGCCTCATCTTTCATATCTCCCTGAAGATTGCCACCTTGCGAGATTGAAAATACTCATTAAATTCCATCAGCAGACAGGCACAAATGAGAGGGCGATTGTTTTTAAGCATGTGAAGGGAATCATTGGTAAACTCATTTGTTTGGATATCATTAACAGAACAATCGGAGAGGATCTCCAGGGGGTCCTCGTGACCTTTGCTCGCAATCTCTTCATCATCCATCAAGAAATATCACCACCTAATATGCAAGGCGAGACCAATTTTAAGGTGAGGTGTTAATTAACTAACGATCCTGGTTAATTTCTGCACAAGGGCTGAAAATACCTCATGCTGTATCATAAACAAGTGCTAAACCATTCTTGTTTTATCGGTAGCGGGACGTAGTTTACAGTGTCTAGGTCAATATAGTAAGTCTCCCGATGAACCTGTTAGTTAAATTTAAGTTTGAAACTTTTCCTTTGAAAAGAGACATTCTTCAGCGTGAAATGATTTGTACCGTCATGCTCCTGCCTGTCTTCTGTAAGAGCAAAGGAGCTACTGGCACCGCCTCAGACAGTTCTGTCACGATTGTCTTGTTTTGTGTTTTAAAGGGAGGGAGGAATCTTAAATTAGAAACAAACTTCTCAGCTTATAATAGCTCCTCGGATTATTCGCACCGATTTCTTTTACGCAGGCAGCCCCCGAGTACTCAATTCTCAGTATGAGGGAGCAAAAAGCAACCACTACAGAAAAATGTAGCAGGGAATTCTTCTTCGTAGTGAGTTACCAGTGATTTACATATGAGAGGTAGAACACCTGATAGTTAATTAGAAGGACGAGTTGCAACACGTCACATTTTTTTCTTTACCTGAGGTTTGCGCGTATTTACTAATAATTCCCCCAACTGTCCCCAAAGTAATAGTAAATTTAATGGGTGCGTCGTGCCCTGGGTACCAGCGGTTACCTTCTGAAGGCAAGTACGACCAGCTGTGCATGTTGGCTGCTAGATTTCATTATAGTGCCCATTAAATAACTTGTATTCCTTGAATCTGTTACAGATGGCAATTCAAGATATTGAAGCAATTCTAGGAATTCCAGCAGGAAACAAACTGAAATTGGAAGAGGAGCAACCTTCGAAACCAGATGCTCTGAAGGAATAGTTAACGGAAAATGTCGAAGTGCCTTATTCTTTATGCTTCTGGAAATGCTTTCTCATCTGTAAGAACAGGTTTGATTTTCCTTCTGTGTTGGCACGTGAAGCAATATTAACTGAGACACAACATTTCCATGGTTTCTGAGCACGGCATTTAGAAAAAAATCCGGTTCTTTCACAAAAATGAACTGCTGAGAGGCAGAGGATCGTGCTGAGTGCCCAATGTTCCTACTGTCACCCCTCAAGTCCAGTACCTGTTTGCAGAGTCTAACGAATAGGAGGCATGCTGTCGTTGTCACTGCGTCAGAATAGGAGATCGGACCCCATCGAAGAGTCCGTAACCCTAAATTCCCCTTCAAACCTGTTGTCTTCTACGAGGCAGGCTTCTGGCATCAAAGTAGGTCCAATGCTCTTCGGCTTATAAATACTCTTAAATGCCACCAGTAAGGCCAGCAACCCCATTTCTCGGCAGCACTGTTGTTACCTACAGATTTTTGCAGTGATTGTTTTATGTTCATTTTCAAAAATAATAGCGGTAGCACTAGTTCAGCAGCAGATTTGGAGAGGACCGTTAGAACTATGCTTGAACTACGGTTCCCAGTAGTACCATGAATTCTGTTGATCTGCCTGTCAGAGAGATTCTGAATTTCAGATGTCGGTGACTTTTCTTGTCGCAATTGCTGTGTGCCGTTACGTTACGGGACAACAGTTATATGTGTAAAATTATCTTTTATCCATCAACACATTCTAAATTTTACTATAGAAGAGCGCATCTTCTCCACCGGGTGGATGCTACTGTCCCAAGTACAGCGAGTACCTTTGAGCTTACTTCCTGAAAAGCTCAGGAAAGAACAGCTTTTAAGACAAAGAATTAATGTGACCAAGCAGTTGCAGCAGATCAGCACCCAGTTTTTCCAACACCCGAGCGTTTGATCTGTTACCTTCAGACGTTGTCTTCTGCGTTAGCCTCTTTCTCATCTGCTTTGGTCACAGCAGTAACTAATTGCAGGCAAGAATGTCTGCATAAATGCTGATGCCCATTTCAAATAAAAATGGAAAAGAGTATTTTTGTTTAATTCTCGTTTGTTGTTCCTCACTGCATTTATCGTGCTCTCCCTTGTGTTTTACCGCCAAGATTTACTCTCTGTGGATTTCCTGCCTTCGCCCCTGTTGCGTCCCAGTGTGATATCCTGGGGGAGAAGGAGGCACGAGAGAGCACGGCAGCACCAGCGCGGGGGGAGTCGGCTTGTGTCGTAAGGGTTAAGGAAAAGTAATCCTTGATCCACGCCAGAACAACATAAGGTGTGAGAGGCTCATTAGTTCACTGGCACTTCACAGCCTGCGGTGCCCGGAACCTGCACTTCCTTCTGCCTTTGTTCTCTTCTGACAAAAGACAAGTGTACCTGGTTTTGCAGGAAACAAGCGACCTGGACGTTCCCATGGTGAGAGCGATTTCTCAGCATGTGCAAAGTGTGACATCTATTTTTGGGGGGGGGAAAAAAAAAGGGGGTTAATTACTATTGACACTTCTGAGTAGTTGAGCCGATGGAAGGATTGGTACTGCTTTGCTGAAGGTGAGAACACTCAACTCCCATGCTGCTGGTGCCAAAAATGTATTTTTTAGCAATACAGCAGATATAAAATGAAATGATATTTTTTTAAAAAGGTCAGACATATAGTCGTGATTCTCCTGTTCACACAATGGGATTATTTATTCCCGCTTACTAAAGGAGTAATTGAGTTCTTCAACTGTAGCTTGAATTTCAGAACAGGATCTAGCCTGGGAAGAAAACAGAGCAACTCTGAATTGGAAGATAAAAGGTTGCTCAGGTGTGGCTGCTCATCAGAAACTGCCAGAGAATTCTGCTGCTGAGGACAGCAAAAGCCCAGCCTGGGTTCCCCAGCTGCAAGGTGCGAGGAGTGCCTGTGGAAGGAGATGAGAGGCGCTGGGGTTTGGCATCAAACTGCAGGTTTTGTGCTCCTGCTGGGCCAGGGCTGCAAATGCAGGTGTGCTTCGTGCTGACAGCACTTCTCTGGTTTTGCAAGAAAGGCCGTGCTGCAGCAGCTGTGCTGACCCTTTCAGGGCATTCTCGGGAAAGAACATTACCTGGAGTTGATACTGGAAACTGGGTCTCCCTTTTTCCATAGTTAGGGATAAAGCTGCTAAAAAAAAAGAATCTCTACCTATTTCCTGAAAGGTGTGATATCTCATGCAAATGAGAGTGAGGTTCAGGAGAATTCACCACCTTACCCACCAGAATCCGATGAACAGAGAGACCTGAAGAGCACAACCAAGTGTCATCAACCGAAGCGATTTGGAAGACTGCTTCCTGACACTTCCAGCCTCTCCTTAGGGCCTTTGGTTGTGATTCTTGCAGACTTTTAAGTAAGCAATTATTTTCCTATGGGTTTGTAAATACAGATGCTACCTCATTCCACCTGCATTACGCTGTGCAAGCAGAACTGCACCTACGCTCTTAACCGGGGCAAGATTACATTGCCAGAGGCTGAGGAATTTCTCCCTTCCTCTTGCCCCTTTTAAGAGCAACACAAATTTAACAGGAAAGGATCTCAGAATAAATACTTTTAAAAATCAAAGCAGTTGTCCTACGTCCACTTCTAGGCAATAGGCTTATGGTTGATTTTGACCATGAAATACAAGAGCAGAAGGTGGCTGTGAAGGTTGATGCTTTCGCTCAGCCCAGAGCGAGCCAGTGTCAGGCACCAACTTCTCCATCCTCAGCGACTGCTGCCACTGATAAAGGTGTCGGAGCTAACTAGATGCTCTGTTAATCATAGGAGGGGGAACTTGAGTCACATTTGTTACTACGATTAATAATTACTGGTTCAACACCCGTGTAGTACATTATAGTAACTAACCAGGGTACACTGTTGGGCAGTAATTGATTAATTAGCACGTTTATAGTCTATAGCTCAGATTGCTGAGTTTGAGACACCGCTTGCGACTACAAAAAGGCAAAAAAATCTGCTCCGATTTCTCAGTTTACTCTCCTGTACATTTTTTTTTTTTCTCTAATGGAATGTTCAGTAGCTATTTCATTTAGAAAGAACCCCGTCATGGCAGTCTCACTAAGGTTTTTACATGTTTCTCTTCGAAGGGCTCTACGACACTTGAACAGAATTACTTTAACCCGGTGCCGCTGCCACATCTCCTCCAGCCCAAACCTCCTCCAGGCAAATCGCGGCAGCTCACCGTTGTTTGACCTGAGCGCACCCGGGGGGTGCGGCACCAACACAAGGCCAGTCCTAAAAAAAACCCCACCCCGAAGCCCCAAGAAAGAATTAAAGTGTCACTGCCCGATTCTCGGTGACCTTCTCCCTCGCCGGGAGGGCGCAGGCTCCGGCCCCGGGTGGGGCAGGACGAGCCGCTCCCCTCAGCGCCGTCGCGGCCTTGCCCGCCTCCCGCCCCCCCTGCCCCGCTCTCCCCCCGCACCCACGGGCGAGGAGCAGCCCCGGTTCTCCCGCGAACGGGCCCGGCTCCGCTCTGCCCGTCCCGCCGGGCCGGGCCCCGCCGCCGCCACCGGCCCTGCCCGCCCTCCCGGCGCAGGCGCGGCGGTGGCGCAGGCGCGGCGGCCGGAGCCGTCGGTGCGAGAAAGGAAAGAAAGAGAAGGGAAAGGGAAAGGGCAGGGGTGGCCCCGCGGGATGCGGGCGCTGAGGCGGCTGCACGAAGCTGCCGTGGGGCTGCTGCTGTGGCGGGGAAGGGCGGCGGCGGGCGGGGGGTCCCGGCCGGCCGCCTCGGAGGTGCTGAGCCAGCACCTGCGGCAGCGGGGCCTGCCCCACTGGACCTCGTACTGCGTCAAGTACAGCGCGGTGCGCAACGACCAGTTCGGCCTCTCCCACTTCAACTGGCGGGTGAACGGCGCCAACTACCACGTCCTGCGCACCGGCTGCTTCCCCTTCATCAAGTACCACTGCTCCCGCGCCGCCCCGCAGGACCTGGCGCTGCAGAACGCCGCCTTCACCGCCCTCAAGCTCCTCAACGCCGGTGAGTCGCGGCCCCGCTCGCCCGAGCCGCCCCGCAGCCGGCGGGAGGAGTTGGGGGCGGGTGGGGGCCGTGCCCGGGGACCCGCCGGGCGGCGCCTCGCCCCGCCGAGAGCGACTCGTTCCCCGCTGCCCCCGGCCCGGCGGGGAACGGGGCTTGGGGCGCAGAGAGGCGTCAGCCCGTCCGCTTCGCGGTCTGAGCGGGTTCGTGTTTCTCTGTCCGGTGGCGAGAGAGACGAAAACCGAAACCGCCGTTAAACGCGGCAGCGGCTGTGAGGGGCTCGGGGCTGGGTCGGTTTCCAGCTCAACCAACCTGTGCCCTGTTCCCGGGGATAGAGCCCCGGCCCCTGAGCCAGCACACGAGCACCAGGTGAAGCCCGAGAAAGAGGCTCCGATCATTTGTTGTGTCCTACGTGCAGGCGGTGTCTCACGTCGTGGAGTACTCGAACCATGGTTGATCCTAAAGTACTGCTGAAATACAAATAACACCCACTGCCTTATCGATGTAAAAATAGATACAAGTCTTGAAGCACATCGCTATTCACAGCTGGGTATCCAGCGCTTACTTGAGGGGCATCAGTCGCCCAATTCCATCAGTTTCTGGTTGCCGTGTTTCGTGTTGAAAAACAACCCTCACTGGCTCTGCAAGTTGTCAGGGAGGTTTTACAAAAGCTGCCTGCTCGTCTTCGTTTTTTGATCTTTCCAACTGACATAGTGAGAAAATGCCATCACAGAGACTGATTTCTCAATGATAACTTTAAGCCTGATTTTATTTTTCCCTCCATGTAGTCAGACCTTTTATCTTCCCCGTTTTTATTGCAGCTGCCCTGCGTGTTTCGTAGCTAAATTATTGTCAGGCATGATTAAAAAGCCACCTCTTCCGAGAATCGGGCTCAAGCACTTGGGTAACTTTGAGCACGTTAAATTCAGTGTTTCTGTACCTCACTGAACTCGGGGCCTAGATCCATCTCCCTTTTTTTTTTTCCTCCTGTAGTAAGTGAAACGTTGCTGTCTGTAACAGCCCGGTAACTCGGCAGTGCTACAAGTGATGGTGCTTTTTGTGCATACACCTTTCTGCTCGTCCCAGCCCCGTTGCCGTTGGTGTTCTTGGCTACTGGTGTAATTTTGCCAAGAGCAGCTTCGTGCCGAGTCGCTGCTTGTTGTTCTTCCTACCTCTACTCTGACACGTAGACGGACGCTGAGCTGGTAACGAGGTGGGCATCAGGGAGTCTGTTTTAATGTTAGTATCTGTATTTTTCTTTGATCGACAGAAATCAGGCTGTATACGTGGCCGCGTTTCATTTCTGCCATGCTGCTGCCCTCCCGTTCTGTTTTTTCTATTAATTCCTTCGTGTTGCCGCTTGTCTCGAGCGGTTTTCTGCTTCCCGTGCGCTCGCCACACGAGAAACGTGCTGTGTGCCGGTAGCCGCTTGTAGGCGTTTCGGTAAAGGTCAAATGTTAATAAGGAAGCTTTTACAGGAATGCTTTTCCTTTAATTTCATTTTGGAGTCGTCATTCTGGCCTCCGAACAGGCGGCTTTGATTTCCCTGCCTTGCAGTCTGCGTGTGTAATGTGGTTTTGTCTTTTCCCAGGCATCCCGACGTTACTGTATGGAATTGGCTCCTGGTTTTTTGTCAGTGTCACAGAGACTGTTCATACAAGCCGTGGCCCCGTTACTATTTATTTTCTAAATAAAGAAGATGAAGGTGCGATGTACTGAAATCACGCCCTCGAGTACCTCTCATTCGGTGGGTTTCTGTGTTACCGCCGCTACAATTATCTGCTCCCTTTGACTAAAAACAACTGAAGGCAACTTCTTTTTTTTCTTTTTTTTTTACAGTGAGTTCTTTTACTTAACCCGCTGTCTTCAGGAACCTCCGTGGACTTTTTGGTCGTGAGAGGTTTATTTTTGCAGAGGTCAGTATGGTTGAAAAAGCAGAAGCCTCGGGAGGAGAATTAATATTTCTAAGGGTACTAAATTTTAGGGAAGTCAGTGATGAACAAACTCGTGGTAATTTTAAAAAGAGATACCTGACAGCGTAGAGAGCTGAGCTGTAGCGGGCAGGCAAGGGAGCTGAACGGGCTGGATGTTTTCAGGATGTCTCTAAAGATTAAGCTGCTGAGGTTTAGACTGACGAAGTGTTTTGTAACGTGGTAATTGTCAGAGTTGCGGGCACGTTCGAATGAATCTGTGGCACTGGCTGTTCCCTGGAAGACCCTCTGGAAAGACGCCACCCTGAGAAGTTAAAAATGACTGTATCACATTTCTTCAGCTGGTATTTAAATAAAGTATTTAAAATAAGTTTTATGCGTGTATCTTTTGCAATTCTTGAACTCCGGGTTGTTTTTTTTTTTTGTTTTCTCTTGATGGCTTTAGAGGTAAGTAACGAAAGCCGTGTAATTCAGATTTAGTCACCTGCACTAATTCACAAATTGCTGATATTTTTAATTAACACCACAGAATGAGAAGAATAACACTCTCGTTTTTGATGCAAAATAACTGATTTCTCCAGCTGTAATGAGCACATATAATGATGGAACGGCGTAAATTCTGTTGGAAACCCAGGCGAGGAAAAAGCTTTTAGGGAATTATTTGGATAGTGGAAATATGAAATTACCAGATAGTAAAGTTCAAACAGCAGAACCACCCGTACAGGCTGTGTTACTGGCACTTAGTTTTAGTGCCAGCAAATAATGCTGTCTGCTCCAGATCCCATGTCTGGTGACATAAGTTGATTATTCCAATTTTTGTCAGTAAGAAGACAAATGTAAAATGGGTAGCTGCTGTTTCCAGAGACCAGTCACTATTCCTAAATAAATTATTATCAAGCCATGGCAACTCTAATTTCATTTATGTACTTTTTTTTTTACTTAATTCTGGATAATGGAACTGTTTCCCACTTAATGACTCAGTAGATGTGGTTTTTCTAAAGGCAGCACTAAATAACACTTTAATCAGAGAAGCATTTGCACTGTTCTGTGTAATTTTGGAGAATATTCGTGACCCGGAATGGGTCTCAAAGATGAAGAGACGGTATGAAAAGGAGCCTCGTTGATAACAAAAACAACCGTTGGCATTTCTCGAGAAGCGGTTTTTTTCGCCGTATCGGGTAAAGTTAAATAACCGCAGCTCATAAGTTTAAAGTCAAATACTGCTCATTCATTGCCACGCATCTTGTCGATACCTTGCTGTAAAGGTTTAGTCTCAACGCGAGGTTGATAAAATGGTTTTTAATTACCAGACTATAAATACAGCTCTTCATTGGAGTTGCACCGCCGCTCGCTGCAGCGTGTTTGATTTCTGATAATGGGTACTGCTGACTTTGCTTACCTGTTTTTCAATAAATGCAGGCGACACGACTCCTTGTCCGAACGGTGATGGGCAAGTCTCCTTAGAGAACATCTTTGACAAACTACCCTATTGATCGCTGCGATTCTGTGCTGCTCGCAGCATTAAATAGGGACTTGATTTCTTGTTCAATGATCTCGCTGTGTAACAATTAAGCAAATGTAATATTTTCTTGTATTACATGAAAATCAATAGACCTCTTGCTCTTGCGAAGTTGATCCTGCTAAAGGATGAACTGGAAGATGTCTGAGGGCAGAGAGCAGGTAGAGCATCATTCATGTCATCGAGGCTTGTGTGGGGTCTGTTACAGGGAAAATACGCTACTTGTAACTTCTGAAATCATGACAAAAATAATTTTCAAGTGTGACTTCAAACCTACTTGCTCCTCTTCAACCCAAGGTAAAATACTTCACCTGGCTTTCATTCTCTTTTTGCTGTAAGTACTTATTAGTATTTTGTTTTTCTTATCCCTTGTCTGAAGTTTTGGCCTGAACGCGAGATGGAAATGCTGAAGGCCAAGAAGAGTCACGCCGTCTTGCGTCAGAAATTTCGGGGGGAACACGGGAATGGCACGCGAGGATGAGCGCATCACGCGCACTTCGTGGCTGAACCTTTGCTGCTTTACCTTTCTGCCGCCGTGACCCCTTGCCTTGTGGCACTCCGCTCCTGAAGGGTCACTCCAGCATGAGGAGAGCAGGGTCTTCTGATGCTTCTGGTCCAGAGTGATTTATTTGGAATGGTTTTAATTAACAGCTGCCCTTTTTTATGTGTTCTATCACGCACGTGTTGCGTACGCAGCGTACACCGGTGTTGATACGTATCTTTTAAGAGCAGATTGAACTACAAAATGACCAGTATGATTTTTACGGATTTGATCTGTGCCGTTCTCATTTGAAATCGAGCGCGGTTTCTCTTGTAAGTCGTGCCTTAATTATCTCCGTGCTGTATTCAAGAATGATGTTTAAATGAGTGAGAGATGACACAAAAAGGCAGAGAGCTTTGTTTCACCTCACTTAACAACTGCTTTGGATAAGTGAAACCTTAGTTGAAGCCCAGAGGATCAGGTAGCTGCTTCTCGTAGCAGTCTTTTTAAACACTAATGACTATTGGGGGCATCTTAACCTAAACGAGCTCTTGGCGTTACATCTCACCCAGGTCAATGGTCTCAGGTATCCGAGTTAAACTGTGTTACTGTAAATTAATGGAAAATGTAACTGCGCTTTGCTGAAAGATCAATGTCCAATAAAGGCTGCACAATCAAATCTTGTTGCAATGATTGAGGTCCTTAATTGCCTTTCAAAGATAAGGTGGTAATCAACGTAGGTTTAACTGATCTTTTTTACCAGTTCAATTACATGCTAATGACTACAGCCAAGTCAGGATCTTTAACTACTTATACTTATTAAATCTTATGTTTGTTGTGAAAAATTACTTAAGCCACACAATCGATAAAGCCCCGGTCTTAATTACTATATTTCACTTTTATACCTTTTTGTATGTTTGACAAATGTTTCACTAGAGGCTCCGTAGCACTAATGATAGAACCACCAGAAACGCTGTTTTCTGTTACGCTTCCAAATTATTTTAACACCTGGATGTTCTCGTGTTTGTTTTAATGGAGTTGTCTGACTAGTAATGCAGGCATGTTCTAGGCAGCTCGTTGTACTGAAATATAATTTTTAGACTTAATAGCACTCCTTTTATCACTAGGTGCACCACTTGCTGACCTTCAGGTGGACATGGTTTCAACATGAGGTTCTTGACTTCAGTGTCAGTTAATACTGGATTTAGATACCGGTGAGGATTCCCAACTGTTTACAACTAGTACTCTCACGCTGTCTCAAAAATAAGTTGTTGCGTCCCCTTCTTGATCTCCTTTCTTTCCCTGGAGCGATATCCAGCGCTTTTTTTCCAGTCTTCAGTGAAACCTGGAGCCAACTGACCTCTCAGTGACTTTAGGAGAAGTTGGATCTGACCTCAAATTACTTTGTGTGTAATTCTGCGTGCGTAGCCGCGTCGGGTAGAATCTGTCAGGTTTTTCCTTTGTTGTTTTTGCGTAGCTGTGCTCACTCTGCGCAGGTGTGAGCAGAGGAAGCCGCTTGCCTCAGCCCGGCACTCTTCAGCTGGGAGTATTCTCTGACCTGTTGGTACTCCTGCCATTGCTGACGCTTTCAGGAAAAAGAGAGCAGGAATCCAGAGTTCGTCCTTCCAGCTCTCAAAAGCATTACTGCGTTTTGTCAGGGACGGGTTTGAGATTTCTGGTGGAGCAGTTGGAATCATTCTACGGGGAAGAAAAAAAGTAGAAAAGTGTGAGTTGAGTTAATAGTACCCTTTGAGAATCTACTAGCAATAAAAAGGTCCTTGATGTCTTAACTCTTCTGGCAAACTGCAGTTGTAGCTCTCCCTGATGCATATTATTGCTGAATAAAAACTTCAGTATTTCTTCATAGTTGACTGCCCTTAGGCTTCTGGTTTAGACCAACTTTGCCTGAAACAAAGAAGATTTTGCTTCGTATTATTTACTTCGTCCGTTTAATCTAAATTGGCTTTTACTGTAACTCCTTAATCATTTTCACTACAGGAAAGTTAATAATTCCAGGAGTTGATTTTGACCTCACCCCGGAATACACGTTCATGGAAGCAGATGTCACGTTAACGCTTTCTGGGGCTGCGGCGCTCAGTTTAAATACAACAAAGCGGCACCTTCGGCATTACAGCAAGAGGGTTGTAGAATAAGAATTCTCACTAATATATTCCGAGTTTATTTAAAAGAATTTCTGATATCTAGAAAGGAGTGAGATGTGTTTGCATTTCAGTCTTAAATAAAGCACGTGTGCAGCCGAACGTCAAAATTTGCGTTAACGGTTGGGACACTCGCTGTCAGTTACGGACCTTTGCGAATCGGTGAGTGAATAAACGCAGCTGAAGTAAGGAGGGCTGATGTGTCACGGAATAGATACTACTCGGAGATCAGTATAGTTTAACCTTAATTATTTATGCAAATATAGTGGAGTAAATGCACAGCGAGAAGTTTTTAGAAGGCGACGATGTACGTGTATCACGAGAGCTTGCTGCAGCAGACTGTAAGAGACAGTGATTTTGTCTGAGTTCAAGTGACAAATTATCCAGCCCGTGAGCACTTTCAGTGACATGACTGTCCTATAGAGAAAAATATTTAAAAAAAAGAAAATAGAGAGGAAGCCTCTAAGGTTCGAAATGACGGAATGCTCTGCATTCCGACTGAGCCAGCTGGGATGCGCTGTGGCTGCTGTTTGCCTGGGAAGGTGGAACGCACACGGCCCAGAGTGCTTTTAACAGCAACTGCGTCACTTTAAACACATTTTATTATAAAACCCATTTATTGCTTTCGGTAATATTAATAATCCTAGCAGATTAAAACTGTGAAACATGATTAAGAGCCATCCTTCAGCCTTAAAAGTCTGATCGAGGAAACTTTCAAGTTTCAAATGTAAATTTCAAACCAGACCTCTTTCAAAGAACACCTGAATTTTTGGAACAGATTAGAAAATAGTACCAAGTCAAGCCTGGTTTTATTCTTAGAAGTGCCGTTCGATATGATTGTTACGTGCTTAGTGATTCGTGGGCCTGGTTATTTACGTGCTTTGTGATATATGAATTATTTAGTCAGAAAAATCACAATAATTGTGTTGTTACTCAAGAATTTATAGGTTGACAGAAGAACAATTAGGCAGCCCCTGAAGCCACTTCTCTTCAATCCAACCCACACACTTCACAGTGTAATTTTTTAGTCATCGTGTATCACATTTAGCCGCCAAAACCTACGTCAAATGTGCTTGTAATCTGCTTTATTTCAAAATATGGTCATAATTTAAAGCAAGAGCTAGACATTGAATAATTCAGCCTAAATCAAGTTTGCTGTTGTTTCGGCTTTTTTTCGGTTCGAGATGAGTTTACCATGAGAAGGAATTTTAACAGAGCTCTTTGAGGCCAGATTCTGCTCCCGCTGAATGAAAGTAAAATCAATTTATTTCCTGATACTTGGCTCACAAATGGCACGTTACCTCTTAGTGCAGAGAGCCCCTGCAAAGGGTTTCTGCCCCTCCGAGCCCGTGCAAAGTGACTGCAAGGGGCAGCAGGAAGGCGTGGAAGGAACAGTTTTCCTCAAGTTTTAATGCAGGTTTTAAAAGATTTTAATTTATTCATGTTTCGATCAAGCTGGGAGACTTGGGTGATTCTTTCCTAGGAGATTATTTTAGAGAAGAATATGTTCAGGAAGCCTGGACACTGTTGACCTACTTTTTTCACACAGCCTGAGGGAATTCAGTTTGCTGCACTCGCTGGTAGTCTGAAGATGTGGGAAGGGGAAAAAAAAGGTGAATTTCACCATGATATTTTATCAATATAGAAAGTTATCTATTAATCTCTTTTTTTAAAAAAAAAAGGAAGGAAATCTATGCTACTGAAGCAATGATCAGGTGCCATTTTCTCTAAGAAATGGAGAGTTTGTTATTTATGGTACCTGTCTGGAAAGTGGTACAGGGAGGAAGCAGAGATGATGAATTGAATTTAGCGAAGCCCAGCCCAGCATTTAGATTCTGATTGCTCCGAGTCGGTTTTATAGACTCTCTCTGAACTACATGTCATACACTACTGGTGATACAGCATCCCAGAGCATTTTTTTATAATTAAAACATTGAATAACATGAAGCACACGTGGTTAGCAAATGTCAACCGTTGAGTCTGTGGCACAGTAAATGCCCGCTGTTCCTCTGGCATGGCTGGGCAAATTCTAGTGGTAGTGAGGTTAAAATCTCCCAGAGGGGCTCGAGGAGAACGTCGCACTTTCTGACTTTATCCTCTGCTTCCCTACTGTGCCTCACGTCATTCTGTCCGACGGTCTGAGCACAGGACTAGAGGAAATTCGGTTGGGGTTCTTAGAAAAATAGAAAGAACGGCTGAGACTCTGCGAGTTCTCAGCTCCACGTTTGTCACCTGCATCACCCTGATCCTCTCCGGAGATGGAGCTCGCGGATCTCTTTCCACAATGGCAAGGAAAAGCTCCTAAACACAGGTCTGGGAAGAGGAATATTGAAGAATAGGGCCCGGGGAGTCAGCTCGCTCTTTCCTCCTCCTCCGTTTTATGGAGTTTCGGTACAGGAACTCAAAACTTCATTATGTGATGGCTGTGGCAGTGAAAAGATAGAAAATGACTTGTGTTAAATAACTTCCTCAGCAGTGGGAATTAGAAAGGGAAACAAGCAATAACTTATTTCCTTACTGTTGGGGGTATCTTGCAAATTATCACGGTAACCACGTGCCCGGCAATCGGTGAGGGGCAGCAGCAGTTTTATTCCATCCCGCTCCTCCCGCGAGATCGCGCGCTGTGGCGAATCTAATAATTTCCGAATTCTTCTGTGTCAGCATTCTGCTTCGCCTTGAAAACAAACATTTATTTTCTTTATGTGGCCACCTCCGGCTCTCCTGTGTCCTCTCTAACCGCGACGGGAAGCAGCAGAGAGCAGCAGCAGACTGCAGAGAGACAGCTCTTCTCGCTCTCGGAGCATAAAACCAGCCTGGAAGCCCGTGGCACCGATCAGGAGGTTTTCCCCCACCCAAATAAACCCAGAACTTAGAGAAGCCATCGGCTTCGTGATCCTCCTGTAATTAAAGAGCTGATGTGTTGTTCCCTTGCAGATTTTGAATGTTATTTCGTTGTGGATAGACAATGATGTTGGGTACGTAACTATAAATAGGAAATCTGTGCCTATTTCTTGCCGACAGCACGTCATCAGGATGTAGTGGAGAAAATCAGACCGCTTAATGATTTTTTTTGGTGGTTTTCTGGAATTCTCAAGCTTCCTGTATCGGCAACTTTGAAAGAGGAGATTCTTAATGAACTCCAGGAATATTTTTATGAGACGCATTTAAAAATACCTGTATTCTTGCTGCACAAATTTGCCCCCAATGTTGAGGAAAAATACAAAAATAGCTTTTGGTGAATTTCTGTCCCCATAGCAGAAACCCTGCGGGATGATAATTTGTTTCAATTGTTGCTGTAGTTAGAATGACAATTTCTTACGAAACATGGGTTTTCAAGAAATATGTGGCAAGCCCAAACCCATATAAAGAAACACGTGCTTGATGTGCTGTACTTTTTAAGATATAAAACCCCTTGAAGTTTGATTACAGCTGCATCGACACAAATCAGAATTGGGGGATTAAGGTTATGATTAGCCCTGCAAAATCGACATAATATTTATGCAAATCTGGCAAATTGAGTTGGTTTTCCCCACGGTCTTGTAAATGAAAAAGACATTTTAGAAAAGTCACGGGTCTATAGAAATTCTATGATTTTGTATCCTATTCTTTAAAATTTAATAGAAAATTAATCGGATTGAAATGAACCTGACTGAAAGGTATACAGGGACCGCAGGTAAAAGGTTCATTTGAACAGAAAGACGTCTGTGTGGGCAGCACCGGTCCCTTAGATACTTAGGAGTTGGGGCTCTATTAATTTCTAGTGTAGAAACTAAATTACAGAGTTATTGAACAGAGAGAGAATTTATCTCTGCTAATGGCCATTGAAAGATTTTTTTTTTTTCCTAAAGCTCAGACAAAGCTGAATTCTAATATGAGGAAGCTTGAAGATTTTTTCAGGAATTAAATCAAATGTGCTTTCCATTTTTCCCCCCCTCTAAATTGGTAATATAATTCAAATAGTCCAGTTTGTCATGTATGATAAAGCGAGAGATTGTGATAAAACGTGCAGATCAATAGCCTACAGTTGAGATTAATGCTCTTCTGCCTCTAAAAAGAACTGGAAAGTTTTGTGCTGCAGAGACGTGTAGCGCAGGCCCTTCCCTCTCCCTTCTGTCAGGCAAAAAGCCTTTTCTTCTCTTTTTTTTAAGCTGCACATGGTGTATCATGTCTTGTACAGAGATTACCCAGCCGTCACGCTCAGACACGTGTCTTTCTGCTGAGGATGCTGGATGTTAAAACTTCTAGAAGGGCTTTTCTTTCACCGGAGCTGCTCTGGGAGATGGACCGTGCTCTGAGGCGGTTGTTCGCAGCTGCTCTGCCCAAGACACAAAAATCTCTTTCACCGAAGAACTCTACCTCAGTGTTGGCGTAGGAGATACTTAGCCGAGTACTCTGTAATTCAGAGAAAGAGCAAAATATGTGACAGCTCTTGGCAAAACGGCTCAAAGCATGTTAATGCAGGTGTTCGGAGATGAGAGCGGTGAGGAGCGAACATTTTATTCCCGTTTTGGGGTCACTGGTTTGCGTGGTCTGACTGCGCGGGCAGGGAGCAGCCGTACGGGCTGCCCAGATCGTGTCCTACGTGGTTTTGTGCCTTAGGTGGGACAAACTGATGGCAAAGGCCCCGGGAGCTCCCAAGGAGACGCTGTCGCTGGAGGAGACCCCAATTCCTCACTCTCAGTTTTGAAGACAAGGGCACTTCCCACTCTTTACCTAACGCAGGAGCCCGAGCCTGACTCTGTTCGAGTTCTGCCTTAGCAGTGGTTCTGCTGTTAAACGCAGAAGACATAACGAGGAGAGAAAAAGTAATCATAACATTAAACCCGGCACCCCAGCCGGCCGCTGCCCGGCTCCCGCAGCGCCGAGGGCCGCCTCCGCCCCCAACATGGCGCCGCCTCCCTTCCCGCCTCCCTCAACCTGGCGCCGCCTCCACCTTCATGTGTCCCTCCTCCCGGCCGCTCCGTTTTGGTTCCGGGGTAGCGGGTCCTTCCTGCGGGCAGGGCAGGGCGGGGCGGCGCAGGCAGGGCCCCGCTGGGCAGCCGCCGGCGCAGTATGTGAGCCCGGCCGGGCGGGGATGCTCTGGCTGCTCTGCGGCCCCTCCCGCGCCATGGAGGGCCAGGCGCTGGTCATCCGCATCAAGATCCCCGACGGCGGCGCCGTCGACTGGACCGTTCACTCGGCGCCTCAGCTGCTCTTCAGGGACGTGCTGGTGAGTCCCAAAGGGTGGCACCGTTGCCCGGGAGGACAGGGGGAGCAGGGGGAGAGCCGGCGCCTGGAGGTTGGGGTGGGAGAGCGGCTCTGGCGGGCGGTGCCAGGAACCGCGGCCGTGGGCGCTGCCTTCGCTCCTCAGCCCTGCGGGAGGAACCGAGCCGCGGGCCGGGGTCCCGGAGCCGGCCAGGAGTGGTTTCCCCGGGGGCTGGAGATGCGTCCACTCCTCCGTCCCCTCCGCCGGGCCTTGGCTTGGGGAGGTGGTCGCAAGGCATCGCTTTCGGGGGGTTTTAAAAAGTTGTCCTTCTAGAAATGGGGGCCTGGGGGCCTGGCCCGGCTCTGGGCTGGGGGCAGCCTTGCTTCTGATGGGCTTGCCTGCAGCTGGGCTGTGGGGTTGTTGCGTCTCCTCAGCCCCGGGCTCCTGCCTGCCTTGAGCTCTTCCCAGAGCGTACGGGATCTTCTGTTTGCGCAGCAATGGCAGCAGATGTTTATCTCTCTTGCTGTTTTTTCTTAATTGCGTTCTTAGCACAAAGATAAATCATAGAATCATAGAACAGTTCAGGCTGGAAAAGACCCCTGGGATCATCGAGTCCAACCACTAACCCTACACTACAACCATTAACCCTACACTACAAGCTCACCCCTAAACCACATCACCCAACACCACATCTCAGCGACACTTCAACACACCCAGGGATGGCGACTCAACCCCCTCCCTGGGCAGTCTGTGCCAGGGTCTGACCACTCTTTCCATGAAGAACTTCTTCCTCATGTCCAGTCTACACTTGCCCTGTTGCAACTTGAACCCATTCCCCCTGGTTCTGTCCCTGATGACCTGTGAGAAGAGACCAGCACCAACCTCTCTACAATGTCCTTTCAAGTAATTGTGGAGTAATCTGTGTGTGCAGGGTGTACTTATTTTCGTTAGGATGCCCTCACCTCACCTGCGTAACACACCTGGAGAGTGGGTCTTACGAGGAGCAGGTCAGGGAACCGGGGTTGTTCAGTCTTGGAGAAGAGGAGGAGGCTGAGGGGAGACCTTCTCGCGCTCTGCAACTCCCTGCCAGGAGGTTGTAGTGAGGTTGGAGTTGGTCTCTTCTCCCAAGGAACAAGCAGTAGGATGAGAGGAAATGGCCTGAAGTTGCACCAGAGGAGGCTTGGATTGGATATTAGGAAAAAATTTCCTTACTGAATGAGTGGTGAAGCATTGGAAGAGGTGTCCAGGGCAGTGGTGGAGTCGCCATCCCTGGAGGTGTTAAAAAAAACATGTAGATGTGGCACCTCAGGATATGGTTTAGTGGTCACAGTGGTGTTGGGTTGATGGTTGGACTTGACCATCTTAGAGGTCTTTTCCAATGTCAATGATTCTGTGATTCTGTCTGTACTAGAGATTCTGTGCCCCTCTTTCTCTAAAAAATATCTTCCCCTACCACAGTTCATTTGCCTAGTGTATTTTATATGTTGTTATGGAGAGAGATTCTGCAGATCTCTTTCAACATGTTGCATTTAAAATGATCTCTAAGGTCCCTTCCAGCCCAGGCAATTCTATGATTCTATGATTTCTCTGAGAAGATGTGAGGATTAAGGGACTGATTTGCTGGAAAACTTGCGTTGTTGGACCTGCAGAGGTATTGGAGCGGATGGCAGATGTTCCAGGTTTCTTTCTTTCTTCCTAACATTTATCGTTATCCAAGACTTCCAAGTTGGAGGAGAGGGAGCAGAACTTTTGACGGGTCAGTGAGACTTCTCAGAGGGGCAGTTTCCCCTTGGAGGTTGCAGTGGTTTTCCTGGGGTCACACAGCAAGCCTGGGACAGCCCGCCCTACCTTCAGAGACAAGGGCTGCAGAGCTGAGATGGGTTTACTCTGCATTTTGCTTCATGTTTTCCATTTTTTCCCCCGAATAAAGTGGGATAATCACTGATGCTTGGACTGTCCTTGGGCGTTTTAGAGTTGTTGGAAAGTTAAGCTTGGTTGATTTACTTAAAAGCAGATGGGGAAGTGTTGTCAAGTTGAGGGCATGGCTTTGCAAAACCAGTTTGCTTTGTAGTTTTCATCCTTGTTGCTTCAGTGTAAAAGCAGCTTATTATGAGGGCAAAATACTGAGCCTGGGTCTGGGGAGATGCCGTGCTGCAAAGAGTTTGAGTAATTGCCTGCAGCATGCTGAGACGAGAGCCTGATGGAGCTCTTACCATCTGAGGTGCTTCTAAGAGTCAGTTTGGTCACCTGGAGGAGCACCCAAAGTCATCAACACCTGCAGTAACCTCCAGTCACGTGGGAATGAAGCTTCCCCAGAGCTGTGGCCCCTCTTAGGCGTGAGAAAGTGTCAGGGAGGAGGACCCGTCAGGCAAATCTTCAGCTCGGCATGTCTCAGGACTCTGTTTTTCCCTGCTAACAGGTTTTGGAAGGCAGTTGTGCGGTGGATCTGTTATAGAACAGGTAGGACAAATCAAAGCCAAGGGGCTGTGATATAATGGGTCACGCAGAACGTTCCACCTCCTGCCGGACGGGCAGTTCCCGTGATCAGCAAGCCTCGAGTTTACTTGGGCAAAGCGACCCCACGCAAAGGCCAAGAATTACAGGTGGGCTTGGCTAATTCAACACTTGTCTTGTTCTGCGTTGCTGTTGAAGTCACTGAGAAAAGAGATTTTAGATTCTTCCTCCTCTGCTTATCTTGATTTCTGCAGCCATCTAGCAGATCTACTGGACTTGTAAAATATTTTTCTGGTTATGAGCAGGTTGAGCTTTGTGTTTCGTGGCACGGGTGGCAGTTTCTTCAGCCATCTGCACACTGTGTTATTCTCACCCCCTCGTGGAAGAGTACGAGTAGTTCCTGGGTTCAAATGTCGGAATGCCTCAGCCCTTTGTTGAGCGAAAGTGAACAGATTTCTGCATCAGGTCACGTCTGTGCTGGTGATGCTGATTTTCAGTTATCTGCCCTTAGGCTGTTGCACTGGGGTACCGTCAGGATACGCCCGTGTGCTTAATTTACCTGGTGGCTACAGAAATGAAGGCAAGTGAGGCTCTTCTAAATCTGGCACCAGGTGTGGCTGGGGAGGGCAGGAGTGAGGCTGACCTGGTCTTCTGCTGTCCTTCTCCCTTTGCTGTAATTCCCACTCACCTGGTGGCCAATTACAGAGAGTTTGTGTGTTAAGGGTATTAAAGCTAATACAGAGAATTGAGACATTCCCTACCAAGGTGGATTATTGAAATAATCCAGTCAGACCTCACTGTTTCCCCCACTGTCCCTGTCTCTCTAAACTGAAGCGGTGGGGGCACAAGATGCCCCGTTTATCTCAGTTCCTGCTCCCTGGGGCACGGTCAAGCTCTGAATAATTCCCCCCCAGTTTGCCCAGTTTAGCGCTGGTCTGGCTCTGTGTGGTGTTGCCCAGAGCACAGCAGGCTCCAGCCTCCTCCGTGTACCCCCAGTCCAAGTGGTTTGATGGGGAGATGCCTCAAACTCTTTGCTAGCCAATTCCAAAAGACCCAGGTGCGTACCCCGAGATTTTCAGGGTCGGTGGGACCTGGGGGCTTGGGGAAGCCCTGAATTGTGTGGCAAAGCTGTTCTTCCCTCTGAGGTAGGTGCCATGGTCTGCTTTGTGTTAACAAAGCAAGAGCGCAGCAAGATTTTTTTAAAAAACATCGCTTTTGTTAATTTAGCATCCTAGAAGTGTGAACAGCCGTATGAATACAAATGAGCGCAGCCTTGCAGGATTTCAGGCTGACGGGCAAGATTATTTCCATCTTCCTCTTTTCAGAGAAGCAGCCATGGTAGACTCACCACATACCCTGTCTGTAGCCGCAGAGTAACGGCTTGGTGTCGGGACCCTGATGCTCAGCGTGACGTCTTACACGTTAAATGACACTTTTCTCAATTTTTCAGCTGCTCCAATTGTGTCTCTGGGAGGAGCCTTTACAGGTACTAAACTGTGCAGCAGGTATTTGCCCCAGAAAGGCCGATACCTTCAGGTTGGTGCTGGGGCTCGGCACAGCGGGACGGCGCTTGACCCTTGGAAGCACCGCTGCTCGTTGGGCGTTTGGGTTGAGCATTTCCTTGATTACTTTCCTAAACTGGGTGCTGAGAGCCGTTCGCCCTAATGTCACTTTAAATATGCTCTGTGTATATCGGCTTTGCAGACCTGTAAGTTAGCAGTAAACAGATTTATTTTGAAGGCCGCACTAAATGAATTACAATAAGCTTATTTTTTTTTCATCAGGCTGTCGAGATTCGTTTGCCCTGGCCGCCACTGGAGTATTTAAGCGCTTGGTGTTAACTCAGGATAACTTCATGATGTCGTGCTGAGAGAAAATAAGTGTTACCCGAAACAGGAGCGGGGGCCACGGTTTCAATATTTACTCTGTTGCTAAAAGCAGTGCTTTCACATTTTTTGCTTTCTCACCCACGAGATAAGTGCTCCAGTGGCTCTTCTAGAGAGCAGATTTGATGGAGTTCTTGCTTCAGTTTCTGTTCCCTGATTTTTCCTCTCATTGTTAGAGGCCTTTCAGTGTTGTGAGATAAAATAGAAGCTATCGCGTGTGTGAGCCCACCTGAGCAATGTCTACAAGTTGGGGGGTTTTATTGTTTGTGGTGGCTGTTGCGATAGTGGAAAATCATCCTGTATGCATAATCTGATGAAATTTAGAGTAATCCTCTAAGCTCGGGTCACCGAGAGGTCTGCGGAATGTTTGAGCAGGGAACCCTCGTGTAACTGGTGAAAATCCTACGTAGCAACAGAGTAATGGTGTAATCTCCCTCCGTCCCGCTCCCTGCCAGGCCGGTTTTTCTCAGATATGTCGATGTAATACGTCGAGAAGATGACCAGAGCAAAGTTTTTGTGGCTGTTGGTAGGGTTTTCGCTTCAACTACTTATTTAGTGTAAGACAGAATTATGGCGCGCGCGCTTCTTAAATTCATGTGCTTGGTTGTTACTCATTTTCAACAAGTCTCGATATAAAGAAAAAAGTTATTCTGAATGGGAGAGAGGGTGTGATGTAAGAATTTATCGTCGCTGTTTCAGTGCTGCCACAGCTTTGGGAGTCTTGGAGCTTTCCCAGCTGAGGTTTGGGGCCGTCAGAAGTGTCTGTGGCTCAGTGCTGAGCTCACACACCTCTTAAATACAGTTTTGAAATCCCCCAGAACTAGGCTTCCTTCCTGATAACAAATTTTTAAATCCGTTTCGTGGGAGCATCTGTGTGCCCACATAAGAACATTTCACGAGCGACTTAAATCTTAACACAATTAAAGTGTGTTTGCTGAGGAATTTTCAGTGTTTAACTAAATGGATTTAGAAATAATTAGTTAAGAGTACAGTCTTGTGTTTGGGCAAGACTTTAATTTCTTGTTAGGAGCAGAGGGTGCAGCTTGGCTGGCTTTTGACCGAGGTCCCACAGAGCTCTCGAACCCCACAGAAATGTTTAAATGGAAGAATTTTTGTTAATGTGTTTTGGAGGTATTTTTTCCTTTTTTTGCCTCTGTAAATTTACAGTCTACGTAAGCTGTATTGCTCATCTTTTGTATACAATTAATAGTTTAAGTAGCATGCTATTGGTTTATTTTAGCATCTAAAATGAAAAGACAGCATGAGAAAGTTTTAGAAATATTATTTCCTTCAGCGAGCTCTGGAAAACTTCGGGTTGATTTTGCTGCTTCCTTGTTTTATTAATTATGTCTCTTTAACGTTGCATAGAATGTTTAATTCGGTGGGTTTAGACTCAACAAAAAAAAATAGGGGAAAAATAAAGAAGTGACAGGACAGTGATCACTAAAGCTTTGATACTGGGAGGGTGCTTAGCGCCCGGAGATGCTCACTGTGCACGTGCCACAACAAATATCGTTATCCATTAATTCCTAATCACTTTGTGACGCTGTCAGCGGAGAGATTGTGTGACATGAGAAATCGGGCAGCAGGAAGGGAGAAAAAGCCGTGCTGCGCGTTTCTGCCGTGCCCCGACGTGACATATTGCAGCTGAATTTTGAGTAAGTGCTCTATGCAAGGGCTTAAAATAAACAAAAAACCTCCAAGAAACCAAACCCCGAATCTTTCCTCCTCTTCTCAGTTTAGTTGTACAGGAAAGGCTTGTGTTAGCAAAAAAAAAATCCCGCTGGTTTGTATCAGAGCTGTGCAAGATTTGGAAATGTTTGATTTATTTTGTGATGGGCTCATGGATGTGCAGCTCAGGTCTCCCCCAAGGAAAGGATCGTGCGGCATCGCCCTGACGCCGAGCCGGGCGGGTGCCTTCTGGGTTTGTTGAGCTATTGTAACCTTATTTCCTCCAGGGCAGACAACGTATTTGAATCCATCTACCAAGTTTTGAAGAAGTTTAAATTCCCAATTAAGAGTGACCAGGAGCCCTCCAAACTTGCAGCGAGCGTCTTGAGGCGCGGCGCTGCGTGGCGAGGCAGCAGCGGGCGGCTCGGCGGAGCTGCTGGGTCGCACTGCTTTCCCGGGTGGATGTCAAATGAAAGGAAGGAAAATTCGACTCGCAGCTACCGTTTTCAATCATGACAGCAGCCTGAAACCCATCCAGAGCTGTCGGTTGCCCTGTTGCTCGGGAGCTGCGGGCAGGGCAGGGGATGGAGCTGTGCAGTGGAAGGAGGACCAGGGCAGGGATTCGAGGATGCAGAGGAGGAACCGGGGTGATGGAAGCAGGACTGAGAGAGAAAAATGTGCTTTCTTGAGTAAAAAGCCATTCATCATCCTCTTTTTATGAAGGACTTTGAGTTAAATGTGCTTTTTTTTCTGTAACCTGCAGAAAAAGTCAATTCTTTACGCTGCAAGACCAGACAACACTGGGGTTGTTTGCAATTATGACCGAGTTATTTGAAAAGAAAATGGTTTTCCTCAAGGTAATGTGAAGAGGAGGAAGAGTAACGGGGATTTGAACTGATTTGTCTTGTGTGGTAAAAAGTTTGTGGTTTTGGGGCAGTAGTAAGTAGCAGGTCTTTAAGTCTTCAGCCTGCAGCTGGGGAGCAATTAAGATGATTTACTCTAAGTCATCTCAGGCGTTTCCCGTTTGATATATAGCTAATTCTTCTTTACATTTTAGGATGTCATCGGTCAAGTCTTGCCAGATGCGACGACAACAGCGTTTGAGTGTAAGTATGACTTGTGTAAACTGTCTCCTTTGTCACATTATAGGGCTGTCATTTTTTAAATAAATGATGTTTACGTTCATTATATGTTACAGTTAAATATTTATGCGTTAATGCAAGTTTAATGACGATACTGAGGCAAGCAATATTTTATTATTTAATCACATCTTGAGTGAGCATATTTCTACAATATAGCTTTAATTACCAGCATGACCTTACCATGCTCTTACTCCTCACTGCAATTATATTGCTCGAATTAAATGAGAAGTATAAAGTACCTGTCGGTCCAAGTTTAAAATTTTAATCCTCCATTGGAAGAAACCGAAAGGGCAACAGCTTTTACAGAAATACGGCACAACGTACGTGCTTGGTGCCAGATATAGCAGCATTAGGAATTAATGTTGCCTTTCACTGGAACAAATGCCTGGGTTTTGCTGGAGGGATTGTGGTGGGTTTAGTTTTCCTTTTTTCCTTCTGCTGGGCTCGGGCTGAATACACCGTCTTCCCTGTGTGTGTGAGTGGGAGGTGTGGGGGGTTTGTTGAGCTTCAGCTCCTGGAGGAGGTACGAGAGCTGCAGGAAAATGGCACCTGGTGACACTTGACGGGGGGGGTAACAAGATTTTACGTGGGGCCACGTGGGTCTGGCTGAGAAACCGCGACAACTTCTCTGTAGGATCCTGTCCAGCCCTAGGTTGGGTTGTCCGTAGCGACGCTTGCACCTCGTGAAGGTGGAGATCAGAAAGTTCCCGGTGGTTATGTTAGTGCCCGTTTAGACCTGCTTAGGTTGGGCCAGGAGAGGTTTCGACTGGATATTAGGAAAAATTTCTTTGCTCAGAGTGGTGAGGCGCTGGAACAGGCTGCCCAAGGAGATGGTGGAGTCACCATCCCTGGAGGTGTTGGAAAAACAGGTAGATGTGGCACTTTGGGACACGGTTTAGTGGTCACGGTGGTGTTGGGTGGCGGTTGGACTCGATGGTCTTAGAGGTCTTTTCCAGCCTTGATGATTCTGTGATTCTAATATCTATTTCAGTTCTGTTCACTGAACCCTGTTCATTTTTGGTTTTTTGAGACATTCCGACGGGGTTTTCCGATGTGGAGAGGGATAATGTGCAAAGGGGAGTCAAACATCTGTGTCTTAGGGGATAAGAGACCAAGCTAGAGTTTTCTTCCAGGTGGAGAGGGCTCCTGCTATTCCCTTATAATACGTGTCTTTGTTTCTTTCTGTGTTTTCCCTCAATAGAGATGAAATAGCAAGAGGGAGCTGGAAGGGGTTAGAAGCGTTATCTGAGTGAGGTAGCGATGCCGAAGGTGAGAGAGCAGGTGCAGCGAGACAGGGCCTTGCATTCTTATTAGCATCTCTCCCCTTTCTGGAGCCTTGTAGCTAGTTGTGTGTAGATAATCAAAGGAAATATTGTTTTATGGTCCTTCAAGTGCCGTTTAGTGCTTTTTATCTTTCTGTCTGTCGGTGTTTTCCCCTCCTAAACCATCAGACCTACGAATGGATATTAGAAGTGTTATTTCTGTCACCTTGACGTTTCTCCTGCCCTGCTTTTTAAACCCAGAGACCTGAGTTAGCAAGGTCTGGAGCCTGGTTTTTTTTTTTTGTTTTTTTTTTTTTTTGCTTTTATGATTTGTTAATTATTTTTTGTTACGTACTTCCCACATCAGGCATTAGCTTTGTTTGAACTTCATGCACCAGTAGCAGTCGCTGCAATCAGGGCAGTAGCCCATATTAATGGTACCATGTGTAGAACTTTCCTGGAAACACTTTATTTCGTCGTGCCTTCCAACATCTGCTTCTGCGCTTTCCGTTCGTGTCTCTAGTCTGTCATTTACATCTGCGCACGACCGTTTCCCCTGCCATTTAACTGGCATCTAAAATATGTTATGGATATCGATGCCTGGTTTTCCTGGTTGCTTTTTTTCCCCCCTGTCGAATGCCTGGATTTTTACCAGCTTAAGCTTCGTTCTCACCTGCTTCATTGCTTCTTCAGATGGGGATAATCGCCACCCGGCGCGGGCTCTGCGACTGTTTGCTTAGTTATTGTTCTCTGCAGCGTGCCAGCCGCCGCGGCTCCTACCTGGGGCTGCTCTTCTCCTACGGTTGGACCCTTTCCTGCGGAATTCACCGTCGCGTTCCGCGTCGCTACAAATAAAATCGCTAACAACATATGGCCTGTTATGATCCTTTTATCCAAACTCTGCCGTCTCGTGTGTTTGTGACACGCCGCAGATTCTGCGAAGATTGCTTCGTGATATTTGCTTACCATCTGCTGCACTCTGTTCCGTATCTTGCGAGGATTTCTTCCTCCATTTTGAGTGACATTAGCAAAATCCAGCCAGTACGTGGGATTTTTTTGGTTCTACTTTTGCTTCCCTAATGTGCTGGAAAATCGTATTGCTGTGCTCCAGGCAAGTAGAGAAGCCTGGAAATCTTTCTGAACCCGTGTCTCTCCTCTAGCTGGTTTTTTGGGCTGTGCCCGCTTGAATGTCACGGTAGGGTGGCAAAGGATCTCTGCGCAGATGAGAGAGATTTTTGCCTAATTTTGCTCTTTGCAAGCGCTGTCTTGCTGTATTAGATTTGGCATTTTAATGCTGGGTAACTTCTGCTTTTTCATCAACATGTTTTGAATTTATTCTCTTTGTCCCACCATCAGGAATTCTGTACTTCCAAAAACTTCAGAGTTCATTTCTTTATAATTTTCCAATGAACAACGCGTGGTTTTTGTTTGTTTGTTTGTTTGTTTTTTTAATGAACATTTTGCAAGTGGGCTCTAGGGAGTTTTCCATCTTTTTTTTCTTTTTTTGAAAGTTTGTTTCCTCAAGCCAGGCTTGTCTAACAGCTTCTATCTCCATCTACTCATCTCTCTCTGTCAGATGCTTCCCCTCCTCTGCATTTTGTGCTGATCCCTTCTTGCCGATGCGCGATGTTGGTCGTGTTCTCCGTTCCAGCCTTTCTCACTCCGTTGCCCGCTGCGACTGGGACTTGGGTTTCGGCCAGGGAGCGGTTTTACAACTCCTCCTCCTTTCTGCCTAAAATGTTTCCAGGCAAAGAGGCGTTGAGTTTCAACTGGCTAACTCTTCGTAATCTTTTCGTCGTTCGTGACTCGCTGCAGGCTGGTGACCCCAGCAAGGAGCTGTAGCGAGCTGGCAGTTCACCAGTTAAATTTCCATCGGCGCGAGGCTCTTGTAGGATGCTCTCTGGTTCGTCTGCCAGCCTCTCTATTTCCATGACCCATGACTCTCTTCCAGCACGCTCTTAAAGCGTAATTCTAAGATTTTCATGTTACTTTCCCCCTTATTCTTTCTTTCTTGTTGTTTTGCTCTCTTTTCTGCATGGTTTTGTTTTCTTTTTTTTGCAATAGCTGCAGAATTACCTGCTAGGTTTTCAGAGGCAAAATGAACAAGCTCCATCCTTGTGATGTGTCCTGACATCACCTTTCAGGGAGGGACGGGTGTCTCGGGCCTTTTAAGTACCCCGTGTGGTTGAGATTCCCCACGATAGATGTTTTCTGGCCAAGAAGGCCAGAATTTGTGGATTTGCCGGCCATTCTTTGGGATCAGTTGGGTGTTTTGTTGCCGTTTTATTTTTTGAAGAGTTCCTTGCCCAAGGGGAAAACCCCAAATATAAAACTGGGCTATAGACTGGCGTGCTTTGTGAGGTGTTTTTTCGTTTTCTTTAGTGTCTAAGGAAGACATTTAAATTGCAGCAGGGAAAAATTGGAGACACTTCATTAACCCCTCCCCTCCCTCCAGAGCTGGAGCAACAAAGAGAAATGAATGTTTTGCAGGCGATTTGGAGGCGAGGCGTGTGTTCCGTTCATCTGGCAGTGGGTGGAAGCCCACGAGGTACCCGGGGAGGACGGGGTGGCCACAGCTCCCGTCGCAGTGAGAGAACCGCGCGGGCTCGCTCGGCGACTGCCACCCGTGACACGAGCTGCTGTGACACCAACTGGCGCTGGTGGCGGGGACGAGCCCCCGGTAAACCCGCCCCTGCCGAATCCCACCACGTGTCTTTGGGAAAGGCGATTCCTCCTCGAGATCTTCGTGTTGTTAATTCTTCCCGAAGGCCGTGCTGTGCCGGAGCCTTTCCGAACGTCGCTCCCTCTCCCCTGGTTCCGTTTCGGCAGCAGCTTCGTGCCTTGTTTGTGGCCGTACGTGAGCTGGCCTCACGGAGCCGTGATTCTAGATCTCTCTCTACACAAACCTGGCAGATCTGTGTCCGCTTGCGAGTTGTCGTTGTGAAGGTGGCGTTGCTGTGTCGAGAAGCGGAGATGCCCGCGCGCTTGTAGCAGGGGTGGGGGCAGAGGGCTGGGAGGAATTAGACACGGGGCAGGTTGACGCTAAGACCAGAAGGTTTTAGTGGGAGGAAAACAATTTAATTGACATTTTAAAAAAAATTACCAAAAAAAATGTAGTACATCTGATGAAAGAAACTGCCAAAGCTTAACTCCATCTGAGAGGATTGGAGCACAGAAGCGTTACTTTCTGTTTGCTGTGACGGAAGAGAACGCTTTGCTGGGTTTCGGCTGGGGTGTTACAGCACGGGCACGATGCTCAGCTTCTGGAGGCGTTTGGGCACTGAAAAGAACCGTTAAGAGCAAAGTTTTGAGCTCTTGGTGCCCTCCTTTTAGATGTAGCTTTAGTCTTGGTTAATTAATGTTTGGAATCAGTACATGTTATTATTTCAGAGCACTTGGTTACCTGTGTAGCTGGCTTATACGTTCTTTTTATTTTATTTGCTTGTAGAAGTCCAGGTAAAAACTTTGCATATTAAAATTGTAAGTATCCTTCTTCCGCTGTTGCTGAACGTAATGCGTTTCTTTGCTAGATGAAGATGAGGACGGCGATCGCATTACTGTTAGAAGCGATGAAGAAATGAAAGCCATGCTCTCCTACGTAGGTATCGTATAACAAATGCTGATGTTTCCCATGTTTTTCATTTCCTCTTGTGTATTTTTGCTTGTACCAAAGCGTTAAGGTAAGCTGCAGCAGGCACGGTACAATATTCCTGTGCTATACAGTGTAATATTCCTCTATTAAGTATAGGTGTTTAAAAACTCTGTCACATGAAATATATGGACAAGCCTAACTTTTTTTTTTAAAAAAAAAATAAAAGTCTTGTACACTTACTGATCATATCATGAACATTAAGAATAATGCATCTTAATGACTTTTGCATTAGGTATAGCGCAGGCTAAATGGACTATCAATTTCTTGTATTTTTTATGCAGTACTTAAAGTAACGGCTCATTAAAAATGAACCCCTGGGCTCTAAAAATTTTTCAAAATCTACTTTCATCTGGAGACTGTTTCACCCCTCCTAACGGAAGAGTTTCATTGTAGCTGCAGGCTCAGTATTCATAGAGGATTTAAAGACGTATTTTCTGTTTTTTAAGATGAGATATGTGTGTGTCTGTGTGCCTTGATATACAGGGGCGGGTGTAAAATCTCCGTCGAGGTACCTATAAATATAAAATCTGTCTACAGAAATAAAGCTTGCAGTTACTTATTGAAACCAAGTAATTTTAATATAGCTTCGGTGTAACTGGGGAAAAAAACCCACATGTAACATTTCCTTTCGGATGAAATTGATACGCTCACAGTCCCCGGCGTCTGGCGAAGCAGCGTGATCCCCTCGTTGTGAACTTCGCACATAAACACATCCAACAGTTGATGTTTCCTGCGAAGGGGGCTCGTTTTTCTGGGTCCCTCAGAGCAATTCTCTGGGTATCTGCCGTGCTCCTACTGTTTGTCGTCCCGCGAAGGCTGGGCTGGACGTTGGGGGACTGGGATTCTGTCACGGCCGCCTCTGGGGTGGCTTTAGTTGTTGCCCCTCGCTTAATCCTGGGGTGAGAGAAGCTCAGGTGCCACACGCTGGTCATTGATCTCGGCGCAACTCAAGGGATTTCTTGGGTTGGTCCCTCTCGTGCAGTTTGCTTTCCAGAGCGGATGAAACCGCCGTGTTACGAGTTGGATATTAAAGAGCGTGAGTTGGTTGTGCGAAAGAAAGGAAGAAATATCTTCCTGCAATCAAGGGGATTTTGTGTTTGGGGATTATTTTTTTTTTCTTTGGTTTTGTTTCATTTCAAAAAACGAGGTCGTTGGTGTTGCTTCCCCACTGGAATTCCTTGAGTTTCTCGATTTTTTTTTTTTTTTTTCCTTCTAAAACATCTGCCATCTTTACTGGGAAACTGGAAAACTTGATTTTTCCTGGCAGAGTCTTAAGATTAATCATGCCTTTGTAAGGTCATTTTTTTGCTATGCTTCCAAGCTTACTGTTAAAGTTTCGGTACATTAGAGTTATGATTGCTTAACCCTCTGCTTTCCCTTAAAAATTATGGGATGTCTGTAAATGACTTCTTCCCTCTTCAGCAGCTTTTCTTCTCTGAAAAATTTCCCTTCAGTTTTAAACTAATTTTCTACTGGAGTGTTGCACTGATGGTTTAACTTTCTAACATCCTGTAGGTGTCCTTTGGGGATAAGTTTATAAGAAAACAAATGTTCTTAGCCCACAGAAGAGAAGGAGTGAAGCTACTCTAATCTTGAAGAATATATCAAGGAAGAAAAATACTCATTTTTGAGTATTTTTAAGTCCTGCACCAAATATTTGGTGGGTTGAACAGCTGCTAAACATTTCTAGGAATTTGAACGTGGTGCAGTTTGCCTCCAGTTCTTCTGGTGTTCGCCAAAATGAAAATGAAGGAGTTTCTTCCAGTTTAAGAAGGAAAAATAATTCACTGAGAGTACAGATCTCTTGTGTGCAGGTATGACGCTGTCGTGGGGGAAGATGTCTCGAGGCACGCACAAACTCTTATCTTGAGGTTCTTCGCCTTCTGAACTTGACAGGAAGTGATTTCAGGCATTTCTGGAGTTATTTTAGAGAACGCAGAAATCCTCTGTATTATGCCGACGCAAACACGGTGAAGTGGCAAATAAAATTATTTTTCTGTTGCGCGTTGTGGTTAATTAAAGGCAGACATTGAGCAGCAGCGGGGTTGCACTTTAGCTGTTGTCTTGTATCGGTATAAAAAGGCAGTAATTTTTTTGACAGCCACTGATTGGAAAGTTGCTTGCAGCTTTCTGCAAGCAAGGGGTACATGCTCTGGATCAATAACCGGCAAATTTTCCATTAAAGAGAATACCTGAACAATGTTCCAAATAGCCACTGGCGTCTTAATTTTCCATGGAAACCTCAAATGCTCGCGTGTGGAGGACAAGTCATTTTCAGACAATTTTTCCAGACTACTTGTTAACAGTTATTGCTGTCCCAAAAGGTTGACAGCTTACATGATTGATATTTCATTTACTTGTCATCATTGTTTGAGTAATGGAGAGGGCCGTGGTTTTTTCTTTCTCACTCCCTCTTTTTTTTTTGGGGGGAGGGGAGGGTAGGGAACAATTTCATGTATGTTCAGTTTATTCTAGAGAGTATGCATCTATGTTTATGCTGTGTGTCTATGTGTGTGTCTATATATATATATATATATGCCTTCAGGTCACAGAATGCCACTAGTATAATGGTAATTAAAATGTTTGTTTTTCATAGGCAGGTTTGGCCCCTGGTGGAGCAGGAGATTCTTTCACAGCTCCTTAACTATTAGGTAGTGGTGACACATTTTTATGAAGGGAGACAGGGATGGGGGGGAGGCTTTGGCATGTTATTCCTGACCCCGCTGTACACAAAATAACTCAGTGGGGTAGTCCTGACTCCTGAGAAACCTCTTGATCACTTGAAAAAAGTGGGGTTTTTTTTGTAATGAGTAGCATAGGATTTTGCTGTGTGTATGCAGAGGAGTGTCACACGGTTGTTTAAGATATGGATATATATGAATGAGATGCCCCACTTGGAAATCTTGTGGTGAGATTTTAATGAGGGAATTGCTTTTAGCAGCAGGCATCGTAGTAGATGTACACGCAGGAGGTGGGGCTGGGCAGATCCTTAAACCCTCGGCAATTTCCTTCGTAACGGCTTTTTCCCAAAAAGGAAACTATTTTCCGTTTCTTGACACCAATGTGAAAAACACCCACTGAAAACCTTACGCAGGTAAATTGACTTTGGTTAATCCAACACTTGCTTATTATAGTTCAAGTATTTAATCCCATTGTAAGGGGAGAGAAAAGGGGTTTGCAACGTTGATAAACTTCTGGGGTTTTTAAGTTGTGTAGGTAAAAAATGCTTGTGTTGGAGGAAACCGCTGGAGTGAGTGAAATGCATGTGTTTGACTCCACAGAGACTTTGAATTTCTTTCCTTGTCGACATCCATTCTTGCCAGCCTGAGTAATAGTATCACAAAGCGCTGGTAACAGTGACGCGCTCAAGTCTTAGACCACACTCGGCTGGTGAGAATTAGCATGAAAGTCAGCGGAGCTACGCTGATTTATGCCACGAAGATCTGGCCCACAGCCAGCGCCTGTGCTTCAAAGGTGTTCAGCGACCGCAAGAGAAACGGGCTTTGTGATGTGCTTTCAATATTTAACACGCTCTGATGGGAGAGGTGTGGGGTAGAGACAGGAAACTCGTAGCAGGGTCTCTCTCCTGCCCTCGGATTGTCCGGTCCTTAGTGTTAAATGTCCTCTCTGGTGAGTGTTCACCCCTTGTCAGGAGTGAGGCTCAATTAGAAGAGGCTGATGAAGATTTCAGTTTATTTAATCCGTTTGTTTCTTCATTTAATGCCACTCTTTGTGTTTCCTCATACAACATATTTTCTGTCATCTTGGGCCTTGATGTTCTCGGATACTTCTGCATCCCTTTTTGTCCGTTCTTAGCTTTTCTTTATCAATAAACGTCCCCCCCAGATCGCTCCCGGCACTTCCTGAGGAGTCCGAGGTCTCGGTGTAACGCAGCTTTCTCGTAACACTGGTTTGCAAACCCTGCTACGCGTTACGTTTGTTCACTAAGAGAATGCACAACATCTCTGTTTGTGTGGGATGGAGCCCCGACTGCCCGGCCCGTGCTCCATCCCTGCAAGTTCTTGGCTGCTTCTCCGATTCTTTCCTCCCTTGGAGTTCTTCTCATTGCACAGGTTTCTGTAGTGTTGACAATATTTCTTTGTGTCTGCGTTTGACTGTTTTTCCTGGCTTCTCCAGGCGTGGCAGCCGCTGTGTTTGCCGTCAGGGTTTCATTTTCTTGCTCTTCTGGAGGATCCCAAGGCTTCAGCTGGGCTTGAAACTCTCAGCTGAGCCCCGAGCAGATCCCTGGGCTGGGGTCGGTGCTGCGCTGGGTATCGCAGCCCCTTGGTTACGCTCCTCCCGTGCCGCTTCGTTGTGGGAACCGTACAAATGGTCCAAAAACGATGTAAAGGCTGAGATGCGTGATGACGATTTCAGAAAAAAACCCCGAAACGTTGAATTAAACAAGCCATAAGTGCTCTTACTACTATTATACGTTACTGAGTAATCTCTTTCTTTAATCTCTTTGCAGTATTACTCCACTGTAATGGAACAGCAAGTAAATGGACAGTTAATAGAGCCTCTACAGATATATCCAAGAGGTAATGCTGAACAAATTCTAATCAACAATGATGATATCAGTAAACTGTTTCATCAACAGTTATGTTTTTTTGGAAGGTTTAAATGCACATAACATGATGTTTACCTCTTAATTTGGAGAGAGGAATTCATTATTGTGGGGAGTGTAGAGAAAACTACATTTATGGCATGTAAAATAGCTAATTTACTGGAGTAAATTAGACTAACAAGATTCCGTTTGCATAGCACATATTTAAGTACATTTAAAAACCTCATTGGTTGATGGTTCTGCATATATTCAAGCCAAAGCAGATGAATAACTTAAGTTTTGGATGCTTAGGAAAATTAGGTTTTGCTAAGATGCTCTAATATCGTTAATCAGTCTTACAGACTTGGGGAATGTGACTGTCGTCGTTCGTTCTGAAAACGGGGACGTGTCCGTCACAGGAGCTCTATCCCTGACATATTTTATTTGAGATTTGGGCACTTAGTGGTATCAAAATGATCCCGAGTACTTTAATAGTTCTCCTGGACAGAGGAAAGATGTAATCAATTATGTGGGCTGAGGCAATTCAAAAATAGGTCATCTGTATCCTGAACAAAAATCCGTAGGCAGCTAGTTAGGTTTTTGGGAATGCGCTGCTCGCTCTGAACTCAAATAATGGTTAAAAAAAGAGCTAATTCGTTACATAATTCCATCGGTTCATTCAGATGCTCGTGGTATCCAGTCTTTGAATCTCTGATTCTTAATTGATGAAACAGATAAGGTTGAAATTCTCCAAGTAAATCTCCCAGCAATAAATTAATTGAAATAATTAAAAACTAAACTCTTCTCACTTAACTGGTATTATACAAATAATCATACCATGAGTTTCTCAATTAAACATTCTAGACTTCCATTACTTACAGCTCTCTGAAGTTTGAATTGGGCAATTAACCAACGGCCTTCTCAAACACGTGCTGGTAAGGTCTCCAAAGGAGGCTGGGTTTAGTGGGCTGCGCTCCTATGGAAAAGGGACTTGGATTCAAGGGGAATGTGGAGATTTTATTTTTTTTTAAATGCTCAGGCTAACGGGACCTGATTGAGAGGGGGGACTCGCAGACGTTTGAGCTCCAGGACTCCAGAGCAAGCAGCGGTCGAGGTGTGATCTCGTGAGCCGAGCGCAGGGAGGGCCGTGAAGAGGGAAGCTCCCTTCTGCCTCTCCCCGGGCTGAGATGTGGAGGTTTCAGCCTTTCTTCTGAACCTCTTTTTCGAGGAGGCCGTTGCAGCACTGACGCTCTGCCTAAAACCACCGACAATCGGCCGCTTGCAAGAAATAAAATGATAGGGCTTTGCATGGCTTGGAGGAGCCGAAGCAGTGGAGGATCCTGGTAGGTGGGGACCCCTTCTTGGAAATTCAAGGCAGTGGGATCTCTTTCCCCTTAAGCAGTCGATGGAAGTTGTGACAGGAGGTGCTCGGTAGCTGGAGTGCCTGGGTGTTCTAAGGGATATTTTGAGATGACAGATCAGGGTTCACCTTCTTTTAGATCCTCCTTTTGGGTCGTTCCTGAAGAACCAAGTGAAGAACAGCCCAGCAGGTTCCTTCTCCTGCTGCTGTTTCCTTTTGCTATTTGCTTCACATCCACAGATAAACTTGTTTGACTGTGCAGACTCCAATATGATCCCCACATATTATCTCCACATTTTCACCATTGGCTCAACTACACACGTGTCTGCTGGGTATTTCCTCATAGGTGGACTCTAAAGTACTTCAGAGCTGAGGTGCTGTTTCATCTTTCCAAATCTCCTTCGTAAAACATCTGTTCTTTCTAGGTTACAGCTTTAAAGCTACCCTGCACTCTTTTCCTACCCAGACCACCTCTAAGTTCTGCTGCTGCTCTTCTGCAATATCGAACAAATGTGCTTTTCTGCTGTATTTTTTTTTCCCTTGTCGTCTTGTCCTGCCTCCCTAATGAACATCCCGTATTTTGTTAGCCCGAGCACTTTTCTTTCATGCCCTTTTGGCCGTGTCTCTCTACATACTGCAGTTTAAAGGCCCATCAGTAACGTGCAGCTTTTCTGCCTGTAATTTAACGTTTTCCCTTTTAAGAGCTTTCTTTTCAAGCCAGATCTCCCTTGGAGTCCTTTTGCCTTTCTCCCTCTTCTCAGGAAGCCTCACTGTTGCTGTCTGCAGTCAGCTTCCAAAGACTCGAGTCTTCCATAAAACCTGCCGGGAGTAAATGTCCGTGTGCCATCCTGGGTTACCTTGGCTGTGCCGTATTCATTTGATAATTTAAAGGGCTTTCAGGGGAAAAATTGGTATTTTTGTCTAGTTAAAAAAAAAATTACTGCTGTCTACGTAGTAAGAACCAGAGGTTTTTTTTGGTACTCAGAATAATCCTTTGTGTATGTATATACATAAACAGGAATGTGTGTGCATACTCACACACACATACGTATATTATGCCCATGTAATATATATACATATATGTAATATATATACATATATGTAATATACACATCTATACGCACATACATATGCATAATATACATGTATACGTGTATTATGTCCATGTTTTATATATGAGAGAGAGATATATATATATAACAGAGGTTTATTTTCAATACAAAAACCTCTCCTCTATCTATATATATAAACAAGAGTGTGTGTTCACACACATCCATATATATATATATATATAAAAAATCTGTGGAATGCAAGGTGAAGATAGCATTCAAATATGTATCATAAAAAAGTATTGTCCTTCTAATACCTTGTTCAAAACGTTGACGTTAACATCTTAGAATAAAAAGAATCTATTTAAATGTCTTTTAGAATAGGTTCCTGGTTTCTGACTGGCTTCTTTTTGATGCCCACAGTGTCATAATGTTTTTCTTCTTTAAGACACCACATGGCAATTCCTAATGTCATTTAAAGGGGGCCTGGCCCTAACTGATGTGTTTAATAACTATCATCTGTGTCCTTTTGACTAACAAATAGTTCCGTTTCCTGCTGTCAAAAACGGGAGTGAAATGCATGTGCATCGGAGAAAGAGAAAAATCAGATTCGTCCCTCCCCGGACAATCAATCACGAGTGACAGGCCCTTTAACATACAATTTGTAGGGCACCGCGGGTTTGAAATGGGAACTGGCTGGAGCACGGAGCTCGAAGCCTTTGTGGCTTTAACGTTTGACAAAAGCGCGTCCACCGAACGGAGGAACGCGGCGATGTCGAGTTCGAGAGAATTCAGGAAAATATTTCTCCTCGAGCAGCGCGTCCCCCTGAAAACCTAAACGGCCTCGGCAGATGCCCCACTTGTGCACCCGTGTCCAAAACGGGGCTCCGTGTGCCGCGTTTATCTAGTACGTGGTTTCCTGAGACTCGCCGCTGTTGCCCCTGACGTGTTTTTCCACGTTTAGCACGAACTGCCTGCGTTTGGCAACATGACTAATGCGTGACGGGTGGCAGCCGATTCCTTTAAAATACGTCTCGCAAACGTTCCAGGGAAAAATCGGCGCGTGAAAATGTGGCGGCATCAGATTTTAATTTGAATTACAAAAAGATAATTCCAGCCAACAGTTCTCTTGATTTTTATGTGTTTTAAGCAGAAATTAGAATTTATATTGCGTGGTGTCAGAAAGCTCTTAGCATTTATAAATGCTCACTCCTGCAAGTTAAAAATCCTGGTTCGTAATTCCCACTCTGGGTCTTGTGAGGCACTTTTCAATCATTTCTCTCTGCTAATTTTGGTGTCACCCTCATTTCTTTTTAAAAGATTCATTTTGAGCAAATTTGTAAATGGCCCTGATGTGTTCTACAATTTAGTCAATTACTGTTTCAGCCTGCAAGCCTCCTGGGAAACGGAACATACATGGCCTGAAGGTACGAATTTCAATAATTGTTTCAGTAAAGTTAGATGGATTTGTAATGCTGTGTTCCACTTATTGAAATGTCAAATAAAACTGCACTTTCTCGAGCTCTGACAAGCAGATTTTTAAATTTCTTTTTTTTTTTTGGTGAGGGTGGGAGAAGGATTCATCTGCTGGGTGTCGGCTGTGATATCTGTAGCCCCAGTTTTATTAAAATTGGAATTGCCTTTCTCTCTTGTTTTGAACCTCTGTTAATAAGGTCCCTAGATTTTAATATTCAGGTGATCAACTACTGTTTGCTGCTACTTCAAAGAGTTTGAAAACCCCGACACGTTCATTTGATTTCAGTGATTTATCTAATTGTGGAAGGCACCGCAATGAAATTCTTTCAGGTTGCTTGATTCATTCAGGTGTGCTCATCGCTTCTCTAATCGTACCCGTTTTGAAGTGCAGAAGAGTACGAATGTATTAAATGATTGCTTAGTGTTTAAAACGAGAATAAATGGTGAACGCACCATCTTTTTCTGTACTGCTTAGCTGAGCATTGAACATGTAAAGGTGCTGTATTTTCTGGGAATTCTGTAGTCTGCTAACCTACATACAGGCGAGACCTCGAGCGTCGGCATGCCTAGCAACAAGCTAATTAACCTTCCGAGTGAAATGAGAAATTCGTGGCAAATTACAGGTTAATTAGAATAGTGTCCTCTGAACACAAACGACTGATAAAGATCCTTTCCCTGCCTGCAGGTAAATACACGAGCAGGGTCTGCTAATAATAGCAGCGCGGCGGTCTCGGATTCCCTTCCAAGCAATAGGTAAGAGTCGAGAACGGGAGCGCACGTTTCGGGGTTTGTTTTCTTTTCTTAAAACCAACCGGAACCTCATGTGCCAGAGTTACCAGCGATGAGCTGGATGTTGAATAACTTTTCCAGTGTGACTGCTGGGCACGCAGGAGTGAAGCGCAGAAGACGAAATAACCGCGATTCGTGGATCTTGTTCGGCTCGTACTGCCGGTTGCTCGGGAGAAATATTTTTCTGCCGAAAGGAAATAAGTCTTTGCTGGGTATTTCAGGTGGCTTTGTCCTTTCTGAAGCAATGAAGTAGTGTTTGTGGGTGAGCTGATTTGCTTTAACTGATCTAATAACCATGGTTTCTGGCAAGGTCTGTGTGTCCACGTCTTTGTTGCTTATGGATTCTTTGATTTTAAAATTTGATACCCGATTCAGTAGGTTTATTATTGTGACATAAGACTTCTGAAGAAAGCTGAGCAGCTGAGTTGCCCGGCTTCATACAGTTTCAGCAAAGTTTTGGAGTCCATTTCCCTTCTTTATATTCCAGTCCTAGCTTGGAAACTCCTATTTAAGATCTTAAAATGCAGGAGACTTGTCTTTTTTTCCTAGAGATCTGGTTTTGCATACTGGAGTGTAAACTCCCTTTTATTCCATGAACTGTTACAGGAAGTCATTATACTCAATCCTGATGTTAAAACAACAACCAAAAAAACCCCACAGGAAGCTGTTACGGATTCTTAAAAGGAAGTAAGAAAAGTCTACCTCCATCTTTTTCGTATAAAAACGCTTTTGAAACATGGGAGTAGAAATCTCTGGAGGGTCCCTTTCAACCTAAATTATTCTAACGAGCGTATAACACTACATGTATCTGTGCATCAGCGTGCTGCTCCCTTGTCTCTGCAAGAGCATTTTGTAAAAAAATAAATAAAAATTTAAAAAATAGTCACTTGACAGAGATGAACGTGGTCAAAGGCAGACTCATACTACGTTAAGCGCGTCCAGCCGGCAAAGGGTCGGTACGCGTTGTGGCAAGCGCCGCGCCGGCGGCGGGACTGTCCCGCGACCCCCGTCTCTGCGCGGCGTGAGCGGTGTGACGTGGGTACGCGTGGACCTTTAGCGGCTTTGCTAATCGAAGAGATAAAAAAAGAGAGCCGGTGCCCCGTGTCGGGTCTCCTCTGACAAGGTTTGCCCCTGTCCCTTGGGGGAGATGGGCCGTGTGTTGCAGCGGTGGAGATTCTACCCCAGAGTCTGTAAAGAAAAGGACTCTGAAGGTCTTTATGAGCTGCAGTCCTTCTCCTGATGCGTCACGCCGCTGAGCTAAATAAAGCCGCTTTCTGTCGCTGCTGTGCTTTGCCTTTCAGTACTTCCTGTACTTTGAGCTTGTTCTTCAAGTGCATCGAAAATGAGGCTTCTAGAAGATTCTTGTCACCTTATTTGGTGGTTAATTGCCGTTCCTTTTCCGAAACCTTCTGCACTGCGAGTTTTGTTTTTGAAGTAATTGAAAGTCTCTCTTTGTTTCATGTTCACAAATTGTTAGTCATGAAAGATGACAAGATCAACTTATGTTTCCTTGGAAAACTTAATTTTTCTTTAAAGTAGTCGTGGGAACAAGGGGCCTATTAAAGAACAAAGCCACCAAATATGAAATCTGTGTTTTCACTGTTCTTGTTAATAATGATCTGTGATCAAGACACGTGCCCATGCCTTTCAAGAATATATTATTTTGTACTTTTTTTTTTTTTTAAAAAAGAGCAGGATGTCTCTTTGAGATTAAGTTTTGCAGACAGATTGCTACTCAGGCAGTTTGTTGGGCTGAACATGGAAGGAGCAGAGAAAGGAAGCAAAGCAATATTTTGTGAGTGGGTGGGAGTAGTTTGAAGCATTAGTGGTTTTACCTATGAAACACCCTAAGCTGATCGTTGTCATTTGTTGGAAGTTTTCATACTAGGAAAAAAAAAATAGTGTGGGTCACTTTGTGTAATGTAAGACTACTGACGCAGGAGTGGTTTCTCCTGGAAAAATAGGGGGACTGCAGCGGCGAGTTGAGCTGGAACGGACGCGGGTGGCAATTGGGCATCACCAGTGTAGGCTTGGCCCTGGGATGCACCTGAAAACTAGATGTAAATCTTATTTTTCCCGTGTTGTTGGGGTTTGGGTTTTTTTGGGGGTTGTGGGTTGTTTTTTTTTAAAAAATTCCTGATGTTTGGGGGTGTCCTTTGTCTTCTTTGAACTGACAAACAATAGGTTGTGTCTTAAAGGGTGGTATAGTCAGGTGTCTAAAAAAGCTGGTTTGTAAAGGTGAAAAATACATTGATTTTCTTAAATGTTCATTGCTTCTCCTTTTCTGCTGTCTGCAGTTTCAGGAGCAGCTGTACTGGAAATCAGCCAGCATCGCTAAAGTTAAATCTATTAAAATATGTAACCATGAACTTAGCCTGACGGCTTGTCGTTTCTTACGGTTTCACTTCATTTTAGAGAGTGAAATGGCACAGTCGTTAAAAATAATTGCCTTTTTTTTTTTTTTTTTTTCCCTCCCAGCTTAAAAAAGTCTTCTGCAGAGCTGAAGAAAATCCTCGCAAATGGCCAGGTAGGTGCACGGAACGGAGCCTCGTTATTGCCAAATACCGCAGCGACTGGTGTGCCACAAACAGGTGGAGAGATGCTTACTGCTCGTTTAGTTGTAACGTGTTCTTTAATACAGAACCTTCACGATATGAACGAGTTACGTGTCCTGATTTACTTTGATTGGCACGGCAATTTGCTTCCCATTTCTCAAAAAGCGCTGATCTGATTTAGCTCCAAATGGATTGAAGTGCCTCACATGTGTTGCGCTGCCGCCGCAATTTCGGGGAAGAAAGTTAATCAATTCTGAATAACTCAGTCGCCTGCTCCGTTAGGATGCCTTTTGTATTTTTTAGGGCAGTAGATACTTAAATATTTAGCAGGTTCTTGCAAGGCATTACTCTGTACTATTTGGAATCCCCTTATGCTGTAGCTTCATAAAAAAAAAAAAGAGTTGTGGAAAGCTGTCTTGTTGCTTTCTCTTCCTGCTCCAGGCATTGGGATTCTGGCACCCAGAAATGCAAGGTTTAATGTAAAAATGGATGGCCAAGTGGGTGTCCTGGGCGAACGGAGCAATCGTTTCGTGCCCGTTTTGAGCTGAATGGACGGTTGCAGCAGCGTCATGGCATTAAATATACACAGTTAAATTAAACTACCTTAAAAGAATCCCGGATTCTTCAGCAGCAACATAAATATGTTTTAACGTTTGTCATAGTGAAAGCCCTTTGATAGCCTTGGAGGCAGGCACCTGTCCGTTGCGATCAAGCTTGCCTATTAGGCTCTATTGACTGAGACATCTGTGTCACTGCAAATAAAAGACTCTTATTGATTTTCTTAACTGCTGTTCACTTCCCCTCCATGTTTCGAAGGCTGAAATCTTAATTATCTCAGATGCGTATTCAGTGCCTTCACACAATGACCTCTCCAAGCCTCATTGGCATTTCATGAATCAAGTGGTTGTAGTTGAGCGTGTCAAGAAGATAAAGGCTGGTCTTCCTGCTTGTCCTTCAGTAGCACCTGTAACGTTGTGGTCTAATAGATGAGAGTGTCCCTCTAAAATGGGAGTCGAGCAGCCCCGGTATCGCAGCCTTGCCTGTTTGGCACCGAATCCCTTGAATACAGCTTGGAAATTTATTTTTTAAGCTTCTCGGCACGCCTTGTGTGCAGGCTCGGTTTGATACTCGCAGATTCCTAACAGGTAGATTTGTTAACGTTTCAAAATTTTAACTGAACAATATATATATTTTTTTTTTTCTGGAGAACTTAAAATTGTGTGAGTGCCAACAGCAGGTTTCTGAACTTTTCAAATGAAGTTGGTAATGACTCCAATATTACTAAAAGCCATCTTTTCGTGACTGACTCCAAAAGCTGTATTTGGCATTTTGTTTGGTCTAGGTAATGGAAATGCATATTTCGTGTACCCTGCAATAGACTGTTACAGATTTCTTTCCTGCGTAGTAGCATTTTGGAAAGATAGACAGGAACCCAAATTCTTACCATGATATTAAAAAAATGTTACTTGAACCCATTAAAAAAAATCAAAATAAGTGTGAATACTGTTTTAATCGCCCTGCTGTGATAGGAGTTACGCTCCTTTCTGCTGGGAGAAAATGCTTTTCTGTTATGCTGCATTGTCTTCTGCAAAACTTGGTCACACATCCGTAACTAGGAAATAGGTTTCTAGTAGTAACTTCAACTTTTCCTCCTTTTAGGGGATAAGTCACACTTACCATTACTTAAATATGGGTTGGGTTACTCTGTATTTTTTTTTTTTTGGCAGTTTATGCTCTCAGGCATTCATAATGATATTCCTCTAGTAGTTTCCATTTAGGTTTAATAAGGAATTCATATTAATCATTAAAAGAAAGGGACATGATTCTTCAAGATAATCAAATATTGACAGGTTAGAAATAGCTTTCTGCCTGGGTTCATTGATATAGGTGATGCGATATAAATATTTATTTCTTTTCTGTCACTCAGAGTAAATGCCACCAATTGATTCAGCATTGATATAGTGTCAACAGTTCATAAGAAACATTTGACCGGCTTGTGTTTTCCGATTAGTCTCTGCTCTATAAAGTGGGATTTACTAAATCTCTTCAATTGTCTGCTCATAGAGTGTGACTGCTTTCTGAAGCCATTATCGCTTCGATTTGTAAAGCAAAGGTACGGCCGTCGCACTTTGCCTCTGTCGGGCGTCTACGTATAAAATAAGGATTAATTGAGCATTTTGCTTTTAATGATTTACAAGAGATAGACACTGATTTCTTTCAAAACCGGCAGGTATAAGCAAGGGATGTTTTGTTTGCTGACCCGTAATTGAAGTCTCCTTCGCTTTTTCATTAATTCCATTAATATTGGCACCCAATCAAACTTGCCTTTGCTGGTTTAATATTCCCGTCCTTCCCGTCGAGTTCATTGTTGTCGTGTTATCATTTTATGATTGAGAATCCAGTTTTCCCGGTAAAATAAATAAATCACCACGTGTTTTTTTGGCATTTTTATTTGAGCCAGTAAATCACGCTTTATCTCTCCATCGGTTGCCGGCAGATCCTCGCTCCGCCCCAGTCGGCCGCTTTCACCCCGGGTTTCTGGTTGCTCTTTGTGCACGGAGACAAGACCCCGGTGCTGGACTGGCAGCGTCGGAGGACGGAGCCGCTCCCGTCGCCGGCTTTTAGGGAACAGTGTGAAGAAAATACTCGCCTTTTACCAGCTAGCAAAAAACAGGAGAAAAGAGAATACGCTTTATGGCTCCAGTTCTGCTCAATTTGTTGCTTATAAGTTGTGTAACTACAAAAAAAAATTTCTCCTTTTTTTCCCCCGGAGAAGCAAAGATGCGAGCGTGTTCATGGCTTTGTGGATTCATTTGATTTCTCCTAAGAGTTTTGTTGATACAAACGATGCTGTGAGTGTAGGCAAGAGATGTTTGTTGTTTCCTCAAAGACTGGAGAATTAAAGTCCTCCGGCTTAGAAGAGCGGAACTCCTAAAACACAGTACGTGCTTTAAATTAATTGGTGCTGCAGTCTGAAAGAAACGAGGGATCCAGTAGAGGTTCTTCACATATTTTAAAACCTATTCATGAGCTAAAGCCACCTCATGAGGAGCAATTTTTTCCCCTCTTTATTTGCATTTCCTGATGAATGCAATAAGCAAGATAGCTTTCCGTAATGAAATACATTTTCATCATAAACCTCGATACTCGAATGGGCCACTTCATACCCTCTTTAGATACCTGGTCCAGGTTTAACTACAAATGGATAATAACGTAGGGTCAGCTTCTGCTTCGACGTATTTCGCATTTTCTTAGAACTCGGAGGTTTTTGACCTTGCTGGAAGAAAAGCACGGAGGAGAAGTATTTTCTGTGAGAAACAAGGTAGCGAAAGGAAGGAGCACAAATCTGGGAGCTCATCGTTTCTATCCTTAAAACATATTATTTTTAATCAAGTAAAGATTCCAATTTCCATTAACGAGACGTGCTGAGTATTGACTCTTTAGGGCGTTGCAGCTTGTTGCCATCACGGACTTGTTGCAGTTGAAGCCAGGGCAAAATTCCTCTTGTCTTCATGGATGTTGTATAAAAAGGGATGCTGAAACACGGCTTAGGAACCGACGGGCACGTGTCCCCGCTGAATTTTAAAAGCCTTTTCAGAAGTCGGGCAAATCCAGAGTTAGCTTATGGCGCCGTGGTGCCAGCGGTACTGGAAATTCCTAGTTTGAAGCTCTCTCAGATGTGCTTAGGTGATTTCTAATCCGTGGTGGCAGACCAGACAAGTCATTAAGGGTTTTTTTGGATGCCTTTTAAGACACAAAAATGACAGAGTCTTTCAGCAGCCATGCGAGCTCATGTAAAGTGTTTCACCTGGTATCCCATCAAATAGAAATAGCTAATAGAAACAAGTTCACCATTTGGTAACAAATTCCTAGGAATATAATTTTTAAAAATGGGGTTTGCCCAGCCATTTCTTACTTAGAATGATCAGGCAGTGGAGAAGATCTTTTGGGGACAGCAAATACGTGCAGCCCAGATTTTACTCTCATTACAGTATTTAATTTCAAGTATGCGCGTACATTCCAGAAATGTCTGTAGTGTTTTTTTTCAATAGGTTGTTTAGCTGGAAGTTCGTGCATTTGTACAGGAGAAGGCTGAACTGTAGTTTTACATGGCCTTGCTGGATGAGCACTTCAGATGTATAAGCTTTTATAAAATGCCTATCGGAAAGATCCCGAATTCCAGCATTTGCAATATGCGATGCTTGTGTCAGGCTTCTGATCAAGTATCTGAGGATATTGTCACATCTGGCCAGATGTCCCAGCGAGCAGAAAGATTGAGGCAAGCAATTAGGTGTGTGTTTCGAGGAGAATTATTTTTATTGGATAGCAATTCAGGATTTCAATATTTTTTTTTAATATTTGCTTTGGTTAAAAGGAATATAAGTTAAGCACTGTGAAGGAATCCTACTGGCGGAACTGCGGAGCTGACACTCAATTAGTCTCAATTATGCTGCTTCCAGAATCAACTTTTGTAGCCGTGCTGAAGGTGACAGTCTGCTGCTGGATTGTTTCCATTCACCTCCAACTTTGGCTTTGGTTATGTGCAGTTCTGGAGCCCCTTTTCCTATCAGTATCTGTGACCTGACCCTCTTGAGCTATATTATATCATTCCATTTTGACACCTTTTATCAAACTTTAATGAAATGACCCAGGCAAACAAATTGTCATTAAACTTTCCATCACTTTGTCCCTTGGTATCGTCTTTTATAAATTGGACAGCAAATGTTGTATTGATCTTCTCGTTCTTGCAGCTGAACTTGAAATGACCCAGACTGCTTGTTGTTTATGGCCTAGAGTTGCTTTTCCTTGACATTTCCATCCACAGCATGACATCTCTTTTGTTTTTCTTTCTTTCTTGTGGAGATGAATGAACAAGACATACGGTATCGAGACATCCTCGGTCATGGCAATGGAGGCACAGTCTACAAGTGAGTGTTGAATTTCACTTAAAATTTTTGAACGTAAAATAACAAAATAACAGCGCTCGCCTTTTCTTACCTTCCGTATTTGCGTTGAGGTGTAGGTGGGTCATTGCCGCTGTGTGGAGAAGCTTATTTAAAAGAACCCGCTTAATACAAACTTTTTCAGAATTCTCTTTACATATTTACAAGGTATCTGCTCTTGGGTGCCGTGAGGGCTTGTGCATTTTTATTATCTTTTTAATACTTCGCTTTGAATCCCTCCTGGGTAACAAGTTAATGGTTCGCGAGTGGAACTTGAAATGTCCTGAAGCGTAATGAATTGCCTCCAGTGTTTGCGTTGCCGTTGTTCTTGCTGGCTCACCACACCCTTCACCTGCCCGGTGCTGCGAGTGACACCGGTGGGATGTGACGGCACCGTTGCTCTGCCTTTCTCTAACAATTCCAAATTAGTAAATGCCCCTCTCACCGTTGCCGTGACTTCCCTCCCTTACGAGCAGCTTCGTGCGCAGGCTGATGAATACATTAAGTGATAAACTCCCCCAAATTTTTGGTAGTGAAGCTTATACCCTGCAGCCAGTATTAATTTTAATATTGTAAAGATTATAATAGCAGAGAGAGAGTTTTCTCGACAGGAAAGTCTTTCTCATGCATAGTGCAAAGTTTAAACTACATAATGTAATATCTGGTACTTAATAGTCTGCAGTGGGGTATGAAAAATATTCCGCTAGGAATTAAGAAATCCATACTTTGTAAGAAAGCCCTGAGGGAGTAATAAAGGTTTCCTCCAGAGAGCTATTTACCATATACAGTAACCCAGCATCCCATTATGATTTTGTTTATACCTTAGACATTTTAACTTTGATATTAACAGGGTTTTTTTTTAAAATGTTTTAAAAGCTACGGTGCATTTAGTTTAGTTTCTAATTGGCTGCCAGCATTGCAAAACGACTCTCCTTGCCAGAAGGTTTAATGAAAATGGACTTCCCAAGCCTTAAAGCAACGAAGCCAATCTTTGAACGGACTCTTTGGAAATCAGGTTAGCTTTCTGGATGGAACGCAGTTCAGAAATCTCATCCACGTTCTCTTGTAGAAAAATAATCCTACACCAAGAAACTTGCAGAAACAACGTGGTTTTCATACTTTATGATAAGAAAGATTTTTCGTAGAATTTTCATAGAATGGCCTAAGCTGGAAGGGACCTTAGAGATGATTTAATCCAACCTCCCTGTCATGGGCAGGGACACCTCTCATTTGAGAGTGTTGAACTTTACAGCTTAGTCAGTGACTTCTCAGTGTCTCCTGATTTAGAGAAGGTTCCTTCCCTTCCCTGTGTGCTGGGGGAGGTTTTGGGAGTGGATGTCCGTGGAGAAGTATCGCAAAGGAGGGCCACGTGCTCTCGTCCCTGTGGAAGGCACTTGAGGCACAGTTGGGGATAAGGAATATCCCACAAAGTGTGGGAACCCCCTCATGTCGTCGTTACATGCTTCTGGGTCGCTTTTTTTAGAGAAATAGCTCAACTAAGGAGCTAGCAATGCAAAATCATGAGCAGCATAGGGATGGCTGTACCGGGTCATAGCAAAAGTCTCTCCTCTTCATCCAGTGTCTGACAGTGGCCAAGGTCTAAGGAATGGAAACCAAGGCAGGGGAACGTGTGCTTCGCTCATGTTTTAGCCCTGAGGAACTGCTGAACTTACAGAGTCACGGAATGGTCAGGTTTGGAAGGGACCCCTACAGATCATCTAGTCTAAACCCCCTGCCAGAGCAGGATCACCTCGAGTAGGTCACACAAGGACTTACCGTCCCTTTGTCAACTCGCACCTGCCCTACTCTTGAGGAACAACTCTACTTCACACGAGCTTAGTGCGTACAGCGATGTAGTGCTCTGAGGTGCGCACGGTGGTATAGAAATACCTCGTTCTTTTCTCATGTTTCCACTCGCATAGTGTGTATTGCACATTTCTTAAAATTAGCAGAAGAAATTGGGATAAAATGCCGTGTAAAGCCACTGTGCTTCTTGACTTCTTTTTGTATTTCTGAAAGGTAGTATAGGTACGTGCCTGCTTTAGTTGAGTATTTTTACAGAAATGTTTTCTGTGATGAGCACTGCTTTGGGAAGAGTCTGCAGGAGTGATGAAGGAACAGAGATGTGAACACCTGTGGCGCTTCTGCGTTGACTCGCTGCCTTGTGAGGGCTCGTGCCGTGATCCGCTTCGTTAAGTGGTTGAGTGTTGCGTTTGCCCGCGGTTTGGGAAAGTCAGAAAATGTACCTGTAAAAACATGAGCCCTCTGCCGTATCGGGGAAATATTTCTGCCTTCCTGTTGTGTTCCTATTTTAAATCGGCAGTTGCAGTGACTTCCCGGTGCTTTCTGCAGGGCGAGTGTCACTCCGTGCTGCTCCGGGAGAATGTGCACCGCATCTACGTGTGGATGTTTTGCACGTTCCTGAGGTTTGACTTTCTTTGCAACACAAATAACAGCGGGACAGAAATACGAAATAGGATTTTCTCCCCAAACTAAGCTATGTGTTCCTCTCGGAATTTGACGAATTTGTTTCTCGATGTATTGGGTTGAAGAGTTGTGTGGGTTCACTCTTTGGTCCTTGAAGAGCTGCTGCCCACAGGGAGTGAATGGGTGCCGTGCCGTGACCGTGTGCCTCGGGCACAGCCCAGACACAACTTCCTACCATGGAACAGTCCCCCCTTTGGAAAGGGGAGCCCGTTCTCCCTTGCCAAAGCAGCAGCTGTGCTCCACGAGCCGGTGAGGAATTGCAAAATGGGATACTTACAGGTAGCTGGATTGCACTAGTCATAGAGAGCAGCCCACATATATTTTATTCCAGGAAATCGATGAACGTTTGTCAAATAAAATTAATTGCAAACATTTGGTTGTTTTCCTCTTCCAGCATTCCGTGCTGTCGGTTTGTTTCAGAAGAGGCTGTGTGTAGTATTGATCTGAATTTAAAGAACGAGTGTGTCTACGTGCTGTCTTTTTTTTTTTCCTCTCATTTTTTTTTTCCTTTCTCCCTACCTCTTTATACTAAGTCATATCCATTATGGCAATGATATATGATCAGCATTCAGCAAACAAGATAGCGTGTCGCAGGTCGCTGAGCAAAAATTTTCAGCCTCTCTTTCTACGTGAATTAACTACTATTGAAATAGTTTATTGAGATTGAAGTATTGATCACTTTTCATGTTAACCTTGGCTTAAGGGGGAGAGGGGAGGCGGTTTCGTTCTCTTTGGAAGACACTATGTTTAGTTAGAAAATGTATTTCATTTATTTGGGTTCTTTACAGCTGCAGCTGGTTTATTGCTTGGAGGAGAGGTATCTTAGCTTTATTTTTATGACAGTATAATTATACTTTAGAAATACACTTGATTACTGTGTGTAGCAAAATTGTTCCAGTATATTGGTTTGGCCAATATTGCTATACAAACAACTTTTCAGTCAATTGAGTCTGGTAAAAAATCAATACTTTATAGCAATATTTCTAGTGAGAACTTGCTGAATCTAAATGTTTTTCCTGTTCTGGAAAGAAGGGATTTTATACTTGTTTGCCTTTTTATTTTTCCTCTCTGCCTTTTGATGCACTGTTTTCTTAATTAAGGCATGATAGCCATTACAGTTAAGTGTGACAAAACCCGCTAATTATTCCTGCTTTCTAATTGCTTGTATTTTCAAAAATAGGTAAGAACATACAAGCAATCCCAAGCTGTATATTCAAAAAGTGTCTCTGAGTATATAAACCAGCAGAAAACAAGAATTCTTCCACTGGTGCGTGGTGGGCAGTGTGTACCCTGTCTCGAGTAAAGATTGTCAAGAACTGTCCAATTTCATGAATGTTTGGAAACTCTCAGCTGCCGTTATTTCATGGAGGTTTGACCTGTCAAGAGGCCCCCAAGACTGGTAGATGCACGATGTTCCAGCTCTGTGACAGCCTTTTCTCAGGTATTTTAGAGAAGCTGGTAGGATGGAGAAAGCCCGGGTTTGGCTGCTTCACAGCGGAACAAAACGTCTGTATACCAGTGCCTTTATGGTGTTTACTTAAATTGCTTTACTGGAAAAAAAATCATTCACGGATAGGTCCAAAAGACATTTAAAATCTACGCTCCTGTGCTATGCCTTTCTGCTCTGTCACTGGCTGCAGAGCTCCTAAAGACTGTTTTGGTAAGATCATTCCTTTTTGCCCGAGTGAAAGCAGCGAGTTAACATTTTGGTTTGTGGTGGGGTGTGTACAAGAGTTTATCTCAGGAGTAGCTACATTAAATTATTCAGACCTAAAATTCTGGTTGTCTATATTTTGAACCCAAGTCTTACCAAGTAGAAGGACTATCTCTGGCAAGTAATTACTCTGTGAAGTTTCTTTCTTTACTCTTTCACATGGCATCTCTAAAGCATCGCTGTTTCCTTCCTTTATATACGAGCGAAAAGAATATTTTTCTTTTATTTCAGGCTTTCTAGTTTTTGCTTTGCGAATGTAGCTAATGAGAAATGAGCTGTTGAAGGAACGCTGTCTAGGGGGTGGTACAGCCTTCTGTATGCCTGGGATTTTCTTAAAATGTCTGTTGTGCACAGTTCCTAAGTCTTTGGATTCTGGTAGAGGAGTCTTCAGCAGCAGCAAAGCTCTAGCACTCTGTGTCCAGAAATAAACGTGAGGTCCCGGCGATGCTGTAATTAATTTGTGAAGGTACCTGGTGTCTGGGAGAGGGGAGAGGAGAGAGAACCGGTCATCAGCTTAGCAAAATGCTGATAAACCAGCCGGCTTCCCCTTGAGGTGAGTAGTTGGCAGAGAAGTGGCAACTGCTGACGTACCACCCGGAAGAGCTGTGCCGCTGGGCAAAACACGGGTAAACGCGGAAGCTCAATTTGCTCGAGCAATTTACTTGGGCAGTTTTGCCGTTGGGTGAACTTGTACATCCCAGCATGTGCCCGTTTCTTTTATTCTCCACCTCAGCCAACCTTGGGGCACCCCGTTAGCACGTTAAACGTGGCGAGGCGGCCGGCAAGTTGCCGTCTCTGGCAGGATGAGCCTTCAGACTGCGCCTGGCGGGCGATTGCAGGTCCTCAGACACAAGCGGGGAGAAGCGTTGTCAGTTCTGGAGGGAGGAAGGTGGAGGCGATTGAGCTGTAGTTGAGGGAGGTGGAGGCAGTTTAGCTCCATTTGCTGGGATGGCGATGGAATAGCTGGAGTTTATCATTGTCTTACAGGCCTTTGGCTTGGCAAGATTTTCTCCTCTGGCTTGTCCCTGGACTTCCCTTGCAGGACGCTGGTGCCGTTGTGAAGGAGCTCCTGCAAGAGGGTCTCTGTAGTCCCAGTTTTTAGCTAATTGTCACATACCTCACGTGTTGGGGGAGGCAGTCTAAATCTAAGCAGAGCTGTGAGCCTCCTCTATTCATTTCCATTTTTCTGTGCGAATACGCAGTGCAGTTACTCTAATTGGCCCCTCTTCAAATACTTCCATTTGCAGGTTATTTTGTCCCTTTCGCCGAGGAGGCTGGTGTGACCCTCTGCATGTGGCAGAGGGGCAATGGAGACAGACAAGGACGTGGTTTTCCCAAGGTAGCAACGCAGTGACGGGAGCAGGAGCGGAGCCTGGTGCTGCGGGTGCCCAGCCCGGAGCGCTGCTGCTGACCCGCGCGACGTCGCCAGCGGCACCTTCCGTGGGAGCTTCTCATGATGGTTTACACCCAGGGCTGGTCCCAGCCTGGTGCGTGATGCAGCTCTGAAGAAAGGCAGGTTGGGTGTTTGGTGTTAAAGCCAATCTACGGCCACGTGAAGTCTGAAAATGGCATCTCCCTGCACCCTCGTGCTGCAGTTGTGGAGGCACGTTCCTTTTGCCTTTCCCGGACTCCATCCATTCTCTTATTTCTCCTGTTTTAGTCGGAACAATGACGGTTGGACTAAGTTTGAAATACCAGATTTCCACGTCTTATCGTTGCAGTTTAAACAAGACTGACCAGTGATTGCTGTTCACTTGTTTCCTTTGACCCCGGCTATCGCTTGCCTGCCTCATAAAATCTGTTATGCACAAAAGTGCATAAAATGAAGATAAAGTACCTCCTTCAAGTCTGACAAAAACCATTCTTTTGCAGAATGGTAGCTGCAGTGAAAGTAAATAAATGAATGGACAGCAATCACAGCCTAGTTGATGAAACTGTTCAATTAAAGCACAGGCATTTACATGGTGTAATTTCCCTAAATTGCCAATGAGCCCCTTTAGACACAACCAGTGTTCAAATTGATTTCAGCATTGATTTTGGCTGAAGCTGATAAATTTCTGCTTGTTAGTTAAAGTAATTTTGCAGAAGACTTTGTACTGCAGTATTGAAGTGTTCATTTAGCTGATGGTTAAAAGAGGAGTTATTTACAGAGGGTTCTACTGTTGTTCTGAGATGGGACAATTCCCCGGTCATCTTTTTACTTTTAATTTTTAAGCTTCAGTATACAATCAATAGGTTATTGAAGCTGATTAAAATGTATCCAGCCAGCTGCCTATGGCTGTTTAATTAGAAACTGGATGATTCTTAAATTAAAGTTGTTTTGTCTGCTTTCTGTGCCCATAGCTTGGAGGAGTAAGCGAATGGTAATCCTGAAAATTGGAGGTTGTTCTTGCTACCAGCGGGTGAGGTGGTGTGTGAGCATCGTGCAGCTTCTTCTTTACGGCTTGCCCCAACGTGGGCAGTTTCCTCTGTGTCTTGGTTACAAATTACAGTCCTTGTAGTAGAGAACTGATGGAATTTGCCACATCCACACTATGCCAGACTTACAGGCACTGACTGTTGCCTAATATAGAGTATTTTTTTAAATAATACTTTTGCTCATGGAAGTGAATCTGAGAGGATAAGGGGCAGGAGAGTGTGTATTTGTGTAGGAATCCTTTTTTTGCCGTTACGCTGCCAGTGTTGTGTTTCAGACTCGTCTTCTTAATCTCTGTCTGCTCTCTCTGTGAAGAACGGTGGAACAACACTGGCAAGGGCGATGCTGATTTTTCCATTTTCACCCCTGATTCTTTGAAAATACTCACTCAAAGTGCTAAAAATTAACTGCTCAGATATCCACTGACCATTGTAAGGATTAGCCAGCGGTGCCCGGGGCCCCGATGGACACCCACCTTCCCCACGTGTCACCGCTGCTGTTTAAATGACGATGGGAAGGAGCGGTACAAGAGGAGCAGTGTCAAAAGATGTTTTTAGTGTGTTGCTCACCCTGATGGTATCTCTGTGCAGTCCCGGCATAACTGACCTCACGGTGTTTATCCTCTCAACCTGCTCCTGGGGAAGAGTAAGCTTTCTACTTGAAACTGAACCATGATTAGAAGAAAAAGCTCTTTCAGATGTCACAGCGAATACCCAGAAAACTTTCGCTGCTTGGCACGCTTCTGCTTTCCGCTGCTGGTCGTGGCTGAATTACAGAACAGCTCTGTTTTTCCTTAGTAGTGGTTATGCTATGAGTGTCAGGAGCGCATCTCTCGTAAACAAATGGTTTGATAACGCAAAAAATCCGCTTTAGGTCCCGTAGAGACGTGTTGGCATCTAAATTGCTGTCACCGTAGGGTGCAACGGACCCTTTTTGGCTCACTCTGTGGCTTCAAATTTCTTCCTAAAATCGTGATGGATTTACTTTGTGCTGGTGGGCTTCTGCTGTGTCAGATAATGCCTGTGTCAGTCTGACCTTATGGCTGCTCTGCTGCCTTTTGTCCTTTTAAAAAGCCAGCAGCTGAAATACATGGCTTGTGTCTGCAGCCCATCTGGGCTGGTGCTGTGTGAGTGAGTGACCTCGTGCTGGTGGCACTGCAGCCTCCTCGGGCAGCGTCAAGGCGAAGCTGTCTCTTGACTTTAGTCCCTTCTATCCGTACAGATCTCTCTAAGGAAGCGGGATGGAATTGCAGTGGCGTGGGCGCAAGGAGAAAGACTTGTAATTCAATTTTTTTCCAAAGGTTGACCCTGAGTGGTTGGCTGCAGTGAGGAAGGAAGACTCCTGGAAGCGGTAACAGATGGAAATAGTAGTAGGTTGCAGTGTGGAAGAGGTGAGGGATTCATTCTGCTGTGCTTAGGCTTGGATGCAAAACCCGCCGCTTACCCACAGAGACGGGTTAAGTGAGACGTTTCGCTATTTGGCATTTTCTTTATGCAGGTTCTAGTGCCAATTCTGCTCTTTGGAAAAGTTTAGAATTTAGATACAAGTAATTTTTGTTTGTTTTCCAGTTTAACAACAAATCATTCTGCAGCCGGTACTCAAGCATCTGTAATGGAATTTTAGATAGAGAGGAGGTTGGCGTAGATTGCTGTTCGAACTAGCACAGTCCCCATAAAAGCTCCTTTTTACAACTGCTGTGCACTTTGGATTTCCTGGTTTAACAGCCAGAGAGTCAGGCTAATGTGTTTGTCTATTGCAGAAGGCAACAACTGTCAAAGCGTTTATTTCCTAGAAACAATTTGAATCCGTTTCTTTAGATGGCCGTCGGAGTACGTGACAATTCCATCATCAGGCTGCCCGGGTCTGACAGGCAGTGGCAGTACTAGGGGGGGAAAGAAGAGGGGAGGGGGGGGAAGTAAAAATTAACAGTAAACCAAATCTGTGGGTGATTTGCTGCATGTAGTTTGCAGCTGGTGACCGGCATGTCATTCTGCAATGACAACACTCAGAGAATTGAATTCATCTTGTGTAGCGCTGCCACAGTCGTTTTGCTCTGGGTTATTTCTCGCGGGGCAGGAAAATGTTCGGTTTGACTCCGTTCCGTGCCCTTACATGTGAAGGTGCTGCTTGCTACAACCACGGCTTTTTGTGTTCACTTCTGAACTCCAGTAAGAAACCCAGGGCTTCTCTGTGTATGTTCATTTCTGGTAGGAAATGCCCCACTCGGCGCCAGGGACCTTCCACGCGCGTTACACTGCGCGTCGAGCGAGGAGGACGTCGGGAGGGCGTCCGTGCAGCGCCGTGGGGGAGCTGCAGTTTTCTTTTCAGGTGAAGTGACGCCTCGATATTTTTACCGAATGCGTACCAAGGTGTGAAGCGGAAGGAAAGGCATCTGGGAGAAAGGAGGCGGATTATTTACTTCTTTATTCACTTTGTGGCCTCAGGTCGCTGCTTGGGAAGGTCATGTTGGTCGTTAGGAGAAATCTCTTTGCGAGCAACCTGGGGCAGCGCTGTAACGGGGCAGGAGAGGGGCAGAGGGTCTCCATCCTCATGGCTTGATTCACCGTGGAGTTGGGCAAAGCTGCGGTTGAGCTCATCCGCTGCTACAGCCCCACTTCAAGAGGGAGGCTGGGTTAGATGGTGTGCAGAGGACCCTTTCATCCGCTAAAAGCGTCGTGTAGCAGAACGACACACCGACGCTTCGTGCGGATCGGAGGTTGTGGCATCAGCCCGAAGTTTCTCTGGTACCTTGACCGGCGGGAGCGTCGCGTCCCTGCGTCCTGCAGGCACGTCGCTGGAGTGACAGAGCTGTCAGTTCATCATTTTGTCATATCTGCTGATGGTAGTTATATTTCTAGGAAGGGAAGGGACTGACTCATTGGCGTAGCAGGCAGGTCATGGCTTTCCCTTGAATCATATGGTCTTGCCAAGGAATATCTTATTGATTAGTAATTGTTTCCGTGGCTTTTAGGGGGAAAGTAGAAAATATATAGTGGTGGCCAGAGTGAATGGATGAGAAGTAGGATCTTTTATGTGGTAGCCTGCTGCAGGCTTCTTCAGTGCTTTTTTTTTTATACCTTTTTTTTTGCATTAGCAGCACGAAATAATAATTTTAGTGAATTTTTACTTCTAGATAGAGACTGTGTTTATGTTGAGCTTCAGGTAATGGTAAACTCTGTAGTAAAAAGTTCCTATATATGTCAGGAAAAGCTGTTTGAGAGCACTCGGGGATCTTTACAGCTTCAGTTCATGCTTCTCGTGTCGCCATCCTTGAGTCACTCAGATGTGGGCAGATGCTTTACAATTAAAAATTAGAAAACAAATTGAAAATTGCTGTTTCTGTTGAGTGCCTGCATGTTGAAACCTGACGTTAGTTCTTTTCTTGTCCTGAAAGAAATTATACCACAGTCATAGCAAGTAATGCAGCTCCCCACTGTGCTTTTAGGTAAAATTTCTCACAGGGAGAAGATAAAATTGTTAGTCTTAGCAAGTTGAAAGAGGGAGAAATCCTTTGTTTTACATCTAAACTATTTATTAAGAAGCTTGTGCATGTTCCGTCTGGCTGGTTTGATTTGGTTTACTGTTGAACTCAGGTAGTAGAGACTCACTATATTCAGTGTATGAAAATTTTAGCATTAAATATTAGGAGGGCTTTTGCCTGGTTGCTGGGCACCTGCTGCCTTGACGCCCTCCCTGGGGGGGCACTCTCAGCTTTCAGACTCAAGGAGACAAAGTTACGCGAAAGGACTCGGCTCATGTGGGTCCCTTCAGGGCTTTAAATGTCTAGGATGTGGGTAATAGTCAAGGTTAATAAAATATTTGACACGACTGTGCCAGAATGGAGAGTAGATCTTATGACGAGCGATTGAGGGAGCTGGGACTGTTCAGTTTGAGGAAGAGGAGGCTGAGGGGGGACCTCCTCGTGCTCTACACCTACTTGAAAGGACGTTGTAGAGAGGTCGGTGCTGGTCTCTTCTCACAGGTCATTAGGGACAGAACCAGGGGGAATGGGTTCAAGTTGCAACAGGGCAGGTTTAGACTGGACATGAGGAAGAAATTCTTCATGGAAAGAGTGGTCAGACCCTGGCACAGACTGCCTGGGGAGGGGGTTGAGTCGCCATCCCTGGGTGTGTTTAAGTGTCGCTGAGATGTGGTGTTGGGTGAGATGGTTTAGGGGTGAACTTGTCGTGTAGGGTTAATGGTTGGACTCGATGATCCCAGGGGTCTTTTCCAGCCTGAACTGTTGCATGATTCTATGATTCAGGCTTGCTTAGAAGCTGTTTGTTGTAACGGAGGAGGGGTGCTCAGAATAGCAAACTCTGGTGGGAATGTCCAGGAAGAGATTTAACTTTCTTTTCCCCAGTGGGAAGGGCTCGAAGCACGCGGTGGTTGAAGCCCACCCGTCCTTTTCTTACTCAACGTGCGGCAGCTTCCTGCCAGCCTCGCCCGTCCTGTGCCAGAAAGGAACAAATAATTGGTTGGTAAAGATTTAAGCCAATGTTTGTTTGTGGAGTGGCTTCGCTGAGAGGGTTCCCAAAAGCTGCAGCTTCCTGCAGCTGACAAGTTGTGACAAAATATTTAAATAATAGCTTTTCCTTTTTTTTTTTTTTTAATAGTTGGTGCTGGCATCAGGTGTTCAAACTTACTTTTTAAACTTGTGGTTGCAGAAGTTGGCTTACTCTGGTGTGGTGCCATCCCTTCGATTTCTTGTTGACCAGAACTGACGTGTGGCCACCCATCCTCGGTCATCATCCTCGGCTTTTGTGCCAGGTTGAAAGCAAACCCCGACAGAAAAGAGCGGAAGAATGAACTTGTTTTCCCAGAACTGATTTCTGAAGGAATGAAATTTCTGCAAATGTTAAAGCAGTGTTTCCCGTGAATGTTTTGCATTTCAATGCATTTAATTTCTGCTTTTTGCATTTCACTTTAAGTAGTTCAGCAGCTATTTAGCAACTGTTTTCACTCCACATCCCCTTGTCTTTACTGTTAGGCACTGCTCAGACGCATTCCTAGCGAGGGGGGGTGTTGTCGTAACTGTTTATTAGGCGACATCATTTGCATTCCACCCTGGAAGGTTCTTAAGCCTGTGTTCGCTGGGATGTACAGCGCTGCTGAGGAACCTTTTGAGTTTTGCCATTTTGCTTCATCCGACGATCTGGTTCCACAGCGATGAGTTTGTTGACTTACTTCTGGAGGTGACACTGGAATCTGTGAGAGCTGACCCTCGAGATGAGACTTCACATTACTTAGAGTGTATGAAAACTCGTTTAATCTCCTCAGAGCCATCCGTCGGCTTCCTGACCGGTGCAGTGCGTGCAAAAAAAGTGTGTTTTCCTTCTTGCTGTGCGTGTTATTCTGTGGGATTTTTTTTTTTAGTGCATCCTTCTGAAGGTACATAAAGGCACTAAATTGTCAGGCTTTAGCTGTGCTGACTGTAACCGAAATGATCAATTCCAACTTACAGTTCTACATAATATCTAACAAAAACGTTTTCCCTACACACTCATTGGAACGGGTAATTACTGTAGCAACTACAGACTAATTTGAAGTGGTAGCTGTTAATTAAACCACTGCAGAGGTGTACGGTTGTCTTTTGGTGTAACCAAAGCTCCCATTCAAACTTCATTAATCACTTTACAGTTATTGTGTTGAGGAAGGTCAGCACAATCGAGATGCCCGATCGGCTCGGGGTAAACAAATTCCTGTCCTCCCAGGCAGCACGGCATTTGCAGAGCCACTGGACACGCCGCGCCCACGAGCACGCCATCTCCTTTGTGATCCAATTCTCAGCGATAATTAAATGTTAAATTGGTACTGTCAGTGCTCTGTAAACCAAACCAGGTATCTGCCCTCTGCTGGAAATTTAACCCAAACTTCCACGGATGAATTAGCGTGCATCATAATTAAATAATCAAGTCTTCCCTTTTAATTCACTTGGAAACAGGAGATCTCTCGTATGGAAAAAAGATCAGCTTTCTTGACAAGCTAATTAAGTTGCCAAACTGCCCGGCACAGTACGTATTAAGCTAACAGACGTTAAGCACGCTATCTCAACCTGTTCATTTTCTTATCATTTCTGCTGCTCTTAAGTCCAGAATGTTTTGCCACTGGTGGTTCAGCCGCGCTTAGAGCAGAGTTCCTTTATTTCCTCCGTCGGATCCATCGGTGCTGCAGTCAGAGCTTCGTCTGACGATTTGGCTGTTTGCGTGGTGTGCCCAGATGAAATAACACTGATTTTTTTTTTTCTTTGCTACGCCTTTTGAGACTGTGTTCCCGAAAGCCGGTGCCACTTGGTTACTTAAATGTTTATCCATGAGTTATTAAATTAAGGTGAAGTTTTTCAAAACTTCCGAGCTATTAACAGAAATTATAGAAGCGCTCGGAATTATAAGTAAGATGGAGCAACACTCTCGTCCTGTGCTATGTATGATTTTGCATGCAAAAAAACCCCCCAACTATTAAAACTTTTCTCCTTCAGCAATAATTGCTAGAGGTCCATAGTGGTAAAATATTTTAATTCTTTAAAGTTAGCGCCACGTACATGACATTACTGTGCATGGTGTCATAAATCAGTATGAGACAATAAAACTAGTGAAGAGGAGAAGCTTTAATGGTTTTGTTTTTATGCAAAATTACATTGGATTTTTAGTAGACCTTTTTTTTGCCTACCTTTTTGTTTTCTTACGAGCCCGTGCTTGGGAAGCCACGAGTCGTCGTTAAAAAGCCAATTATAAATGTTTGCCTTCAGAAATGAAGACAAACTGCTCTTGAAATATTGTGGGAAATTATCTGGGGTACGTGTGAGCATGAACAGTAAGGCTTTCTAACCGTATGGGTGCCCACACGTGCCTGTCTTTAAATACAAATGCACAAAGTTTGTTTCACTAATATTTTCTGTGGGTCCTTAGGTTATGATAAAGAATCAGTCAATACCTGCTTTACCCAATTTTAATTAATGGAGCTGCGTATCTCACCGTCCTACCGCTGAAAATAACCTGTAGGACTGGCAAACTCACGCTCGGTTTAGGTGACGGTCCTGAGGAACGGGTGTAGCGTAATTTCGTTTCACTGAAGGAAAATGTCAAAGCGGATAAATTCCTATTTAGAAGTTGGCTCTTAGACTGCGCAGAAGGCTTCAACATGTAGATTTTATCTGGGTTGTGCAGATGGAAAAACCTGCTGAGGGGTTTCAGTGCAAGTATGTTCTTTTGGTCGATTGTTTGCATCAGTCGTTCTTTAGGAGCGCTGTATTCAGTTGCCTTAACGGAAAATGTGTTCGTGCCAAGTCATTTTTCTGTGAAATTAGTGGCTACATGTTGCACGTATGTACAGAGGTGATTTCATGTGATCTCAAGTTATTCCATTTTTTCCCTCATGCAGGGCATACCATGTCCCTAGTGGAAAAATCCTAGCAGTAAAGGTAAGGAATTACAGTAATTTTCTTTCCCTCTTTCTTCCTCTCCCTTCTTTCTTGACCTTGGTTTCCTTCCCCTCCCTCCGATTGTTCGAGCTCCATGTGGTTTATTGCACTCCACGTTATTTAGGCAGGGGTACTCCAGCCCGTACCTTTAGTGATTCCAAACGAGCACAGAGGTCCCAAAATCCGGGCTGTGTCCCCCAGGAACCGCCTGGCACCGAGCATGGGTTCCGTCGCCCCCTCCCGCGGCGTCGCGCGCCCGTGACCGGGGACAGTCGCCCTTTGTGCCCAAGTGCCCCCAGGGGCATCTTCTTCAGTGGTCTCCGCGACCTCGGTTTTAAATAAAGAGAGTTTCCCTGTTTTCTTTGGGATAATATTCTCTTTTCTTGGGAGATTTTGTGGCTTTAACAGGTTTATTTATTTCAACGTCCCACTCCCCAATTGCTTTTTACCCAACTGATAGGCCTTTTTTTTTTTTTTTCCTTTTCTCTTGTGAGCATTCTTTGTAGGGAGGGTGTAAGCTCTGCTGTTGTGTGGTCAGATCAATACCAGTCTTCCCCGAGAGTTCGGTGGTACATAGGATGCCAACTCTTGTATAGAATTTGTTAAACTGGATTTGTAAATCAAATTATTGATAGAGCGAATTGCAAAAAATATTGAAATAGGTACTTTTTAATATGTCAAACTAATTTTCATTTGGCCATTTTGTCAAAACTCCAAGCAGTGGAGACTTTTGGAAAACAGATTAACTGCTGCATTCGTATAATTTGCAATTAATAGTTTGGGATCTAAAAAAAAGTACGTTAAAATATAATTTATGGAGCAACTACTTAGAGAACCTGTCTCTCTTTTTTCCCCTGTCTTTATTTAATCATTCTATACTCATTCTAAACTGAAAGAGGGTGAAGTGGGAGAGGAGGGCAAGAGAAGGAGTGATGAGAGCTGGTTGCTGCGAGCACAATTGGTGTTAAATGGAATTTAAAGATGTGAGATTGTACTAAGTCTTCAAATGAAGCATTTCTGTTTACCAGCCAGTATTTACATACAGGGGTGACTTTCAGGTTTGAGCTCCGTTTGTCTTGTGGTTCCAATCAGAATTTACTAAAAGATTCTGCCCATGTTTCGGCTTTCCTGAGGATCACAGAAGTGAAACCCTTCACCCCACTAAGAGAAGAGCCAAAGCTTGCTACTGAGTTTGAAATGATTCTTTACACGTGGAAAATACGGAAACTGAAAAAGCATCCAAATAGCTTCTGACGGTGTGGAATACGGATATCTCTTGAAATAGTTCTTTGAAAAAGTCGCTTCGAGTGATATCCTCATTCCTAAACAAGTTGTGAGCAGTTACAGCAAGACCAGGGATTCTCTGCTTTGTGGTAGGCACAAGAGTACAGAAAAATTAAATATTCAAAAATATGTTTTTATTACAACTCCCAATGCAGAACTGGCAAAGCTCTTCCCCTCAACACTCGGCTTGCTGAGGGTCCTGCTTTTCCCTGGTACCTGCTGTGTGGCTTCCTCAGATCCTCTTTCTCGGGCTCTACGGAGAGCATCTTCCGTGCCCGCCCGGGCATTGTGGTTGCCCCCCACGCTGCGGGGCCGCAGGTGCCCTCGGGAGCTGCCCACGGAGGAGATGGGGCACAAGAAAAAAGTAAAAAAGGAGGGGAAATTAGTTCACCCTTTGCAAGGTTAATTGAAATCACCTCCTGGTGGCAAGAAGTCTTGATCCCGCCCCGAGCAATTTCACCTCCTGGTTTCCCCTTGGAGTCCAAGGGTTTGGGTAGTCCTCGTAGATAATTAGAGTCGTGAAGATTTGGGTCCTCTTGGAAATACGTGGCAGTCCTGTCACTCTTGGGTTTTTTCTAAATTTTTTTTTGGTGTCATTTCTGAAGAGATACTCCATCAATGTGTGGGTGTCATCATAGTGTGAAATAACACGCTCACAAGCTGGAGGTCAGGAAACCCACTACGGTAGCTCTACTCTTAGGAAAATGGCTCAGCACAGCTATGGCTCGGCGTAGAAAGAGCATGGTAGTGCCGGCGTCTTGCCACGAGCATCCCACGGAACCGCTGTTTTGATAGAGGGTTCCCACGCTAGTAGGAACGTCACTGGATGGATTCCCAAAAGCAGAGTTCTGCGAGTTTGGGGCGATTTTTTGATGATAATGGACAGATTTGATAGGACGAGGTAACGTTCTGAAAACCTGTCGATCCGAAGGCTTTCAGCGGGTAGATAAGCTTGTGAATGTATTGAAGAGGAGAACAAGCTGTGCTAATACCGATATTATAGACCAAAACTACGTCATTATGTATTTTGTGTAAATTTTCTAGCTAGACAACGTGCAGAGGATTTTAATAGCTTCTTGGAAGGTAACTTTTTTTCCTTAGTAGGGGGAAATTCCAAATGAAAAATTTGAGCAGGCGCTGGCCCATCGCCATTCTTCACCTGCTTTTAGTTTCCCCTGCTCTTAAGCTAGCATTTAAATGGACCATTTGATTAATCATTTGTATACTGACTATAATAGTCACAAATTTCCTTTGAGTAGTACATACTGTAAAAGACAATTACGTCGCCACGGATTAAATAAGTGAATTAAAACAGAATAGCAGCTTAATTTGACCTGTGATTTTGCTCTCGTTCCCTTTAGTGGAACGTATGCCACTCCAGCAAATAGATGAAGTCATCCATGACAGCTTGTGATGAATTGCCGTATTTATACTGTATATTTTAATAGCCTCACACTAATTTAAATTGAGCACAGAGTAAATTATAATTCAGTCACTTGACTGCTTGTATTTAACTTGACAACTCATCCTTATTTGTCCTGGAGGTGTAGTGGAGAGCAGAAGAAATATGCTCAGGTGTTCCTCTGCTCAAAATTAACCCTTTGCACGCGCAGCGCTGGGCGTGCTGAGCTCGCTTGCGTTGTGAGCGTGCTGAGCGACTTCGGGGTCGCTGTATTTTAGGCAGGAGCAAGGAAGACGTGCAGGAGCGCTTGGAGCCCCTTGCCGAATCCCAGCGGACCACCACACACCCGTGAAGTTCTGATTGCCGGCCCCTTATCCCCAGCCAGCCCTGCCGTGAGCCCAGTCCTGCTCAGCTGCATCCCTGCGGCTTGGTCGCCCCTTGGCCGGCCGGGGGCCACTGGTCAGCGGCAACCTGCCGAGCTCCTCCCTTCCTCCGGCTTTGGCCGCAGCTTCTGGGCCAGCACAGGGCAACCGGGATGATGAAGGGAGTGGAGCATCTCCCGTATGAGAAAAGGCTGAGGGAGCTGGGGCTCTTTAGTTTGGAGAAGAGGAGACTGAGGGGTGACCTCATTAATGTTTACAAATATCTAAAGGGTGAGTGTCACGAGGATGGAGCCAGGCTCTTCTCGGTGACAACCACTGATAGGACAAGGGGTAATGGGCTGAAACTGGATCATAAGAGGTTCCGCTTAAACTCGAGAAGAAACTTCTTCTCAGTGAGGGTGACGGAGCCCTGGAACAGGCTGCCCAGGGAGGTTGTGGAGTCTCCTTCTCTGGAGACATTCAAGCCCTGCCTGGACACGTTCCTGTGTAGCATTATCGAGGCGTTCCTGCTCTGGCAGGGGGATTGGACTTGATGATCTTTCGAGGTCCCTTCCAATCCCTGACATTCTGTGTGATACTGTGTGAAACTCCTTAAGAAACTCTGCTCCTGCACGCGTGGAACAGGGCGTGGTATTTTATTGCGGGATGAGTTTGGGTTTGCTTTTTCTGCATTCCCATAAAATAACTGCAATTTAAAAATTATTATTTATTTTTGCTACCAGGTTTTTCCCAAAGGTGCAGTTTTGGAAAAGTTTCTTGTCTAATGCTACATCTTGTTCACTTGCCTGTGTCACAGTGGTGGAAGTTGCAGCTAAATCCTTATTGACACCTTCCTCCGTGGTAGCAATGGGTTCGAGGAGGTTTTTTAGTTTGGAGTTTTCTGCTTTAATGCTCTTCCAGCCCATGCTTCACACTGCCCGCTGGCGTATTCCTGAAAGTTGTTTCACCCCTACAAATTTTCATAAGTTGTCTACGAAAGGAATATTTGATTATGAATGCAGATTAAGGCAGTGTGGTTTTTTTTTTTTAATTATTTTCCTCTTTCTGCTCCCATTCCAGTGCTGTAAATAAGACAAGGTTCCTCCAACCTTGCCGTCAGATGGGTGTCTCTCCAGGGTTGTAAGTCGTGTGTGTTTAGGTGGAGGAAAGCCCAGCTGCACAGTAGTTACGCCGAGAAAAGGAGACGAAGTGGTCTCTCCTGGTTTATTTTGTGGTGATCCGCACGCGTGGATCTCACTGTTGGAATGCAGGCTCCGCGTGCAATTAGAGTTAATGCAAATCAGGCAGAGACCTTTCCTCGTGCCGGGTCCCGGTTGATGGGATGTCAGCGACGGATCCGGCGCCAACCGTGCCAACTAGTCGTCGCTCGGGTCGGTGACACCTTCCCGGTGAACCAGGCAGGGAGATTCCTCGCCGTGAGTAGAATTCAGCGAGATAAAATTTTTAATTTCCCGCTATGGACAAGATTGAATTCTGTTAATATTCAGTAGGTTAAACTGATGGTATTCCAGCCAATTATTTTAAGTTTTTCACGCTGGAAAAAATGTGAGCGAATATTGTTGGCAAATGATTATTGATCTAGACAAGTGTGTTAAACGTTTCTTGGCAGCCCCATATTACACTTACAATTTAGTTCAGTGACAGCTTTTATAAATAACCCTAAAGCAAACTCTTGATAGAAACAGGTTATCGTTTTTTTTTCTTCTTGGACAGATTTTTGCTGTAAAAGGCGTGTGCTTGGAAATAGCCTCTCTGTATTTTGTTTCGTCAGCAGTATGTGCAACCTATAGTATCTGTTCTGCTAATTCTGCAAATTGCCTGGGTTTTTGTTTCCCTTTAGCTTCAAGTATTAAACGATGAAATATCGTGTGGCAGCAGACTGAGCCTGGCCGACCGTGTTTGGAGTCCATTTTGGTCTCTGTAGTAGGACTTACTAATAGAATGTGCAAGTCTTCTTCTCCCCTGTGCTGAGTGAGGCCACCCCTTGGGTGCTGTGTCCAGTTTGGGGCACCTCCAGCCAAGAGAGATCTCGAGGGGCTGGAACGAGTGCAGGGGAGGGCGATGGAGCTGGGGAAGGAGAATAAATCTTCTTATGAAGAGCGATGGAAGGAGCTGGGGCTGTTGGGTTGGAAGAGGAGGAGGCTGAGGGGAGACCTCGTCAATCTGCAACTGCCTGACGGGACGGTGTGGAGAGGTTGGGGCTGGGCTCTTGTCATGAGCGACAGAACCAGAGGGAACGGCTGCAAACTGCACCAGGGCAGGGTCAGACTGGGCAGGAGGAGAAATCTTTTCCCAGCACGAGTGGTCAGAGCTTGGCCCAGACTGCCCAGGGAGGGGGTGGAGTCCCCAGCCCTGGATGCGTTTAAAGGCCGTTGAGATGTGGGGCTGGGGGAGATGGGTTGGGGTGAGCTTGGCCGAGCAGGGTCAGTGGTTGGACTCGATGATCCCGGGGGGCTTTTCCAACCTGAATGATTCCGTGATTCAAACAATCGTGGCAAAGAATCAGCTGTTAAGATTGACTTTTGGTGACAGTTCTATCAGAACCAGTGTCGTTATTAAGAGGGTCTGTCTTAAAAATACTGAAAACATGTAAATACAGACAACACACCCAGGGTTCACCACAGCACTTGGCACTTTAGCCCTGGTTAGCAGCCTGGCTCAAAGTGCTTAAGTTTTCAATGTTTCATGCAATGTCAGGAATTTATATAAAACAGGGGATAGATATTAAAGAAACTGAAACGGTAGGAGTGGTGGGAAGAGATGCTCCCCCGGAGCCCCGCTGAGCCGTTCCGAGGTACTGTGAGTACTTGGTGCTGATTTAGCCCTCGGAGCTCACAGGGACACGTGAGGAGGAGGAGCCGGGAGGGGATCACGCTGCGGGTGATAAAGCAGCAGCTCTGAGTTTACCGACGTGTGGATCCGCCCCGTCGGCTCTTTGCGTTACACGTGGGGCTTGTGGTCAAGTTGTAACTCACCCCTTGGTCAGATGGTTCGACCACAAACCGTGTGACATTTCCTGGGTGGAATTGGCTGTGTGACTCAGGTTATTTGTAACTGACTTTAAAAAGTCAAGAAGTCTGTCCGTTCATTTCCTTCCTTTGCTCGTCTCTCTGTTAAAATGCTCTTTCCGCCTGTTCCTCTTCTTTTCGTTTCTCACTTAAGGGTGAATTAACACATGGACCTTCAGGTTTTTTTATTTTGAATTATTCATTTAATTTACGGTTGGACTTGGTCATCTTAGAGGTCTTTTCCAACCTTAATGATTATATGATTCTAATTTTTATGTCAACTCTGATCATCTGTTGTTTTTTGTATTTTAGGTCATACCCTTAGATATAACACTGGAACTCCAGAAGCAGATAATGTCGGAGTTAGAAATTCTTTATAAGGTATATGGATTTTTCTCATTTTCATTATTCTTGCTTGTAATCTTCTCAGAGCAAATTTTAAAACGGGCTTCTCTTTTTCTTTTTTTTTTTTCCCTTTCTTTTTTCCAGTGTGACTCATCATATATCATAGGATTTTATGGTGCTTTTTTTGTAGAAAACAGAATTTCATTGTGTACAGAATTCATGGATGGTGAGTTGTGTATTTAGTGTGCTTTTGATTGCTAAGTGTCCAAACGGGCAAATCATACGATGATGTACCTCTCCACAATGGAGCAAAATGTGGTAGTATGACTTGAAAATGTAAAGTATTTTTAATCTGGCAGGTAGGTTTGCCTTTTTTTTTTTTAAAAAAAGAAAAAAAAAAGGTTAGTATTGGGGTTGTGTTATATTCTTTGTGTTATGCTTTATTTTTCCAAGTGTAACTTGGCCTACTTTTATTGAAAATGTAAATAGAACAGAAATAAATGCTGGCTTAATTTGTGGTTTGATATTGGAGTCTTCCATACAATCTGTCCTCGCTGACGAAACAGCTGTTCCTCACTTCCACTGTTTTGATAGCCAAAACAGATTCTCTTCTAAAGAAACCTATTAACCCAATGTCCTATGTGTTTCCAGTGGAAATCGTCTCTTAATTGCAAGACGAGGAATTATTTCCCGGCGCAGCTGTTGAGCAGTGCTGCGCCGAGTGGCTTTTCGAGCGCGCTCTTGTTTCTCCCGGTGTGAATCTTCAGACCAAGAGCGTCCGTTTCCCCGCTCCTTGTCCCTACAGAGATGTATTAGCACTTTGCTTCAAAATCTCGTCCTTTAGTGGCATTCTTGGAGGAAGAGTGTCCTGATTGCAGCAATTTATAATCGTTGCTGCCCTCTGAGCATCGGTTGGGAGAGCCAGCCTCGTGGCAGACGCCGTCCCCTCGTGTCTTGCCCGCGGAAGCCGCCTTCCCAGCGCTCACCTTCGAGTCGCGTTGCTGTTGCAAGCGAGAGTCTGTTACTCTCTTCAGGATGTTCCTCTGAGCCAGCATTTTGTGCCCTGGGCAGGTTTTTCACAAAGGTTTGGTTAAGCTGGATATAAAGCAGTAAGGATCTGGCAAATCATTTGCCGTGGAGGGAAAGCTTCCTGGCAGGAAGAATTTCCAAAGCCGAGTGTGGACCATTAAGCATCGTTGAGTCTCTTCTTGCTTTTTGATGGGGACCGTAGATAAAGCCCTTTAGGGTTTTACGGTGCATTTTGTTTTCTCTCCCTGTTAAAATAGTCTGTTATTACTGTTAGTTCTCTCTTTTTACACTTTTAGTTCTCTCTTTTACACTTACTGCCCTTGTCCCAGTGATCACTGTGCCCTGTTTCCAAGTAGGAACATTCCTTCAGATTTTTTCCGTGTGTGGTGAAAAAGTATTTGATTTATCTGGCAAAGCCCACAAGGTAAATTCTGTGCCGTTCTCGTGCTGTGTGGCTGTTAGCCATGGCTCTGTTCTGTCCTCGCAGTTGCGCTCAGACTCGCGAGCCCGGGCTAAGCAGGAGTCGCGTGCGGGAGAGGAGCACCTGCTTGTACCAAGAACATACATCTGCCTGGATTTTACGTGCTCCTACGAATTCAGAGATTTTTTTTATTATTATTTTTAAGATGATGGGCATAAACGCTTGCAGTTCTGACTTTTTGCTTGAAAATATTTAAGCCTTTAGGGTACGTATCCCTCGTGATGTTGCACAACGATGGTGTTTCTTGGCCAGTTGGAGTCATGCTGGAGATGACCCCTGCTCTGCCTCATGTTACGCGCTCCTTCTGGCAGAAGGCAGCAGCGAGCGTTTAAAGGAAGAACAAAATGCAAATAAATAAAGGGACCTTGCCTCCTTTTCCCCTCAGACCCTTAATATTGATGCAGGTGATTTTTTTTTTAAAAAAAAAAATAAAATCTTACTCATCCCGGAGATGAAGAGCTTTAACCTTGGGAAATTTTCAACCCTTTTGACTGTCTTAGGCCAGTTGGTAATATTTCCTGAATCTGTATCCTGGTTGTATCCTGTACCATATGGGTTTTTTGACTTCGGAGTACGTGTAGGGAAAAACACCCCTCTAGTACCAGGTTGGTTCTTTCCTGGCACCTGCAGGCAAGAAAAAGCCAAATAACTCCAGCAAACCCCTGAGGTTGAAGTGACCTGGATCCCCCTCCCACCTGCCAGCTGATCTTAAAGATCAACTGAGACGTGAGATGAGGTTTTCTAATCTTTGCCCTCTTACATTTATAATAAAAGTGATGTTCTTGTAAATGGAAGTTGGTGAAATGTCCTGTCACCTTTTACTTGCCTGGTTGCCTCTTTGCCTTTAAAAGCAGATTATGAGGCTGTGCTGAGTTGTCTACACATAGATTTGGGAGCTGACGTTAGGGATTTGGGTTTGGAAATGTTGTTTAGGACAGATTTTTTTCCTCCATAGGAAATGGCAGGTTTCCCCCATTGTTTGCAAAAAGATAGTTCCTTTCATTTTTCAGTCAGTGCTACCTTTAGTGACATCTGTAATGGCAAGACTTAGCAGTTTGGTGTATGAAAATAGGTCTTTTTTTTGGTCCAGACCTGAAGGATGTGATATGATTGCCTTCTGTTTGTAATGAGTGATGCTACATCCTCTTATTTCCATTAAATAGGACTTATATTTGCCTTCCAGTACCTGAAGGGATCCTACAGGAAGGCTGGGGAGGGACTTTTTACGAGAGTATCCACTTATCAGTGGGGAAATGGGTTTAAGTTGAAGAAGAATAGATTTAGATTAGATCTTAGGAAGAAATTCTTCAGTACGAGGGTGACAAGACTTTTTATTCCAGAGACGACGTGGCTGCCCCCTCCCTGGAGGTGTTCAAGGCCAGGTTGGACAGAGCCTTGAGTAGCCTGATCCAGTCGAGAGGCATCCCTGCCCGTGACAGGGAGGGTGGATGAGATGATCTCTAAGGTCCTTTCCAGCCTCGGCCATTCCATGATTCTGTGATTATTTTTACTTTTAAAACTGAGCTTCCCTGGAAGCCACAGACCATGTGGACACCTTAAGAATAAACTTAATGAACACAGAGTAGTTTCAGTGACCCGAAATCAGAGCAACATCAGTGAAGACAAACCCGTATTATATTTCTGACAGTAGAGACAGTGAGGAAAACGAGGGGAAAAACCAACCCCAATCATTAGAGTAAGGAGTATAGTATAAATAAGAACTATTGTATAATTAAGGCTGAAGGCTAGAGTAAGGCCATTGTGACTTCTTTGGATTGTAGCATTTCAGAATGAATGGCTTTTACTTCTAAAAGCTGAACCATAAGTAAAGTACAAGGTGTAGTTTTCTTAATTGCTGAGTATTGACGTAACTCTTTTCCCAGTGGCGTCGTCAGTGAAATCCATTTGCTGCCCTGAGAGCAGGGTTAGATCAGTGCTGAGCATCCTGAGAACCTCAGGCCTTGAGTAAGAAAACACTTTCTTGCAAGCGAGGTGTAGCACGTTCTGCCTCTAATTTGCTGTTTGATCACTGGGAGGAAACTGGTGAAGAATCCAAGTAGTGAATCAAATACCACGTGGTGTGAGCGCCGGCTTTTGGCGCCAAGGGTTACGGTACTTCAGACTCTGACGTCCACTGTTGCTTTTAAAGATGAGTTTGTTGTTCCTCATGGGTTACTTCAAGCCTGGTGGTTTTGAGTTCTGTGATTTCAGTGTTCTGGGAGGTTTTCTAACAGGAGTTGGAGTAGTAATGCTGCGAGCAAAAATAAGTAACGTGGGGGAAAAGAGACTTGAGAACTGTTTGATGTGTTTGTTCAGAAATTGAAGTGAGATCTCGAAGAGCTGGAGCGAGTGCAGAGGAGGGCGACGGAGCTGGGGAAGGAGAATAAATCTTCTTATGAAGAGCGATGGAAGGAGCTGGGGCTGTTGGGTTGGAAGAGGAGGAGGCTGAGGGGAGACCTCATCACTCTGCAACTGCCTGACGGGACGGTGTGGAGAGGTTGGGGCTGGGCTCTTGTCACGGGTGATGAGTGACAGAACCAGAGGGAACGGCTGCAAACTGCACCAGGGCAGGGTCAGACTGGGCAGGAGGAGAAATCCCTTCCCAGCAAGAGTGGTCAGAGCTTGGCCCAGACTGCCCAGGGAAGGGGTGGAGTCCCCACCCCTGGATGCGTTTAAAGGCCGTTGGGATGTGGGGCTGGGGGAGATGGGTTGGGGTGAGCTTGGCCGAGCAGGGTCAGTGGTTGGACTCGATGATCCCAGGGGCTTTCCCAACCTGAATGATTCCATGATTCTGTTCAGAGTTTGGTAGATTTTTAAGGTGAGTTATTTCTGACACAGTTATTGTTATATCATTGATGGTGTTTTTATTAATAACCAGGGCCTAGAAAGCCCTTGTGGCTTCAAATCTAGGGCAGTATTTCATGCTGTATTACCTAACCACCTCTTGTTTGTCCCTGCAGGGGGTTCTTTGGATGTTTATAGAAAAATTCCAGAACATGTACTTGGAAGAATAGCAGTAGCTGTAAGTACTTTTTTTTTTCTTTTGTTTTTTGATTGTACATGCAACGCGGCTCTGATTGGAGCGTTCCCCCGTGGGACACGGAGTCATCTCCAGGATCCGTGTCCTCCTTGTGTCTGTGTGAAAGGGGGATGTCCTTCATGTCTCGTGTTCTTCCTAACCATCCTGTGTGCCTGAGGACACGAGGGCTGAGGGAACCTTTCCTTTTGAATGACCAACACATGAGTTGCCAGAGGCTCAGGAAATGTAGAAGTCTGTGGTAAATTGAATGGGGTGAGAACATGAATTTGCTGGAGAACCGTGTGGTCGTGTTTCTTCATATCAACCCTTGTAGGGTAGAGGAGCCCTCTTGATTGCCTTTATTTAGCCGCTAAGTCCTTCTGTGCTATACAGTTTTAAAAAGTGATTCAGAAGCCCTGTCCTAGCCCTTGTGGTGATCCCTTGTCTGCTGCTTCTCCTGTGTAATTTCCACCCCAACTGTCTTTGGTCCATACAAAGTAACTCGATTTGCTTCCTGGGTTGAAAAACTCAGTTCTTGTTATCAAAACACAACAGCAGATCCCATCACCTGCCCTCTCCTGTGGCAGATGTGTTCCTTAAGGCAGGTAAGGAGGAGGCTGAGGTTCTTATTTGGCACAAGCCAGGCCTGACGAAGGCTGTGTGGGGACGGACTGCTCTCCCACCCTGTGCTGGGACCCTTCATGCGTGAGCAGGCAGGGCTGGGAGCTCACACTCATTTTTAGGGGTGATGGGCAGGGAACTGGGAGAAACTCACTCCATGTCTACTCAGTTTGGTAGCACGGTGTTGACAGTGGGATCCGCAGAGCACCTGGCGTAGCCCGTCGTCGTGTCTCGGCAGCGTTCAGTGCCTGCGGTGTTAGGAATTCACTAGCCGTGACTGAAATCTCAAATTACTGAACAAGAGAAAAAAGAAGAAAAAACAAAAGTTCCGTATTTTGCCACAGCTGAACACGAGGTCAATGACCAATGCCTTAGTGGATATCTCACAGGGGAGACAGATACTGCTAAACAATTGCTAAATATCAGGAGCACTTTGATAACTTAAGCAGTTTAAAGCATAACAAAGTTATTCTATCATGTGCCATTTAATTAAGTGCTGGGTTTTCACATTCATTATACATCAAGCTGACAATTTAAATCCTTTAATCCAGCACAGGCAGCTATTTAGTCTCTGTTCATTGTAATTCACAGCTCTACTTTCTCTTAATTTGTGTGGCCTGCCCAGGGTGATGAACATCCTTCTCTGATGCTGTTTCCTCTAAGTAGCTTCAAATCTGCTCATTATGTAGCCTGGCACTTTCTTACGGAATTTGAATGCTTTTCACCTTTAGTTCAGAGGAAAAATGTTTCATCTCTTCTTCCCTATGGAACAGTGAGTAAGTTGCTCGTGGTGTCCTCGTATTCCTGATGCCAAGTAGCACATGTGTGGTGTAATAATACCGGGATGGGCCTTCAAGAATTTCTCCAGATTCCTGTTTCTTCTCCTTTGCCTTGTTGTCTCACTTCACGGTGTGTACTTAATACGTCCACTCTAACTTAGCTTATTGTTTCCTTCCTTGCTCTTGTCCTCCCCAGTCCACCTGGCTTGATATTCTGCAGACGTTCTCTTCCAGTTTTTCACTTGGCTGTAATGGTGGTGCTTCAACCCCATCTTTTATGTCTTGATATCATCTTTTTCCGCTCACCTGCGGGGTCATCTCTTTACAAATCTGTTAGTTAGTGAACATGACTCCATGACATGGACGGTGAGCTGATACTTAACTTTTTCTAGTTATTTTATCTGCTGTTTTAGCAACCTGTGCCGTGCCCGCTGCGATGCAGGGGGTCAGGAAAGGGGTGAACAGAGGAGCGGGTGCCCTCAGAGAAGGAACTTGCCCCCTTCTTCTGCTTCTCCGTAACAGAAGGTGTGCGCTGAGGCTGAACCAGCGCTGGCAGCTTCCTCTGCTGATTTTTTTTCTCAGTTCACACGATAGGTTTGTTGGAAGGAGGCTGTGAAAGCCTTTGTTTTCTCTAGAATTCATTGGGAGCAGCGAGAATGGCTCCTTCCAGACTTTGCATATGGTTACGTTGCACCTCTGTCTCTGACATTTCAGCCCAGTTTGTGGGTTGGGGCACCTTTCTGCCAAGTACCGTGCACAGACGCCGTAATCCCCAGCCCGAACAGCTTGAGAGGATAACCCCGAGTCTGGAAGATTTCTGTTCGTGAGAAGGAGAATGTCAAACAAAAGCTAGAGCTTGCATGCATGGATTTGGTGGACAGATTCTGGAGCTTCCGTAGTCTTTTTTTTCTCCCCCCCCCCTAGTCTGTATGTTTTCTCTCTTGTACCATGTACACAGCATTAGCTGGTTTTTATTCTCTGCAGACATGTACAGTGCACTAGTCTATTGAAGCTGCCTAATAATATGTGTGACCTGCACATCTGTTAACTAGAATATCCTTTTTGGTGTATTTGTTGAAGTTTTTAAGTTTCCAGAGGAGAAGGGTGCAGGCACGTATGGACATTTAGCAGCATCCCGGCATTCCTCTCGCTCCGACTTCATGATTTTCTTGCTTCCTTTCTTGTTACACGAATTGAAGCTGCATGCAAAGCGGTGGGCTGACAGCCCTTAAAAATGATTGTCCTGCTCACAGCAGTGAGCACGGAAGGCGCAGGAATTTCCAGCTGGCCTAGAAGAAGACGCGTGTCCGCTCGACACGGCAAAGGGAGCACGTTGCCCCCAGCTCCACTTGCTCAGTTAAACACTGAGTTGTACTCAAGGTCATTTCCGTGCATTCTTTGATCTCCACATGCTGGGGCTGAGCTACCTGAGACATCCCTTTCTTGACAACCCTGGGTTTCTGTAGCCAAAAGGATGGGATGATGTTGCTACTCGTTTCCTTGAAATGCTGCTCTGAGTACTTCCCAGGTACCTGCAGTGCACACGAGCGGTCCCCACTTTCTTGCACGCTCCCCTCCCACTCAGACCTTCTCGTGCTGTGGCAGGAACGAGAGGAGAGTTTTGTCTGCTGAGACAGTCAAATGTTTTCTCATGGTGGCAGTTACCACTGTGTTTTTTCTTACCTGCTGAGAATTAAACTGCATTTCACAGAGCCATGTGGAAATATACGCCGTCTCCACACCGCGGCATTCTTCTGCGTTCTTGTTATCCATTTCCCGTTGAAGAAGCGATCGCCACTAATTGTGATGGACAATCAACTTTCCGGCCAAAATAACGGGAATGTGTTGCAGAGTGCGATACTCTTCTCTCTTGGTTATTTCTTTGAGGAGTAAAGGATAAAGGGGAGGTTTGATACTAAAAGTAAAGCATGGCGGTGAAAAGAAATCCTTAGAGGAGGACAGCATTTGCCAGGTTGTGGGGAGAGGGGCTGTTTTCTTGGGGACACGATAAAGTGGTAAGAGAGAGGTAGAATCTGCTGAGACTTGGGGCTCAAGAAGCTGGAGGCATCTGACTTTTCATCCTGGTTGCCTGTATGAGACGGTGTGGACAAGAAGGGCAAGTCTCTCTTCTTCCTCATGTTTTTTATTTGTGTCAAGGGCTGATGTATTTTTCCAAAGAAGCAGCAGCATGTCTTGGGAACCCCAAAGCGATGTTGCGGCCGCTCCCGTTTCCCTTCCGCTGTGTGCTTCTTCGGGTGTGCCGATGGAAGATCTGTTCTACCTTTGCCTGCCACTTCGCGCAATTTTCTTTTTTTTTTTTTTTCTTCACTTCAATTTCTGAAGCGGTGACATTGTGCACTGTGTTTTGAGTGCTAATGTTGATTGAAGTTCTCCCTGAAAGGATGTGCACTTGAACTGTCAAGAGAGTGAATGATTGACAGCAGGTGGAAGTACTTTTTGTGTCAAGGCTTTGTCAAGTCATTGTTGTAAAACCTACTTTACTGAATACCAATAGTTCCTGCTAGGTGTTCAATCAAAAGATACTCTCTTCCAGCACCATTTTAGAATAATATTTAATACTTAGAGTCCTTCCGTAATAGGTAACTGTAAGGTAAGTGAATAACGGCACGTTACGCCAGGTTAGTCCATTTGGGGAGCTCCCATGCCCGTGTTTGCAGCTCAGAATGAAAGGAGAAACTATTTTCATTCCTTTGTACGCTGACGCTGGAATCTGAATACGAGAGTTTGTTTAATACCGTGTCTTTTATAGCTGCTTATTCAGCACATGTTCCGTAAAAAAGGTGTTTAATAACTCACAGCTGTTGAATTTTAAATTTCTTTTCTGTGGGAAATGTTTCCTTTTTTTCTGTCGTTCAAAATGAGTAATTTTGTAATGGTTTTAAAGATTTAAAATAGTCTATGTCTAATAATCAGAAAAGTTCACTGTTCTCAAAATCACTTTCCCCATTAGAATAAGCCTGAAATGTTGCACCCCCTTTATTTATTTTTTTTTTTGCATCCAGACTTTTTTTTATTATTATTATTACTACGTCAAAATGCTGCATAAGTAGAATTCCCTAGTTTGCTTTTTGAAAGGCTGACGTGAACAAGGCCACAGCACCGGGCGTGTGGAATTTGTCTGAAGGCTTTTTGTTCCAGGCAGTTGCCATCTGAGGTAGTGGGGTACGAGGTGTGAGTTTAACGCTGAGGAGTTGCCACCTAGAGCAAGTTGCTGGGGGTCTGGAACCGTTATTTAAAAGAGATTTAGATTGCACTGATGGTTTTGGTTGCAAAATAAATTTTAGAGTTTCTAATGCAATGGGAGGGCTGAAAATTCCTGCGCTATCTGCTTCCACGCCGTATAATGTTTTTAGCACTTCTGCTTGATCACTTCTGTTACCAGAAGTAATTTCATTTCAGTCTGCTCGGACAACGAAGAGAACGTAATTGTTTTGTCTAAAAAACTCATGCGACTTCATGAATGTCGGAAATGCTTTATTGTTCCGGAGATGCACGGCGAGAGCGTCGCAGGAAAATGGATGAAATGTCAGCTCGTAGATGGAAACTTTCTAAAAGAGTTTTGCTCTATTAAAAAAGCTGGTGGAGACAGCAGGGCTGGTTTGGGTAAAAAGTAAGCAGTGCTAGAAATACATTTGTTGGGCTCGTAAAAGTAGTAAATCTAGGAGGAAGGTTGCAGCGTTAAAACATGAGAAGTATTGGGGTTTAATTACAGAAACAAAAACTGCAGAGAGGAGAACGTGTAACACCCAGCGGCTCTCTCAGGGAGTTCAGTGAACTCCCTGTTTTGAATTTGGGGCTGTTGTGATCATATTGTAGGTAGGAAGTAAATAGCGACACTTGGCGAGGATCTCCTTGGTTCCGAAAGAGCCGTACGTGCGCGCTCTGCCTCCGGAGGTGCCGTGGGTTTGGGTAACGCGGCTGTGTTCGCGCTACAAATGCGTTTTCATTAAAATGTTGTCTCGTACGCAAGGCACTCCGAGGCAGGACTGGAGTAACAGCGGGTTGAGTTTGGTTTTAGCAGTTTAGGTAGTGTGGAAGGAGCAGGTTCTGGAAGAGCAGGACAAAATCTCCAACCCTTGGGGAAGGGGCTTTGTCTCCTCTTTTTTGTGGTCCCGGCTCTGTTCTTCATCAGAACTTGTGTCTTTTAAAGACTCATCCGCTGAGATGTGTTTCTTATGAGGGATGTTTGATATGTGCTGTTGCTTCTTCTTTTAAATTCAGGTTGTGAAAGGCCTTACCTATTTATGGAGTCTGAAGATTTTACACAGAGGTGAGTAACAGATCTTTTCTGTTTTCCAGTTAAATACATTATTTCATTTTAACAACGCTTTTTTACAGGGACAGTAGACCATACTAACATCTGTTTTGATTCCAGTGGATTAACGCAGAGTAAATCTTATTCATCAGCCTTCCAGCTTTTCTGATAAAATATTTTTGCCGCTCTTCTCTTTTCCTGCCCTCCCTCCTCCACTACAAAGAAAAAGACTAAAGAGAGAAATGAATTTTATAGGGATTTAGATGCTTAGGAGTACAAACAGGTGCCCAGTGGAAAGACCAGCAAGCAAAATCAGATGTCTGACTAGTGTTGAAAAGGGAAGGTAGATAATAAGTTTTCTTATGTACTTCAGAAACCTCGTGTGACAGCCACAAGCGTTGCTGGAGTCTCAGATCTCTAAAATTGTGGTCCACCGTCCTCTAACGTGGCCATGAATAATTAAAGAAACTTTAAACCTGCTTGGACGTAATCCATTTTGGAGTTTTGCTGCCTGTTCTCCTTCCTGAAGCTAATCTGTAGTTTTTAAACCTCTTGTTTATTTCTTGCTTTTTAATGTTTTTACATCTTGCTAAAAATGTGTGTTGTGGCAAGTTAATTCAGATCTACTGGAACTTTCAAAACCAGCGTCAGTTCTGGAAACATTGGCAAATGCTTTTTAAAGAACAAAGAAGCCCCTATACCACCACCCCAAGGAAGAAAAAAAAAAAAAGGAGAAACTCATTACATTTATAATGTTTCTAAAGTGTCTGAAAGTAACTGCTCTGGTTCCTAATGTTGCTAACAATACTGTTTAATTTAACCCATCTGCTCACTCAGCCCGCGTGCACAGTTGGAGCGTGCAGTAACCGACGTCATTTGTGATTGAAAGAAAAGTGCAGAGTAGAAAGACACACGTACAAAATGTTAAGTTGCAAACCAGATAGGTAAGACCATGTCTTCTGGGGAAGAGGCTGAGGAGTCGGTGCGAGGCTCTCGCAAGGTGATGGGCGATGCCCGGGAGAGGCGACCGGTGGGGCCGGCACGAGGAGTCGAGCATCTCGCGGGAGACAGGACATCAGCTTCCCTTCCTCCTCGGTGGCACAGCGTCTCCTTCCTGGGCTGCCACGAGAGCACAGGCTCTGTCCTGGGTGGGAGAAAGAGAGCAGTGGCCAGAAGAGCAAATGGAGGTTAAGTAAGGACCCAGCTTTGTTACCTTCAATTAGAGGGCGAGAGAAATGCGAAGGCTGCTGGTACGTTTGACCCTGGGCTGCCGCTGGATTAAAAGAACAGAAATAACCCAGAGTCCCCGACCAGCTCGGCGCAGACACAGGTTACCAAGGAGGCTTCGTTTCGGACGATGGTTTAAACTTTTCACCTACTAGCCTGAATGTTGCCGGGTGCAGAGATGTATCTGCTGCATCCGCGGCAGCGAGAGGATGAACGCTCTTGATGCCGGAGCTGCCACAGCGTTTGTCAGAATAAATGTAAAAGAAAAAGCAGCTGGAGTGTCAGTGGCTGAGTGTTGCTCTGAATCGGCTGTGCAGTCTTTGCCACACTTTTATAACGCTCAGAAAGCAGATTTTTTTTTTTCATTTTTCATTTTTTCCTTAAAGATTCTAGCCACCTACCCAATGTGATTTGGAGAGGGCATTGTGGTCAGGCGTAAATACCAAAACCGTACCATTTTATTCCTCTGCTGATGTAAATTTAGAACCTGGGTCTGATTTTTACTTTGCCAGTAAGATAAAATCTCCCCTTTTTGCGTGGGCTTCGTTGCCTTGATCTAAACCTGAGGTTGCCTGGTCTAAAGAAAAGCACAGAAACTGATTTTTTTCATCACACTTCAGCTGTGGATTTTTTTGGCCTCGCTCTGTTGCTGGATTGACGAAGGTGAGAACAGCGCTGCAGATTGCCACGGAGGGGATAAGTCGTGTTCCGGTTCTTCAAGGGGCTGGTTTTCAGTATTGCTCTGCACCTATTTTTAAGATACAGACCGAGTGTGTACTTCTGCATCAGAAAAATGCGTAGAGTCATACGGTGCAAGGAAGATGCCTGTTTCTCAAAGTAGTCTCCTTCAGCTGTCTGCTGGCTTGAATGCATCAGAGGTAAATGCAAGAAAATTTAACCCTGACTTCCTTGCTGTCATGTACAAAGCAGGACCATGCAGGAAGCTCGCGTAGGCTAAGAAGTCAAGAATTTCCACCGTGGTGATAACGGAGGTGGCGAAGCGATCGCAGTGAAGAAGCCGTGTAACGCGGCGCAGCAGCCGACGGTTTGTGGCTGGAGCGTGGATTAAAGCCAAGGAAACAAACAATGAGCAAGTCTTTTATTCCAGATCAGACATTTCAGCAAATATTACAGCTTAACTTCAAAACAAACCTTGCAACTAATGAGGTGATAGCCGTGCATATTAATAAACCCGAAGCTGTAGTCATAGTCATCACACCCACATCAAACGTAAACATAAGATTAACACCTACAGCACTTCTTTGGAAGATGTGAGAACGGCCCAATGATAAGTGTGCTCTTTTCCCCAGAGGATAAGAAGTAGAAATGGAAGGGTAATGAGAAATTAACTTAGATTTAAAACAGAATTAGCAATTAAACAAGTCTAATCATGTACAAAGTCAAAGTTTGTATAAAGACAAACCAAAATCTGTTAAGTTCAAGAATAAGTATGGACCGTGTGCATTTCATCCAGTATGTTTTTCTCTTTTCGCACCTCCTTATGATAAGGAACATATGAAATAAATGTTACCTGCTTGTGTTTAATTGCACTGATCTGTATCCGTGTGCATGACGGTGTGTGTGCCGGGGGCCGGTATATATTGCACAGTTTGGGCACCTTCGTTTCTGACCAGGTTTGAAATTTGTGTCAGGTTTTTTGGAAGGGTTTTCTGGTTGGTGATGTCCAAGGTTGAGCAGAGCTGGTGATCCGGAGATCTTCCTGGGCGGTCTGCTGGTTGCGTGGCTGCCTGCGCAGAAAGGAGGTTTGTGCATCGCTCTGACCATCTCTTTCTCCCCCACCACCAAGATATTCCTGTAGAAGGATATTCAAAACCTCTTTGCTTTGGTGCAAGCTGCTGGAGCTGAGGAGCGCTGGTTGGTGGGGACAGGCACGAGTGCAGGATGGACAACGAGGGGTCCCACCTTCACAGCAGTGATTGTGGTTTGCTGAGGATCTCACCAAAGCTGTCCAGAGCAGCGTATTTGGCTTCCTCCCTTCCCTTCTTTTTTAGATTTGTGAGAAATAATCAGCATTAGTGCCACATACAATGAAGCACAAACAGAAATACCGGGGCAGAGGGGTGTATACGTGTACTTACCGATATATCTGTGTAGCCAAACACACACACGCACGCTTGCGGACCGCTGAGGCTTGTTTTTAAATAAGTAAATCACAGCCTCTGCAAAAAGCGTGTTGATGAGGTCATTATGGCAAGAAAATACTTTCCTCCTTCCAGCAGCTTGGCTTAGGTAGCAGTGACGTTCTGTGAGCTGTCTGCGGCTCCAACTGTGCTTTTGTGGCTCCTGTCTCCCTCGAGCCTGGCGTGCTGCGGGTCTGTGTTTTGAAAAGGCAAAAAGTCAAGAGACAGCTTTTAAAAATCCGGTGTGTTTTTGTTTGGTTTGTTGTTTTTCTCCCCAACGCAATCTGTAATCAGTTTGCTTTTCAATTAAACAAGGTGACTGAAATGTTTGGCTGAACCTCTGGCAGTTGTGTTTCCTGGTAAGTAAGAGCTTGGAGGTCCCGTTTATTTGCAGAGGTGGAAATGACTTCGGCAGCTCTGTCGTGAAGAGGACTTGCTCGTCCTCTGTAATGACGCCTCATAGAAATCATTTGTATTAAGCAAGCGCTGGTAATGGGAGCATAATGACCCCTTTTGGCTCTTGTTTAAATTCTTCCACTTCTCAACAGTAATATTAATCACAAGCAGATGGTGCAGAACATTATTTATGCACATTTGTTTTCCGAACCCAAAAAATGTTTAACCCATTAACTGAAGCGGTTTATGAAACAAAAAAGGCTAATTTACTGATTGGGTGATTTTTCTCCTCGCTTTCGATATGTGGTATTTGTTGAAGTGACGTTTTTGGCTAAGATTGTTGCTTCCTTTTTTCTTGAGGAAACCAACGCAGCCGCTGGAATTCGTAGCAGATATTTGCTTAACCCCCCTGTTTGTGGCGCTCTTTGAATTCTGCTGCACGGACAGCCAGGATTTGTTCTTGGCAGGGCTGGTTTGGCTGCAGCTTGCTCAGTAGAGTCCTCAGCCTGCACAGGTTTCCCCTCCTTGACGGGCTGGTGGCCGATGGCTTTTTTCCTTTTAGGATTTTCTTCTTTTATTTCATTTTTGTTTAGGAAAGGATTTCAGAATCAGGCAGTGCTTAATGAGTGACAGATGTTTTCTTTTATTTTTAAGGATATCGACTTTCCCCTCCCACATGGTAGCAGGGATGGGGAGATGGGGTCTGCAAGTCCCCGGTGACACAGGGGAGTGGCTGGATGGAGCCTTGGCTCTTCCTCGGTGGGAGCAGCCCTGGTGGGACAGGGGACAAGTGTGGCCTGTTGGTTTCCTCTGGTGGGTCCTACCGAGGGAACAAGGACTTTGGGGCTGCACTTGGAGACCACCCTGCCCCTTCCTCTGACATGGTCGGGTCCATACGGAAGGAAAATGTAGCTCCATGCGTGTCGCCTCCTCATCGCTGTCCATGAGGTCATTGTGTTTCGCGCTTCGAGCTTCCTTGGACCCTTCACTTGGATTGAAAAGATTTTTGCTTTTTTAAAGAACAATATGCAATCCCACGTGGGTCCTGATCCCACGTGCCTGTTTCCAGCCGTACGCCACCAGGACGCTACTCTTGTCCATTTAGTTTTCAATTATTTTTGTTACATCCTTTACAATTAAGAGCAAGAGCCTCTCAACGTACGATGGTTTGCTTTCAAAAGCGTCGACTGGCGGCTGGTGGAGCAGGATGTCCGTGCTCTCTGTTGTGCGTCGTTGCATCTGCTGGTTAGTTCGTTAGGATTCGGCACCAGCTCTATTGGCTGCCGTATTTTTAGAAAGAGGGTTAAACAGGATTACGGTGCAACTTACCCTTCTTCTCGGGATTCAGGATAGAGTTTGCTGATGCACTCGGTGTGTCTTGTTAGATTTCGCAAAGTCGCTCGAGACCGGAGAGGAACGTGCTGCTTGGTGGGTTACCACAAGCAAATATTTGAGTCTCCCTGAAGTTTTAGTGAGAAAACTTATTCCCAAAATGTTGGTGGGAAGCGTATGGTTTGGCTGCATGGATTGCTCTGGTTTGTCTCATCACCTGAGGCGGGCAAATAGGTGAAAACCCATCAAAAAATGAGCACACGGATTGAGTTCCTGATGCTGAAGTAAGAGATGGAGACAGTTGTGACTGATTTTTCTTTTGGCTTTGGGAGGAAATTGCAAAACATATTGGCAGTATCGACACCAAGCTTAAAACATGCAGGTCTGCTTCAGTTATGTAATGTACTATTGAACGCTGCCCTTTTTGAAACTGGAGTTTTAGCTCAACTATAGGAAGGCATTTAATCAGCTTGTTAATTGAGGTTATACATTTCTACATTACAGACACAAATTAAGAAAGCTACTGTGGTACCAGGAAACATCTGCTAAAGAAAGGCAAACTTAATGATAAACAAAATTAGGTTCTTCTCTAGTTGGGTTTCATCCATCTGTACCCAACTAGCGCTCCCTTTTAAAGAAGGCAGAGGCACGAGCTATTGCTTTTAATCCATTTTGACAGAAGAAAGCAGTGATTAGGCAAAGCCACTGTACTCTAATCTTCCCAAGTTTCAGCCCGGCCATAACATGCGCGTTATGCTTTCCGACTGGCGTCCCTGGAACGGAAAAGATGCTCCATGTTTCCTGCGCCGCAGTCAGACTGGATGTTCAGCAGTTAATTCACACATCGGCTTTACAGCGCGGAGCAGAAACGTACCAGCTTCTCTTAGCGTCGGAGGGGGTCGGCGTGAAGATCTTTGCACTGACATTCTGGCTTCACGATGTGCGTAGATGTTTCATTTGCTGGAGCAGGTTTAGTGATAATTTTAAGGCTTTGCTGGCAGTTAACCGACGTAAAAGCTCTGAAACCCTGGGATTGGAGCCATTCTCTGGCGGAAGGCAGTAGCTTTGGATGACGGTGTGCACAAGAGCAAAGCTGTGCCGGCTATGTTCCTGGGCACAAAGAGACTTGGATGTGCTTGTGTTCCAAACACGGGTGTTTCTGTGGGATACTTGGCATTGGTAATTTTAACAAGACTTAGTAAATTCTGCTCTTGTCACTGTATGGAATTAACTGAGGGCTGAGGCGGGGTTTTAAAGAGTGTGAGTTGGAGCTGGGACTGTTCAGTTTGAGGAAGAGGAGGCTGAGAGGTGACCTCATCACGCTCTACAGTTACTTGAAAGGATGTTGTAGAGAGGTCGGTGCTGGTCTCTTCTCACAGGTCATCGGGGACAGAACCAGGGGGAATGGGTTCAAGTTGCAACAGGGCAAGTTTAGACTGGACATGAGGAAGAAATTCTTCATGGAAAGAGTGGTCAGACCCTGGCACAGACTGCCCAGGGAGGGGGTTGAGTCACCATCCGTGGGTGTGTTTAAGTGTCTCTGAGATGTGGTGTTGGGTGATGTGGTTTAGGGGTGAACTTGTAGTGTAGGGTTAGTGGTTGTAGTGTAGGGTTAATGGTTGGACTCGATGATCCCAGGGGTCTTTTCCAGCCTGAACTGTTCTATGATTCTATGAAGAGGTGGAACTAGACTGGACCACGGATCAGCCCCGCTACACCTTGATATGAAAACGGGCTTTGCCGTTTGCACCGTGGCTTTTGGCTTGTTCCTACCTTGTCCGGAGACAGAGCTTGTTCCCTCTCTGTCATTTCCACTTCTTTCCATAGTCTGCATCTGCAGATCCTTTTCTGCAGACCTGCTCGAGCCTCCCCTCCAGGCAGTTGTGTAATCCTATATTTATGGAGGTCATTAATCCTTGCCTAAAGGTGGTGCTTCCACTTGTCCCTATTGAATTTCATCTGATTTTTTTCAGTCTGGTTTTCCGGTTTGTGGAGATCGCTTTGAATTCTAGGTCCCATCCTTCAGCGCACTCGCTGTCCGTCCGAGATTGGTGTCACCTGTGGACTTGGCCTCCATCTTAAGGGTCTTTTCCAACCTAAATAATTCTATGTTTTAATAGCAGGGATTGTTGGCGCTTGAGAGGTACTGCCGATAGTGTTACGAACCAGAGGTTGCATTTGAAATTTCAATTCCGTATTGAGCACCAACACTGGTCACGCTTTCTGTACATACAATGCAGCTCTCGGGTAATGTAGATGAAATCCAGTTGATGAAATCCAGGTCTGTTCCCTCCACAGATGTGAAGCCGTCGAACATGTTGGTGAACACGCGAGGCCAGGTGAAGCTGTGTGACTTCGGGGTGAGCACGCAGGTAATTCCCCCGTAGCTCTCTGCCTCCTCTCTCTCTAACGTGGGGATCACCTGGCTGCCAGGCAGCCAGCCCCGCTCTGCTGGGACAGCCCTATTCATTTTTAATCTCCGGGCGACTTTTCTTCATCTGAATATGATTGTTCATTGTTTAATGACAGTAAAAACTGCTGATATTGTAATTACTACTTACGAATGGCAAACTTCATTGATATGCAGCTTCGATATGAAAGCGTTTTGGCCAGACAAAAGGGAGGGCAGAACGAGAGACGTGTCTGGGGAGCCCAACTGGCCCACAATAAAAATTAATATTGGGACTAACAATAGTAGTGGGCTTTTACAATGTGCAGCACAAATTTTAATTAATTTCCATTTTGGGCCTCCCTGGAGAACTTCTCTGATGGTGACCCGTGAGCTTGCTGTGATGTTGATTTGAATTTCAGCACCTTTACTCCCAGCCAAACATGAGGACCAAAGAGAAGGTCAACCTTGTATTATAAGTTGTCAGAGTCTGTTGTCCCTCCAGCGTATTTAGTGCTCATTGCATTCGAGTGATGAATGTGGCTTTATTCACGTCTTGAGCCAGCTGACTGAAAAATGAGCGCGCTCAATCCTACTTCAAATTGACTTTTTATATCAGACTAGTTTGGGGTACTAAAGCGCTAAGCATCCCGTTTAACAGAATTGTTTAAGGTTATCTGCCATAAACTGTAATGCGGCGCTCGTTTAAATTGGAGCTCTCGTTCCGAACAAAAGGGAGATTTAATCATTTTTAATGCCTTTGCAGATAAATTTGTTGCCTTTCACATAATTTTTGGTTGATTTATAGGAATGCTGATTGTAGGTTAAATGAGGAATAATTGCCCATTTTATTTCCACATTATCTTTATATTGTTCTAACAGACTGTTTTGTCTGATAGCTGGTGAATTCTATAGCCAAGACGTATGTCGGAACAAATGCTTATATGGCGGTAAGTGGATTTATGCGGGAATAACGTTTAAGCAGAAGTATTTGTTCGCAGTCGTGTTCGGTGTAACGCGGGGTGTATTCAGAATGGGTTCTCGGGCTTCACCTCTCCCTACCTCTGGCATAAGCTACATCTTAACTGCAAAAAAATCTCCTTCTTACTGCCTCGCAGCCCCGCTCCCTTCCCACCCGCGCTCACCGCCAGCTTTGTGACAACCACGCTGCTCGCTGGTAGGGACGAGTAATATTGGAAAAAATATTTCCATCACGTGTTTCTAGTTGCCTTTACTGTGTTGTCGCAGCTGGGAACAAAGAAAAGAACCGATTCAATGTTAAAAAAGAAAGCAGTTCCCCAGTGATAGCTTCTTGCCGAGCACTAACAGAGTCACAGAGTGTTAGAGGTTGGAAGAGACCTCAAAGATCATCCAGTCCAGCCCCCTGCCAGAGCAGGACCACCTACAGCAGAGCGCACAGGAACGTGTCCAGGTGGGTTTGAATGTCTCCAGAGAAGGAGATTCCACACCCTCCCTGGGCAGCCTGTGCCAGGGCTCCGTCACCCTCACCGTGAAAAAGTTTTTTCTAATATTTTTATGGAACCTCCTATGTTCCAACTTGCACCCGACACCGTCCACGGTGTGGGAGCCGCTGCTCCGCGCCTGCAGCTCGGCAAAGCTTTGAAGCCTCTGCAGGCGCCTCGTGGATTCTCGATACCGAAACGCTCATGTGGGTGTTTCCCGTGTGAAACTGCTGTGGAGGTGTGAAGCTAAAAATTTTTGGACAGCTAATGTTAGGGCTGTTACATTGCATGCCATGTCATCTCCGTGCCGTGCATACATCTGTAGGTTTTGCTTTCTCTGTAGAAATTTTTGTCACGAACACTTGTTATGACGAGATTATTTCTGTCCTTTTCCTGTACTTCCAAGCAGGAGTTGCCGTGGTTTTTAGATCCAGGTAACCCCTGCTGAAGCCGTATCTTTTGGGCGATTCCTGCTCCTCTTCGCTGGGCTGGGAGGTTTGGCGTTTGTGGGTTTGGTGACCTGGTGACAGAAACCTATCCAAGCTGGCGTGTATTTCCTATTAGATCAGTTCGATTAATTTTAGTTCTCCTTTTAACGGATGTAAAAACTTAAATGCTTCCGTTTAGAGCGGTTTTATTAACTGGTGTCTTCTATTTTTGGCCATTAAAATTCTTTTAGCCAACTGCTTATATTGTAATACTAATGAGGAAAAAGTAAGTGTTCAGCTTGTTTAAAAAAAAAAAAAAAGTGTAAAAAACACAAAGTGGTTGATACTTGTATTTTTCAAACCTCAGAAAAGAGAAATCCATGACCTTTAATCTCTTTCAGGTATTTTCTCTTACTTTCTTGCAAGAAGAAAACAGACCCGGGTGTCCATTTATTTGCTAAGTGCTTTTCTAGTCGAGGCGTCCTCATTATGTGGCTTCTGAAACACTCGTGTCGCCATCCTAGAAAGACTTGGGCTATCCTGTGTCATCAGAACGTTATGTGCAGAAAAGTGCTTGGGTTTTTTAAAAAAAAAAAAAAGAAAAAAATTATTTCAGTACCTCCGGTTTCTAAAACAACTGGAATATTGTGATTCAGACAAATAAACAGCTTCAAATTAATCAACTTTTCCAACTCAGCTGTTACTCTTAGAGTGGTCTTAAGCGGGTCTGGGAATTAAATTGTTTTCTGCTTTTAGTGTACAAATCAAGCTTACTGTTCGCTTTCCCAGGTGTGCATTAAATGAATTAATTTTTTTATTGTTTGTGGATGAATGTGCTGCATTCATCTCTTAACTGAAGAAGAGAAGTTTAAGCTAAAGACGTATTTGATCTGATCTCTTGCGTTGCAGTTGTTTTGCTTGCTGCATGAGTCATTTATCGTCATGGAATTTTATGATCTACTCATCAAAAAATAATGCGGGTTGTAAGCTGCCTATTTGGCAGACCACGAGTGAATTTGAAACCATTAAAAAACTGAGGCTCCTGTTTAAAATAAACAAACCAAGGAGCTTTTTGATTGAGAAATTAAAATTTCTAGCAAAAAAATATGTTTTTCTGTAAGATCTTTTTATCACTACTTTGAAAACTTTGGATTTAAAAAAAAAACAGGTGCAGAAGTTCTTAAGGGAGGATATTTTTGAGCTGGTATCCTTAGGGTGATCTCTGTTTGCGCGCTTCAGGCATGTGTTGTTCTTTTATTTTCATCTTCTTTTCCATTCTCTTCAATTCGCATGACCGGACTTTTTGTTTCCCTGTGCAAACGATTTACTTGCCCCTGTCTTTTGTGAACACCTCCTTTCTAAACGTAAGGTGCTCTTTCAAACTTGAGCTGTTACAGCAGAAGACTATTTAATTTAATTTAATATTGCTTTGGCAGCTCAGGAAGAGCCAGGCTCTCGTCTCCACTAAAAAGTTCTGCGAGTGTTACCGTGTTGGGTTGGGAGGGCAGATGTCTCTGTCCTTGGGCAATTTTGGCTGCATCCTCATGAAGTTTTTTATCAATATAAAAAGATGCTTAAAAATCACATCCCTACCTGATGCTGTTTGAAACGTGTCTGAGATAGGCTGACCTGGGCTAACCATACTTGCCTTAATGAACTTTAAAAAAAGATTCTTTTTGGTGACTGTTGAGCTCAAAATAAATGAAGCTCGGGCAAAATATTTTGTTCCAGTTACACTCTGGGGTTGGTTTTAGGCTGTGGCAGCCGTGGAAGCCTGTCCTCGAAGCTAACGTGGGCAGCACGGTGTTTTGTACTTAACGTTCACGCGGCGATAAAAGCTCTTGGCCTGGGAGTAGCAGCGCAGAGTAAACATCCGCAAACACGTTGGACTGGCGCTAATTTGGGCGTTCGTTTTCTTAAAAAAGGTCCCTGGATTATTAAAGACTAAAAATACAGCCAGTGCTTCATAGGTGGTTGGGCTAGACAGGTGCATTAACAGCACAGTGGGGAGAGAGGTCTCCTGGAGCCTTTTATTGTTGCGTTTCGTGCTGTACTTGACCTTGGAAATGCTTAAATTGTAGCTTTCAAGTAAAAACTAGCAGTTATATTTTACAACACTCTATTTCATGAGGCATTAAACTTGCTGTTAATAGTTTTGAGTGAGGTCTTTTTTTTCTATGGGTCAAAAATGAAATTAAGGAGTGTATTAAATAAAATAGCTGGCACGTGACTTGGCTGATGGTCTGGGCTTCAGTAACTTTTGCTTTTTAAACCAGAGTTACTCCCCAAGCCCTTGACTCGACGTCAGGAGTCTGGTTTCCTGGCGTTACCAGCAGATGTACGTACCCGAGGACTCGCACGACCCGACCTCGCGGTGCGCTGCTTTGGAAGGCTCGGGAAAATGTTTCTTTCTGTCTCTTTGCAGCCCGAGCGGATTTCAGGAGAGCAGTACGGAATCCACTCGGACGTCTGGAGTCTGGGGATTTCCTTCATGGAGGTACGCAAATATCCGTCATTTTCGTGTGCGCATTGCGAGAATCAAAATGAAATCTAACGTCAAAATACTTCACCGTAGTCTTTTTGTGTGTTCTTTTATACGTGCATGCTTTTAACTTTTTACATGTAGGTGTGGTGCTCGGGGACATGGGTTGGTGACAGACCTGGCAGTGCTGGGTTAACGGTTTGACTCGATGATCTTAAAAGTTTTTTTTCCAACCTGAACAACTAAACGTTTCAAACTATTGATAAATTTCATGGCTGTATTTAGAATGGATTTGTTCCAACTGTGTTCAGTTTGGTTAGATACAAAGAGAATGTGGTCAATGAGGAGAAGCCATGCTTTCTGCAGGTCTAGCCAGAGCAAGATCCGTTTTGATTCAGGAAAAAGGCTATTTTTTTTCAGCTTAGGGTTCGTCAGACGGTTGAAAAAACAGGACAGTCCTGTGAAAGACCTTCCCACTGCTTGAAGCAACTGATTCTGCCTGTAAGAACAGTTCATTTAAATACTGACTTGGACAGCCTGACAAAGGCATGATATGATCAGCCGAAAAATGAGGTGTCCTTCTCTTCTGGTGTGAGAGAGCCTCACTGAAGTGAAGCTGAATGTAGCCTTTGGTGAAGTGCAGTGGATCTTTTTAGCACAAGATTGGACAAAGGCGAAGTGGTCTTGGTGCTGGCCCTCTGCATCTAGGCAAAATTTTCACGCTTTGTAGCTTGGAAGTTAACCGAGGCTGTTGTTACGTTTTCAAGCAATCAGTTTTAACCGAAATGCAAATCCTTAATGCCGAATTGTTGCGTTCGGATCCTGTAAATCTTTGCCAGAGTCAGATGTGAGCTAGCTGGGAATGACAGTGCTGACATACTTAGCGTGCCACGGGGGATGCTGTTCTCTTAATTTGTTTTAGTGCGAATTTTAATGGTTTGTGGTGCTGGAGAGCCCTCACAGTTTTGGAAGAGAACGTGCTCAAGCGCTCTGTAAGCGAGTCGAGCCAGCAAAGGGCTAAAATGAGATTGTACTGCATTAGGACTTGATGGTGATTCTTTCCTGGTTTGCGGTGGAATACGGTGATGTAAGCGCCAAAGTCCTACAGAGCCAGCATTTACTAGTTCCTTTGCTGAATCAAAAATGTATTTTGATGCACAGCAGCAATCTGATAGATAGAACAAGGGGTTGGAGTTTAGCTCAGGGTTTTTGGTAGGTAACCTGTCTGATGGGGAATTCGATTTGAAGGGTGAATTTTGTCTTACATTAGCCAACGTTAGGAAAAGTCTTTAGTTCGTGTTTACTCGCCTCTTTGACACCTTCTCAACTTCTTTTCCCCCTCTCTTCTCCCTTTCCACGAAGTGTCTTCTGAACCAGACGCACAAAAAACAATTTGGCTCTGTGCGCTCTGTTAATTGGGATGTCATCTGCTCCTCCGAGACCTCTCCTCAACGTGACCGCTGTTTTGTTGAAGTGGTTTGAGTGATGTGTTAAATGATGAAAGCAAGGACAGTGGCTTAGAAAAATGTCTCGAGAAAGGTGAAGAAGATGCTCTAAGAGCCACGCAAGGTCACTGTCATTAAAGTAACACTGTATTGACGTGGGGATTGGTACAGGAGACTCCCAGGCTCTTGTGGATGGAACTGTTAAAAAGGCAAGTTAGAATTTGCTGTAGGATTTTAAAATCATCTCCGTTTAGTAGCGTAGTGCTCCAATCCCTACGACTCCAACCTAGCACAGTTTTACCGTGTTAATTTAAAAGAAAAGACATGGGTCCAAGCTAGCCAAGGCTGTTGTGGTGTAAGATAATACGAAATAGCAGCTACATAAATCTTCTTGTTGTCTTTAAAATTCTTCTGGGCCTTTGAAATGTCTCAATTTTTTTCTTTTTTGCTGCCAAGCTATGCGTAATGAGGAACTGAGCTGTTACTTTTGAAGGTTAAGAAAACTGCCCCAAGAAAACTTGCTAGCGGTGTGTGACAAGTATTAGAAGTGGGTGCCACCTGAGCTTTGAGACAGTGAGCATTCAAGTTCCTTTTGGAATAAGAGATGTCTGAGGGTGCTCAGTCTTCCCTTTGTCAAAAATAATAAATAAATAAATGTGGGGTTTTTTTTAAAAAAAAAAAAGAAGTATCACTAGCTTTTTTAATTGCTATTCTATATTTTTTTAGAGTTTCCATTTCTTCAAGATTTTTCGAAGTGAATTAAATTGAATGCATAACCTGTTAAAACGGTTTAAAAGTGTTTCAGGGCAAACAGTTCGTGTGTTTTCAGGGGGTTTTTTAGGTGTTTTACTGAAGTGTTGACAAAGCAAGTTCAATTCAAGCCGACGGCATTGCTGTCACTCCGCTGAAGACTGTGTCAGCGTTTTCGTTTCTAAAAGCTGTTTTTCAGGAGTTTATAACTCACTGCAGGCCGACCGAGCTGGGCGCTGGGTGCGCTCTGTCGCCGGTTCAGTCTCCATCCGAGAGCTGGACCCTGCACAGGAGGGGAAATGAAATGACCTGGTGTTTCCCATCACCCTCCCACACAACTCTAATCCTGCCCTGCACGGCTGCTGGCCCATAGTGAGCTTCAGAGCATGCGAAATGCGATAAAATACGTGTCGTTGAGTTTTGACGGGCGGCTTTCTTGGCCTTTTTTGCGGAGATGTCAGAGGAGGAGGTGTGCCCACAGCTGAGCTGCGTCTCCTGGGGTCAGAGGCTGCTGTGAGAGACAAGGAGCTGGGGGAGAAGAGCTTTGGTGGGACCCCACAGGGCTGGTGTGTTCTCAGGTACTCGTGCTTCCATGGAAGCTTGCTTCTTGGGTTTCTTTTTTTTGATTTTACCACCTCAAAGTGCTGAGGAGCACAGGCATGTTCTCGAGACAGTACTGAGGGACCAGAGTCCCTTACGTGGAGGTGGTGGGTGAGGAGAAGGGAGCTTTGGGAAAGGAAGGGAAGAGAGTTGTGACCCGAGCTGTTCGTTGAGGCAAAGCATGGGCTTGCAGATCTTTGCCAGAAGATACCATTTTATCTACAGACAGAATGGGTAGTATGTTTTGCTGAAATGCAGGAAATCAAAGGGATTTGGTTTTGCTACAAGCCAAGTAGATTTTGAAAGTGTATAAGCCCGTGTGCTTGTCTAATGGTAGGGTTTTGGATCTTTTGTATCACATCCTAGTGTCTGCTTTCCACTGTCCTCTGCTGAGAAGAACAGCTACTGTCCTGTATTTCAGGCCTCCTTTAACTTTTTTTTTTTTACAGAGATTATCATTGTTCGCTCCTTCAGGGAAAAAGGAGTTTGTGTATCAGTTTTAACGTTAGAAAAAGTTCTTAAGACTCCTAAAATGAGAATTTGGAGTCTTCAGTCACAGGAGTTCTCCGTTATCTGTATATTTGCGAGAACTTTCAAGGGTTGCCCGTTTGTGACACGTGGGTTAAGATGCTGTTTTGAGCGGCGTTTCAACAGAGGGATTTTCAGCGATTTTGTGCATTCCCACATGCAGGAGCATCAGCACGTATCCACCACACACACTCTACATCGTGTCTTTCGGGCACACGTACGTATCTGCTGAGAGGGCTTAACGCTGAGTCAGCCCGGTGGAGTCTTAGACTCTTCAGCACACGTGGGCTGGGAGCTCCGACGGAGATGAAGAGGAGCTCACGTACACCACAAAGGCAAAGAGGAGGAAGATGCTTGAAGAGGGTGCTACAAGAGAAGCAGCTCTGCTTTGAGGTGGTTCTCTGGAAGCACTTCAATCTTTAAGATGTTTCACCACATAAAAGTGGTGTAAAGACTCGCGTATCCGTCACCTGGTCAAGGAGGGGAGGTTTCAGAAGAACTCTTTAAGAAGAGTCTAAAAATTGTCATCAGTCACTTATCGTCACTTTGAAGTGAGGAAGGTTGCGAGCCCAACTGCAGGAAGTTCTGCAGGCCACGATTTCGTCTTCTGCAGGATTTCCCTTGTAGGTGGATGTTATGGTTGGTCTTTCATCTGCTCTACACCCTTTCCTAAACAATCACAGAATCACAGAATGTCAGGGATTGGAAGGGACCTCAAAAGATCATCAAGCCCAATCCCCCTGCCAGAGCAGGAACGCCTCGATAATGCTACACAAGAACGTGTCCAGGCGGGTCTTGAATGTCTCCAGAGAAGGAGACTCCACACCCTCCCTGGGCAGCCTGGGCCAGGGCTCCGTCACCCTCACTGAGAAGAAGTTTCTTCTCAAGTTTAAGCGGAACCTCTTATGTTCCAGTTTCAGCCCATTACCCCTTGTCCTATCAGTGGTTGTCACCGAGAAGAGCCTGGCTCCATCCTCGTGACACTCACCCTTGATATATTTATAAACATGAATGAGGTCACCCCTCAGTCTCCTCTTCTCCAAACTAAAGAGTAAATTGCAGGTAGTCAGGTAGAGGCTGGGAGGAACCTGAGACCCGAAGCTTGGTGGTGCAGCATAGTTTCTGTGGTGGCAGTGGTGAAGGTTTGTTGGAAAAAACGCTTGGTGAAGGTTTGTTAGAAAGTACCATCATGATGGGCCAGCTGTGAACGGGACTGCTGGAAGCAGGCGTGGACCACGCAGTGACCTGCAGCGTGAAAAGCTGCAGTGATTAGAGGCAGAAGGAATATTAATTAAAGTAGCCCATTAGAAGACGGCAAAGGGTCAAGCTTTAAAGGAAAATGAGAATTTGCATTTAGTAACAGACGTCTTCCGCTTAGGATTAAGGAAAGCAAGAACGTACATGGGGGTTGGCAACGAGCCTCACCCTGTTAGCCTGTATTTTTAGGGACTGTCATAGTGTGATGTTTGTGACTTGGATGGACAAAGGCCGGGTTGGATGGGGCTTTGAGCGAGTGGGAGGTGGCCCTGCCCATGGCAGGAGGTTGGATCTGGACGATCTTTCAGGTCCCTTCCAGCCCAACCCTTTCTATAATTCTAGGAAGTCCTCGCAGGCTTCACTCAGCCCTTGAGAGTGGCTGTAGCACACACGGAATTTTGCTCAATAGCTTGAATTCTTCATATCGTAGAATATTTAGTTTTAATAATTCTGCACAGAATGGTGCCTTTCAGAAACTTGTTCTTAGGAGAAAGCTGGCCTAGATTTTTTTAATTATTTTTTTTCCCACTTTGAGCTATTTTGAGCGATTTCCCCAAGCAGCGGCCGTTAGCGCCGTATCCTCGTCTGCCACCTTCGGCGGCCACGAGGATGAAGCCGACGTCCAGCGACGGCGCGATCTTTGTGGTGGCGGAATTAGAAGTGAAGGTGCCAGTGCCTGAGGGTTGGGTCATGAATTAATAATGGCTGTGTGGTGGGGGAGGCCCGTCGGAATCGCTGGGAACGGGGAAGTTGCCTCGCAGAGCGCTATCAATCACTCAGTGACCATAACTTCCAGTAATTAGTGTATTTTATGGGCCTTTGCTTCAGTGACTCGGAAGCACATATGCTCCACTCACAGCTAAACTTAGCCCGAGTAATATTCCAGGATGATTTATCCGCTCGCTGCGCTGGGATGTAACCCTATATTAGGTGAAGATTGTGAACTAAGCTGCAATAAAGTGTAAGTTTAGGCACAGTTTGCGCGGGTTGAGACCTCAATGTATCATGTTTCTCGGCGATTGCTCTTAGGGCACTGCGGGCAGCGAAATAAATAATAGAGTTCTCTACCTGAGGAGATAGAGGAGCGGACAATTAAGGGGTAACATCAGCTGTTCGTAATCTAGGGGGTGATGTAATAGAGATTAATGTTCCCTGTTCGAAGCCGGTGTGGTGTAGCTGTTCCTACTTCTAAAAAGTCAAAAATTCCGGAATGTTTGTCGGCAGAGTCTGCCTCTCTGGTTATTTAATTGGTTTAATTGGTCCGTCTGTTATTTAATTGGTGTGTAATGGCAGATGAGGTCTCTCGTGCCGGTGGAGACGGAGAACAGCTGAACTTGAACCCGCGCAACCGGGTTAAACATTTTTTCTTTTTTTCCTGCTGATACTGCCTCCAAATTCACCAAACAAATAGGCAGGAAGCCTTTCGGCTCAGACAGGTCGTCTCATTAATCGTTGTGGACCATTTGTGCGAATTTTGCACCTGACAATTTCCACAGATTGGCCCTGAAAGGCTCAGGTCCCACTTTTGTCCCTTCAGAAAAGGCGCCGCTATTCGGAGCGACCCCTTTGAAGACGCGGCGGTAAAAGCCTGGTAATAGAAGGGATTTGAGCGGGGAGGGAAGAAATGTGCAATTTAATCACGATTGTCTGCAGTTTGCAGTGCATTTCCTAGAGTTCCTATTTAAAAGAAGCCAAAGTGAAACTAATTATCTTTAATTAAGGTGAATTAGGCTTTGATTTTCAATATGCTTTATGTAGAGAGATCTCAAACTCATCTGCTCAAGCCAAGGAATGTCCCAAAGGTTATTAGGGCATATTTCTGTCGGGCCTGACGGTGTTAGTAATAACCTTCTTCCTCCTAGTCCTAGACGCGAACAAATATGTCACTTCATCAGTCTCTGTTACCCGCGCTTATGCCCCTCCGCAGGGGTCGCAGATTCCACAAGTTACCAGCTAATGGCGTTATACATTAAAAATTGAAGCTTTCCTCACTCCGAGGCCTTCCAAGGCTTTGTTCTTAAGCCCCAGACACTTTGGAGTGCAGCTGCAAACTATAGGCAGAAGATTAAATTAATTTGTAACTCTTTTTTTTTTTTTTTTTCCGTCCTGCATTACTAAATCCTGCACATTTAATTGAAACCCTACTTCAAGATGCTTTGTGTTTCTGCTCTTCTTTGTTGTCAGTTTAACCTCAGAAGCACTTTAATGCTGGTAAATTGCTGTTATATCCTTTTGGATTTTATTTTATTTTTTTTAAACCGTGCAATAAGAGGACAGTGAAATTGATATTAGAAGGCAAGAAAAATCTTAGGGTGGTTTTTGAGGTATTTAATATTTATTAAGGTCCATACCCTGCAGAGTTTCAGGTGATTTTAAGCCATCTATCTAGGAATGTATAAATCGGTCTTGGAATGGAATTTCACCTGGGGAATTTTATGTTATCCAGTAGTTAAGTCTGATTTTTAAAGTTTCCTGTGTCTGAGTGTTCCGAAGTGGCGGCTGTTTTTCCGTAAAATGAGGGTTTAACTGCGGTGCACAATCTAAATGCAAAATCCTTAGATGGAAATTTAATTGTGCAAAATGTGCACGAGGTAATTAAGAACAAATTTTAGAACATTTCAGACTATAAAGTCCTCCTTCAGCCAGATCGCGAGCGATATTGCAAGTGCTTATTTTCAATTTGCAGTTATGCTGAGAAACATGGAACGTGTCTAAATTAAGAATAAAAACATCCCGCGCTTTTTCAGCGTAACTGTAAATTAAAAAACAACTTGCACAACTTCGACAATAATCGAAGTGGGAGACTTTATTGCCTGAGTGTCCTAAAAATGTGGTTTAAACTTCCTTCTCTCCTTCACTTTCTGAGCAGGGCACGGAGCAGGTTGTTATTGTAATTCTTATTAACAGTGTACGGGCAGGCAAGTAAAGAGCAGTGCAGAGAAAGCGGTTTGTTAGCGAGGATTTTTCTGGATTTCCATTTGCTGCTCCAAAATTCTTAATTACTTTATTCCAACAAGTCTGCGTTCACTTACGCATTAAATGTGTGTATTGGAGAACAGGTCAGAGCTGCTTTCCAGCCCATCTTCCAGAGGTTTTTGGCACCTGCCTCCACCAAAACTTCCTGCCTCACGTTCTTTTTTGATTTTCCTTTTCTGTTTTTAGACGGAGTTTGATTAAAAATCAGCGTACACGCACGCTGTACCTCTGCCTGTTGTTAAAATTATCTGGGATGTTCCCCAGTGCTGGCTTAAAATCTGCTGGTGCACCCCACAAATCCACCTGCACCCCTGCCCAGGCCTGGGGGAAGGCTCCTGTCAGGTACTTGCGCTTGGAACCGCGCAGCTTTTTTCACCGTATGAACACCACCGGGTGGGAGGTTTAATGCCTCAAGACGCTGATAGTTTTAAAAAAAAACAACCCACCCATCTCACTACTACCCCCAAAAAATGCTACATCGGCATTGAGTTGCTCTAAGGTGAAAAGATATAGAAAAGTGTTATTTGTGCGTGTTTCGTGCCGATGTGGTCTATTCTCATTTATATTTCCATACCATACTGGCATTGCCTTTTTAAAATTATGGTTTTTAGAGTTTTTCTGTAGCGGGAAGGTACCCGTCGGGAGATGAGAACCAGCTCCTTGAAGTTGAAACGTTGCTTTCTCCCCTCCTTAATATCCACAACTACCTAAAATACTGCTGAGCTCCCATGCCTGACTAGCGTGAATGGAAATGCCGTGCTTTTGGTATAATGCACTCAAAACAAAATCACCAGTTCCCGAGTTTCATCGTGTCAATGCAGAGGAGACAAGTTTTTGGTTGTGTGGTAGTTTGGTAGCTTACGCGGTTTTGTCCCTGCATTGGGCTTGTGCTGCTCAGGTTGGTGCAGACTTCTCTGAGACAGATGACAGAGAGTGTGAAAATCCCTTTAGTGAAGCTCTAATCTGTTTGTTTTGGGGTTGGTTTTTTTTCTTTTAACTGTGACGCTATTTATAAATCTAAATCTACATACAGAGGTCATTGGTTGGCTGAACTTAAACCATTTTACTTAGTAAATTTAATTAAGAAAATACAGTGCAACTCATAAGCAAATGAGTTTTTCCTAGTTTTAAACCAAACCACCCTCTTGAGTGCTGATTGCCTCGCTCGACCCCTGGTGATATAGAAACAGGCAAAATTAAAAAGGACATTAAAGCTTCATTAAATCTGAAACACATTTAGTACAGTGACATATCTGCAGGCTATTTCAGGGAAGATTACATACTCTTTGGTAAGTTTCTTAATTTATAATACCTTGACAATCTTACGGGGAGGAAACAACTCTGACTAGATGGAGCGAGTGATGGTTCAGGGGGTGCGGAACTGGCCCGGGATCTGTCTGCGGTTCAGCGAGAAACGTATTCCTCTTTTAACAGCCCCCAAAGAACTTGTTCTTGATGCCTTTTGGATTCGTCGAAGCTCGTTTATGCACGCTGTACTTAAATCTGGCAGAAAACTGCTTTTTTTCCCCTCAATTATTCTGCTGCCTTTGGAGCCCCTGCTGAGGTGTGCGGTGGTCAGGGGGAGGAATCACCAGCGAGAATGGAAATGTGTCGTTTGAAGTCGTCGCCAGGGCAGTGGCCGTTTGCTTAACTAACATCTGCAGGGTGATGCCTGGTGCATCCAGCCATATTCACCTTCTTGTTCTACAGGGGGATAACTGTTACATTGCCTACATTCCTGTAGCTATTGTACTGACTGTTAAGTCAGTAGTTATTGGAAAAATCGGGATTTCTTCTGCTTCTGGTCATGGAAAAGCGTTTGGCATTTATCGGTTTATTTCTAGGCTCGCACAGCAGCAGTGCTGCTTCTTAGGGGCTTGAGCAGCTTCTTGGAAATGAAGGATGGTCCACCCAAAAGAGGAGAAGATGCAGAAGGGCATGTTTTATTAGCTTCTGGCCCTTAAGACTGAAGATAACAGAAAATACAGGGTCTTTGCTTAACTATTTAGCAGCGTGTTTCAAAGCCTGCCGTCAGAGAGTGACTGGAGTGATGCTGTGATCTGGGAGAAGCTGTGAACTGGAGACACGTGGTGGAAAGGATGGTGATCAAGGCTCCTTAGCTCCGGTTGGTTTGTTACGAGTTCGCCGTAAAGAGAAGCGCTGTGCTCGGAACCGCAAGCGAAAGGCAGAATTCACCCCCAAAAGTTAAGTCTTAAACCTGGAAGACAAAGCAGTGAAGAGAGCCGAAGGAGGAAGCTGGCTTGGATTGGATCACTTTGGAGAACCTGAAAGAGATCTTACTTATACCTATTGCAGTGTCTCTTGCCAGCCTGATTTCTTCTGCGTTCGGCAGGTGCTGGTCTTACAGCCCAAGCAAACACAGCGATCCCCAGATGGTAGTCTACGAGCAGATGGCAGTGTTCAGAGAGCTGAGTGGCGCAGTAGACATGTCTCAGAAAAGCATTCTTGCTAGTAGGGACCCTTGGTCAACACCATCCTGATGGAGCAAACCATAGCGGCTCCTCCTCAGTCGTTGAGCAAGCTCCCACTGATGACAGAGTGGAGCAAAGATCGGGGTGATTTTTCAGTGGTATCAGTTCAGAGGTTTTGTACCAACCCAGGAGCCCCTTTAGAACCCACTGGATACGTCTGTAGATTTTCAGGACAAATACCTTCTCAATCTTCTTTTAAGATGAGTCGCCAAAAAAATTTCGTCACCTCTCTGGGTTCCTCTGGCGTACCTCTCTTACGCAAATGCTTCGAGACCCACTCTGCTTTTGTAATGTCTTTCCTGTGAGGGCCTGGAAGAAGCTGGCTGTGTTTGCTGAGGCTCAGAGCCAAGTGGTTTGCACAGCAGCTGGGATTGCAGAACAGGCATCATCTGTGCTGTTTCCTGGTTGCTTCTGCTCATGCTTTTACCCTCTTCACTCCGCCTTCTCACGACCTTTTTCCTGAACTAGTGTCTCCTGGTCTTTGCTCCATCAGCTGTGTGTCTCCTGGTCTTCGCTCCATCATTTTCCCACCTTGCTAGGGCTCTGTCTGTGCCTTATTGTTTGGACTTGGGGTAGTTTTGTGCTGCCAGCCTGGCTGAAATTTCATCATGGCTTAGCACAGCTGCCTTGGCGGCGATCGGGCTGGGTCAAGTAACCGCGGCACTGCAGGGCTCGAATATCGGGGCGGTACCGGTGCCTCAGCACGGCCGGGTGGTTTAGCCTTTGCAGCGCAGGACAAGATGGCTCAGACCTTCAGCACGGATGCTCTTACTCAGTCAGATGTGAATATGCCTTGTTTAGCAGGCGGGCAAATCAGCGCTGGCAGGGCATCCGTGACCTGCTTCCAGAGGTTGGGGAGGGGAGGATTCGCAAAGGTTGACCTGAGAGTAGAGAAGCTCGTCTGACTACGGCTCCTCCATAAACCTTGGGGAGATGTGGGCATCTCCAGAAGGCAGGTCAGAACAGAGCTGCTCTGCCTGCCCTCTCGGAGGAGTCTGTGTCAACTCTGCAACCCCTTGTCCCTCGCGGAATAGTTGACAAAGTAACTTAAGCTAATTGTATTTTGCTGGGTTTGTTTCCAAGGTTCGGATGCCAAATGAGAAAACCTAAAGTCTGGCACGAATACTGTATCGTGGAATATTTCCTGGCTGTGGCATTATGGCAACAGTAGTATGGGTGGGTCTCATCCTGGCGCTAGCAGGTACTCCCATGGCGCATCGGTTGGCGTGTAAGACCCCGTGGGCAACAAGCAAACCCAGTCAATAGCCCACACGGGCAATTCCAAGTTGATCTGAAGAAAAGACCGGTGCCGTGGTCTCTCTCCAGGTCCCACACGCAGGTTCCCAGGTGGGTTTGACACCGATAGGGAGGCAAACCTCGGCCCTGTAACCCAGATTTTACTCTGAGCCAGCTGAGGGAGGACTTTGGGAGTCGGGTGCGTGCTCTGCGCTAGCTGTTCGCCGCAGGTAGTTATCGGTAAAGGTCCGTGTCGTTGGCCTCGCTGTTGAGGCTGAACCGGGTTAATTTAGAGAGTCCTCGGGAGCTTGGGCATCAGCGAGTGCTCCCGAGCGCTGCAGGCGGAAGAGCTTGAGGAACGCAGAAATATTCAGGACCGTAGAACAAGGGGTGATTGTTGTGAACGACTCCATTCTAAATACAGCTCTTTGTGTGCCTCCAGAATTACTTTTGCCGACATTTTTCCAGTTGATACGATCGGAAGAGTTGAGTACTTTTCTCTCTTTAAGAAAGTGTGCCCTCCATGCAAATCTATATAACTAGACAAATATTATTTCCTTTCCCAGCTTGCTCTTGGGAGGTTTCCATATCCTCAGGTAAGATTGTTCATTACTGCTGTTTGCCACTGTGACATTCATTCCTATGTATGAAGGTGCAGAGAGCAACTGTGAACATTTGAGCCACATACAAATAAATCTGTCCTGTTAAATTGAAAAGTGGTGTTTTGAAGGAGTCGTTTAGAAGCCTCTATTGATTTTGGGTTTTCCCCTCTCCTCCAAACTCTGGATTTTCTTTCCCTAGAGACAATGAAAATTATGATGATGTTCATGACTGGTTTGTTGCAAGATTAACAAAATAATCCAGCACGTGCAGCAGCGCTTTTGAAGCAGGGAGGTCTGTCTGCTGCTTTTGTGTATTTAAATTGTTACTTCCGATTTTGAGCGATGGTACAACGGTCTGAAGTACTCTCGAATCAAAAATATGCAATATGGAATACTTGAGGGAGCCCTGGATTCTCCCTTTTAAGAGGACCTAATATTAGTATTTTATTTAGATAGTGGCAATGTCTAACTCTGCGCTGACCCAACTCCATTTCACTGAAGTTGGTGGCAAAACTGCTGCCATCTTCAGCGGCAGCGGCGAGGCCGGCGCCACGTACTATTTTACTTTGTGTGCCTGAAAAAAACCACAAAGCTCTGAGCAAAACATCCAGCCCGGAAATAGGTTCAGCGATCGCTTTAAATTCTAAATTCTTATTGCAAGATGGATGTTAGAATTCATAGTAACAAACTATTCTGTAGTTGCTCAAATTATTCTTTCCTGGGAGAGGGTGTAAAAAGTGAAATGTCCAGGGACTAAAATGAATTATTTGAATGTGGTTTTTATGTTTTCGTGTGGTTTATGAACGCTGTTTTCTGCATCTTGGTCTGTACAGATCAGAGTGCCTGGAGGCATGTCTGATTTAAAGGTGGTGTTGGTCTGTGCTCTTTAAGCATCTATTAACTTGCTATTATTATGCAAATAACTGTTGTAATACACATACTAATTTATGCATGGTTAGATTATGCAGATGCCTCACAAACATGGTTATTGAATAATAGGCTGGGACTCGTTCTCGCTCCCATTTTTATAAGCTGTTTTAAGCAAATTCTCCTGACACTTTTATGGACTCGCAAAGGTTTTGCCTATGTAGAAATACACTGATTTTTTTCACTTTCTCATCTCCTGCGGAAAGTATCGACCGACTGAGAGCGCCGTGGCCGCTTAGCGCCGACGTACGCTGCATATTTGATCCCGGTTCTCAAAAGGTGCCCTCTCCGTTGAAGAGGGGGTTGGAAAAGCAGCTCTCGTGCTGAAGTGTCCTCCGCGCGCCGACGCGCTCGCTCGTGCTCGTGGAGCGTCCCGAGGTTCGTTGGAGGCGGTGAATTATAACACTAAATCAAAAAGTGACGCGGGCTACAATTTCAGATGACCCTCTGTGCAGGGAAGTGCTGGAGCTGGGGGAAAGAAGTTGGAGGGCGTACGTTGGGTACCATTCCAGACGAAAATTTGTTTCCTGAATGGGGAGCAAAACGCGATTGCCGGCTTGAAGGTCCTTTTTGCTATTCTAATTAAAAAAAGCGGACCGGGTTTGCAAAAGAATATTTGGCGAGTCAGTAGCGCGTGAAATTGTATATATATTTTTTAATGTGAAACAGTTGAGGAGGTGAAACTTTAAAACGTGGCTATTAAGCTTTTCAAGCAACTGCTTCCCGTCGGGGTTTTTGTGTGAAGAATGTGTATTTTAGACATGTACTTCCGCAGCTGCCTTCAAGAACCCTTAGAAACCCATTGATTAGGGGGGTAATTAGTAGAGGGGATTTTATTATCTGATTATGTATTGATGTAAATATCCCTACGTAAGGGCCTGATTCTGCAGTCACTCACGGGAGTAAATCCTCCTCACTTCAGTGGGCTGCTCCACATGAAGGAAGCTGTTTGTGTGCGTGGCCGCAGAATTTGTCCCTAAATAACTCGAAGTGTTCACGCTTGGAGAGCGTGGACACAGATTTGAGAACACCTGAAATCTCCTGCCAGTGAGCGTCTCCAGCTGTAGCTGACAAAAGTCAAGATTTTTTCTCTATTTTTAAGACACAGACAAATGGTGTGTGTAAATTCAGTTTAAATTAATACGATTTATAGGAAGAATCATTGCAGTTCAGGACTCCTGCAATATGCCAGGAAGAATAAAGGATGATTTTTTTTTTTCCCCTGGCCTTTAGTAGAATATTTTAATAATAGAACTTACCACTTCTCGTTTTCCACATCTTTTGGAAGTATTTATTTTGCTAACCCTTGTTCATCACATTATCGTTGTTTAATCTTATGTTCACAGTAAAGTCTTGTCTCAAAAGCACTTTCAAGCACGTGAGCAACTGCTCACGCGAGTCAGGTTGCTTAGAGTCGGGTTGCTTTAGAGTTGCTTGTAAATTTATTTATTTTTTGCCTTGGTGGGCAGCAGATTTCGTCATCCGAGCAAGGAAATAACAAATAGCCGTGATCAGAGCAGGCTTTTCCACCTTAAAAACTTTGCACGGGAAACTCTAATCCTTAAAACGCAGTAAATTTTGAAAATGGTGGTGGGTTTCATTGTTCCCTGGTTCGTTTTCCTGGCGTGGGATGGCACGGTGCTGGTGTGCAGCTCCTTTTGCAAGGAGTGCGATGGTGCTCACCGGGTTTGCTGTACATCCAGACACGAGCACTTCAGAGTCTTTTCTTCCCCCAACGTGCTTGCACGACTCTTAAAACTACTAGGAACCGTGCGCGCACTCACACACAGACAAAAAAAAACACTCTTAAATAACGTTTTTTCCTTTAAAAACCAAACAAAACCCCTCTCACCCAACCCAGTTGCTAATCCACCGCCCGTCCAGCTCTTGAGATCATCTGAAGGAAGCGCGTAGGGGAAAATAAGTCTCCAATTTCTTTTAAAAGTTTAACCTTAATTTATGTGGTTTTTGCTTTTACCAGGGCACCTCACAGTATATTTAATTAAATGTTAAGTGGGAGCCCCAAAGATGTGCGGAGGCTGATCCGACGGCGAGACGCGCGGTTGATCGCGTGGGTTCGGGTTCGGCGTGTTGTATAAAAATACGATGATGATTTGTTTAACGATAACGCAGTTTAGAAGTGAAAAGCATTGCCCGCTAAATATTCTCGGCTTGTAGTCAAACTTTGCGCAAAGCAGGATGTTGAAAGGACGCCGCATCCATTAGGGAAATACTCCGAAGGAACAGGCAGCGCTTGGCTGCCGGGGATTTAATCGGCTGCGGGAAGGCGCGCGTCGCGACCGCCGTATTCAAGATACTTCTGCATTTAGAGAAACGTTTTCCTTCCTTTGGCTACGCTGACGTGAAAATGACCCGAAGTTTCAAAAAAATAAAACAAAATACATGCCCACCCCTGTTCCGCACCCTCCCATCTCGCCGCTCCCCCCCGTCCCCCCCAAATCTGAGCAAACACTGCCCCTGGTAGAGTAAAGCTTTGAATGTTTTCACACCCCATTAATTTATTACTTCTCTTTCCTCATCTTTAATTTTTTTTTTTTTTTTCCCTGGTTGCGGTTTGGTTCGGGTTTTGTTTTATTTTGTTTTGTTTTCCCCTAATTTTTTTTTTTTTTTTTTTTTTTTTTTTTTTTTTTAAACTCGGGCTCCCCCGCTGCTACAGCGATTTCCATCTTGTTGTTAATTTTCCCGGCTCCATATGGAGCTCCAGACATTTCACCTGCAGGCTGTACTAGATTTTGCTGTAGCGATCGCACTTCCGGAGGCCAAAACTGTCATTTCGGGTTCCTGCTGCATCTGTCTACGCCAGGCGTTTCCGCTGGCACCGGGGAGAGTGCGAATAACAAATGGGATGCACCTGAGATGCGGATGATTAGTGCGGTTACGCCGGAGCCCCCGCGACTTGTAAGCGGCTCGCCCGAGGGGTGGGGAGGGCTAAGCAGCCGCCCCGGCGGGGAGGGGGGGAGTTGGGTGCTCGCACCCCCTCCTCGCTCCGGTCCGGGGCGCCCGGGCGAGCGTCCCGCCGCGGAAAACCCCGGCGAATATTTCATTCCTGCCTTGTCATTGATTAGAAAAGAGCCTTTTAATTTCATTTCGCCCCATGTTGTGATTAATTTGCATTCTTTGTCAGAAGTTAATGGAGTTTTTTATGGTTCGCGCTGAAATCCTTGAAGACAGCGGAGTTGATCTGATGTTTATACAACCGCCAGCGGAATTTCTGCGTGTGATTGATGGGGAGCTTGATGTTATTCCAAACGGCTTTTTAAGCTGTTTTTAAGAATTATTTGAATGAAGTGCGAGCAAGATATTGTTATAACGGTCGAGATTATCTGTTAAAGATCTGTTTCAAATAAAGAACACGATAAGTAGGAAAAAAAAAAAAAAGAAAAAGATCCGAAAGACAGAAGAAATGATGAATGCGGGAGAGGATATTTGGTAAAACAAATATGTGTGAGATGATGTTTGTTAAAACAAATAATCCAAGGATTCAAACAAGTTATTTCAAAATGTAGTAAGACAGACCTTGATTTAAGGGTCTTTTTTAGCATAGAGAGTTTATTTTTGCAGCGCTATAAACAATGGGAATTTATTAGCAAAGAATTTAGCTGCTGTTAGATTTCCCCCTTCCTTTTGGGTTGGGTTTTTTTTTGTGATCCTCCCCAATTTTCCCCATCATTTTTGGCCTCGCTGATCCTAAAGGTCTTTTCCAACCTGCACGAGTCTGTGATCCTGTGTTACCAGCAAGCGCGAGCACGGAGCGCTGGTGGCTCTCAACTCGGAGAGACGCGGCTGCCGGGCCCGTTAGCTCAACCAAACGATGACATATTGCTCCTCTCGAGGAGGAGACGTTCTTAAATCCCACTGCAAAGAAAACAGAAGTGGATAATAGGAAATTTTATAGCCCAGGAAAGCGCTCGCTGCAGACTTCGCCATTGGTTTGCTTTGTAAGGAAATGCACAGGCAAAAAAAATCCGCGGTGAGAAAGAAATCAGCTTTTTTTTGTTTTTTTTTCTCCCCCCCCCCCCCGCTCCTCCTGCGAGGGAAAGGTTTGTACTTTTACCAAACCCCAGCAGAGAAAAAGCGTCAGGGAGCCGGCGCGGAACAGGCTGCGGGTGCCGGGCCAGATCCTCAGCTGGTGCAAATGGGCTCTGCCCCGGGAGGTCGGGGACGATGCGGCTTCGCACCAGCTCTGGGACACGGCTCCTCTTTTCTTTTCTTTTTTTTATTTTCTTTCCCTCAGCAGGAAAAGACTTTGCAAATGTGTTTGTGGGGTTCTTCTCATTGCTTTTATTTTATTTCTGATACCAAAGCTGGGCTGCGCATTCGTGGGTTTTTGCTTATTGGGTTTTGGGGTTTTTTTTTTTGGTTTTGCAAGATTTTGGTTTTATCCTTCCGTCAGCACATTCTCCCCTCGCTGTGATTTCTGCAAGTAAGATTTAATTATAGGTCAAAAAGCTACTGTGCGAGCGCTTCCATTTAAACCAGATTAATTTATTTGCCGTGTCTTAGTTGGCTAAATAATTGCGTGGTTTCAAATGAAGTTGCTGCCTGCTGATCCCTGTATTAACACGGTCTAAGATTCTTTTTGTTGTACGTAATCCATACTATTGACCGAATCTGGCCTGGCTTCATTTAAACGTAAGCAGGTTGTCAAGGAAAAAAATATTTAGATGAACTTGGCATGTGAAGGAGCCATTTTACTGTTGTTTTTTCTCAATTGGCAGAGACATCCTTTAAGCATTCATTTATTTTGTGAGAATAAATTGAGGGTTGGTTACAGCGTGTTTCCTGGTAAGAACGAAATGTTTTTCTTCCGCATCTATCATTACGTGTAACCATTTAAAAGACATTAAACACTGCTCAAATGCTAATGCCAAAACAGTGAATTAAATTATTGTATAATATCTTAAATGTGATAGATTTGTGCAAATATTTTTGCTTTTGTAATGCATTCCAGAAATCACTGACAGTGTTTTAAGTCATCTGCTATTATTTTAAACTCCTACCAATTTGTTAACATGGGCTCCACTACATTTATCATTTGTGAGATAATGGGCTTCAGACATATTTTGCTTTATTGTTTTTTCTCCTTAGCCAGAAACAAGCTTGAACTTAAATTTGGCTGTTAGAAACTACTTGCGGTCAAATTTTAATTAAAGTTTTTCCAGACTTGTTTTCTTCTTTGAAAATGGGGAGATTTTAGGGAGAAAAAGAAAAAAATCTGTTAGGGATCCGAAGTATAAAGACAATTTTATATCTTTTTTTTTATTTTTAATCTTCCTGCTTGATTTTTTTGAAATAATGTAAAATTGGTGTTTGAACGATCTGGCCAGGCTTGGAAATGTAGATGGGTAGTAAATCCTGGTTTTAGAATATGTTTCAATATGTTTTAAGAGTTTTAAGCTTGCGATCTTGAAAGACTGTTGGGTGGGTGAGATGGTTTAGGGGTGAACTTGTAGTGTAGGGTTAATGGTTGGACTCGATGATCCCAGGGGTCTTTTCCAACCTGAACTTTTCCATGATTCTATGACTGTTGGGTACTTTTGGGTTCTGACGCTAACGATGGCGGGCGGTTGGAGGGAGCAAGGCTCAGGCCGTGCTTCTCCTTCCATGCTCCTTCCTCTCCTTGGACCTGCTCGCCCCGACGCCAGCTTCCAACCTGCGAGGAGTTCACTTGGGTGAGAAAATCACCGGCTGTGGGTCCTCACCCCTGTGGTCGGGGTGTAAGTTTGTGTTCTCCGGTTAGTTACGGCGGTGTCGCCCTTGTTTTGAGTAAGAAAACGGCTTTTTGTTGCTCTGTACTGTTGTTTTCTTGCCCTCCCAGCACAGCACTGGCTGTTGTGGACACGCTCTCCCCAACAGCCTCCAAGGCCAGGTCGGACGGGGCTTGGAGCAACCTGGTCTGGCGGGAGGTGGCCCTGCCCATGGCGGGGGGTTGGAACTGGGTGATCCTGAAGGTCCCTTCCGACCCGAACCATCTGACGATTCTCTCTCCTGCGTGAGCTGGTGCTTCTGTGGAATGGGAGATGTTCCTGTAGTGCTCGAAAGGAGACGTCCCTCCCCGCTCTAGCTCCCGCAGTGGATGCCGTTGAATGATTTGCCTCGTTGAGAACTTAAACCTGGGAGATGGGCTCCCCCTAGGATGAAAGCTCGCGGTAGGACTGATCGTGTGGTTGGTTTAGGTGGCCATTTGCAAACTGGCAGCAGATACTGGATTTACTGACAATTGACATCTTCTGTGCTCTAAGCAGGCTCTCCTGGCCAGGGCGAGGAGGACACACGGTTCCTCCCAAGTCACCCAGGAACTGGAGAAGAGCAGAGACGAGGCTGCAGCACATCCCTGCTCCGTTTTCCCTGTTTTCTTACCAAGGCAGTGAGAGCTCAGAAATTAATTGTGGCTCTCAGCCTGTTTGAGGAGCGAGAGTACCTGCTCCTCGCAGGTCCGGGAGGTTGTGAGGGACTTATGGAGATGGTCGTAGCAGTTTTGCACTTCCCTAAGTTCCTGGAGCGGCAATGCCAGAGGCTGAGGGTTGTGTTTCCAGAGCACCTGGTAGGAGCACACGGCACACGTGGCTGTTGTGCCCCCCTCTGTCATCTGTAGCAACCACAATTGATTTTCCAGCTCCTCGGAGAGAGCTCAGGATTTTTCTGGGTGGCTTCCAGTGACAGGCTTTAGCAGTTGGCGTTTTTACCTCGCTCTTTTCAAGCTAGAAGGGACTCGCGGCGCTGAGCTTCTCAGGAGGGACAATCCTGATGGATGTGCTACCGCTGCTCTTCAGCGCTTCTCGTGTTGGAGGCTCTCTTGTTTCCTGAGATGGTTCCTCTGCTTTTACGATGAGGAAAGTGTTTCTCACTGCAGGGTACGGTGGTAGTTGTGTGCGCGGTGAACGCAGAGAGGACATGGAGGAGGGTTGGTGGTTGAGTCATCCTTGCTCTGTCTTTAGTCTGAAGCCCCCAGTTCTTTCACCCTCTCCATTCTAGAGTTCTGCCAGTTCCTGTGAGTTTTTTTCCAGCTTTGTCGGGTCGGCTCACAGCTCTCAGGGATGCACAGACTTGGACACGTGCTGCACAGACAAAGGATAACCTGGTGTGTCTTCAGACTGTACTCCTCCCTGCACGTGTTTGTCCCTTTGGGGTTTTGGGGTGGTTTTTTTGGTAGCGTCATGATTCCTGCTCAGTCGTGATGGGTTTTCATCTCCGTAGTATCCTCTGGGTCCTTCTGGTGTTCCCCTCTGGTACCGCGGTGGTCGTGTCCCTAAACTTGATAAACGTGCGTGACGTCAAGCAAGAACTGCTTAGAACTAAGGCCCTTTCCCTTATTTGGTTTCCAGCTGAGCACCCTCTATTCTACTTACTGCACTTCTTTGTGATGCTTGAAACAAGGTCCTGAAGAGCGTTTTGCTAAATTTACCGTCTTTCCTAAGACTTCTTGTCCCACATTCTGCTGACTGAGGAGTGTGATATCAGAGGTACCCTCATCCTACTCCAGTGTAGCAGTTATTGTTGACTTCTCACTCTCCCTCCACGATTTGAGCAGTTGTTCATGCCCACTTTGTTGAATTGTGTTGCTAGACCCTGGTAAACAGATTTCTGTGACAAGTGGCTGCAGTTCAGTGGTGGATGAAATAATCTCTTGCTATAAATTTGTTTGGAGGCCTCTGGGAAAAGCAGCTTAATATAATTGTAAGAAAATATTTAATATTAAGGTTGTTGTGAATTGTCGTCGGGTTTTTTTGTTTGTTTTGAATTTATTTCTATCCGGTTTTGGTCCTCTGTTGTGCGACACTGATTGAGTTTGACATTTGTAAACCTCAGATTGGGGTGAGGAGAGCGTTCAGAATATCAGGAACAGATTAGGAGGGGTCAGTTGTACTGGTCTGGTGCTTTGACTTCTTCCAGAAGTATAACCAGTTTAAATGTTGCCAGAATTGGTAAAATATATCTGAAAATCGTGCTTCCATTCCAGAGGAAGGGTAAAAACCATGGTGGTGAAGACCTCATGGAAATTACATGTCCCTTTTCCATTTGTATCAGGGCAGAGACAAAGCAAGTTGGTGATTTCTCAGTAGGAGACGACGTTTGTGGTTTCTACCGTTCAAGAAGACTTAACTCTCATTTGTAGAGATTAAAAACGAGTTGTGTGTGCTTTTAAAATCCACAGTTTCCTGGATTAGGAAAACAAATGTCCTATTGTGAAGCCTCCCTTAAAAATCATAACTGTATGATTTGTTGGTATATGTATTTTTCTATTAAAAAAAGAAACCACTAGCTTGAAAAGCAGTATATATGTAAAGAGAAAATTTGTTAACTGATATGGGAAGATCTAACCCTGGGTCACCTGCAAATCTCTCAAACAAGAGCTCGAGGGCAAGTCCTAATTCCAGAGAGTAAAAGGGAAAATTAAAGCTGGAGCTAGTGACTCCTCCAAGTTACCCGGGGTAGATTCATTTGAGTTTCGTTGATTGTGCTTGTGAATATAATGTGAAAGGGACGGTAGAGGTCTTCTGAGCCACTTCCCGTCCAAAGTGTCTCCATGGAGACAGAAATATAACCTGATGGTCTGTCAAAAGTTGCTTTTCATAACCAGAGGCGGTCATTAAATAGTAGATGAAGCAGGAGGCAAACTTTTGCATTTTTAACCAACCTAAAAAAAAAAAAAAAAAAAAAAGCCATTTGGAGAATGTGCTTTATGGAGTGGTTTATCTAGATACCGGTGGTATTTCGTGTCCTGAGAAACAGACTGTTAGTGCCGTAGATTTATTTATCGTTTGCCCTGCTTCTTCAAATTACGAACTGTGACGTGCAGTAAGTAAAACCAGAGAAAACATAATACAGGTCCCAAAATAAAAACCAGCTGATCTGATTCTGCAGATTCGCACAATTTCAGTCATAGAGTGATTGAGGTTGGAAGGAACCTCCAAGATCATGTAGTTCCAACCCACCACCAACGAAAAGCTTACGAAACCTCCTTTACCAGCTGGGCTTTGCAGCGACGAGCAGCTCGGGGGCTCGCGCGTCGTCTTCTGCGTGGCCGAGGGAGCGAGCTGCTGGTGAAAGGTTCAAGTGACTTTCCCCTAATGAGAACGAGGTTTTAATGAGCACATCAGTGTGTTCCGCGATGCTCCTAAGATGCACCCTGCGCCTTTTTTTGTCTTCCTCTTGAGCGGGGTTTTCCGTTGTGTCAACTCTACCATAGCACAACTGGAAATTCTTCACGGAAACTGTAAAACCGTGATGGGGACGGTTCCTGATCCCCGAGTTTTTGAGCATCAAGCTGCAGCCACCGCGCGGGGATCCCTCAAGATGAACCTGCCCTCCCCGACGTCTTCTCTCCCCGTAGTGCACAGAAACCAGACGGGCAGGGGAGGGCAAAAAAGGAGCGTGGACGAACAGCAAAGGTAGTCCATCGTACACTGAGTACTCTTAAAGCTGTTCTTAATGCGCTATAAAACTGGCTGCTTCGCTTTTCCCGTGAACTGTGGGCAGAAGGAGAAGCGCCGACTGTAAAGTTGTCCTCGGTTAGGCTTGGTTTATAGTTGCAGAGGCTGCCCAATAAAGGTAAACAACATAGTTTTAACAGTGAAAAATATGCCTAATATAAATACAGCTACGTTCGCCGCCGTTCGGAACTTGAAAAATAGGGCTGGAACGTTGCGTTTGCTGGTGGAGTTACCAGAGGAGCGCGGTGCAGCCTTATGAGCAATATATCTGAGACGGAGAAAATAGGTAATACATCTAACGGGGGAGTCTCTGTGGCATTCGCGGAGAGGCGAGCACAGTAGCTTTATTTAATTGAGAAAATGAATCAATTACAATGATGTTGCATCATCAAATGCAATGGAAGCAGCGGATATGTCATTACGTCGGGTAACAGTGTTAAAAAGTAATTGAGTGTCTTAAGCATTTTGAATCAATTCCAGGTAGTGGCGCAGCTACCTTAATGCAAAATTTATGAAGATGATCTCAAAATAATATGTCGCCATCAAAATTGGGTAATAAAACCCGGTAACGATGTGTGTGTGAGCGAGCACGCGTCTCTCCCTCTCGCGCGAGCCGGCCCTGCCGCTCCGGCGGAGAGTCACGATGTCACGGGAGGAATTCTGTAGTACTTCAATTTGCTTGGCTTTATTTTTCATTAGGAGCACCGAGCGCTGATATTAGAAATAATATTTTAAATCTTTTTCTGAAATTGGGTGTAATCGTATCTGTGTTGAGGCTACACTATGTGACCCCCACCTCTATTCTTTTTCATGACGAGACCTATTTTCCCGGGAAGGAAATGTGGCTGATGCTCTGTTTGGATGAAAAACTCAATCGCCGCTTCATGCGCACTAATCTAAAGGAGCTCGAAATCATCCCGGTTGAATCAGCTGAGTCGATTTTGTCGTTTAGCATCCGGGAGCGAAGTATGAAAAAAACGACTTTTTTATACCCACAGAATATTTTGCTTGTTAGCAGTAATGCAAACCAGCACGTTTATTCTGTTGAACCGCAATAGATCGACACTGAGCGTTAAAAAGTGTGGTGGGCTCCTTCTGTCTATTTATTATTTTCTTCCTTGGAAAAAATAGGATCAGAAACTTTGTGTGTGGTTGTGGGTCAGTAACAGGAGAAGACTTCCCGTGCATAATCCCGGCTCTTTTCTTGGTACTGGTTTTCAGCCTCCTGTATATTACATTTTACTACCTGTGAAGCATTACTGGAAGATCCTGCCTCTGGCTGGGTATTGGGGGAGACGCTTCCAAAGCTGCTGGCAGCCCTGCAACATTCATCATCGTGGCGCTATCCAGCAGAGAATATTAAATGTAAGGGGCGAGCCAAATAAGCGGCGTTGGAGCAGAAGACAACGTTTTCGCCGACGACCGCCTTCCGGTTGCCTCGCGATTGCGCTGGGTTGCGAGCAACTTCGTGTCTCGCCGGGAAAAAGAGGTCGTTAATTATCCGCGCCCGTTAGAAATGGTGTGCGTGTGCCAGTGAGCAGGATACCAACGCCCCTAAATCCGGTCGGGTGTTTTGCCCAAAGTACCTGCCCTACACCTTGTCTTTAGGGGTTTGTGGTGTAATTCTACCTTGGTTTGGTTTTGTAATCGATCGGTGCTTTGCCAGTACGAGTCAGAATATTTCGTAGCTCTCCGTAGGCAATTGTTTGGTCCCGTTACTACAAGCAATTAATTAATTTCCCAACCAAATTGATGGTAAGAAATAAGAAAGGCTCCGGGACGAGTGATAACGAGTCTTTCATTTGCCGTTTAAGGCGACGTGAAGTTCATCAAACTTTCCAGCCTCGCAGATGGCAACGCTCTACTTCCAGTCGAAGTAAAACTGGGCTGGAACGTGTAAGAAACTTGGGTAAAAGTGGAGTATTAAAGGCTTTCCTGAGCAGCGGTAGATACTTCAAGCACATAATTAAAGTTTTCTTCACAAAAAAAGGGATTGCGAGCAGAGGCTGGCAGTAATCCAAAATTCTAATTTCTGACTATGATTTAATTTCAATTTTAAATAAATCGGTTTTTAATTTAAAAAGAGTGAGCTTCATAACATTAGCAATGATTGCAACATTAAGCCCAGTGTTCACAATCTAGCAATATAAAACATTATTTATATCTGAATCGTAAACAGCCTTTTGAAATGGATTATGGTTTTTCTTCCTATTCTAATACAACCTGGAGGGTACTAAAAAGTGTTGTGTGAAATTAACATTCTGCTGACTTTCGCCTATAAATGAGAAGCGAGCTATTAACATTTGTGTATTTTCATTATGTAAATTGTGTTAACACATGCCCACAAATTGCCACCAGCGATGCAATAATTTTCTCTCAGTGATCATAATGTGTCCAAGTGAGTCATTTTGATTATGACATGCTAATTACATATTGCCTTTTTTCAGATTCAGAAAAACCAGGGATCTTTAATGGTAAGCTTTATGAGTTCAGAAAAAAATTCACTTTTCTTTTTCCTGATGGCTGCTTCCTCTGCATGCTTGAATGCCTTGTTTTAAACTTAGCAAATTGCATTTTGAAGAAAATGCAAACCTTTAACTGCCTGTATTAGATTAGGTACCATTAGAAATAATAGAACATCCTGAGCATCAATGTTTTTATAAGAGTTTGCTGCTGTTGATTAATCTTGCTATATTTTATTGCATTAATGATTTTTTCTTTCCACTCCACTGTAAAGATATTGCATATAGGCTAATACTTTTTCCCTCTTCTCTTCCCATTGCAGCCTCTCCAGTTATTGCAGTGCATTGTTGATGAGGTGAGTCGTCGTCTTATGTGCTTTCACTCCTAAAGTCATTCCTAATGGAGTGGAAAGCTTATATTTTGTTTCCTAATGAAGCACAATGCCCGACATCCTCGGAGCACAAGTTGCCTCGTGCAGCTCGGAGCTCTCCCAACGCAAGCTGGCCTTGTCCCACTTTATGCTGTTTTTCTACTCCTGGTACTGAGCCTTCGAAAGGCTCAGTCGTCTCCTTTTCGCTGCGTGGACCTCACCGTCGTCGTGTGAGTGCAACCTCTGCGTTGACCGAATGAGTCGGAACGGAGACGTTCGGTGGCGGCGCGCGGCGTGGCGGGTGTATTTGATGCGGTTCAGGTAGGCAACAAGGGTGTTTCCACCCAGGGACAGAACCAAAGTGTGAGCAGGAGAGCATCCGGATGTTGTCTGATCGTTTCTGTTCGATCAGAAGGACAAAATAAAAAGCCGAGATGCGGGAGGTGCGCAGCGGACAGAATTTCGGTCACACTTCTCAGTTGAAACGCTTCTTTGCAGCTTCCCTCTCCCCTCCCAAACTGAGGTGGGACCCGGGTCACAACTCTTGGCGGTAAGGCCATAGCTGAGGGCTGACTGTTGGCACTTCTGCCTTGTGTTTAGGAGACCAAAAAGCAGTAACTCTTTGAAGATTTGCCTCAGCCTCTCGCGGAGTGTTGAGTCACACTCACTCGATGTTGACTTGTCTGTTCAGACCGTTCAGCTACTTCCAACCTGTCCCGTGTAACACGTTTCTTTAGCTGGTGTCGTGGGTTGACCCTGGCCAGCCGCCAGGTACCCACACAGCCGCTCACTCACTCCCCCCTTCACTGCTGAACAGGGGGAGCTCAGAGCTGGTGTAATGCCCAAGCGCTCTCTCTTGGTTGATCTCCATCTCTAACCGATACTTGTGTGAACTGCTGAACCCACTGCTCTTTTGTCTTTTTGTTAGAGAATGACTTACTGACCTGGCTGAACCTTTTCGAACCGGCGTTTGGGCCTTGAGGGATGCAGTTAAATTCAAGTGAACGAGTGTCCTTTGTGTAAAGGAAGGTTCTCCCAGTCCTGCAGCAGTGCTGACTCTTTTACCTGGCTCTTCATGGTGGTCTGGTTGTTTGAGAGGTTTTTAGGCAATTCTGCTTCTTTCATCTTTTTCATCCATTGTTGTTCCTGTTACGTACATCGTTGGTCGAGGCGTGGAGATTCCAAAGCAGCGATGCTGTATGTACCAGCAGCAAAAGGCCATCTCTATCCTAAAGAAATGGAGTTAAAGATTCTCGTGTTTATACTTGTGTTTTAGTCTTCTTACCAAAACTTTAACCGGGAAACTTTGTGCGGACTGTAAATACGTGAGTCTTTGACGTTAGCGTTTTGGCATTTGCTTGTTTTAACGTATTTTCCGTTCCGCGATGTGCCACGGAGCCAGCGGTTCTCCTGACGGGGTGGTTCAGAGCGCACTGCGCTCCTGGGCACCTTAAGACTTCAGGTTAAACAGCAGAGCTCGGCTGAAAGTTCTTTTAAGTGCAACTCGCTTTGTTTCGCAACGCTCTCGGTGTCTAAATGGAAGTTGCATCCCATAACATTTGGAGCCCGGGGGGAAGAGGAGGATGGATTGACTCTGTCGCGTTGGTTGCTCGCTACGTGTGTGTCGTTAGGGGGGTCATTTAGTACGATCTATAGCGCTGAGGTAGCGGCTGCCACACCTGGAAGTGCGAATTCTTGGCATCACGATGATGTCTTGGAGGACATTTCTATTAAGGGTTATTCTGTTCTAAGTGATGGGCGACGTTGGCTTTAACAGATCCCCTAGCCCTGCCCTGTGTACAGAGACCTCAAAGCAAAATGTGGTTAACTTGTGACTGGATTTTTTTTCCTCCTGACTTTGTCTTCTGCAAGATGTGCCTCCTGGGGAATAACAGAGGGACCTGCTTGTCTGTCTGACGCGCACTCTTCTCTGTACGCAAGGAGCTTTTGAGAGGGAAGGTCTCTGTGCTCTCTGGTGCTCTACAGCTGTTGTTGCTACCAGGAGTATTAAAGATTAGAAATGTTTAGTGTTGTAAGACTGATGACTTTGGGTCAAATTTTCCCCTTGGCTGTACGGAGGTCCTAAAACTCACAGGAGGTGGGAGCAGGGCCCCTCTCCTGCAGCTGCTCTCTACAGCCTGGCCCCCAAGGAACCCCCCAGATCCTGGTGCAGAATTTCCCCCCTACCCTAATGACGATCAGAACAGCGAGGAGTAACTATCTGTAGCTCGCCTCTTCCTCCAGACAGATCGGGCGCAGCGGTGCTGCCGTAACCGCACAGCTTTGGATGAGCCATCGCGTCGTAGGATATGAGAAAACCAGATCTGCAAGGGTGGGATCGAGCTGCCTCAAGGATCTTCGGTTCCTGTGTACCCTCGTGCCGTATTAATAATTTGCTGATGTTGTTGCAGTTGAAAACTTGAGGTCCTTTTACCTCGAATCCCTTAATATGGTTTTTTTTGTGTGACAGAGAATGATTTGGGCTTGCAGATCCTAAAAATGCAATTGAAGAACACTCTAGAAAAGAGCATTTCTTGAAATTGGGTCTTTGCTGGCAGTGTGCTTACCCCGGTGTTTCCCCTGGTGCCAACTAAAAACTCAGGAGCCTCCTACAGGAAGAACCTAGAAGTCTTTAAAAATGTTGAAATGGAAGTAATGTTGGTGCTTTGATTCTTTTTAGTAGTTGCTTATTATACGGGCAGTCATTGGGGTTTTGTTAGAACTTTCCCGTGTTCCACCAAAGGACAGCAGGAATCCAAAAGTTCATGTTCTGTTTGTTCATAATCGTGCTCGATTCGCAGGATTTATTGATGAGTGAAGTAGCGAAGAGGTTGCTTCTGTTTTACCTGGGTATCCTGGACTCTTCCCAGACTGGGTGAGGCAGTGCACTAGGGAATCAAAGTTGTCATGGGAGTTCTTAGGTGTTCTGAGGTAGTGAGATTTTTGGAGCCGTTTTTAAACTATTAGTGAAATAGGTGAGATAGAACAGGTCACTCTGGCAGTTTAAAAGGTCTGTTTGTTCCTTTCCTAGGCACTACATTGGCTTGCAGAAATTCTGCAGAATGAATAAATTGTCTGAGAAGCAGGATAATATAAAAAAAAACCAAAAAGTCACACATGGTTCTTGCTCCCCTATCACAGTAAACTTTGCCTGATTTTTTTTTTTTTTTTTAAATGATATTATTGGGCTTTTAATAGTGTTGGTCCTGGGGTTATTTTTTTGATGGTACAATTAGCGAGGGGCATTGTGTGAACAGGATGCATGCCTGCCAGGACCTTTATTTTTTGAACATGTGGTAACTTACGGGAAAAACCGATCCAGCCACAAATAAGACACGCTCGTTTAAGCAACGGTCCTAATGGCAGCAGCATCTCCCGCCGCGGTAAGACTCCTGCTTCTGGTCCAGGGATGAGGCTGGACTGGCTGGTCGTTAGTGTAGCTCATCCTGCGCCACGGCCAGGGCTAAAGGCAGCGTCTGCTGGTTTTGGAGAGCCGAGAGCCATTTCGTGTTCGAGCGCTCAACTTAGTTTGTCTCCAGCTCACCGCCGTGTTCTGCGGGAGGCAGCGGGCGGTGCAGATGAATCCCTGTTGGGAAGGACACGCGTCGCTTGCCGTGTCTGCGGTCTTTCCAGAAATATTCCAACGTGAAGGAGAACGGAGTCCGGCTGGAAGCAGGAGCCGTCGCCTGGCTTGGGATGTGTCCTAGATGTGGCCCTGTTTTGCATGATCGTGGAGCTGAAGAATTTGCAAGGCGATGCCTCTAAGGTGCCTCTAAGAAAAAAAAAAAAAGGAAGTTTTTGCAATCAGAATCTGCTCCAGATGATAATTTAGAAACACAACCAAGAGAGCCCCAGAGTAATACCATTAAAGCTGCAGGCCCCAGAAACGAAGCGTCAGAGAAATGCCGGCCACCCGGTTTCACTTGGTGGGTTGACTCCGAAGCCTAAAGATCGCAGGTAAAATCAGTGTGCTTTTTAACCTTTCTTGCTGCTCACGGTCTCAGAATGCCTCCCATGATATTTTTTAGCTGATGAAAAAGTCTTACGTGTTCCCTGCTCAGCCTCCAGATCTCCAGCAACCTCCCAGACAACCTACGTGGGGCAGCTCAGTGCTCTCTTTGCCGTTGTCTGCAAGAGTCCCTCAACAAACAAAATTCCACTTCCAGGCAGACGTTACGAGAAACCTAGCCTTGATCTTAATTATATTATTTCCCTTTTAATGCATTCGAAAATTTGCAGTTCAAGAGGTAAATGAGGGTGCTGGAAATGTTGAGTTTGGCGAGCAGTGGGTTGCTGGGTTCTGCAGCTCTGCGGAGCGCGGGCTCAAGTTCTCGGGAAAATCAGAGCTCTGATCTTGGCGTGGTTTTGCGTTCCCTGCGGTAGGGTGAGAAGTGGCATTGTTTTTAAGGTTCTTCCAACCTGGAGTTAGTTATTCCCCGGTTATCTTGATGTCAAAATGGAACTTACTGTTCCGTTACTTCCTCAACTGCGTTCCAGATGCAGTACTTCCAAAACCTCCTAAAAATGTCTTTTTTTTTTCCCCTGGTCGCTGGTCTGATCAGCATTTAGTAAAAAACCAGGGTGATTGCAGCTGGGTTATGAAGATCCTCAAAGGCCAAGCTCGACAGCTCCGTGGTTTTCAGCGTGTCAGCTCCCCGTCCTTTCGCTCCCGCGGCTTTTGGCTTTGGAGGTACCTCCTCTGCACCCGGAGAAGGTTGGGTGGCAGAACTTGTGCTGTGGAACGCAACCAGCGAGCAGCGCTCCTGCCTTAAGCAGCTCCTTTGAATTTTCCGTAAGCTCTCCAGGGCTATTTTGTTTGACCTTTATTTAGTTAGAGTATCCCTTCTAGGAAAGCAATTATTGCCAGCCCCTTGGGTGGTTGCTGTGAACCGGGTTTCGCTGTACCGGAGCAGTTGTGGTCACAGGCGCTGTAGTTAAGCATCAGCTCTGGTTTATAACCCTTTCTTCTTCATAATCTGGAATAAAACGGTTCTGGTTTCAAAGTTTCCATAGCTTGTCTCAGTGTGGTAGTGATTTAGGTGTTGAGTCTGGCTTTTTTTTTTCTAACTGTATTGAATTAGAGAGGAGAAAGACTTGATTTTTGTCTGTGAGTTTTGGTTAAATTGTTTTATTATTCCAGTTGCATTAGAAGTTTGAGGAGCGAAGACTTTGAAGAGCAAATCCTATTATTCCAAATAGGAGGCAGCGTTGAAAAACCTGTCTATTTTGAGAAGCCAAGCAGAAATTTAAAAGAAAAATTAATTAGTTGGACTCATGGATGCTTACTCTGATAGCTTCATGAGTAAGTAGTGAGAACCTTTCCATGAGTTCCTTGAGCATTTCTGTTAAGTGCCCCCACAGAGATACTCGGTCTCACAAGACTGCAGTTTAATCTAGCTCAAGGACTTTACAAACTCCGCAAACCAAAGACCTCCTTTTTTTCCCTTTTAAATTTATACTCTAGAAACATTTAGCAGCGTCTGTTAATGCTGAGCTATGAAGCATCTCAGTGTCAATAAATGTTCAGATTTTCCTATGGAAAAAAATAACTTGGATTTAACATCTGTATCCTATGTTATAGGTTTTTCTATTCCCTTCTTTTTTTCACTTGGTTAAATATATCTCTCTATTTATTGCTGCGGCATAGCCTTAAAAAATCCCAGTATATTCAGCTTGACCAAGTAACACAGTGCAGACCGTTGCCTCTCAAGTGCTGGATTTCTTAACCCCATGCATCAGTGCCACATTCTGCTGTTTCTGTAAACGAAGTAAAAAAACTCCAAGGGCTGAGAATGAAACAAGACTATTTTTTTTTTCTTTAGGAATTTCTCTTTAGATTCTCGGGCATTGATTTAAATGTATGAACAGCGATATCGAACCCTGAAAATTTCCAGGGTTTTGAGGATTTCGGTGCAAGAAGAGCTGGTGTGAGGATATACCCCCGTGTGTACGCAAACCCGCCGTCATTTGTCCTGTGGATAGGTTGGTTTAGGGTTTTACTTTTATTGAGACAGAAACTGTGACCTTACTAGTGTATGAGATTCAGAGACTTATATAGGAACAAGGTAAAACCACAGGTAGGAATTGCTGAATAATTACCTTTAGACCAACCTGAGCAAGAACCTTCCCAAGAGGGCAAGCTCATTTAATGGTTCCTAAAACTCAATCTTGTGGATGTCAATGGTCATGCTTGATTATTTGCGGCAGTGTTTTATGAAAAAGCAATAAAAATGCATTGGGAGTGTACAGAGGAAAAAGGGAACAATAAATGGGTTTAGTTTTTCAATTGAGTCCCTTCGGTGAGAACAGGTAGAGGCTGCGTTTCATGCTGCTGTGCCTTAGCTATTTGAAATGTGCGGATGTGTGTGGATCTACCCGAACCGCTGCCGCGCTCTGCTAGCTTATGATCGACAAGAGACCAGCAATGAGAGCAAAAAATTCTTATGTTTGGTTTGGAGAGAAGGCAATTACAGTTACGGTTAAAGGATTAACCTGTTTTTCCAGCTACCTGTACGCCCTTTAGAGAGCCACTCTAACAAGCACAAAGCTTGGCCAGAGGTAGAAGGCATCGTGTCCTACGCTCTAGATTATTCCTGATGTTAATTACACTCTTCCCCTTCTTTCCTTCCCTCTTCTGGGCTCTGAAAAACGTCCCGCAGTAGCAAACGCTGCAGAAGTGACGATGGAACAGCCCCGAATACCCGGTGACTTGACTCAACCGGGAACGTCTGCGCGCGTTGGGTACCAATGTAGGTTACACACGCTTGTGATGCTTTCAAGAAGTCGGGGAGCGGGTAGCGCTGCGGGGAGAATAGCCGGTTCTCACGTGATTTGAGGTGTTAAAGGTAGGCTGAGTGTTTTGGTGGATAAAACATTGGCCTTTCGACCTTGGTTCCCGTCCAGCTAGAGATCTGGAAATAAATGAGTTTACTGCTGACACTCCAATCCCAGCAGACGAAACTTCACACCAAAATGCCCCCGCGTGTCATTTGTCACATTTGGCATCTGCTGCTAAGAAAAGAGCAAGAAGCGACCTGGCGCAGAGATGTAATCATCTTTCACCTTCCTGCTGGGGGTGGGAGTGTAACGGGGACAATCCAGAAATGCTTTCAAGTCTGAGCCTCTGAGCCACCTCCAGACATCGGCGGCTTCTGCAAACTTGTTACTTGTAGGAAATCACCTGCCATTAGGTTTGTGCAAAGGCTTTTGAAGTAGACTGGCTAGAAAGTCATGATTTTTTCACATTTATTTATTTATTTATAGGAATGCTGTGAAAGTTGTCCTTGTAGGAGTAAGTCTGAACATGTACAACATTGTCATGTGCTACTCTCATTGAAACAGCCCAGTAACTGCCGTGCATTTATTACATGTAATTGCAACTGACAATGTTTCCGGTGTGTCTAAAACTTAAATTTGGAAAAAAAAAACCAAAAATCACTATTTGGCCACAAAATAAAACACAGCTACTACATAAAAGTACGTGTATTCTTTGAAAGCTTTAGTAAAAGTGAAACTAGAGTGCATAAAAACTCTTCAATCCCAGAGTTTTTTAGGCTGAAGTGATAAACCAGAAATGCTCTGTAAAGCGCGCACATTATTTATTAAATCCTGCCATTTCAGCATCGACGGGCAAGTTGCCGAATAAGAGTATCTGCCCAGAGGAGATGGTAATTTCCAAGCTGGGGTGTGCTGGGGAAACCCAGAGGAGAGAGGAACTGAAGTTTGGTTTGCTGGGTTCTGCTAACTTCCCTCTTGTGGCCATAGAGCCATAGGACCATGGCATCTCCTTCTGCACAAGCCTTCACACTGAGGAGAGGATTGCAGAATAGCGGTAGCTGTGGGGAATGGGGAAATTTAACCCTTTGCAGAGAGGGAGGTAGCAGCCTGGCTTTCTTCTAGGGCTGTGGCTGTGCATCGGGGCTGGCCCCCAAAGGAAGAGGTAGGAGGAGCGCAGGTTTGACCTTAATGCACGGGCTTTGCCGTCACCTTCTTGAAAGTCGTAGACAGAAAGCAGTATTTGTTGATTTTCCTCTGATAGGGAGGTCGCGGGCTTTCTTCAGAAAGGATGCGATGAATCTCAGGCTTCCAGTCGCTGTCAGAAGATTTTCCACGCTCAAGAAATTGTCTGTTGGGTTAACACCTCTGAAGGTGTGTAAAGCCTGCGGTGTTTTGGGGGTATGTTGCACATCAAGAACTGGTCCCAAATTTCATTGACATAATGGCGTTTCCAAAGAAAATAGACACCTCGGAGCCGTATCTGTTGAATTTGCTTCTTGAGTTTGTCCAGGCAAACCTCCAAGCTGGACAGAAAAGGAAGAGAAAGCTGCCTTATCCATATTTGTTTGTGGGTTTGCTGGACGTTACTGATTTCCTGAGCCTCAGTCTCTGCTACTGCAGTGCTTGGCGAGAGCGACCAGATCAGGAGACTTTTTGAATAATAGGTTTGAGAAGTGGGCAAGGATAATGCTCGAACCTGTAATTCAGGCTGTTGTTGCATAGGTTACAAAGGATTGATTGGCTTCTGGGCACGCTGTTAGGTGGTTTGCTCTTCCTTTGTTCAGACTTGTGAAAAAAAAAATTAAAATGAGGATATGGGTAGTAGTATTATCACTCCCTTCAGAAGAGAGGGCTTTTGGAGGGATTGTCTCAGTATTCTCATTCTCAGGTCTTCATTTAGATGATGTGACTTCCCCTAACTCCATGGAAGTCAATAAGGTTTATGCCAGAACCGTGGCACTCTGTAAATTAAATATTAGAAGCGGTGTTTGAAGTTTCAAGCCCTCCCTCCTCCTGCTAGCTCAGATTTTCTGCTGCTGTGCTTTTTTCTTTATGCCTGAGCACCTTGCTGACAAGTGCTAATAACAAAATGCCAAGAGAGGGTCCAGTTGGAGTTACCACGCATTAAACATTCTGAACTTGTCCTTTTGCTCATAGATTGTGCATAATTAATAATTAAACGGTTGCAGTTGTAATGGGTTGACCTTCTTGAACTGTTCATTATTCACAAGGCAAAGACATCACTCAAACTTTTTTTTCCTACTGCCCTTCCCCGATCTCGCTCTGTGAGCACAGTTTGGCTGGTTTTGAGAAATCCGAGGCTGATCTTGCCTTCTCCTGCAGCAGATCCTGGTTGCAGCGATGTGGTTTGGGTGCTCAGGGCAGTAGCCAGTCTTGGGGATAAAGCCTCCTGGGGCTGTAAGAGGCCAATGGTCCCTTGACCCTCAAAACTGTTCCTGCAGTTACTGCCATTTGGGCAGCATCCCCACTATACAGGTCTTCATGATATTGGTTGAAAGATAGAGTATTTAACAAAAACAGAAGAACCATTACTCAGTTTAAAATGAGTATACCTGTTCCTTGCTCCTTTAAAATCTTGATTTTCTGCTCTTTTTTTTGCCTCTATATTAGGATTTCAGTGCAGGTGGGTAAAATAAGGCAGGCCATCGGAGTGCAGCCGCACTGTTCCCTGCTCTTACATCCAACGTGACCGTATTGCGTCATGCAAGTGGCGTAGACCTGGTAGAGACACGTAGCTTTGCTTGATTTCCTCAGATTCCCATCCTTTTGAGCGTTAAAGTCCAGGGAGCTTCAGGATACAATATAGGATGTGTTTACTTTGCATAGTCTTGAAAATATTAAATTAAATACCTCGTACGACGAGAGTGTGGTTGCTCAAGTTACAGAGGTAGCAACAGCAGCGCTTCCTCTCGTCAGAAATTGCTGGGAAAACAAAGTACTCCTGCCTTGCCACTTCTCAAATGGGCTTGCGTAGAGCAGGATCAGGAACTGAAATCTTTCAATTATTGATTTCCCTGGGCAGATACTGAATGGGTGGTTTTTTCCTTCCAAGGTAAAATGCAGTGTTTGGGGCAGCTTTTCAGGGTCCACCTTTGGAAGCAGTTGAGGGTCCGTCCTTCCCTGGTTCAGCTCAGCCCAAAACCTGCCTCCTTCTTCCCTGTCTTACCTAGGCTGGAAAGTAGGAGTTGGCTCATACCTACAGGAGCGAGGATCAAGTTTTTATCTGCACTGACCTGCTCGCGCTCACCAGCAAGGATTTCCTTGAGATTGATGCACTCTCCCAAAAGGCTTGCAATTGTTCAGTCACGTAGCCAGTAAATTTGTGGCTGCCCAGTCTAAAATCCTTGGGAAGAGCGTATCAAAGCATCCGGTTTTCATGCTGAGATCCCGTTGGTGTTATCTCCAAGCACCCACGTCATCTTTTCCTGAGCTCCTGAGAGCAAACCAACCATGGCCGTGACCATCAGGTCTACAGCAGCAGAGAGTGAGCCTGGATGGGGATTAAATACCTGCGTTGTACAGAAAAATGTGCAAAAATAATAAAATAGCTCTTTCAGCCAGGTGAAATTTTCTTGCGTGCTTGTGCAGGAGCACCTTGTCTCCTGGCCGTGCCACGGTACAGGAGCTGTGTGATCAAGGGGTTAATTCTGATGGAGCAACTTCTTCCTTTGCCTGCAGGAACCCTGATGCCACCTGAGCTTGGGATGGCCTGAGTGGCACGCTGGCGGCTTCAGAGCAGTTCATCAGCTTCTCCTCCCCTCTTGTAATGAAGTTTCACCGTGTTAGGGATCTGTCATCTCTTTGTGATTGCAGAAATTATCACCTGCCAAATGAGTGTGAAGTGCCCTACGCCTGTCCTGTTCCCCAGCATGGACTACTCCGAGCTGGCAACCCCTTCAGAGGAGGGACTGTCACAAGCTCCTCGCTTGCATTTTACTTAAACAGTGGGGATAGGTTGCCAGGTAGAGCCAGATTCCCAGGGAATGGGCTCCCAATTGCTTTGCCCTGTAGTTTTCAGAGCGATCCGTAATACGTGCCCAGAGTATTTCGTAGAATCCCAGGTTGGAAGGGACCTCAAGCATCATCTGGTCCAACCTTTCTTGGCAAAAGCACAATCTGGACGAGATGGCCCCGTGCCCTGTCCAGACAAACCTTACCAATGCTGGGGACTCCACCACCTGCCTGGGGAGGTTATCCCAATGGCTGATCGTGGTGGGAAATTTTCGTGTGGTTAGTAGGTCGAGAGAGGTCCTCCTGCCCCTCTACTCTACCCTGGTGAGACCCCATCTGGAATATTGTATCCAGTTCTGGGCCCCTCAGCTCAAGAAAGACAGGGAACTGCTGGAGAGAGTCCAGCACAGGGCAACTGGGATGATGAAGGGAGTGGAGCATCTCCCTTATGAGAAAAGACTGAGGGAGCTGGGGCTCTTTGGTTTGGAGAAGAGGAGACTGAGGGGTGACCTCATTAATGTTTACAAATATATCAAGGGTGAGTGTCACGAGGATGGAGCCAGGCTCTTCTCGGTGACAACCACTGATAGGACAAGGGGTAATGGGCTGAAACTGGAACATAAGAGGTTCCGCTTAAACTCGAGAAGAAACTTCTTCTCAGTGAGGGTGACGGAGCCCTGGCACAGGCTGCCCAGGGAGGTTGTGGAGTCTCCTTCTCTGGAGACATTCCAGACCCGCCTGGACACGTTCCTGTGTAGCATTATCGAGGCGTTCCTGCTCTGGCAGGGGGATTGGACTTGATGATCTTTCGAGGTCCCTTCCAATCCCTGACATTCTGTGATTCCCACATCCAGTTGAAATCTGCCTGGGAGAAACATGTACCCATTCCCCCTCCTCTTTTCCATGCGACTTCTAAAAAGGGGTTCTCCATCTTCTTGTAGTTCAATACGTGGTGGTAAATTGATTTTCCTACCTGTTCTGCTTTGAGCCTGTCCCACCTGGGAAAGTGGCTTTTGTCACTTTGCGTACAAGCCCGGGAAGGGAGAACGACGGGGAGAGGCCAAACCAGCTGGGTTCCACACTGTATGAGCCAGGCTGTCGTTTTGCTCCGCGTTTTCTGTATTAATATGAATAATTTTCATGCGCCGTTCCTTGAAGTGAAGAAAGTTTAATTGTGCTGCTTATTTCCTCATGTTCCTACCACTCTCCAGTGGAAACCTTCCTATATTGATGTCATTTATAAGTTTAGAAACAATAACCTCTCCCTCGCCCGGTCTAAGTTCAAAGAGAATTTGGACACGTTATATCAAACACTCCTTGCATTTAATAGGAGTCTTTGAAAATTGTAAAGCAATTTTGGCTTCTCCTTTTACTCTTCAGTTACTTTTGATTTAATTGTATTTTCCAGCAGTTTCCAATTGTTTGAATTGGAAACAAAGCCTTAATAAGAGTTCTAGTTAATTTTCTGTCTTGTAATTACCGATCTCATTTTTCTGATAATTGGCCACAGCAATTATATGTATATTTACTAATCACATAGGAGGCTCTGCAGTTGTGTCTATCTGCCGCCATTGATAATGGCACACACATTGCAGAGGTGCTTTTATCATCTTCTTTTTTCCACTACATCAAAGCCATTTCCCCGCGTTCTCAATAATGAATACATGCATGCATTTGACACAGTTGTGTGCTAGAGAAATTGTTTGGCTCCCACCAAATGCTGCACGCTCTGAGTTTCTTGCCTGCAGCGCTGGAAGGTTGTATGTAATGATATATTGCTCATCCAAATGGCCAAAGCACTCCAAAGCGCAGTGAGATTAAAATAAGTCATTCCTTTGTTAATTTAAATAGGTGCATGTATCATACTTTGCCGGGTACTTTGTGTAGGGATGTCAGGGAGGAAAAAAGCCGCCGAAAGGTATTTTTAATAGCAAATGAGAATAGATGAGAATGGAGTCATTTGCAGCTGCCTGTTTTATGTGGCTCTCTTGTTCCAACTGTAGGTCTAATGAGATGACACTGTTAAAGTACTCTGCAGTGTAATTTCATTACATCCTGAGCTGTTACACTATAAACACAGTGGAGCTCTCTGTCATTCTTGGAAAAACTCCTAAATTCGTAAAGCCCTTTTTTTTTTTTTTTTTTTGCAAATGGTGATGTTGTTTGTTCCCTGTTTGTAATTTTTTTTTTCCTTGTGCTCTTAATTTCTTTTTTTTTTTTTTTTTTCCTTTCGTAAATACTGGGTGGTTATTTTCTGCCACCAGACTGATAAATCCTGCAGGTTTTTTCCCTCTTAAAAATTCTCTTGCCTTTTAAATCTAGAGCAGGCAGCATCTGAGGACAGCCTCTAAAATGAATAAGTGTAAATAAACATGAGTGTAAATAAATAGCAAATGCAGTGAAAGAAACAAAGGTCAACACAAGAATAATTTCACAGCTCTTTGTTAATTACAAGACCATTTGTGTGTTACTTAAATAATCATTAATTTCTCATTTACACTTTCCCTACCTTCCTTTTTACCCTGTGGCTATCATTGTCCTTTTTTCACCTCCCCTCAGTGTCTTTCCACATGTTTTTACCCATTGTGTAATACTCATTAGTTGAAATTCAGTGTTTTATAACACATTCTCAGAAGAATTTGTACCTTTCTCCCTCAGATTCTCTGCGTGAAAAGGAGGCTTTGTCGCTTCCTTCGGGGTTTGGTTTTTTTTTTTCCCCCCTTTTCCTTTTGCGCTCGCTTTAATATAAGTCTCCTTTTAAAATAAATGAAAAAATATATATCTTCTCTCTTTCTGACTCTGCTTCTTGTTTCAATCCAATCCCAGGAATCGCCCGTCCTTCCAGCCGGGGAGTTCTCGGAGCCATTTGTACACTTCATCACTCAATGGTGAGCTCGGTTTGCAAACATGCCGTGCCCTCGCTGTAAATGATACATGCCATTAACTCCGCCGCTCCGCGAGACCTTATGGCTTCCCTTGCATCCTTGCCCAGAGAAGAGGGACTTGGGGGCCTTGGGCAGATGGGGCAGCAAAGCTAAGCAAACTGTTTAAATTATGTAAACGTTATTTACACAAAGGGTCGTAAAAGTACTTACGAGGGGGTTTGGTTTGGGTTGGGTTGCTTTTTATTTTATTTATTTAATTTATTTTTTTTTTTGCTCTTTTAATAAACCTGGCCTGAGCGTGGGTGCAGTCTTGTGTGTCGAGACTCCTAAGAATTCATCTGGGGGTAAAGAGGCCACAAAGACTCACGTGTGTATTATCATTATTCGGGGCTTTTAAAAATATTACTTACAAAATTGCCTCAATATTTAGAAAGGCGAGCAGCCTTGATTAATTCATTGGCTTTTCAGTAAGTAATTTTTACAGAGAGTCGTATTTTAAAACACACCGCTGGGTGTATTTTCTTTCCTTAAAACTGGCGAGTTCGTTGAAAAACCTTTTCAATTAAAGGAGGATTGGGGAGAGGAGGAGTTTGTAGAATAGAGAATACCATCCTTGAGCGACTGGAGAGTAAAAATCTTAAGGGTAAGCTAGCCTAAAGGAGCAAAATGAAAGGGAAGACCTTTTTTTTTTGTTTTTAACTGTCCCCCCACCTCGAAAAAAAAATATAAAGGGCATCCATTTATGTATGGAAAAAAAAAAAGAAAGGTTAAGGGTATGTATGGCAGAAGACCCAAGCTCAAATTTTGTGTTTGGTGGGAGAAGCGTCCATCCCTTCGATGAATGCTCTGGGGCTGAGCTGTGCTAAATCACACGGAGCCGCCTCGGCGCGTGGCTCCGCCCGGCCAAGGGGGATCCTGCCCCCGGGCTTGGTCCTCCTGGAAGCCCCCAGCCCCACGCGGGGCTCGGGGTCGGGATTCGCGACACCGTCGGGTTCTCCGGCGTGCGCCACGGCCCCCTGATAACGTTGGGTTTGGAATACCAACCCTCAGGTACCTCTCCGGACTGAGAGAGGGTGTAACAAATAACAGAGGCAGGAAAAGCAGGCTGATTATCGGTTAATTAAAGCAGCTAAATAATTAAAGTTCGTGTAACGTAGGCTTCTGTTTTCAATAGTTTCAGTTTACAAAGAGCGGCGCAATTTGGAGGATTCTGCCGCGCCAAGTAACTGGTGGTGGGAGGGTCCTGCCCTTTTTATCCTTGCGAAAAAATGGACGACAGACTGTTTAAAAAAAGAAAAAAAAAGAAAAAAAAAATCTCATTGAGGCAGAGGGAGGGATAACCTGTGTTAAAATTTCCACAGATGTCAAACCGAGGCATAACTGATGGCAGCTAATAGCCTCGTTTTCCCCCGGGGACGCAGCTACTTTGGTCTGTCAGATTAGAACCGCTCCCGACCTCCTGGGCAGGCGGCTCGCCTCGCTCGCTGGTGCCCACCCTGTCTGAGGTGCTCGTAGCTGTTCGTAGGGAAGGTGAATTGTATCGGTCCTGCCTCCTCCGATTCGCGGCGCGGATCGCGTTGTGGTTCAGGTGTGGTGTTGCGTGGGCTGTGCTTTTTAGCGGGAAGCGCTACGGTTGGAGGAGGAAAAAAAGCAAATAAGAAGAACCCATCTATTGTTTAAGCGGTCGGTTCCCAGTAAGTATTGGAGGCGTCGAGTGAACGGCGTATCAGACTTTATGACTTTATGGCAATTACGCCCTGAACACCGGCGGTTTGGATGTAATCCAATTAGTCAGTAGGCGGCTCCTGATGGTCACCTCCGTGCCATGTTATTGTGTTCCTTCATGCAGCTAAGCACAGCCTTCGGTGGCTAATTGCACCTGTTGCACGGAAAGCTAGGACTATTTGGATGGGAAACATGATCTTATAAACAGGTTAATGCTGCGTAATGAACTATCACCCTGCGGTGTAATGGAAATAAATGTGGAAAAATTAAGGTAGAAACCCCAGGGTATTGCGCGTTCTCCTGAAGCTGGTTAGTGTTAGAGTGAGATTTCCCACCTGTTTTATATAATACTTTGCATCGAGCTACATAATAAGCCCTGGCAAAATGAGAATCAACTTGCCTGCCTTCTGAGCTGACTGGTTTTCAATGATCTCTGTATTTACACTGTTTTGAGGGTTACAAACGGTGTAGACCACTGCATCCTGTAAAGGAGGGATGGGAGGGAAAGAGGAAACCCATTAATGTTTTGGCCCTCTTAGGGAGCCATCACTGGCACATGGTGAAGACTAAGAAATACATTGAAATTTGGTGTGAAAAGAGAATATCTTCAATACTTAAGCAAGTAGAATAAATGAGCTGTGTTTATATATGAACTCTTTTTTTTTTTATGACACACAGCATGAAAAAGCAACCAAAGGAGAGGCCAGCACCTGAAGATTTAATGGTAAGTGAAACTTTAGAGCCCCTCAGTATGTATTTGTATTTTTATTCATGTATCCATAGAAGTTTTGTGGGTTTTCTTCTGCATTTTTCAGAATGTACAATAGTAAATCTAAACTCATTCTGGCGTGTGCAGCAATTCTGTATTTACAGCAAGCACATAAACCAAAGGTGGAATTCTGATTCCAATGGAGTTGATTTTGCTGTTACCTTCGTTGTGGCCAAAGCTTCACCTGTGACTTGGGGAGTTCATACAGAACTTCCGTAGCCAGCATCAAGTTTCAGTCAAAACCATTTTGATACCGAACGCACACTTTTTTTTTTTTCAGTTCGTATGTCCAGGGATTGCAGCTGAATGTAGGTCGCTCTGTCATAATTTGGCAATTTTAACCTTTCAAAATCTGGAGATTGGGAACGGAGCGTGTGGTCAAAATAGCGTATTTTTTAATGAAACGCAGGAGCCGCCGTTTTCACTTCTGGTCGTGTAAAGTGAAACTAGATTGGCTGCAGGAGACAGGGTTAATACGTGGCGTTGGTCTGTCCGTGGAAGGGCTCTCAGTGTTGGAATCTGAGCTCAGAGAGCGCTGCTTTTCCTTCCAACTGTCTGTTTTTTTCAGTAAGGCAATAATGAGATACCTGCACTCAAGCTGGTCCCTTGTGGCTGTGCGGGAGTGCTGTTTTGACTGTTTTTAAGCAGCTAAAAACATCCTATATCAAACAATTATTACAAATATTTGCAGTAGCTTACATTGTAGGTAAGAGCTGCGGTCCCTTCTGACTCACATTTAAGCGTTTCATTACTTTTCTTTATATGCTGTGTTTCCTGTAACTTGGAGGCTTATGTAAAATCGTCGTTATGTATTTCCCGCGCATTAAATACCTAGGAGTAATTTTAAAAGGAGAAGAGCACGTTCGCGTCATCTCATTTCTTGCTTACAGGCTGTGAGCTGCGAGTAGAATAAACAAGTGTTTCTGTTGCAGCTCTTCTCTAGTTAAAGGCTAATCTGCGAAGGTGCCCTGGGGCAGGTATCTCACAATCCAGACTAGTCTCAATTTAGAACCTGGTTAGGAAAGTGTTTAACTGTGAATCTAATTATTAAGGGTATTAACTTTGGTAGATCTACATTTCAAGTTAGGCAAGTGAAATACCTTGGTAAAATGAGGCCTTGAAGTTTATCGGAGCCCCTCCGCTTCGCGGTGCTGCGCGTCTCGCAGGAAAGGCTCACACTGCCTCATTTTGTCTTTTTTTATTAACTTTTGACGGTTGGAAAATTCTCGCAGTTAGTCACATCTGAGAAAACTTGGAACAGGTTCTAGAGATGTAGACACATTTACCTTGTGCACTATTATGCTATGGCTGGATAGCTTGGCTATTAAAACAACGGAATAGGGTTTCATAAAACCTATATCTGTTTGTAAATGCGTGTTCCAGTGATGCAATAGGCCTGCCACTTATAAATAAAACATCTGCAGATCGCACATACCCCCATAAGTATATATGTATGTTTGTAAGCAATAACACCACTCCAGGGTGTAGAGTCATAAAACTGAGGCCAAAGGGTGAGTGCCTGCAGTACCAGGGAAGTGTGCAGATTTATCTTTACAACTACATGCCCTGGAGTGTGCTAGTCCCCTTTTAAGGAGGTATTTTGTAAAATAATTTTAAAATTATAGCGGCTCAGGAAAAAAAAAAACGAAAAAAAAAAAAAGCAGCCTTCCTACTTTTTAAACAAAATCTTTGGTTTAATGCGTTTTTCCCCTCGCGTTACGTTCTATTCAGTTACAAATGAACTTGCAACAAGAAGTACCAAAGCAGGAGGTAGGCTGGCTGCTGAAATCACGAAGTGACCCAGTCCTTGCCTGCGATGTGGCTGTCCCTGTAAGCTGCCCTAAATTCCCTCCTCCAGGCTGATGGGCTGGGAGCACCCCGTGCTTTTCGGTAACAGACTCGCTGTCAGCTCTCTGGTTGCTCATCCAGTCGAGCCCTTCACTCAGCCGGTCCTGTCAAGGAGCACTTTATTTACAAAACTCATATGCGTACACGTACATCCGCATAGTATGTCTGTAACACACACAGTGTACAGGTACGTCCGTGTACATAAATCACCATACTTTTTTGGACAACAGGACCGGAACAAAAGCTGTTAAATCCCATCTGAATCCTAGAGTCGCTCACCACAATATCCTTCTAATTCCACACCGTCGGTTTCCGAAACCTCCGCTGTAGTTCTGATGGAGATCTCCTTGTTACCTGAGCGATGCAGGTACTATCAGTGAAATCACGGACTTGTCAAGGTCAACTCAGCGTTGATTTAAACGAGAGCAGGATCTCACCTTGTTCTTTGAGTTTTGTGGGGTTTTTTTTTTTATATTTTTTTTAGAAGAAATGTACTAGCAAGGATGAAAGGTGTAACGTGATAATTGTTCGCTTCAGACAAAACAGTGGAGTGCAGGCTTTCTCCCCTATGGACCTTAACCGTACTGGAAGTCACTATTTTGTAACCAATTTAGTATAATTAAAGACTGAAGGCAAAATGAAAGGAGCAGAACATCAGTCTTTTTCTACTCTCCTGATAATCGGCGAATTGTTAAATGCACTTTAAGAGCCGACTAACAATACCTGGAGTGCCAGATTGGCAACTCCGGCGAAGTCACGGGGTTACCTCAGGGATGGATTTACCCCGTCTATCGTGTTAGGGAGCCCTTTTTTATAAAAGTCACTATGCATATTTTGTCAGAAAATAGGGCCAAAGCCAAGGTTGTATGAAATTCCTGTATAAAGTCAGGCTGTTTGCTACCATAGATATTCTTGTGCAAGCGAACATCAGATTTCCATAAGAGCTGGCATACATATTTATACCTGGTCACTGTACCTGTTCTTCCATACACCTATCTGCAAAACGAGACGTCACATTGGTTTCTCTCTGTGCACACAGATTTAATTGTTTCAAAGTATTTTAAATTAACAGACTTGTTCCACAGGAGGGAAAACAATAATTTCACTGAGCAATGCAAAAATCGTCCACCCAGGCAAAGGACCACTCTTGATAATTCAACGGTGGTTATCCTGAACCTCGTGCTTACAGTGCCTGCTCTTTTGTCTCCAGTTTGTTCCCTCTTCAGAAGAGAAAGGCATGCAGTCCATTAAGTTGAACGTCCTCCCGTTTCAGCGCCAGGGAAGCCCGCGCAACATCTTAGCGTATTCATCTGCCTCTCTTCTCTCATTTTCCAACCAGAAAAGGAAAAGCATATCAGTACTTTGGTGTAAATCTTTATTTTTGGGGTTTTTTTTCCCCCTGAACTTCCTGTCTTGGTTTAAACCGTGGAGTTTTCCAGCACCATTTCATGCACGTGTATTTAATGAGCGTGCCATGACGGCGTAGGTGAGGTTTGAACTCCCGCCTCGTGCCGTGTGTGTGGGCAGGCATCCGCGGGCTGGTTCGGCTCAGGAAGCTGTAGGTCTGACTGTATTTACGGTATTTTTCAGCAGCTTTCCATTCTAAGCTCTATTTAATGGAATCTATGCATAGTAAGTAATCAGGTCAGAGAGAAGCAACATCCCCTGTTTGAGATCAATCGCTGGCTAATACTTTATCTAGGCCACTTTATTATCTCATGCTGATTCCATTCCCATTCTCCTCCTCCTTTGTAGCATGCACTTCAGCTGTGGTAAAAGTACGTATCGCATACATATTAAAAACATATACCCATTCTATCTGTATGTAAATGCGTGAGACACAGCTGGATATTGCAGGAGTTTGATTTACTAATAGTTATTATCTGTTCTAGCTGTTCAGAGGCAAAGAGAGTTTCAGAAAACAAGCTAGCGCAGAAATTGCCTTTATGATATCACTATCCTGCTTTGGTAATTGTTTAAAATCTCTTCTTTAGCTGGAAGCTTGGCCTTTTATTTTGCAGGTTGTACGCGCTTTTGAGAAAGCCGGCGGAATTGTCCGAGTCTCTGCTTGACTTTTTTGTTAGTGCAGCATTGAACTCTACTGCGCTATATACGGCTATTTAAGCAAAAGCGGTTTACTTAAAGAAATTGTATCTGAAATACGAAAAGTCAAGCACGTCGCAGTCTCTCTGTTATGCTTTCCCCTGAACGCGTAGAAGTACAGCCTTTAAGACACTGCGTGGATTTCTCAAGGAGGGTATTGGGCAGGGAGAGGCAGTGCTTTTGGCCAAGGATACCGTCACCTTCTGCACGTCACTCCTGCACGGATCTAGGTTTTTTTAATTTAAATTACCGATGCTGTTTATGTTGGCGTTTTATTCATTTACAAGATTGTATGGCAAATGGTACGTCAAAACCACTGACCTGCTGAAAAACGTGGGGTTTTTTTTTTTTGCTCTGTATTTTCTTTTGATGCCTGGTGCAATTTTGAAATTTCTCATTCCCTTTGCACTCAGCAATCCCTCTCTCCATTTTAGGAATGGCATTTAGACCAGGCACCCTTATCTCATGAGCTACAATGGGCTTTTTTTTTTTTTTTTTTCAGATAGATTGTATATTTAAATGTGTTAAGATAGATGTCAAGTTATTACAGACTCTCAACAACGTATTCTGGCTGGCTGTTCCCTTATTTCCAACATGTATAGCAAATTAAAAATCTGAAGCTTTGAAGTAGCTATATTTTACTAGCTATATTTCAGATAGCTGTATTTTAGGTAGCTATATTCTGGAGGGTCTGCACAATAGCACCCCTTACCAGGTGGAGCTAAACTTGTTGGCAGCTCATTGTGGTAGCTCGAAGGAAATACTTTGCTGGTTTAAACAAACAAATGGAGGATCGTCATAATCCTACCTAGATTTTCGTGTAAACCTCCAGAATAAAGCAGATAAACCACTGCCACTTAGGTTTGTCAATAAAAGCGGGTTCCCCCAGCAGCTAATTTGGTTTTTGCGTTATGGCAGCTGACTGAGTAGCTGAGGTCGCTGCACAGGTTGGGTTTTGAATGCTAGCTTCTGGGAGAGACCAGAGAGCCATCTGCACTTTGCTTCTCACAAACACATCCCGTAAATCCTGCAAAGACGCCTTTACAGATAAATGTTTCTGCCTGCACCTTTCTGGATGTTTATGCGTCGTTGCTGGATCACAGCGAGCCAAGAATTTTCCCTTTTTGACTACTTAGAAGCATTAGGTTGTTGGTTTTTTTTAACTTAGGGGGTGCGGGATCTCCTATCAGCAACGATTTGTCCAGCATAAAATTGTCTGTGCTTGGACCTGTGATGGATAGCTTTGTTTGCAAACATTTAGGCTCTCCTGTGTTGCAGTGATGCCAGTTATTCACCCCATGACAAGGAGAAATTCTGACAGACACCAAAACACATGCCAGATGTGAAGGAAAGGGCTCTCTCTTGATTTCCCAAGGAAAAAAAGTGCAGAGCTGAGTATTTTAGCTGTTGTACATACGCAATCACAGAATCATTTAGGTTGGAAAAGGCCTTTAAGAGCATGAAGTACAACCATTAAATATAAATGACAAATATTAAACTGTATCTTCAGTCTATCAGTTCAGACAGAGGGGACAAGGAGTTGTGGATCAAATCCTGGATACGTTGGAGGGGATGTCGCAATTTCTGTTGACTGCATTGATGCTAGGAATTCACACTAAGGCTCAGGATGCTCTTGTTACTCTGTGTTCATTATCTTCCTCGCTCAGGGTAGCTCAAGAGTTGAGGGGAAAAAAAAAAAGTATTATTTCAGGTGGCAGCGTTGCTCAACCTACTCCCCACTCAGCGGAAGTAGGGAAAAGTGTGTTGTGGATCTTCTCCCCTCCTCTCTTTCCGTCTTTTAAAAATAAAAAATGAAATCAATCCCTGTCTGCAGGGTTATGATTTGCTCTTCTTTGTCACTTGAGAAATCAGCTCTCGAAATGGAGAAATACATTCCATCAGTGTCACTAAATCCAGCAATTACGGAAGACTAGGATTGTGACAAGGTTAACTTGCGAGCGCTGGAGTTTGAAGGTGTTATATTTATTCACTGTCTTCTGCAGTCCCGTTGCTCGTACGACCGCTGACTTCCTAGAGAAAATGCCAAGATCTGACTTCCCTTTCCAGCGTGCCCTAAAGCTGCACAATACACTAGCACTTCCCAGCGAAATGTGGAGAGAAATAACTTGCGTTGGCTCGAAGAAGTGTTGAAAATCAAAGGAAATTGGACAAAAACAAATTGGCAACAGCTTAGAGTGATACAGTTAATATTTTGGGTTACTCGAGTCTCCTGGGCTTTGCAGTTTAATTTGAGCAAATGTTTCATTTGGCACTTCTGGTTGTTCCCTAGTTCTTCAGGCACAGACGCAAATATTTACATCTCGCTCGTGTTGGTAGCAGAACCGCAGAAGCTTTCAATTATGATACCTTCAGAAGTTGTGCATTTGTTTTGTTGATATTTTTATGTCAGATGTCTTCCCTACATATTTATTTTAAATTAAAAAAAATATATATATCTCTTAACAGTTGCAAAATAAGAGCTGTATCTTTAATTCTCAGAATATTATCCTTCCTGCTCATTCCAAATTCATCAAGGAATTTGTTCTAACAAGCAACTATTGAAATCTACGTACGATATATATTTGTGTAATGAAACTGGAATTTTAAATGTGTTCACACACACCGCAGAGATTAAAATCGCTGGCGTATGTGTAGTACCAGCTACTCGTGGGTCTGTGTTCTGATTAGCACCTCAAGACGCTCCTGCAGGATTAAATAAGAGTAATAATTGCCCATGAATAAGCGGAGTATAAAGCAGGAGATACAGATACGGCTTCTTAGTGACCTGTGTGCATTATGCCTCAAATCCCTTAATCAGATTTGTGCCGCTTGATTCTTGCATCCGCAGAAATTCAGCTGGAGGATCAGGGCCTAAAGTAGTAAAAAAAAAAAAAATCAATTAATACTACTTTCTAATTTGTGCCGTTGACAAAACCGCATATAAATAGGGGACATTTTTCTGCTTAAGAGGGCCGCGCTGAAAGATTTTTTTTTTTTTTTAATTGGATTTTCATTGTGATTGACAGCGTTTGATTATGACAGTAACTTTATTTGGCTGGACTGCCGTAGCCCTCTTGTTCGGGGCTCTTTTTTGTTGTGGTGTTGTGGTTTTTTGTTGGGTTTTTTTTTCCCCCATCAAAGCTCTTTTTTTATCCGCTGAATCCCGGCGGAGCAGCAGTGCCTGTGAAAGAGCCTTTTAGCACCTTTGTTGCCGCCATCCCTGGTGATGATTGGGCCCAGCTGGTAGTAGATAAGAAAATGTGCCTTTCACAAAGAGGTTGCATCTCCCCTCTCCCTCGTTTCAATAATTTTTAAGAGCCCCAGAAACCTGTTGAGGATTAGAAGTAGCTTTAGATGTGAAATGAGTGTTAAGTATTAGTAATCGGGAGATTAGGGCCCCGGGGACAATGGGAGATAAACAACTGCAATTAAGGCAAATCTGCCAGAGTAAACAAAATTTAGCAGAAACAGATGCCCTAACCATTTTGGGGGATTGATTGGAGGGCACCGAGGAATCGATTTTTGTCTTGTTTACACTTCCAAACCCCGGTGATAAACCAGGAGGCTAAATATTTCATACAGCCTGATTTTAGTTAATTTTTTTCCAGCTCCTCACAGTAGGTCTGCTCTCTTCTAACAGTGACCAGGCCCGAGTTTATTCGGCGTTCACAGGGAGCAGCTAATTGTCTATGAAGGGCCCCTGTGTTTAAATGGCCTTGACAGGAATTTAAATTTTGTTTCAATCAACCTCTGTGCTCACAGCCTGCTCCAGTTTCTAATTTTTAAATTAAACACGATTTTTATTTATTTATTTTTTTCCCCCCGCCTTAAAAAAGCTGCGGCCTCTCCTCCGGAGCCGGCTGCCCAAGGCAGCTGCCGCGGCTCGGCAACGCACACGCGGGTTTATTAAGACCGTAACTGGAAAGCAACGACGAGCCGCAGCCGATGAAAAGTTCATTGTCCCATAAACGTGCATCTGCCTGCTCGGATTTAATGGGGAGAGGCTGGGGTAAACGCTCGCCCGGTGTAAATCAGGATGGCTGGAGAGAGCTGGGGTTTGCACCGGGGAAGGGCTCCCGGTAGGGAACGGTGGCATTAAAACACAAGTCTGAGAATGGAAATGGTTGCCGTGGCCTCGGCCGTTTGTTCCGTGACCTTGTGAGAGATTCAAAGGAATTTTTTTTTTGGTTTTTTTTTCTCTCCCCCAAGCCGACTAGTGGTGATATATTTTGCCGCATTCTCTGTGTTTTCGGCAGGCTCCGCGCGATTATTTGGACGTCGTTTCGTACCTGTGCTTTTTCTGCTCCCAACATGGGGTGATTTGAGAGTATGTTCATACTTGATCATTTAATGCTTGTTTTATTTAGCCTTTTTGCTAAACCTGGCAAACATGGGGATGTTATTTTGCACTAGATGCAGGCGGAGTGTAGGCATGGAATTCAATATGATTGTGTGGGGCACTTTTAAAAACAACTTGTTCACTTGCAGAAACTTCATCAGGGAAATGCTAGCCGAGTGCAGGCTGTTTCATTTTCCCTTTTTGCTTCCAGACAGACAATTTTCTGGTGTTGTTTTGTTTTGTTCGTTGTTTGTGTATGTGTGTGCAGGCTTTTGAATGCACACAGCATTTTTTACTCCAAGTTTTAGGTGAAGAACGTTTAGGAGATTGTTTCAGTTTACTCCAGTGTGGTGATTTTTATTTTTTTTTTTAATTTTCCCTGTCAGTCAAAAGCAGTTTTGAGAAATGACGAAAATGACTGGTTTTTTCTACCCTTCTTTCCCAGTCCAGAGGAACACTTACTCCCTGTCTGAAGGAAATACTGTATCACCTTTTAATGTCTGACTAGCTCAGATCTCCAAAAGACCATTCCAGTGAGGCATCAGCTGAAGACTTTCGTGCAGGTGCATCTGCGTTAACATTAGGGTTCAGGTCAGATGTGTCTTTTTGGGGTGAATCTCCTGCTCTTTCAGACCTCCCACTCTTCCATTCTCCTCACAGACAGGTCTTGAAGCTCATGAATGCCATCAATTTCAAATGAAACCAAACCAGATGTGCTCCAGGCACACACCTAACGAGCTCCAGCTACTGATGGGCACTGTGTCCGCAAACCCAGACCGGAGCTGGTCAAAAGTAAAACCTCTTCCATCCCCACAAACGCTGCACCAACCGTTTCACTCTGCGGATCCGCTTCTGTTGTCGACAGCTTGCTAATGTTGACATACTCGATCAGCCCTGGGCCACTCTCTCTGTTCCTCTTCTACAGCTCCTCTTAACCTCAGCAGCACTTGCAAAAGCACGCTCCAATTATATTTCAGTTGCTTTAGGTTTTTTTTTAAGAGTCATCCCCAAAAAGAAAAAGATACCTTTGCTGGGAGTTGTTTCATCTGTCAGCTAAGCGCCGAGAGGCGTGCCAAGCGCCGTTACCGGTTTAACAGCAAATACCGAAAGCAAAAGCGCCGCGGAAAGAACGGTCTGCAGATGGGCAAATAGACTCCTCTGCGCCACAGCCAAACCCGAAACTCTGTCGTAAATTTAAGGCTCCTGTGCCACAGAAAGGGAAGAGCAAAAATCAGACCCGTCCATGTATGCACCCATGCACACCCTTGAAACAGGAGGGGTTGAGTTGTTTGGAGTCAGGTTCACGCTAGAGAAGTTAAAGGAGCTGCACTGATTCCAGCTAATCTGACCTGGAAAAAAAAGTCCCTCTTGACCCTGAGTTTTGCAATGAGTCGCCAGCGTGGACACATCAGTCACGTGCACAAGGGGGCTCTGAGGACTCTTTTTAGGGCCACCAGCACATCATTGGGCTCTGCCCAATGTCCAAAGCTTCAGAAGGAGGTTGAAAAAAACTATTTTAATCATAATGGTATAGAAGAAAACAGGTTTCATTGTAATGGAAGGATCTGTACTGTTGTTTGAAAATGGAAATTCAGGTGTGATGTGTGGACAGGTCCTCTTCGGGTTAAGGTTTTCGGGTTTAAGTTAAGCTGTTCTTCCTCTTGGCCCATCCTTTATGCTTGGGGACTGCTGATATTTAAAAGCAAACCCTGTACATTTCAGCAGAATTGTGGTGCCTCAACAAAACTACTAAACCAGCCAAAAGTCACTTGCAATTAACTTTCTCACTGAAAAAGTGAAAGTGCTTTGGTGAAAGTTAATCTACGAATAGATAAGTAACATACAAAAAAAAAATCAGTGCTTCTCAAAAAAAAAAAAAAAAGATAAGCAAGAAATATAGCTTCAAGACCCCACTGCTTAGTAGCATTATCCACTTATCTTTGATATATTTTGTATCATCTTTCACTATCTAAAATATCATCTGAGGGATAAAATCATTAGCGTGCTAATCTAGATAGCCGCAGTTCTACCACTGACCTAGGCTAATCTGCCTTTGCAATTTCCAGAACTATGTTTGACTCCTCTGAAAGTAACCTTAAATTGTAGTCTTGTAAGAATTCCGGAGCTGTATCCTTCACTCCTTCTCCTAATGAGGTTATGACCAAATGCTCATTATAATTGCTTTAGACTCCTTTTAATTTTCAAGCTTATTAATCATAAGAAGAGTTATTTAAAATTGCATAAATTAATCTTAGATTAAAAGCCCATCAAAGCCTCGAAACAATTAAGAATAAGTAGGATTTCCCTGGGGCAGCAAGTTTTATTTTAATAGTGTAGTCAGGTGGATATCAGAACATTGAAGTATGGTAGTGATTAATGTATGCAAAATTTAAATGAGAGTTTTTAAATGGCAAATCTAAATCACATATTGACCTAACTGTAGGCTTTAACTGCATTGTCTGTCATATATTTAAACTGTTTAGCAATCAACATTTTAATTACAGCGTGTATTAGGGAGGCCATGCAACAAACAAAACTCTCCACTTCCCGGCGCTCTGCCTGGAAGTGCTGGGCAGGCTGGGGCGGTGCCGGCAGCTGCGCAGAATGAGGAGAGAGAGCGAGAGCAGAAATTTCAAGGAGACTAATGATACTTGATTTTTGCTTATGGACGTTTTCTTGTCCCTGCCTCATCTCCGCCCAGGAAACGCCACCGATTGATGCAGCTCGCTTCGCCCTCTTTGCTGCCCGCGCTGTTCTCTAGACCAGCGGGTCCTTGGTGCTCTCTGAGCCGGCAGAAGCTACAGGTGATGTCCTCAGGGTGGGAAATTCCGTGAAAGCGTTACCTTCGGGGGGCTTTTGTCTTCGGACTCCGGGAGTCCCTGTGTGCCCTCAGCCCGCCCGTGCCACCCTCAGCTTTGCAGGCTCCTGCTGATCCGTGTCTTTGGCCCCTGCTACGGGAGATTTCGCTCCAGCAGCCAGCCGAGAACGGGCTCTGGGGGATGCAGCGTTCCTCACCGAGCACAGCGAGAGGCAGTCCTTGCCCTGAATAGTCGCTGTTCTGAGGATGGGAACTGGGAGAGAGAACTGGGCCAGTAAGCTCTTGGTCCCAGATCAAATGCAGCCTGGCAAGTGCGTAGGAGAAGCTGGTACTTTATGGCTAAACCTGCTGCAATTTGACATAGGCTGTCCCCGTCGCTGCAGGTGCTGCATGGAAGAGACAGAGAGGCTTCATTTCTGGAGGAGAGTGTCTCTGGGAGCAACGGCTGGCCTTGCTGGCACTTCGGGACAGTCTCCTTCTCTGGAGACGTTCAAAACCTGCCTGGACACATTCCTGCGTGACCTACTCTAGGCTAGATGATCTTTGGAGGTCCCTTCCAACCCCTAACAGTTGGTGATTCTTCTCTCCAGACAGGCGTGCTAAGCCGCCCTGTTGCTGCTGTTTCAAGCGCTTCAGGCATTCACCCTTCTCTCTGAGGGGTTACCTCCCGTGATCAAAGCACACCCTAAAATTGCAAAAGTGAAACAAGAGATGCAACAGCCAGGTTGCATGTAAACAGCGTCTTGCAGGCTCTTTTCACCCACGTCCATACTCTGTGTCTCCGTGGCTCAGTGCGAGCGTTTCATAGAATCATAGAATCATAGAATGTCAGGGATTGGAAGGGACCTCAAAGATCATCAAGTCCAATCCCCCTGCCAAAGCAGGAATGCCTAGACTATGCCCCACAGGAACGTGTCCAGGCAGGTCTTGAATGTCTCCAGAGAAGGAGACTCCACAGCCTCTCTGGGCAGCCTGTTCCAGGGCTCCGTCACCCTCACTGAGAAGAAGTTTCTTCTCGTTTGAAGCCTTCAGATTTTTTTTTACCCCACTCAAGCCTTAGAAGTGAGCAACGGAAGGAATCTGCATGGAGCAGCCCCTGAGGAGGACTCTGACACCTTCCGTGCCTGTGAATTAACAATGTTTTGGGAGTCGGCAACAGAGTATTGGCCTGAGGATTCCTCGCTGCTATTCCTGGCTGTGGGAGCAGAAATGGGCCTGGTGGATAGCTAGCACAGCTAATTAGAACAGCATTTAGCTTGGCTTGTCCTTGGAGGCAGGAGCTCTAGATGTAAAATCCTCCTCTACTGGAGGCAGTGGTAGAAACCTTAAACATGCTGAGGTGACTAGAGGGGGACAGGGGGTCGGTCTGGGGTAGTTTGGGTTACTCGGCATTTCGTGCTTCCAGACGTCCTGGGAAGATCGTACAGCTCCAGAGCTGCGATTTGTATTTGTCCTTTCGGAGGTCCGACTCGTGTTCCCATTAAACATGTGAACAGGCAAGAATTTCCCCACGAGCCTGTGCCCTCAGTTAATTACAAGAACTGTAAATAGCATAGGTGCACCAGTAGCACTGGGAGAGTAGCTGGGATGGTAACTGTGCTGTGCTGTTTTACGGCCAAATTCTCATTTTTCCAGCAACACAGGGCTTGCGCTCCTTCAGCCAGCGAGGGGTGAGGTGCCAGCCAGGGTTTTCTGATTTAACGTTCGCACGGTGGCTGTCTGATCGAGCTTGCCTTTGAACAGAGGGAACAGTGCGGGTAGGTACGGGGCATCCCAACTGATTCAGGAACACGACAAGTGTTGTGGTTTGGTTATGTAACACTGAGTTGCCGCAGACATAGGCTGGAGTTTTGCCGAATAGACGTGGTGGCAATGGGTACAGATGAGTCCCTGCAGGCGGCGGTGGGGCATCCACTGACCCAGAGGGTGCTCTAAAAGGTCTCAACTCCTGGTGCCAGGGAAGCCTTACCAGCGTCATCGGAGGTTAGGGAAGGGGAGCGGGTTTCAAGGTCCTGTTTTGGTCTCAGAAGGTGCTCCAATGCTTGTGGGTGCCACATTCTGTGCAGGAGAAGCTCGGTGTTGATGCATCGGGTGCACCACGGAGACATTCAGCGCTGCAGAGCAGTGATGTGCTGTTCCTAGCCGTGCCTGATAAACTACAGCATTGTCTTCTCTTTCCCCTCCTTTAAAAAAATGACATCAAAATCGCGTGTTAAGCGGAGAGTGAGCTTCCCTTAAAGCAGCCTGTAGCCATCAGTAATATTTATTTTCTCTATTTGTTTTAAGCCTGCGAAGACTGTGGTTTCCTCCATACTGTCCTGATGGAGCCCTGACCAGCAAGCGTGCAATGCCCCTAGCCCTAATGTGCCATTAATGATAGGTTAATGTACAGTATAATGTTTTTTGGACTATGGGTTCATTACACTTCTGAGTGCAAGGTCCTTCTGCAGAGCGCCCAAGGTCCCATTGCATTATATCATGCAATAAAAATACCCTTTTCATATCACACACTAATAAACTGTATTTGAAACGCCGTCTAAGGGTACTGCCATCGTCTTGCTAGTCTGTGTCTGCAACAGTTGGGATCTTTTTATTGTGGTTTTTGTCACGCCGAATTCAAGTTTTTTAAACGAGATGCATAATCTGTCGGCGCTTCTTCGTGAGAACTGTAGCACAGTCCTTTAACTGCACGGTCTGGGAGGATTCCTGCGAAAAAACAACACGAAAAGGATGGCACTGTTGCAACCAACAGCAATGCTGTTTGGTTCCTAACCCCACCCTGTCATTTTTGCAGATGTGCAAGGAGATTGGTGACTGACGGGTATTTCACACGGGGGATGTTTTTTGTCGCTGTCCTGGCTAAGACCGGTACCTGCCTGTCTCACAGACCCTTTAAACCAGTCTCACAGCAGACACCCAATTATTTTGTGCCCGAAAAGTCCGCTGAAATCGCATCAGCATTGCTTAAGGGACTTTATTTACTGTCTCCTTCTTCTTTGGCAGCATTTAGGGGCCTCGGCGTCGGTCTAAGCCTCCTTGGTGCAATCCGAACACGAGCGTTTTATGGTCGGTGACAGAGAAACCTGTTTATGGGGGAGGCTCTTGTGAAGCTTTGATCATCCCTGTGAGAGCTGGCGCAAACTGTTAGGTGTGCTCTAGGCTGTAGAGCTGGAAGGGCTCAGGTAGCCCAGATTTGGGGCTGTGGGTGTCGCACAGGCCCATTGCCAAAAGCTCTGGGTGGGTTATAATCAGAAATTAAGATTCCTCAGGCTGGAGGAGAAGGCCTTGAAAGCAAATTGCTGAATTTTAAGGGTAGGTAAAATTATGGAACTTTTACCCTTGAATAATGGCGATTTAATTGACTGGGCTAAATGATTGATGGCTTGTGAGCAATGAGTTTGAATTACCAGGGCTGTGTGTTCAGGGGGGCGCTGCCCTTTTAATTTCATGTCAGATATTTAAATCATTTACATGGCCCTCCGCGAGGCGCTCCCCTTCGAAAGAGTTAACCTGTCTGGTGGGACACCGCAACTTGAGAAATGTACCCTTTATCAAGAGAACGAGATGAGACAAGTTCATTTAAAAAGCCTGGTTTGTCATTGTTTATCTAATTTTCCGAGTTGACACACAAAATTAGGCTGGCTGACACTCACGCTGGGGCTAGCCCTGGCCCCGTCCTGCCTGACCTTTCCGGCTCCGAGCTGCCGGGCGGCTGCAGAAATCGCTGCGCGTCCCACCGAGCTGGGGGTTAGGCAGGCACGGCGAGAGGCTTGGTGTTGGGTTTTCGGTGTATTTTCCGCTGCTGGGGTTCTGCTGGGTGCACGCGTCGCCTCGTGTTTTTAAGGCCGATTTATTTGCCGATTCACAGCGTAACAGAAGTGGCCGCTACCTGGGGAGGGGGTGAGGGCAGGGCTGAGCTGGGCTGGAAGCCAGCTAATGTCCCCGCGTCCCAAAAACGGACGGATGGACGGATGGATGGATGGATGGATGGATGGGTGGATGGGTGGATGGATGGATGGTGCAGAAAGGATGTGCACGCTGCACCAAGCAGAGTGGAATCTCGCCAGGGCAGTGAGAAACCGGCCGCGGCGACAGAAGATGTATTTTAAGCTCCCACGCGTTTAATTTTTTTCAGCGTTACCTTGCAAAGCAAAATAAATCTATTTGGGAATATTTTAAGTACAGCAGGTTGCTTGTGTTTGTTTCAAGAATATATTGCTCACCGTTGAAGTCAGGGCTGGGACTTTTATTTGTAGCTGAGGCAGTGACCAGAATTTATTAATAGTGTCCAAGCTGTTCTGACTTTCATTTTTTTTTCTTTCCTGAGGTGATTTTTTTGTCCCAGCCCCATCATGCACCCCAGGCATGTACTAGACCTGGAGTGGTGCAGCTGCATTTTTCCTTTGGCAGTTTTGATTTTCACCTGGTTTGGTTTTCCTTTTTTTTTACCCTTGTTCCTTCCTTCCCTCCCTCCCTAATCTCCCTGTGCCTTCTCTTCCTTCTCCCTTCCAAAGATAACTCCAGTTTAAGGCACTGGTTTTTTGAGGTGTGTGTGTTTGGGACTGCAGGAGTTGATGGTTGCAATACTCTGGATGCCTGAAAAGGGGAAAACAGGGGACTAGATGCTGAATAGTGGTAAAATGCGTGGAAGCCATTGGGGTGACTTCCGGAGGAAGTTGCTAAGAGCAGAGGGAACGGATGCTGGTGCAGACACGATGGTTGGAGGCTGGAGGAAATCTTAAATGTTTTCCCTGAGACATTTCTGGATGCTGAGCCAACCCAAGTCCCTCTTACGTAGTTCGAGCTGCATTTTCATTTCCAATATTGCTGCATGTGGGCATGTCTGATGGACTCGTGCGTTGTCCCCAATTCCATATCGCTCTTCGGTGCGTGTTTTCGTTGTGGCTGCAGGAGTGACCGCGGCAAGCAGGACGCTGCTGAGTGAGGTGTGATCTAGGGAGCTTTAGAAGCAACAGAGTGGCTTTGGCATAGACTTCAGCACAGGCTGCCCGTGGACGTTGCGCATACCTGGGCTGCTTGTGACCTTCTTGCTTTTGGGGCTGTCTGCCAAGATTTGCAAAGACCGGGCCCGCTGACGCTGTAGTTTTAGCTTTGGTGCAAATCTCCGTTCTCCCATTCCCCACTTAAAAACAAACAAACCAAAGAAACGCCCCGCCACATTCTGAAAAATGGCTTCTAGTAAAAACATCCCTTCAGCCTGAGAAAAGTCTTCACTAGAGCAATATAGTCTGAAACCATGGGAAGTCTAAAGAGTAGTTTCAAGTTGAGCTTGTCCCCATGAGGAGGAGTGTCTGAAAACCCGGGCTTCGGTGGAATAACCTGACAAAACAAAGCAAACAGGCTGGCTGATGTTTTCAACCTCGCATAGCCTGCGATTTCCCTTTGCGTGTTGTGAGTAGCTTACGCGCGAGGATCTCCCGGGTCTGAGATGTCTTCCTCTGCGGGGAGTCTCTCCGTCATAAAGGAGATTCATGGGACAAGCGGGCTGGCTTTAATAGCTGGTTTTTAATTGCCCCAATGCATCTGCTCTGCCTTGTCTGTGGGCTCGTGATTGTTTTTCCCTGGTTCTCCCCAGCATCCTCAACTCTTTCGTTGTTTAAGAGGCGAAGCAGCTACTTCTGGGCTATCTTGCTTGTAGTAAGCCTTTACCTTGGTCTCGCACCTTTTGCACCCAAAAATACCAAAGTACTGGGCAAAAAAAAAACGCTCGCCCTGATTCTCATGAGAGAATGGAGTCATTTATTCCCTTTTCAACCACAAGGCTGAGGAAGATTAAGCAGCTTGGTGAAGGTCGTGCTGGAGAATGAGTGGTGCTTTGAGAATAAACCCCAGGACTCCCGTCTCTGGGGTCCCGATCCTGAATGGTTTTTGTAGTAAAACCGAGAGTATTTCAGATTGAATTTGTTTAGTAAAACGACTTCTAAACATATGTGGGGTGTCTGGAGTAGGTTAAAAAAAAAAGGGTGCTGTCTTTGGTGTTGTTCCTGATGTTCGACGTTCAAGACCAAAGCTGAAGATTTTTAGTAGCCAGGTGTTGGAAGGAAAAAGACGTTGCCCATATGCTCGGCGCCGCAAGCATCTGTGTACTTAAATGCATCATTTTAAGATCATCCATCTTCTTTTGGTAGCATCGAGCTGTCTGCTGCCATCCTCAAAGCTCTCGAATGGATTCTGGTACCTCTGGATATGTTCTTCTTCCTCAGAGGACAATTTTCCAAGCAGCAACAGAGTGTGAGCTCACAGGCATCTGCCTGGATGGGAAATTCAGAGCACTGACAAATTTCAAGTTGCTGCCTACAGCTAAGAATGGCTGAAAGGAAGCAATTTGCTTCAAAAAAATTGAATATTGGGGGAAAACATCTATTTCTGTAGCAATACAAAGAGCAGACTCAGAAAGGTCGATTGCAGTGGCAGGTAGCAGCTGCCCACAATTTCAAAGGCCTGGAGATAAAATTAAGGTCTGGCAGCTCGAGCCGGGTGGGAAGCATGGATAAACTTGAGAAGGGGAAAGCAAGTTCTTCGGGCTGACTTTGCTTTGGAAACCTGTCATCGCAAGAGGGTCACGATTAGAAATAAAACACTTGAGACGTTTGTAGCTCTTCACGGCACGGTCTGTGTCGTGTTCTCCTCGTGGGGGGCCTCCTGCCGAAGTCGTGCCGCCGGAGCATTCCTTCCGTCTGTCCTCTCTGAGATTGACTGGGAAGGCGACTGAGCTGGTCCCAATAAGATCTGAAGAAGGACTCAGACCTCCCCCTAAAAAGTTCTAGCTGAGATTTCCAGCCACCCCAAAGAGTTGAAGCAGCAGCATCTCGCGCTTCCTCCGTAACCCTTGCGGATAATGGCATATTTTGTTCCTGTGGCTCCTGTGTTGGCTGGCCGTGGCCCGCGGAGTGTTTTATTGCCCAGAGCTGATGCTGCCGAGGATTTATTGTGCTCTGTTTAGCCCGGGGCTGTTTCATCGCTCCACTCGGTGCCGACTTAACGATCAGCCAACGACCAGGCTTGCCAGGCCCCGCGTCAGACCCGTGAGCCGACTGCGGCCGGCGTCGGGCTGCGCGCGCCGGCAATTCCCACACGTACGTCACCCTTCGCCAAGGCTCCCCCGCGGATCTGCTCTCGATTCCTTTCAGGCGTTGTTTGCGAGAGCCATGAAGTTCAGCCTTGCAAAAATCCGAGCTGCTTTTTTGAGTGGTTTGGAGTAGAGGTTTTCATCATCCGTGATGGTTTCTCCTGGCGATTGCTTTCTTTCAGTCATTTCTGTAATTGCAGTGCTTGGTTTCCTGTGGATTTTTATACTTCATTTGAGATTCATCTGAAGATGGCATGTTCCCATCTCTAGGAATGTGGCCAGATTGAGACACGAGCTGCCTAAGCTGGCTGCTGAAATCGCAGGCCCTATTTTTCTTCCACCCTGAGATGCCGTTCTGATTTTCCAAGGTGTCTAAGACACAGTCTTCCAGTGCCTGCGGTAGCCAAAATATTCATGGCCAAGAATATCGTATAGCCATCCTTCTTCCCATCGTATTTAATTCCCACAGTAGCTTCTCGTGGAGTTCAGTTATACTTAGGTGAGTTTTCCCATTCTGCATCAACCAGTCACTCCAGATGACATTTACCTGAATGAGCATGAACCAAGCCCTCTCTTTACGAGTGCTGCACAAAAGGAATTTAACACTTGCAGGGATATTGGTGTTTTGTTTGGTTTTTTTTCCCCTGGGTAACTTGTAGAACTGTCTATTTAAGGGTTGCCTGTCCACAAGGTAAGGCGCAATGACGGAAGTCAAGGACACACACGTCAGTGAGTTGCTGCGTGTTGTGCGGCACGGGCCAGCCCCTGCCCTGCAAACGAAGTAGTTTGGGTCGTGAACGCAGATTTCCTTCCTGACAGAGGAGAATGTCCTTTAATGCAGGTGGAAGAGGTGCACAAGGAGGCTGTTAGAGAGAGAAACTTTAAAATTAAGAGACCACGGACCTTACAAGTGGGCGAGTGGTTTTGGCAGGGTATCTTTTTCACCAAAACACCATTTAGCAGTTGGAAAGCCTGGCAGGCCAGCCTGGAAGGGCACTGGTTCAAAACACAATCGAACACAAAAAGAAAATATTGTAACATCAGTATTTTCAAGTAAAGAGTCTGGGTTCGCCCAGCCCTCCCTTCTCTGAAGGAACAGCGTGTGTGGATAATACAGATTCAAGAGGAAGTTCGCTGGTTTGAATCACTGGTTCATTGTATTTTTATGACGGTAACCAATGTATTTATTTTTTTTAAGGCAAAAAAGCCCACAAACCTCTTTGGGTTTTCCCGGGGAGGGGTTTGTGTTTGCGTTGGCTAACTCTGCCTGTCCCCCTTTCCAGGGCCACCCGTTCATCGTGCAGTACAACGACGGCAACGCCGAGGTCGTGTCCATGTGGGTGTGCAGGATGCTCGAGGAGCGGCGATCGACCCAGGGCCCGCAGTGAGCGGGACGGGCTCACGGCCTCCGCCTGCAGCACCAGCCCCGCGCTTCGGACTCTCTCTCTGGATCCCATTTTACTAAAACTATTTTCTAGAAGCATCGGCAGAAATCTTTCGGGATGTTTGTTGCTGCCTTTCCCTGGCCACCGCGTTAAGGAATTCTCTTCCCACGTTTGTTTTATTGCTGAGCAGTTTTATGTCCTCAGATTATCTTCAGTTAAACTGTACGCAGCCTTAAAGCAAGTATTTTATATCTATATTTTTTTTGTTATTGAATGTATTGTATATTTCCTGGCTCCAGAGTATTTTTTAACTGCCAGTCTTTTGCTATTGTACGAATGACACGCGGAGTGTTCAGAGGATGTCATAAGGAGCCGCTGGCTGTCTTCGAGCGCAGGCATCCACAAAACGCTGGGTTTAAATTTAAAACAGAAGCAAACAAACTAAACAAAAACCAAGCAGGGGTATCTGGACTTGCCCATCCTGCGAGGAGGTGAGGGGATTGCCCTTCCAGAGTAAAAGCCTGGCAGGCAGAGCAGCACCACACGATCTAAACGCCTGCGGTGCCTCTCTCTGCTGCCGTGCCTGGGCTTTGCTGGGAGGGCCGAGCAAAAAGACGACTCAATGTGCAAAAAGCAGCCCCGCTCGGGCGCTGCAGGCTGGTCCGTAGATGCAAAAAGGTTTTGCTGAGGTGGAAAGGAGGTGAGGTAAAAGAGGACAGCGCTCTCCTCACCGGGGAGCAGGGATGCTGCGGGATGAGCAGCCCCAGAGCCAGGATGGGCCGTCAAGAGAGCAGAAGAAACTTCTTCTCAGTGAGGGTGACGGAGCCCTGGCACAGGCTGCCCAGGGAGGTTGTGGAGTCTCCTTCTCTGGAGACATTCAAGACCTGCCTGGACACGTTCCTGTGTAGCATTATCTGGGTGTTCCTGCTCTGGCAGGGGGATTGGACTTGATGATCTTTCGAGGTCCCTTCCAATCCCTGACATTCTGTGATTCTGTGATGGGGAATTTGTGTGAGCTTCTCTTTAAGGTCCCTTCCAACTCAAACCATTCTGGGATTCTGCCCGTGACGCGCGAGGAAGCCGAGGGCCACAGCGCGGGCTTTGCAAAGCGCCCGCGGGTTTGGGGAGGGGAGAGAGAGCCGGCACGGGGGCCCGAGGCGTGCTGTGCCGCTCGCCCTCGTGCCCAGAGGACAGGCTGCCGGGCGTTGGTTATTCTCGCCGTGGTTCATGGCTGGCTTGGAAGCCTCTTGCCTTTCTCAGCTCTACCTTGATGGATTATTTTCGTACGTCGGAGTCACTGCTGGGTTAGGCAAAGGCTCCCGGGTTTGCTGTTGCCATAAAGAAGGGCTGCAGTGTCTCTGCTGTGTATTTGCTGCTCCTGCAGTTTCTGCGTACGTCTCTGCAACGGACTGACACAGATTTAATCAGTCCTTGTGGTAAGAGTCTTATTAAAAAAATACAACAAAACACAGAAGAGAGGAGGGCAGTGAAAGACGGGGTTGGTGTGTGTGACTTGCGTGGAGGAGGAGGTTGAGGCTTTTGTTGGCTTGTCTTTGCATTAGAAATAAACTTTTGCTTAAAAAAAAAAAAAAAAAGAAAAAAAGCTCAGGTAGTTTTTTATATACCAGCAGCTTAAAAAGAAAAAAAAAACAATTTGGTGAAAAATTCTTCCTGAACCACTGCAAATCCTAAATGTTACTCTAGAAGCAGCCTGGAAAAGACTTTGTTTCCTTCCTTGGAGGGATCATTTGTCTTCTTTTGAAGTATAGAGGTTGCAGGCATGAACTTACAGACTAAAGTTTGTCTTAATTGCTCTGATGTCACAACCTTCCTGGCAGATAACAGTTCAACGAATGAGTCAACAGCCCCCGTACCTCCAGGTCCTTTTTCTAAAGTGAGACAAATTTCTTCCCTGTGAGCCAACCAGACTATGGGCAGCTCTTCCATTTATTTATCTCTAACAGTTTACATTAGCTTTCTCTGGATAAAAACTCTCTCCCATGGATCTAGTTAAAAAGTCTGTAAAACCAAAGCTTTTTCTCTCACTTTCCTTAGCAGGGAGGTGGGGTCCAACCTAAACCTCCCCTGGCATAACTTGAAACCGTTTCCCCTCGTCTTGTTGGTTATAACTTGTGAGAAGAGACCAACATCCATCTCTACAACCTCTTTTCAGGGAGTTGTAGAGAGTGAGAAGGTCTCCCCTCAGCCTCCTTCAGACTAAACAATCCCGAGTCCCTCAGCTCCTCCTCATGAGGCTTGTTCTCCAGACCCTTCACCACCTTGGTTGCCCTTCTCTGGACCTTCTCCAGCACCTCCTTGTCTTTCTTACCCGCCCAGCATTGAACACGATGCTCAGAGTGGGACCTCACCAGTGCTGAGTACAGCACTAAACGAACGGCAGTGAGGTGGGGGCTCCCCACACTGTCCCCTCCTGCCTCAGAGAAGATGACTCTGGGTGGTGGGTCCACACGGGAGGTTTGGACCCCACAGCCCAGTCTGTGTTTCTGCACGGGGATTTCTGCCCCCACCCTGGCCCAGCACAGCACCTCGCTCTCCCCTTCCAACCCACGGCCTGGCCCTGCTTCACGATTCAGGCAATTCAGATGGATTTGTGCCACCACCAAGGGGCAAAAGTAAGAGGAGGAGAGGGGAAAGCAATAAAATCGGGCCAGGATCTGGGCAGATTTAGCTCCCTGTAACCTCAGTCATGGTGGTACCGATCGACCCAATCTCCTACAGGACTGTGGATGTGGGAGCTCGCAGCCTCTGGGAAAAAAATTGGTATGTCCCAGCTCTGCTACAACTTTCTCTTTTTTTTTTTCTCTGCCAGTGATCCTTGCCAGGTGAAGCTCATCCTGTGAGATGAGCCCACGGTGCTTGGCCCTATAATGCAGAACAGAATTAGAAAATATTTTGTTTCTTGCATCCCGCGGCCAAATACATCCTGCTGTCAGCTCTCCAAAAGGCAAAGTGTTGGTCTTTGTTTTCCAAATAATAGCCTGAAAAGCTGCGTGTGTGCGTGTGTCTTAACACACACACACACACACATTTGGCAAAGAAACTGGAAACAGGGAGTTGCAGCACGCGGCAGCTTCAGGGGCTGTGAGGAATCCCCGACCCATCCCTCTCCCTGGGCTTAACCTCGGTGGAGCAGGGACGTCAGTGGCCGGCAACGGGCTAACGTTAATAACTGAGCAATCACTAGAAACAGCTTTGTTTGATCCCTTTGACATCTGAGAGCATAAGCAAAGCAGAGAGGATTGAATCTGGGAGTGGCGGATGTGTTTTCCTGCCTCGAAGAGCTTTGTGGTCCTGCAGGGAGAGTTGACCCGGAGGCATCAGCAGAAAAGAGACAGACTGCAGGGACCCTCCGCCTCCGTGATGCAGGGAGCATGTGGGCAACATCTGAAGCAAAACCTGGGAATTCGGGTCTTGGCTGGGGAAAAAAAAAAAATAATAATTTTGCTCCTGCAGGGAGCAAAATCTGCTGACAGAGAGCAGAGGGGCAGGACACCCTGGGGGGGACTGTTGGCATCCAGCCCCACGGGAGATGTCCTTGGGACCCCCCCAAGGGAGCCCACAGCCTCATCTGGTGGGGAAGAGGAGGGAGGAGGCGGGTCAGGGAGCTGCAGGGGATGAGATGCTCCAAGCCGGGGCTCTGCTCTGCGGGAGGCTCCCGAGCATGGAGAGGAGCCGTCGGTGGCTGCTCTGGTGCTCCCCACAGCGCAGGGGTCCAGGACACACAGAAACCTCCTGGGCCTCTGCGGGCAGGGAGTGGGAGCCGCAAACCCTTCGCCTCCGCGGGCGTTCAGCCCCAGCGCTGCTCCCTGCGAAGGACTCGGAGGCTGCTCAGCCTCTTGGGCACACGGCATCCCTGTGCAGAGGATGCTCCTCCTGCTCCTGCTCAGACGTGCAACCGGCAGAGACAAACCCGTAAGAGACCCGACAGCAACCCTGGAGAGACCCGTCCTCTCTCAGCTGCAGGAGCTGGCCCCATGCAGGCCTCAGTGACCTGAGGGGGCTGAGTTCAACAACATCCCAGGTGAGCCCCAGCTCTTGGAGAGCTGCAGAAGGACCAGCTCTGGCCTCTCGGCTCCTCTGGAGGGTGCTCAGGAGACCCTCTTCAGCCGTGTGGGGTTATTTGTGGGTGTCTCCTGCCCCACACAGCCCAATCCCTGCCCCGCTGCTGTTGCGAGGGAGATTCTGAGCTACAGCAGTTATTTCAGGGTGACCCTTCTTAAGCATTTTCTTGGAGGGACCTCTCAGGCTGGGGGGACTCACAGACACCACGGGCAGGGTTCTGGAATGATGGAGGGGACCATCCCCTGAACTTGCTGGCCTCATTCTGCTCCCCCAGCTCACCCGTACCGCACCGCCAGGCTTCCCGGCCTCGTCTGAGACAGCTTAATAGGGGAAAAAAATGAACTAAACCAAAACCCTCTGACTGTATTAAATTCGGTCGCGCTGAATAAAAAGCAGGTTGTGCTTTAAGAAAAGAGAAGCTGAGAGGGCTGTGCCTTCCCCTGCGGGAAGCTGCAGCGGGAGCGCTGCGGTGCGGCCGCCGCGGAGCTGCGCTGACCCCCCGGCTGCTTTACCTTCAGTAAAGGGTACGGCCATAAACTACAAATGTGCGCTAAGGACAGGATTTATAGATTGAGCCTTACCGGCTACTAGAGCTGCCGCTGCTTCGCCCGTACCCCACTGCGGCTGCTCCCGCCGCCGAGTCCCGCAGCGAAAGTTCAAGGTTTATAAGTAGCCGGTCAGCCCGTGAGATGTTTAATGGGAAATGGATGGCCGGGGCTTTTACAGGCAGGAGGAGGAAACCTGCTCCGAGACGGAGCTGCCAGACGAGCCCCGCGCACAGGTGAGAGCATCTCCGGGCTGGGGGCCCACGGTGCCCGGCTGTCCCCGGCCTGGCGGGGCGCAGGCACAGTTAATTGCTGCCCTCGGCTCCTCTCCGCGAAGGCGCTGGTTTAACCTGATCAATAAAGTCGTGTCTATCGATCGCGTACGTCGCGTTCCTCCGCAGCCGCTCCGGCCGAGGGAAATTAGGCAGATTTAGAGCCGGAGGGGAGGGCTTGGGTGGCCGGAGAGGTGAGGGGCAGCACTGACACGGTGGGGGGGAGAAGGGGAGCAGGGGACAAGGTGGCAGCACTTGGGGGGGCGGGTTGGACAGCGGGGGACCTGAGGCACGTCAAGGGGTGCACGTTGGGGAGGGCCAGGGTGCATGTTGTGGGGACAGAGGGTGCACAGAGGGGGGGTCTTACGGAGTGCACGGAAGGGGGGTACATGCTGGGGGGTGTATCAGGGTGGGGGGCAGGCGTACACAAGCCAGGGCACTTGGAGGGGATCCCGGCGCAAGCCGAGAGGACCCCACAGGCTCCGCGGGGCTGGCAGCGCAGGAGCCCCGGGGGGGTCCCGATTTCCCCCCCCTCCCGGTGTCCCTGCCGGTCCCCGCCCGCCCTCCGCGGGTGCTCAGCGTGCCGGGTCAGGCGGAGTGTGCCCGGCCTGCAGAGAGCCGCCGCCCGGTCCCTTTGTCAATGTCCAGTAATTAAAATGTCACCGTTTAATTTTCAGGCCTCTCGGAGCAATCTTTTCCTAATAAAGAGTCTAATCGAAACGCTCCTTCCCCCCTCCCCGCCCCCAGCGCCTCGCCGGGAGGGGCCGCGGAAGAGGCTGCGGAGGCGCAGAGCCGCTGCGGATCGATAGAGAGAAGCCCGGATTGATCGGCCTCTAAAATTAAATTTATTGGGGTCATGGTTTTATATGGTGCTGATACAACTGTTAAATGGGGAACATTCATTTCCAATAGGAGGCGTTTATTAAACTTCCACTGAATTAGACCGCCGTGATTTATGTGGCAATCTCGGCGCAGCCCTCCAGGAGAGAGAGGGGCCCTTCGCCGCCGTCCCCGCGTGATTATTTATTTATACACCCGTGACACGGCTTCCTAAGTTTTAACCTAAATTATCCGCCGGCCTCGCCTGCCAGCGGCACCGGCCCGGGGCCGAATGGGGGGGCGGGTCGGGAGCTGGGGGGGTCCCGTCGGGGCGCACCGGCCTGCCCGTCGCTATCCCGTCGGCTCCTCCGCGCTCCTTCCGCATCTCTTCCGCGCCCCTTCCGCGGCCGCGCATCCCGGCCCGCTCGGCGGCACCCGGGGCGGGGTGGGGGGGGAGTGGAGCGGAGGAACCCGCAAACGTCCCGGCTCTCGCATGCGGCGATCGTTGAGCGTTAATTAGAAATTCATTACAATTAAAAGCCGCGCGCACACGCCTTAATTACATCTGATTTTTAATTCCGAATCCGTGTTTACACAGTAAGCGAGACGTACCTCCTGATTATCCCCAATACTCTTTATACTGTACTAATTATGTAAATTAAACCTAATTAACTGACAAAAACTGCAGTCAATTCAACTGTTAAAAGATACGGCGGCTGCGAGGAGCGGGGAGAGCGGCCGGAGCGGCGGGGCCGGGAGCGGGTCCCCGCCTCGGGGCTCCGCGCTGCCGCCGCCGCCGCCGTCGGGGCGAGCCGGGGGCCGGCTCCGCAGCTCCGGGCTCCGGGCAAGCTCTGCGGGCACCCGGGCAGCCCCACGGCCCGGAGAAAGGTGCGTTGAGGAGGGGGTCGGGGCAGAGCCGCGTCCTCCCGGAGCCCCCCACCCCGACGTGCCGCCGCAAGAGCGGCTCCCGGGAAGAAGAGGGGGCGGGTACCGGGGAACCGGCCCGGTCTGCGCCTCCGCCCGCTCCCGGTGCCTCCTCGCAGCCCGGCGTGGCCTCGCAGTCGGTTCCGCAGCCATTGCGGGTGTTTAACGCCGTGGGGATGACCCGAAACCCGGCGGCGAGAGGGGCAGTGGAGCTTGGCCCCCAGCCCAGCGCTCCTACGTCCGCCGAGCTGGAGGATGAGGGGGGAGAGATAAATAATTAAAAGGCGAGGAATAATTACCGGCTCGGGTTGCGATCGTTGCGGGAAGGCCGCGCCGCAAGGCCGGGCCGGCAGCACCCGGACCGAGTCCCCCCACGACGGGACGTCCCAGGGGGGAACCGCGGCCGCTTTCTCACGTGGGAGCGCGGACCGGGACCGGGTCACCGGCGGCGGCCGGGGCAGCGCGGGGGCGGTCGGTGGCTCCGCACCTGCGTTTCGCTCCGCGCCGGCTCCGCCGCGTCTTCCCGGCGCCGCTGGTGATGGCGGGGAAGGGACGGGAGGGGGGGGCACACAAAAGTGATAGCTGGGGGCGATCCGCGCCGTTATTAACTTCTGTTTGATCAGTGTAATTGCGCCGATCGCGGCCGGACGCGATGATTAATTACAGTTTAATTAACGTGGCCGTGACGAGCGCTGCATGCGGGAGCCCAAGCAGGGCAGGGACGCGGCCGTGGGCCCCCGTCACGCCGGTCGGACCGGCGGCCACCGGAGAGGGGGCTCCCCCCGGTCCGCTGCCTCGGCCCCTGGTCCTGCGGCCGTGGAGCGGGGCCCCGTGAGGAACGAAAAAACCCGGGCGCGCCCCCCCAAGCCCTCGCCTCCCGGCGATTTCGTTGCCGCCCCGATGTCCTCCCCCCACTCCCGGTGCTGCTCCCGCCGGCGGAGCTCGGCCCGCGGTTTGGGGAGTGGGGGGAAGAGCGGGATGAGCGGTTGCAGCGCATCCCCGATTTCGATGGGCCCCCTCCGCCACCCCCCCCCGGGCTCCTCTATTCGTTGCCGCCCGCTCCCCACGCAAAGTTTCAACGAGCATCGCTCCCCCCTCCCCGGGATACCCACACCGCGGGAGGTTTGGGGTGGGGTGGGGGGCGCGGAGAGGCTCGGAACCCCGCGCAGGTGCGGTCCGGGGCTGATCCTCGCTCTTACCTCGGGCGGGTCCCCGCTCGGTGGCGGCCCCCCAAGCCCCCCCCCCCCCCCTTTCCCTCCCCGTTCCGCCGTGCCTTAAAGCCGCGCCGTGATTGACTGGAGCGCGTCGGTGATTGACGGCCGCGGGGTCCCGGAGGCAGTTAATGTAAATATGCTGGTGCTAAGTGGGTGTGTCTTCCTGTTATTTTAGCTGTCACCGGATCAATGTGCAGCGTCTCCAAGTACGGATCCGGATCCTCCCTCGGTGGCGCGGTTGGTCACTCGCTCTTGTTGCATCTCGCCCGGGCGGACGAGGCGGCGGCGGCGGCGGCGGGGCGGGCGGCGGCCCCGAGGCGGCGGTGAAGGGCGCGCCGGTGCCCGCCCGCCCCGCGCCCCGGCGGCTGCCCGCGGGAAAGGGCTCTGTGGGGAAGGGCCCCCCCGGCCCCCCCCCACCTCCCCCGGCATCCCGGCTGATGGCGGCCCCGGCGCCGGGCTGCGGCCCCTAGTCCCGAGGAGAGCCTGCACGTCCAGCCCGGCTCCGCGGCGCGGTAAGTGGGAACGGGCGGCGGATGGAAGGGATGGGGAATTATTATATTTTTTTTTAGGTGGGGGGAAATCGGGGCGCGTTTTCGGCAGGCGCTCCCCGTTATTTCGTGTAATTACCACGGAAGCGGCTTAGCGCCGTGAGCCCTCCCCGCTAAGCCAATTTGCCCGGCTCGCTGCTGCCCTTCTGCCGCGGGGTCTGCCCCCCCCTCCACCCCCTCCCCCCGGCTCCTAATCCGCCCGCTCCTAATCGCCTACCGGAGACACGACAAAAGGGCTCCCGGCCAGCCGCGCCCGCCGCCCCGCTCCGCCCGCCACCGGGCACCGAGCGGCAAGTTTCGGCCCGCCCGGCCCAGCTCGGGGCTCGGCACCCCCGGCCTCGCCACCCCGGGACTCGCCGGTCGCATCCTCCGGCTCGTTTCGTTGGAGCCCGCCCGGGGCTCGCCGCAACCGGCGGCCCGGCCCGGCACGGCTCGGCGAGCCGGCACAAAGAGAAGGGACGCGACACCTCCCGAGGACCCGGTGCCGCCCCCCCCTCGACTCCATCCACCTTTCCCCGGGACGCCCTCGCCACGGGCGGTCGCTGCCTCCTGGGCTCCCCGGGGCCGCCCGGCTGCGGGCGGCGGATGCGGCGGCGCTCGGTACTGGCGGCCGCGGCGGGGATGGATGCGCTCCGGCTCCGCCAGCCCTGTCCGGCCGGGGCTGCCCACGGCGCGGGGAGGTCCTGCGGCAGCTCCCGGGGCGGGGCGGTGGGCGCTCCGGGCCGGGGCCCAGGCGGGGAGCGGGCGGGCGGCGGAGCGGGGCTCCGGGCGCGGCGGCGGGGCCCTCCCCGGGAGCGCTTCTAACCCGCGCCTTTCCCCGATTTTGTTTTGCAGGGGCGTTTTGGGGGGAATGGAGGCTATCGCCAGTCAGATGGGAAATGGGAGAGATGCAAGCTCCTCCCCAAATTCAAAGCAAGAGCTGCAGCCGTACCAGGGCTCCAATACCCTCAAGCCCAACCAAGTGGGTGAGACCTCTCTGTACGGCGTGCCCATCGTGTCCCTGGTCATCGACGGGCAGGAGCGGCTGTGCCTGGCGCAGATCTCCAACACGCTGCTCAAGAACTACAGCTACAATGAGATCCACAACCGGCGGGTGGCCCTGGGTATCACCTGCGTGCAGTGCACGCCGGTGCAGCTGGAGATCCTCCGGCGGGCCGGGGCTATGCCCATCTCCTCCCGCCGCTGCGGCATGATCACCAAGCGGGAGGCGGAGCGGCTCTGCAAGTCCTTCCTGGGCGAGCACAAGCCGCCCAAGCTGCCCGAGAACTTCGCCTTCGACGTGGTGCACGAATGCGCCTGGGGCTCCCGGGGCAGCTTCATCCCGGCCCGCTACAACAGCTCCCGCGCCAAGTGCATCAAGTGCAGCTACTGCAGCATGTACTTCTCCCCCAACAAGTTCATCTTCCACTCCCACCGCACCCCGGACTCCAAGTACACCCAGCCCGACGCCGCCAACTTCAACTCCTGGCGCCGTCACCTCAAGCTCAGCGACAAGACGGCCACCGAGGAGCTGTCGCACGCCTGGGAGGATGTCAAGGCCATGTTCAACGGCGGCACCCGCAAGCGGACCTTCTCCCTGCAAGGGGCGGCCGCCGGCGGGCCAGGCTCCGGCTCCCCGGCAGCCAAGGCCGCCCTGCACCAGCCGCCTCCCCCCCGGGCCCGAGCTGGCCCCGGCCCACAAGAGCCTCCGCTGCAGCGGGCAGGAGCCGCCGGGCGAGCGGGGGTCTCTGGGGCTCCCGGCGGCGCACGGCGGGGCGGCGGCGGGGCACGGCGGGGCGGGGGCGGTGCGCAGCTACCCCGTGATCCCGGTGCCCAGCAAGGGTTTCGGGATGCTGCAGAAGCTGCCGCCGCCGCTCTTCCCTCACCCTTACGGGTTCCCCGCCGCCGCTTTCGGACTCTGCCCCAAAAAGCAGGAGGACGCGTTGGGCGGCGCGGGGGGGCGGCGAGGCGGGCAAGGGGGGAGCGCTGCCCCCCGGCATGTTCTGGGGACCCCCGCACCCGCACCCCCACCAGCCGGCCCAGCCGCCCCACCAGCCCGGAGCTGCCAAGGACGCCGGCGTCTACCCCTCCTTCCCCGTTTTCTGGCCGGCCGCCGGCAGCCTGCCCGTGCCCCCGTACCCGGCGCAGAGCCAGGCCAAGGCGGCGGCCACCGCCGTGGTGGTGGCGGCGGCGGCGGCGGCAGCGGCGGCGGCGGCAGAGCCGCCGGGGCTGTCCGGTCGGCACGGCGAGCTGGAGGGCTCGGAGCCGTCGGGCAGCGGGAGGAGCAGCGCGACCCCCCAGGAGGGAGCCGGCGCGGAGGGTGAGCGCTGTCCCAGCGCCTTATCGCGGGCGGCGGGCGAGGAGGAACGCTCCGGGGACGAGGCGCTGCTCCCCCCCGCTGCCCCTGCCCAGGAAGGGCAGCTACCTCTCCGCCTTCCGACCGGTGGTGAAGGACGCCGAGAGCATCGCCAAGCTCTACGGGACCCGGGAGGCGTACGGCGGCGCGGCCCCCCGCGGCCCCGGTTACCTCTCCCCGGACTTCCTAAGCGAGGGCAGCTCCAGCTACCGTTCGCTCTCCCCCGGGGGGGACACGGCCGAGGAGCCCGAGGTGGACGTGGAGTCCAACCGCTTCCCGGAGGACGAGGAGGACGATGCCGCCGCCACCGCCGGCCCCGCCGACGGACGGGAGCCGCCGCCGCCCCGGCTGCTGGCCGGTACCGAGGAGCCGCCGCCGCCCGCCGGGGGCCGACGGGCCCGAGGAGAAGACGAGCGAGCCGGGGGCGCAGGAGGGCGTCCAGCCGCCCGACTGCAGCCCTGAGCGGAGCAGCAGCAGCGGAGCCTACGAGGTGCGGGGCCGGGCCGGGGAGGAGGGGGGTCTGCCTTGGGGGTCGGGCCCGGGGCTCTCGACGACGCCCCGACTCGCTCTTTTCTAGGTGTACGCGCCGGACAGGGGGGAGCACCTGCAGCCGCTGAAGACCGCCGCCTCCCTGGGAGCCCCGGTCGCGTACCTGTGCACCACCGAGGCCAAGGGTAATTCGGACCGAGGGGGCCCGGGGGTCGGGAGACCGGTGCGCATCGAAGGCGCGAACCCGGGCACCTTCTCCACCGGCTGCTCAGCCCCGGGGGGACAATCGGGCCGCCGTTTTCGTTTGGGGGATTTTGGGAGGAAAAAAAAAAACCAAAACAAAAAAACTCCCAAACCAGTATAAACGGTTTCTGGGTGGGCGACAGGGCCAGGCTCCCTCCGGGCCCGGGGATGCCGCCGTCGGACGCGGCCGGTGCGGCGGGGCCGGGGCTGTCGGGGCCGCACACGGCACGGCGGGGCAAAGCTCCTGCCAGCAAGCTACTTTCCAATAGCAAAGCGATTAGGATGTCCGCTAAGAAGGTTTTAACGAAGGCTTTGTCCGTAATTATGTAATTAAGGATATATCAGGACCATACTTTCATTGCTTATGGTTGAAAATCGGTTTATTAACTTTAAGAGCAAGATAAAGAAGACAATCACTCCGCGGCAGAGGATTTAGAGACCAGAAAATCCTATCAGGACCAAAGGAATGTCTCGCATCCCAGCCCTGTAAATACCGACAGAGGTAAGCCCCGGTCCGAGCGCCGCCGCTGCCCGCCTCCGCGGGGGGATGCGCGGTCCGCGGAGCCCCCCGCGACGGGACTGACGGTTCTCTGCCCCCCTCCCCACCCCGCAACAGACGATGGCCTCGGCATGGATGTCGCCGGGACTCAGCTGGTGGAGAAGGACATCGAAAATTTGGCCCGAGGTGAGGCGGGAGGCTGCGGGGGCCGGCGCCCCGTCGGGGGAGGGGGGAGGAAAAGGCTGGCGGGACCCCCCCGGCCTCTCCCCGAGGCTCGAGGTATTTGTGTTTTCTGCAGGAGTGATTAACTCCTGTGATTAATGTAACGTAATGCGATTAGCGCCGCGCTGAGCCGCCTCCAGATGGAAAAGTGCGGGCTCCCCTCAACCCCGCCATGTATTTTTAAACAGACGAGTTGCAAAAACTGGTCCTGGAGCAAATGGAGCTGAGGAAAAAGTTGGAGAGAGACTTCCAGAGCCTGAAAGGTACCGGCGATCCCACCCCCTCCCCACCCCCGCCCTGCCCCGGCCGGGACCGGCGCTGACCACCCCCGCCCCCCCCAGATAACTTCCAGGACCAGATGAAGCGGGAGCTGGCCTACCGGGAGGAGATGGTGCAGCAGCTGCAGATCGTCCGAGGTAAGCACCGCCCGAGGCCGTCTGGCAATTATTACTTTTATTTTTTATATGCTTTCTGTCCCTCTCTTTTTTCTTTCTTTCTTTCTTTTTTTGTTCTTTTTTTTTTCCTTCCTCCCCCCTTTTTATTTCCTGTTTCGTTCTCTTTTTTTTTTCTTTTTGTTTTCTTCTTATTTTTCTTTTTTCTTGATTTTATTTTATTTTATTTTATTCCCTATCAATATCTTTTCGTTGACTCCAATTCGCCTCGGGATTTCGAGCCGCCCGGCAAACGGCTGCGAGGCGCCGTTACACGGCAGCGAACGAACCTTCCCTCTCGCAGCAATTTCCACCCGGGCTAAATTGAAAACAAACCAAAACAAAACCGAGGCGTAAAATTACCTATGAAGCTGTACCTGACTTTGCGCGCCCCTCCCATTCCCCCCACTCCTCCCTCCGGCCCAGCGCATCCCCGACGGGGCGGTCGCCCCCGTGTCCCCCCTCCCGGGCGCGTTGTGATCTCTCCCTTCACCCCAGATACTCTGTGCAACGAGCTGGACCAGGAGAGGAAAGCGCGCTACGCCATCCAGCAAAAGTTGAAAGGTACCGGCGCGGGATTGGGGGGATTTTTAAACGTGTAAGAGAGGGGGTGAGACACCTTCCCCCACTCCCCGCGTTTTGGGGGTGCGGGGATGACGGCTCCGTCGCTTTGCAGAGGCTCACGACGCGCTGCATCATTTCTCCTGCAAAATGCTGACCCCGCGGCACTGCACCGGGAACTGCTCCTTCAAACCGCCGCTGCTGCCCCAGTGAGAACCTTCCCCACCCCCTCAAGACTCCCGGACCCCCCCCATCCACCCCCCTCTTCTCCCGAAGCCATGAGGGCAGAGCCCACACAAGCCATTTCCACGAGGAGACACTTGTACATAAAGGACTCGGAGCCCGGCTTTCCTCGGACTGGCAATACTGCGGGGAGCGGCCTCGGCCCGGCCGGAGGGGGAGCCGGGACCCCTCCACCCTGCGCCCCGCGCTCCCCGGGGTTCCCCGCTCCGCCTCTCCCTCCCCCCCCACATCCCCCCGTGTGTCCGCTTCTTCGACCCTTGTCCAGACTGGAAACAAAAGTGGCTATGTGCAATGGATATAAATGTACTGTGATTCTCTTGGTACAGTATTTGTTGGATTTTTATTTATTTATGATGTATATTTATTTCCCCCTCCCCGGCATCCCCCCCCCTCCCCTCTTCCCACCACCCCCCCTTGTAAATTTATGGATGTAACGGCACTTTAACGGGCGGTCCGCAATCCCGGAGGCAGAACAACGCTCGCCCGCTCTGGGGAGAGACCCCTCTGTACGTGATTTTGGTTCTTTAATAAAAACCGACTTTAAGAAGCTGCCTGATCCGTGGGGCTGTCCGGGCAGGCGGGGGGAGGGGGGACACCCACCCACCCCCTCCGGGGCCTGGAAGGGGCCGACACCGCGTGCCGAAGCCGGTGAAGGGGAGGGGGGCTGCCCGCTTCCCTACGAAATTCCCCTTTTCCCTCCCCTTCATCCTCCGCGCCGCAGCCGGGAGCTCATTAATGCCCATTTATATGCTCGTTTCACACATGAAAGTATTACATTAATGAGCTCCGAGAGCGGGTGTGGAGGTGCTCGCACACCTATTAGCCCTAAATACCTGTTTCCAGCCCGGGATTAACCCAGTGCGACACCTCGACGGGCTGCGGGGTCGGGGAATGCACCGGGGGGGGGGGGTCTTGGGGCGGGGAGACACGCACGTTTCACCGGGAGCTGCGGGGGGCAGGTGGTGCACCTCACACCGGAGGCCTGCAACGGGGGACCGGGGAGGAGGGGGGTGCACCTTGCAACGGGAGCATCCCGGGGATGGGGGGTGTGGTATGTGCACCAGAGAGGGGGGACTGCGCGTCGCCCATCCCGGGTTGCTGCGGGTGCGAACCGTCCCCGGGAGCTCCGCAGCGCGGATCCGCCGTTAATTAGTTTCTCGGACTCTCATCAGGCGGAGCAGCGGCAGTTCCGCGGCCTCGGCCGCCACCGCGTGGGCACAGCCGGGGGTGCAGCCCCCCTAAACCTGCTCCCCCCCCCCACCCCACTCCACCGTCGGGCAGCGATGCGCGGTGCCCTGGTCCCGCGTCCCCCCCGCTTCCCGAGCCCGATCCGGCGTCACCCCGCTGGGCTGCTCTGCAAAGGGACGGGGCCAGGAGCCTGTCCGTGTGTCCCCACCCTTCGGCAGGGACGGGGTAGCGTGGGCCTGAAACTGGGATCAGCTGGGCTGGGGCAGGAGCAGCATCTTCCATCACCTGAGGCTGAGGAAGCTCATCCGAGGCAGAGTAGGGGCAGGTGGATGTGGTTGGCTGGGCTGAAGGTTATAAAAGCCTTGGGGTGGGAATGCAGCTGGTCCTTTTGGGCTTTCCTCGCTTCTCGGAGCGTCCGGGAAAGCTTTTGTGGCTTGTTTGGTGCAGCAGAAGGTACCCGTGATAAGTGACCCTGTGTGGGAGCAGCGGGGCTGAGGTTGCTGGTGGCATCTGTCGTGCAGGTAAGCTTGTGGAAGGGGTGCTCAAACCAAGGAGATGATAGCAAGGAGGTGAATGAAGAAGCAGAGTCAAGCCCTGCAAGCTGAGAAGTGGGTGACCTGAGGGAATGAGATAGTTGGGCCTTTTGGAGCTTGTAGGGGAGCAGCTGAGCCTCTTCCCTTGCACGTTTCTCTGCACCTCTCCGGCTGTGTCCTCTCTGGCACCTTGTGGCCTGGAGGTGACATCAAGGAGAACCATGGAGGAGCTTGGCCTGCGTCCCTGTCCCCGACTGCTGCTCCCTGGAGAGGCTCTCACTGACTCCAGCCCCTGGTTGGGACCTGTGGCCGGGTGCTGGGGTCTGGTGTGTTCCCAGCTCCTGTTTGTCTCGTGCCAGGCTGCTGGAGCCACGCTCTCCCCAGCAGTTCTCACCTGCGCGGGCACACCGTGCACGGCAGTGGCGCTTACCAGCGCGGGTGCAAAAATGAACTATTATATTGTATTAATATTTTCACACTACTTAGCTCTCATTAAAATGTACTTTGCTGAATTTAATATGCAACTTCAAATGACACAACGTATTAAGTGCTTAATATACTAGAAATTATGAAACTATTATAGTCTAAGTAATATGAAATAATTAGAGTGAATTAAATTCACCAGCGGAATGAGGGAAAGACTTCAAATTTTTTCTTGTTTTTCTGTTTTGGGTTTGGTTTTTTTTTCCAGTCTTAAAATAGTTGAACGCAGTAATAGCCCCCGAATATGAACTGCCAGAATTAGGATTTTTTTTAAATAATTAAAGCAGGAAAAAGCCTGGAGTGTCTGCCTTTGAGCCTGTGATGAATTCGGAATTGGGGGAAGCAGAAGGTCTGTTTGCTGTAGCTGATGGAGTTGTTCTTTCAGGCCAGTGGCAGAGCAGCTCCGAGGAGCTGATCGCCAGACCTCCAGCTTTGCCAAGGCTTCTCCCCATATGCTGTCCTCCTCTTGTACACCAGGCTGTTTATTTGGAGGCAAGCAGACGTGATGGCTCTAGCGACAGAGTGGTGTCAGCTCTGAGTTTTGCTGTCATGATGTCTCTGAGCTGCAGGCCCCCTTTGCAGAGCAGGTCCGCTCTTAATGGGGCTGTAAATTCTAGACACACATCCCCCTGCCCCAGGTTAAAAACCAGAGTGATGGGATTGAGCCTGGCCTCTTGTTCTCAGAAGTGCTTCAGGCCGTGGCACTGGAGTTGGGGTTGAGTTGCTTTTTCTCACTGGAAGGGGATGGTCCGGGAGTGTGGGTGGACTCGGGGATGGAAGATGCTCTCCCGTGGGTCTGCAGGACCTCGAGGTGTGCTGGAGTGCATCCAAAGAAGGGCAGTGAAGCTGGTGAAGGATCTAGAGCGCACGTGTTATGAGGAGCGGCTGAGGGAACTGGGATTGTTTAGCCTGGAGAAAAGAAGGCTGAGGGGAGACCTTGTTCTCTGTAAGGGAGGCTGTAGAGAGGTGGAGTTGGTCTGTTCAACCAAATAACAGGTGGTAGGACAGGAGGAAGTGGCCTCAGGTTGCACCAGAGGAGGTTTAGATTGGATATTAGGAAGAATTTCTTTACTGAAAGAGTTATCAGGGAGTGGAATAATTTGCCCGGGGCAGTGGTGGAGTCCCAATGCCTGGAGCTGTTTAACAGTCAGGCAGACACAGCGCTCAGGGATATGGTTTAGTCGAGGACTTGCCAGTGCTAAGAGCTGGACTTGATCTTACAGGTTTTTCCCCATCTGGGCAGTTCTGTGAGGCAAACCTTCACCCACCAGCTGCCAGGTTTAAGCAGGGTGGTTGAGCTGTGGTGTGGATCCGTGAGACCGGGTGGGACCGCAGCACTACGGCACCGAGCACGGCAGGGAATCGCTTGATCCACTTGTGTCACAGACCCCAAAACCTCTGCTGGTGACCCCGTGCAGGTCATCTCGGCTGCGGGTTGTCTCTCCAGCGGCAGCGTGGCCGAGTTCAGAGGACGCCAGGAGATGGCGTTCCCAGCGCTCCTCGCTGGAGCCTGTCTGGTTTTGAACTGAGGTTCTGTGCAACTTCCATGTAAACTACCAAAATTTTCCCTTGGGAAAGCAAGTCTGAGCCTGGTGGCCATCAGTGAGTGAAAACGAGCTCACACGGTCTTCTGCTGGGGCTCTTGAGGGGAAGAAAATGAGCAATAGGTGGATGTCAGTCCCATCTGTGAAGGGCTGGGGTGCACGAGTGGCACAGGTCGAGGGGCAGTCCTGAGATGCTTCAACATCCCTCACAGGTTCTCTGACCTCCCCAACCTAGGGGAGAGGGGGGAAAAAGCAGCTTTGCCATGAAATTGTGGTGTCGGGAGAAACCGAGGCCGAACAGGAGGTCACAGACCTGATTCTGGGAACTAGACCAGTAGTACCGTTACAGGAAACTGAAGATGTTCTGTCCCAAAGTGAGGGCAGACTCTTCTTTAGTAGCTGCATAAAGCTCTTGCTTGATTTATAGAATGATATCAGAGAAATAGTGCTGTACCAGGGTGAACACTAGGAAGGGTAACACTCCAGTTAAAAGTGAGGGAAGTAGTCCTTAATTTGCCTCCTTGAGGATTATTTCGGTTCCACCAGTCGTATCATCAAAACACATTTGCTTGGGAAGTCTAATCATTAAGCACAAAGAACTTGCCAGCAAGCATCTAAAGTGTTGGCATTTTTTTAATATGTCCCTTAGATTTTGAGGGACTATTTGCTGTTGGTGACAGGGAGGGCAAGCAATCCCCTGATCAATCTTTTCTGAAAACGAGTTGTCTAGTCTTGGACCAGTGTGGCGTGCTGTACGGGAGGTGTGTTTGAAAGACTCATCTGGCTTTGAGTGTGCTCTTTCAATCCTGTTTTATCTCTGTAATAAGTATTATCTTATACTGTGCGCTGGTGAATACTGTGCAGAGACACAGAGAAAGCGTGTTCTTCTTTCCAGCAACTGTCCGGGCCCAGGGTGGGTCTGGAAACCAGCAGGTCACATCCAGGTTGGGAGGGACTTGTGGCTCTGTCCCAAAAAAGCAGGGCCACCTACATCAGGTTGCTCAGAGCTCTGTTCAGCTGAGACTTGGATATCTGAAGGAGCTCCACAATCTCCCTCCACTTCTAGTGCTTGACATCCCTCATGAGGAAAAAAAAAAAAAAAAGAGGTTTTCCCTATTACCTACTCAGAATTCCTCATGTTTTCCCTGTCAGTTTAATTAAATTGATGGAGGTTTGGGCGCAAACGGGACTTTCTGCGCTGCGTGGATGAGAGAAGCGCGTACAGTGGGGTAGCTTTGCCTTGCTTACAAAATCACTTATTTATTTTCATGTAACAAAGTGAACTCTGTGGTTTTCTTAGAAACTTAAAGCATATTTTCCCTTTTTTTTTTTTTTAAAAAAAGAAGCTGAAAATTCTTTCCTTTGATCTCCTTTCTGACTCTTAATGAAGTTGTGGGATCCGACTTCCCGCGTCGCGCCTGTTGTTTTCGCTTTGCTTCGCCGCCTGACCGCGGCGGAGCCGGCGAGCGGGGCGAGCTCTCCTCTCCCGAGGATTTCACACCTCCTAACACCAGCCCGGCTTCAAAGCGCGCTACAAACGCGAGAGGCCCGTGTCTGTCTGCGTGAGGGCCAGGCTTCCACTGAAGTCCATAAGCGCTGAACGTGCACATCCAAAGGTACAATTTGACACTAACAAATTAATTCTCACTGTTTTTCCACGGAGGAATTAAGCTGCGATTGTTGCAGCGCAGGTGGATTAGCTGGGGAAGGGGTGGGTGGTGGGTTTTGGTGCTGGAGAAGGGATGTTTTCCAGTCCGTCGGGTGTTGGAGGTAACGATGGGATGATGGGTCCTCAAGAGACCCCAGAGTCTGACTGCTCAGAGCCACTTCTCTCGTGTTGCAGTTAAATTAGGAGCCTAGGAAAGGAGGGGTGGGCACGGGGCATTGCGGAGTGCTTGAAGCAGGAGGGTTGGTCCTACCCCACTTGTTGCCAGTCGAGGTGTCCTACGGAGGGTCTTCAAGACCCCCCACAGCTTGCCCCCTTCTCTGGCATGTCTCGGTGGCGGGTTCTTCATCTGCAGTGCCGCAGAAGCTCTCGCACCCAAGGCAAAGCCCTTTCGAGAGGGGCCAGGAGCACCTTTTTGGGAAGCATTTGCGGCTCCTGCTTGCGCGGCCCCAGTCCTGGAAGAAAGAGCAGCCTTCAGCTGCTGGGGCCGTTAATGTCACCTTTCACAAGAACTCTGCTCGCAAAGGAACCTGCCAAGTATAGCACATTTTAATTTGCTCTTTTCCCATGCATTCCTGGATTTATGGCTGGGTTCAGTCTGGTTACTGCTTGCCATAGAGACGTAAAGCTCCCTCCAGAGGGTCACTCCACGCCATAAGCTTTGTGGGTTCCCTTGAGGAAATTGATGTGCTATGGCCTGAAAAGCATCCACCTATGGAAGGGGTTTATGTCAGATTTTGCAGAAGTTTGAGCTTTGAAAGCTGGCAAAGAGGTTTGTCTCTCTGGTGATTACATCTAACAGGCTTCTGTCTGAACGCAGGTGTGTTACTCTCTCTTCTCTGCGTGGCTTTAAATGCTTAGCTGTTTTTAGGTCGTACAGATTCGGGGAACACATTAATTGTGTAAAAATGAAGAAAAGAGGAAAAAAGAGAGAGAAAAAAGAGAAACTTGGAGAAAATGTGTTTTCAGTGATGCCTGCACCAGGTTGAGAAGTACGTTTGCAGTTGCTTGCCATCTGTAGCAACGTGTCCAAAGCAAACATTACCAGTCAGTCCAGGTTTGGCTGCATAATTCCCATAAACCATTGCAAGGGCATCCAGAACAGCCCTGGAACTACTTCTAGGATTAGGTCCTACTCCCTTGAAAAATAAACCTTGGCAAGGGCTCTGTTCTCCCTAATAAAAATTCCGTTTTCACAGCTCTAATCAAGTTTTCCAGAGCTGCGGTCCAAATTAGAAACTGCGTGCAGAATATCTGACCCAGGAGAACAAGATGGAGCTTTTCATTTAAAGCAGTACCAGGCTGGAAATTTCCAAAGTTCTCACCTATGGCAAAACTGTGGATTGCGTCCTAATAAACCCATCCCTTCCACGGCAAAGCTCCATCAGACCCAAACTCCTGGTCCCTGCTCACAGGTGGAAGAGTCTCCTTTGGGGGATTCTTCCAGAAATGGCATCTCTCTTCACAGACTTGTAGATACTTCTGGATTGATTTCATGGCCAAATATTAATTATTATTACTTTTTTTTAACTGGAGAAGGCGGTGGGGAAAAGGGGAGATGTAGCTGAAGCCACCTGGTTGAGGAGGGCATCCAGAATGGCAGCGGGCTCTGTACCAAACCCTGCCTGCCTGGCTGGCACCCCGGGTCCGCAAACCTGTGTGAGATCCTCCACGAGTGGGCTTTGCAGAAGATGCTGTAGTTCCTTTGGGACCCCTCCTCGTTCGTTGTGTCCTTGCCAGCAGTGGAAGTTGTTACGACGCTGTTGGGATATGATCAGTGACGACTGTGCAGGCTTGGTCCCAGTTTCCAACTCCTCAAATTCTACAGCATTTATAGGAAGGGGACTCCAGAAATCGGGGGCTGTCCCCAGGAGGGTCACGAGGAGCGGTGGCTGGGTTTGTGCAAGTCGGCTGGAGTTCAGCGCCAAGTGTTAGAAAAGAGCTGCTCCTCAAGCGAACAGCAGAAGTGGTTTTACATTTAATCATTTAAATTGTTTTCTACCGTTGCTTTTCCAGCCTTAGATCCAACTGTCCGTCAGTAGCTTTCGGGACAAATGTAGTTTTCTCTCCATGTGATAAATGCTCATCTTGCAATATTTGAAAAACAATGAAGCTATTAGTGTCTTGAAGAGGGATGATCCAGTTACATGCAACCATGGGATAAATCTCTGCTTGTTCTATGACACAGTGCACAAGATTCAAGCAGTATATGTTTATTTTTTAAATGCAAATGCAGCAGTGATCCATACAGCACGGATCACAGATGAACTCGGCCATCACTAAACAACAGCGGAGTCTGTAGGAGGAAGGAGGAAACCACAGCCACAGTTCATCTTTGTATCTCGGGCTGGCTGGGCTAAAAGATGTACAGAAACGTAAAAACCCTGGGCAAGACCGTTGCTTAAACGCTCACGTGGGCTCCTAATTGTGGAAACATGTTGAATTATGCGATACGACGCGGTTATATAACACCTTTTATGAAACTCTTGGCACAAAAACAATGCATAAAAATAACAGATGTGGCAAATCACAACCACGTTCTGAAGTCTTTCTGAAGCTCGGTTTAGTGAAAACAATGGACTTGATTTAAATGGGGATTTTTTTTTTCTTTTCCCCCCTCAAAAAAAATGTCTGCGGGCAAAGAAATATTTGAAAGAACAGTAAAAAAAGGCTAAAAATGCAAAAAAGGTTTCTCCTAAAGAAATCTGCAAGTGGCTGTTAACTTCAGGGCAGCGCAGCAAAGGCATGGGAGAAGGTAGAGGGTCAAGACTTGCTTGTGCAACTCTTGCTACCTTCAGTGAGATTTCTCCTGTAAGCCAGGCAATAAAATATGGCCCTGGAACATGTCCCAAGGGAACGATGGTAAAGCAAAACAAGTCGTCCTGCTAGGACCGTCACTTCAGTGAAACCTAAAGGGATGCCCAAGATGAGCTTCAAACGCACAAAGCCCTCTGCAAGGGACTAGACGGTGGAGTTCCCATCCCTGGAGGTGTCTAAAAAATGGGTAGATGTGGTGCTCAGGGATGTGGTCTAGTGGCAGACCTGGCAGGGCTGGGTTAACGGTTGGACTCGATGGTTTTCAAAGTGTTTTCCAACCCAGACGATTCTATGATTGTATGAATAACCAGGCGGGTGCCCGGCCGTGCCCCTCTCCCAGCCTTTCATCACCCCTGGTTTCCCAGGACATCGGCACACGGGAGATGGGTTTGCAGTGCTCCTCGTGAGACATCTTGGGTGTTGGGAACGTGGCTTTTCCCATGCTTTTGTGAGGCTGCGTTGCTGATAAGAGGCTTTGCCTCTCTCCGCCCGTAATCGGAGCAGAATCTGCGTGTGAGCGAATGCTCTGTAACTCCCTCCCACCTGATAAAGAGGAACAGGCTCCAATTAAACACCGACAATTTACTCCTGCTTGTTGTGGTACATGGTGTCCTGAACCTGGAGAGCCCACAGCTCGGAGTGCCTAAAACCAGACCCAGAGTTTTAAACTATGCTGCAGCTGTGCACGGAAGAAGAAATTGGATATTGCTGGGGGTTGTGGGGTTTGTTTTCTTTCTTTCTTTTTTTTTTTTTTTTCTTTCCCTCCTCCTTTTCTTTAATACCCTTTCTGGCTATCAGCCTTTTTTACAGTCCATTTCTCCATTGGCTCAAGCCCTGGCCCCACTTGGCATTTGGGACCATCCCTGGTACAACAGCTCTATAATAACTGCGCTTCCCAGAACTGAGTTTGGCCTCAAGTCTGCTCCATAATGTCCCATTAATTCATTATTCATCATTCGAGAGAGCCCAGATGTGAGCGCGGGACCAACCGCTTGGTTGTTTCTGAGCGATTTGGCTACGAGGTGCCAGTTATTTCTCGGTATCGTTTTAGAGAATTTTGGTTTCCAGATGGAAGAAACCTGCAGGACATCTTCAATGAAAGAGAGAAAAATAATATTAATAGGCTATTTTTATTAGTAGGGAAAAGAAAGACCTTTCAGTTAAAGACTTCCAACTTAAAAAAAAAAAAAGGAAATTTCAACTGAAAAAGAGAACTTACTGTTTTGAAAGAGCGTGCTGGGTGGAGACATCAAACTGAAAGGATCTTGTGCAACTCTGCTTTTTAGGTCTAATATTAAATTCACCCATTTATTCCTTGCTTGACCACAGGAAAATCACAGAGGTATGCTAAGGAAAAGACTGATTTTTGGACTAACCCAAAGTGTGTAGCCTCTTCCAGGTTCAGACCTGGGCATTTCTGTCTCTTTTTTTTTTTTTGTCCATAGAGCCGATATTTCTCTAGTTCTTCCCATCCTCCAAGCCCTCTGTAAGCGTTAAGTATTTTTGCATCCAGCAAAGGGAACAATAACGGAGGACTTGATTTTCCCATCTGTCAACTAGTCCTGAACAAATTGTACGACTTTCTCTTCTGAAAGAAATCTTAGGTAAATTAAAAGCTTTAGCGTTCATCTTCATGTAGCACAGGTTCTGAAAGGAATTCTGCCATCGTGTTTCTGTCTGAATTTTTTTTGTTTGTTTTGGGTTTATTACATATTGCATATCATGAAAGACTCATTTTTTATTAACTCGGCGATGATTCTGATGGCTCTATCTTGGGTAACCTCGGCTTGGGTAACGCGCACCACAGCGTCGAAGCCTGAATTCTGGGGGAGGCGATGCTGCACGTTAAGGATGGCTCGTGGTGTTGGGAAGGGAAAACTGCAACCCAGGGGCTTCGGAGAGACTGCTCTGCTGGTGCAAAACTCAAGGGCCAGGAGCACGTGGCAGTGCTGTGTCCTCCATTGGTTGCTGAGGAGGGCTGAGCACAGGCTGGTCTGTTTGGTTTTATTTTTTTTTCCTTAGCCTGCCGGACAGTGGATGGTATCGCGCTGTTTGTCTCGGGCTTGACCCGCCAAGGCTGTGCTCCAGCAAACAACGCTACCGACTTCGGTTGGTTTGTGTGTGGGAAGGTGCTGATGTGCCGTTTAAAAACATGTTGGTGGGCTCCTGCAGGACTTGGTGTTGACTCTGGGCAGGCAGTGACAGCTTTAGATCACATAATGCTGCTCTCTTCCCCCCTCAGCCTTGGGTTTGGAGCAGTTTATAAACAAAAGATTTGCTTTTGGGTGCAGGTTTCTCCCTTCTCTTATGTGCATGTCAGCTTTGTGCTTACTTTCCTGCAGATGTTGTCCATCCTCCCCCTTGGGGCTGCCCCAGGGTGACCCAGCTGGCAGGCTCAGATAAGGGCTGAATGGGGAGATAAGAAGCTCTTTTCCTTCTCCTCCCTCATATGGAGCCACCAGCAAGGGGTGAGGCTCTGTCTTCCAAATCCCACCAGCTCTGTTGAACACATGGGAAAGCGGCTCCCAGATGAAATGGGTCACACGTGCCTCTGAATACACATCTTTGGTGAAAAAAAGTGAAATAATAATAAAAAGTAGAACCCAGTTCTCCTCAGCAGCCCACCATGTCTCTTTAGAAGCCACCCTTGAAGCTCCAGGACAGTGGAGCGAAAACATATTACGTGATGTAGCAAAGGCACATGCTCACAGACAGGTAGGAATTTGGCTCTGGAGCTATTTCCACCGGAAAACAAAAGGGTTTCTGTGATAGTCCAGAACAAGTGCCAGTTAGAGGGTATAAACTCTTCTCATACTGTGTTAACTAGCAAGGTCCATACAAGCCACCAGCAGCTTTTTCCACCCTTCTTAAGTAGGGGGGCTGAGCACAACGTGCTGAGGTAATCCAGGGCAAATAACTTTTCACGTCTGTCGGCTTCTCCCTCAACAAAGTGTTTTTCAAGTGACATCAGGTGACAGCAATGCATCCATAGTGGGACTTGAAATATGGGAGCACAGGGAAACGGTGGCAGGGCTCTGGCAGGAATCCCCTGGGCTTTATGGCTCGTGTGAGTTCTGCTGCACCACGTGCTGCCTCACAAAGGAGACGTGATGGCTTCATCACACCAGTGACAGCGAAGTAGAAGAGGATGTGAAGAGGCAGCTATTGACTGGCTCAGGTCTTCCCTGCTCTGAACCTTGGCGCCAGCAGCCGCCGCCACCGCGATTCCAGTGTCGGTATCCATAGCACGAGCTTTAGAGCGGATCAGGTTCAAGTATTTTTGCTGGGTTGTGCTGTCTACTCGCTAGCTCGTGCTGGCAAGCAGAGCTGCAGCGGGGATAAATTATGATGTCAAAACAGAGAGATGTTGTCACACAACCATCTCCCCCTTCTGGGGTCAAGGTTCTGCTTTATAGCTTGGAAACCCATTAGTCCATCTGAAAGCATATGGCCAAGAACGGACGAAAAAGAAAAAAAAAAGTCTTGTGTGTTTGGGTCAGAGCTACAGACAAAAGGCTCTTTGTGCTAAGAGCTGACAATGACAAATAAAGAGGAACCTGTTGATCTAGGAGAGAAATGGAGGATTACGAAAAGATCACATGGTGAGAAAAAGACCTTGGCTGGTTGTCTGGATGTCAGCCCCGTCTGTCATTAAAATGCTTTCTGCAGCTACAGCATATTTGTTAATAGAAATACCGTCTCCTGCTCACGCGGGGCTTTTTGTTTGTTTTTTTTTTTTTAGCCTACAAAATGCTACCTGTGCCTAAATGTGCCAGCCTCACGAGACCACATCAGAGAGGTGATCTGCCCTTAACTGGATCCTCGCCATGTGTTGGAATAATTAACGTCTGCAAATCGCTCTGATAGCTCTGGGAGCACTAGAAACAGTAAATGCTAAAAAACAGTGTCTGTCCAACCACAGTACATAACTACAGGACACAAAGAAAAGCCAATAACAAACCCTCTATAATTCAAGCAAGCTATTGGAAGTAAACCAAAAGCTATGTCTAATGCTAATAATAAGCGTATTTCCCAAAGGTAACGTTTGATTTCTATCCAAAACCAAACATATATGAAGCTTTGCCTGAATGTCATAGAGCAGGTTAGCTGGGACACTTTAATCTGTGAGTAAGTTTGTAAAGCCTTCGGCCAACTTTGAAGAAACAGCAATGGTCTTGACAGGACTGGGCTACAAAATACTTCACAGATAATGTGGGGTGGGTTTTGGTTTTTTTTTTTTCACAGCAAGTCTGGAGAAAATAGAGAAGGACGTTGGTTTTGTGGCACGCACATCTGGCGATTGCCTGTTTCTGATCCATGTGCAGAGAACACACTGAACAGAAATATTTATATCAAACATTGATGGGCTGCCTAAAATGACCTCCAGGGTCTATGAAGTGCACCATAGATTTTTTTTTTTTTTAAAAAAAAATCTATTATAATCCATTATGTTCTGGAATGTATCCGAGTCCGTCATCATAGGGAGTGCTAGCAACTGTCTGCATTTGCTGTAGTGAAGGAGACCTATGGCAACGTGTTTAATTCCAAATAAAGTGTGCGTGCACGTGGGTGGAAATCACAACAGAATGCTTTTTTTTTTTTCCTTGGGTTTTATTTATCTTTACAGCTGAAGAGATTGTGATAGGGAAGGTGACTGGCAAATGAAACACAAAGGGAAAGGTCCCTCGCTGTTCTTTAGGCACTGGTTTGAAATCGATGCACATAATGCACTTGGAAGGACAGTCTCATTTACTGGTTTTCAGTAAATTGCTGGGCTGTGCTTCCCAGTGATAATGTAATAGTCATGGCAGTGCCAGTAAGAATATACTTAAAAAAAAAAAAGTGCAATTGCAAGCAGAGTTTGGGTAGTTTAGCCTGGGATGCCCTGAATTCTGTACATTGACTGAGAACTATCTGGGGCTGCTGCCTATCTCTCCTGGTGGCACAGCGTGCCTCTTGGTTCTCTGCTCACTTATTCCAAAGACACAACAAGCTGGACTCAAACACAATATTCTCCTGCAGAGAGAAATGTCATCTCCTGAGAGAAATGTCATCTCTTGCTCTCTTCAGTTTTGCATGGCTGAAGGATTTTCTAACCACTGCTCTTCTTTCTTCCTTTGCTGCCTGGGTTTGTCCCCCCTGGTAGTCGGTGAATGGCTCTCAGTGCTGCGGGGTTAGGCTTAGGGTCCAATTATCCTCATTAACAGTGCAAACTAATAATTCATAGTTCAAAGCAGGTTTGCTACGGGCAGCACCATAGACTGAGTAGAACGATATATTTGAGTTAATGCTTAGGTTATAGTGACACTGTTTGACTTAGGGTTAAATATACTGCATCGGTCTTCCGAGGAGGACCATCGATCAGCAGCTTTACTGTGTAAGATGTGACTTTGCACAAATGCCTGCCTTGCTAAGGGCTACGCCTTCGAAGAAGAGCTAAAAAATATTGCCCCAGAAGACACAGAAAAAATCGAGTGATTGCCAAAAGGCACTGAGTTGGCAAAACCTGTGGTAACTGGCGGGAAGTTAAAGGCGGGCAGGGGGAGATGGTGACCACCAACTCGATTCGAACCAAAAAAAACTCCTGTCCCCCCTCCCTGTAAGGTGTGTGGGTGCTAATTTACATAACAAGAGAGGCTAATTTAATTATAACTAACTGGTAACAGATGGGATGGTGACTACTGACCAGTGAGCGTAAATTTAGGCGGGTTTTTACTAATCATGCAGCAAGACAAATCTGTCGCGGTTCCTCCGCGGGGTGTGCTAGCTTTGAGGAGTTACCGCCCAGCGCCCATCCCTGCATAAACCCAAAATAAATTAATATCTCGGTTCTAAGTTTTAGGTTGGTTTATTGCACACGGGGTACGGGATCCTGCCCGTGGGATAACGGCACCACTAGAGATTTAGCGTGTGATACCAGAGTTAGTGCTTTGGGTTTTCTTTTAATAATATTTTTTAACTGGATGCAGATCTATTTGTATGTGCTTTGGGAGAATAATTTGATGGGTCATTATGATCTTTATTAATAGTTTCTTTGTTAATTTGCTGATGTTAGTAAAGAGCTTTGAAGATAAAAGCACTGTATGCAATAAATATTAAGAATATTCCAACATGTCTTAATGTTGCCAGCATTCCGGCTCCCTCTTCTTTCATCCAAGGATCTCAGAATACTTTCCAAATGTTAATTAATTTCCTCTCGACAGCCCAGGGAGATACCTATTGTTATCATCCCCCATTTCACAAAGGAGTCATTCTGGGTAAGTTTTACCCTCTGATTTGGTCAAGATCAGGCAATATGACAGAAGTTTCTTGGGGACCAATCCAGAAATTCCTGACTCCCATTCTCCCGTTCTTGCTGCTAGACAGCATTCCCTTCCTGGGAGTGGGGAGTGACACTCACCCGCGTGGCGCTCGCTGCCTTCCTCGAGTCCTTTCAGTGGTGGCTCTTAAAACAAAAACGATAATGTGCCACGCCCAGGAGGGGTGAGGAAATAAAACTCTTCGAAATCGGAATTATCACGGTTATTAATGGCACTGAGTGGGCTAGGGTGAATTTTCAGTATCTTTTCATGTGCAGAATAAACCTTAATTTTATGCTATTTGATGTTGTAGAGTCAGGCTCTTATAATTCACGCTCAAAGGCTACTAAAATGGAAATGTTTAATGCAGTACAGGTGAGGATATATTGTGGTGGAGAATGCAAGTGAGCACACGCTGCAGCTGAAACTTCTTCTAAAATGCTCTCTCCAAAACCAGAGGTTAAGTTAATGATGAGACGAGAAGACCATTTAGAGACAGCGCGACTCCAGCAATCCATGAGAACAATGCAAAGTTCAAAAATAGCAGTATTGACTGGTGGAAAAACAACATACATATAATTTTCAGGTAATTACTACAGTATAATTATCTCTGTTGTTTTCATATGAGCCATCTGAAATGAACTCTGCTCGCTGCTGGAACTGAGCTTTATTTACAGTGTTCCCATGATTGAAGCGAGTCTTTGGAAATAGCGATTAGGTGAAAAATAAAGACGTGAGTACTTCATACCAGATATTGCCTCTGTGCTAGTGGGCATAGCATAGTTGCTGGCATTTTATTCAGCATTTTATCCATCTCTATTCTGAACCACTTTAGGCCAGAGGAGAGCTAAAACACTGGAGAAGACGAGCATAACCTCCTCCTGTACTGTCTGCGTTACTTCCACGTGTAATAATCTGCTCCTACGCTGCTTATGTTACTTCCACGTGTGGTCTGTAATGGAAATTGTAGGACAGGGAAGAGGAAAGAGATTCAGATGGTAACAGGTCTCTGTCTTTTTCTAGAACACAGTGTGTGACTGATGCCCCATACAAAATTGTTATAAATTCGGATTGTATGAAAATTTCAGTATTTTACATGTTCTGTGTGAGTGAAGGAAGGAGGGGGTGTAAGATGTAACATCATAACCAGGACTTGCTCTCAGTCAAAGGTCTGGAAAACTTAGCACCTTCAGAGTTTTGCTTTGTTTTGTCTTCCCCCCCAGAATTTGCTTTTTAGGAGTTATTTAGTATCTGTAGGGAGTAGCTTCTTAGAGCACCGGGACCTTGCAGTCTTACATAAAAGTCTATATAAAATCACTTTTAATTGGAACGATAGAGTTTGTTGCAGTTGAAACGTGGCTTTGTTGATGTTGTGAGTCTGTACGGCTGAATTAAAATTCTGCCTCACCCCTCTGAAGATATTTTGGAAGTAGATGTAGTTTACCGTAGTTTTCTGTCCTCGTGTTTGAATTGTTCTTGTCCCATTTCAAGCTTCTGGAGCACGTGACACTCGAGGTATTCCTTGGCTTTGATACGGCACCACGCACTTTGCAGCTCACTGTGGATCGACAAAGCCCCACTGCAGCCGCTTTTTACTCTTTCTTTCTGTACAGCAGCCACGGATTAGGAGAATGGGTGCTAATGACAAAAAATCCCAACTCTGATTCAGCGACGGGGAATTTTGGATTCAACTCAGCCAAAGGAAACACTTTTACAAATGTAGATGAATATCTCAGGAATGACCATTTCTTCTTGGAGCAAAAAAATTTAGTCTAGATTTAATTTAAAAAAAAAAAAGAAAAAAATCCAATAATTCAAATAAAAGCCCAGAAGAAAGCGTGCAAAGGTACATGTAGAACTAGATCCATTCAGCAGTGGCAGTTTTCCTGGTGTAAAATTTGCAGAAGCTGATTTTAGGTAAGCTAAACTAATTGCTGCAGGGGCAATGGGATGCTGTTACCTCCTTACTTGGGCTGCCTGTAACACAGGCACCTCCTTTCAACACACGAAGCTGTCCTCTACACCATAAAACTCTTTTAGTGTGAATGAGTTTTGCTGTTGAGACAACTGTCATTACGTATGAAATCAAACAAGGCATTTTGCAGGCTGCCTCTGTGGCTGGTTCGGAGGTAATCCAGGCACTTTTCTTCTCCTCCACTTGTGCTCTGTGAAGGTGCAAAACCCGAAAGGCAGCGGGGCAGAAAGAAAACGATTGCTGGGATCGTGCGTGATGTGGCCGGGCAGCCGTGCCAAGCTGATCCCCAGGGAAGGCAAGCGGGAAGACCTTTGTCTCTCTGTCCTCACCTTAAAACGCAGGCTCCGTTTGACATGACTGGTACCTCGTTTGGCTCGGCCCAAATCAAGAATGGCTGAATCAGGAAGGATGGGTCTTAAGAACGTCAGCGGGGTGCTAGGAGCAAGCACATATCACCCATTGATATTGGAGCAGAAAAGGCTAAGCAAATAATTTTAAAGAATGGGCTGGTTGTTGTGCCTATTGCCATTGTCTTGCAGCTGCACTGCTTTGTGTGCCAGGGAAGTACACTGGGAGCTGAGCTCGACTCGGAATGTGTAATTCCAGGCAGGGGATACAATATACAGGGCGTTCAAACATCAAGGAGTGCAATTAAATTCTTTAAAGATTTGCAAAAATCGCAATGGTGGCAGTGGCGGAGTTTGTACCATGGCCGTGGTAGGCTTTGAGTACTCGGCGTCGTCAACCGCGCTCCCCTGCGTACAGCAACAGGGTGAGTTGATGTTTAAGAACCGAAAAAACAGGAAACGCGCAAACGAAGCTGGGATGTGTCACGCTGTAACGCTGCATGTGTAATTAAAGATTATAGTAACTCATTTACATACGCTTTCCGTATTGCAATGCCATCGTTGCACCAGGAGATCTAAGGATAGAGAAGAGGTGACGTTAGCTAAATGGTCCAGTATCTTTCCCTGGTTTAGGATTTTAGGTGATTAACTCCCCGCTTTGTAAATTTTAATAGCAGAGATGTAACGAGTCTTCCTTTCCTAAGCCCTTCCTTTGGGCCAAGTTTGCGAGATGATGGTAACACAATATGATACAATATAATTTAATATAATAGCGTACTTGGATGCGAATTTGTGGGGAGATGCGTGTACCGGCCAAGTCCCAGTCACTCAACGTTGCTGAACTTCCTATACAGCATATTGAGCAACGCCACGTATATTGGCATGGGCTTATTTTATCTGATATATCGGCTACTCCACTTTCTTCACATACAGCCAAGTAATTTTCACTAAAATGTACCTCAGATGTTTTTTTTTTCCCTCCTCAGAAACGGCTGTTTGAGTCACACATCTAAAATGGTTTTTATTGCCTCCAACAATTTGGGGAATAAAAGATGTTTTTAATGACTTGGTCACATTTTTCTACCAAGAAATAGAGTCATTGAGAATGCATCATTAAATAAGTTATATTCAGGGTCGAAAACACCACTAATTATTTTTAAGCGGAGAGTAAACTCAGACTATTTGACAAAGGAAGTTTGGGAGATCCAGACTAATGAAAACAACATGTTAATAGAAAAAAAAATGCATCTCTCTTGAAAATGTTATTGTGACTGGACATGGTTTTAAGCAAATGAGTTATGTGAAACGATACATTTTTGAGGAGGTTACAGAATAGGAAAATAGAAAAAAAACGGGGTTGGCAGGTAGATTCTGGAAGTAATTTATTTTACTGCAGTATGGCAAAAAGTGGGAAATGAACTTTTGTACTTACCTGCTCTGCTTGCACCCCAGTTGCACTGCTTGATGGGCACGTGCTTTTGAAATGAAGACAGAACTGTGACAGATCCGAGCGCTGTCGTCACCGACGGAGCTGCAGCAGAGCTGGAGCAACCGAGCGCACCTTTGAAAATCTCTGTGTGTTGACAAAGTCACTTCTTGGCAAAGAAACCATCATTTCAGTCTCGGGAGTAGAGAGGAACAGAATTTCATTCCGTATAAATAATCGCCTAAAAATAGAAGCACAGATTGCTTTTCACATTAAGCTCCTTCTTCATAGTAAAGTATAAAGCGTTAAAAAAGAGGTGACTATCAGAAGTCCAGACTGAAAAATAAAGGGCCTGTATCAGATTTGTCCATAAAAACACTTACAGTATTTAAGAGTGAACCATTCTGAACTGAAAATTCTTTATTATATTCTCTCGTGGTTCGCTCCCTCATTTTAATATATCTGAAGACATTCTCAGCCTGTTTTATTTAAAGCCAGTTTTGAAAGAGGACTCTGTGGTTCATGGCCATGTGTCAGGTCTGATAGTGTTATGCCATGATTTAGCAAAACACTTCAGCACACGTCCACATCCCACTGAATTCGGTAGGAAGTGAAGGAGCAGAGGAAAAGCTGTTTGCTGTGCTAGCAGGCCTCTTTCAGGGGGGAAGAAACAAAAATAAGGATTTGTCTTTATATTGTTATAGATCTTTTTGACAAATTCTTTAAACTAGACACGAACTCATAGATCATATTAGATCACGACTATTAAACACGTTGAATCGTTCAAAATGAAGCATTCTAAACCGGGCTGGTTCAGACCACGGAAATAGATCAGCTAATTATGGTGTGTGTGGGTGTGCTGGGTAGTCATCTGACTTTTATTTTTTTTTTTAGATATCTTGCCTAGTGCCCTGCCCCCTCCCCAAACCAGCGTTTCAGACGCTCTGATAAGTCTTCATTACACGCAGTATTAAGCCCGAGTATCGGAGTATTAGTTATCAGCCTTTTCTAATTGCGCCTCATTTTCGGAACGCTTCATTCGACATGCCGGCACTGAGTGCCAAGAACTGTAAAAGCAATCAATGCCAACAGTGGACGCTTGGCGTATCGGCAACAGAAATGGGATGTACGGCCGACCTGGGAGGGAAAGAAGGGTACCATCGAGAAGTCACAAGGTGCACCTGAGTTTTCCGTCAATGTGGTCTGGAGACCAAGCCGGGTGATGTTTCTGGGTGAAACGCTTTGAAATGAAATACATAGAAAGAGACATGGGCTGTTTCAGAGCGTGAGGACTTCATATATATTCTTACTGGTAAATGGGGTGGTATAAAAAAACCTACTTAATAGACACTTGAACCTATCACATCCTTCCCTCAGCTGAAACTACCTGAATTTAAATCGTGGCTAACTATTCAGGTCATACGAGAAACATAAATTATAATTCAATAATAGTCAAGAGTGGTTATCTTTTTTATTGCCGATTCCCTGCGTGGCCTCAAGCGTGCTTCCTTTAATCTGCAGAGTGGAGACATTCATGCTTTTTTTTTTTTTCCCTTTTTTCTCTTGCAGCGTAGATAACATAAATGCCTTCTGAATGCAAGACGATGAATTTCCTAACAGCTATAGGAAAATAGCAAGTGTTGCACCTCTCTGACTTACAAGTACGTACAATATTCGCCAGGTTCAACAAGTTTTTTTTTCCATCCTGCGCACTAATCGCAGAATCGTTAAGGTTGGAAAAGACCCCTAAGATCACCAAGTCCAAGGTTTCGCTGAGGTGAAAGCCAAGCGGAGAAAGCGTCACGGCAGCTGCGATTACTGAGTGACACACAGGTAAAAAAGGAAGCTGGATCAATTTAAGGTGTGTGACTTAAATGCTGTATTTAAGTTGATGAACTTCACAACTGATGCGCTCATCTTTCCAAGCAGCATCTCTAGGACGTATTTTCCCGCTCTGCATCAGGCGGCCTCAAAAACGTCTCCCTCAAAAACGACACGACGACAGCAAGTTTGGATCTAAAAACTCTGCCCTGGATTCCGCAGGCCCTCCTGAACCCACTCCTGTCGCTTTTCCTAAAACTCCGGGTAAGTTCACGTACATCCCCTGAACTTCTCCTGCGGTGAGCTCAGGGAAACAGAACTTTTGTCCCTTCCTGCTCCGCGGTGCGGCTGACAGAGGCGGGTTGGCGGCGGGAACCCACCCGGGGACCCCGGCCTCGTCCCGTTCCAACTCCTCAAGCACTCAGAGCCGCGGATTAAGTAGCAGGAAACAGACCCCTCAAAGTCTAGTTTTAATGGATTTATTCCTTCAGGAATACGCCTCCACCCCTTCCTTCTGGTGATCCTAGGGCGCCCTGGGGGCACCCTCAGCGCCGCCCGCTCCCCCCTCAGCGCCCCGATCCCCTCACGGAGCCCGCGGGCGCGGAAGGCGGGACTGAGGGGGCCGCGCTGTCACAAGGGAACTTTCCAGACGGGAGCGGCGGGGACACGGTGCCCTCAGGGCGGATCGGAGATGCCCACAAGCCTCACGGGGAAACCCTCCGGACCGCTCCGCCGCCGCCCGCAGGAGCGCAGGGCTGGGACAAAATGGCGCCGCGATTCAAACGCTGCGCGCTGCGTGCCGGCGGGGGGGGGGGGGGGGCGGTGGGGAGGAGGGGGGGGGCGGTGCCCCGGCGGGGCTCAGTGCGCCTGCGCCCGGAGTTGCAAGATGGCGGACAGTGCGGAACTAAAGGTAAAGCGCAGCTTCAATTCCCTCCGCGATGCCCCTCGCTGCCGCCTTCGCGGCCGCCGCGGCTGTGCTCTTCCCTTCGCCGGGGGCGAGCCGAGCCGCCGCCGGTGCCCCGCGGCGCTGCCTCGTCCGAGGGTGGCTGCGTCGGCGCCCCGCCGGCAGCGGGGGCTGAGGGACGGAGCGGGGCGGGGAGCGGAGCTGTCCTCCCCTCGCCTACCTCTCCGCCGGGCAGCCCCCGCCGGGCGACAGCGGGGGCGGGCGGGGAGGGCTCCCCTCAGCGCCGGCCGAGGGGACGGTCGGGCTCGGGCCGGCGCGAAGGGGTGAGGGCGGCGGCCGGGGGGAGCCCCCGGGAGTTGGCGGAGCTCGGCCGCCTCCGAGACGGAGGGGGTAGGACACACGGCTCCCCGAGCTCCCCGCAAAGTTTCCAGGGGACTCTGGCGGAGGCAGCGGGCGGGGAGGGAGCCCGGAGGAGCGGCTCTGCCCGCCGGTGACAGGCGGCCGGCTCCTAACGAGCGCCCTCGCCGCCCGGGCTGGGGGTGGTGGTGGGGGAAACACCCGGCGGGGCAGCCCCGCTCGGCTCGGCCCGCCCCAAGACCCGTAAATAAAGGACGTCAGAAGCAGATGTTGAGGAGTTACAAGAGGTTCAGCTGGCGGCCGTGCCTGTCATCCCGAGAACAGCGTGGAAAGCCGGTGCTCTGAGGCACCCTCCGGCGAAGTTAGAGCTCCCCGAGAGGGGCGGGGGGCGGCTCTCAGGCTGAGGGGGGGGTTTGGGTGGGATTCTGCCCCGGTGAGGGAGAGGGAGCAGCTCCCCGTAGCACGTCCCGTCGGGTATTTGGAGGAATAGTGGTGGTGGGGTAGTGGGTGGCGGGTTATCCCCTCTGTGCACCAAAAAAACCCGCTAAATCCTGACGAAATAGACCCCAGAAGCCTTTCCGATCGCTTCGGCGAGGTGTGTGGGGGGGGGGTGCGAGCTCTGCCTTGCACACCTGGGAGCGCATTTGAAAGTTTGAGGGTTTCCTTGCGGTTGTCGACAGGGTGGTTATTCCTCAGGAGGGCTTCTGCCTCGGCCGTGCTTCAGAGTTAACCCGGCGAAAGACACAGATCAGAAGTCTGTTATGACGTCAAGTGCAGGATACATCAAGTATGAGCAGGGCAATATTTTGTCTTTCCCTGCAGTTTCGGTAGGTCTCTCTTTTCGGTGTGTCGAAGGTTTCTTGCGCTTTCAGTTTTTAGAGGCTTGTAGAGCTGTCAAGATGTAAAGAAATAGAAGTATAAAATCTTGTGCAGGGGTCTTTGCCAAGTCAGGATAAATAGATGCTCCTGCAAGTCCTCCTTTGTCCTTTGGGGTTTTTAGGTGTCTTGCAGAGCGTATAGCTTCAACTGTGTTGTCCTGAAGCTTTTTTTTTTTTTCCTCTTTTTTTTTTTTTAATCAAACTGCCCTTCCCACATAGTCAGATAAAGGTTCGAGACGCAGTTCCTTCTGTTGATCTTAGTGTGGCGGATGGGATAGTCACTGACTCTTAAGAGTTTTTGGCTTTATGTGATGCCTTTATAAGCAAGGCTGATAAAAGAGGTTAGAGCTAGAGAATATAAGGGGTTTTGGTTTCTGTTTGTTTTCTTGTTAATGTGCCTTAAGGCGACAGGATGGTGGTCAAGGGGTAGGATACAGAAAGGCAGGATTTTACCAGGAAAATGGACATTGTATTGATCCTGAGAGCTTTGAAACCTGAAGCCTGTCGTCCATGGCGGAGCCTCTGTGCTCTGGCCTCGCGTGCCCGTGTCAGAGGTGGAGGCCTCTGCTTTTCTCTTCCCCTGCGGCTCTACAGGTGGAGCTTTCATAGGAACCTATTTGTGTCCGCTTACCATCCTGGACTTCTCTATCCATCCCTTTCTGAAACCTGCTTCTTGAGAACTACAGAGAGAAATTATGATTTTTAAAAAAATTTATTTATTTATTTAAGTTCTGTTACTGCTTCAGCCATCCAAAGGGTAAATGCCAAACTGACTCGTTTATTTTCATTTTTACTTTGCTGCTTGGGCTGTGTAGTGATTCTTGCAAGCCGGGACTGTAGGATGGTCGTGCTGCGTTCTGTGAGAAGTTCCTGAGGGTGTTTTGGGGTTTTTTTTGGTAGCTATGGGGGCTTGGCAGTTTACATAAGAAAATAGTCGCCTCATAAATTTACGCTTTGAAGACTTCATGAAATTTTTTGGTTTTTTCTCCAGACTGCATAAAGAAAAAGAGGTGTGCGGGTGTGTCCTCCCCTGTCAGGAAGGAGAGGGAAAGGCAAGGGGGCATGAAATTTCTGCTTAGAGTTGTAGCTCTCGCGTACTGGTTTTCCAGAAGTAGTACATCTCGCTTATTAGGTGCGGGATGAGGTGAGTGCTCCTTGGAAAAATGTGGCTAATGGAAAGCTGTTCTATCGCAGTTGTGTGCGGTGGGTGTTTTTTAAGCAGGAGTAGATCCCCCGAAAACGTGCCTTTAAGTTGTTGAGAGGTAACTAAGAGGGGGGCTGTGATTAAGACTCTGCTATTTGAAGAATGAGTAGTGAATTCCTTTCGTTATTTTTATTTTCTCAGGCAAAATCTTCTTATGTTTCCCCTCTGATTAATTAGCAGATAGCATTGATTTCAGCTTTAGTGACTTTTGAAAGCTAAAGTTGAATGTAACACTTGAGCAGTAACTCGCTTTGCCAGAAAAAGTTCGTCAGAAAAACTTAGTCAAGTTTCTGAAACTTTCTTGCCTTCCTGCGTGAAGGAGCGTGGGGTTACACGTGGGCAACACACGTGTAAATTGGGGAGCGTGATATGACGTGTGGTGTTGCCAAATGCACCAAGTAAAATTAAAAGATCTCTCTTCCTCCAGAAAAAACAGTGGTAATTCTTGCTTGCTGTATTTTTTTCGCAGAGTTCTAAGCAGCGAAATAGTGTTTCCTGTAATGGTTTGTTTTTTTTTCTGACCGCGATCGAAAGCGTTTCACTGTCTTGCCCAGTTGTGAGAATGTTTGTCCTATTAGAAGAAAAATAATCGGATAAGATCAAATGTAATTTGCGCGTCCCGGACTTGTAAGGTTGCTGAATTCTTTGGTGCTCTGGAAGGTTTGAATAAATTGAGCCCGGATGTTTTCAGTTCTCTTCACGATACGAGTGTTCTTCTGTGGATTACCTCCCTGAGTCTATAGGCTGAGGCATATGTGAATTTTCCTGATCTTAATTACTATTCCTGTATAATTGCGTGCAGACTCTAATTTATCTCAAGGTAAGCTATTTAAAGCTCTTTCTAATTGGAAGGAGTATACTTGAGTGATTAAATCTTTCCTTCAATATTTCTTACATCTCTTTAAATTGGTGATTAGATTGTTGTGATCTTTGCCTTCTACTCAAGTCTTTTGGAAATCATTACACAGTTTGCAATAATCAATTCAATTATACATGGATCAAAGAATGAAAAAGAAAAGCTTATGTTCTAGCATTGTCATTCTTGATACTGTCCTAAGAAGCTGGTTTGGAAAGCACATGCTGGGAGGTTTTCTCCTTTGTTCTCTCTCCTTTTAAGAAAGTGCCTTTGGGGATTGAAGAGATCCCTGGTGTGTTTCTTGTTAGACACAATTTATACTTTAAAAAAAAAAAAAAAAGTGAGCCAAGAGTTTGAATGAAAATTCATAATAGCATTTCCACACAATGGTGATGAAAACAAACCATTTAAAAATATTCAGTTGGGAACCGTCCCTCCCCTAGATACAGGGGAGCAGTTTTTTGGGGGAGGAGAGGCCGGCAGCCCGGCTTTCAGGTGGTGGTGATAATAGTGACAAATGGATCTCGGGTATGGAGACGCAGTTGTGTTAAATTGCATCGTCAGTGCTAATAAGCATAAGCTACCTATTTCAGTGTTCAATTAGAATTTTCCTCTTCTGTATTATAAGCTATTTTTGCTTAATCCTTTTATAAGTTGCTGGGGTTGTGTGTTTCTGTGATTAAAGTCAATATAATCCACTTTTCATTGTTATCTGAGTACATGGATTATATTATTTTCATGCCTGTAATTTGGTGTATGTCAGTGTAATTGTATTTTTCACTGTATTTTGGTCTAGGCGTCTTTTTTTGAGCTTTTGGTCTTTAACACTGGAATTGTAGGTATCGAAATAAAATTGACAGCTGCGCATCATTGCTTAACTGTCACAGCCCTAATCCATAACACTTCTTTATTGCCAACAAAAACCAGATTGCGTGTTGCGCACATGTAAATGTAGTGGCAGCACCCTTCTGGTATAAACCCCTCGGGAACATCAGGGGCCACCCTGGAAGGATTTGTTGGCCTGTGCAAGTGAAATTCTTATTCTTTGCCACTTGGGAGAAGGAGGGAAGGTGTAAGAACCAGTAGTTCATAGTAGTTATTTTTAATGGATTTACAGTTAATTTCCCTTTTGGTTTTTAAGGTATTTTGAAATTACAGTTGAAAGGCTAGAAGCTAAGAAGCAGGTAGGAGATGCATCTCATTTAGCTTTATTCTGTGAGAGTAAGAGAAAAGTGCTACTCTGGGGCAGGGGAGGGCTCAGGACTGCTTGGGCATTGATAAGAATGTTCATGAATCGGACACACAGGACATGTAAAAGCGTCCCCTGAAGCAGGGTGTAGACAGGGAAGGTATCTTCAGATCCTGGAGTTATTTGTAAGGGATGTGGGTGACTGGTGTGGTTTATCCTCCGACCTGCATTCATACAGAGCACGGAGATAAGTGCAGACTTGTCAATAATGTGTTTGGCACAGTGGATTTCAGTTCCTATAATCTGTTCTCGTAGAAGTCGACGTCTGATCATTTTTCTCTTTAGTGCCATTATAGTGGGAAAACAAAACAGAACTTCCAAACACTTGAGACTCAAGAGCTCTCTGTAATTGTTCTGAGATACCCCCGTCCCTCTCCGATCCTCGGAGTGCTTGGCTGCTGTGTCGCTCCGAAGCATCTCTTGTAATCCTTGCTGATTTGTAGTAATGCTTAGGAGGGATTTGAGGGCTGAGCCCCAGGGTTGGTCGGCTGGTGGGCTCTGTCAGTGTGGGGTTCGTTGGTCTCTGCTGAAACTGTTGGATTTGAAGTAGGAGTGCCTTTCTTGCTGCGAGTCAGCGTTTTGAACAGGTGACTGGGTGGCGCCTTGGTGGTGTCCAAGAGGATTTGTGGCTGGGACATGGATTGAATCTCTTGCAGCTTTTCTCTTACTGATGTTTGGCCCTTTGTCTCCACAAGGAAAAGTTTCTATGTACAAACCTGAAGTTGTTTCAGAAATGTCTGGTTACTTTGCTGCTGTGCTTCCAATGTAGAAACTTTTGCTTAATTGAAAGATGCTACAGGTGCCCTTCTAATGGAAGACTCTGCTTCATCGCTGTAGTGGCTTGACCTTGGCTGAAGGTTGGGTGCCCACCACAGCCGCTCTGTCACTCCTTAGGTGGACAAGAGAGAGAAAATAGAAAGAAAGGTTCATGGATCAGGATGAGGACAGGGACATCACTTGGCAATTAATGTCAAAGGCAAAATTGACTCGACTTGAGGAAAATTAATTTAGTTTATTGCCAGTCAAATCAGAGAAGGGCAATGAGAAATAAACCCAAATCTTAAAAAAATCTTCTCCCCAGGCTTAACTTTACTCCTGCTTTTTCCACCTGCTCCCCACTGAGCAGTGCAGGGGCATGGGGAGTGGGGTTTGCAATCAGTTCATTAGATGTTGTCTCTGCTGCTCCTTCTTCCTCAGGGGCAAGACTCCCCACTCTTGCCCTGCTCCAGCATGAGGTCTGTCCCACTGGACACAGTTTCTCACAAAGTTCTCCTGTGTCCTTTCCACGGGAAACAGTTCTTCATGAACTGCCTCCATGTGAGTCTTTTCCATGGGGTGCAGTCCTTGAGGAGCAGACTGCTCCGGTGTGGGTCCTCCATGAGGCTCAAGTTCTGCCAACAAACCTGCTCAGGCCTGGGCTTCTCTCTCCATGGGTCTGCAGGTCCTGCCAGGAGCCTGCTCCAGTGCAACCTTCCCGAGGGGTCACAGCTCCCTTTGGGCATCCACTCGCTCTGGTGTGGGGTCCACGGGCTGCAGGAGGGGCCACCTACACCCCGTCACCTCCGTGGGCTGCAGGGGGACAACCTGTCTCACCATGGGCTTCACTATGACCCAGGGGAATCTGTGTTCTGGTGCCTGGAGCTCTTCCTCCCCCTCTTCTTCACTGACCTTGGTGTCTGCCGAGTTGTTTCTCTCATGTATTCTCACTCCTCTGCCTGCAGTTGAGCGGTAACTTTTCTCCCCGATTCTTTAATATGTTATCACGGAGGCATTGCCACCATCGCTGATAGACATTGGTGCTCTCAGACTTAGGAGAACCTTCTAGCAACTTCTCACAGAAACCACCTCTGTAGCCTCCCTGCTACCGAAACCTGGCCACGCAAACCCGATACAGTCACACTCTCTAAAAAGCAGGAAAAGTCTTCTGAAAGCTGCAGTTTCAGTTAAGAATGCAAAGGTGTTTTTTACATTAAAACCTTGTCGCTATATACCTTGTGTGTCTTCTGCAGTCCAGTCGCCTCGGCTTGTGCTGTGCCCTGTAAGTAGGAGCTTCCCTTCTGGTTAACACACAGATGTGCCTGCAAGAATTGCAGAAAAATGTTTGTCCTGTTCTTAAGGGGAAGGGGGAAAGGGGAAGTGTATTGTTTGGGTGACTGCTATGACACGTGCTTGGGCAGATGAATTTTGGAATCCTCTTGATCCAGCTCAGGTACCGATTGTCTCGTTGCTCTGTCACCGTTTCAGCTCTGTGTAGACCAGTAAATGCTAGGAGTGTTGGTTTGGGCTTTTAAAAGTGAAGATGATTGGATTTTATGATGCAAAAATTGCATGTAGTTCCTTCAGTGGTAGTCTGTTCATCAAAGTAAATGCTTTTCTTAAAAGTAGATTCGTTTGCTAGTTCAAGGGCGGGGAGGTGGTGAGGGGAAGAAAGGAGTTCGGTAGTTTACAAAGAGTGCTTATTTCTGTAATTTCACTCGGTGCTATCAAAGCCACTTTGAACAACTAGTCACTGCCGTAAAATGTGGCTATTTCAAAGTAAATTAGAAGCTTTGGGGCTACAACAAAAAGCAGATGATGTTAAACCTTTGAGAACGAGAATACACAGAGTCGTGAATGGGGATGAGAGATGTTAGTTTATCTAACCTTGTTTTGATCTTCCAAATTTTCAGTAGCAGCCAGAGCCAGATTAAACCAGGCAACATTATGTTACTCTTCTCTGTGTGCTGCGGTACAGACCTTTCTGTTGGCGTTTCTTTTCCTCCCGTTTTGCTGAGACTCCTGTGTCTGTTGCAGCTGTATTGATCCAGGAGTTGGTCAGCAATTTGCTTAATCTTATTCTCCTGTTGGGATTAGGGATGGCTGGAGATGTACTGCCCTCCCTTCGCATGTCCCAGAGCGCTTTGTAAGGGAGTGTTGTGTTCCAAGATTAGTGGAGGGTAGGAATTAGCGGAAGATGGGTATTACGGGGCTTGTCTAGCAAATGTGAAACAAAGAAATGAAAAGCTAGTATACAATTAGACCAGAGGTCAACCTAGGCTTGACCTTTATGTCTATAGGCGATGATATACACGAGATTTATATAGGAAGGGACATGATAATTAATGGAGAAGGAAAAAGAGCCTTTTCAAGTCCTTGCTTGGTAAGGATAGAGTTTTAGGCTCTGCAGCAGAGCCAAGACTCCATGGATATGCTAAAGTTTATTTAGCATGGAGGACAGAAAGATAAGTGTTACTCACTTTATGTGCATCACTGAAGATTGCCCTGTAGTGAACTTCCCTTGTTTTGTTTAGGAGATGGTAATGAGCTTTCTGGATACGTGCTAATAAACATGCATGAGTTCTGCCTCCTCTCTGCTTCTGCCAGGGCTGCATGGGCCGTAGGTAATGGTTCAGTTGCCAGCTTCCATCCTAAAAGTACGTCTAACAGCAGGGGGGAGTAAGAAAGGGAGAGTTTCAATCTCTGCCCTCCTTTGGAGCTGATACACAGCCAACAGTGTTTTCAGAATAGTAAGCTGTGAAGCGTCCTTTTATCTCTGTGGATATTTTCTTTCCTATGCCTTGCATGTTTATATGTATACTAAGAGTGCTTTTTCCCCAGTTCCCAGCCCAAATACCATTTGTTGTGCTCAATTCTGCAAGATTTCAGTAGGGTTTTCTTGTTAGCTTTCCTTGGTGCTATTTTTGGTTTGACACCTGCTTGCTCCCTTGATCCTGACCATCAATTATTTGGTAATTTTTGGTTAGAAGGGACCTTGGGAAATCTCCAGTCCAACCTCCTGCTCAGAGCAGAATTAGCTACGAGGTCAGAACAGGTTAGTCAGGACTTTATCCAGTTTGGTCTTTAAAACCTCTAAGCGTGGAAACTACACAACCTCTGTGGGCAGCCTCTTCCACTGCTTAACTGTTCTCACAGTGAAAAGAATTTTTGGTTTGTCTTGTGTCCAGCCTAAACCTTCTCTGTCAGCTTGTACCTATTGGCTCATGTCCTTGTGCTGCGTTACCTCTGTGAAGACCAGGGGTCTGTTTTCTTGATAGGCCTCTTTTACATGTTGAAAGTTTGCCATTAGATTCCTCCAAAGCCTTCTCTTCACCAGGCTGAATAAGCCCTGTTCCCCCAGCCTCTTGCCAGATCTCACCATGCTTCACATCCTTGATGGTAAGATACTGGCAGCTTGTTTGGTGATGAGATTTGGGCAGATGATTCCATGCCACAGATGTAGTTCTTGAGGGTTTTTTACTCTGCTGGATTTTCGCTAGTGGAGATGTAATACAAAATCCTTAACATCCTCAGAAGTGTGCAAAAGTAGTTCCTGAGACTGTCCGCTGGTATCATTGGAAAAGGGGGAGGTTGCTTCAAAAAATCAGATTTCAGAAGCAGTGAGCCTTCTGAGGGGAGGTGATGGCAGGTGACAGACAGTCAGTAGGTGTCTCTTCACCAGGAGACTCCGTAGGATTCTTGTCTAGTTTGAAAACTGGTGTTCCAAGCGCTCCTGCTCTTTCCTCCCCTCCCATTAAATACATGGTTATAAAGCAGATGGAAAACCCATCTCGGCCTCCTCACTGCCTGGTTGCAGCACTGCTTTCATTTCATGAAGAAGCATCTTTTGTGGCCACAACTGTTTGAGTGTGCAGACACGTGTGATGAATGTTCTCAGAACTTTGTGTTGAAGAGGAGTTAAGTCATAATCTTTGGACAAAGCCAAGATCAGAGGCATGGTTTTATAAGCTAATTTTTTACTATGAAAAAAACGAATCTCTTCCAAAGAGATGGCAAAGTATAAAACTACAGAGTGCTCGAGGTGCACTAGAATTTTATGATGAACCTACAGGGGTTTGTGTTCACAGTGATTCTTCCACTGGACGTGTACGCAAGCTGCCAGCCAGAATTGTGGCTTCACCTTTCTGTACTGTACAGCTCGTTATCGAGCAGCAGGAGAGTCTGCCATCTGCATCGGTTTTGGAGGGTGTGGTTTGCAGTAGGGTGCCTTAAGTCCATCACATTTCAGTCTTGGCTGTGTATTTGCTTGATGATCTTGAGGCTCACAAAAGGGAGCACATTGGCAGCTGAGCCAAAAAGCAGAGTTTAGCAAAATAATTTATCCCTTGTTGCTTCTGGGGTTAAAATCGGCTCTGTGTATCTCTGCGGAACGACTGGTAGTCCTGAGAGTCACCTTGTTGGTTTTGTTTAGTCTTGGTCTTTCAGCGTATTCGTGATCTGATCAGTGGAGCAGTCTGTGTGAGGATCCTCCAGGTTTGTTTTGTATGTGACAGTGACAGAGCTTCCTCCTGAGAAAGTGTGTCTTCCCTCTTAAAAAGAGCATCTCAGCTTGTTCGCTGTGCAGGCACACCGCTTGCGTTTGCTGTGCAGCCATGTGAGGAAATTTACTGTCCCTTGAAGTGGGATAGTTGGTTGAGAATCAGTCAGTACTGAAATTTCTTGCTTACCTTTATGTATCGACTTCTGCAAGATGTTCCTCCTGCCCTCTGTGTAGAGCAGCGTCTCAATTTAATAAGGCCGTGCTCCGCTCAGCTTTTCAAATGAAAACATGATTCGTTAGCACGCAGAATAGCATCTAGGATGGAAATAGCAGTGAGCATAGTTTTGCTTGGCCATTTAGCGTAAGTGCAGCTCATTACTGTTTATTTTTTTAAAAAGCAGGGGCCAAATACAATAGGGATAATGTGTTTGGTTCAGGTAAAATCTGTAATCTGAGCCGCAGGAGCGTGTCGTAAAAAGTTGTGTGGATTAGAGTGTTTTCGGATACGTTCATTCCTCGTATTGTTTCTTGAGGCTCCCTTGACAAAATGATCTCACTTTTGTGCAGATGTTGTATCTTGTTTCCCTGGTGCAAAATAAGAGCCTTTGATACGGTCCAAGTATTTGTGTAGATTTTCAGCTTATTGAAAAATCTGTTAGAGACAACTCTGCTCAGGCTATCTATGGAGTTGTTAGCGCACCTATAAATATATTGTGCCAAAATGAAAAACGTAGAAACTTCGGCAGCGGCACAGAAACAAAGCTGTTCTTTTTTGTAGGTTCTGTGTCGATTTAGCAGCATCCCGTCAGTGAATCTGCTGAGGCCACTTGATGCCGAGGGCTTCAGATTTTTTTAATCAAATACGACAACTGTTATTGGTTTGAATTACAAGGATTTTAGATAACATTTTTCTAAAGGGTGTACACCCAGGTTTTCATTCAGTTAATTTCCACTTCTGTCACTTTGGTGTTAAAATTTGACTCTTTCAGTTAAGAAAATGTATTTATTAGACGCTGTCGATGGTGTCGATTGAGTTTGTGAGGAAATGGCTAAACCCGCGTTATAAACTGGATCTTGAGGATGTAAAAGTAGCTGTACTGGCTCAGACCAAGGGTCCATCTGGCCCAGTACTGCTTACTACAGCTTCCAAAAGTGAAACCAGAACAAAGTATACGAAATAACCATCAGTTCCCTGCAATATTCTCCTGTTTTTCAGCTGTTTTCAGCTCAGTCCTGTGAACCCGATGCGGGCTACTAGCTGGACAAGCTATAATAAATCTATTTTCCAAGTGCCTCTGCATGTTCCTGTTGAACTTACATAAACTTATTCACTGTATTTTGGTAGGTATTTCTGTTCTGTTGCATGAGGATGCTTCTTATTTTGTTTCGTTGCTTTCATAGTTGTGACCACTTTCTTTATTTTTTAGGTTGAGAAGTCTTAGCTTTTTCTATTTCTGAGCTAGGGAAGTCGTGCTGGATTTCTGTCATCCTGTGAACATTTCTACTTCTAATGTTTTTTGTTGTTTTTTTTTTTTTAAAGGTGAGACCACTAATACCACCTGCACTTTGAGATCTGGGTGCACCAGGGGTTTATGTAGTGTACAATAGTTTCTTGTTTGCTTTCTGTTCCCTTTCTAATAATTTCTAACAATTTGACTGCTACGGAGCTGATGTTTTCATATGTCTGTTTATCCCAGGCACAGGAGCTTGCTCTGGTGCAGTAAAGGTCATCCCAGAGCCCATCACTTTACATAAAAACTAAGTCTGTCTGGTGTGCTTTCCCCTATAGGCATCACTTCACATTTATGTACAGTGGATTGCTCCGTCACTGAGGGATTTTGGTGATTCTTCAGTTTGTCCTCATCCTTACAACCACCTCCTATCCTCAGCAACTTTGTCACCCCACTGATGGCTCCATTTTCTGGGTCGTTAACGAATAGGTTAAGCTACGTGTGCCAGCGCAGGCCCTTGCGGATCTCCACGCATGACCTTCCTCTATTGTTTGGTCTTGGAACAACTCGGACGCATTGGTAATAGAAGAACTTTGAATAGCGAGCTGAGGATCTACGGCCTGGTTTTGTTTTTGTTAAAATATTATTAATGCTGTAAGAATACCCAGCTTGTGTGTGTGTGTGGACTAGATTTTCATAATTTCCTTTGACCTGTACTGTTCTGTTGTTTTTAAACATGTAGAACTATGAGGTGGTGCCAGGCTGTTTTAAGGGGAAGCAGAGATGTGTTGAAACTTGTTTCCTATGTTCAGTTAACTAAAAAAGTTTTTTTTTAAATGCGCCTTTGTTTTCGAAAGCACATTCATGTAGCTTAGTAAAGGGCTTGAACTCAGTATTAGGTGATAGCTGCATCGACTGCTTCGTTCCTTGGGCTTGTGCATGACTGATTTCTCAGCACCTCTATTTTTATGTTTTCCCTAATGCTAAACTCTCCTGTGCATTTGACATAGAGGCTGGGCAAGGCTGTGAAGTAATAGGATGCTTACAACATCTTCACCTGGAAGTAGAAGCCGTGTGTTACCTAGTGAGTGTATCAGGAGGCAAAAGGGTGAAGGCACTTCATACTAAAATGCTGGGCTGAAATCCCCAAAACCGCTTAGTTTCATCATGAGGTACTGAATAATCTCCCTTCTCCCTGCATCACCCTCTCACACCCGTGCGTGTGAAGAGGGACAGGCAGAGTACGTACGACCCCTTTGGCCCGTAGGGGTGAGAAAGGGACAGACGGGGTATAAATTCATGAACATGCAAGAGTCATTCAAATGACATTAACGAGCTGCAGAAGGCCTGTATATATGCAAATTCCTGTTCAGGGTGGGATTTGGATGACTGCGGTTAATGAGGTGGGGCGATAGTTTGGTCGGTAAAGATGAAGAGGAGCAGCGACTGGAGCATCCCCCCTCTGCCCCAGAGTGGAGCGGGAGCTTGAGGAGGGGGACTACAGCTCACCGCAGGGTAGGAAAAAGGAACCAGTGCTGCAGAAACACCGCATGTGGTTTGTTTTCACTTGGTCAGGATTTCCATGGAAATTTTAACTGCGCTATCAAAGTTTTCTTAGGCAGCCCTTTTTGAGTTCTGGTTCTTGTGGCTGAAGCCAAGTTAAATGCAGTATCGTTTTTGGAGTTTACTTGCAGGAGTTTTCATGTATTTTAAATCATAGGTGTGGCTGAAACTTGGCTTTTAAAAACCTTCATTCCATCAAGCGGTTTGTTTCCATGCAGGGCAGGGGTTATTGTGTGAAGAGATTAATTGAATTCGGTCTAGAATTTGGACTAGGAGAAAAATCCAGTACTTGAAGGACGAGGTGATGGGGAGAGGGATGGTGTGTCAGGCTGATGCCACTGGGAAGTGAAATATCCCTCTTCCCCCTGAGCAAGCGTCCTTAGTATCTCTCCTTAACACGCACCACTGTGAACTGTGGTAGAAGTATTTCTGTAAGCCTTGTCTGTGCTATACGTGGGCCAGGAAAATACCGCATAGAGAACGTATTCTTAGCTTAAGCTGAGTGTTTTGTCCTGGGATTAATCATTGCAAGCTAATGGGTTCTTAAGTACTGCGTGCTAGTCTTGGAGCCTGTGGGTAACACAATACAGCAAATACACAAGAAAATGCAGGTTTCTGTTCTGGACAGCACTGGAAAGTGGAAGGACTGAATAACCCAAATTCTGGGGAACGAGGTAGGATTGTGGGGTTTAGGATCAGCTCTTTCAGGAGTCTAGGCCTTGCCTAAGATGCGTCTTCGCAGTCTGTCTCTGGCTGCATGTTGCCATTTGAAACTGTTTTCTTTATCCTCTTTTGAATACTGAAGAAAAGCAGGAAGGTCTGCTTCCTCTCCTATTATTCCATCATTTTTTTGCATTTTTACATAGTGGGAAGAAACCAGTCGTTGTGGGTGATATGAAAAACTGAGCTTCCTGCTTTCCCTTTCTTTGTCTCCATGCCTCTTTTAGCCGTCTTCCCCAGGATACGCATTCAGGGTTTGGCACCGCTGCTGCCCTGTTGCTCTCTTTCCAAGCTGTGCTGGTACTTGGAATGAAATCACTGTGATTCTTGACAGTCTTACTGATGCTTTCGTGTTGTGAGTAGCAGCCAAAGAAGTCATCCATGTCTCATTAACTTGACTGACCTAGGATTCTGAATCCGCCTTGGTGGGAACTAGGTTGAGTGCTGTCATGGTAAAATTGTTGAAGAGGGAGGTGAACTTCTGACTGCCGGTATCTTCACCTGGGTTTGGACAAGTGATATAAGAGAATTTTTTTTTTTTTCAACCAGCTACTGATTTCTGTAATAATAAATGTATTTTGGCACTTTAAAAATTGTCTCAGTATGGGTTGTAAATATTAATTCTTTGTCACATTGTTGCCTGCAATAAATAAATAATTCTGGTTTTAAATGCATCTATACAGTTAGGAATAAATTAGGCTTTAGTGTACATTTAACTGCTCTATAAATAGTCAGACCTATAATTTGTGTTCCCTATTGTGCTGTGACAGACAATAGCTCTTCGGAGTTTGAAAAACTGACTTTTCTTGAATTACTGGATGGCCACATGTGGTTCACACATAGTTTTCTTGCTAGCAGTTTGCTGTTATGTGGCTGCTCTCCCTTCTAGGTACCTTTTTGAGAGAGAAATTGAGCTTGCATAGGTCCGAGTGGTTATGCTAGGTCGTGGTCTGATGTGGTGGCACAGCCCTGTTGCTCCTGGGATGGTCATGGGTAGTCACGGTGCACTGATGAACCCTTCCCACGTTGATGCCCTCTTCTGTCCACCTCTGCCTATGTTTATGAGGCTTACAGCGTGTATTTTGAACTTCTTTGCCATTTTGGAGTGACTAGGACCAGATATGTCATACGTCTCATTTGTAGTTCTTGATTCCTTTGACTTCTGTGTGAGTTTTCATCCACAGAATCTGAGGTTGGAAGGGACCTTTGAGGGTTGCCTAGTCTACTGGTTCCCTGCAAAGCTGCTTATTTGACTGTAGCTGCATGAGGAACCGTAAACACCTGAATGCTATTTCTTGGTCTTGCTTTTAGGCTGGCACTTAAAAACCTAAACCGATTGGTTCACATGCAGTTGCTTCTTCAAAATATAAAGGGGTAGTAATTCTCAGACCAGCTGAGACGGTCGAAAAACATTTCAGATGTGCAAATTCTTTCTCTAAATATAATAAAACATACTATTTTTCCAGCAGACCTTTGTCTCTCTTGCATCCTTTTGCTTCCGGCCACTGAAATATTGATAGATAAAATAGGGGAAGCAGAGAAGTGGCTCCCAGATAAATGGTGATGCTTAGGCAAGGAGATACTCAATAGCTAACGAGAAGTTAGTTAGTTAGTCCTGATTTGATTACCAGCAAGCGTCCAGGGCGGTCTTTTCCTAGGAAGGACTAGGGCCAAGCAAGCAGAGTGAAATGAACTTGGATCATCCCCTCTGCTTTGTAACGATGGCTTTGTTTCAGAAATAAGTAGAGGAAAAGCAAGAGAATGAGTATGTCATCCTGAGAGAGGAGGATGACTTGAGCAGAGGAAATGCTTATCTCGCCTGTGCTGTACGAAGACTTTTAGAAAAGCTGCACTAAGAGGGTGATTTTTGAAGAACTTCACAAGAACATGCTTGAAATCAATACTTCATCAGAGTAGAGGCCGACTGAAGATCATCTGTGCAGTGAGAACGCTCATGTAGGAAACTTGGGGCTTCCCTCAGTTTCAGGCTGTGTCAGGCAGTCTCCACAGTACCCGTGAGCAGATGCTTCATCCGCGTGCTGTGTCTTACCGGGCGCTCTGAGGAGCTGCAACGGAAAAAGGAAAATCTCTTGGTGTTGTTCAAACTTGTAATTCATCCTCATGGCTTGCTGCTATGTGCCTACCTAAGGAGCGTGCACTTTGGCTTCCTTACTTAATTTCTATACGTGACTTTGAAGACTTTATGAAATAAAGAAATGATATACAGAATGACTAGCTTTTTTTTTTTTTTTTTTAATAAAAAGACTATACAGATGCCAGTGTGGTTGCTTGGTGGAATATTTGTTTTCAGCTTATTGACACAGTGGGAACTTTTGGCTCCATTTCTTATTTCTGTGATATCAATTAAGACTAATTGTTAGTAGTAATAAATTATTATTCTCGGTGGACCAGTATTAGAAGGGAATAGGATATTTGGCCAGTGTATTTCATAGGTATTTGTTGTCAGCAGATTTATGTCATTTGTATTCTGTTTCTTCCTTTGGAAGGGAAAATCTTTTAAGGATAAATTATTGAGTATTTCCCATACCTGGTGTTTTATCCCATCTCCTGATTTTCCTGTTGTTCTTCCTTCCTTCTGCCTTTCCTTCCTCCCCAGTTTTTGTTCTAGATGTTACTCACTATTGTTGCATTTTTTTGTGTATTCCCGTGGTTACAGATAGCAGCACTGCCAAACATTCTCGTGTATCTTCTGAGAAGGTGTGGGAACAAGGTTATTTTGGTACATGGTACCCAGAGGCAAGGCCATGGCACAAGATTTTTTGAGAAGGTTTGCTTCAAAATCTGAAAAACCCCACTAATTTTATCTCATGCCATTTTGGCTTAACTTTTTTTTTTTTTTTCAAAGGGAGAATTGTGAACAGATAACTCCAGTTTTCTTGTTTTCCTTCTCTTGAGGCATTAACATAACAATTGGTTACTTTTAAGGGAAATGAGATTCAATTATATATGGGCTATAGCCTGCTGTTCGGTACTTTGCAAGGAAGTATCCAAATTTAATATGATTGTTAATTAAAACCTGTGTTGCATCCTAGAAAGTGGGAATAGTGAGGAGAGGAAAAAAAGTTGATAGCTTATGTAGAAGTGCTTTGGGTATATTTGACGGTTTGATTTCATATCCTGAAGTTGTTACCTCATTTATAGTGGCCAACCCACCCTTCAGCACTGGGTGATAACTTACGGCATGTGGAGAAAAGATCACTTTGCAGTTCTGTAAGGCACAGAAATAAGAAGATGACTATAAAGTTTTTTATTATTTTTTTTTAAATCTTGGAGGAAAAGATGCTTTTTCTCTGGTAATAATTTGTTCTAGTCAAGTGATGCGGAAGTTGGCTTACACAAATAATGTCTGTTGATGCAGTAGAGATTTAAACAACTGTTGCAAGCAAACATCAAACACTGAATGTAAGAATGTAGGTCTTGAAATTGTTGTGTGTCCTGCTGTTAAGAGGTTTTGTAAGCTGCTCACTGAAGCCGCCCCTTTATCCATGTTGCAATGTGAGTACATTCATTGAATTCCAGGTACATTCTTCTCCAGCTTTTTCTTCAAAATTGACTTCCAAAAGCTACATGTGCTTCATTCAGGTATTTTAGATATTTAGAAAGTAACTAGAGCTTCCTTCTCTAGTGGTCTGCTGAAAAAGAATGGCTGAAGGGATTCTCGTTTAGTAGACTTCCTCTCTCTCTGTGAATCCCAAGTCAGTCAAATTGTTTATGTAGCCATTGCTTTTGTTTTAATTGTATATTTTAAAAAGTATGTTTTATTTTTTTAAAAGCATGGAGGGAGGGGAAATAAATGCATGTGTGTGAGACCTTTTGCATGGCTGAGAGGTCCTCATACAACTCCAGAAGCTGAGAATTCTTGGTCCTGATTTTTTTTTTTCTTTTTTTTATAGAAAGAGACAGTCTTTCAGACTATTACTGAATGCTGTGCAGGTTGTCATATTTTGATTATACTGATGTAGACCTTTTGTGGTATTTGTTGGAGAGATTATAGTAGGACATACTGTGTTTAGCAAGCTCTCTGGACAGCTGTGTCTGCGGCTGGCTTGGGCTTCTCTCAAGCTTATTGCATAGGAGTCAGCTCTTCTGTCAGCCAGTTGCAAGGCTTAGTTCAGCATAAGAATGTTCTTCATAAAAAGTAAATTTGTCTGGCAGTGACCCTCTCCCAAATAGCTGAAAATAATTGTCTTCGTTATTAGCCTTCGGTGTAAGCCGTTTTGTCTTTAGCGAGGCACATTGTTTTGCATCCGGAGATTGTCTAAAGTAGTATTTCTACAATTACTTGTCATGAAAATCATGCTAGCACATAGCTCCGTAAAAATAATTCCCATCTGCAAAGATCAATACACTAGGGACAATTAAGTTTGAGTGTGGCTGAAAAAAGCTTTGAGTCTCCAAGACTCGAGGAAGATTACTACTGTGTCAGCAACCTTATTTGATACCAAAAGTAATAATATAGTTCACCTAGAGAATGAAATCTCCTGAGAACAGTAAAACTTTTGTTACGGATTAAGATAAAATGCGACTTACTTTAAATCAAATACTACGTAGACATGACTAAAGCCTTGGCAGACTTTCTCCAACAAATCTAACTTTTGCAGTTTGAGCAAGTCACTGCCCCGACTGCTCCCTCTGCTTCTCTGCTACTTCCCTGTGCAGCCAGGGAAGCTGGGCAGGACACAACATGGTTTGCAAGCCATCGTATTAAAAAAATTGCAAGCGGTCCCACAGGTTTAAGTGTTCAAGCACTGAAGTGGCATTTTGGGTATGTGGGCACGCAGTCTGCTCTGCTGCGTTTCTCTTTTCCAGGGGAAGTAACCTCTGGGGAAAGGAGGGGAGTGGAGGTCTGGGGAGGCAGTTGCCTACTCTGATTTGCCAGGTTCTGTGTGTCAAGGCTCCTAGAAGGTATTTCACAGGTCCGATAGCAGAGCGAAATACCACAGGCATCTGCAAAAACCATAAGACAACTTTGAACACATGGGGATTATATTAAACATTCCAAACCCTGCCTCTTACTAGCAGCCAGTTCAGTGGGGCTAGAGCTGTCTTACTGTTTTCTTTTCAGCATCCTCTCACTCCTTGGTGACTTTTGATGCTGTTATTGCGGTAGGTTTGCTTGTCTCCAGTAAGTGACAAAGAACTTGGTAGCATCAGTGGTGCAGGATTAGGTGGAGGCCTCTGAGCTGTGGGCAGGAAGGAGATTTATTTGTGTTCACCTATGAAACAGCATCGCTCTGACCTTAGTAAAACCTAATAAATTTGAGGGTAGTCAAGTTTTACCAGCACAACAGATACAAGAGAGCAATATTTGCAAAGAGCAGGGAAGAAAAATGTTCCTTGTACTAGCTGATCTGTGTAATTAAGAGCTAAGTGGTTAAGGTATACTAAGGTAGAGCAACCTAGTTCTACGAGCTGGGTACGGAAGTTGAGAGTTGCAGAAGCTTCTGTCCAGAAGCCCTTTAGTGTTTGACCTTAAGGAGACCTACATCTGTGGAGTTACCAACAGTAGGTCAGTCCAGGCTATTTTTGGCATTTAAATATGTAGGTACAATTTTTCTGACACATTTTGAATGGATTAAAATCCGTTTTTATTGCCAGCTAGATGAATGCATAGATTTGGTCATACAGTGGCGACATGTTCTTCATGAACAGTGATATACTGTGTCAATATAAAGTTCCTTTAAGAAATATTCTGTCTCTTTGTAACAAAAAGCAAATAATATTTGCACCTGCCATTGGTTTGTACCTGTTCTTTCAGTGCTGCCCTGCTTGCCGAAACATTGTACGTACCACTCGGGGAGGCAGATGAGTTTTTCATTATGAAAACCAGTAACCTCCTTAAAGGTTGTAGCTTGCTGCATATTTATGACCGCTCTTCCGTGCTTTTGCCTCCCTTCCATTTTGAATTACGGGGGCTTCAGCCACCTCTGGGTGTTTTGGTCGCGTTAGACAGACGCAGGAAGTTACAGCCTGTCATTGAGGCGCTTGAGCTTCCCTGAATGGGTCGTTTCACTCCCTCTTGCAGATTTTTCGATAGGCTGATTTCAAGTTTTATAGTTCAGCCTTGAAAGCTTCCTTGTGTGAGTCTTGCAGAGAGGATTTAGGACTGGGGAATGTGCCTTCATAAAAGATGGGAATATTTTTACCTTCGCGATTTCCCATTTTCACAAATCTTAAATGTCTTAAGAACCCAGGGGTTTATTTAGCCTGTGTAACTGTAGAGAGCTCGTGTAGCTCAGGTTTAGCTTTCTTCTCCAGAAGATTTATATCGGGGTGAAAGAGGCTGTTCATAGCATGCAAGAATTCTCTTGTATTTTTACAGCTGGGTGTTGGAGGCATACTGAGATTAAGTTAAACCATTTCCATACTAATCTAATGCTTCCTAGTTGCTTCTAGTAGGAACAAAAAGAACAATTTTGATTTGATTTTTTTTTTTTTTTTAAACTATCTTTTGGAAGTGCATGGTGGAATTCCTTGAACAGTAGTTTCCTTGTCTTGTAAGGGGGAAATTTCCATTTGTGTTGTCCTTGACAGCAGCGTTAGAGCTTTGCCAGGGTGAATGTGTCCGTGCTGTTGATGCAGACCGCGGCCGGAGCCGATCGCTGCGCACGCCGGGGCGAAAGGTGTTGGTGCGGAGTCTCCTGTGCTGAAGTGTTCAGAAAGTACAGAGGTGCAGTCAGAAGAGTTTTTGCTGTCTTACGCTTCGCCTTTAATGTGACTCGTGCTTCCCCTCTTCCATAATAATGAGTCTTAATTTCAGAGGCTGTTAGTGAGCTGGTGCTAATCACTACATTTCTAATAACAGCAGAAATTTACTCTCGCTACCTTAAATTGCCCATTACGAGTGGGTGACCTGCCATTCCGTACCCATTTTGTCATTTCTTCTTTCTCCTTTTGCTTACTCTCTTCCATCTTTTGACTAGTGTTTGAGATGATTTTTTTTTTCTTTTCCTCTCCCCCCCTCCGCCCCTTTAACTTTCAAGTGAATGGTTACGGAATTGTGGAGGACCTGTTGCATAGCTTTAGGCGTAACATGCGGTGTGGTACCTAGCCAAATGCTGCTTGTTGTGCTGGCACATCTTTTGAATGTGTTTTGGAGCTTATTCACATCTTCTAGTTATCATAAACATCCGGAAATAACTTGTTAAATTCTCCAGGTAGATCCTGGGGCTGCTTACAGGAGATGTAGAAATACCCTTTCTGGAAAGCATTCATCAAATTGTTGGGGCTGCTTCCGCCTCTGATGGCAAAGTGTGCTGCTTTGAAGACAGTAGCTTTTGGTGCTGGTGTTGGTGATAAATTTTCAGGATTGTCCATCTTGCTTTCCTATGGACACTGTTCAGTTTATTAAAAAAATAAATTATGGACTGCCGTCTGTTTTTTACCTCTCAGGCAAGTCCCTCGCTTCAAAAAATGGATTAAAAAAAGGTGGAGGCTCATTATTTGTGGTGTTTGATCTCAGCAGATAATCTGTATCTGATCCTGTGTTGAGGAGCAGGGCTTAAAGCTTGTCTTCCAGCATTTCAAACCCGGGTTTTGGCCCCCATGTATTTTCCAGTGTAGAAATGATATCCTCTGCCTGAGTCCACTTGTCTTTTTAGTTACGCTTCTCTGAATCTCCCGACAGCCCAGCCACACGGGGTTATTGAGAGAATTTCTTATCCAGAGGCACTAACACTTAGATTTTATTTAGTTTTAAACTTGATTCCCAACCTTCATAGATCTGTGAGACAAGGCCCAGTTCTTGAAAGCAGTTTTCTTTGGGCTGACCTGTGCTAACGATCGGACTTCTCTAGCCCGGATGGGTGGAGTGACTGGGCTTCTGTGGAAAACCATTCTTCGGAAATAAAGATTTCTCTCTGCTGTTTTCTCTGCAGAGAGAAATCAAAGTAAATGACTGTTAACGTTGGCTTGTCTGTTAGAAGTTAAGGTTTCTCAAAGCAAAAGGGTCCTGTTTTGTGGCACAGACAAATGTCTCCAACCAGATGTGCTTTTTTTATGGAGAGAACTTAATGAATCAGGAGCTACAAAATGTTCATTGACTTTGCAGCCCTGATGATTTTTATTTATCATGTGAGTGTCTTGGAGAAAACTCTTGTTCCTCCTTACCTCTTGCGTGTCTACATGCCATTTATGGTTTAGGGGACTTAATTTTCAAACATATTAACTCTTAAAAGAACTATACAAACTTTTTTGAAAGAGAGCTGTGGATAGAACATCCTTTCCTATTGATAGGCACCAGAGAGAAGTAGGTGGATGGTGTAGGGTGTCACCCGTGGATTGCTTTGGCATCTTTAAGCTATTCTCTACCAAACCTTGTTGGTTGTACGAAGCAGACGTGGAGCAAGAACTGGTGTGGGGAAGGACAGGCTGTGGTCACAAGCCCTGGGTGAGGGGCTGGAGGTGGAGCGTGCGTAACGAGCCGGGCGATCCCCGTGACTAACTCGGCTTCTGCGGAGAAACACGTGCTTGTGTTGTGTTGTCGAGCAGGAAATGTCAGGTGTGTGTTCAGAGATCAGTTACCTTCTAAACCCTGTGAAGGTCTTTACAGTGAGTCAAAATGGAAATACTCTCTGCTAAGCTGAGATAAGTTGAGTTTCTGTAAAGCTTGTTCTTGCCCTTTAACACTTTGAAAATTTTTCACCTGTCCTCGCCCTCTCTTTGAATTTTAGGTGTTGCCTAGATATGAGCAGTACGAAAATGCACAACGTCATCGCAACACCTGCTGTGTTTTGCACTGGGATTTGTTGTATCTGGAGCTGGCTTGCAGTCAGCTTGCCGTGGTTCTCATGCTGAAGTTAAACAAGTGGCAAGTAGCTCAACCCTCACAGCCCAACAGCATCAATTTCTTGTGCTCCAGTGCAGTGTTTGTAGGAACACGTGTTATTTACCTGTGGGTGAACACCTCACTAGACACCCGGGTATCTGTAATTGCAGTTTGCAAGCTCTCCTGCAGTCTGTCCTTGGTTGCTTTCTATATCCTTTGATTTTGTTTTTATTTTTGCTTGTTGTTTTGTTGTTACTTTCTTCTGTGTTATGAAAGAAAAAAAACCCCAAACGTTTTGCCAGTCCTCGTAAACAACCAGAGGTGATGGGGCAGTTATTTGCATTGTGGATATTTGCTGTAGTTGGGAGACAGGCTCTTTGCGGTGGGTTTTGTAGCTTGCTGCAGATGCAGGTGTACTGCTGTGAGTGAGCTTTTTACTGCTCTGCTTCAGACAGCAGGAAAAAAAACCCCAAGATTTCCCGAAGCAAAATGCTTTGTGTCTTTGCCCTTCAGCTTTGCTGGTGTAACTAAGCCAGCAAGGGGTTTGAATTGTGATGGAGCGAGATGTGACAGGAAAAAAAATATTATAAACGGCAGCTTTTGGCTGTATTTACTTTGTGCGTTTGACAGCACTCAGTTTGTTTCCCAGCTATAATTATCCTGCCTGCTCTAAGATTAGGGTACCGGTGTGACACGGGCCAAGGGCTCGTAGCCTGGGTAGCGCTCGTAGAGACGGTGGCACTTCTGCTGGTGGAGCTGGCTTGCGTCCTCAAAGAAAACACAACTGCGTTGGAGGAGGGGAGAGGAATTTTCACGTTCGGCTTGCAGCGACGTGAGAGACTTTTGCCAGCACGGCTGTCTGTCGGGCTCTGCTTCCCCGTGCCACTGAGCGACACGATCCACTGGCAAAACCCTATGGATGTGTGTTGTCGGTGGTGTTTTTTTTATTTTTTGTTTGTTTTTTTGAGGCATTGCCTCTTTTTATTTGTGAAAGAAAGGTTTATTGATGAAGTATGAAGCTGTAATAAACCCACAGACCTTTCTTCCTGTTTTTGCCATGACTGGGTTTTGAATCGATGCATCTGTTAGTGACCTCAGTGTTGCAGATAAAAATGTTCTCGGCCTCCTTTGTGAGGAACGTGCCAGGGTGGGGAGGATCTGGGGAATTTTATTTGTTTTGGTTCGTCAGTCTGGCTACACAATAGCCCCTGCTTTCTGTATGCTGCTTTCTGGCTTGCCTATACCTTCAGAAAATGGAAAACATCCAACATGCAGCAGGAGCTTCTCTGTTAGCTCAATTATTTCTTAATCCTCTGTGCTTTTTGCAGGCTGGACCTACGAGTTTATTGCAAAACAAGAACAGAGTGAAACTCGGAGAGGTTGTGGCTGTTCAGGAAGTGACTTTCAATGGTGATGGTAGCAGGCATTAAACCCTTCAGCTGTAACTACTCTTCTGCCGAAGAAATGTTTGTAAAGCATTGTAAACAGTGTTGTTCCGTGGTTCAAATCTATTTGTTTCACTTTCCTTTCAGCTGTCAACACTTCAGATTGTAGCTGGAATGCCTTGTTCTTTTAAGATACCTCTGTTGCTTCCAGAGTACCTCGTCTGTTCTTATTAGTAGCTCCATGACAGTCCCACAGTTAAAGGTGTGAAGTACGTTCTCAGGGTATTCAGAGAAAAAAAACGCTGTCAAACTCCTCTTGTACCTGAAGTGTTTGTGGTAGTCTGCAGCAAGGTTGCTCAGTTCCATTGCTGTGGTTCACCAGAGCAGAAATTTTGTGGCAAATTTAGTTAAATCTGTCTGGGTGCTTACCTCATTAAATACATGAATCATCTCATTTAGGGCTTTTAAATAACATGACCTATTTCAGCGCAGGGAAATACCTCATGTGGACACCTGAGTGTTGAGGATCTCTTGCAGGTGCTGGAGGTTTGAGGAACTCATAGGAGTGTTAAGGCTGGTTTTGCTAAAGCCACGGATAGTGTACTTCCTAATAATAGCACCTACAGTTTAAGAATTAATGTGAAAATAGTTTGAGTAATGTATGTGTCCGAACACTTTGCACAATTTGAAGAACTAGACAGGATGGGAACGTTTGTACTCAATTCAAAGTTTGGTTATTGAGCCTTCAGTGTCTGGGAAATTGCAGATCTGTGTTACGCTGAATTAACTGTTTTAACCCCAAATATACACTTCAGGTATTATTTTGATCTTCTGGGCTTGACTACAAAACATTCAGGGTATTTGATGGTTTCGTACAGAAGATCCAGATTGCCAGTCGTGGCGGTGGGTTCTAGGTATTTCCTGGGAACCCAAAATTCTGCAGGAATAACATTTCAGCAGGTGTCGTGGGCCTTGTGATGGCAAACAAGCCACTGTCAGCACTGAAAGAAGTTTTTAAATAGAAACTGGGCTTGTAAGTTGACTTTCTGGCTCCTGCTTGGCCAGCGGGGAAGTACTTAGTGCACGCAGCGATTGCTGGTTTCGCTGCTTTGCATAGTGTTTTTCTCGGTTCCTGAGGAAGTGAAACAGTTTGCAGGTCTTACCAGTTTGATTCATGGGGCCATATTGGGAGACAGTAAAATACTGTGTAAATGAAGATGCTAATTAATAAAAGGCAAAGCCCTGTTGCCCTGACCGAAACACAACATGCAGCTCTGATGTGAGAAGTAAAGAATTCGAATTGGAAGAAGTTTCATTTAACTCGAGGATGATCATATGGGTTTGAACACAACTCAGATTACCATTTTTTTCTCTAACATTGGTTCTCTCTCATTTCCTTTGGACCCGTGTGGCTTAGTTGTGCAATGTTAACACTAGAAATACTAGCAGAACAGTGATAAGGAAAAAAAATTACGTTTGCGAGCTTTATTTTGTCCTGGCAACTTGTTCTTTTCTGATCTATTTTTTTCCTCCTGGTATGGCTGTCCCGAGTTGTGTATGACAAATGGAAATCCCTTTAAAAATTGCTCACTACAGCCTTTCGAAATAGATATATCTGTCTGTAAACAAGTGCTATTTTACACTGTATTTCAGATAACCAGCCCGGGAAGAGCAGTGGTGGTGTGCCTTTAAAGAGTGTATGCTTAATGGGATTAAGCCACGTTCTGATGTGAGTGTTTAAGATGATGTTACTTGAATACTAATTTTTTGTTTTGTTTCTTTTAAGCAAATGGTTATGAGCCTTCGAGTTTCTGAACTGCAAGTGCTTCTGGGTTACGCGGGGAGGAACAAGCACGGACGAAAACACGAACTTCTCACAAAAGCGTTGCATTTGTTAAAGGCTGGCTGCAGTCCTGCCGTACAAATGAAAATCAAAGAACTCTACAGGCGAAGGTTCCCTCAGAAAATCATGACGCCTGCAGACTTATCTATCCCCAGCGTACACTCGAGCTCCATGCCAGCCACTTTGTCTCCGTCTACCATTCCACAGCTCAGTTACGACGGCCACCCTGCCACGTCACCGTTGCTTCCCGTTTCGCTTCTGGGACCTAAACATGAACTGGAACTCCCCCACCTTACATCTGCGCTCCACCCTGTCCATCCTGACATCAAACTTCAGAAATTACCTTTTTATGACTTGTTGGATGAGCTGATAAAACCTACCAGCCTAGGTAAGGTTGCAAATGTTGTAAAAATAATTGAAGTATTTTTCTTTTTTTAATTTTTCTTCTTTTTTTTTTAATAGTAGTGGATGAATTCGGCTACTAATACAGTAACTGGTTAAATATTGCATCACACCAGTGTTTAGAGAATTGCTATTTTTGGTAACTTTTGGAACAGATTGTTCTTCATGGAGAGACGTCTTACGTAACGCTCATTAGTTGCTTTAGCTGAGCCACTAAATATGGTTCAAAGATCCCGCATATTTAAGGGGTGAGTTTGGCAAGAAACAAACAAAACCTTTAGAAAAATGAGGAAAACCTGTCTGCTTTCAGTAGCTCTGACAGAGTTTAATTATTTAAAACAAAACTGCCCCTGAATCCATCAAGCCCCCGAAATCTTCTCATCTGGGCTGGGGAAGAATGCCAGGCTAGGGGCTCGCTGCCGTCCGTTACAGCCTGGATGTCCGAGTTTAGGGGGGCTTGTGCTTCTTTTGCACAAGTGGCTGCTTTTAGTTTAAACTGTCATTTCTGTGAAGGTATAAATCACTGGTGTAGCTGCTGAGAATAATCTGATGCTTACAGAGCATTATGTAACAATGCGTGATTTTTCTGGCTCCGACTCCACGGAGCACTTATCAGCGTGGTTAACTTTTGATGCTTTTAAATACTGCTTAAATCCAGTAGGCCTCTTGATTTCTGGAGGGGCTGCTCGCGTGTCAGAACCTTCTGCCGTCCTGAAACTCGGGAAGAGATTCCCTGTAGGGCTGGATAGCTGGGAAGAGGAGGAGGAGATTTGTGAGAGTAAATATGGGGAGATGGTGGGTGAGTGAAGAAAATGTCCTTTGCAAAAGGGATCCCTTGTAAATAAAAATGAGCAGGTACTTTACATGAACAGCCTGAGCAGCTGCAGGGGTGTGTGTAGGAGGCCTGGTACGCGAGTGGTGATGGTGGTCTGCAGATTTCTGAAGTATGTTGCACACTTGTTTGCAATTTTTTTCTAATTTTTTTTTCTCGTTCAACTGTTATAACTGAGATATTGAGGGAAAGACAGACAATTTTTGATAATCTCGTCCTCTGGTTCAGGTATTCTTTTAAAAGGTATGCTGTATCTGTTTAGCTTTAATCTGAACCCTAATTGGTTAAGAAGCATTCTAGACCACGCTGGTGGTACAGGATAATTAGGTACTCAGTATGTGTCTCATCACTTTTACATTATAAATACTTAAAAATAATGCTATAATTTCAGTGAAACATTCCAGTGCAGGAATTATGGTGTGCGTTTATTCCTAGATGGGGTAAGAACACTTTGCTGTCAGCTCTGTGTCTGACAGACCAGCCCCAAATGAAGAGATCGTAATTCACGCTCTGTCATGTCGTATTGCTTGAGGTGTTTATATACAACAGGATATTTTTTTCCCCTTTGTGGACTCCGAGTGTCAGGGTAAGAAAATGGAAGTGGGTGAAATTCCAACCAGGTCCTTTTTTAAGCAATTTCTGTCCTTTCAGTTAACTTAAGGGTATGTTTGGGGTTCTTGTTTTGAATCCTGTCTGCAGATGTCTTTCTGTTTGTGTGAAGCAATACTATTAAAAAACCTTTTTTTTTTTCTCTTGTGCTTTTGGGGGAAGAGAGGACTTCAGTGTCCATCCACGTAAGAAATGACTGGTTGTTTCCTTTTGTAGTAATGTTGCAGCAGATTGTAAAATTGCTAACTACAAATGTCATGAAGGTATTTTAGAGTAACAGATATATACTTGTTAATGGAAAAAACCTATTGCATTAATAGCCGGTGATACGGAGCTTTATACAGTTTCAAAACAACTTGGAGCACTTGGGCATGCAGCTTAGCAGTTCCGGCATACAGAGCAGACTTGTACTAATTTGCTCCCTTTATAGAGTTGCTGGTACTCTTAACTAAAAATTCTTAAATTATTTGTTGAACATTTGCCCCAAATGGTTTGGGCATCCTTCGCAGTGCTGCAAGCGATGCGGGTTTCCTCAGATGTCAAATTTCTGGGTTCCCTGGCTGTGTTTGCAAATGGCAGATGTGTATTACAAACACTCCGAACTTCTCCTTGGCCTCTGGCCAGCATTTCAGCATCTCCTGCTTACCTTTTCCCATCGGATTCCTCATGGGGTAGGGCTAAGAAATGTTTGAATATACTGTTTCCCTCCACCACAAGGATGAACTGATGACCTGATGTGTGGTTTTGAGTAAGTGCCTCCCTGCTTAAAATGGAACATACTGGAATAGAAAAAAAAAAAACACAAGCGAGAGGGAGAATGAGTACGATCTCCGCTGATTTGAGGATCTTTAGATTCTTCTGAAATGATAACCAATATGTAAAAATTGGGCAGTGCACGTCTTCGGATGGGATTCTCCCCAACTTTTCCCAAGTCAAGGTGGAGTTGCTTGGAAGGTTTGCAGTCGTAGTCTTCTGTCCCATCAAGAAATGATTATTATTTTGAAAAACAGCAATTTGACAAAGCCTCAGGGAAGGGAGTTGCACAGCAGGGCACTTGAACATGCATTCTGTACCCAAATATTTTACGTAGGTGGGTAGTACAGAAGCTAATGTGAATAACAGATAAGGAAATTAAATTTGCTAACTATTATTCTTTTTTATGTCAAGAACAAAAGGAGGAAATAGATGTTACCTTCTTCCACTTGCTTCCTCAAAATGTAGCTCTGAACTGGGATTAAAATCCACGGGCTGACTGCTGGCCGGGCAGGATTCATGGCAAGGGGGAGATGCAGAGCTTCGTCCGTCCGTGCCCTTCTCACCAGCAGCTGGTGAGGATCTTCGCTTGAGCAGGGCTGGCTGAGGCGTGTGTGAGGAGTTAGAAGGCTGCTGCCTGCCCGTTTTTAGCTTTCTCTGCCTTACAGCAGCCCGTACGAGTTGGAGCAGCGAGCAGTACACTTGCAGAAGAGCGGGCTTGCCTAGTTAGTTGAACTCGTAAACTCAGCCCGCGCTACCTCAGCCTGCTCCCGTTTGAAGAGCTGAAAATAGCAGCTGGGCCCTACTGGCGGTGAGGCTCTTCTCCTGCTGTTACTCCGCTCGGATTGCAGAGTCTCTCGCTTCCCTCCGAGCGTTTCAAGTCCACGACTCCTGCCTAGCTCTTCCAGAGCCCCGTGGCTGGTGCTGGCAATTATGGTTACGCTGGCGCTGCTCTCGGGGGATGGCGGCAGTCTCTTTGCTCCCAGGATGACTGTCAGTGGGCTTATTTGTCTGAGACTAAGAGGTATCGGCCCATGTTCAGTGGAGCTGTTGAATTCAATCCATATTTTATTAGTCATCCTCATTGCAAAATTGAGTAAGCATCCATATTGGTTGTTTTTTTGTGTAGAAGCCAACTAGGAGTGCTCTGTGCTCTGCAAACGTGTGTTGGTGGGTGAATCTGCCCAGTGAGCTCTTGCAGCGCTGGTGAGAGGCCTGAGCACTCTGCCCTGTGGTTAACCATCGTTGGATGGGATTGTGTGATTGCTTTGGGGTTTTTTTTTTTTGGAGGAGAAGCTATCCAGTTTGGCCTTGGTGGAATGCATGAAGTTGCTTTATTGTTGTGACTTTTTTTTGCTGGTTTTTGGATAGGAACTCCTTCAAATAGGAGAGCTTTGGTTCTTAATTTCTCAAGTGAAGCTGCAGCTTTCGCTTAATCTTTCCCTATTTTCAACCCTCAGTGCACTGCTAATTGGTTGTTTTTTAAGGATGGGGCCAATTTTCTAAAAGTAGCTTCTAACACGCAGGTAAGATCTCTTTTCGTGTGGTGAAATGTGTTTACTATGAAACAAGTAACAAGTACCAAAATTTTGCCAGATTATTATGGAAGAGACATTAGATAAGTTTAAAAGCCTCTTAAAAATACTTCTTGGTATAACATATGTGATTCCTAATTGCTTTAGCTGTGTAGTTGTTCCAACAAATATTTTTTACCTGTAAACAGGAAATTAACCTTTACTTTTCAGTGTAAAGAATTAAAGAAGCTGTGGGCTACGCTACTCGTAAAAGCGTTTCCAAATGGCAAATGGATGGATGATCATCCTACCGTTTGTTTGCTGCGCTTCAGGTTTAAGTGAGATTGAACACAACACTGAAACTCAGATTTGAGCTGCGGAAATTGGGATTTTGACCTACTGGTCTCAGCCTCCTGGAAGGAGAAGACAAATGTCAGGCTCCTTGGGGAGGCAGAATGTCACTGCCAGAAAGCACAGGATGCGCTTTGCCAAACTCCAGCCACTGGCTCCCATGGGGTGGAAGGAGCTTTCAGTGGCCCTACTGAGGTTTGCCTTAATTTGCTTGAGTCTTAGTTTGATTTTTCAGTCTGTGGACTCTTAATAACAGGGTTTCTCCATTAAGCAAAATTTCACCCCTGGTGCCTGCCCTCAAGAACTATGTACTTACGAACCAGCGTTCCTGCTTCCCACTTGCATTTACCATGAAATCTTCTTTTTGGCTGTGATCGTGGTTGCTTGGATGTGCTGTGTTCTTGAAGACACATCTTGCAGCTGACCCGACTGAAAATCTTTAGGGTGACTAGTTGAGGGTACAGCTATTAAACAATTAAACAATTCAGTGCACTTAGAAATCTGGGTTGGAAACTGCGAGAGTTTGGTTTGGCAGGCGTTTCTCCCTTTCATGTATCAGCAGGCCAATCTGTTGCTCTGCGCAATCGGCATCGTGGTTTATATGAAAGTCACGCTTTTACTGTCCTCCGTGTTTGTTATATTTTTCAAGATGTACTCTGTGGGAGGAAGTTCAACAAAACACTGTATTCTCAACTCGGGCTGGAGCTTTCCGACTTCCGGCTCGATAGCTTTTATTTGCGCGAGAACGAGCTGCAATATTAGCACGCTCCTGCGCGTGTGCTGTAGCCGAACCAGAGTTAAAGCGCACTTAAGTTTCTGGGTTTGGCTTCAGCTTGTATTTGCATGTGGTGTGCCTCAAATTCACCTAGAGAGAATCTTCCCGTGGTCTGGAGTCTGTTTCTTTTAAGTGTGAGAGAGCTTTAACCAACTGGGTAGCTCGTGAGCTCCAAGAAAAGGACCGTAATTTATTACTTTAGCCGATTGCTCAATCTCCTCCTGCCTAAAACTGACATCACCCAAATTCCAGGACTTTACAGGATGTGGATGTTTTCAGACGCTGCTGCTCCGATGTCAGTGGATCTAGGAAGCCATTTTGCTTTCCAAAACCAAATTAGAGTATCTTTTTGATAATTGATAAGGGGTTGGGCTTCGTGATCCTTGTGGGTCCCTTCCGACTCGGGGTATTCTATGATTCTAATTAAAGCTTTTAGTAGAAGGAATTATGGCAAAGCACGTGGCTGACTCGAAGCATGTGAGTAATCCATTAGTAATCAGTGAACCAACCTAAGCCTGGAGTGGTGTCCCTTTTGAGTGTTTGGAGAGCTTGAGACCGGGCAGTGGTGCTCACGTAGCGTGTGAGAGGAAGCCGTGCTATTGCAGGTTGTGTTTTTTAAGATTTCCTCTTGCAAGCAAGATGCTGAGACCGTGTGGTAGTTGTGGGAACTGCTGCTGGGGCTTGGAAGTCTTCAGTGACTTGGAATGTTTTAGAGCTCCTACGATCTCCCTTTGTGATGGCTTTCAGAAAAAGATGACACGGGTTGTGCTAATCCTGGTAGAGAGCTTACTAGGGACTCTTATCCAATTGTGAACTTTAAACTTCATTGTCTGGCTTTCCTCTTAGTCTTGTGAAACTTGCTACTTTTCCTGCTGGGAGTGAGAATATGCTAGAAGCGGGATACCTGGGGTAGGGATGTGACAGTGCCGGCTTCTTAGCACTGCTCATCGCAGGGTTTAACAGCTCTTGGTGCTCTTAGGAAGCTGCACATTTCGAGTCTGAATGGCAGCGGCTGAATTCTGGGATTTGGGTGTCTAAAGAAAGCGAGTGACTCGAGTAAGGAGGATCCAGTGATGTTCCTTCCTGTGGGTGAAACGATGGAACAGATGTGCGGTGGAGATCTGGGGGGCCAGGATGGGCAGCGGTGGGAGGAGAGCTGGGGTACGTGGGTATTTACTCCACAGAGTCGGGTTGGGAGGGCAGAGGGTTCTGGCACTGAAGATCGGAGTGAAATTGGCCCTTTACGCTTACTGGAGGTCTTCAGAAATGCTCTAATACATGACTGATGAACGAAAAATAATCAAGCAAATATCTGTCCAATTGCACAGAGTTTCCAGCTGATCTATTCTGTTTATAGAATGTATCATAGAGGCTTATAAAATACGTAGTATTTATGAATTAATTGTAGCCTTTGGAGTGTTTCCAGGCTATTTTCATCTATATGTTTAGGCACTATTTCAAATGAGCTCCTTCGTGTCTCTTTACTCCCTGCCTTTCCCACTCCCAGTGTAGCTCTGCCTGTTCCTTCTGAGAATTAACTGTTAAAAGCTTAAGTGGAACAGGCTCTGAAACTGATCTTAAGTGATAAATGCAGCAGGCTGACCAGAACCTGGTTTAAATCTGAAGAACGTGGCGTTGTCACTTCACAGTAATCTGAAATGAGTGCAGGGCCAGTTAGGAGTTAGTCACCAGTGTCAGGGAAAAAATGATTTGTATGTCTGCTAAAATGTTTCCCTTTGCATTTTGAAGCAGCAGTTTTTGAAGTGTTTTGAGATGTCAGGGTTACGCAACGTCCGTTGTGGTAAGTGATTGAAACGAAGTGAAATGGCCGCGATGCCGCAGCAAGCGAGGGGCAAAACAGGAATCTGGGATTTCTCTTGGTGCCCGACGCACAGGAGGTTGTAGCGAGGCGGGGGTTGGTCTGTTCTTCCTAGTGGTGAGGGATAGGGGACGTTCACGTTGGATATCAGGAAGAATTTCTTTACTGGGAGGGCTGTCAGGCACTGGACCAGCCTGCCCAGGGAGGGCGTTGAGTCGCCATCCCTGGAGGTGTTTAAGAGACGGGTGGGTGTTGTCTTGAAGGACAGGGGTTAGTGGTGTTGATAGGGCTGGGGAAAGGTTGGACTCGATGATCTTGAAGGTCTCTTCCAGCCAAAACTGTTCAATGATTCTGTGATTCCAAGGAGGGGTCCAGCTGGGACCGACCTGAGCTTGCGCTGAACAGGCAGCAGGAAGTTAAGGGACCGGTGGGTAGGTGTTCAAAAGGTGCTTCTGCTCGATTCCAGAAGGCGGCAGGAGCTCGGTGCAAAGAGGTTGCGGTTAACAGAAAGGAAGTGTTTATGTCGGAACATTCGCGTTACCCAGGAACTTGGTAAATCGTGGTTGTTTTCAAAGGGCTAATGATGCATCCCGAGATGTCGCCGAGCCCCTGGCAAGGTGTATCCCCTCATTGTTTCTCCCCCACGTAGCTGTTTGGATTTTGCTTATTTACCAGTATTGCCGAGCACTGCACACGGGCGTCTGCTCTCGTGTCCCAAAGCCGGTGTATAAACGAAGCCCGTCCGGGATTGCTGCAAGAGGGCTTGGACAAACTGCGTGAGGAAGGAGCTGTGTGGATGTGGTGTTGGGGAATGGATTTCCTGGCTTCTGCTGCAGTCGAACATCATTCAAAGCCTGTCTGAATTTTCCCTTTTTTAATGGTAAATGTTTTCTGTGCCTTAATCTAAATGCGGGAATTTTGGTCTAGCTTGGAGGCAGCGTATTAAATTTTCAGCAGTGATACCTGAAAGAGGATTGAACATAAATTGATACGATGCCTTCTGTTGTTGGAGAAGAGAAAGCAAAATGCCTGTGCTGCGACAAAACGGAAATGGGGAAGATAAGCAAGAATTATGTGTTGGGTTGACAACTCCTACAATGTTTAGGTTTGTCTGGCTAACATTTTGACAAATTCAACTGTTGAAAAATGTGTACGCTATTAGGTTAGTGAATAAGCAGTTAGATATCTCTGTCTTGCAGCATGTAGCGAAAATTTGCCGTAGTCCTGATACTCTTACTTCACATAATTATTTTTTGCCTGGAAAAATAAACATGTTGTTATTGGAAATCATTGGTAACAGGCCAGTTCAGTGGTAGCTTTTCTCATGGCCTGAACTCAGGTAATTACTGCAGTGTAAAGTGCAAGTTTAATTTTAGTCTAACTGTTAGAAAGTAGTATTTTCCCTTCACTATTTAATAAGTTGCACTTGCTGGTGGTAGATGGGATGGGATAACCTTAGTATATTGGCAGCGTGGTGGTCAGCCGCGGTTGCGTTCGGGAGTGTCGCCACCTCAACGACGTGATAACGTAAGATTCATTAAAGATTTGAAGGTATCTGTTCCTGAATGGGAATTTAGAGACTGGCTTTTTCTCGAGACGGCAAGAGGTATTTTGCTGCAGAAAGATTGTGTGGCTATTTTTAGCCGTGGGTACTGGTGAGGTGGAACAGAATATTTTTAGAGCTGTAGAAAATGCAGCCACTCTAGCGCTGGGTTCTTTTTTTTTTTTTTTCACTCTAGCGCTGGGTTTTTCCAAAATAAAGAACAAAATTGGTAGCAAATGCTTTTTCTGTATCCTTACCATTACTTATATAAGTAATATATTCATTGTCTATATATATATGCACATATATATACACACACACACATTCATATAGAACTGTAAGTATTTTGGTCCTCTGAATGATACTGTCATATATTAATACAGTTTTTGCTCAAATTTTGAGCAAAACTCGTTACTCGTGTGAAACATTTAACAAAATACCCAACCAGCAGGGCATAACTGGGTCACTCCCGCAGTCCCATGTGCTGTTTGGATCATTACTTGAGTGAGGTGAGCATGAAATAACCCGGGAAACTCTGGTGAAAATGCACCTATAAAAAGAACAGCCTTGAAGAAGAAACTCCGTTTTTGCAGCGTTTTAGGCATTTTAGGATGCGTCGTACTAATGTTGGGGACCTGCAGAGGTGACGGAGCTGAGCTCGTGCTGGTTCTCAGTAAGTGTATCTTTGTGCTTACAAAAAAATGTGGATTTTGTTCGTTCATCCAGCTTAAATCCAGGAAAGACAACGAACAAGTAGGAAATACTCCCCTCCGCTCGTCCCCCTTCAGCATCCCCTCAAAAATGGTGAGATTCCGGTACGAGCAGCAGATTTTATATGGCTTGTCTGCAACTATCCTTGTTACCTCCCGTTTAATTACATAAATCTGCCTGAAAAGCTTTTGATTGTACTTTCAAAACGTGCCCTTTCAGATTTCTGAATTATTCAGGATATTTTTGAGCAGGGAGGTGAAGTGATGCTTATGAATTTATTTTATTTTTTTTTTTAATTCTGTGCCTTTTGTTCTTTATATCATAGAATGGCCTGGGCTGGAAGGGACCTTAGAGATCACTTTAATCCAACCTCCCTGTTGTGGGCAGGGACGCCACCATACGTAAATTTTTTAAAAAAGTCCATTAGATGTTTGTGCCTTGTGCCTCATTTTTGAGATTGCAGAGGAGAAGCACAGCCTATAACCCGTTCTTGACTAATCCTCCAAGCTCTGTACCATTCAGAGTGTGCTAAAGAAAAGGTTATAAAATTTTATAATTCATAGTTGTGGAAAAAAACCCCACAAAAACACCTCCCCAAACCCCAGCCCCCAAAAAACCATTCCTGGCAACTTTCTTAAGAATGCTTATATAAACTCTCTAGTCCTGGCTAGGATCCAGCTTTATTAGATTATAAATTCTATTTTAATCCTCTCGAGTTTCAATTGGAGATCTATTTTTGCCTGCCTTTTGTTAAATAATAATCGTTGTTTGCAGGGCATGGTTGCATGCCATCAAAATTATTTTCTTGTATGAAACTCTCTATTTGCATATTTCTGGTTTTAATCATACTCCACAACTTTAAAAGTAAGTGGTGTGTTTGGCTTGCCAGGATCTGTTTGGCGTTCTCAAGCACGGCAGATAACACCAGATGAATTAGCTTTTCTACACTGTTAAATCCCAGTTTTCCTTGAGAAATCTAAAGTCCTCAGAAATAGCGGAGTTTGTGTAGTCCTAGACCAACTTGGATGTTTAATATTTAATAATAAAACCGCTAAATTACCTCAGTTTAATGCGCTTTGTCGCCATTTTCATGCGTCGTTTGCAGGGTAAGTAGATCTAGAAGGAATAGATACAGGGATAAAAAGATTGGATGGAAACGTAGAGTCACAGACTGTTGGGGTTGGGAGGGAGCTCTGGAGATCCCCCAGTGCCACCCCCTGCCAGAGCAGGGTCACCCAGGGCAGCCCCACAGGAACGTGTCCAGGCGGGTTGGAAAGTCTCCAGAGCAGGAGACTCCACACCCTCTCTGGGCAACCTGGGCCAGGGCTCTGCCATCCTCACAGGAGAGAAGTTTCTCCTCATGTTGAGGTGGAACTTCCATGTTCTAGCTTAAACCCATTATTCCTTGTCCTATTGCTGGGCACCACTGAAAAGAGACTGACCCCTTCCTCTTGGCCCCCACCCCTCGGATATGGGAGAAGGTTAGAGAGAACCGCAAAGCAGCAGAATTTCTCCTCACCCTGCCAGAGGAGGCTTTTGGTTTGTTTGCCGCATCTCTCTCTTCCTTCTGGGGAAACCCCTGACCCCCAGACAAGGTCCTTCTCCCTGTCCTGCCCCTCCTGCATCCCACGGCCCCCCCGAGCCAAGCCCCAGCGCAGCCTTGGCTCGCGACAGCAGCAAAGCAAACAAGGCGTGGGGGGTTCTCGTGTGTGGACAGAAGCTTTATGAAGCTGTTGACTTTTCCTGCTCTATTTAACTGACCTCTGCTTGAATTCACTCGCCCTGATTTTGCAACCAAGGTATGTGGGGGGGTGCATTTTGTCCTCCCTTCCACCACGAAGCCATGAACGGCACGGGGAGGGTACGGGTTCCCCGCGGTGCCGGTGGGTGGGGGGTTATCCTGGCGTGTTGGCGGTCGAGTGGCAATTGCAGGATCTGAGCCGAAAGCTGGAAAATGGAAGCGGTATCTTTTAGCCAGCACAGCCCTTGTAAAACTTAACTGCACTTTCAAATGTGGTAGCCTGGTGTTTTCGCTGTCATACCTGGCTTCTTTTACAGGTCGTTGTGTGTCTGTGTTAAACTCATTGTTTGTGCTTGGAGTAGTTTGTTGTTGCTGTTTCGAACTGTTGTGCTTAGTGTAAAGGTTGTTTATAGTTGCCTGAAACCTGCCTTTTCCTGAAGGTCAGACTTTCGTACAATAGCACACACCGAAGTGGGCAACTGGTCATTAAATTTACTCTTTTTCCTGTTGGTAGTTACGTGTCCAAGGCACAGGGCTATGTCCTACTACCAGTTGAAGAGCCTGACCGTAACTCTCTTTCCATTTCAAGTAACGTAGCTTCTTGTCTGTCTTCTGTCTGTGCTGCTCAATCTGTCAAGAGTTTTGAAATCTTTCGCTTGGCTTTTGGATCGTCTTTGCCTAAGTAGCAAGTCGTTTCTTCCTTCTTCGCGATTTGGCCGTGCTCCTGCGGTGATCGCAGCGACTGCTTGTAGACAGCAGCAATGTACTGAAAACACAACGTGAGGGTGTTAATGCTGCTTTACAGTGAAGAAGACGTCGGGCAGCGTGTGATGGAGAACATCTCCAAGCAGTGGGGACCATCCCTGGGAGTTTTTAAGGCCAGGCTGGATGGGGCTCTGGGCAGCCTGATCCAGTGGGGGATGTCCCTGCCCATGGCAGGAGTTGGAACTAGATGAGCTTTAAGGTCCCTTCCAACCCTGACAATTCTATGATCTACCAGCCCATGGGCTTTTTATGAAGGTAAGTGCCTATGAAGTTCATAGGCAGCATAAGAAGAAGTGCTGGAGGCCTTTTTGCTCATGGCCTAAGCTGATGACGTTAAAACAAATCAGCTTTCTATTTGAGCAGAAGCTATTTACTGTGTTCTAAATGTGTTATAACTATAGAGCTCGTGAGGAAAACTGAATTATCAGTCTCCATGTCAGCACTGAAGAACATACTTTGCATTTTCTGCCATTTTCATGTGTGATGCTTTAAAATGACCAGTGCGAGAGCATGATGGAACTGAACAGAGAAGCTGGAAACCCACTTCTGAAGATCATGTACTACTGTTGAGCAAAAATAAGCCTTGCATTAAGCCCAGCCAGTAAGGAACAGAGGGAAAGGGTTGAATTTTGGAACCGTGGCTGGTTTGCTGGAAATTCCGTTTTTCCTCTCTTCTAAAGCTTGCGAAAAATCACAGGATCACAGAATGTTAGGGGTTCGAAGGGACCTCAAAACATCATCTAGTCTAACTCCCCAGTCCACTTTACCTGCTTGATTTCTTGAAATCGAGGTGCTGCAAAATCAGAATGAGCAAAAAGATGAGCGGTTGAAAGGGAAAAAGATGACTTGGGAAATTTGGGGTTAGACTTTTTCTTTTGGTAACTGCTGTTTAACTTCTTTGAATAATTAAATTGTAAATGCAAGTAGCGTTAGTTAAATGTTCAGCAGTTTTGTCCTTTAATTAAAGGTGTTGGAGTTCACAGTAAAAATTCACCAAGACCTTCCAGAACTTTTCTAATGAAGCCGAAGCTGACAATTTCTAGGGTAAAGCAAAAATAATGAATGGGAGGAAAATAAAAGCAACAGATTAAGGCTGCATTCAATCATGTAAAAATATGAAACAATCACTTGAATTAATTCAGTTCTCTAGTCTGCAGTGCATTAACAATCGTCTTTTGCTGATTACAGTATGTAATTCTGTTCTTTCCATTTGTAACTAGAAATAGGTATCAAATATTGAAGACCAAATATTATAATAGATTTTCATTGTTAATTGTATACATTGTGTTTGCATTTCCTGCAAATTCTTACATTGTGATTACATGACTGGCTGTCGTCTGAAGCCCTGCCGGTTCCTCATTTGAAGAAATGCAATTGAAATTGTATTTATATAAAAAAAATAAAATGCTGGTTACTTGTAGGCATGAGCGTCCAACTAAATGTTGGTGTGAGGCTTGTGCTGCACCCTGGCCCAGGTGGAGCTTTTGGGCATGACAGTAGAACTAACTATTAAAAAAAAAAAAAAGGAAAACTATGCGTGTAAGAAATATAAAAAGTTATTTATATAATGTAATGCTTGCCCATCTAGCTCTAGAGCGACTGATAATGAGCTGCTTGTGGTTGTTGCGTGCAATGTAATCAAACGTGCAGGGCTTATAGCAGTGTCGTGCGAGGAAGATATAAATGTGATTTGGTGAGATCGCTGCCGTTAATATTTGTACTAAGTCAGTGTCTATTCTATTGTTGGTTCCAACCTACCGCATGCTGTTTTTAACAAAATATCTGAAGTATCGCCCTGAAGTGTTCACTCATCTGTCACTCAAGGATGAGTCAGGAAGTGTATTATAGTAAAACAAAAAATGATGAATTTATCGAGTGTTTGATACACGATATGGTTATAACCGCCTAAAATTCTTAGGAAGGAACTGGATGGCAAGCTTCTTACGGCTGGCAGCTCAACACTTGTGTTGATGAGCATGTTGAACAGCTCTTTGGGGAGGTGAGCCCAAGGAATTTAAAACCAGATTTCGTTCTGTGCGTCTCAGGAGTTGTTTGCGTATTATAGATTTGGTGCCTTTAAGTCCATAAAATACTATAGTGAAAAGGGAGAGGTTGTGTGGGTACTTCTCAGTGGCTCTCTGTGCTCGTACAGACTAATCCATGATCTCGTGCACTAAAGGGAATAAGTGATTGATGAGAAATCCTAGGAATTTTTTTTTTTATTTAATATCAAAGAACATTTAGCGTTAAGTTACCATGACTGATAGGAAGCCTTAAGCTTATTTGTCTCAGCCTTGCTGTTATCTGTATCGTGGGTTTTTTTTGATGTGATGTGCATATAAAGTTTGTTTATTGCATTTTTATTTACAGGAGGGTTCAAGTGGCAACTTCGTTGGCTCTAAAATTGTTTACAGGAACAGATGTGTGTTGTACTGTCGGGCTTGCTATAAAAACGTGTGCACATATATATGTAGACACTTGAATGAAAGGAGATAGTTCTGTTAATTATTCTCTGTTTGCTGTTTTTAAAGTGATGATCTCTTGTTTTCTTCTAGCATCAGATAATAGTCAGCGATTTCGAGAAACCTGCTTTGCATTTGCACTGACGCCACAACAAGTGCAGCAAATCAGCAGTTCAATGTGAGTTTGATCAGTAATACAGTATTTAAATAAAAATAAGTAACCAGATGAACTGGCTTACCATAGCCTTCCTTTTGAAGTGTGATCTCCAAGGACACAGGTGTGTGTGTGGTGTCTCAGAGAACACCATTCTGGGGAATTCTTTTCTCTTTTGTATGTAAGCTAGTGGAGAGGATAAGGGCGAGGAAGAGAGAATTAAGTACCGCTGCTGCTCGGTGAGTATTGGGCAGGTTTCTCTTGGGCTAAGTGCTGTACAAATACATCATTTCCCTTCCTCTGCAGCCCTGTCTCGCCATCAGTCAGATCCTTTGTCGAGTTCTGTGTTTATTCACTGTAGAGATGGTGCTTCACTGTGACCCATCAGAATTTTCTTTATAACGTACCAAAAAAAGGAAATGGTAGAGGTCCGATGAGAATGCAATTGATTTATTTACCTTGAGAAATTGATTTATTTACCTTGAGAAATAAAAAGTGTACCTTTTAGTGTGTCTTGAGACTGGTGGTTTGACCAGAAGAAGGGAAGTGTGGTACATGCCGTGTATATACGGGGAGGGGGGGGTTTGCATACATTGACCTTAGAACAAACTCTGAGAAAATATCAGTAAACTTGTTGGGTAAACGAAATGCTTTAACTTCCTTTCTGCTTTTTCTAGGGATATTTCTGGGACCAAATGTGACTTCACAGTACAGGTCCAGCTAAGGTACGTACCTGTATCGCCAGGTCTTGATGCTGGTGTTTTTTGAATACATCACATGTATGCTACCCAGCAGGTCAGGCTTTCCCTTATGGAGAAGAGTCTCATCCTGTTGTTTTCTTGAGAAAATCTTGCTGTTGGCTGCTTTTTTTATTTTTTTTTGCTGAGGGCAAACTTAGTTACTTGTCCTTGTTATGTGCAGCTTTCCTGAAGTTGCTGGTGGCCTGACATCGGGTGTGCCAGAACACTGCGTGCACGTAGCTATAGCCAGCTGATTTCCTTCAGCTGGTTATTTCAGATTGTGTGTACGCTCCTTACTTGAACTCCACGTCTGTCAGATTCCAGGGTCCTGGGCCTTCAAGATCTACATGCAGGGAGGGTCGTTTTTCCTAGCAGAGATGTCAAACCACGGTATTTCCTGGACATGGCAACCCAAGGTCTGCCCTTCTTTAGGCAATGGAAGGCAGGGCTTTGGGAATCACCAGGGCGGGTCTTAACCTGTTGGTTGTTTTAGGGGTTTTGCCAAATATATCCCAAGTTGGTTAAATCCTTTTTATCCCTGTAATTCTTTGGAGGGCTCTGAGCAGAGCTGACTTCAGAGCTTCCTTCTGTGGAAAACTGCTGTCTTGCCTTTTGTCCCTCCTGGTCACGTCTGCGCAGTGAGGTCTTGACTCACCAGACAGAAAGCAATTATGTTTGGGTCTTGCTAGTTAGGCTACCTTCTGCTGACCCACAAGTTGACTTGGCTTGGTGGGGGGTCAGATGGACAAAGGGACAGGGAGGGCATGGGGGAAAACAGGGACAGAGAAGGTAGCTCCCACTTTTTGAGAGCAGCAGCTGTTGAATTGCTATACCCCGATGCGATGGGACGTTTACGTGGATGGGATAGGTCCCCTGGCAGAAATCCAGCGGAGCCGAGAGGCTCTTTTTGGTCCTTTGAATGCCTATTGTCTGCAATCTTGGCTTACACGCGTTTCGTAGGACGAGGAAGGGTGTGTCTGACTTTGGTTCCAGCAGCAAATAAGCATGTCTGAACTTAAGTAAATAAATAAAACTGTCTGAACATCAGTAAGAGGCTCGACGTAGGCATGAGGATAGGATTTGGTGCTGTGTCTAAACAGCTGTCCAGTTTATTCAGGTTGGAGGAGGAACAGTTGAAGAGGCTGTGGATTTTCCCTTTGTGAAACCCTGGTCTTGTGTCAAGGGGTCGGGCTGGAGATACGGTAGGAAAAAAAATTTGGGTGATTGGTCTTGTGTAGGAGGAACCTGCGTATCTGAATGAGTCAGAGTCGGTCTGAGGAATTCAAGAAATGTGAGGTGGAACCTACAGCTGTCTTGACCCAAACCTGTAATTTTGAGGGGCTTTCCTGCTTAATGATGGGCACAGCTCATTTGAGGACTCTGCTTAGCGAGATTTGTCATGCTTTCATAACTCAGTGGGAAAAAAAAAATCCTTCTAGGAAGGGATGATCTTTAAATCTCTTTAGAAGTGAAAGATGATGGAAGCTCTTTGCTTTTAGGTTTTGTTTATCAGAAACCAGTTGTCCACAAGAAGATCACTTCCCACCCAATCTGTGTGTGAAAGTAAATGGGAAACCATGCAGCCTTCCAGTAAGTAAGATGTTATTTTGATACACATATTTGGATAGCATTATTAGGAACTGTCTGTCAGAAATGAGCCTGAGTATTTATCCTAACCGTTGCTTTCACATTTTGGAGCATTTGAATGAAGATGGATGGATGAATGGAAAAGATAGTGAAGTAGATTGTTTCTCAGGGGATCAACCAGTAGATCCAGAATATTAGTTTCCAAAAGAAGTAACAGCAAATTTTTGTGTTTGACAACCGCCTGGTTTGACTCTATTTTGGAGGTCATCTGTGCAGGGAATAGACCATCACTGACCAACAGGACTGAAGAGAAAATCACCAATTTCCAGTACTGGGGCAGTGCCCTGGGTCGTGTTGGCCAGGCAGGTTGAGCAGCAGTGCTGAGACAGGAGAGATGGTAGAGATGCCTTTTAATATTCCGTGGGCAGGGTTAGGAGTTGGAAAGTGTGAGGCTCTGTGGAGGAGAAAGGGCTTGTAAAACACCTGATGCTTTATTGTCTGGTGTGTACACATGTCTATACATCTGTCTTTCTATATATATCTCTAGATTGAAGAGGGAGCCTGCTTCAGGTGAGACACAGCTTCAATTAGGGCAGGGTTGTGGTGAGAGGGGAAGAAGGTAAAAGCAGGACGTGTTTTTGTTTGTTTGCTTGCTGAGGGGAAATGTGCTTTGATTTCTAGGGCTATCTTCCACCAACCAAAAATGGTGTTGAACCAAAGCGACCGAGCCGACCAATCAACATTACCTCACTCGTCCGATTATCTACGACGGTACCAAACACAATCGTTGTTTCATGGACTGCAGAAATCGGGAGAGTAAGTAACTTTGGGACATAACAGTGCCCCAAGCTTATTAGTTTCTGCTTTGGCATCTGTTTGGAGGATTTGAAAGACAAGCAAGTTGAACGGTGCAGAAAACACTTCTTGGTTTAGCAGTAGCTGTTCCTTGTTTCGATTGTGTTGCTTAATGCCAGGCAGATACGACGTGCTCCTTTAGATCAGTAACCCTCTGTTTTTTTGGTGTGATCTCTCCTTCTCCACCCCCCGCCCGCCTTTGTGACTCACCAAGGGCCCAGATAATAAGATCAAGACATCACAGAAAAACTTTAGTTTGTTTGTTTGCCTTAACTTCAGACTTCAAGCTCTCCCTGTTAGGGACTTGACAAACCTTATCTTGGCTGCAGCTTGCAATTAGCCCGTGGCATTCAGTATGCAGTGGTCTTTTAGAACCATAAATGTGGACTCTGAGCATAGCAACTCCGCAGGGCCCAGGAGATTTAATTTGCCTTTTTTACTTTTCAGTTCTCACAATGGCTATCCTTACACTTAATATTGAAAAAGCCATGTCTTTATAACTTCTCTTGTGTGTATGTGGGGAGGATGTTGCAATTGGTATTTTAAAATTGCTGATGTTCCACCAGACTAATTAAATCCTGAACGTGCCGCAAAAAGTTACTTCGATAAATGAGTCCGTGAATTAGTGCGCTGCTTTCACTGACAGCAAAAAACCTGCTAGAAACACCTTGCAGAGTCAGTGTGGACTTGGAAAAATGGCTTTGCCATCGCAACCGTCCTGATTTTGGAAGTCCTGAGAGTTGTCCTGACGTGAAACTTTGTCCAAGAATTTGTCAGGGTGCAAAGCCCGGGATTCCTGAACCGCCGTGGAAAAATGCTTACAGCCCAGTCATGCACAGCAGCCAGTTATAAAACATCGCGGTGCTGGTTCACGGTGGATTTCTTGTGGAGCGTAAAACTGGCCTCTGTTCAGATTAGAGAATAAACGATGACTGAATGTGTATTTTAAAATTTTTTTTAGAAACCTTTTATCTGACGAGAACTGCAGGTATCAGAACTAAGCATTTGAAGGTGAACCTGCTTTGGTAAAACTCCTCTGCAGACGTGCCTGCGTGCGAACTGATGGATCCTGGTTACTGCTCTGAGCGCGGCGCTGCACTTGTGCTTAGGAATACCAGTGGGGATTTAGGGAAAAGAAATGTCACAAGTCTGCGTGGACTCTAAGCTAGTCTCTGGTGAACTAGCTAGGTTCTCAGGCTTCATGGATATTTCGGTTGGAAAAAACCCATCCTGGCTAACTTCTAGCCTGCAGTGCAAAACCCAAGAGGCGGATTCTTAGCGTATTTAAGGAGAGTTAGATACCAGTCAGAACTTCTGCACTCGAGAGATGTGTAATGCTTCTCAAAGTGACTGTCTGAGACCTTGACAGTTAAATGTGAGGAATTGTTTTATAGTTGGATGTGCCTGTGTAGCGTAAAATTCAAATTCCCCTCCTCCCCTTCCCTTAAGAGTCAGTTGCGTGTCTCAACTGGTGTACTCTACCTTTCCCGCAGTCATAATTGTGATTTTTACACAATCTGTTTCAAGAGCCTTCTGTACAAGATGCCTTGGGCAAGTTCCTAGCTTTGTAGATTCAAGCTGTCGGTAAATAATTTCACAATGTTAATTAGCATTTTTCTAACTTCTATACTAATTGAGGCATTAAACAAACAAGTTAAAGCAGTAGTGATTTTTAACGATGTGAGAAGCACTCATTGTCAGAATAAAATATTGAAAATGTGGTGTTTCTGATGCTATTTCAATTTGTGTAATTTTATGGTGAGATATATTACTGAAATGCCATCTTTGGATTCTGGTGGCGTCCTAAATAAAGGATGGTAGATGTCACAATTGCATGGATTTTTTTGGTTTTGTTAGTGAAAAACACACATGGCAGTTGCTGGGGGATGGCTTTCATTTTTCAATTTCAAGTGTACGAGTGCAGCCACAAGTTTAACGAATACTCTTTGTACCAAAAAGTAATTGCTGGACTCTAATGCGAGAGCACAGGTTGTTGTCCTTCCTATTTTGGGGCTGGGGAGGGAGAGAGCGAGGTGTTGCGGAATGCGCGGCAGGATATCCCATTTTCAGAAAGACGGTTACTACCTGCTGTTGGTAGCAGCTTACGAGAAAAACCAAGAGCTCCAGAAATCTCAGGCTGTGGTTCGCAATCGGTTAGTGAGGTCCCTCGAGGGAAAGCTGACCCCACTGGCAGGGGAGCTGGCGGAGGGGGTGCTCGCCCCACGTCTGACCTGCTCCTGTGCCCAATTCTTTTTGGCGGTGGCGGAAGGGAGCGTCCACGGCTTCTTGCTGACACCGATACGGAACATTTGCGTGGTCTGTTCGGTTGAGGCTGATGGGGACAAGCGACCGAACCTCTTCCAGACAGGCAACTGGGAGTGGTGACTTCTTGTCCGCTCTGGCTAGATTTGCTAGAGCACATCTTGGCCCCACTGAACCCCTGAACTCTTTAACTGCTTTCCTCGTGGTGAGCTTCAGCAGTGAAGTTAGCATTTCCTAGGAAGTGCGGGAAGACGAGAAAATTGAACAGTGCTTCCAGACTGAGTAGGAAGTACTGCAGGTGACGTATCTTTTTATGTACTGCTTTTGAAGAGGCTTCACTGCTGATTTTCCTACTTTGAAAATGAAATAAGCTTTTATTAAAACAAAAAAATGAACAAGTTTTGATCGTATTTGACCTGACGGCTTCTTTTAGATGTATTGACACAACGTCGTCAACGTGAAATTACCCTTCTCAAATGGGCTGTAGACTACATGTCCTGAGTGAGATGTAAAACTTCCAGAAGAGTCTTAAATGCTGCTTTTATAGCTTGCTTTGCAGCTAAATCTAATTCCGCTGAAGCGTGAAGTCACTTTTGTTGCATCTCTAAAATGGCAGCCCCGTGAACTTCCTGAAGCGCGATGGGTTTTCTCTAGTCTGAAAACTTTGCCCTTTAAAATCTTGTAACTGCTTTAGAAACACGGTGCCCTCTAATCACGTAACAAATTGCATAAGCGTGGTATAAAATACAAGCTGTCTTTTGATCAAACGAGTCTTTACTTTGATCTCTTTTTCTGTTTTCTAGAACTATTCCATGGCAGTCTATCTTGTAAAGCAGCTGTCCTCTACGGTGTTACTGCAGAGATTGCGAGCGAAAGGAATACGGAACCCCGATCATTCTAGAGCTCTAAGTATGTCTGATGTGCTGCTTGCTTAAAAAGGAAAAAAAAATAGTTTTTGTAAAAGGAGATTTGGAATAGGACTGTACGAACTGAGGTTTGGACTTCCTACAATTCTCTGGGTTTTGAGAATCTGATAGTGGTGCTCTTTGTATTCGGTTCCAATTCAAAGACTCAGAGGTCTTTGTTTGCACTAGGAGCCAGTCCAAGAACCCTGTTGACACTGTGAGGGGAAAAATGCAAGAGAATCTCTCTCAGTTCAGCCATACTGGCTTTGTTTCTTCAGGATAGGACAACTGTATTTGTATAGTTAACTGATAATTCAGTACCTCGGGCACACTGAACTGAGTGCCTGATACTGAACCTCGATGCTGACGTGCTGGGGGAGAGTCTCCAGCAACACAGTTTTTGTTCCTTTGGCGTGGAGTGAGCTCCTGGAGAGAGGCTGTCTAGCGCGATGCTCCTCCCAGCCCCCTTCCACATGGAAGTGTGAGGTTTGCTGCTTTTGTTGTTTTCTCCGATGGCCGTGTTGGTAGACATTTGTAGAATAAAAATGCAAGCAAAAACCATTGCATGTTTCCTTTTCAGGGTAAGGGTGGAAATACCAGCACCTGATAGCTGTTTGTCATGTTCTTTAATGCTCAGATAATGTGTGTTGTACACAGCACGGGACCTCCTCCAAAAGGGAGGAGATTAGTCCACCCGTAAATGCTACAAAGCCAGTGGCTTGCGCTAATGCAGTACGATGATCTAAATGCACAAAAATCTAGATATATTTCAGGTGGCTACTGCCCTGTGTATACAGGGTGAGAATGAGGGTGTAGGTCTGGTTCTTAGAGCAGGAAGACCATGGAACTGATTTGTTCGTTTAATCAATGGCTGCTTATGAAACAGTCCTTGTAAGTAAAAGTAAGAGCATGAGTAGAGATTAAAGACTTCCGTAGTGCTAATATTTCACTAGAGTTTTATTTAAGACTGCAGTTTTGTCAGGGCACTTCTGATTTCCTGTTTCTCAATTTGCTTTTTGATTTTTTTAAGACACAGGATTGCTTGATGAGTGTTTCTGAGGTTTGCAGTGGTGCTCGTCCCTGTGAGAGCTCCTAACGTGTTTTCTGACGTGCTTGGAGTTAGCAGTCAAGTCAGTGTGGCTCACCTTGTCGGTAGATTTTAAAGAACTGCCAAGTGCAAAACTGCGCGTTACGTGAAAAGAGACATCTCTGTGTAAATGCATTTTCTAGGGACCTTGGTTTAAGACGAGCTTTCCGTGCTTTTCACTTTCTTAAATCTTGTCGGTTGTGATCCTTCTAGAAGGTAAAGACTCCTTACATGACGTGTTTGTTGTGAGTCTGAAACAGTCACTGCTGCTGGCTTCCAGTAGACACAAAAGTTTAGCACACAGTTCCAGACTTGGTTTATCTCTCTGTCATCCAGTTTGTGTTTTAAATCAGCTGTAAAATAAACCTTTTCTTCTTTCCAATAACAGTTAAAGAGAAACTGACTGCCGATCCCGACAGTGAAATAGCAACAACAAGCTTGAGAGTTTCTCTTCTTTGTCCAGTAAGTCATTTTTTATTCCCTCACAACTGATTCTGATCAAAATGTGGCAGTTCTGGGACACGTGTTTGGTAGAGATCTGTGTTCACCTGTGTGTTACCTTTGTGGGGGTAGCATCCAGTGCTGAAGTTACCTGTCACTGGTGGGCTGCATGACACAACCCGTAGAAAATGAACGTTCCATTAACTTGAAAGTGTTACTCAAAACTGTGCGTAAGCGTGAGCTTAAACCTGTCGCTGATCGCCTGAGACTGAAGTTTGGATCCTTGGTTGTGACACAGCCACTCTCAGTGGCACAGGAGGTGAATCTTGATGGTTAAAAACGGCTTTTCAGCCAGTCTCTGCAGTCAAAGAGTTGAGCATCTTTAACTGAAGTTGATGATATGCATGTGTACACTTTGAGTATTTAGTAATCTTAGATTAGAAATGAAGCAGTTTTGTTCCAAATTTGAAGTGGGAAGATAGAGTTCCACTGAATGTGGGATTGGCAGAGACTCACTAATTGTTTTTTAACCAAGTAGATGCAGAAATAAGCGTTGTTAGTTTATACCTGGCTTTGTGCTGTCATTGGTAAATGGCACAATATTAATATTATGTGCATTTTTAAAAATCTTTGGGACTTAGTGCTCTTGTTTCAAGGACCCTGTGGCTTCAGAATACTTGCTCTCTTCGTTGATTGACCCAGTATCATTCTTACCGTGTGACTTTTTCACCCCTTTTCAAGATTAAAGATACATGTGTTTCCTGCTTTGACTCAATCCCTTCAAGCTTGACGCTTTATTTTCAGTTTTGAAATGTAAAGAGGAAAACTGACTTATTCTTTCAAAATTGAAGCTTATTTCTGAAGTTATTAAATATGTTCTTAAACTCTACCAATATAAAGATGAGCTTTTAGATACATAAGCTTTGCTTCATTAAATGCACAGTTGGCCTTGTGGTTACTTTTTATATGTGTATTACGTCATTGTAAATCTTTAAATGTTGTATTTTTGTGAATTTCCATCTTCAGACTTTCTCCATATCAGCGTAATGCTAACTGAATAACACGTTTATAAGCAAGGAAAACTCAGCTGTAAAGAGGATGTAGGGGTTGCATTTACAAAATAAAATCCTGATCTGTAAACTTAGACCCTCATAACCTATAATCTTGTGAACCTGTGAATTTGTGTCATATTGAAACTGCTGCAGATGTGGAACGCTGGAGTGTTTCGGGTTGGCACCTGGCAGCTTATTTTGCCGAGTCCTACAGTGGAATTTCTGTCGTGCTCTCAGTACTTCGTTACTCTAGAAAGCACAACAGTAGTGATGGTGGGTTTTTGGTTGGGTTATTTTTTCCTTTTTCACTCTTTAGGCACAGTATTCTTACCTCTTAAAGTGCGTTTCCCATCCAGACAAAGATAGTAATCTGTTGGTAGGAATCAGATGGCTGTAAGAGTTTAGAAGTGCCCGTGTGTTAATTTGTTACCCTAAATTAATCTTCGTGTGTCTTCTGGAATTACAGATTTTTACTTCCCTCATACTTGATTTGTCAAAACCTCCACTTCAGGCAGTTATGGTGCTTTATAGATTGTTCCGTGAGAGTTTCCTGACACGTTTCTCCTTGTCCTGATGGCCTCCATTCCTGATAAAAGTTCTTCTGCAGCGCCTTCAGATGCATTTTCTTGCACTGGTGACTGCTATTCCAATGAGTTAGTGTCAGAGCAGGAGCATCAGTGGGTTGAGCGTGGTGCTTGAAACACCAAAGGTCACGGGTTCGATTCCCATTCGGTTCTCACGTGTTGCCTGACCTAGTCCAGAGGTGGCGTCCCCTGCCCAGGACAGGGAGGTTGGATTAAAATGATCTCTAAGGTCTCTTCCAGCCCAGGCCATTCTATGATTCTGTGATCTGCTACGGTGCTGCTTTTAGGACTGTGAATTTGCTAATACCTAAAGATGTCACATTCTGTTTCGCTTTCTCCAGGTTCTACCGGGTGTAAAACCACAGCAGCGGCCACACGTGAGGATGTAGCTCTTCAGAGCCCCTACCTTTGGCAGTGTTCCCTTTCAAAACTTTGCTGATTTTCTGGCAGACGTGTAAAACAAAGTCTGGGGGGGGGATCATTTTGAGTGTAGTTGTCTCTGTGTCGTTTTAATGATGTCTACGAAGCCTGTGCGCTTTTTTCCCAGCATGTTCCTCGTTAGATGCTGTCTGATTTCACTGCAGCTCTTTGAAAAAATCCATCATTGCAGGGACTCGTTGGGACAGAGACCGCTCCTTTCACCCTGTCCCGTGAACAGAGGGATTATTAGCGTGATTCAGACCGTCCTCGGGTCTGAATGTAATTTTATTAGAGCCTCCATATTTTTTACTTGCTAATTTGTAAGCGTTCGGCTCGGGGAGAATTTTTTTGTAAATATTTTGCGCTTGCTTTTTACTGCTGGAGTGGACAGGGCGTGCTTCGAAGGTCCGTGCTGGAAACGCTGATTTGGTTTCCTGCAGCAGAACTGGAAATTAAAGAACGACGCATCTTCAGCTCCGTTGATGTGAGGGTGCTGCTCTCCCCTCTCGTTTGTTCTGAGTGCGAATCTCTCACACGTATTCTGCAATAAAATAAATAGGAATTGTCTATCTGGATGGAGGAGGGGCGGGTTTAGACCTAACTTTTATTTATTTTTTTTTTTTTACGCTGCAGAGCGAGGCAGCTTCCTCTGAATTTGTTTTGGATTGCTGCTGAGCTTTTTTTAGCACAGAGGCCTGCTCTCCCTCTGAGACCGTGGAGCACGGAGAAAAAGCTGTCCTTAACCGTTGGCTGAATCTCTCCAAGATGCGGCAGGAAGACACTTGAATTCATGTTCTTTTTTGCCCCTTGAAACAAAAATAAATTCATCTGCAGGCTCTGCAACCGCCCCAAATACTTCACAAAAATTCCAAATCGAGCGTTTTGCTGTAGGTTTTGCAGCTTTTGTTTACAAATCCTCAACTCCTGGTTTGGGTGGGTTTTTTAGCACGAAAAGACAGCAATGTTTTGTGGGTTTTTAAAAAAAAAAAACCAATTTAATGCGGTTTCTTTGGCTGCCGTCAGGCAGGAATCGCAACAGGAGCCGTGTTGGGGGAACACAGTTGAGGAGGAGTTGGGATGCATCCCTTCTTTTATGGCCTTCCCTTTTGTCAGGTCTGGCACAGCTTGGCCGGTGTTGCAGAGATGATCCAAGAGGTTTAATGCCAAAAATGGGAAAGGAGACATCAACTTGTTAACGCCGAGTACGCCTGCGTGTGGCTTCACTTAAATCCGACTGCTGCTCGGAAATTAGAGGCACAGTTTTTAGACCAAGAGCCTGTGAAAACGCCTCTGGTTTAAATCTGCTTTTTTTTTTTTTTTTCACTCGGGAGACAAGTGTTTATATCCTTCCTGGCCTTCGACCTTCTTTCTTTTTATTTTTGCATCACGTCGAAGCGTCCGGGTTTTCTCTCCGGATCCCTTCCTCTTGATCCTCGCTGCGTTAGGGGCCTCTTACTGCGCCCAAAAGACAAATGAGCCATTGCCCTGCCATCTGGGAGATAAGGATTCGTACCAGACGTGGATCGGGGGGCCTGCCTTTGTTGGGGGTTGATGATGTGATAGAAATAATGCGCTTGGTCATGGATTTGGAGGGAGGGGGTGCCAAACACATGGCACCTACAGCACCTCCTGCTGTCAGGGCTCTCCAGCCCCGTTCCCGCCGGCTCCCCGGGGAGTTCTCCGCTCCCCTCCCATCTGGTGAGGAGTTTTGTGACCTGCCCGAGAGCCGGGGGGAAGAAAAAGAAACGAGATGCTGCAGCCTGGCTGGATTTGCCAGGGCTGGAAGGATATTTCTGTTGACGGGGGATGCAAAAAATTAAATAAATAAATAAAAAGCATCATGGAGGAAGTAGTGGACTGTGAGTGAAGCCTTTGTTCTTGATATTGTTTTTAGTTTGGGGATATTCTGAGATGGAGTGCCATCCTGTGGCCCCCACCTTGCATTGCTGGGAGTCGGTGTGCGTGACCGCGGAGCTTGCTGCTAAAAGCGGTTCCTCCTCCCGTCCGCCGCCAGAATTGGCCGCAGGTTCGCAGATGAAGTCGTCGTGTGTGTTCTAGGCAAGTGTATCGAACTTCAGAACGTTCCGTGTACACCGTTGGAGATGAATAATTGTTTTGTTGTTTTGTAATGTGGGGAAAGTCGTGTTTAGACATTCCCGTGTTTACCTTTAGTGTGGGCAGTTAGAGCCCCTCCTAAGCTGCAGCGTAAGCACTTTGCCAGAGAGCGACTGCTTGGTTTCTATTTTGTTTTTTTTTTCTGAGGAGAGCAGACTTTTTTATTTCACCTTAATATGAAATGCCTTTCACTGTCTAATCAACTTTGCATTCGGTGTAGTCATATGTTAATGTTTTGTGCTCTGGGTTAGCACTGATTTACCTAATCCAGATGAAGCTATTCCTGTTCCCCAATTTAACCCAAAGGTGTAGCTCTCCGATGTTACCTGCTCAGCTCAAGCACTCAGCTTGTGCTTTTTGTATTAAAATTGTGGAATCTCTGCGCTTGGCTGCAGAACCTCCCTGTCCTGGCCTTTCTACAAACTCGAAGAAAAGGATGATCCTAATCTGAAACTGTATTTTAGAACTTTTTTTGTGTTGAAAAAGTATATGATAGTGAAACTGGGGATAGCCAGCTCTTTGTATTTTACGCGAGAAAAAGGCAGAGAAATTTCACATTAGCTCCCTCCTGTATACACAGCGGAGGAGAATAAAATAGTTTCTGGACAGTGAATAGAGGCAACTTATTTTGTGGGTCTTATTTCGTGTTCTGACAGTTCTGTGGAGAAAGCAGTGAGAGCGATGGAGGGAGGGAAGCGCGTCAGGAATAATCTGTGATCCTGCAAGTGCGTTTACTTAAACCAGTGAAGTTAAATGAGTAGTTTAGGAGTTAGTGAAACGAGTAGTTCTGGCAGTGCCCTGCTGACTGAGATGTGACCGGCAGCTTGAGCGCGCGCTTCAGCTGTGAGTGAATGGGAGAGGACTGGCCCGTGTTAATCATCTTGTAAAATACAAATTATTTTTCGTGGTTTGTCCAGGACACGGGTATGGTACAGGTGCTCAGTGGATTCTGTATTTGGTTACGGGAGCATGGAAGGATGCAGTCTTCAGTTTCCTTGGTGAAATGTACCTAAAAATATGATCTTTAGTAACTTTTATGAAATCGTCAAACCTACAGAAAGGAGGAAACGGTGTTTGTGGCATGCGTTTTAATAAAAGCTTGGATTTGTGGGAGTTTTTTCTGGATTAAAACTCACCCTCTCTCTCTCTTTTCGGATGGAAAAGCCTTATTTGTTAATTTGATACCAAGACGATGTAATCTTTTCTTTTTTCTTTTCTCTTAAAGCTTGGTAAAATGCGGCTCACTATACCGTGTAGGGCCCTGACTTGTTCCCACCTGCAGTGTTTCGATGCCACTCTGTATATTCAAATGAATGAGAAGAAACCAACTTGGGTTTGCCCTGTCTGTGACAAGAAGGCTCCCTATGAACATCTCATTATTGATGGGTGAGTAAAACGGGAGTCGAAATGATTTCTGCTGCGTAGATTACGGTGAAATCCTGGTTATCTGGCTGTGACCTGCTTTAAGTTACCACATCATTTGATTTCCCTCGTCATGGTGAAGAATTTACTAACCAAGTACCTCTTCACTCAGTATTCTGGACGAATTGTGGTCATCAAACTGTAAAAGTTCATGATAACGAAAGGTATTTCTCTGGATGCTGGGTAAATTTTTGAGCTGTCCTGCCTGAGAGGATTGTGGGTTTGGTCACTTTTGTTTTTCAGTCTTCAGTGGTGCTGGATCCCCGGGGTGAAAACAGCACATGGTGGCTTTTAATGGAGCAGCCACGCAAGTCTGGGGTAGCTGGTAGCTGACATTTGTGTTAGGTCAAATAAATATCGCCGCCCGCAAACGCACGCACAGTTCCACGTGCAGTTTCACACTTGGAGAGCTGCTGTATGGAGGGACACAGAGACTGATTCTGTGGTACTGCCCACCTGCAGCACGTTAAAAAGATAGATGTTGGTCTCGGTGAAGAAATGCCGAGTATGTACTCCCGGGTTTGCATTTTAATTCCTTAGATAGGAGTCTTCTTTCCAAGGCGTGATAAAGGAAGAGAACAAGTAGAGTCTCTCTCAGAACGTTTTGCCCGAAAAGGCACTGCAAAGAACCTCACCAACCAACCCCCCAAAGCAAACCTAACAACCTCGAAACAAAGAGAATCTCAAAAACCCACCTCAGAAAAGATTAAGTCTTTTTTTTTTTTTTTTTTAGTGAGTGCATGCTTTGTTTTGGTGACCTGCCAGCGAAGCGTTGAGATTGCTGGAGATCCCCTCTAAAGCCTTGCAGAGAAGCCCTTGAGGAGACACTCGGGGCTTGTACGGGCTGCTTTAGATTCATGGGCTTGGGGATTTCCAGGTTCTCTGCTTTGGATCAAAGAAACGTGAGGTTTCTTGTTCTAGGTTTCAGCCTAAAATAGTAAAGACTAAGGGTAGTAATAGTTAAAGCAACTCATTTTCCTTGTTTCTTCTCTTCTTGCCAGGTGCAGATGTTGGGGATTAGGTGATACAGTTACAGCATCCCGCAGAACAGCTTATTTCTAGAAAACGTTTCAATCTGGGAAAGAGTGAACTTTCTCGCTAATTAAAGCAAAGCTCTTTCCTACGCAGAACCACATGAATAGGCTTGGTCAAAAGCTGGAATTCCCACTGGGAGTGATGTGGTGCCAGGATCCTAAAAGTTTTAGGAGACACAGCTGAGGAGAAGAGGCTGCAAGTTTAGATTCCCATGCTCAACTCTTGTTAGGAAGTTTTTGCTTACAAAGAGGTTCCAGGAAATACTGGTCCTTAACTACTCGACTATATGGGCTCCTTTAAGATCTGGTTAAATATTGTCAAAGGTAACTGTGGGTAAGGAGGAGATGATTATTTTTTTAATGCCAGTTCACGTTCTTCCTTGGTGTTGGGGAACAGCGAGTTCTGTCATGAGCTTTGCAGAACTCTTGTGGTTCTTTTAAGTAAACGTACAGGTTTTTATTTTGGATAATACTTCCAAGTTTTTCAATGATGCCTTTTTATCAAGGCAGCAGATGACAAGAAGGGTAGAACAGTGACAGCTTTTGACTCTTTTTGAGTACTAATTCAGACTTACGCTGGCCGACAGAGATGTTGTCGGACAAGAAGGAGTTAAGCTCTTTTTGAGGACTGATACTAAGTGGGTTTTGGTTGGCAGGTTGTTCATGGAAATCCTGAAGTATTGCACGGACTGTGATGAAATTCAGTTTAAGGAGGATGGATCGTGGGCTCCTATGAGATCGAAAAAGGAGGTGCAGGAAGTTACTGCGTCTTACAACGGGGTCGATGGTAAGTGGCTCTGGGGTGCTTGCACTGAATGTCGCACTGTTGAACTGCCAAGTGCTGATGTTCCTTTCGCTTTTCAAAATGCTCATTTCTGCCTGTGTGTAGCTTTTAATGATCATTTGTGAAAGATGTTATGAAATGTTATGTCATCTTGTTGTCTTTTTATTCTAATTTGCAAGCTTTATTTATGAAGGCATATGATAAGCTGTGATGTTACAGTGATTGTTGTGTTGTTGTAAGCTACAGCTTATAACCTTGACTTTCTTTCTCTAGGATGCATAAGCTCTTCCTTGGAACACCAGGTGTCTTCTCACCAACAGTCAAATAAAAACAAGAAAGTAGAAGTGATTGATTTAACCATCGATAGCTCATCAGATGAAGAGGAGGAAGAACCATCTGCAAAGAGAAGCTGTCCTTCCATATCTCCAGCATCGCCGTTAAATAATAAGGGGTGAGAATAAAATATACAGGGCGATGCAGAGAGAATATACTCACCATGGAGATTAGTAACAAGTTTCAAAAGAAATTTCATCTAGAAAGTTCTGGTTTTTAGTTATATCCTGAGGGACGTGATCTCAGGTCACGAGGCCCGAGAAGATGGGAATAACAACTTTGACTTGTGAAGTGTGTAACGTGATACGGTTTGTCAGTTGGTTTTGTCAAAATGAGTATAAAATGGCACAAAAGGTTGTGGCTAAGTACGTTTCTTGCAAATCTGAAAATGTTTTTCTTCCGTAGAGAAGCACAAAAGCAGCACATAGAGAGAGAACACCGAGAAACATGGGTGTGGTATGGGAGTGTGTGGGTTTTGCTGGCGATTATTGCCAGTAGCACGGTAATAAAGAGTGCTAGAACAACCTGGTTACACCTGAGCAGCCGAGCTCTTAATAGCTCCCTCTTTACATACACATGTAGGGATGAAAACTGAGGCTACACCAGAGGGATCCTGGTGTTGAGGTGATTACTGCTTCAGGGATGTACATGATTCGGTGATCCCTTAAAACTCCTCACCAACTTTTTCGCTGCCTTTCATTTCTAATTGCGTTGTAGGGTGCCAATGTTGTGTTGTTATACAGATTTGTATGGTTTGGGGGTTCAGTGTACCTTTAGGATTTCTTTGTGCTGGCTTAGGAGTATTTGTAATATATTTATAGCAGAGATCCTGACACCATTTACAGTGCGAGTCACCAGTTTCTACTGCTGGAGACTGAATTTTACTTTGCTTTTAATTTTACTAAAGTTCAGCTGTCTTGAATTCACTTTTTTCTGAAAATGTCATTGTGAAGAGAGAGCTCGGGAAAGGTGTGATGCCCCTGTCTCTTGCACCCTGTCTCTTCCACCCTTTCCTGTCCCTGCGAGACTCGCTGAGGCGCTGTGGTGGTGCGTGATGCTTTCTAGTGAAGCTTTGGGTTTCAGTAGGGGAGTTGTTGCGCACCTGTCTCGGCGTTCGCAGTGCACATCGAGAGGTTGGCTTTGTGTTCAGTTTGAAAATAGGCACGAGGCAGCAATAGAAATCTTAAATGCTGTTCTTCTAGCATTAAAGCCAAGACTACATTTTATGCTTGTAACAAGCCTTTATTTCTTCCAGCATTTTAAATTTGCCCCATCAAGCATCTCCTGTGTCGAGAACACCAAGCCTTCCTGCTGTTGACACCAGCTACATCAACACGTCACTCATCCAAGACTACAGGCACCCGTTCCATATGACACCTATGCCTTATGACTTGCAAGGTGAGCTTCTGACTGCTAGTGAAAAGAAAATTAGCTTAATATCTCAAGGCTGATGTTTTGCAAGCTCCGGTAGTGAAGAGCATCTCAAGTGTCACCATTTGTTACGCTGGTTTTATTTCAAAATGAATGATGGAAGAATGGGGAGGTGCTTTTTTGTTTTGAGAAGCTTAATTATTTTTTTTCCTTTGGCTGTTTGCAGGTTTAGATTTCTTCCCTTTCCTGTCAGGAGACAATCAGGTAAGTCAAGGAAAATCAAGTCATATGGCAGATGTTCTTTTCTCAGAAGGACTTGCTGGCATGGATGTGTAGGGGAGGAAGGAGCAGATGTATGATGTAGGTGTAAATGCAGGCAGGCTGCAGCTTTATTTTATACACATAGAAACTGTGACCAAACATAAGTATCCTGTAAATACAGCGTAGGATAAGGCATAACAAAAGGTAAACATTCCAGTTTCCCAGAGTTCAGCTCAGACACTGTTTTGATGCGGAATGACCCTCAGCCATGACCGTAGGTCCACCAGCCACCTCCTTCGTTTTCCAGACCCGAGGTGTGACTTTGGCCATCTGGTGGTGCTGGCCCCACTGCTGGCACTCTCGACAGTCCCTGACACAATTCAGAGAGCCAGGGGCAGCTCTCTGATTTTTTTTTAAATTATTTTTTATTTTTTCCCTCAGGCTGCGTGCCTGCTCATACCACGTTTGCCACCTTCCTTTAAATACTTTCAGAAATGGGCTGGCTTGGTGCTGGCTCCTCCGGTTTTTGGGAGCTAAGCAGGTCGTTCTCAAAAGGAATCTGGGTTGGCAAGTCCTCCCACTTTGATCATTTTTTCCTCCTGTGCCTCCGAGAAAAGAAGGGCGCTGGGGTGGCTCACCTGCCCTTTGTCCCTTCGTGTCTCTTCTGCAATCATGAGGAGGGGAATTGTACTAAATGTAGAGGGATACTTTCATGTCATAATTAACGGCAGAGCCTACACTGTAGAGTTTGGATTCAGAAGAGCTATCTCGATATTCAGTAAAACATGGGCATGAGAAATATTCTGAAGCAGGTAGTGCAGAAGTCTCTCATCTGCACTGATGTGGTGTAATTATACCAGCACGTAAACGTTGGGCAACAAGGCTGAATGACCCCCCGTGTACATTTCATCATAGAGGAAAGAATTATCAAGAGCGGAATTACCCACGGGAGAGATTTTACCTAAAATCTGATTCTTGGTAGCTGAGGATCTTGCCTTTCAGGGGCTGCCCAGCTGAGAGCGTAGCTTGGGGCAGGCCTTGCTGTCATCTTGTGGGACGCCGCGTGCTGGTTCGAAGTGCCTTTGTCACAGCAGTCTGCTTTCCTCCACCAGCAGTGATTAGCACGTAGTCTCGCCAGCCGTGGTTGGTCGGTGACTTTTGAGCGGAGGAGAGGGATGGCAAAATGTTTCTTTGACTTTTGGGGCATTTTCCCACCCAGGAGTTTTTTGGAAGAGGTAAAAAAAAAAGAGTGCTGCTGCTTACCATTCCTTGCTGGTTTGAGGTGTCTTGCGATACTGTTGCCTTTGTAGTGTTTGCTCTTACTAATACTGGTATTTCCAGTTTCTTTCGGCTGCAGAAATCAGGGGCTGCCGAGGTAAAAGTTCGTTGCATCGGTCCACTTACCTTACAGAGAGGTTGAGCTGGTGTGAAACCCAGCAGCTGCCAGAGCTTTAGCTTACAAATACCTTCTTTTTGTGCTGCTCTGAGTCGAAACTCCGGTGTCTGAAATGTAACTTGCAAATGTTGTTTTTCCCCCCCCAGCATTACAACACATCCCTTCTTGCCGCTGCAGCTGCGGCGGTTTCCGCATCAGATGATCAAGAACTCTTACACTCTCGTTTTTTCCCATACACTTCATCTCAGATGTTTCTCGATCAGCTGAATGCAGGAGGAAGCAGTTCCCTGCCGGCCACAAACGGTAGCAATAGTGGCAGTAACAGCAGTCTTGTTTCCTCCAACAGCCTGCGAGAGAGTCATGGTCATCCAGTTGCAAGTAGGAGCAGCACGGACACGGCGTCTATCTTTGGTATCATACCAGACATTATTTCGTTGGACTGATTTTTGGAGTCAATGAACTCGTCAGAGGAAATCTTTGTGCTTGGTTTTACTTTATGTTAGAAACATAGACAAGGTTTGGTTTGGTTTGGTTTGTTGTTTTGGTTTTTTTTTTTTCCTTTTTTAGAGGGGAAAAAAAAAATTTATGTGTACAGAGAACAAAAGTATATTTTCAGTTTTACTTTTGTATATAAACCTAAGATGGCCTCACTGGTAAAAATAAGAAAAAAAAAAAACACAAAACAAAAAAAAAAATAACAAAAACAAGGAGCTTCAGTTCGTTTTTATGGATGCTGAAGATTTTACACCTGTGCATTTGTCATGTGAGTTACTTTTTCCCCCCCCTAGTTTGGACACAGATGGCATTATTTTCTTCACGGTAACATAAACAGGAAAGGAGCTGAACTTTTAAAGTTCAAACTTGTTGAGAGGATTTTTTTTTCTTCTCTTGGAGACATTTATCTTTGGTGGTGGAATCTAATTCCATATCTAGTGCAGGTTTTATTAAAGCAGAATAAACCCTACCCAGACTGTTCCACGGCATCCCCTCTGTTTGCAGGACAGAGCCTTTCAGGAGTGGGTTTGGTTTTTCAGGATAGTTTTTTTTTTTGGGTCATTTCTGGTTCTATGTGACCCTCTATTCAGACAACTTATTTTTTTTTTATTCCATGCTTTGCTCAAGCATGTTGCACAAGCTCATTAGTGCACCAATTATTCTCGAGGGCCAGACTCAATAAAATCTCAGACCGAGGAATTCCTTGGCTGTGCCGACGTCGGACGAGACGGAGAATTTTTGATGGAATCTAGCCCCAAATAAAAGCATCGACGCATTGGACTAGAAGGTTTTTGTTTCTAAGAACTTACTGTGAAATCCTTTTAACGGAACTTCAGATCCTAATCAGCAACGTAGTAAGCATGTGTCAGTTTGAAATCTGTGCGACTGCTTGTGCTCTCAAGGTAGCCATGCGTGCAGAAATGGCCTGTCTGGAGAAACCTACTTTTAGCTGCAGTAGATCAAATTTCTGCTTAAAAGTCAACTTAACAAAAACCGGAAAAAAAGCCACAAACGCTACCGCGCTATTGCATGGTTTGTGCAGCTGATAGTGGTCTTGGTACACCGTCTTCTCAGTTCGCAGTCGTCAGAATTAATATTAAATGTTCAGTGTGAGTGTCCTTAAACCAAAAGCCGACCCAACCCGAAAGCCCCGCCGCGTGCCCGTGTGCTCAAACGTGTCGCCACCTCTTGGAGTCTCTTAGGGTAGTGGCTTTCCAACTTGAGTTTTCTCTTTTTGGCCTTACAATTCTTTTTTATTTCCCTGATTTTTCGATACATTACGTTGAACTTCGAGCCATACTTCCTGGTTTCTTTTTTCTTTTCGTTTTTTTTTTTTTTTAAGTCGTGCATGACATAGGAAAACCTTTTTTTTTTTTTTTTTTAGAACCGATGAGCCATTTGGGCTGATCCGTTCCTATTACAGAGTGAAATGTGTAAATAGCTGGAATGCAGTTTTTCAGGAGATTCTTTAAAGTAAGAGAAGGGGGAGGGAAGGAAGCTATTCTCTTGTGTCCCAAAGTCCATGTCAGAGAGAGTAAATATTTCCTCTGGTGTGAAAAATATTTTTATAACTGGTTGAAAGTGCAGGTAACAAGTTTATCAGGAAAGAGAGTTAAGGAATACTAAAATTAGCAGATTTCTTGTCTGAATTTTTCATGTCCAAAACTGTTGATCGCAGCTAGTCGCTTGGAGCATTGACAAGGGCCACCTTTCGCCTATTGAAGTTGTCTCAAAATCTTGCATTGATTAAAAAAGAAAAAAAAAAAAAGGAAAAAAAAAAAAGGAAAAAAAGAAAAAAAAATCTTTAATCCGAGTAGCATTAGGTATTGCTGTATGATCAGTCGTATGGTTATTTGAAAGGTTCACATTACGTGGCATCAAAATCGTTTTTAGTGTTTTTACAGCATCCCTCTGCCACTAAATAGTTGACTTGAATTTTGAAAACAGATGTTTGTGTTTATATGTATATGTGTGTGTATATATGTATTTATAGATCCGTGTGTGTGAGTTAAAAGTGAGTTAAATAGTTTTTCCCATGCATGTGTATTTCATACATATCTGGCTGATATATATATATATTTCACCATACACCAGTTTTATAATTTATTAAATGTCAGTTAAAAAATAAATAAAAGGATAGAAAATGGGAAATACTTATTTTTTAAACTCAGTCTGATTTTGAAGTGATTAAAACCTACACTAGGAATATATCTCATACATTTTAGTCATGAATACTGCTAACCTGGTGACTTCAGAGCATACGCTTCGCTGTAATACCGTTTGTAAACCTGGAGTACGAGTGCCGCCGGTGCAACCGGGAGTCCCCGGCTTCCGAAACGCTCGGGAGAAGTTCGGGGAGAGCTTGTGGCCCTTTTGCTGACGCCCGTGGCCACGTTCCCGTGGACTGTGCTGTTAAAAGATGACCTGGAGAGCGGCGTGATGTCACTTTTTGACGACGGCGTTAAAATCTTGTTCATTCGCGTAGAGAACGCCACGTGGCGAGTGTGTGGTTACGCGGAGTGTGGCATCTTCGTGCCTGTCTTAGCTTTTGGAAAGTGAGGTCGGCCGACGACGTCTTCCACTTCCCCGCGAGATCCCCTGAAGGGAAGGAAGGCTGTTGAGTTCACCCTCGTCGTATTTTATTTTATTTTTTAACCTCATCGCTCCGCAAAGAAGCGACAGAAACGTTCTTACGCCCTCCTTTGCGGTATTGACCCCATATGCTTTGTGAGTGTTCCTGTTTCATGCCTAAGGTGTTCTTGAGAGTTGATAATTCTCCGTGCCTCTGACCACAGTTAACATTGCTTGGTAGAAGTCTCAGTCTGAGTTCTCGACAAGTCACTCCAAAACCCACTCTGTCAGTCCGCACGTTGTCCAAGGTGCGGGAAAGCCACCCCGGCGTCTCCCGACCCGCGGTCCCGCTCCCTTCGCCGCCTTCCTGCCGGCCTCTTGTCCTCAGGTTCTTCGCCCCGGGTGCCGCCTCGCGCTGCCTGTGGACGTGAGCGCCGGCACCGAGCGCGTCGCCCTTCCGGTAGCGGCGTGGAGGCGGCTCCGAATCGCTCCCGAAGACGAAAACCAGCTCTGACCGCAGCCCCTGCCACGCACTTAGAACTTCTTGAGGCGCTTCCGTAGCGACGGACGTGGCGGCGGCTCCGGGCTCTCCCCGTCCTCAACGTGTCGAGGATCCGAGGAGCCGTTTGAGGACGCGAGGACTGGGAGATTTTCCTTGGACTCTCTCGGAGCTGCCTCCCAACGCGGAGCTAAGGACTGTGAGAGAACGGTTTGAAAAATTCATTCTTCGTTGCAGTTGAACGTTTCAGGGTTTTAAGCACATTTGGAATAGAAAGGATTTTGGTTTGTCAATTTAACTTGGTTTTTTTTGGTTTTGTTTTGGTTTTTTTTTTTAAACAGAGCTTAGATTTCTAACAAGGGAAAATTGCTGGTGGTCCCCGAAAGTGCTGCTGTTAATTGTTTTAATTAACAAAGGGAAAAAATGTATATAAGCAGAATATTAAAATTACCATTAATTCCATGAATTTAAATCTTGTCATTCATTGCCTTAAAACTTTCTCTTAGTTTCCGTACAGCATGCCAAACCAGTCGATGGCTTTTAAAAATGTATAGTAGACCAATGTCAGTTTGTATAAAAGTACCAAGTGAAAATATTTATTATATGCGTTGGAAAAAAAAAAAAAAAAAAAAAAGAATGGTTTACCTATTGAATGTTACCTGTTTATGTAGAAATCTTTAGATGTAATAAAAAGCATTCAGTTACGTTGTGTTTCCTGGGGAGGGGGAAGAGAAAGGAGGAGGGAGGAGGGTGTTTTCTTTGAAGGCAGAGTTGCAAAGGTCCCTTCTGAAGAGGAACACTTTGCTCCGAGGTGTTTTGTGGCGCGGAGAGTCTTGCGCTTGTCTCTCCGGGCTCTGACAATGCTGCTTTGTTTTACGAGTGTCTGTGAAGTGCTGCTCCTTTTTTATTATTATTTTTACTTTTTGCTCGCTTTTGGATAGTGTTTACCCACCCAGAGAGAGGGTGGTAACCGCCTGTTACGATGCAGATGCATTCTGGAGTAATCCAAAGTGATTTTTGAGCTGATCAATCCCCATGACATCCAAGCTTTTATATTGTCTGCAGCTCAAAGGATTTTGTTAATCAACTGTTCTGGTCAATAGGGAAGAATGAAGCTTGCGTATTGGATCGTTTATAATTTGGCTGTTGATGCGTATCGGAAACAAATGCTTCTGAAACGAACTCCTTGTTTCATCAGCTAATTAGGCTCCCGCTCAAAGCAGACGAGGTTTTTGGTTTTTGCTCGCCTCCGTCCGCTGTAGCAAAGGTCCGGAACCGCTCCGGGGGGGGGGGCAGAAACCGAATTCCGCGCTCTGGGCAGACCTCCAAAAGGCACTCGTGCAGGAAGGCTCCACGTCAAGGTAGGTGGGTTTTTTGTCCAAACATTAACTCTGAATGGAGGGGGGAGAGAGTTACGAGGGAAATCTCTCCTCTCGCTGTTAGCTGGGTCCTGTTCTTGCGTTTTCTAGCGCGTCTGAGCTGTTTTTCTGGAGTGTTGTCTGGGTGCTGAGCTGCTTGTAAGTCCTTGATTTCCAGAGAGGCGAGGTGTTTCCGCTTTATGGGGTAGGAAGGCTTAATAGAAGAGCGGAGGGATGTGGTGGACAGGCGTGACAAGGGATGTCAGGTTTACGTCGAGCAAAGTTCATTTCCCCTGGAAGCACGGCCGTTGGCTGTTTGGAGGGGTTTTGGTCGGTGTCTCAGCACGTCAGGCTCCCAGTCTGAGTTTACTGGTTTAGCCTGGGACTGCTGTCTTGTGAGAGCTGCAGGCTCTGCGTCGGGGGGGGGCTGGGAACAAAGCTGCCTTAAAAAAATTTGCTCATACTTCAGGGGTTTGGGAGTTTTTGGGGTTTTTTTTCAGTTTCTAACCGGCTTTGGTTCCATGTTGCAGTGCTGCGTGATGGTGTCGGGCTGTGCTGGGCGCCTCAGCAGGGGACACGTGCGTCGTATCTGCGGTGGCTTTCACGATTTAATTGCCGATTATTTCACAGAGAGAGCAAAGAGTGAGTCGTTTTCTTCAGTGATGAAGATGCAGAATTAGAAAAAGGAAGGAGAGGCATGGGTAGAAGGGGGCTCCAGTGGGTGGGAGCCACAGCACACCCACAGGAATGCGTGTGCTCCCAGCGTGTCTGATGTGCTGCTGCTGCTGGGCTGTGACCGTGCAGGGACGGTCTCTGCAAATTTCCGACTGACTCCGGAGAGAACCTGTTGTGTGTTACCCCAAATTTCACACGCCGGTCTTGAGGACCTGAAGTAAAGCTGCTGAGGTACAGGTGGGATAAGATCGCTGCGGGTCAAGAGATTTTAATCGGTCAAGAGAGATGGGGGGAGGGTGTTTTTCTGCTGCAGAGAAGCTGAATTTTCATGGCCCCTGTTTTTCCCTGCCAGGCTGTCTGTAGGAGCGTGTTCTGGGCAGCCAGCCCAGAACTCGGTGACAGCTACATTTACCCAGAGCAGCGTTTTCTGGGCGTCACCTCAAAGCGCAGGGGCAGCCGAACCGCCCAGAGACTTGGCCTTGGGCGATGCTGCACCCTAATAAATGGTGTGACAGAAGGACGACGACAACACGGAGAGCTCGTGTGCCAGGGGAGCGGAAGGTGGGGCGGCATGAGGCAGCGGTCACAGACCCTGTGGGGCTGTTAACTTGGCAGCTCGGTGACAGGGGAACGGCTGGTGGGAACCATCCTGTGGATCTAAGGAATCCCGGGGAGCTGTGCCTCGCTATATTGCATTTACCACCATGGTGACATAGTCACACTTCTGGGGAATCTGTTTCAATGCAAAGAACCGTGTCTGGGCTCGGGTGTGGGAAGGAGTGAACGGGTTTGGGTGCTGGGACTTCTTGGGACACTTTCACTATAAGCCCTTAGCTGCAAGTTACCATTTATGCCACGCTCAGTAGACTCAAGTGCATTTTTAAAATAAGTGTTGGGTGTTTTTTTTTCCTAACCACGACACACATTGCACAAAGGAACGTTGCATTCAGTTTATTTGAATAAGCTCACATTTTGTGACGACATTTCTCCAGAAGTGGTGTAGGAACCTGTGTTAAGTGTAAGCTCTACCATGAAGGCAAAACGAGGATTTTTTTTAAAGGCAAGTGATGACTCCTGAGTCCAAGTAGTAGCTGGGTAAAGTCGAAGTCAAAAAAGCTTCAGGTCGTGCTCTTACCAAGTGTCTTGGTTTGAATTTTAGTAGTCGATAGTAGGAAGACAAATAACGCGAACAAATTCTTCGTATTTGATTGTTCCGTTTGGTCCAACTTTGGCTTCTTTTAGCAGATCGTCAACTGAAAGAAAGAAGAAAAAAACACCCAGCGAAAAACCCGTGAGTTTGAGTGGCGTTGTGCAAGGGGTGTTGTGATCTTCAGAAGGAGAGCGATGCAGGTTTGCGGTTTTCAAGTAGTTTTTGTTGGAAGTAGTCAATTCTGGGATCAGTTGGCAGTGCCATCCAGATTATAATTTTAAAACTAGCACTTGGATTTTGAGTTCCACATCTAACTTTCTGGAGCAGAGACATCCATCTCTTTTGAGTTCCATGTGAAAAAAGAGTCGCAGATTTCGTCGAAGTGGGTTTTTAATTGCTCTTGCTCAGAGTGGCTTATTCGACTTGACTGGCAAGCCCGTCCCGAGTCAATTCAGACAAAACTAAGTGCTCGTGCAGATTATGTGCCCCGCACTAAGTAGATTTGCGTGACGCTCGTTAATACGAGCTGACGTGGAGCGTTTGAAAGCGAAGAGTACCTCCTCAGCTGGGGCTCTGAGGCTCTGGCAGAAAATACTCCTCGAGGAGCGGCCGCCGTGCGGTTGGTGCCTGGTGGGAGCGACGCTTTTGGGGACACCTTGGCAGTGACTGCAGGGATCTAACTTCAAACGCTCTCTCCTGTACAGGCAAAACCATTCAGAGGTCTTTTTCCTGTCAAATATCGTCAATGAAGTAGGAACACTTAAGAAATGACACATGGGGAAGTAACGTTAAACATCGCTGGGAATTAGGTGTTTGGGTGACAGGAGAGGAGGTGAATTCCCTCGTTTACTTCACCCATAACTTATAATATCAGGGAACCCCAGCAGTTTTTATTTGATAATGTTTTGGGCAGCAGTTCCCTTTGATAAGCTATCTACTAGGCTCCAGGAGAGGCTGCTGCTCGTGCTCTCACTGTTAAAAATAATGCAGGAGAAAAAGGTGTTGGTCCTCATTTGGTAAAAGCACGTTAAATTTCTGGAGCCACAGTAAAGGAGGGTGCGTGCCGGTAGTTACCGAACAGTCGCAGGTGCGAGTGAAATGGAGTCTGTTCTGGTATCAAATATTTACAGCAGCTTAGCAAGCTGGAGTTTGGCGTGTCCAGCCAAAGGGGGAATTTCTCACTGAGAAGCAGCGTGGCTCCCCGCGTGAGGATGCGCTGCCCAGGGAAGTGGTGGAGTCACCGTCCCTGGAGGGGTTTAAGGAGAGGCTGGATGTGGCACTTAGTGCCGTGGTCTGGCCGATGGGGTGGGGTTGGGTCACAGGCTGGGCTTGGTGATCTCAGAGGTCTTGCCCAGCCTCAATAATTCTGTGATTCTGTGACCTGGAGTGCCTCGGTGCATGTCGTCAGTAGGTGCACAGCCTGTGCTCCTGAGCAGTGGGAAATCCCCCTGCGCCTCCCGAAGCTTTGTGTAATGATGGTTCTTGCTAGGATGCCCTTAATTAATGTCTCCACATCTTTGCTGATTGTTCAATAGCTCTGAAAGTGTTTCCAGATGTACGTAGCTGCATGAAGTGGTGCTTTTTTTTCAGTTAGGCAACGGAAGAAACCGCTTGGAAGAGCAGCCCTGTCAGTGCGTCACTCGTGAAGCTGGTGACAGTGACTGACCAACCTTTCTCTGATGAAATCTAAATTTTAACATTAGAAAGGACAGTTCTTACACCTTCAGGGAGCCCAGTGGGGTCCGTACAAACCCCATAACCCTGCTAAAACGTGTTCCTTGCCTGTGTCAAACCGCCGACGGGTTTTTCTAACGCTGGCTTTAGCAGAGAGTGAGCAATCTGACAACTCCCGAGCCCGCTCCCTGCAGCAGGGTCGGAGGGGCAAGAGCTGAAGAAGCCGAAGGTGACGTGGTTTGGAGTGAGGAAGGGGACGGGACACCCTGTCCCCAGGGCAGAGGGGTGTGTGGAGTGCTGCCCTGCCTTCCCGCAGGCCTGGCCCCCCTCCTGCAGCCTGTGGAAGCTGGAAAAGTAGGGCACGCACTAAAAAAGTGTACATAAAGTGCCACATCGGCTCTCGAAAAGGTTTTGATCATTCAGCTCCCTGGAAATTCCCTCCTGTTGTGCCCCTTGGAGCCAAATTTCTGATGAACACGACAGGATTTTGGGGTTTTTTGGGGGTTTGTTTTTTGGTTTTTTTAAAAGAATCTTAATTTTAGAAGTCCCTTTCTCTTGTGCATTGTGCTGGCCACGGAGCTCAGCGCAGCAGCGCTCCTGGGAAGCTGCCAGCACCCGGTGTGGCTCCTTCCAGCATCCCCACGGCTCTGCCGGGGCCCTCGGCGGGACCGACGCTCGCTTTTGTAAGTACAGCGAAGCATCTCGGGGTGAAAAAAAAAAAAAAATCACCCTGTAGGAAATGACTTGAGAGAGGGAGAAGCCCCCTTTCTCAAATCCCTTCTCTCCCGCCGGCACAGTCCTTCTGGCTGAAAATGCCTGATCCCAGATTTGACTACGGAGGAAAATCAGGAAGGAAATAAGAAGATGGAGTATTTGATGCGACTTTGAATTGCAAAATACCTTCTTCCTCGGAAAGCTTTTCTCCTAGTCTTGTAAGTTTGGCTCTCAGCTCCGAAACGGTGACAACGCCTCTCTTCTGCCTGTCTATCATGGACAAGGCCGTGAGGATTTCGCTTTCGGGCTCCTCCTGCTTCATCTGCCTGTACATTATATTCAGGAAAGTGGAGAAATCCAACTCTGCGTTTCTGTCTGGGGAAAACAAGAGCAGAGTCTTTAGGAGCGGCTCAGTTTCGTAGTCTGGATCCAGCCCTAAGCATCCCCCTCTTCCCCTTCCTGAGGCACCTCTTCTCTTCTGCCTGACTCTGGTCTGGACCAGGGTGAATCACTGCTCGGGGGATTTCTCCTGGCCCCAAACCCCGTTTGTAGCTTTGCTCGATTTGTGCTCTCAAACCTTGCATCCAGAATTTTTAATCCAGCCCCCCTTATTTTACGATTCTTCTTTGGTCCTTGTGCTGTGCTCTGAATTTATTCATGCGTATCTGCAGACAAATACCTTTCTGTGTTCTTCTACCTTCGCTGGTTGGACGGGACAGTTTCCCAACCCGCTAACCAATACGTGTGTGTCCTGCTGCTCTTGCATCTTTTTGAGTTTTAGTGGCACTGTTTTAACCTGTGCACTGGATTGACCACAGCAACCCCCGGCAGCGCTGCAGCTCGGGGCAGTGTGGCTGGAGATCTGTCTGGCCCAAAGGGACCTGGGGGATCCCGTCGACAAGCGGCTGGAGATGAGGCAGCGTGTGCCCAGGTGGCCCAGAAGGCCAATGGCATCCTGGCTCGTGTCAGCAATAGTGTGACCAGCAGGAGCGGGGAGGGGACTGTCCCCCTGTGCTCAGCACACCTTGAGTGTGAGCTGCCTCCAACATCTTGAGATCTCTCTTGCGTCGAGGTGCCCAAAACTGGACGTAAGTCCAGTTTTGGGCACCTTGACGCAAGAGAGATCTCGAGGGGCTGGAGCGAGTGCAGGGGAAGGCAACAGAGCTGGGGAAGGAGAATAAATCTTCTTATGAAGAGCGATGGAAGGAGCTGGGGCTGTTGGGTTGGAAGAGGAGGAGGCTGAGGGGAGACCTCATCACTCTGCAACTGCCTGACGGGACGGTGTGGAGAGGTTGGGGCTGGGCTCTTGTCACGGGTGATGAGCGACAGAACGAGAGGGAACGGCTGCAAACTGCACCAGGGCAGGGTCAGACTGGGCAGGAGTGGTCAGAGCTTGGCCCAGGCTGCCCAGGGAGGGGGTGGAGTCCCCACCCCTGGATGCGTTTAAAGGCCGTTGGGATGTGGGGCTGGGGGAGATGGGTTGGGGTGAGCTTGGCCGAGCAGGGTCAGTGGTTGGACTTGATGATCCCAGGGGGCTTTTCCAACCTGAATGGTTCCATGACTTGATTCACTATCTAACACATCAGACTAGGTTTTGGTGACTGCTCTTAGTTGCCTGGGCTGTTTCACCTGGGAGTGAATATTATCTCCAGGTGGCCTCCTCGTCTTTGCATGTTGCCTCCTGACCACAGAAAAGTTGCATTTCTCCAACCCTAATCCGATGGGGTTTTATTCCCGTGCTACACCTGCGCTTCGCTTACCGATCTTGTGCAAGTGGAGGTGTCTCTGCACCTCCCCTGGCGTCGGGCTGGCTCCCAGGCACCGCATCACTGCCATCAGGTCAGAGGCTTTTATCTTGCCTTTTTGTTTCTTGTCGTACAGGGAGAAACATTCCTTGAACTCTAATTAAAAACCAAAACTCTGTTATGCCATGCGAGATTACATTGCTGTGCCGGTGACGTTTCTCCTCCCGCTGGTAGGGTTCCAGCCAGGATCTTGTGTCTGATTCGGGGTTTCTCGTTTCAAGGAGAATGATGGACGGTGGGGGGAGGACCCTGGGTAGAGTGCCAAGGGCAATTAAAATCCAGCCTTGTGAATAGATGAAACAATTGGGGTCCTTCAGCCTAATGAAGCAAGTCTGAAGGTGCAGTGAGTCTTCCAAATATGTAGAATACTGTTAAAAAACTACTTTTCTCCAGGGGTAGGAGAGAACGCTAAATAATGAGCCTTAGGGAGCGATGGAGGATGCTGGCTTGGTCTATGCAGGGTCTGGTGCTTGCCTCTGCCACTGGGTGGATTTTAATAGACGACGAAAGGACTGATAACGTCACATTTGATGGTCTGTGCGGGGAGAGCCTCTGCCTGCCCTGCCGCTGCAGCATCTCCCGTCCCTCCCTCCTCGCCTGCCTCCTCGCTCTCTCCCCTTCCCCCTCGAACACTTGGCCTTGGCAGTTTCCAGATAACTAAGTCCGGGCTGGAGCTGACCTAGATAAGGCTGCTGCCATCTCTCACCCTCCCTTCCCGCTCCCCTCCCGGCGCGGTGCCGAGCTCAGCTCCTCGCCACGCTCAACGCTAACGGGGAGTTGGGCCGAGCGGGGACAGTCGTGGCTGCAGAGCAGCTGGGCAAATAAAAATCAGCCTGTTCTCCTTCCCCACCATCCTCTCTGTCCCTGCACCCCATGGCGAGCCCGAGCGCAGGGTGCTGTGGGTGCTGGGTGCCCCGTGGGCGCCGCGGCCTCCCCCTGCCGCAGCCGCCTCCTCCCCTGCAGCAATCCTGCAGAGCCACTGAGCCCGAGGGCACTGCAGATTAACAGATTTGCAATAATACTCTTATTTCAGCTTTCTTCTGCCACTCTTGTAGCAAACCCTTCCCCGTTCGGGGGTCCCTTTCGCAGGGAGAGCTTCAGCGCCTCGAAGTGACAATTGGCACTTCCCGTACCCTCTCCTTCCTCCTCTTCCTCCTTCACCTTCGCTCCCATCAGACCTGAAACCTCCGGGGCTGCAAAATAGGCACCTGAAATTTCTCCCGGTGCCTTGGCCAGCTTGGGGTGTTGGTGGGGCCAGGAGGTTGCTGGTTGACCTCAGCTGCTCTTGCTGTGATCCAGCATGAGGGGCTGTGGGTGGCTTCAGCTCCCTGCCTGTGCCCAGCACTGTCCTGACCAAACTGGGGACATTTCTGTGGTTTCAGAGCAAGTAGATCCCCCCCAAGAGCTGGGAGGAGGGCAACTAGGGGAGCACAAGTCCATACTGAGACACTTTTGGGGGGAAAAGCCTTTTCAAAACCATAGATATCTATCTCTAAAAAAAATAACATCTTGCTAATGAACCGAAACCAAACTAGAACAAAACTGTACGTACCGTTAATTTGATCCTGGGACAGAAATTTTGCCTGTAACATGAAGGGGAGGAAGGAGAAGGAGAGAAAAAGAAAAAAAAAACCACCTTTAAAACCTGGATGGGGGGGGAAGCAGGGGTGAGCAGTCTGCATCTGCCGAAACGCTTCACTCACCATGATTTTGGGGACTCTGCCTTGTCTTTTTACGCTGCCCGTCGGGATCGGAGGAGTCTGCTGCTACTTTTCTGTTTGATTAAGGGCTAAAGTCCGCCAGCCCGGGGTGGAGCGCGGCCGGGCTGTAATAAATACCCCGCTGCTATGGCTACGAGACCTGATCCCTGCCGGGGCTGGATCCCGCTGCCAGCACGGCTCCTGCTCACAGAACGAGGGGAGAAGAGCTCTCCCAGCCTGGCCGAAGCCTCGGGACTCCGGTTGGGATCCAGAGGAGCGATGCTGTTGGGAGGGAGCGGGGCGAGAGCTTCCCTCGGTCGGGCTTGATGGGTGTTTGGGGTCGGGCTGGGTGGAGACGAGCGGGTTGAGCGTGGAAGGTTCGATGATCTCAAATAGCTGCACACCTTGCCCTGAGCTTAGCTGCTGGGAGACAAATCCAGCCTTGTTGGTATCTGCGAAGGGTGCGGGGGGGGGTTGGATTTACAGCTTTGCGGTTCACTGCTGGAGGGGTTTTGCTGGTGGGCAGGAGAAAGGAGTTAATTCGGGTTGTGCAGACCCTGGCTGAGCTCTGTGCCGGGCGTTGGGCACGGCTGGCAGCATCGCTGTGCCCTGCCCAGTGGGTTTGCAGGGAAAAGGGGGGGGGGTTTAGACGTGTCCGCTGCAAAAATGGGGCAGCTCGGATGTTGCAGACAGGCTGAGAGGAGAAGGGATTTTTGAGATGTTTTATAAAACACTTGCCGTTGCCTCAGTTTTTATTTAATAGCACTTACTTAGCCAGTCTGCTTGGGAACGGTGGAGGCTGCCAAGTCTTGTTGCAGCCCTTGGAAGGGGGATGCTGAGGAAATGATGCTGAGGGAGAGGGAGGGCTGCAGCGAGCTGGCGAGCTGCTGGGGTGTGAATCTGGGTGCGTGGGGGACACGGAGCCTCCAGTGGGTGTGGGACAGCCCGGACAGCCCGCTGTGCTTGCTCACATCTTCTGGCCCCTTCCAGCACTGTGCCGCTGCCACTCAGTTGACAGTCAAGCCATTGAGAAGTGAGGATTTGCACATGAATCTATAATTTGATCCTCTCCCCTACAAAAAGGAGCTGAGCCAGCTCCTGGGTGCTGGATGGGTAACGCTTTGCCTCTCTGGGTCTGCCGGTGCTGGAAGTATCCTGAAAAGAGTCTCCCTTCAAAGAGCTGCTTCAGGAGGCGACGTGAGTCACTCAGCTTTTACCATATGTTTGCATTCGGTGTGTTTTGCTAATAGCTTTTTTTTTTTTTTCTCCTACCGCTTGGATTTCGTCACTCGAGGCTCTGATACAACTTTTGTAGGCATAAAGCACTGCAGGGCTGGAGCGAGCTGCAGGAGCTCGGCTCCATCACCTGAGGCGGGAGCAGGTGATGAGTAGGAGCAGGGGCAGGGGCCAGTGCTATTTTTGGGCTACATTTTGGGGGAATTGGTCCTTCTGCCACCAGCCAGGCCCTTCCTGCACCGCTCCCAAGTGAGGGCTTAACCCTCGGGGCTGCGTGATTGTGAGGGCTGGTCAAGGGACCCAGGGGGGACAACTCTGCCGTGACTCTGGTTTTAAAGTGTTTGGTTGCAAAGACTGATTTTTCCCTTTTATTGGAATGCCCCCTCCCTAGCCAGGTCTAGTTAACACATACGATACATCTCGCAGCTAATGTTGGTCAGGAATTTATTTGAAATACACCTACATTAGAAAAACTAGATTTTCTTCTTTTTTTTTTTCTTTTTTCTTTTTTTCAAATCGCACTGAAATATCAAAACTTATAAACTTTCCTTTGCTGCGTGGAGGTTGTTCATGTGCAGGGTGTAAAATGCCCACGGCTCGGGGATATAGATCACGCCAGGGTACTTCTTCCTGAGAATTTTGTCGTTCCACAGCCAAACCACCCAAACAGCAATGAGGACCAGCGTTATGATGAAGGAGTAGAAGAGGAAAAGCCCATTGCTGTCCAGCACGAGTCCTTTGCGTTTCTGGTGCATCACTAGAGCCATCATGGCGAAGAAAGTGAAAATGTAGAGGATGAAAATCTGACCCTCTGTCACGAGATACCTACAAGGGGGGGAAGGAAAAAAAAAAAAAGCATCTGTGAGAAAGCACCGAGCGCCAGCGCTTCCAGCCTTACCTTGGGGGAACGTCTTCTCCCTGCTCTACGCCCAGACAAAGGAAGCTGTGGTGTATTTTCACGTTTCTTACCGGTAATTTGACTAAGCTACAGGCTTTTTTAAGAGAAACGGGTAAGGAAATGCGTGCTCTGCGTGGGATTCGAGAGGTGCTGGGCTCAGTTTGCGAATGGGAGGCTTAAAGGCAGAACCAAAGCCGGACTCTGGCTCCAACCCGTGGACGTTGTGTTCGTTTAGTCCAAAAAAATCCACTGCTCCCCCCTGTGCTGTGTCTGGGATTGAACAGTCCTAGCGGGGGGAAGGAGGAATTACGCTCCCTGGCTCTTAAATCGCTGAGATTTAAGAACTGCAGAGATTCACGCTGATGTATTTAAAGGAAGTGCAATGGGGTAACTGGGAACTGACCAAATCATCGTGATGATTCTGCCTATCAGAAATTAATTTACTCTACAGAAACGGTCTCAGCGGGGGGCAAAGCCACGGGCAAGAGAGAACATCATCTCTGAAGATGAATGAAAAGTTGTTTGGCTGCCATCAGGGAGACCGTTGGGGAAGATGAGGCTAATGAAAATGGGAAATAAATAAGACCTCTCTCAAAAGGCTATTTGGACCCGCAGGGCGAGCCGAGGAGGCAGCGTCTGAGCATCCCGCAGGCGGGCTGGGCTCTGCGTAAAACACTTGGACAACCGGTGAGAACATCCCATTGCCACCACCAAGCTGAGACCCGGCGGGTGCTGGGTGACCACCCCAAAAATCGCAGCGAACGGCACCTTTTGAAGGGGGGGCAGAGAGCAGGTACCAGGGAGCTGGAAGCTGGAGCTCCAGCACTAACAATAAGAACAACCGTGGTTGAAGAGACACCCCAAGCAGGGACAGGAGCGCCGATGGGCAACCCCGATGTTGTCCCAACCTGCAAAGGCTGTGAATTTCAATTTGATTTGATTTCCCAGACCTGCGGAGCAGAAGCTTCAGCAAGTTCTGCCCTGGGCAATGGAGAACCCTCGCCTGCACGACTCCCTCTTTCATCCCTTGCCCAGAGCAAACAGAAGCCACTTACCAGTAATAAAGGCTGCTGGGCCCCATCAGAAGCAAGGCAGCCACGGGCATCCTGCTCTCCTCTTCGACGGGGGTGAAGCAGCCGGTGAAATATATAAAGAGTATCAGGAAAAATGGGATATACCTGCAAACAAACAACTCCGATGGGCAGTGTGACCCTGGAAAGTGTTTGAAATGCTCCCCGCCCTCCTCCCCAAATCCAAACCAGGCTCTAAGAGGCTTTGTGAGAGCATTGTGTTGTGTTAAGAGCTGAGCTGCAGGATGCAGACCGGGATTTCGGCAAGCTAACGGAGCCCTGTTTTGTATTTAAAAGAAAAGGATTTGCTTGCTTCGCAGCAAATAAACCCGGAAAGACTGACGGGGAAGAGATTTCCCTGGGTTCTGAGCAATCTCTGGATTATCTGGCAGTGGATAAAGGGTCAGACAGTGCTTTCTGGGGTCCTCGGTGCAGCAGCAGGACACACGACACACCTACACTGCTGGGTGTCGCAGTCTGCGGGTGCCACCAGCATCGCCTGCACCGGGGTCAGTGAGCGCAGCCGCGCTGGACGAAGCAGCTGCCCAGCTGGAACAAGCATTTCTAGGGGTGGCTTGGAGTGACAGCGCTGAAGGTGGCCCCCTAACTGAGCTCCCTGCATCACTGGGGCCAGCTGGTCTCTGTTACTGGGCGGCACTGGTCTGGGTTTGCAAGCAAGCCATCACGGTAAAGGAGGGGAGCAAGCAAAGGGCTAGAGAGACCGGGCAGAGTCGGGTTGTTTCGGGGTCAACCTCCAGAGGAGAAAAACCTCCTCGAAGTATCACTGAGACAGAGACAAAACTGGGGGAACCGGGCGATTTTCCAAGAGAGAGATCCTCTGAAATCACGCTGGCTGGGAGAACATTATCCCCAGCCAGCTCTCACCAGCTGCATTTTTATTTTATTTCTTTTTTTAACATATTAAGCGATGATCAGATCAGATCTGCCTTTCCTTGTTTTACGTCCCGAGACCGCTAGACAGACTGTAAATTGCTTACCACATCGAGTGACCTAAATATTCATCGTAGTAGTACAGCAGCTCAAAGGAATCAATCTGCAATGCAACGAAAAGAGATTGCAAAGGGCAGAGGGAATGGGACACTGTTAAATAAGAACAAGCAATTAATGGCTTTTTTTTTTTTTTTTTTTTTAAGTGCTCGTATAAAACGCAGCCTCTTTACCAGTGTCTCTGGCTTCAGGTTCTTGATGATGGGATTCTCTCTTACAGACAGGTGGTGCTGGTAGCCACTGAAAATCAGGCGATGGTTTACAGAGTCCCCGACCAAGTGGATGCTGGCTCCCATGACAAACATGATGATGCTGACGTAGACCATGGATCTCGGTAAGGTCTTGGGGGATCTCTCGATGAGCTAAAGAACACAGAGACGTGTCCAACGGCGAGGAGGCGCCAGCGGGGACACGCGACAGGTTCTGCCCTCCCCGACTTTACGGTGCTTTGCAAAAATCTTTGGGAAAAGGAACAAGCAAGAGGCTGGGGAAAAAAAGTTGCCCCCCCCCCCTCCCTGGGGAAAGCGGTGAGACAGCCCCAGAGCGAGCTTCCCTGATTGAACATATTTTCCTTAAATGCATCTCAGACATGTTTCCACTGGCCTCCGTGGCTTTCAGAGTGGAACGCACGTTTTTGTTGCCGTTTGCAACAACAAACCCATGGGTTTTTTGCCCTTGTTAAACCTCTCTGCACCCTTAAACCTGAGCCAATGCTTCCACCGAATGGGTGTAAGCTACTTCTACCGCGGCACTTGAGGCCATTTCTTCACCAGATATGCTTAAAAAAGCCACGAATGAGAAACCAAAAGGCAGCAGCTTCCCCTGCGGAGCGGATCTGCGAGGCTGGCTGTGCCCTCCAGTGGTGGGGAGAGCCTGCAGCAGCGAGGCAGCCGAGCACAGCCCCTCGCTCAGAGACGACTCCCTCCTTCATAAGTCTCCTCTGGATGATTTTCGAAGGACTCTTGTTGAACTCTCTGGGGTTTGGTGTCTTGGTTTTTTTTTTTCTCCCCTCCCAATGGAACCGGGACTCACCCCTTCGGTTCCAAAGGAGGAGCTGCATTTAAACCCGTGTCTGGAAATACCCAATTGCCAGAAAAACAGGTTGAGGCAACCTTTGGAGCAACCACCTTTGGAGCAACCACCAAGCTCTCCCCGTACCACCTCGTGGTCTGCTCACGTCTGGGTGGAGGCAGGCGGGTGAGGCTGGCAGGGAGCCCGGCGTCACTCAGAGCCCGGGGCGAGCTCCTGCAAGCCCAGCTGGGGACGAGGAGCAGCAGGAGCTTCTTTCTGGAAAGAATCTCCCCGTTTCAGCTTCTAAGGCTGGGAAGACCTCGAAAGACTTCAGTGCCAGCTCAAGAGCTTCAAGCTTTGGAGGAGAGGCAGCCTCAGGAACCACAGGTCAGGGGGCAGGCATCAGCTCAGCGCGAGGCCACCTTCGCCTCCCGTCTCCCCGCTGCCAAATCAGCTTTGCAGCCCTTCATAAACAGTGAAAAGCTCCTTATTTGTATTTAATTTTGAGGCTTAACTTTCCCCTTCTCTGTAGCTGCTGTACGGACGTCAGTGAGGATGAGGAGAGCCAAAGGTCCAGGAAAGCTCTCGTCTGATGGAGGAGGATGGGGGGACGTGTCCTTCGAGAGGACACTGGGCGAAATAAATGCGCCCTGAATAACAAAGGAGTTTTTTTTCCTGTGGACCAACCCTTCCTGCTGTGCTGTCAGGGAAGTCCAAGACAGCAAATTTTAACCTGATAAGTGCTCAGCCTGCAGAAATCGGCCGTGTCAGGCTGTGACGGGTCAGATCGAGCTTCAGAGCTCTCACATTCCCCAGAGGATCGAATCCTGAATATTCCTTTTTGGCCACACTGGCATTTAAAATCTCCCAGAGGGACTTGTGGAGAGAGGGAGAATCATTTACATCTTAGGACGTAATTCAATTTCTAGCTAATGAAGGTTAAAATATATTTATAATTGCTTTCTCATATCTGCTGGCTACTAAGTATTTAATATAAGAAGATTCCTAATGATATGACAGTCTTTAACCTCATCAGTGTTTACACGATCCAGCGGCTGGGAGCTGAAGCAAGATAAATTCAAGCTAAAGATACCATTCTGATGTTGAAGAGCAAGTGTAATTAAGCTCTGAACGATTCAGAAAATCTACTGTGGTTCCCACTGTCTTTCAAGTCACAGATGGATGTTGTCTTAAAAATATGCTTTGGCTCAGCTGGGGAGAAGGGTTCCGACCCCTCCTGAATCCTGCAGGCAGCAATTTCCTTTGTATAGGTGGGAAATTAAGTTGTATTAAGACGGTCACTGCCCCGCTCTTTAAGGGTGGCATCACAAATTCTTTCTGGAGTGGCAAATCCCTGAAGTACAGTAAGGCAGGAGCTTGTGAATAACCAACGTTTGTTCGACACGTTCCTAACGAACCCCTTGCCTTTACAAGACTGTATGGTTTGGCTTGTTTTTTTACAACTAGTAATTTTTTTTTTTTTTAAAAAAAAAAAGTAAGACCTACACCTTGAGGTTTACCTTTAGCAGAAGAAATGGCGTGATAACGTTGTAAGCCATGTGGAAATAATCCCCAGCGCTCGGTTTGTTTAGAGGAAACCACTCCAAAGGTAGGATTATCTGTCAAAGGGAGGAGGGGAAAAAAAAAAACCATGAGAGTGTATCCTCACCACCCAGGTCGTGATTACAGCCCCACCACTGGCTGAAAGACAAGGAGAGAGAAAATCCTTGCCATGGCCTGTCACTGCTTGTTAACTGTCAGCTCGACTTGGTGTAGCTGTTGGGAACGACGCCGATGCCTTCCCTGTGGCTGGAGCAACACGCCTGCTACCAGCTCCACCAGTACACGGTGGTGGCCCTTCTCCTAAGGATGGCTCCTCGAGGGCAGGACCCAGCCCGCGGGTCTAGAGGGGACCACCACGGCTGTCCCTCACCCTGAGTAAGTGGGTTGCAAGCGAAGCGGAGGCAGGGAAGGGCTCTGCCACACTCACCATCGCGATGGGACGCCCGAAGTCCAGCACCCAGTTCTGCAGAGTGAAGTAGAACCAGAGATCAAAATGAAACGGGGAGGTCTTGAAAGTGTCCTCGTTCTTGACCGCTCCATGCCTGGAGGTGACAGAAGGGACGGTGTCAGCCTTAACATTTCTGAGGAGACAGGGAATAGGCTCCAGGTCTGCACACCTCCCCCCCCCCCCCAAAATCTGTCCTTCCCTGGCTGTGGGTGCGTCGCCAGGCTTTGGGATCTCTGGAATAACGACAAAGTTGAGAGGCCAAAGAGAGGAGGAGGCAGGACAGAAGGGCAAAGCGTCGTTAATAACAACGGGCACTCCCCTGGAAGGAGGCTCTTCCTGGCTGAGAAGCGAGCACGAAAGTGGGATGAAAAGCTTAAGTGCTGAATTAAGCGCAACTATTTTTAACTTTTGCATGACAAAGCAAAATTCAACTCCCATGGCACTTCTGCCGAATGCTAAAAATGCATCCCTGCCTGGTGGTACTCAAGCACAGGGATGCTCGGGACGCGCTATCACCTTCATCTTCTGCTCTGAAGATCCGCCTCCACAGAGCAAGGCCTGATCCAACCTCTCTGAAGTCCTCCCATCCAACAACCCTCTAGCACCACTAGACCTTCACCTCCCGACGGGAAAAGTGGATGAGACTGGGACGGCGTCCGCCGGGCCAGCCGTGAGCTGACCCCACAGCCCAAACCCGACGGATGGAGGAAGAGGATGGTGGTTCCCTGCACAAGCTGTGATGCTCTGGATGAAGCCGGGAAAGCTGCATCTACCCTGGAAGAGCCCGCTCAACCCTGGACCAGCCGGGGGCAACCTCGGTGCTGCCAAAACCTCCCCGAGACCGGCGGACACGAACCGCAGCATCCTCGAAGGGGCGGGCGGTGGTACCCGGGATCGCGGAGTTGGGGGGGGGGGGGGGGGGGGGGGCGGCACGGGATGCGCTGGGGGGAGCTCGGGGCAGGATGAACGAGGGAGACTGGGTGGGTTGGGGACCTCCGAGGGGAAAGGGACCCCCACAGCCACCCAGTCACCCCCACCCCCCCCCTTCCCCGCCGCTCACCTGCCCGGGTAGAGCGGCCCGGCGGGCTGGGGGGAGCCCGGGGCCGCCGCCGGGAACGGCCGCCGCCTCGCCGAGCCCTGCATGTGCCCGGCTCGGTGCCGGTGACCCTTCCCGGTGCTTTTCCCGTCGCCGGTGCTGTTCCCGGTTCGTCCCGGGGCGGCCCCGCCTCGGCGCCGGCGACCGAGCGGCGGCTGCGCGACCGGGCACGCCGGGCCCGCCCCGCCGGGGGTGGGAGGGGGAACGGCGGGACCTGCCCCCGCGAAACCCGGCGGGGCTGGCTCATATCCGAGCCATAATCCCGGCCGCTTTTAAAACGGAAGGGAAACGGGGCGACGTTTAACTCCTTAATCGCTCTTTAGCTGAAATTCTATCGCTTCGCCCTGCCCGGAAAAATGAGATGCGGAGGTGGGAAGAGAAGGAGAAGGGGGGGAAAAAACCCAACCCAGCACATCCTACGCCTTAGCTGCGTCGTTTTGAGCCCGGGGTTTAATGGCGAGAAGGGCTCTGCCACCTGCTTTGGTTCATCAGCGCGAGCAAAGTGCGTCGGGTCTCGTCGCCGTTACCCTGGGACGGAGCAACTCGTGTTGCGTGTCCCGGAATCAAAACTGTTCTGTGATTGGGAGGAGTGGCTGACACACCCGCAGGCTGTGCTGCCATTCAGCGAGACCTGGACAGGCTGGAGGGTTGGGCGGGAAAAAATTTGATGAAATATAACAAGGGTAAATGTAGAGTCTTGCATCTGGGTAGGAACAACCCCAGGTTCCAGTATAAGTTGGGGAATGACTTATTAGAGAGCAGTGTAGGGGAAAGAGACCTGGGAGTCTTGGTGGGCAGCAGGATGGCCATGAGCCAGCACTGTGCCCTTGTGGCCAGGAAGGCCAATGGCATCCTGGGGTGTGTTAGAAGGGGGGTGGTTAGTAGGTCGAGAGAGGTTCTCCTGCTCCTCTGCCCTGGTGAGACCCCATCTGGAATCTTGTGTCCAGTTCTGGGCCCCTCAGCTCCAGAGGGACAGGGAACTGCTGGAGAGAGTCCAGCACAGGGCAACTGGGATGATGGAGGGAGTGGAGCATCTCCCTTATGAGAAAAGACTGAAGGAGCTGGGGCTCTTTAGTTTGGAGAAGAGGAGGCTGAGGGGTGACCTCATTAATGTTTACAAATATATCAAGGGTGAGTGTCACGAGGATGGAGCCAGGCTCTTCTCGGTGACAACCAATGACAGGACAAGGGGTAATGGGCTGAAACTGGAACACAAGAGGTTCCGCTTAAACTCGAGAAGAAACTTCTTCTCAGTGAGGGTGACGGAGCCCTGGAACGGGCTGCCCAGGGAGGGTGTGGAGTCTCCTTCTCTGGGGACATTCAAGACCCGCCTGGACACGTTCCTGTGTAGCATTATCGAGGCGTTCCTGCTCTGGCAGGGGGATTGGACTTGATGATCTTTTGAGGTCCCTTCCAATCCCTGACATTCTGTGATTCTGTGATTCTATGATTCTGTTCTCTGCCCAGCAAACGGGCCTTGTTATCCTGAGCAGTCGGGAGGTGTGGATGCAGTCCTCCTTTCCTTCTTCCCTGTTTTGCACGGCCAAATGCCGTCAGGTCGGAACAACTCAAGGGCAGCGAAAGCGAGAGGCAGGGAAGGGTTTGCACCCCCTGAGACTCGGAGTTTAGGGTCTAAACGGGGAGGTGCATCTGCATTTGAAACAAGGAGAGCTCCTCAGGTGCAGGGGCAGCTTCAGATGTGCTGCTGGTCAGGGGAAAGGGGCATTTAACGGATGCATTGGTTTGATTTTTGGCTTCTTGCCCTGCTCCTGGGTAGCTCAAGGCCTCAAAAGTTGTGCCAGGGGAGGTTTCGATTGGATATTAGGAGAAATTTCATTACTGAAGGAGCAGTGAAGCACTGGAACAGGCTGCCCAGGGCAGTGGTGGAGTCATCTTCCCTGGAGGTGTTCAAAAAAATGTGCAAATGTGGCACTTCAGGACATGGTTTATTGGTTATGATGGTGCTGGATTGATGGCTGCGCCGTAGCTTTCTGCTGAGGAACTGTGGCCCAGACCAAAGCTGGCGAGGCTCCAAGAAGCTGCAGAACAGAGACCTCGGTCTCTCAGCTCAGTGGTGCCACCAGGAGGGACAGTGGCAGCCTTGGGACTTCCTCAAGGGAAGCCGTTCACGCTACCCCACGAGGGAACACAAGTGGCACCTGGGGGGAAAAAAAACATCCTTGAAAAGTGGAGGAGATCACTGAAGTAACGGAGACAGGCTCCAATTAAACTTCCTGTGAACCCTGCTTGTCGCGCTGTACCTTACACGCGTACGTGGCTGTTAAAAGTTGATCCTCCTTGACTGGACACCGTAGAGATAACCGCAGCCTGACTCGCTTCCCTCCTGCCACTCCAGGGCTCCTTCTGGCAACGCCGGCCGCGCGGCCAGGGCCCCGCTCCCATACATAATGCACGGCCCGGCCCCACAAAGAGCTGCAGCTCCAGTTGCATGATTTTAAATTAACTATTAATAGAGCTGATACCGTATCCCCTTGAAAACAATGGCACGCGACAGACAGCGGCGCAGGTGCCGTATCACGTTTCCTGCCACGGCCGTTATTGGTCTCGCAGCGTGGGGCACCTCCCGGCGGTCTCCAGGAGATGGTCTGTGCAGAGGACAGGAGAGGCAGCCAAGCAGGTGGGTTGCATTTAGCTCTCGGTGAAGCTGATACGTGCACAGCGAGGCTGGTAATGGCATCCTTGAAACCAAGGATGAAGCTGCTGCGTGTGCTGAGAGGGGGCACAACAGGTTTGTTGGGGTGGAGTCACGGCCAAGGCGATGAAAGCTGCTGGTACCTTCTTTGAAAAAAATAATGAATTGAACGAAACTGAACTCAGCCTGAATGAACCAAGCTCAGTCCAGCGGAGCCAGGCTCTACCTTACCCAGCCCAACAGAACCCAACCTGTCTTGACCAACCCAGCAGAAATGAATTCAAGTCAACCAACCCATTCCAAAGTAACACAATCCAATCCAACACAACCCAACGCAACTCAGCCAAGATAACCCAATCAAACCCAGCTGAACCAGACCCTACCTAACTCAGCCCAACTGAACCCAACCCAACTCAACCAACCCAGCAGAACTGAATCCAACCCAGCCAACCCAGCCCAACCGAACGCAATCCAATCCAACACAACCCAACTCAACCAACGTAACCCAACCAAACCCAGCCTCACTGACCCCACCTGCTCTCAGCCAAACCCAATCCAACTGAGACAGGCTCTACCTAACCCAGCCCAACAAAACCCAATTCGACCAACCCAGCACAACTGGATCCAACCTTGCTCAGCTGAGCCCAACCCAACCCAACCCAACGCAGTCCAACTGAACCCAACCCAGCCTAACCCAACCCAATTCAACCCAAACCAACCAGAGCCGGGAGGGTCCGGCTCACCGAGGAGGCCAGACCAGAGGAGGGCGAGCAGCCCCGGAGTGGAAAGAGGAGGGGGGAGCGGGTGGGGGCTGTGGCCGCCCACCCCCCCCCAAACCCGCCGTGTGCTGTGCCTCCCGCGCCCCGGAACCTCCGCGCGCCGCCTCCGGTTGCCGGCGGGGAAGGAAAAGCGGGTGGGGCGGGAGGAAACTAAAAAGGCCGCGGCGCTTCCGGTTTCGCTTCCGGAGTGGGCGGCGGGGGCGGGGCGGGCGCGGACGGGCCCTTCCGGCGACCCGTAGCGGTGCCCCCGCGCGCGGCGCCGGGCGCGGTCCGGTCCGGCCCGAGCGTTCCCCCGGCCCGGGATTTCCCCCCGTCCCCGCCACCTCCCTCCTCCCTGTGCCACCCCCCCCAAGCAGGGCGGGGCCGGCGTCCGGTCCGCGGGTTCGCGTCCCCGCTGCGGCGCCGGGGATGGGCCGCGGGGACTCGCGGGGAGGGTGAAGGCGGTGGCGGCGGGCGCTGTGGGGCCGCCCCCCCGCGCTGGCCGGTCCCGGGGGGCGGGTGGCCCCGAGGGGGGGCCCGCATGTGCCCCCCGCCGGGCACCGAGGCAGGACGGAGGAGGAAGAGGCGGCGGCGGCGGAGGGAGAGGCCGCCCCGGCCGGTAGGCCCGAGAGGAGCCGGCCCGGTCGTCGTGGCCGCAGCCGCGAGGAGGAGGAGGCGGCGATGGAGGGGCTGGCGGGCTACGTGTACAAAGCGGCGAGCGAGGGGCGGGTGCTGACCTTGGCCGCGCTGCTCCTCAACCGCTCCGAGAGCGACATCAAGTACCTGCTGGGCTACGTGAGCCAGCACGGCGGGCAGCGCTCCACGCCGCTCATCATCGCCGCCCGCAACGGCCACGCCAAGGTGGTGCGGCTGCTCCTCGAGCACTACCGCGTCCAGACCCAGCAGACCGGCACCGTGCGCTTCGACGGGTGCGTAAGAGCGCCCGGCGGGCGGGGCTCGGCCTCCCGCCGCTCGCCCCGCCGGCCTTGGGCACCACGGGGTGGGCTGGGTTGGAGGGGACCCTCGGGACCAGCCGGTTCCCCGGGCAGGGACGTCTCCTGCCCCTCCTGCCAGAGCAGGTTGCGCCAAGCGTCATCATCCGAGCTGGCCGTGAGCGCTCCCGGGGGTGAGGCAGCCACAGCTGCTCTGGGCAACCTGCCCTGGTGTCTCACCACCCTCACAATGAGAGATTTCGTCCCCCTCTGCTCTGCCCTGGTGAGACCACACCTGGAACACTGTGTCCGGTTTGGGGCTCCCCAGTTCCAGAGAGACAGGGACCTACTGGAGAGAGTCCAAGGGAGAGCGACGAGGGTGATCAAGGGACTGAACATCTCTGCTGGGAAGAGAGACTGAGAGACCTGGGGCTTTAGTCTTGAGAAGGCTGAGAGGGGACCTTACTGATGTGTATAAATATCTGAGGGGTGGGTGACAAGAGGAGGGCACCAGCCTCTTCTCAGTGGTGCCCAGCAATAGGACAAGGAATAATGGGTTTAAGCTAGAACATGGGAAGTTCCAGCTCAACACGAGGAGAAACTTCTTCCCTGTGTGGGAGCTGGAGCCCTGGCCCAGGCTGCCCAGAGAGGGTGTGGAGTCTCCTGCTCTGGAGACTTTCCAACCCGCCTGCACACGTTCCTGTGGGGCTGCCCTGGGTGACCCTGCTCTGGCAGGGGGTGGCACTGGGGGATCTCCAGAGCTCCCTCCCAACCCCAACATTCTGTGACTCTGTGGTTCAAAATCCAGTTCAAAACCATTGCCCATCATCCTATCGCTACACACCCGCGTGAACCATCCCTTTAAGTCCTGGAAATTTTCTGTGAGGTTTCCCTGGAGCCTTCTCTTCTCCAGGCTGAGCATCCCCAACTCTCTCAGCCTGTGAAAACGATTTTATCAGCTGTAAAAACACCTTCACCTGGTGACCTGGCCCAGGGAAAGCCTGGTGCAATCCTTACAAGGCGGAACCAGCTTCCTGATACTGTTTTTTGGGGTTTATTTTTTTGTCCTCTGTGACTTTGGGAATGAGAACAGCTTAAGAAACCACGATGCTTTTATTTTTAAAAAGTTAACTACTGTCCGCTCACTTACCAGTGGCAGCAAGGCCGTGATGTAGAACAGATCTCTGAAATGGCCCAGCTCTTCCAAAACTTCTGCTTTTTTTTTTTTTAAAAAAAAATTATTCCTGTCCAACGAGAAGTGTCGGTGCAGCAGTTTTGAGAGAGTACGGAGGAAGTGATATAAAATTCTTAAGCTAGCTTTTGTACCAGGGCTGGTCTGTCGTGTAGCTATACTATCATTCGTATCCGAATTTGTGGGGTTTTTTTTGCATCAATACGTCAATTTTAAGTTTTCTTTCTTTCTTTCACGTGTCAGTTTTTGGCATGAGGTATCAAAGAAGCGATAACTATTCTTGTAACTATTCTTCCCAAGATCTCCGTAGGCTGAGGGCTGGAGCTTGCAGGGAGGATCTTCAAATCCTTGCGCAAAGCGCCACGAGGCTTTTGGAAGTTTTGACTTCCGACGCTTCTTCCTTCGGGAGGTCCGTGTGCTTGATAAGTCTCTCGTTCTTTTACCTCGTAAGTTCCTTCAGGTACAAGGATAGGATGGCTGTGACGTGACTTTTGTCTCCAGACACACCTGACTGTCAGAGACGCTTTTGAGAGCGCGCTGGTTTAACCTCTCAGAATCACAGAATGTCAGGGGTTGGAAGGGACCTCGAAAGATCATCAAGTCCAATCCCCCTGCCAGAGCAGGAACACCCAGATAATGCTACACAGGAACGTGTCCAGGCGGGGCTTGAATGTCTCCAGAGAAGGAGACTCCACAACCTCCCTGGGCAGCCTGGGCCAGGGCTCCGTCACCCTCACTGAACACTCCTCTCTGTCTTTACGTTTTCAGCTTTGTCATCGATGGAGCCACGGCTCTATGGTGCGCGGCGGGAGCCGGCCACTTCGAAGTGGTCAAATTGCTGGTGAGTCACGGCGCCAACGTGAACCACACCACGGTGACCAACTCGACCCCGCTGAGGGCCGCGTGTTTCGATGGCCGGCTGGACATCGTGAAGTACCTGGTGGAGAACAACGCCAACATCAGCATCGCCAACAAGTACGACAACACTTGCCTTATGATCGCGGCTTACAAAGGCCACACGGACGTGGTGAGGTACCTCCTGGAGCAGCATGCCGATCCCAACGCCAAAGCCCACTGCGGCGCCACGGCCTTGCACTTCGCCGCCGAAGCCGGTCACCTGGAGATCGTGAGGGAGCTGGTCAAGTGGAAGGCGGCCATGATGGTCAACGGCCACGGGATGACTCCCCTGAAAGTCGCCGCCGAGAGCTGCAAGGCCGACGTCGTGGAGCTGCTGCTCGCTCACGCCGACTGCGACAGGAGAAGCCGGATCGAAGCTCTGGAGCTCCTGGGTGCCTCGTTCGCGAACGACAGAGAAAACTACGACATCATGAAGACTTACCACTATTTATACTTAGCCATGCTGGAGAGGTACCGGGACAGCGAGAATATAATCGAGAAGGAAGTTCTTCCGCAAATCGAAGCTTACGGCAACAGGACTGAATGCAGGACTCCTCAGGAATTAGAGTCTATTAGGCAGGACAGGGACGCCCTTCACATGGAAGGCCTCATCGTGCGGGAAAGGATTCTGGGCTCGGACAATATCGACGTTTCGCACCCCATTATTTACCGGGGGGGCCGTTTACGCGGACAACATGGAGTTTGAGCAGTGTATCAAGCTGTGGCTCCACGCGTTGCACCTAAGGCAGAAAGGCAACAGGAACACTCACAAGGACCTCCTGAGGTTCGCTCAGGTCTTCTCGCAGATGATCCATTTGAACGAGCCCGTTAAGGCCAAGGACATCGAGAGCGTTCTGCGGTGCAGCGTCTTGGAGATAGAGCAAGGCATGTCCCGCATCAAAACCACCCAAGACTCTGACATCCACACGGCCATGGACAACTACGAGTGCAACATTTTCACCTTCCTCTACTTAGTCTGCATCTCCACCAAGACGCAGTGCGGCGAAGAGGATCAGTCGCGCATCAACAAGCAGATTTACAACCTGATCCACCTCGATCCCAGAACCCGGGACGGCTCGAGCTTGCTGCATCACGCCGTCAATTCCAGCACGCCGGTCGACGACTTCCACACCAACGACGTCTGCAGCTTTCCCAACGCCCTCGTCACCAAGCTCCTGCTGGATTGCGGTGCCGACGTCAACGCCGTGGACAACGAAGGGAACAGTCCCCTCCACATCATTGTGCAGTACCACCGGCCCATCAGCGACTTCTTGACGTTGCATTCCATCATCATTAGCCTGGTGGAGGCTGGTGCTCACACAGACATGACGAACAAGCAGAAGAAAACCCCTCTGGATAAAAGTACCACGGGGGTGTCCGAAATACTCCTTAAAACTCAAATGAAACTGAGTCTCAAGTGCCTGGCTGCCCGAGCAGTACGGATCTATAACATCAGCTACCAAAACCAGATCCCCAAAACCCTGGAGGAGTTTGTGAAGTTTCACTAGGCTGCGGAAACTCTTTTCGTGGTGGTGCTATCCCAGGACGATGTCGATTGCAGACAGCAGAGAATGCATTATGTATACATGGAGGTTGTGCTGGTTTTTTTTTTCCACCCTCTTGTTCTTTTGGTTTTGGGTTCCTCCGGTTTCAGTCTGCGGCCTCAGTTCTTGCGTAGATCTTGGATGGGGTGGGGGAGAAAAAAAAAAAAGAAGCCACGTCGTTTCCCTGTAGTCAAATGATGTTTGAGATTTTTTTTTTGGTCGTTTCTTTCGATTAAAAGAATTGCTTCGTTCTCTCTTGTTTTTATAACCAAAAGGAAAAGAATCACGGTGTTGCTTGCGCAGAATGTTTTGTTTCCAGTGCGCGTTCTCACCCTGCGGTTTGCAGCCCGGTGCTTACCGAGGCGCCTCGGAAAGCCGACGCGTCACCAGGTTCGGCGGCTTCGTGGCGTTGAATCCTTGGAGCGAGGTGGGAAAGAGCAGCTGGAAATCGTGTGGTACTTGGTTAAAAGTGAAGTCTCGACACACAGAGCAGTCCGTTGCTCTCATACCTCACCATCTTTTTATGCCTTTCAGTTAACGCTGACGATGTTGGTAACAGTTTTAAATTTGTATTGTTTCCTTTTTTTTAATTAAACTTGGAACAGCCATTATCAACAGCTGCAGACGTATGGAATGCTCTGTTAGGAAATGCAGGTGTCAAGTCAGTTACGGTGTGGTCACCTAATAAGAGTTGAAATATCAAGCTCTTCATTTACTACAGTAAGTAGCGAATAACTTCCCAAAAAGGAACTTGCACGTTGACCGAAACGAACCGGAGTCGCGGTTTCTTTTTTTTTTTTTAACGTAGCTGAGTTGCTCATATATAAAGATCATGCATGGATACCTAGGAAATCGATAGGGTATTTGTGTTTGTGTGTGTCCCAACATTTCAAAATGCTTTTAACTTGGATTTTCGGGGGGGGTTTTCCTTTGTTGTCTCAATGATCAACATGCACCTTCTCGACTCGAAAGTATGTAAAACTGCACTCTTGGATTCCGGATGCTGTATCTTCCTAGCGGAGTGGTCTGTCGCCAAAGAGAGTCTTCCTTGAAACTGGCTTTTCCCAAAAGCGCGGAGTCTGTGCCTCCCCGAATTGGACTCTAGGATTTTTCGTGATTTTTACTCCTTTCATTATGAAAATCTCTGATTTTTAAAAAAAAAATAAAAATTGTCCTAGCAGAAGACCTTTCATGATAAGCAACTGATTGTACGATAACGCTGTTGCTTGAGAAAGTGCTTCTCCTTGGTAGAAGTTGCAGATACTCCGACAGTACAATGTCACTTGTTTTGACAGCCTACTGAAAACTCTGTTGATTTTAAATGCAGCTTTTTAACTGTCAGATGATGAAAGAATGTTCTGTAGGTTTTTTTTTTTTTGTTTGGGATTTTTTTTTTTTTAAAAAAAAAACCTATCTGGGTAGAACTTTAAGGCGAGATTTGGGCACACGTTTCTATTTGTATGACAAATAAATAAACATTGAATGTGGAATTTAGCTTGTAACTCTTTGATTTTTTTAGTCCAGTGCCAAGCAGAACGATGACACTGCCCGGGCTGTGCGGTGCCACTGGTTGTGTCACCTTCAGGGGAAACGCTGTCTCCTGAGCCGCAAACCTTACCCTGCTAGGAAATAGCTCCTAAAATTCAAAACGCGTCTTTCATCTCAGGTAGGTTGGACTTAAAAAGGCGTGAGTTGGAGTTTACTCAGAATTTACACATTTACTTAGAATTTGCTCCAAATTTTTAATTATTTTTTTTTTAACCTGGCTGTTGGAAATGCAAAACAGTGTCTTAAGCCTGTGCCTTGTCACGCGAGCTAGTTAAGAACAGCTTTTCCTTGCACTGCCTTTTTTTTTTTTTATTTTTAAACTCGGGACCTGTTTCTGACATGAACTGTTGCGTTCTTGTGAAATGCACATTCTTGGAACAAATGTCGACGCTTGAAGTATCCATCGGTCATAATGTGATGGAAGCTGCTCCTCGCACAATTCTGCTTTTTTAATAAGAAAAAAAAAAAAAGAAGTTACACCAAACGATCTGGTGGAAAAGCTGCTTCTTCCTCCCTCCCATCCTTTCCTGTTCTTGGCTCTGCTGCAGGATCTTTGCTGAGGTTCTGCTTTGTTCCTGGGATGATTTCAGTAGGGGAAGATGTGAAGAAGAGAGGATGCTCTTACTCGAACTTCTCGTCGGTGGATCGTGCAGCCCTTTGTAAAGACAGGGAAGGGCTGGGCTGGGGAAGGAGCGGCCGATGCCGAAGCTGCTCAGTCTCAGGCGTGGTCCCTCGTCTTTTTCCTGGTGCCCGATGAAGACAAGTTCCTGCTTGCCCACAACCCGGGGAGGCAATGCTATGGGCATGCTGTTCTGCAGCCTTTGCTGTGGAATTGAAAAGCTCTTGGCCAAAGGACAGGAGAAAAAAAACCCACCCCACCTGAAACGGGGTGCGTGTTTCTGCGGCACGGTCCCTCACAGCTCTCGGCATCCCAGCACCTTCCCTCTACTTCTCCTGGAAATGGCTTTTTTTTTTTTTTCCCCGAGCGTTAAAAGCTGAAAGAGTGCGCTTGCTGGCTTTGTGGGAGTTATTTAAAGCTCTTGATAAAAATCCTTACGAACCCCACCGGTGCTCAATGGAAAGAAGGAGCTGCGTGACGTCCCCTCTGCCAGCGGCGGGTCTGGTATTTATAGACCCGGCTCAGCGCGCAGAGCTGCTGTCAGAGGGCAGGCAGGCTCTTAAAAATACGCCTTCTCGAGGCCAGTCTGCACTCAATGGGGTCCAAACCCTTGGCAAACCCAGCGTGTTGGTCCTTCTGGCCTGAGGGATGCGCTCGGGGAGGGGGGGTCCAAGCAGGAGGGCAGTGCCGGCGCACGCTGAGGGAGCTGCAGCTGATTTTTCCACGGGTCTTTGGCTCAGCAACTCTTCAACCCTGCTCCTGGCATCACGGAGCTGCATGAAAAGCAGTTTGTTTGTTTATTTATTTATTTATATCACAAGATTCTGCATCTCTGCCGAGGCGAATGCTGAGAAGCTCTACCTCGGTGCCTCATCGTCAGTGAGCTGAGGAAAGCACTTGACTTACTTAGTGGAGAAAACTCTTCGGAAAACAAAATGCTAATTTTATTTTTTTTCAAGCGGAGACGTGGGTCTGTGGGAAACCCCCTCCCCACTGCACTCACAGCAGGGTTTGTTGGATCAGGGCCTGCGCGGGGCTGTGCCAGCCTGTTTAGGCTATGTGGAGGTGCAGAATGAATTAATGAGTTTATCCGACAGTGGTGAGAGCCGGTCCTTTTCTGTGAGGGTTGGTGGGGAGAGCTCCTTGTACTCAGCTTCTCCCAGCTCGAGCGTGAGTTTGTGACCCCACGAACCCGCGCGGAGCAGCTCTACTGCTTTGCCTGTGCCCTTCTGAGTTAAATTGACAAAAAGCTGTCAGTGGAAGTAGCTCTAAGTAAGCTCCTGCAAAAAAACCCCCAGCCTCATTATGTTTTAACCTGCAGGCAGGAGCATCAAAGCTTTGGTGTCCGGTTTGGATAAGAAGCCCCCCAGGGAGGCTTCTGTCCTGTGGCACCCCGAGCCCCTGTGCTGTCACAGAGTTGTTAGAAGAAGTTAGAAGGTGTTAGAAGTTAGAAATTAAAAGATACATGTTAGAAGCTTTGTCACAAACGGAATGGGAATTTTGTTCCTGGAGCATTTGCCTCAATGGTAATAAAAAAAAAAAACAACAAAAAAACCAACCCCAAACTTGACTTTCTCTCCCACAAGGGCACAGAGCAGTTATCATGCGCTGGTGTGCAGGGACTTCTGCTGGGCACCCATGGGCACCGGGTGCTGCGCTGAGTCTGGGGGTGCTGCTGGGTGGGATGTGTATATACATGGGGTGGGAGAGAAATAGAGACACACGTGTGTCTATGTATAGATGTGTGTTATAGATGTGTATATATTTGTATATGTGTGTGATGTACACACACACACACATGGGGTGGGAGAAAAATAGAGACACACACGTGTGTATATGTATAGATGTGTATTATATATGTGTATATATTTGTATATGTGTGTGATGTACACACACACACACACACACGGGGTGGGAGAGAAATAGAGACACGTGTGTATATGTATAGATGTGTATTATATATGTGTATATATTTGTATATGTGTGTATATACATATATATGTACACACACACGCACACGCGTGCACACGCACACACACACATATACACACGGGGTGGGAGAGAAATAGAGACACACGTGTATATGTATAGATGTGTATTATAGATGTGTATATATTTGTATATGTGTGTGTATATACATATATATGTGTACACACACACACACACGGGGTGGGAGAGAAATAGAGACACACGTGTGTATATGTATAGATGTGTATTATAGATGTGTATATATTTGTATATGTGTGTGTATATACATATATATGTGTACACACACACACACACGGGGTGGGAGAGAAATAGAGACACACGTGTGTATATGTATAGATGTGTATTATAGATGTGTATATATTTGTATATGTGTGTGTATATACATATATATGTGTACACACACACACACACACACACACATATATATCCTGTATGTATATGCAAACACACTTTGGTGGGTTGGTTTTTTTTTTTTGTATACAGCCAGAGACATAAGTGGACACACAAATGCATATCCCACCCACAGACACAGACACGCACAGAGAGGCACACAGACACAGCCAGACAGAGACGTACAGACAAATACACAGAAACAGTGACACAGATACACACAGACAGACACACACATACACAAAGACAGACACAGGCAGAGACCTACAGCCACACACAGGCAGATGTCACTCCCCGCCACCCTGGAGAGGGAGGGAGCAAGAGCGACAGAGGAGTGGGCTCATTGAGATGAATTTGGGCAAAGCCTTGAAAAGCAGGTTTCATAGTTTGTTGGGGTTTTTATTCTTCTTTTTTTTTTTTTTCTCCTAGCTATAAAAAGTTGGGAAGATGCTCTCAGTAGTCCTTGTGCAGCCCACCCATGTGCTCTCACTAGCGGTAAGGAAAAATGGGTTGAGTGTGAAGAGGGAGAAAGAATTAATCAGGCAGAGCTGGCCTTTGTCCGCAGTGCCAGCATTGCCCTGGGCTCACGGAGCTCCAAACCTCTTCCCTCCACCAGTACCTGCCCCGGGGATTTTGGCTCTCCAGGGTGGCCCTGCACCCCAGCCGGACCCCGGCACACCTGAGCCTCAACTCAGCAGAAGCTCTGGCATGAACAACTCCCATTCAAGGTGAGGATGTCAGCAAGGAAAATCAGATTTTACTCATTATTCTCCCCCCCCGCCCCATTTCATACAATGTGCGGGGGCTGATTCGGCTGCACTCCCACCCCGGCCGCTCATCCCTCACAGCCTCCCTCTAAAAACAGGGTGAGGGAAATTAAAAAATCACATCCCACCACAAATAAGGGGAGGAAAAAGTCTGAGCCTCATCCTCCCCTGCTGCACGCCGGGCGGGTGTGAGTAGCCCCGGAGCCGTGAAGGTGAGCGAACACAAGAAAGGGAACTGAGTTTTTTTGGTTTTTTTTTAAATACTGTATTTTTTGATCCTTGAAAAATACTAGGACAGTATTTAACAAACTTCATTACACATCCGGTGGACGTATGCTTTCTCTTCATCCATAAAATTAATATTAGCATAAATAATTCTGTTATGCAAAAAGAAAGATTTTTGTCAGACAGCACCGATCAGCCGGTTTCGCGTGACACCACGTATGTACAGTTATAATACACGTGCGGCCCTTTGCTGGACACAGGCTCTTCCAAACTGCTCAGTTTGTAGAAAACGCTTCAAACTGACTTTGATTATTTTTTTTTTAATTTTTTTTTTTTGATTTTTTTTCCTCCTTTGCTTAAACAGGTAAATTTATTTTTTTTTTTAATAAGTATGTACAGCTGGACGCTGGAGATTTGCATTAAGGTGCTTTAATTTGCTCTCATTTGTATTCAGTGCATTAAGAAGGCAGCAAATTAAAATCTCCACCCAATTACTCCGGCTAACGAATGCGACACAGTTTGAGAGCCGTGGCCAGCAAAGCCCGGAGAGTTGCTACAGCCCAGCCAGGGGAATGCACAACCCTCATGTTTTGGTTTGGGTTTTTTTTTAAGGCTATTATTTTAAAAATATTTTTTTCAGCCCTGTGCTTTGTTCCGAGTTCCAGGGCACGTTGCTCCGGCCGGCCCCTCCATCCCCACGCTGCTGCCTCCTTGTAAACCACGTTTGAAGCTCCTTGCCCAGGGCCACAGGTAGGGGGTTGGCGATTTTTGGTTGGGTTGTTTTTTTGGGTTTTTTTGGATGTTTTATTTCTTGCTTGGTCTGGCTTTTGGACCTGTTCAAGGTGATTTCACACAAAGGATGGGGTGCACTCTCATCTTGATGCAAACCCAAGTTCAGCACCCAAATCCCCAGGGCGGGGTCGAGGTGAACCTCTGCTCCGGTACCGGCGAGGGGCTGGGAGGGGGGGCGCGGGGGGCACCCGGCAGCTCCGGCAGCATCACTCCAGCCCCTGGGCACTCCGCTCCCGCTCCGCCGCTCGCCTGCGGCTCCCGCTCTTAAAAAATCCGAGCTGTAGGGTTCCAAGAGAAAGAAAAGAGAACAAACAACCCAGCGTTACTTCAGCCGGTTGCTGGGAAGCTCTTGCTTTCGATAGGATATTGCCAGAAGGTTTAGACCCTGAATATAAATAATAAGGAAGTGGAAAGAGGTTGGAGGAACTTTCTGGGATGCCTGGTGGTGCTGAGGGGCTCGAGATGTGGAGCTGGAAGGGGCCAGGGGTTCCTCCACACATGTGGGTCTCCACCGAGCCCCCAGTATCCACGGCTCGAGGGCTGCTCACCTTCCAGAGGGCGAGGACGAGGAGGGCCAGGAGCAGGAGACCTCCTAAGGTGCTCCCCAGGATGATCCAGATGGGGATCTGCGACTCCTCCGGCTTGGAGATTTCAAACGTTATCTGCAAGGAAAGAGCATCAAAATAAGGCTGAGTGTAACAGCATCCCTTCCTTGGGGAGGGTGCTGGAGCTGCTGGGGAAGGTGCCCACCCCATGCACCAGGTTTTTCCCTGCTCAGTCCTGCAATGCCCGAATCGGAGCTGCCCAGCTCCAGCCACAACTGCACTGAGTTTCTCAGGGCTCTGTGTGCCTGGCACGGGTCACTCCAGCCCTTCCGCAGGGTTTTTCCTGCTGGGGTCAGGATGTCGCAGCATCCCCAAAGCTGTGTGTGACCATTTTCCCCCGTCAAGGAGGGGCTCACCTGACGGCTGGGGTCCTCCTCGCGGAAGACGAAGGGGCTCCCGAAGCGTCGCTGGAGAGCGGCGTTCGTGGTGAGCTTCAGTGACTTGAACTTCAGCTGCACCAAAGAGATGCTGGACGTGAGCATCAGATGTGGGGGAGGACCCGGCACCCCGACCGGGTGCTCCCCCAGCCAGGTTTTGCTCCCCAACAGGGCTTTGCATCCACGCCGGGGGTGCTCTGTGCTGTATCCGTGGGGGAAGAGGGTGCAGGTCAAGCTGTGAGTGCGGTTAAACTGCAGCAAGAAGGAGTTCTTGGTATTAAGTTGCAGGGTGGTGGGCGTACACACCGACAGAAATAGTAGGATTGAAAAACAAAAGTCACCCCCACTCACACCCAGGCTCCCTGGGATGGAAGGCAATCAGAGTGGAGGAGAAAAAACCAACCCAAACACAACAAGTTTTTTGTGGTGTGAAGGCTCCTTTGGGGTATTTCTCCTCCAAAGCCACCTTGCCTGCTCTGGGAGGACTTACTGCTTTCAGAGACTTCATCCACAGATTGCCCCGCAAGTGCAAGTTCATCTCCTCGTTGGGGGCTAATTTCACATTGCAGTCGATGGAAACGACGTCGGAGTTGCTGTGGTTCTGCGGGGGAAGAAGTTTGTGGCGTGAGAGCATCGCTGCCCAGGAGGGTGTAAAATCCCCGACAGAGGGGCCAGGCACCCGTCCTCCCCCCTGCCCATGGGGGACCCTCATCCTGGGGGGCAGGATTGGGTCAGCGAATGCTCGTACCAGGTGGGGGGTGCGGGAGAGGTCCTCCTCGGCGGGCGTCCTCCGGTAGTCGGTGGTGTTGCCCCAGATGTTGCAGGTCGCGTTCTCCTGCAGGAGAAGCCGATGGGCTCCGAGTGTGGGGACGGGGACCACGGCGGCCACCTCTTCGTGTCCTGCCCCGTGCTCAGCACCCATCCAGGTAGAAACGGGGAGGACTCAACACCTCCCCTCCCAGGCTTTGCTGGTGCTGAGGACTTTGGTGCGGCACAAAACTCCCCCATCGAGGCCAAATCCATCCGTAAACACGTCGTCTCCTGCGCTGGGCATGGGAATCCCGCCCGGCCACAGGGGCAGCGGGAGGCTCGGGATGCCTCAGGGTCTGGTCCCAGCTTTTATGGCCATTCACACCCCCAGCACTGCTAAAGACTTCAAGACCCTGAAGAATTTGTTGGATACTGGAGGGAGGTCTAGCTCAGAGAAATATTTGAATTAAACCCTTTGGCCGCTGCCATTTTCCATCCTTGCAGCCAAGCGAATGCAAAAAGGAAAAACCCAGGCACGAGCCAAAAGACTGTCCGTGCAGGTGCAAGCACGGGGTGGGGAGGGGGCGGTTTGCAAAAGGATGGGGTGACCCTCTGCAGGGTGTCTCCATCCCCACCCCAGTGCAGAAGAAACCCACACATGCTTAGCGGGGAGGAAACTCCCTTCCTACCTGGTCGGCCACGAATTCGGTGAGGAGCAGGAGGCGGTTGCCCGCCCGGGTGGCCACTGGGACGGTGAGCTTGATGGTCACCCCCTCCACGGGGAAGAAGCCCAGGTTCTGCAGCTGCAGGGGCAGAGGACAGGGATGCGTGCGTGGGACGGGGACGAGCAGCGTGACCGTGGCACGTCCCGCCTCCGCGACGGTGTTTTTTGGGCTGAGTTAAAACCCCCCTCCTTACCTTGAAGGTGCAGTGAAAGGGGGGGCCGATGCTGTCGTATCTCTCCAGGGAGCTGTTTGACCTGACCTCGTAGTAGTCCAGGCTCGATGCCCTGTCGTGATGAAGAAGGACGAGCCGTGAGGTGGCCTTGGAGCAGACGGAGCACGGAGCAGCCCCGTGGCCAGTTGCTCCCAGCCCCAGTCCCTCCACAGGCAGAATCCCCTCAGGAGAGGACTTTTAGTTTGTGTGGTCCTGGTTTTCGATGGCAAACATTGCCTGGCTTCACCTCATGAAAAAAACCCACAAAAATACCCCCCAAAAATAAAAAAACACAACAGGGTTTTTTCACATTATTCTGCTTCTGCGGTATTTTCCCTTTCTTGGTAGAATTTTTCTCGCCTTTTTAATATAGCAGTGACATCCAAGGCTCTGGCTGGAGGTTTGAATGTCACGTATAGATCTCAGGAGCTAAATCACGTCTCTGTTTCGCAGCTGGAGGGGAGGGGAAGGAGCCAGGAGCTCCCCATGGGAGCCCAAATGGGACCACCCGCGATAGGACACATGCTGTAGTCACAAGATACGTGATCTAAAAATCCCCAAAACTCCTCGAAAATATTTCCCCCTTTTTCCCCTCCCAGGTGCCCAATTTTTTTATTTACTTATTTTTTTGGTGCTGTTACTTTTTCTCCAAGTTGTCCCTTCTCCTGCGAGAGCGATTCTGATATTCATTAAATCGAGAATCCCATCACAATCGTAAGTATTAAAATGTTTTTTGTTGCCTCTAGTGTAAAAAAAAAAAAAACTGAAATGCCTGAAGGTCTTAAAAACCTTAGAGTTACAGCAAGCGGTGCCAGGGAATGTGCTTCTGGGCTCCACGTTTTTTTCTTATAATCAGGTTAATGAATTATCATCTGTTCCTCCTTGGACTGAGGAATGCTCGCAGTTTTAGTCGCTGCTGATGCCCAAACCCTTCCACAGACATCCCTCAGCTGAGCTTTTGGTGAGAAGATATTTTTAGCAGGCTCAGACACTCGCCAATAACGCGTTATGAATGTTACTACCTACAATAAGTCCTTTTTCTCTTAAAAAAAAAAAAAATGAAAAATTGCCCTCACACCTATTTAATAACTTTTGTGCATTTTAACAGCATAAAAGCACCCTGTTGCTCCTTGCTGTTGGTTTTTGAGTGGGAAAACCTTGATTTCATGGTTCCTTCAGCCCCTTTTCCAAACAAATCCCCCACGTTACAGCTCGGTTTGAGCTCTGAATGCAGCTCCCGTGGGGCTCCACCTTGAAGGGACACCCTGCAAGCCTTGCGTCCCCCCAAAAAAAACCACGTCCCCTCCCGAAAGAAGCACCTGGTGAAGAGCAGGTCGGCTTCGTACTTCAGGTGGAAATTCAGGTGGGCGAAGTTGTCCTCCTTGGTGCTCTCCTTCTCCTCGCTGTCGCTGAAACCGCAGCGGAGCAAGTGGGGTGTGAGGCGGGAGCTGGCTCCCCTCTGAGTTTTTTTTTTATTTTTTGGGGGGTTGATGGGCAGGTGGGGATGGGCTGAACTTTTGCTCTTTGGCCAAAGCGTAAGGAGAAGCAATTTTATTCTGTAGCTGTTAGCCCGAGGCCATACGGGCAGGTAATTTGGAGAGAGGTTTTGCAGCTCAACCGATAAAAACGAAAAATGCTCTGATGAGATTGCAGCTGTCTGCCAGAAAATTTACCTGGGCAAGGAGGACTTTGCAAAGCTGTTAGGAGACAGTTTTCCTGGGAGTATTTGCATTTGTGAAGAAAGCAGCAGTGGCCAAGACCCTTTCTGCCCAGCGAGGAGCCTGGCAGCGACCGCACAGCCTCCGCGTAACGAAAAACGATGGATATAGATATAGAGATCAATAAAAATAGCTTGTTTTGTGAGTACAGGGCTGCGCTCTCTGTCATAACCCATGGCAATAGGGTTTCCTTGTGGTTATTCCCTGAGTTAAAGCCTTCATGAAGAAGGGAACTCGAGGCAAGTGGGGAAAGTCCCGTTGACTTCGCAAACCTGGGCAAGGGAGAAAGCAACCATTAACCTGTTGGCGACCAAGTAGATCTCCATGCTCGGAAGGAAAACGGACTTGCTGAATTCAAAATCCAGGCGGAAAGCTACCTGCAGGGGTTGGAAACAGATTGGAGAAAACATAGGAGGAGGGGGAAGGAAGGGGAAAAGAAAAATGAGTGAGGGGTGGGACGTGGGTGAGGGCATCCCCCTGACCCCACCAGGAGATGCTGCCGAGGTTTGGGCTTTCCAGAGGGAGCAGAGAGCGGGCTGGGGATGTGCAGGATTTGCTCTAGTCCCCATACTTTGCATATTTTATTTTTTTTTTCTGAGACTGGAGAAGGCAGCAGCCCTCCCCCGTCCCCAGTTTTGGAAGAGAAACCCTCCGGGGGACCGGCAGCGAGAGGCCGCTTGCCCCAGCTGCGGCACGGGGTCGGCTGGCGCGGGAAGGCAGCCGGAGGGAGGCCAACAGCAATAAAATGTGATAAATGTCACATCTGCAAGAGCTGTGGCAATGACCTCAAACTGTCTGGGACTGCACAGCTGAGTATAATATTAAAGCTCCTGCCGCTCTCGGGCCAAATTTCCATTTCCAGCTTGTCTTTGTTTTGGCAGGACCTGGACTACCTGATGCCACGCAGATGCATTCTCAGCCCCCGTAGGTCATGGGGGAGTCGGGCTGCCGGGCTCTTTGTGCAGCCACAGGCATCCGAGAGGGCTTTTTTTGGGAGCTTTAAAGCCTTGCGAGGTGCCTGGAGCTCGTCCATCATTACCAGGCTTCTGACACGGAAAGGCTTCAGACAGATACGGAGGTTGGAAGGATTTTATCTTTGGATCCCACTTGTACCGGTCCCTTTTCCCATGGGATTTCACAGGGCAGGTGGGATATCACAGGGAGCCCCGGTGGCTGCAGAGAGCAGCAGCTCCTCCCTTTTCCTTCCCCATTGTAATTCTGGGCGTAATATTTGCAAAGGGGGCACGTAAGAAATGATGCTCGCTGGACCCGGGCTTGCCCTGAGTGCTGGGAACCGCCGTGAGCTGCTGTTCGAAGGATGCCACCAGCCCCAGGGGGCTTGGGCAGGCTTGGAGGAGGGTCTGGAGGGACCTTGGGTGTTCAGAGCAAGGAAAATCTCTCAGGTAGGGAAGGATGCCCCATGCCTGGGGACATTCAAGGTTGGATTGGATGTCCCAGCTCGCTGCAGGGGGTTGGACTAGATGAGTCCCTTTAAAAGTCCCTTCCAACCCCAGACTTTCTCTGATTCCACAGTCCTGCAAGGAAGGAGCTTGGGGAAGTTACCACCAGTGTTTTGAAGCCAACATTAAATTGCTCCAAAGGACTGGAGTCCAACTTTTTCACTCGGAGGAGCTGGGTTGGATGTTGGTGCTCTCATCAAGGCAACATCCTAATCGTCCCAGCTCCCCTAACTCGCCCTTCAGACACAAGCAATGGGCAGAGGAAGGGAAGCAACCAAACACTGATCTTTAAAAATCATGTTCAAAGCTGCCCAGCCCTAAGATGGATGGATGGGTGGGTGGGTGGATGAATGGGTGGATGGATGGATGCAGCAACACAGCAGTGCCGGGCGCAGGAGTGCTGAGAGTGAAGCCTGACTTGGGCAGGAGGGAATATCTTTACCTTGGCCTTGGCTCGGAAGAAGGGGTAGCTCACGTTGCAGACTTTCTTGTTGGGGTTCCTCTCTTCAGTCATGCAGTCGATGTTGATGTCTGTGTCGTCCTAAAATGGGACGTGAAGTGTCCATGACAGCGGGCATGAGCTCCGTGGCCTGGCTCTTTTTGAAAGCAGCAAAAGCACCCACGGGGCTCAAAACAGGCTTTAGCTTTTGGAAAAAACAACCCAACAATCAACCAACCAGCCAATCAACCAACCAGCCCCGCGTGCTACAGGCTGGGAATCCTTCCCACGCAGATGAATTTCTAGGGCTGTTCCTGAAGAGGGGCATTTCTAGTAAGCAACCTCCAGCTTGCTGCTTTAAATCATCTTTAGAAACGTAACTACAGCGGTGAATGAACAAACTTGATTATTCATGGCACTGTGATTGGGAAGGAGAGTATTTTTCTGTGATGAGGAGTCACAGGGAAGCATCAAGAGATAACATAAGCTATTGTTCTGCACGGCCACCAGCTAAGCAGTAATATTTAATTTCCTTGTCTCAACAACCAAGTTCCTGCTGCTTGAACAACTTTTCCACCTCACCAGCCACCTCAAAGCCCAAGTTCAAGCTGAGGTGGGATGGGACACTGGTCCAGCTCTTCCTCCTCCAGCAACCCTACGTGAGGCTGTAGCCTGATTGTGTGCAGGTGTCCATCCCTACCATGGCATGGTGAGTTATTCCAGTTTTTGGCCGTGTTAGACCCTGTAAGGGTCTCAGTTTGAGCTGCTGCCACTGGGAAAGTCCTTCCCAGGAGCTGGAACATGTCAGCACCAGCCACAGGGAAAATGCCTTGACAGCCGTCAGCGACAGCCCGGAGCTTTCTCCCACTCCTCTGCTGAGATTATGGACTTTCGGGGTCTCAGCATCTTTTTAGGCTCTCTACAGCCTCTGCTATAAACATCCATCCCCTCCAGTTTGCAATTTGTTGGGTTTTTTTTTTATATCAGGAGCAGCAGCCAGGAATTCATTAGCAATGATGCTTCTATAAACCAACTACAGATATTTCGTGCAGCCACCGCTTCACGGTGCTTTCCGTTACTGAGTTTTTCTCCCCCCTCCCTCACATAATTTGGAGTAATCTCTCAGAAAATGCGTTTTTTTTCTTATTTTGTGGGCAACATGCCTCACAATTTTGCCTTGGCATGGCTTGTTGAAAAAAAACCCGAACGCCGGACATGGGATCTGCGGACGAGTATGAAGTCATTGGGGAGGGCTCAGCAGCGTCAGCATATTTCCCAAACCTCACTGGGAAAAGGGAGGAGTCGCAGCGAGATGGAGCGAGTGGTGGGGCTGAAATATTGGGGTGGGTGGGAGCGGACAGATGGGGTAGGTGAAACAAAGCGGCATCGCTCGGCTCAGCACCGAGCCGCGGCCACGTTCCCCATTATCAGCCCATACTTCCAGGAGTTATATCTCAGCTGCAAAAATTCATCCCTGACAGGAACTTGGAACGTGCGCAGCGAGTATTTTTAAACTGTCGGAGTAGGGAAAAAAAAGAAAAAAAAAAAAGAGGGAAATAATTTCATCTGCTTTTGACCTTCTTTCAGGCTCTTAAAATTCAAACATTTTTTGTATTTCCAAAATAACGAACCGAAAAGGCTGTAAGCGCTTAGAAACTAAACCAATAAACACGTCTGATTTATGAGGGATGGAGACATTTTTTGGGCTCGGGTTTAGGACAAAGCTTTCTCATCCGGCCGGGCTCAGAAATGCCTCTGGAAAGCCCTGGATCTCCCCCCGGCAGCCTCACCTTGGGGATCAAGCTGGCGAACTGGAGGTTTCTGGAGAAGGAGATGTTGAGGACGGTGCTGTAGGCGTTTTCCCCTCGGTTCTCCAGCGCCACCTCCACGGCCACCCTCCTCCTGCTGCTCTCGATGACGAAGACGGAGGCGTCGAAGGAGAGGGCGAAGGCGGAGCAGCCTGGCGGTGCCCTCCGCAGCGCCCGCCGGCAGTACTCCCTGCAAGAGGAGGGCAGCGGTGCTGAGAACCCCCCCAGGGTTTCTGACTCGCACCGGTGCGTGGAAAGCCCCATCATGCTGCTACGGAGAGAGGAATTGTGAAATTCTACCCCTGGGATGTCATTCCCTTGGTGGTTTTTGGGCGAGGGCACCCTAGTTTTCACAAAGCTGGTGAAGGGCTCCTGGTACAGCTGGGATGTGAGGGAAGGATGGAGCCCATCTCCTTAGCAAAGGGTAGAGCCAGCAGTTAGTTTCACAGAATCACAGAATGTCAGGGATTGGAAGGGACCTTGAAAGATCATCAAGTCCAATCCCCCTGCCAGAGCAGGAACTTTCATAGGATCACAGGACGGTTTTGGTTGGAAGAGACCTTCAAGATCATAATTTTCCCAGCCCTATCCCACACCACTAACCCAAGTCCTTCAAGACAACATCCACCCCCCTCTCAAATCCCTCCAGGGATGTGACTCAACACCCTCCCTGGGCAGGCTGGTCCAGTGCCTGACAGTCCTCTCAGTAAAGAAATTCTTCCTGATATCCAACCCGAACCTCTCCTGGTGCAACTTAGGGTCATTTCCCCTCATCCTATCACTCACCCCTAGTATCAGCCTGGCTGAGATCTCCCTCCTGGTGAGTTTACCAGCAGCACCTGCTTTAGAAGACTTGATGGGTGTTTGGGCATTTATTTTCTTTGTGAAAAATAAAAAAATGCAGGACAGTGCCACCTCCACAGTCACATTTTACTTCTACTGGCAGGGTAATCAGGGTGCCTGTTTGAAGGAGTAGCTCTAGGCCAACAAATCACCTCAAAAGTGGTTTTCTCAACAAAAATCACCTCCACATCCGTGTCACCCCCTGCCCTTCTAGGCCATGATCCAGTTGATGTTGTTGGGAAAGCTCCGCAGGTTTCAGGAGGAACCAGGTTAGAGGTCTGGCACCCCAGTAGACCACAGCATCTTCCCATGGTTATTTGTAGGACTTCAGCCACTAACATCCAATACATAACCCCTACCTACAACTCACTGCCATGGACAGGAGTTGGAAGTTGAGGCTCGTGTGCTCCTAAATAACCTTTAGAAGCTCTTTAAGCATGAGATGTAGCATATAATTATTTCTGCTGCGTGAGTCAAGCCTGTAATTGCCAAGTGGGTAATGCTCAGCCTTGCATTTATCCCCCCCCTACTATTTACTGATTTGTCTCCATGGGGCTCATCACCATGGCATCAAATACTAGTTGTTTTTTTGGATTCCCTGAAAAACCACCAATTCATTCCAGGCAGGGAGTGAGTAAGAGGCTTGGAGACCCGCTGCGAGCGGAGGTGCTGAGGGGCACGTTGTGATGGTGTTGGATGAACCTCGTGGTGGTGTTGGATGAAGGACCAGCTGCGATGTCAGAATCTATGGAGCACGGGTTGGGACTGGGTTTTGGAGCCCACACCCCCCAGTTTGTGTTACTGGTTGGAAGATGATCTGAGTAAACTACTCACATGGCGCTGGGCACATCGCTTCTGGCATCCAGGACCAGATCAGGGACGCAGTGCTCATCCTCATTGCACCCGTTCCAGAAAGGGACCTGAGGGAGGGACAAGAAGAGCAGCTCAATGATGATTTGTGCCCCAGGTTGTACTCCAAGGAGAAAGGACATGGGTGGCGAGCCCAGGCTTGCAGCAATTACCCAACAGATTGCTGTCACGGGAGGGACCAAGATGAAGAATCAAATGTTATATTCAGTGGTAAATCTGTGACCAGTTGCCTGATAAAAAGCACCCGAGAAAGTTGACGCTGCTACCTACCGAGACCTTGAGCGAGGTGGACCAGCCATCGTCCAACATAGGACCGTTCTCGGGGTGCTCCAGCTCGTAGTCGATGGAGAATGTCACCGGCTTCACGTAGTCAGCTGTGTCCTGTGTTGGGACAGAAAGCATCGCTGAGAAGGACGGGGCTCCTGCTCATGGAAAGGCAGTATCAGAGAGCAAGGTAAGGCAGAGCTACGGGTGTGTGCGATTATTTAATGACTTAAAAGCTTTGCAATCTGGTGTACTTGGTGTGTAATCGTCCCATCTCTCCAGCTAACCCTTACCTAGGGACAGGGGCAACCCGAGCTCCGCAGAGCTGCTCAACAGCCACCCACAAACACGTGTCTGATGATGCAGGAAATGCTTCACGCTGGAGATGCTGGGTCCAAAAGGTGGATTCTCCAGGGAAGGGCTGTCCCAGCAGGGACAGAGCTGTCCTGCAAACCTTACCCAGGGTTTGTCTGGATGGTAAAAAAGCTGCACCTTTCCTGCAACTCTGAGTGTTTCCCATGCATTTACCCAGCTGCACATGGAGCCATTAGATGCTTTGAAGCGAGATGCTTCTTGGGCTAAATCACAAGCTCCATCTCAAGCTCCAGACTCCAATTTCCCAGAAGTTCACGGCAGTTCAGTCCGAGGCTTGGAGCTGGGCCAGTCTGGCAGCTCAGCCCTCTCTGGCCTCTGCAATATTCTCATCATTCACTGGGAATGTTTGATTTTGGCCAGGTTTGTGGATCAGCTGTTCCCTGTGAGCGGTGCAGAGGGTTTCACTGGCTCCTGCACCCAGGGAGGGGGACCCTGATGGGTAGAGAGGTGCAGAAGGCAAGTGTGCTGGGGATACGCATGGAAGCATTTAGTTCCCAATGGGAAAAAAAAAAAAAAGAGTTTTCATCAATTTTGGAGCAGGAGGACCAGCCTGACTCGGGCACTGGGAGTGCACGCTCTCCCCGAGGTCACGGCTCACAGATCATGGAGAGAAGCACGGTGCAAGTGATGAGGTCAGCGCTCGGGGACCCAGCAGCTGCCACGCTCCATCCCCGACCACATCAAACCCAGCGCGAAGAAATCCAAGCGCAGGGAACGAGACCAATTTCCATCCCTGTGAAGCCATCGAGGCTCCTCCAACAACGTCCCGGCGCATGGCGGCTGGAGCGGAGCATCGTCGCTGGGGCTGCTCGCTCTGCCCGCCCCGGGGCTGGCGGAGGAGAAGACCCCACCAGTGTTGTCCTCACTCACACTCACCAAGACGTGGAAGTGGAGCCTGTCGCAGTGCTCCTGCCCAGCGAGAAGCACCAGCCCCTTCTGCGTGTGCCGCTCCCCGCTCTCGTCCAGGTGAGCCCGCGGCGTGTACCGGCGCTCGTCGATGGTCGTGTTGTACTGCAGTGCTGGAACGAGAACAGCACCGTCAGCGCTTCTCCCGGGGGCTGCTCTCACCCTACAGCAACACCGGGTCAAAAAAATGAGCTTTTGTGTACTCAAACCACAACTGCTCCCCACTAGGAGGAGCGCAGTGGGGAGCATGCTAAGGGAAAATCAGGTTAGAGTTAGTGCTACCCATTTCTAACAGACATTTCTTTTGGGTAAAGCATCCAATCTTCAGATCAAATGAGGAACTTTAGAAATTCGTTATTAAAAGACGCTGCGTAAAATCTCCACAGGACATATGATTAATCGCCTCGGATATTCACATGTAGGCCTGCACCAGTTGTAGAGGTGGTGTACCCTGGAGCAGTCACCTGTCTTAGGTGTTTTACTGGAGATGGTTTGCTGTCACAAAAAACAAACTGAAGGTCCCCAAGCCAGAGCCAAGCAGGGTGGAATTTGCACTCACTGCACCACTGCGATGCAAAAGGAGCAAAGAGAAACGACCAGCCCCCAGCGTGCACCATCCATGGGATGGCTCTACTGGGTAGAAGAAGTAAGTGCAAAATTAAATAAATAAAGGAAAACCCGCTCAAGCTTTTTGTCCTGCAAGCTCTGCCAAGAGAGCAGTTAGGAGGAAACCACTCTGTTCAACCATGCAAATCAAAATTCTTGCTTTAGGGGATGGGAGTTTTTCCTCCGGCTTCGCTCGGGACCCGATTTCTCCTCCGACAGTGTGCGGGGTACTGAGCCAGCGTCGTTTCCTCCCGGCTCCAGCCGCGTCACGGGCATCTGCCAGGTAGCCTCGGGGTCACAGCAACACACAAGGGTTTAATAGCAGAGCTGGCCAGAAACTTCACAGAGATCCCCCGGGATATTTGGGAAACATGCACATCTGGTCGGCAGATGTGTCGTGCCCCTGCAGCGGGGAGGATGGACAGAATCTGCGGGACACGGTTCAGGCACGTCCTCTCCTGTCCTGATGGTGGTGACATCCCTGTCACACGTCCCACAGCAAGGCAAGCCATGGGAGAGCTTGGCCCCAGGGTGTAGGTGAGAGAAGAGGTTAAAGACGGGCAGGGTTGTTTCCTAGGGTTGTTTCTTGGTGCTGCTGTGGGACAGAGCCACCGCTGCTGCTACATCAGCCAGGAAGGAGACAAATTTGTGGGGAAAAAGGGATGTGGCGGGTGGCAACGTGCACACCTTCAGCCATGCCAAGCTCCTGGATGGTCTCCCTTGGCAGAAGCTGGGTGGTCCTTCAGGGCTGGGCACCTAAAAACCGCGTGAATTGGGGTTTCTCGCTGTGCGAGCAGCCGCGTCGCTTACCCACGGTGGCCGTCTGGAAGTGAGGCGAGAGGAAGACGGCGGTGAAGCAGATGAAGGCCGACATGCAGGTGGCATCCTTCCCGTTCCGCTTGCAGTCCTTGGTGAAGATGTTGATTTTGGGGGGCTCGAAGCGGATGCTGGCATTGACCTGGACCACGCTGCGGGACCTGCGGGGAGAGCGAGGGTCTAGAGACACGATGCGGTGTGGGATGCCCGCAGCATCCTCCAAAAGTCTCCCACACATCCTAATTCATCCTTTTCACTCATTTTCTCAACATCAAGAAGGTGCTGAGGAAGACCAAAGGCCACCAGAGCATGCTGCTCTACTCTCAGCTCCTCTACGTAGCATTTGAAGAATAAAATCTCTTGCATATATTTGCCTCACACTTATGCCAGTGAAGAAGCTCATCACCAAGTGCAGGATTTGGCTCCTTATGTGCAGATGACATTTTCCAAGACAAAACCCCAGGGTGGCTCATCTCTGCTGGGTGCAACTACCCTAAGTCCTAACAGCTTCAAGGGACTTCCCAAACACTAATCAATATTTGAAAACATTAAATTGTTCTATTTAAATAAGACCAGAGGGAGCCTGTGCAAATCACCACGAATCAATTAGCTGGTTTGAAACTCCTAATGCTAATGATGAAATTCAATGCAAAAACAACTCTTGACATCCTTGGAGGGCCCGACAGCACGGAAATCCCACGGCCCATCCAGGCACGGGGTCGTTATTGTGGAAAGACGGGTCAGATTGTTGGGAGATCAGTTTCCCCCCCCAAAAAATGTGAGAGCATTGCAATGAGCTTCGGGCAGAGGAGAGTGCCAAACGAGACACAGCTAACCACAACAGCACGGCGTTCCCCAGAGAGCCCACGGCCAAGTCTACGAGCCCGTCTTCGTTGAGGTCCAGCTGCCCGTGGATGCTGCATCCAAAATACATCAGGCCGGGCGCGAGGTCCGCAGCTGCTATCCGCTGGAAAGCAAAGGGAAGAGTCAGCTAAGCATTGCCCCCTTGTTTCAAGCATGTTTTCCATACCTTATCCTTGCTTTGGAGCCCTCGCAAGAGAAAATACCTGGCAATAATCATAGAATCGTAGAACAGTTCAGGTTGGAAAAGATCCTTGGGATCATCACGTCCAACCATTAACCCTACACTACAACCATTAACTTACAATGCAGTAGCGCGTGTGAATTTATTATTGGTCCTTAAAATGAGCATGTTGTGACGAAGGATGATGACAACCAAAGCACCCGGGAGCCTCACCTGCTTGTACTTCTTCAGGATGGTGTCTTCGAAGCCGAGGAAGATGTATATCGCTCCCTGGTGCTCGTCCTCTAAAGGTGCCCCGACGACAAGGTCATTGTAGGAGTCCTGGTTGAGGTCGGGCACGGCGGCGATGCAGGAGCCAAAGCGGGAGTTCTGGTAGCTCTGCAGATCGACGAGGGCGCCGCTGGAAACGAAGTGGTTCTGCCAAAGAGAAAAGACAAAAAAAATTAAATACCAACAACAACCCCAAAACCATCAGCAGCAAGCCTGGCAAGAGGAGAAAACCCTCAAAGGCAAGTAAGAAAGATGCAGTGTGTGAGCAATGCCTTTAAGGAAGGAGGCCAGAGCCCTCCCAGGGCTGCTGGACCCCTGGTGAGGACATCCCTGGGGAGGGATGAGCCCCCTGCCAGCCCCACGCTTCTTAGAGCAACCTACATAAAAAACTGCATGAAAAGTTGTGCTTCAGATATAGGGTCTCCCATACAGAGATACAGAGCATGTCCTGTCCCTGGAGCCTGATGGATTTGGCTCCAGAACTGCGTTTTGAGGGCGGCAGGACAGCTGATTTTGCCCCAGAGCTCTGCTGGGTGCCAGGTCAGGGGACAGTGGTGGCACATGTCCCACCTGCACCCCAGAGCGATGGTGGAGGGACTGACCTTGCTGCTTCCCACAGCCCCATGCCTGCACCTTTCTGCTGCCCTACCTCGCACATCCCACATCACTTTCCCACGGCCGGGAGCAGCGGGACCCCACCTTGCCCCCCTGTACATCACCTCCCCACCCTGGGAAATTTCAGCTGCCAAGGAGCAGCAAAGCCTCGAGACGAGGCAGCTCCTCCTCTCCAGTGCAGGCTGGGCTCCCTTTGCTGGCAGCAAGCAAACCCCCTGACATTGTAGACGAGGAACTGGGACAAATCCTCCTTAACTCTCAGAGTGGCCGCAACAGCAAGGAGCTGCCAAGGTCTGCTGCATTTGGGCTGCCCCGGGGAGGTGACATGAGGGGACACAAGCGCCCAAGCACCCTGGCCCTGTAGGTGCTGCCACGTACCTCCCGCAGGGTGTAGACATAGACCTTCCCCCTCTCCCTGCCCTCGCTGAAGAACATGGGGGCTCCCACCAGCAAAACGTCGGTGATGCCATCGCCGTTGACATCGAGGGAGTTGATCTCGCTGCCGTAGTAGGAGCCGATCTGGAGGAGACAGAGGGAGGGCTGGGAGGGATGCTGCTGTCACAAGGGCACTGCCACCCTCCCCAGCGGGGACCTCAGGGCCATTTCAAGCCCTGTCCCTGCTACAGCCACGCGGTTGAGAGCTGCGGGTGCAGCGACAGCCAGGGCATCCCCCGCTGCCTGTGGACACACAACGCTGCTGAGCCTTTTAAACAAATTTGCAAAATGGAAGGGGAGGATTGACGTGGCACAGGTGCCAGGTGGAAAAAACCCACGCAGCATCCTTGGCAGCACGTGCCCCAGCATTACCTGCTCGCCCTTCAGTGCCTGGTGGATGGTGAGGTTTCGGTTGTTGTGCATGCTGAAAATGATGACTTTCCCGGTGTGGTTGAACCTGGGCGCTCCCGCGACGTAAATCCGCTCGTGCTTGGTGGAAATGACGGAGGAGACGGTGTAACCTGGGAGAGAGGTGGGTGGGCACGGGGTGAGCACGGCCGAGCTGCTCGTGGGGATCTGCTTTCCATTAGCTCCCGGCTGCTGACACAACTCTGGCCACCTCCCAGATCAGGAAGCCGAGAAACCCAGATTTCTTCAAGATAAAGCTCTTCAAATAAATCCCAGCGCCTTGACCCTGGGCTTTGAGCCGCCTGCTCAGCATCTACCTACACCCTGAGCAGCTGGGCTCTGCCAAGAGTGTTGGCACTGCCTCACACAGCTGAAAAACCTCCCACAAAAACCCTTCTTTCATTGAAGGCAAGTCCATTTCCCAGCCTGACAGGTTTTTTTTCTTACTTCACGGCTCACATCAAGTGAAACAAACGCTAGCAAGGTGCGTGCATGCCGCTCCTTTGAGACCCCAGCAACACCGCTCCCGAAACCAAGAGTGAAAGACTTTGCTGATGCTTGACGTTAACACTCGCAGCCCAATAAACGCCTCAAGACCTCGTTGCTCCTGAGTCCTTATGGAAACAACCGTGCGTAAGAGAATGACCCGGAGTGATCCCTCTTTCCTACCCAGAGGGGTTGTTTTCTGCACCGGCATCACCGACAGCAGACGTCGTGCGTGCTGGGCTGCGGCACGTGCCTGTGGCCGGAGATGGGTTTATGCAGGAACGTAACGCTGGGTCTGCAAAATCCTATTTTTTTCAAACCCAGCTCCAGGTGCCTGCAAACTCAAAGCACGGCCAACTGCGAAGCTGGATCAGATCACTCGGGGGGGTCACATCAAGCTGAATTTTGAACATCTCCAGGGATTACTAAGGTTTACAGACCCCTTTTCCTGGCATTACCTGGGGTCTCTCTTTCCCTAAACATTCCCTTCCTGGTGGGATATTCCTAAGCCAAGCACCAACCTTGAAACCTCTAGGTCGCAGCGCTGGGCTAGCAGGGCAGCTCCACAGCAGGATGCGCCAACGCTTCCTTTATTTTTCTCTATTTCTTATTCCAGGCAACGAGAAAGACAGAGCCCAGCTGGGATCCCACGTATTGCTGTGGGTGCCCCTTGCAGATTCACAGCCATCCCCATCCCAGGAGCTCAGAGTCAAGCCCAGGGGACACTCCACTGTCACCCCAAGAGATGACCCACATGTGCAGGGGCTGTTGATGTCCCCCAGCATCTCACCCCTCTCCCTGCCACGGGACAGCTCAGCCTGGCATGCCCGTCCCCGCAGAGCAGCTTAAATTTTGCAAACCAGGCTGTTATTTTCACTCTGGAGCTTCAAAAGCTGCAGATGGAACGGATTAACCCGGCAGGTATTTCCTCCCTAGGCATGAAATTTCAGCAGTGCTTTTTAAACAGTCCCAGTAAATGCTGCAGATGACCCAGGGTTGGCCAGTGGCTGAACTGTTTCTGCATTTAAATCACTTTTGTGCTGCGTGCTGTGGTGGAGGCTGGACTTTTCCCAGGTGAGGATGCTACATAAGCTGCACCCCAAAGGGACAACGTGGGTCTCGCACTGGTAGCAGCTCGTGAGCAGCCACGCACGGTACCGCCCGTGCTGGGAGAGCTGGCTGCCGTTAGCCACTTGAGAACTAGCTTGTGATTCCTATTATTAAGTGTAAAATCATGAATTCAGCCTTGGAAACAGAGCCTCACTCATCTTTCGTACCTAAATAAGCGCCGTGATTTTTCAGCTCCTCCGGGAACTCCTGGAGATAAGATTCCCGCAGGGGAATGACCTTCCCGCTGCTCGTTTCCTTCAGGACGGCTCCGTTCCAGTCGTAGGCACCCACCGCCCCCAGCAAGATCCCGTCCTGTGGGAGGAATTGAATATTAGGAAGAATTTCATCACTGGAAGGGTTCTCAGGCACTGGAAGGGGTTGCACCAGGGCAGTGGTGGAGTCCCCATCCCCGGAGGGATTTAAGAGTTGTTTAGACACAGCTCTTTAGGATATGAATTAATTGAGGACTTGTCAGCGTTAGGTTAAGAGTTGGACTTGATGATCTTAAATGTCCTTTCCAATTTGGGCAATTCTGTGAGAGCAGGAGTCATTTGAGGGCACTTTTTGCCAGTCGGAGACAATCCTCTGTGTGAGCAAAGCATGTTCAGCCTGAGCCTGAGATGAATGAGGGGACCCCGATGGGCTGGAGAAGGCACACGGGGGTCCATCAAAGCCCAGTCCTTAGACTGGATACTTATTGGAGCCTGCAGTGCACGGGAAAGAAAAACAACCAATGGTCCCTCCCAGAAACCGCACGTTTAACAGAAAAAAGGAGGAGTCTCACAAACAGAAAATAATAATAATATAAAAAGAAAAAAACAAGCAAACCATTCTCCGAAGCACACCTGCAAAGGTGAAGATTTTTAAATGTGCTGGAATGACATTTCCACCTAAGCCTTATCTTTTTGTCACGCTTCTGCACAAGAAAACCCTGAGCAGAAATCCCCGCTGGCTTTTCACTTGAACCCATCACCCAGCAGAGCCCATGGGAGAAGGGGACTGGCCAACCTCTGCACCCCACCACCGAGAAAAGCCTTCCTCAGTGGGTCATCCCAGCTCATCCTCTCCAAGAGGACGTGGCATCGGGAGGAGCTGCTGCAGGGCTGGTCCTGAGGAAGGTGCTGAGCTCCAAGCAACTCCCATTCCCTATGGGATAAACCAACCCCAACAGCGTTTTCTTCCTCGAGTTAGCAATTTAGCTTCATATTTCATAATTTGCCCCCAATACTCATCTCCCCACCTGCAACTGGCGGTGATGAGGAAAAGCATGGAGCACCCGCTTGCACAGGCAGGAGCAAAAAAAAACCTCACATTTACTCTCTTACTTCCACAACATGCGATGAAAATCCAGTCTGGGACATTTCCAGGCCAAAGGAGATTTCATTCTTGTTGGTTCCTTAAAAAAAATAAATAAAAAAAATAAAAAAGGGGGAATTTGTATTTAATGAAGCACCTGAGCGGTGCCGCGGCCAGTTGGTGTGAGATGAGCGTCCACCCCTACCCAACCTGGAGCACCAAGGACCTCAGTTGCCACAAATGAGCCTGTTTCTCCCTAAATCCCCACAATCACACAAACTCGTGCTCTTAATAGGTACTGGGAGCTCTGTCGCGACGCGGTTCTCTCCTTTCCTAGCTGTGAGATCACAGAAGAATGTGGATTTGGAGGATTTCACTTTGTGAACTGGGTGAAGCTTCTCACCCAGGGAAGCTTTCTTCCACAGACAAGTGCTGGGCTGGCTGGACCGAGGTAACTGGCAAACTGATGGGGAGTTTGTGAGTTGGTTTGGCCAAAATTCCCTCAAATCCCGAGATGTTTAATTTTCAGTGAAAGCCTTCCATCTTCCATTTCAATTTTTCATCCCAGGATGTGTTTTTCCTATGGAATTTGGGTAAATTTAGTTTTGGAGACGGACAAAACTTGTCACGAGGTGGACAGAAGCGCTGTCATTTAAACTAAAAAGAATTTCTCGATGGTTCATTTTAGCCAATAAACCGTAAAATCCCAAATTACTCCCATCATCTCACAATGTCTGCCACCCTGGGGAGCCATTGGCAGTGGTGTGTGGGGTTTTTTTTTGCTTGTTTATAGCCCATCTGGGTTTGAAAGGAGTTTGACGGGTGAGAAAGACGTTGACACTGATCCCAAATTCCAAAGGGTTGCTATAAATGACTGAGCTGTCACAGCTCTGCAAATAACGGTTGCCAGAACGAGGGGTGACCTTTTGAGGAGAGGGCATCTGTGCTCCTGGCACTTGAGGGATGCAAACCACTCCAGATCAAGACATTTCCTTCTATACGAAGGTATTCAAGGAGGAGCATCACTCACCTTCCAAGCTGAATATCCTTTCCCCCAGCGCGTCCACAATGTCTTTGAGCGCTGCTTCATCTGTGACATTAAAGAAATGCTTGTCATCCGGGTCGCTCGCTATGAATTTTATCTCGTTCAAAAAGGCTTCGGGGTTGATTCCTCTTCTGTTATAATAACCCAACACCTAGGTTTGAGACAGAAATGAGAGAATCAGGCGGTTTCATGTGATGGATAGAACCGTCCCAAAGCACCTGAGGGGTGTCTGTACAGAAGGAGCTCCACAGTCTTGGCATCAGGGTGTTGGAGAAGGTCCAGAGAAGGGTGATGAAGCTGGTCTAGAGCACGTGTCTTATAAGGAGTGGCTGAGGGAACTGGGGCTGTTCACCCTGGAAAAGATGAGGTTGAGGGGAAACGTTCTCACTCTCTACAATTGCCTAAGAAGGTTGTGGTGAGGTGGGGTCGGTCTCTTCTGCCAGTGATGGGACAAGAAGAAATGGCCTCAAGTTGAGCCAGGGGAGGTTTAGATTGGATATCAGGAAAAATTTCTTCACCAAAAGGGTTGTCAGCCCTGGAAAAGACTGCCCAGGGACATGGTGGAGTCACCATCCTCAGAGGTATTTAAAAGATGTGTAGATGTGGTGCTCAGGGATGTGATTTAGTGGTGGACCTGTCATTGCTAGACTAACAGCTGAATGATCTTAAAGGTCTTTGCTAACAGAAAAGATTCTCTGATCTGACACCCCACCGCAGGACCAAACCACAGAGCAAGGTGTCGTCATAATTCCTCCAGGAACCCCTTGTGCAATTTAGGTCCTGCTTGTCCCCGGCCACAGCGCCTGTTCTGGCAGCTGAATCCAGAGCTGAGCATCCCATCACCCCCTGCAGAAGCAGGACCAGCAGCCAGGACCCCCACCAACACACTGGGACCAGTGGAGGCGAGTCACCACCAAGCTTTGGTGCTCGAGTGCACCATCGTCCCTCCCACTTACCGCCACCGCGTATCTGGTGACGTTGTCCTTCTCGCTGTCCTCGATCACCTTCTCCAGGTCTGGGCTGTCGTGCGACTCTCCATCTGTGATTACAATCATTACTCTCTTTGCCCCTTTCCGGCCACCTTTCTGAAACGCTTCCGAGCTGCAATTGAAGAGATGCCCTGGGCTGCTCAGCCTCGCCGGGACCGCCGTGCGCCCCAGCGCCGAGACCCGCGCCCCATCGCCCTGCTCGCCCCTCGGGGAGGTGCGGTTGGGTGCAGGACTCTTGGGCAACATTTAGGGATCTTAAAAAGGGATTTTTTTTCCACTGGTGGAGCTGGTTTCTTACAGGAGAGGAGCCTTTAATTCAGCAAAATGCCCTAAATCTGCAGCAGGAATACCTGTGCACAGGAGCACAAGCCCCATATAAGGGAGGAGATGGGGCTGTATTGAGCTCCTGGGTACCCGACAGGGCTCTAAGGAAGAGCTGCAGTGCTTGGGGCAGATACGGGGTCAAGTTTTGGGGCTGAGAGCTCAGCTCTGGGTGTTTTCAGAGAGAGGATACGTTTTCAGAGCCCATCTCTGTGTCCTCGTCCCGCTCCAGCTGCAACCGAGGACGCAGAGGTTTTGCAAAACATTGCTTGCGAGGCATCAATTAATGACCGAGCCTTTTTGCAGTGGTGTTTTTAGCCTAGCCGTGATGCCACGCTTTCTGAGCAGCAAGGTAAAGGGAAGGGGGAGAGAGGGAAGGAAAACAAATGGCGATTCTAATCTTGTCATCGGAATGAACAGGAAAGCGAGCGATTTTTACCGAGCAAACTCTATCCCATAGGCAGTCCTGGTTTCTGTACCTCCTCTCTGCTCTATGTGACTGGCGGCCGCTACCACATCTTTTACAGACCTGTAGTCATTTAAGTGAAACTCGTGGACCACATCTTCTCCGTACTGCACGACTCCAACCTGGGGATTAAAGGAATACCATCAATACACCGACACGACGCGCACGCCTCCTCACCCACACGAAATAACAGCCCCTGGTAAAAATCTATCGCTCTGTCCCCATTTGCTCCCCCATTTTCCTGAGATAATGGTGGATTTTGTTCCGATTCTCTGCCAGCTCTCACCCACGCACAGCCATCCCCACTTGGCTCTACACATTTGCTGCATCCCACTGCAGACCCACGGCAGGTCTAGATGGGATCAAAGTGGGAGGTTATATGGGCAAATGGTTGAGGATATCCCTACACAGATCCCTGCCCAAATCAGCCTGTGATTGCTAATAGGAAGAGGATGGAGAGCTCTCCCCAGCTGCAACAATTTTCCTCAACACAGGGTGATATTTCTATATTTCCAGACGATTTCATCCTCCCCACACCTGGTTGGGGTGCTGCTCTCTCCACAGCTCACTCAGGGGACTTAATGTGAGCATTGTTTCCATGAGTATAACTTTAAAATCCATACATTGCAAGATTTTTTTGAAAATATGCAAAATAGCATCAAGAAAGGGACATTAAAAGGGCCCTGTGAGCATGGCCGGGGGACTTCACACAACACGGGGGGGGATGTGGAAGTTGTGCAGGGACTTACTTGTATCTGGCCAGGGCCAATATAAAATTTTTTCAAGATGTTTATCAGGAAGTGCTGAACTTCAACCCAAGGATAGATGCTGTTTGATCCATCCAGAACTATGATTATGTCCATGTACGTCTGGCATCCTGCGAAAGATACGCCGCGTGTTATTGAAAGACCTTGGCAACGCTCGCAAAGGGGAGATTTATGGCTTTCATTCCTTGCAGCCAGGTACTTGCTTGAAAAAAAAAAAAAAAATTAAAAAAATCTTATTTTGATCACTCATAGAGACTTTTGAGCTTCAATAAGGTAGGAAGAAACCACAAGCATCCTCTCTGCCGAGAAAAGACAGGATAACTTTCTAAGAATAACACTCAGTGGTATCTTTCCTGATTCAGATTTGGACCTTTATCCGGTCTAACGTAGCTGCACACTTCAAAGAGCTGCAGGCAGGATCCGGCCTCCGCTCCTCCCGCGGAGCAATGCTTTCCCCCTGAGTCACCCCTCAGCCCCGCCTGGACTCGCCGTAAAACTCAGTTCGGGCATTTCCTCCCCTTCCCATTAAATCCTCAGTGAAGAAGCAGCCAAAAACCCCAGCGAGGACCCCAGGGCTCAGCTCCGAGGGACGAGCCACAAAGGGTTTAACCAGTTGCCTGGTTTTCAGCAGAGGGAAAAACTGCTCAGCTCTTTACCTTGCTCGTATTCTATAACGCTGTATAAAGAAGCTGCAGGAAAAAAAAAAACCCAAAGATGCTGAATTTTCCAGTTGCCCTTTTCACCTGCTGGAGGCATTTATGGCTTGGTGTGTCCATGGGCTGATCGCTCCGTCACTGTGGTCCCAGTTCCCTGCCACCACCTTGATGCATCGACCACCCCCAGAACCCAGGGAAAGGAGCCGACTCTCTGCATCCCCAGTTAACTAAGTGATAACGAGCTGCTCGTTAACCACCTTGTCTCTAAAAAAAAAACCCAAACCAATTGCCCCTTGCAGCCAGGGCTAAAAGCATCTCTTGGCTACATAGAGGGAAGCCACACTGGGAATTTGATGGTGGGCTCTGCTTTTGCCCCCCCCAAAAAGTCCTGATTTCCCCTGGGAAGTTATTGACACCGCTCCATACAATGAGAATTGGTTGACACCGAAGGGGTGATGGAGCTGGGGCGTTGCACCCCGTGCCCGGCTGGGGAAAGGAGCTTCTAGGAGCCTTGACGGTGCAGGACAGGCTTCTGCAGTTTCTTACCACCTGCAGGAAAGCCGGGAAGCTGATTTAAATACCTCAAAACAAAACCACGCGTCCAATTTTACGAATTTGGGCCAAAACACTTAGCTTTCCGTCAATGAGATCATTGTTTTTTTGTGCGGCCGAGATCTGAATTCTTTCCCTATTTTGCCTTCCTAGCTGTGCTGATAAAATATTCTGGATACTTTAATTTCTGGTTTTGGAAGAATAAGGTATTTTTTTGTCTTCCCCGGGTGTCAGTCAAAAGGAAAACGTTTACCAGATGTCCGTGCACGTCACCCCCTTTGAATCACTCCCCTGCAACTGTTTTCCTCTGCTCTTTAGCCTCCGCTTAAACACCGACATCGATTTGTTTTCGCGATGGGACCGAAGCCATTAGAGAACAGAAATTCCCCCTGATTTCAAAGGTGGGGTTAGAGCTGGGGGAGCACGTGCTCGTACTCTGCAGAGCCGGAGCCACCGTCTTGGAGAACCTGAAGTTGGAGTTGACGCGGGAGCACATGCCCGTGGTGTAGTAGGAGCTCCCGCACTCGTGGGACCAGAGGGGGCTGCAGGCCTGGGGTAGGAAAAAAAAAACAACCAGAAAAAACGAAGCATCAGAGGTGGGTTTGAAATTACCCCCTTTTAATTGCTGCTTCGTCCTCTCCTTTGGCACCTTCTCCCCCATGGAAGGTGAGGTTTCCAAGCCCTGCAGCTTATATAAGCACACGGAGGGGTGTTACCCGCAAGCATTTACACCCCGGTGTGCAAGCACCTGGTTTGACATCATTGAGTTGTCAGGGTTGGAAGGGACCTTAAAGATCATCCAGTTCCAACCCCCCTGTGCCATGGGCAGGGACATCCCCTACTGGATCAGGCTGCCCAGAGCCCCATCCAGCCTGGCCTTAAAAACTCCCAGGGATGGGGCTGCCACCCCCTTTCTGGGCACCCTGTGCCAGGGTCTCCCCACCCTCATGGGGAAGAACTTCTAAAGGTCCAGCGTGAACCGATCCGTGCAGCGACCTCGCGTTCCTCACCAGAAAGCTGTTGTCCTTGGGGTTGGTAGCCAGGCTGAGGCCGAGGCGCATGTTGTCCTTCCTCTCGGAGACGTTGGAGAGCGTTACCCGTCCTTGGGAGAGAGGATGCGGTTAAGGGAGAGCTGCAGGGCACCCGGCCCACCTCCCCGTGGTGCTCCTGGCATCTCCGGAGCGAGAAGGAGCCCAGCTGAACGCCGGAGGAGAGCTGCCTCTGCCTGCTTACGCTGCACACTTGGCGCTTTTGCTTTTTTTCCTCTTTTGAAACAAAATAATTGTTTTGGTTTGTCTTTTTTTGTTGTTGTTGTTGTTGTTTCCTTTGATGCCACAACTGAGAAAGAGAAAAGTCTTCTAGGGAATGAAGCTATGAGTCAATCTTTAGGAAGAAACCCCTGCAAGCGGCTCTAGCAACTCATCTTTTTTGTGCGGGGCCAGTGGGCGTTTAGTGGCTGATTTATTTTTGTGCATTGCTTCGGTCGCCCGTGTCACAGCCCAGAGTCTGGGAACAGCCCCCAGGGCAGCCCTGGGTTTCTGTAAATGTTGATATCATTTCTCCCTGACACAAAGGCTGTCCAGCCCAGCCACTCCTCCTCTTCAGAGGGGACAAGGCAGCTCCCCACCACCCAGGGCTCATGGAAACTGAGGTTTTCATTTGAAACTCGGTTCCAGAGGAAGAAAATAGCTCTTTTTTTTTCAAATTTGCACACATGAGAGATTTATTTCCTTGGAGAATCTTGATGTTCTCACAGCAAATTAAAAAAAAAAAAAAAAAAAAAAGAGGAGGAAGGGAGAAAGGAAACAGTGTCTAAAAAAACTTAAAAGAATTGGAGATGAGCAATTAAATATTGCAAGTGATCCGAAGTTCCTCCTTTCTTATCAGCTCTGGTAGAAATGCAGGACAGTTCAGATCATAATGATGAAAAATAAAGTGAGAACAGCTGCTGCAGCTGCTCCACTGGTAAAAAATCCCAGACTTTGCCCCCAAACCCTAGTGATGCTCCTCAGAGCCATGAGAAAGCCACTGGTTCTCACGTTCCTCGCTGAGACAGGGACCTGCCCATTGGGTGTCTCAATTTGGGCACCAGAGGGGACTTGTCCCTGTTGTGCCTTGCGCTGCCCCGGGGAGGGCACGTCCCAATATCGTGATATCGTGCTGTCAGCACGGTTGGTGCTGGATCAGCCCGAGAAACCCCGAGAAAGAGCTTGCTCTCTCCATCCAGAGTGATGGGATCAGGATGTCTGTGGGATTGGAGCACCCTTGGGGTCTCTCCTCCTGCAGCGGCACCGATGGGGCCGGGGGGTGTTGGGGTTGGGTGATAATTCCCCGAATACCGAAGCCGCAGGGGCAGGCTGTATCCTGGGGGCTAAATTCGTCTGCACCCAGGGAGTTGGGCACATCAACCCAGCACCCCACGTGCAGCCGGCTGCTTGCTAGCGGGATCGTTATCCATCGATAAACTCATCGCGATGGTTTAATAAACCAGTTTACGGTGCATGAAATCAACAGCTTTTTGTCTGGCGGTTACCTAGGTTGAGTTTGGTGCAGTTGCTGTGGGTGTCGCTGGTCACCGGGCACTTGTAGACATCCCCCGTCTTCTGCTGGCCGTTGGTTTCGTAGGGAGCTCCCACCACCAGCCTGCGGGAAAGAGGGGCCCGTCAGTGCCCTGAGGCTGGGTGAGAGGCACGAGAACAAACCCTGCTTGCTAAAAAAATTAATTTCCAGGAGTTTTGCTCCCACCTGGAATTGTCCACTTATTGTCCCCAGCTCAGTGGCGGGTGAGGACACCTCACTGGGTGAGGACATCTGCTCTTTAAAATAAGAAGAGCTCATAAAAACACCCACCGAGGGGGCAGGCCACTAGTCAGGATGTATCTGGGACATCACAAGCATTTTTCTCGCTTTTAAAAATTTTTTTATTTTGTGTGGACTTGACCAGAATAGCACAAACCAAAGCAGGAGGAGGAAAGCAGGACTTGAGGAATTTGACCGTTCCTTCCAGGCTAGTTCAAAAATGCTCCGAACCACCAACTATTGGCGCCTTCTGCTCCCAATGTGTTAGCCCAAAATAAATCTGCTTCTTTGCTTTTTTTTTGCTTTCTAAATCCTATCGGTGGATGCGACCGTCCAAGTCCGGATCGCCAGATAAACAGGGCTGCTTTTGTCCTGCAAAAGGAGCAAAGCCACTGTCCCTGGCACAGATGGTCTCTGTTAGACCAGAAATGGTAATTTTTTTAAAAAATAAATAATAAAATGCTCCTTCTACAAAGACACTAAACACTCATTCTTTTATTCCATTGCTGTAAAACGGAATTGCTCGCCAAATTAAAAGCTCCAAAACCTAAACAGCGTTGAAGGACTCTCATGGAAACACTTCCTGTCTTACGGCTTCATTGCTAACGAGGAGATTAATTAGGGGAAAATAACAACCATCTGGAGCCAGCCTCAGTAGCACCCCAGAAGCTCAGGCAAGTCTGGTACCTTCTCCTTGACCCCTACGAGGAGTTTGCCCCCCGCCGCGCGATCGAGGACCCCTCAGAGCGGGGCTGGGGAAAGGTGGAAGGTGTGAAACGCAGTGAAAGGGTTTGGGAGGGGGAGAGAAAAACAACTTGAAGATGCAAAGAAAGAAAGGCCGAGACACCTCAGAAGGTGATATTCTCATTTTTATTTTTATTTTTTTCCCCCCCAATTCTTAATTCCCAAGGAAGAATTTAAGACAAACGGAATTTAACACGATCTTCTCGGAGCAGGAAATCCTGTCTGGGTCTTTCCCATTAATTTATATTCACCTATCGACTATGTGTAAATGAACGTTCCCGGGCAAGAGTGGTTATTAAATCAAAACATCTCTTTCAGACGAAGCAATGACGAGGGCAAACACCCTCTCCCCCAGTTCCCCGGCCCTACGTCAGGGCCGGGAGCTCAAAGAAAACCCAAATATTCCCAGACTCCGCCACGAATGCCACGGGGGTGGGTTTGCAAAGCTCGCGAAACCAGAGATTTTTGTCTCCCGGAGACAATGGCATTGTTTTCCCTTTTGGGTTAAATTTAAATGATTAATTAGCTGGGGCTGTCAAATTCTCATGGAAACTTGGCGGCTGGGGGAAAGGCTTTTCCAGCTGTTTGGAAGGTGCCGGTTGCGGGGATGCTGGGAGCCTTCCCCCAAGGCAGCTGTCAGAGATGCTGCTCAGCTCGCAGCTTGCTCCCAAACCTCATCCTTTCCTGCGGGATTTACAAACTTGTGCCCTCGGTGATATTTTTTTTTAATTTCAAAAAATAAATAAATAAAAATATCCCCCCACCCCAAATCACCCAAAGCCAACGGGAGCATCCTGCCACAGCAAGGAGCCATCCCCTGCTCCGTGTGGGTTCTCCCCCTCCCCAAGCCCCTTCGGGTCACCCCAAAATCTCTCCTCCTGCTCCCTGGAGGGGTTGCAGTCCCCCCTCCTCATCCCCGCCCTGATGCTAAACGAGCGAAGCCCTCTGCGAAGAGGGAAGCAGCAGGCCCTTGCGTCATGGCTTGGCTAATAAATGAGGGTTTAAAAGAAAACAAGAACCAAACAAGCCCGCCCTCGCCTTCCTTTTCATGCGCTCCTGGGGAAAACAAAAGCAAGGAAAAGAAAAAAAAAAGGGATTAAATGCGAAAAGCGCAGGCTGCTCAGAGCAACGCGTCTGACGACATATTTTTAACTTTCATCCTGGGGGGGGGGGGGGGGGGGGGAAGAAAAAACAAACAAAAAAGAAGGAGAATCAGGCTGTTGGTGGAAATACCCGAGAAGTCTCTGCCCTGTGCAGAGAGGGGAGCGGAAACCTGATTTCTGCTTTGCCAGCAAAGCGCCCAGGCTGGATCCCACGTCCCCGTGTCCTGCCCAGGCTGGGAACGGGACAGCTCTGTCTGTCATCGCAGGCTGGGCAAGTCTCCCAAAATGATGTGGTCCAGCTCCATTTGCATTTTTTTCCCAATGAATTCGTTACACGTGCACACGAGCTTCTAGAAACACCCGAAACGCTGCTGCGCTTCTGCGTCTGAAACGCTTCTCAGCACCGACTGAATTATTGGAGTATTCTCTTTTTTCCCCTCTTAGTCCAAACGTTATCTGGTAAAACTGCCCGTGCCACAGACGTGAATTCATGCCAGTTATCTTCGTGATGAACTCAACAAATTACGTTTGGCTGGAGCACATCTCCTGGCAAAACATCCGTCCCCGATCTGAAGGCACCAGGAGATGGAGAAGGCAGCGTTTCGCCGGGAAATTTGTCGTGGAGTTTCTCAAAAGTTGTTGCCCTTTTGGATGGAGCTCTGGGCTTCTACACCGAGCTGGAGGGATGCTCCCAGAGGAGTGTGCCACCCCCATCAAACCACCTCCCTGGGCCCTGGGTCTGCTTCTGCTTCATTCCTCTTCATCCCCGTTTATCTTCCTTTATGACTCTCTATTTTATGAATTTTTAATTTCTGCCTATTACCTCTAAAATTGGCTTTTCCATTTGCTCCTGCCTGGACATCGCTCAGCCCCTCACCCCACAGGCGTGGTGATCCCACACCCCAGACACTCCCTCAGCCCTTTTGCATCCAGAAAATTCCCGACTTTTTAAGGGATAACCCCTCTCCCTGGCACAGCAGGCTCCCCGGGTGCTTAGAGGTTGAAAAGCTCCTTCTGAGCCTGAAGAAATTTTGATTAAATGGAAAGAAATCAGGAAAGGAAGGTATGCCTAGCTGGTGATCCCGGAATGCAAGGATTAGGGAGGACCGGAGAAGCAACTACACTTTTCACAGGATTTTTCAATCAGTGGGACACTTAATCTGCCGCGAGGCAAATTCACTTGCACTTAATTTATTCAAGATGGAACTGGATGAAGAAGTGATTAAGGAGGTTCAGGAAAGGGAGAGTTCAGCTGTGGAAAACTTTAAACAGGATCGGGGCTCCTTGAGGGGAGTGTGTCAGAGGAATGGGCTTTGAAATGTTTTTCTCCATGCTGGCAAGGACGGAAAAAATATCTGGTGGGAGTAGGAGGAGAGGCAGGAATGTCAGAAGAGTCAGCGAGGTGGTGGCACCAGAGCATGTGGAACCTGAAAATGAGTTCTTGGTCTGACAGCAGCTTTCTGCGCGGCCGCTAGCAAATCATTTCATTATTATCTGGTCCTTTTTTCACCTTTAAGTATAAGACAGCTCCTCCCGGCCATGGCTGTACCATCCACACTCTGCTCTCTTGCGTGTAATATCATCTCATATCGATTCATTCCCGATCAGCTCCAGCCCTAGCACAGCTTGTGGCACAACGTCCTTTGCACAGGACCCAGCTTTGGGCTGACTCCAGACTGGTGAGATTTTTGGGCAGTTGCAGGGGGATGTTACATCCTGTGCGAGACTATTTTGCCCTTTGACCGCCTGATAAACCATCCCTTGGTGGAAACATTCCTGGTGGAGGCATCAGAACCTCTCGCTCGCTCCCAGGTCTCTCAATGCTCCCCATATTCCTGCAATTAATAGACAACCTATTAATGACTGTCCCCCATGTCCACATTTGATGAGTTTTAGGGGATTCCTCTCCTAACCAGCTCATCCTTGCTTTGAAATTTGGGTCCTGCTGATACCACAGTGCCCAGACCCTGACCCACTCCTGGACATGAGCTTTGTCCCCTCCTGTCCCCTCTGCCATTGAAACACACGAGCACCCTTGGCTGCTGTTTTCTTTTTAAAGGTCCGTCAATGTTTTCTCCTCTATGTAACAAAACCCTCTCATTGCAAAATGAAACATAAACACGGCTGCAATTAACCCAGCCCCGGGTCAAGCCGGGAATGGATGCTCCTAATTACACAGCCCGTTCCCACAGCGCGTCTGCAAACCCCTCCCGTGGCCGGGCAGGACCCGGCGGGCCGTGTCCCCTCCCCGGCACCAACCACGTCACGGGAACAGCCCCGAGGGGACCCGGCACCAGGACACAGGGACGAGCAGGCTCCGAGCCCCGCGAGAGCAAAACGACCGGCGCTCTCCTTAAAATAGCCGATGACGGGCGTGTTGCAAAACACGCCTGAGGAGCTCGCGGAATATCGTGGTCGGCGGTAATGATACTTTCTTGGGTTTCCTGGTGTCATTTTTTCCCTTTTGCTTGGGGATATTGTAATAAAGAGGCATTTACAGACGAGGTCTGTCAGTGATTCTTGGCCCTCCCATGGGTTTGGAGTTGCTCGTCAATCGTCTCCGTAGGCTGCACGTGTCCACCAGGACTCGTGCGATCTCTGCCTTTCTTCTGGAGGTTTCCGAAGCAAGCGCTGATCTGCAAATCCGGTTCTCGCCATTCCCCAGTCACCCATCACCACCAGCTAACAGCGTTTGGGGAGTTCGCCCACCCAAGCTCTTTTGCTTTGGAGGCACCGTTGGGTCACCGGCTCCAACATCACAGCTCCCATCAGTGCTCTGAGACCAAGGCATGAAGCCCCCAACCGTAAAAAACAGAGATGTGATGGCAAAAGCCTTTTTATGGGTGAGCAATACAGGCTGGGAAGGAGAAAAACCCCCTTCCTCCATAGCTATCTTCATAAATGAGGCTGCAGATATTTTGCAGCATGTGTATAATATGCTTTTTTGTGCTGGACAGGGTGGCAAACCTTTTCCTTCCTCTTTTTGGTTGGTGGCAGGCAACCAACCAAAAAAAAGGTTGGAAAAAAACCCCAAGAAACTGGGTGTCAGAGGAAAGCAGCCTGGGTTCATCTACTCTTCAAGCCGCTCTCTTCTTCAAGCCCTACAGCCAGCCACACTGGAACACAATCTATTTTTCTGATTAGACCAAAAAATTTAAAAAAAATTAAAAAATGAAAGAGCCTAGCTTTGCAGCTGGTGCAAACCAACCTTGGAGTCTGTGATAACCACACTGCTTTATGGCAAGAAGGATCTCCTCCGGGGATGTCAGATGTCCCTTGTCCCCCGAGGAACCCCAGGAAGGTGCCAGGTGAGGACTGACCAACCCGTGGAGCATCCCCAAAGAGCCCAGCGATGCTAACAACAGAACCTACAGGATTTTCTGGGAAAAAAAGGCCATATGGAACAGGGGGGACAGGGTGGGCTGCTACACCCTGCAGCCAGCCCATGCCTGCAGCCCCGGCGTGGTGGGAGGGAGAGCCAGGAGGAGACATGATCCCCACGCCGGAGGAATGCTTTGCAGTTATGTACCCTTTCACCAAAATAATCCAAGCGCTCGGGTACCGGCCAAACCACAGGAGAATTACAGCCAAGAAAGCCTCTCGCAGTAGTAGGGAAATAGCAAACCCTTTAACTGTTTTTCCAGATCAGCACAATTATAGCTTTAAATCCACCGAGCAGATTTTTCTCTCTTCTCCCTCCTCTTTTTTTCCCCTTTGGCAGCGCTCAGCCTGGAAACGTCATGTCTGTGCCTGGAGCAGCCGAGGGGATGGGGGCTCAGGGCTGCCCTCCCTCCAGGGACCCTTGGGAGAGGGGGAATTAGCCCCACAGGGGCTTGCAAGGATGGGATCCGTGGGGAGGGTGGGGGCACAAGGGATCCAAACCCTGCACAGAGGAATCACAGCACTGCTTTGGTGCAAAAACGGGGTCAGGACACGAGACACGAGCTGGGGAGAGAGAGAGAACAGCTAGAGAGCACCCAGCACCTCAGATGTTAGACCCACAGCTCCTGAAGACCATCTGGCTGCCAGCATGGCCGAGAACCCCCTCCCCAGCCGTGCCCACTTGCCAGCAGCATCAGCGTAAACCCCGGCTGCAGCCAGCCTGGGAACGCTCTATTTATTATTTTTACGGCTTCTGAAGGCTAATGGGTGTTTATTCCCAGGGTTTTCCTTCCACAGCCAGTTCTTCTCAAGGTTCATTTTTTGCATAGCTGGAAGCTTCCAATCCGCAGGCACAAGCCGGCGCTCACGGCGTGGAGCATCACGGCTGCTGCCCTCGGCCCCCGCGGAGGCACAACCCACCCCTCGGGACCCTTTCCCTCTCCTGCTTCTGTACTGGGGTGTCTGGTGGCAACGGGAAGCTGAGGGTGGTGGTTGGCATGTCCCCCCGTGCATGTGTGGGAGGAGGCAACGGGTCCTTCTGGCCTTCCCTGGGGAGAGGCACAGCTCCTGCTCACGGGACGACGGGGAGCAATCAAGAAAAGCAATTGGAAAAGAGGAGATGAAAGATGGAGCTTTTCATCCTTTTCCCCCTTGATCTTGGAACTCTATGAATAATTTCTCCCTGATCTCAATGTAACTGCAGTGTGTGTTCGCCATGAGCACCCGCACGGCAGCTTGCGAAGAGCGCGCACGGGGATGTGAGCTTCCACATGCGAGGGACCTCTGTCCCACGTGCATTTGTGGAAACTCTTGGCTCGTCTGAACACACGTTTTGCCCAAATAAATCCATCCACACCAACAAACCCGCCTCGACTCACGTGATTCACCCCTTAGACACCTCCAAAACATCACAAAGCAAAGCGTGATTCGGGGCAGAGGAGCAGCCCTAAGCCAATTCACCATTCCAGGTGAACACCCCAACACCTCTGCCCTTATGGCAACTCCCAAAACTCCTGCTGGGCCACTTTCTCCAAGACACAGCAGCACGAGGAAGTCCCATGTCCTCGCAGCTTTCCCCCCAAGGTCCCCAGCCCCGGTGAGCAGAGATGCTTAGACCTCAAAACGCCGGGCACCGCTCAAGGACAGGGCAGTCTCTACCCCACCACTGCTGTGAGAAGCTCCGTTGCACGTTAGGACGAGTTTCAGTAGCCTGTTGTCATTTTTTCCATTCACAAACTTGGCGAAGGCACTCAGGTTGCACCTCCAGCTTAATGAAAAAGGGAGGGAAAGTGTTGAGAGGGAGGTTTGAGAGCCACTCGCTGCTCTGGAAGCAGAGAAAAGCTACCCCACATATTGATGAGCTTTTCAAGCAGTGTATAGCCAAGAGGTTTTTTTCCCCTGGAGTTTAATAATCTGAATTCTTTCCTCCCGGATTTTCCACTATCCGGGTTGCAGCTCTAGCCCCCGTGGGCAAATGATCTGGCTCTTTCCACGAAAGATTAGAAAAAGGGAAATAGTCACAACTAAAAATATACCTAGAGAATATATAAGATTCTATACACTCACATATGCCTTTACACACACACATATATGTATGTATATATATAAATATATATATAAGAACAGCTTTGAAACCCACCTAAAACCATTGACACCAGCCAAAAGCAGCATTAAAAGACTCAGACTGAAGGAGAGGTGCCAAAGTCCTCAGATTCCACGTCTGGTATTTGGCAGCCAAGTCTCCGCACGTTGTTATAACCATCGCTCCTATACAAAAAACCCCCCACGCTTCTGAGATAACCATTTAGTTTCTCTGAGCTCTTCTGCCTTTCAGTTGATTTTATTGAACTCCTCAGGGCTGGTATTCAAGGATGCTCATCTGGCTTCTGCCTTAGCAGCAACTGGGGTCTCATCTTTGCATCTCCATTTCTTCTGCCTCCTGGGTTTGGCCGAAGCTCGGCACAATTATTATCTTACTCTCTCTATATGTCCGTGGTTTATACTATAGATGTTTTGTTTGCTCAGTCATTTCTTCTTTAACCAGAGTGAGTCATGGTGGCTTCATTTTTTGACTGTGTACACATATTCAACAGACATTTTGTACTGCATAATTGCATATTCAAATAGTTGCTGTGCTTCTGTACATACACTCATTCCCTGCAGAGAACATCCTTTTTTTTTTTTTTTCCCTGCAGAGGCACCAATAGAAAACTACAGCTGTGTCCTGCCTGACGTTGGCAGGAGAGATGTGAAAAGGGCCAAAATGAGCCAGAGCTGGTCTCTGCTCCGGTGTCCTGCTGGGAAAGGAGGAAAAATCCTCTCTTTGCTGGTCTGCAGGGAAGCCAGCCCTTGACCACCCTGGCAGTGATGGTGGCAGCTCGAAGCCACTAGAAAAAACTATGAGAACACCCAAATGGTGCTGGAATTGCAGTCGTCCTGCCAGGGTGCACCCAGAATTATACCTAAACCAGCATCTACAGCTACAATGGGGGTGGAAACACCCCCCAAAAATGGGCGTTTTCCACCCATCCTTGCAGGTCGTCTCTTTTGGAGAGCTTGCTTTGGGCAGAAATCTCCGCAGAGCCACAAAAACCAGCCCGTGCAGGCGCTGAGCGCCCAACGGCTTCGCTAATACTGCCATCTCCACCTGGCAAGGCAATGGGAGGGAATTGCACCAGGTGCCTCCTAAACGCCTTGACCAGGATCTCTGCAAGATGGGTCGAGGGCTGGGATGGGCTTGGTCACATCCATGCCCTGCATTCCCTCCCCAGGGGTGGGCGAGGACGGTCCTTCCTCGGGAGCGAGGCTCGGCTGCGGTTCCAGGAAGGTTTCCCGCTGGCAGGCGTCATTTTGGCAGGTGAGGAGCACGGTGGCACACGAGCAGCTGGTAGCAAGGGTCCTGCACGCCTTTACGCTGCTCTCCTCCAAGGAGATATTTTTGGCGTGTGGAGGATGAAATGAGATATGGAAAAGGGCTATTTTCCAGAAGCAGAAGCTGGGAGGAATGTGATGGCAAAGACATTCAGTTCCTGCTCTTTGTCTGCTTTGGAGAACCGTGATCTCTGAGCAGCCTTTCCTGGGCTTAGCCCTGACCTGGCAGATACCTGAGCGGAGCCAGAGTCCCTTGCTGGGGCCAGTGCAAATACCACCAAATGTTTTGGGGTTTGGATCTATTCCTGAGAGAAAACGTTTCACAGCAGAGGACAGTGCAAAGGAAGAGCTCTCGTGGTCTGAAGCATCACATGAGCCACCCTGGAGAGCACGGTCTCCATCCCACCATCTCACAGGTTGGACTAGATGACCTTTAAATGTCTCTTCGAGCCAAACACATTCCGTGATTCTATGAGATGCCTGGATGCTACCCAGGAGCAGGTGAGGGGTGGAGATACCAGCCTGAGCCGAGATCCCCTTTGAAATTAAGTGCATGGTGCTGCCTAGGTGTGCTCCAGCATTGTGTGGAGGGAAATGAGGGTGGAAGACATCACGCCAAGCTGAGCAACATCATCCATTAACATCAGCCACCACCACCCAGGTCCTGAGTAGGTGATGTTGCAGGAATTTGCTTTATTTACCAGAACTATTGGACAGCCGTGTTTGTGCCGTGCTGCAGCAGTTTTGGCCAAGAGCACTTGTACTGTCAGGCTGCTCAAAATTCTTTACCCCTCCCCTGCATAAAAGCATTTCTTTGGGTAAATATCCACATTTTCAAATGAAGAAAAGGTGGCCTATGCTACATTTTTCTGGCTTTGGGCTTGTTAAGGGTAAGCTGGCTGGCTGGGAAACAGTCCCACAGCACAGGTTCACAGACAGCAAGCATGAAAAGGATCCCAAGAGACCGCTCAGCCCCTGGCACAGCCCCAGGCAGGATCAGCTCTAGGAGAAGACTCTCTGACTTGCTGCATATAAACATGTTCATGGACCACAGGGACGTCCCGCTGCGAGGATGCTCCGGTGCCTGGCATGGTCATGTTTCTGGGGAGACTCAGCCCGGCCACGAGCAGCCCCACGCTTGCTTGCGAGGTGATGCAGCAGAAAATCTCATCACTCCCACACAGATCTGAGCCTCTGATCCTTGGAGAGGTCACTTGGTGCTAAAATACCTGTTCAGGACCTGCCTCTGTTGGGACAGGGGCAATTTCACAGGCTGCAATCCAGGCAAACCCCCTCCCTTTCCAGCCCACCCCGGAGCACACGCTGCCAACAGAAAACTGATGCTTATCCCATCATCTTTGCAGTGAAACACCAGCCTGGTTTGAGCAGATAGGACAGGGTCCAGCCCTGCACCCCCACCAGCACCAGCAAAATCATGCAAAGGTAGCACAGGTCTGATTTTTGGATTTCAGGGGTATCCAGCTACATTAATTGTGTTTGCTTGCTGCCTTAAGCCTGGCTGTCCCACACAGAGGGCAGATTCTTTAGCTCTGCAGTAATTGAGAGTTGCAGGGAATTTCACCTGCTTTCGAGCTGCCCTCACCACTGCAGCATCCAGATGTGCTCCTGGAGAGCACCGAGGGTCTCTGCCAACATCTGCACGGGATTCCCCAGCAGGGATCAGCCCTGGCGAGGAGAAAAACCTGCCACGAAACCCAAAACCTGAGCAAAGCCCCACCAAGTCTCCTCTTGACGACTCCTGACGGCCGCAGGCGGGTCTGAGCGCTTCTGCAGACCACAGCTCTTTGATGGAAACTATATAAAACGAGATGGCCTCAACCCAAAACCCAGATTGGTTTCCAGCAAGTGTGGGAGGCCAAGGGGCCCCGAGGAACCATGAACTTGCCTGGAGCAAAGCCTCATGCACAGCACCTGCCACTGAGAAGCAGTTGGGTAGGAGCACTGCGTACACCTAGCAAAATACAAAATATACTGTCATCCCCCACATAAAACTCTTGAAGGGTTTCTCTTCTCCACTTTGCTCAGGCTCAGCATCACCAAGGGCAAACCTCAGTTTCCCTTGGACCTGCGGCACTGCCCATCCCAAACTTGTGGTTGGATGGAGTAGGGGCAGGTACTCGGAGATTTGGGGTAGGTTGGTTTAGGTCCCCTCCACTTCAGAGCCCGGCGCAGAGCTCACTTACCATTTCTTCCCCCCGATGTCATGCTGCTGCACCGTGTAGCCAAAATACGCTTCCTTAGAGCCAGCGATGATTTTGGGCCTCTTGGTGTCAATGTTGAAGGTGTCACTGAACCCTGGGCAGAGAAAAGAGGATTCCATCAGGCGAAGCACTGAGATGGTGAGGGGAAATACTTTTTTACTATGGTCAGAGAGAGAACAGGTTCCCCCAAGAGCAGTGCAGTCTCCACCCATGGGGATATTCAAACCCCAGATGGACACAGCCCTGGACAACCTGCTCCAGGTGACCCCGCTTGAGCAAAATTTGGAGTAGAGCATCTTCAGAGGTGCCTCTGACCTCAGTCATCCTGAAAACACTGCATCCCCAAACTGTATAATCTGCCCCAGGAGGGTCCTACGTGAAACAGGGATGGTTTTACAGCATCACATTCAAACCCTCCACGCATTCAAATGCTGCGCATCCTCTGTGGGGAGGTGCTTTTAACCTACTGCTTAATTTATTATTTTTCCCCATGGGTTTGCTTGAGCACAATGGGGCAGTAAGGAGCAACTGTGCTGGAGATGGTGCTGCAGGGAAGGGTACGCGATAGCCAGGATATCCTGGCTTCTTGTTCGCCTTCGGGCAGAAAGGAGTTGCTGGATGCTTCATGCAAATAAAAGATCTTGGTATCCTTATCAAGGACAGCTTTAAAAGGAGCAGGAGGATCACATTTGGTGTTTATAGGGTTATAAAGGAGTTTGTCAACAGGAGAGGTTGGGAATGCCGCTTCCCAGGCGGAAAAATTCAGGATGTAAAATGTTTGTATAGATAGGAATGTTAAGGATAAACCTGATTTATTTTTTTTTCAGTCACAGAAACAAATCTGCAACGCTGGCCCTGTAAGCAGAGAACTGCAGAGTCTCGCCAAAGAGAGCTGAGGTAAGGAGCTTTAAAATCCTACAAAAAGAAATTCTAGAAAGCAGGAGGGGAAAAAAAGGAGACGGAGGAAGAGAGCCAGCATATTTTGTGGTAGATTGACCTTATTTAACATTACAAAACAAATTAAAACCTCCCCCGAGTTAACTGTTACCCAGCGGAGAAACGGAGGCCAGGACTGGCCATTGAGAGGAGCAGTGGGTGAGGAGAGGAGGGAGGTTGTGGGGAGCTGGGAGCACCCTAGGGTGTCACATCGCTACCATCAGCGACTCAAGGTGACACCCTGGGTGTCTTTTGGGGAGGGGACTTTGTATTTCAAGGAAGGTTCAAATTCAAGCAATGCAGAGGCATCTTCATCACTTGAGTGCAAAGTGTCAGACAGGACAAGATGGGGTTTATTCTGATTTTTGCATTCAAGCAAAGAGGTTTCTGGGGAGCAGGAACTCTGGGACAAGTTGGGGATGCCCAATCCAATGGCTCCTCGCCTTAGGACCCCATCCTGCAGCTGCAAAAGGCAGCCAGGCTGGTTGTGAAAAGCAACATAACCTCCCCAAATAAATAGCAGGGCTGACACATTGATGGGGCATCTGAGCAACCTGATCTGGGTAAAGATGTCCCTGCTCACTGCAGAGGGGTTGGACTGGATGACTTCTAAAGGCTCCTTCCAACCCAAACCATTCTATGATTCTATGATTAAGTGCAAATGTCTCTGAACAGGGAAGAAATGCTGCAAGGGGCTGGGGCTGGAGCATCGTGCTCACGGCAGGTACCAGGGGAGGTGATGTGGCTGGGAAAGCAAAACGATCCGGAAGAAAGTTTCCAGGCAATGACAAGTTCAGGAAGGCGACAAATGTGGCCGCATTCGAGGCAGAAAGAAAATTGAAGATAAAAAAATTTAAAAAAAAATCAGAATATTTGACTGGCTTTAACTAACAGGAGGTTTTTGAGAGGTTGTTAAGAAGATTTAGCAACCCAAAGAACCAAGTCTCGTTTTCTTGTAAGGAGTGACATCACTGTCATAAATAAGTGACCAAAAGCCACATGTTTTGCTTGCGAGGCAGCCAAGGCAGGAAGCCTTAAATACCTCCTTTCCGAACTGGAGCTTCTGTCGAGTCCAAGCTTTTGATTCCTGTCAGATCAAATATTAAAAAGAAGGGAAAAAATAGTAAAAAAATCAAAACATATTTGGGAAACAATGCTGAGAATAAAAGCCACCTCTCCTGCCAAAAAGAACAAAAATAAGCCCTCCCTGTAAAGGGAAACCTCAGCATCCCTGGGGATGCCACTGGCCACGCTGGGCTGGGCTCCTGTGACCCCATCCCCACCACCACGGGGGATTTGGTGGCATCAGATGCTCCTCTGCCACGTATATTAATTTTGCTTTTTTTGGGGATTGAAAGCACCAAGCTCTTCTCCAGGTCAGTATCTCAAAGCCAGCGTTTGTCATCAGCTGTTAGAAAACACGCCGGGGTTTGGTGGCTGCTGCCGCGGCGGATGGCGAGCCAGGGAATACTGAGGATGAACAGAGGATCAGTCATCGCCGGCTCGTGTGTTGTAACATTCCTGGTTACCCACAAAATCTCTGACAAACAGTCCCGGGGGCGTTAGCTACACAAGTACCTTGTGCTTCCATCATTCCAGCTTTCTGGCCCCCCAAAAGCCGGGGAGGAGCCGTCTGATGGACACGTTTCACAGCCCTCGGGAACGCGTTGATTTTTCATTCGCAGCGATAACGCAAATGGAATTAGAAAGCGATAGGTGGAGGGGGGCACGAGGGGTGCTTGGCTTCTCAGAACCTCACAAACCTTGGCCAGGAGATGGACAACTGGTATGCAGGGAGATGGGGTCCCCACCAGCCCCGATGTTGGGGCTGTGCAGCCACCCAAAATTAAGTACTCGCCATCAAAGCCTGGACTGGGGGGTCCCTTAGGGACCCACCAGGACAATTCCAAACATGCTGCATGGAACAAATATGAAAGTTTCAGCACTTGGTGACCCTTCAGCGAGGGAAGGAGCTGACTCCTTTCTCTGGAAAGTGCGTGCTGGAAGCAGACCAGGTGCTGGCTTCACCTCCCTTGGTGATCACTGAGGGTGCCCTGGTGGCCCTGGGGACTCAAGCCCATGGGATGATGCAAGAACCAGGAGAGAGCCCATGTGCAGGAGGTTCCCTCAGGATGGTTGGAGAGAGTCTGGAGGAGGGTTTCCCTCGGGCAAAGCACCCAGGGGTTTACACCAGGACAGGCAGCACTGTCCATACAGCTGAAGGACCATTCCCAAGGATGCACATCCCAACCGAGCACCCTCAGCTCAGCCCAGTGCCCCCAACAGGTCCGACACAACACACAGACTCACTTTGAGTCCAGATGGCAAAGCACCGGTGTTAATCCTCAGCAAAAGACGTTGACTGGCAGCAACAACTCATCCCACTTTGGAGACCACCACTGGAAGATTTAACCCTTCTTGCCAGCGCAGAATTCAACGTTTGCTGCAGCATCACTGCCATCGCTGGCAGAATCCCCGCAGCTTGCAGAAATAAACCCCCACGTGGGAGATTTCAACACGAGACAGAGTCCCCCAACCACGCTCTGCAATAACCATCGTGTACCCGGCAACAGGATCTGTTTTGGGGGATTTCACCCCACGAGCTTGGTCGCCCACGTCAGCAGGGCCGGGGCCGTGTCCCCGTCCCTGTGCCCGGAGCTCCACGCAGGCAGCCCCGCCGTGCGAGACACGCACACATGGTCCCTATTAAGCAAAGAAAGGCAGCTCCGCCGCGGCTCGCTTTAAAGGATCAAGCAACAGTGCAATTAGAAAGAAGGAAAAAAGAAAAAAAAAAAAAAAAGTAAAAAAATGAAACCACCCTGACGTCCTTTTCCATCAGGATGTTCAGAAACGGTTGCAGTGGCAGGCTGGCGGGGAGGCATGAGCCGGTGGCAGCGCTCCCGGTAGCAGGGAAAATTCTCCCCCTTCCCCCCCGCCCGGCGTTTGCGGTACCGAGCGGTCCCAGCCTGGCTGCTCCGAGCCCGGGCTGCGTGCAGGAGGATGCCAGATGTAATTGCAGCAAAAATGACCGCTGCCGCCGAGTTTCTTTCTGCAAGAAGCGAGCCCGAGCACACCGGCAAGGGGTCAGGAAGAAGCATAATCCCCCCCGCCCCGTTCCACCTCAGCCTCCGACAAGGCTCATCCCGCACCGCTGAGCCGTGTGGGGGGGGAAGCCTGAGCCTAAACGCTCTCCTAAAAATCTCTTCTTTAATCCCAAGTGGTTTTCTTTTGCACACCCCCTCGTGTGCAACGGGTCAAACCACCTGTGGGACACGAAAGTTAGCTCTAGGTAAAAGGGTCTGACTTTATTTTTTTGAGGAGAAGGCAGCTTTTTCCACCACCATCCGTTTCAGAAAAACACTCGAACTAATCCCTCTCCAAACTGCAGCCCAGCCCAGGCGGGGGGCCGGGAGGACGCCGCGCTGCCCACTCATTCCTGGGGAGCCCATCAAAGGCATCCAGCCCTTTCAACTCCCTTTCGCCCGCCTCCCTCCCTCCTGCTGCCGCCAAGACTTTTTTTCCACCTCCTCCGATATCCTTATTAACCTCGGGCTTACTCCAGAGCTTTTCCTAAACGAGCAAAAAGTTATTCCCGTTTGCTGGGGGGGGTGGGGTGGGGAATTGCGCTTACCGGGCAGGAGGCAGAGGGAGCAGGCGAGGAGCATCCCGGTGGCGAAGTCCATGGGAGCTGCCCAGCTCCCCGGCCCCGAGCATCCGCGGGAGGCAGCCGGCCAAACTGGTAGCCTCTCTTGAAGAGCCCTTTCCTTAGCCCCAGCCTTTCCCGGCGGCTCCCTGACAGAAGGCGAGCATTTGGGAGGGAGTGGGAGGGACGAGAGAGGCTTGTAGGAGGTACAGCAGGAAAGGACGGGAAGAGGGGACAGCCTTCTGCACGGCCACCACACCCTTTAGGGATCGGCTTCCCAGATGGGAACTTCAGCCCTAGAGCAGCACCCTGCTCTTCTCGCTGGGGGACCCCTCACCCTGATGGTCTGCACGGGGTCACTGATGGGTGGGGGGACATCTCTGGCCACGGCTGCTCTAGTGCCAGCTCCACCCCTCCATGGCTGCTCCCTCCATTCGAGTGCCACCTCCAGCCAACTCCTATCTGGGTGCCACCTAAGCTTGGGAGCTGAAGCTTCCCAGATGCCACATCCAGTTGGGTACCACCTCTGCTCAGGGCCATCCTCGGGTACAATGTAGTGGTCTTGCTGCACACAGCTCCCAGGTCAGCATGCCCCTGCCAACCACAACTGTCATTTAGGGTCCCATCATCTCCAGGCTGGGCTGCACAGCCCAAAACACATGAAATACACCGGTGTTCCCAGAATGGGACTTTCTCAACCCATCCTCTTCCTCCCTGGGCTGGGGGCAACCTTTGGAAGAGATGTCTGTGACACAGCTCCAGCAGGAGCTCAGCTTTGACTGTGGCAAGGCTTTGGGGTAGGGACACAGACCTGAGCACCCACAGACCAGATCACAGAGCCCAGCTGGGGTGGCTCCGCTGGGGAAGCAGGACCAGCCACCGCCTTTCTTCCACTTTATTCAAGTAGAGAAAATAAATTCAGTCTTTGGTTTATTTTCACACAGGAGATGTGACACGGGAGGTCCTTCCCTACCAGCCATCCAGCCCAAGCCCTGTTTGCCAATGGGAGCATCTCCAGGTGCAGCCGCTACCTGCAGTGATGGAGCTCAGCAAGACCAACACTGCAGCCAGGGGAAAAGCAAAGCCAGAGCAGCCTGTCTGCTGCAGCCACCACCGTGGTGCCAGAAGAACAAGAGAAGGTCCTTCATGGGGGCTTCACCCCTCTTTCCACCCAGCAGAGAGCAAAGATCTTTTGAGATAGGTCCAAACACCAGCATCTGTGTCTATCACGCTCCGCGGGAGGGAGATGAGCTCCACTTGAGACACTCCCGGATGAAACAGAGTGTCTGGGAGATCCAGTTTCTTTTAATTCTCCCTTCTTCCCTCCCAGAAAATATATGTTTGGGGTCTGCAGGCTGGAGAGGACACATGTCTGGAACAGAGATCAAAGCAGCAGTAGGATCCAAAACGGCACGGAGACGTGGACACTCTTTAGCTTGTTTGTACAGTGCTTCATTCACCAGCAGACCGCTGCTTGACAGATATTTTCAATTCTTAACCACGTTTCCCAGCTGTTTTTTACCCCTATTTAAGTCTAGAGCAAAAAGCAGAATTTCAGGGGACAGCAGCAACTGAAAGGAACAACACGCATTTCTGGTTTGGTGAAAGTTAAAAAGTACAGGGTGGGTTTTTTTTTTAGGGAATAAAAGGAAATATTAAAAAGCCCAGGCAGGAAGCTCTGATGAGATTTAAAACAGAGTAAGCAGAGCACAGAGGGAGGGAGTCCTAAGTGGATGCTCAAAGACGAAGTTGCAGCCTCACTGCTCCTTCTCCCAGCCCGGGGCCGCAGACGGGGCACGCGAGGGGAAATCCCTCACTGGGAACTAAATTCTCTCATGCAGTCAGAAGCCAAGGCAGTTTTTCATGGTGGGGGGGGGGGACCCCAAAACAAAAACCCAAACAAAAACCCTAAAAAAAGATCACGAAAGGCCTGTATAATTTTGAAATTTGCATCTTGCTTCTGTTTGCAGAGAGGTTGTTTGGAAGCAGGTCATTGGAACCAGCTGGCTTGGAGGCTTTTGGAGGAAAACTAGGGAAAGTAACACCACAGAGAAAGTGGCCTTGGGTTCTCTCCCTCTCGCCAAACAGAGCAAGTGGAGTCTCGAGCACAGCACTTCCAAAGTCCAAAATCTCCATGGAAAAATCAAGCAGCAGCAGCTGCCTCCTGCCTCAAACTCCCCCGACCTGGAAACCAGCGGAAAGTCGGATTTATCGGGATCCACTTTTCCATTCCTGCCAAAGGACTGGCCTCAAGAGGTTTCTCCACGCTAGCCACGGTTCCTGTGCAGCAAAGCAAGAGGAGAAACCCCCAGGAGTTGGGATTCACGAGTGATGCCCATCAGACTTTTCCTGCTTCATCCCTCTTGGCTGGCAGCTTGCAAATCCCGGGGGGGCGTTCTCATTAAGCTAAATCGGGTTGGAATAGCAGGGATCAGGGTCTTACCCAAGTGATCTTCTGAAAAAGTGGTTTAAACTATACGATCACTCGCGGGGCTCCACGCGTCGCTTTGCAGACCCCTCCTCTGCCTCGGACATCTCGATGTGACCGAGCGTCTTTGCACGAGTGAGAAATGCCGAGAGTTCAGAGGAGAAGAGCTGTGCTGTGATAATATTGATGCAATACTTCCAAAATGTAAACAGCTGTCAGTGGACGTGATGGATGGGAAAAGAGGGGAAAAAAAAGAAAAAAAGCAAGGAAATAGTAGTATTTCAACCCCATGCAAAAAGCTGTTATGGGGACATGCCATGAAATCCAGCAGAAAACTCGGCAGGAGGGCTCTTTAATGTCTAAAAAGCCCACAGAAGATAATTTTCATGTATTCATCATATGATATTAATCCCGTAAAAAGAAAAAAAAAGCTGGGCGCGTACTAAGAGCTGACTTCCCACTTCATTTTTGGATCCTGCTCCCATTTCAGTTCTCTTTCATCCAGCTTGGGCAGCGCTCCCCAAAAAGAAAAAAAAAAAAAACAAAAAAAATCTCTGCCTGCAGCAGCACAGAGCTGCTGGGAGAGACTCACACGTGCTGCCATGGGGCCAAACACAAACCCGGGCAGCTAAAGGAAGGTTTGGGTTTTTTTTTTTTGTATTTTTTTTCCCCTTTATCCCAGCTGCTGGCTGCACGGGGAATGGTTTTGCACGTGAGCGTCATGGGGGACGAGGACTGACCATCTCCACTAGCATGGCTGCAAACAAACAGCTGAGCCCCGGGCAGGATCTTGGAAGGGCGGTAGGAAAAGATTTGCTACGAGTTCTGCCTGGCTCTCAGCGAGCCCTTGGGATGCTTTTTCTTACACTGGGTTTTGCTGAGAGATGCTGGGAGCCAGGATGCTCAGAGGATCCATCCCCACCGGTTAGTCGGGAGTCCCACCATGCTACAAAACCAAGTTGAAGAGAGTAGCATCAAGCCCTCGGGACCCTCCGGCAGCCAGGAATAAATTGGTGGAGAAAGTGAGAAACCAGAGAGTTTTCTCCTGAAAACTGAGCAAACCAACAGTTTTTGGTGGGGGAGGGCAGCCCCCAGCTTCCAACCTTGAGAAAGGTCCAGCTCTCAAGAAAAGTTTTTGCTCGTGGCTTAGGCATTAGAAGCTTGTGACCAAAAAAATCCCTCACATTTCTCCTCTGCAAGCCTGACCATTTTGGAAAAAAAAAAAAAAAAGCATCAAGGTGCAAACTAATTAAAGCTGGTGCCTGCTAGAGATAGCTCATGCCCTGCAGCCAAACACCACCAGGCTTAAACCATCCCCACCCCTTCAGCAGAAGCAAAACCCAGAAGCTGAACCCTGCACCTGAGCCCCAGGCAAGAATTTTACCTTCCCATCCATCAGCTTATTTGGCAAATGCCAACACGACTCAGTAAAAAGCAAGGAGAGAGCAGGCAGGGACTGTTTCAACCCAGGCAGCAAGTTCATCTGGCTGCAGATCTGATCAGGGAATTGCACAAGCCCTTCCTGAGCCATTCCCAAAGGGAAGGTCTCGTGTCTTCCCCAACCCAACATCCTTGGATGGGCTTCTTTCAAAATCTGGATAAGGAGAACGTTGCACTGACCCTGCCCTTGCAGCTTGCGTGAGGATGACCCCAAGCTGCACGGTTGAGCCGAGCAAGCACCATTTCATCAGAAAAGCCTACAAATAACAATAATTTCCATCCGTGCATCCGAATCCCGGGTCAAGCCCTCACCACAAGCCACCTCCAAGCCCCACTTGAGCTTGTGCTACCAGCTCACTGGCTGCCTGACCTTCCTCCCCTACATTTCAGAGTTATCCCAGAAGTTTGCTGTAGGTTTTCCCACGTGTGGTCAACTTTTCCAAGCTCCAGCCTTTCCCCGCAGCAGATGCCTCCTTGTGCCTGACCTTTCAGAGGGTGTCACGTATTGGATGCTATCGCTTCTGGAGTTTTGGAAGAATTAAGCTAGGATACAAGGAATGTAAACAGAGTTTGGGAATAAAAACAAAAATCCCGTATTTACTGATATAAATGGAGGAAAGGCTGATGGCGTCATGCGGGGATTTAATCTTGAGTTGCTCCAGGTTAACGGTGCTGAAGAGCATCCGGGATGCCCTGGGTGTTCCCAGGGGGGCTTCTCCCTCAGCTTGGTGGGAAGGATGGGCGCAGGTTGGATGCTCAGGTTACACCAAACGTTGCTCAGGACCTGGATCTCAGGTCAGGATTACACCCACAACCAGCTCCAGCACGGCAGGAAAGGGAAAAGGCAGCATGCAGCCAGACCACCAGCAGCATGCTGGGGGCCTGGACACTCTCCCAGTCAGGTGAGGGGGAGATTTGTCACCCCAGAGCGATGAGGATCAGCTCAAAGCCATCTGCCCAGGGTGAGCGTGGGCCAGCGCAGCACGTGGTGCCGTCACGCCTGGCCGTCACGCAGCCCCGCTGAGCTCAGAGCTCTGGAGAGTTGGTTGTCCAAAACAAAAGCTGATGTAAACAGAAAGCCAGCCTCTCCCGGACGACCGACAGCTTTATGCGAAGCCAGGAAAAATTACGTCTCTACAGAGCACAAGACTAAGGAGGAAAGAGCCAGAAAACACCCTGGGAGGCAGGAAACAACCCACTTTGGGATGCTCCAGGGTTACTTCTGTGCCCCAGCGTTCCTGCATCACTCGCCCTACCCCAGGGATAAGAGCAATGTCTCGGCTGGGATGCTGCTGGGCACAGAATCACAGAATTGCCCGGATTGGAAAAGATCTTTAAGATCGAGTCCATCATTAACCAAATACTGACAAGTCCTCACCTAAATCATATCCCTAAGCACTACCTCTGCTCAACTTTTAAATACCTCCAGGGATGGGAACTCAACCACTGCGCTGGGCAGCTCATTCCAATGCCTGATAATCCTTCCAGTGAAGAAATTCTTCCAAATATTCAACCAAAACCTCTCTTGGCACAACCTGACGTCAAGGTCTGGTCCAGAGGGAGGGAGACCAGAGCCTGGGAAAGGAGGAGAAGATACCGAGTGGGACCCAGGGCATCCGTGGGAGCAGGAAAATCCCAAGTTACGTTATAAGACTGATGGTCAACATCTGCCTCCTTGCAGACCCTTCCGAGTCTTGCTCTCAGCATCCCTCCACCTGCAGCCACCCTCCTCAGGGGGCCAGAGCCCCCCATCTGCCCAGCTCTGCGGGACAGCCAAGGAGGAGGCAGCCAGGAGCAACATCTGACTCCAGCAGCAACATCGGGGGATAAAATATCCACTAAAACAAGAGAAACTCCTGTGGTGAACTGATGCTGCAGAGACCCATTGGTAATTTATTTTTTTTTCCCCTAAAAGAGGAAAGTGATTTAGCCTCCGGAAAGCAGAGACTTGGCACCCTCGCCGTGTTTGGAAGAACTTTGGCCCTTAGCTCCCAGCACTCAATTAGCATAAGCTGTATTTATCAGCCCTCGCCAAAACGCCTCGCTCCTCTTCTTCCAATGCCACCAAGCTCGCGTCGGGGCCAAATGCTTTTGTAGCTGGACCAGGTCTTGCAGGGATTCAGGAGTGCTGGGCTGAGGTAGGCGGTAAATCCCCCACAAATGGTATTTTTGCAAAAAAAATGTATATACAAAATGTATATACAAAAATTCACTAGCTGAGACATTCCTTGTCCGGTATTTCTTGCCGTCTTGGCAATCGGCGCCCAACTATAAACATCCACCTCCAAAGAGACGATTTTACACTCCAAAAGCTGCTGCTTTTTTTCCTTCACCAAAACCCTGCTAAAAAAAGACATCAGGCCCAAGGACCTGATGGACCACAGGGTATGGGGGTGAGGAGGTGGCTGCAGGGGTGGTGTCCCCCTCCCCAGTATTTCAGGTCACTTCTGTCCCAGCCAGACCCCAGACCTCAGGCTCCCCAGGTGTCCTTTTGACTTCACCACGCAGGCAGCTCTCCCAACGCTCTATTTACAAGCCACTAGCTGTAAAAAGAAGTGTTTGCTACCCAGGAATTTCTTTGTTTACTTAGCCAGCATTATTTTTCTCCTATTTATTTAGTCTCTCCCCATTTATTTCTTACTTCGAAGGAACAAACATCCACCCTGCCTTGAATAATGAGTTATTAGGATGAACCCCCCTGGGCAGAGCTTGTGCTGAGTAACCACGGTCCAAATTCCTCGCCTGACCCACAGCACGTGTTGTCTAGACGAGTTCCCAGGTACCACAGCTCAGATGCTGCTCACATGTCTTCAATACATACAGTACACACACAAAAAAACCTCAAAAAAAAACCCCAAAACATACCACATGGTTGAGTTAATTTTTTTTCCCCTTCTGTAGGGAAGGCTCAAGCACTGGCCAGTGCATCCTCCTCATAGATACCCCGGGGAATCCCTCGCATCCCAAGCACTTAACCCCTTCCCAAACCAAGAAATTAAATACCTCCCTGGTCAAAACAGAGTCTTTCCCCTAGGAAATTTCCCATTGCAGAAGGACAAAAACACCCTCTTGCGTAACTACTCTGAACTATCTATTATGAATATTATTTTCAGCTCTGTTGTGGAGAGTTCACAGCTCCAGGTTTCTGCTACCTCCATTTGCCCACATGTAATAATTCTTCCCTGTCTGGAGGCAATAAGATTTCTAGTTTGGGTTTGGATTTTTTTTCTTTTTTTTTTTTTTTCCCCAGTTTAATTCTGCCAAAGTGACACAAGCAGCTGAACCCTAAACACAAATGGTAAAGCCATTCAAACCTCAGTTTGTCAGAGAAGATGCCAAACTGACTGTGTGCACTTGGCAAATAATAAAAAAATAAAAAAAGATCACAACATCAGAGGAGAGCTTGGTTAATTCACTGCTGGACCTTCTGGAGGGGAAAATATGCAACGGTAAAAGTAACTCTGGGTCCAGAATCTTTTGTGAAGGATGAAAGAAAAACCTCCTGCAGAGCTTGGGGGTTTTGCTGATGGTGCTTCAAGGGAGAGTAAAGAAGGGGAGGTGAATTTTTACACCGAGACCAAAATAAAAGTTTTCCTTCTTAAAAATAAAAAGCGTAACAGCCTCTCTGCACACAAACTTTAAAAGTTGAAACTTTCAGACAAGGGAAATACAGATTCCATCCTAATTCTTGCTCCTCTGGATGCAGGTTAATAATTGACCAGTTTCATTTCTCCACAACAGTCCGCTGCAGAAGATGAGCATGTTACCCACTGCAGGACACCACTGGGACACTTTAACCTTCACACTTTCACCAAATGCTTCCTCCAAACACTTTTCCAAACCAGAAACACCATCGGGCAGCAAAACCGGTTCCCCAGTCACCCGACTCCAAGGGCACTCGGTGTTGGCATTTTCTGACCAGTTCTCTCCAAAGGGGGAAAATAAATAGGGAAGGACCAGCCATTTTTAGCCTCTGCAGACAGATCGTTAACACCTGTAAAAGGAGACGAGCCTCACTGGCTGCAGCCCCTGAGAGAGCATCATCCTCAAGGCATCATTTCCCTCAGTCAGCACCGCTCGAGACTCGATACCAGAGTCAGTGCAAAGTTCCCTGCTTCTGCCAAAGGAGAATTTGGAACTTGGATTTTTAAATTTTTATTTATTTATTTTTTTAAAGCAAAGATCAGCCAAGAGAAGGTGCTTTCTTTGTTAATGAAATCTGAGGTTTTGCTCCAAAGCTGAATGCCAGCGCATTCTCAGATTTTTTTTTTTCCTGGGGAAAATTAAAAAAAACAAAGGGTTGGAGACATTATAAAGCCAGTTCTTCACATGCAACATTGACCCTGCTTGTCACCGTCGCCTGGCTGCCTGCGCTGGCCCGAGCGCCAGCGGCTCTGCCATGCAGCCCTGTCTGCAGAGCAGGAAACACCATCTGAAGGCATCCAGCTGAAGGAGAGGAGAAAAATGGGAAAGAGGAAAAATGTGAAAGCGCTTAATGCTGCAGCCATCAGACCGGCTCTCACCGAAACACAGCCCCAGCGTCTAAACAAACGCCTCGCCCGTTCTGGAAATGCACACGAGAACTATTTCAGGCTAAGGACCTTACTACCTCAAAGAGCAGGTGGTTTATTTTCCTCCCTCCAGCCCGTAAAACCAGCCCAGAGACATCCCAGAGACCAGACTGCTTCGTTGCACCAGACTGCTTCTCATGGCACATCCCAGCTCTCTCTCCCTTCCATTTCAGCTGCTTCTTGCTAAAATTCTGCACAATTTTTTTTTTAATGTCTCAGCATCTTTTGGTAGTTACACACTTATAAAGCTTGAAACCATCGGCTTGTGCCACGAAACAGGGCAGAGTCACCCCTTTGCTACAGCAGCTACAGAGAAGAAACTTCCCAGCCACAGGGATCTCTATGCACACTCTTTTTCTTTCTTTCTTTCCCCCTAGTTCAAGCTCCCAAGCTATTTTCCTCTAGCTTCTCCCACCTCTACCCACATGTTATTTTTGCATTCTTGCCAGTCTCCGAGTCGCGGCACGTGCAAGAAGCCCTGCCTGCAACGTCTGGAGGGGTTTGCAACCCCCCCTTGCTGCTGGTGGTCCCGTACCTGCTCTCCACTTGCCCATTTTGGGGGTTACACCCCCAGGACCCTGCCCAGCCAGGCAGGGGGATGAGTAAGTGACCGTGTTTTAGCGGTCGGGGCTGAGTCAGTGTCACAGAAATGCCGGCTCTCGGGGAAGGAAGCAGCGTCAGCAAGAAGCCTGCCCTGGCTTGTAACTGGATAAAGATGTTTCACTGCCCAAACCAGCCCAGGGCCTAGGACGGATTAGGAACAGAGAAATCTCCCTGCCAGCACCTACTAGGGATATGCCAGCAGCTGCTACAGGCTGTCACCCACTCGGGAGGACAGAGCAGGGAGTAGTTAATGCCCGGAGTTGCCCACCTCCCTGGCAATTTGCCTGTTTTTTAAAACATCTCAGCAGAAAAGGCTGGCTCTCACCTTCAGGCTGCAAATCTCCACCTCCTCCTGCAGCCAGAACCTCCCAAAGGGCCAGATGCTGCTGCTGAGGGTCCTGTGCAAGCCCGTCCAGCAGCAGGGGACACCCCCTGACCTGCCCCAGGAAAGCTGCAGGGGACACCAGACACCTGTAATGCCATTCACCACTGATAAAACCCCATCCTAAAGTGACTCAGGCATCATAATGAAATAAAAGACAGGCTACTTCATGTTTTCTGAACTATGTCGAATGAAAAGTTATTCATTCACAAAAAGACTTATACCAAATACTGCACTTTAATAAATGTGCACCTTCATAAACCAGATAAATCTGCCAGGAAGGAGGTTTCAAGATCTTTCTTTCAGTGAACATATAGATTTTCCTATGCCATCTGCATGCCATATTTATGACAGAGTGAAGTATCACTTAGAAAGACACCTCTTCCACGGTCAGGATGCTGCTGGGACGGGATAAAACCCAGTGTGAAGCACAGCCCAGTGCCATCCCACACAACCTAACACTGGGGTCCAATAGGAAAAATTACTTGAGTTTCTGATTAAAAGAACAGATGTTACATAATTGAACAGCAACTTCAGCAAATCTTTTCTGGAGTCCTCAAAACCCAAGGAATTGGTGCCCACATCCACTTCTCTCAACGATCCCGGTACAAAGCAGCACCGACTTCTCATGGCACATCCCAGCTCTCTCTCCCTTCCATTTCAGCTGCTTCTTGCTAAAATTCTGCACAATTTTTTTTAATGTCTCAACATCTTTTGGTAGTTACACACTGAAAAAGCTTGAAACCATCTTATAAATGTGGACCTTTAATTATTTCCACGTACTTTGCTTTAAAAACCCGCCTTTCTAGTGAGATCGGCTGGCACACGCTGCAGAGGGATCCTCAGCTCACCCGAATGCAAGAACTCACAAGTATCCCCTTTGTTTCCTTTTTAATTAAGCATGTAATAAGGAAAGACAACTTTCACCGCCCTGCAAGCGCTACCCAAACTGAAGCAGCTTTTCCCCTTTCCCCAGCTCCCCCATGGCTGCCACCAGCATTGCAGCACTTCTACTCTGCTCCCTCCTACCCCCAAGCCAGCAGAAGTGGTCCCACTCCTGCCTGGAGCAAGTTATATTTAGCACTTCAGGAAAAAAAAAAAATTAAAAATACAATTTTGCAAACTGTTAAGTAGAAGAATATATCATCTCGCAGACATTTTCCTCCGGGCCAGACTGCTGGGAAAACATGTGTTTCATTAGATGCAGCGAATCGTGCAGGTGGCCAGGGCAAGGGAAGCCAGCCCCACGGCAGACGTGATTGTTTATTGCTTGAAGAAGCAGAGGGGAAAGAAAAAGCCTCAAATGATGTCACAAAGCCTCCAGACACTGCGCACCGCCTGCTCTAGAAACGAGGAGGGACTTCACAAGGTGCTTTTTCCCCACCGACATCATCAGAATCTTCTCAGGAGGATTGCATGAAAACTGGCTGGTAACTGCAGGGAGTCAACGAGCCTGGGTGCAAGCTTGACTTGATAAATTACTGCTTCTGTGGCTCCTGAGCCAAAAGCTGAAGAGCCTTCACCCCAACCTGGGCTGCCCAGGGAGGTAGTGGAGTCACCATCCCTGGAGGTGTTCAGAAAACGAGTGCATGTGGCATTTTGAGACAGGGTTTAATGAATTAATGTTCTCATAGGTCTTTTTCCAACCTTAATACTATGATTCCCACAACAGAGGGAGCCAAGGTGACATCCCGCCCTTGGTGTGATCAGTCAGGTCCTTGCTGGGACTATGCACCTACCAGCTCCAAGCTCAGCAAGACCTCGAGGATGGAGGATGCCCAGGCAGGGTGACATTTCTCCTTGCTCCGCAGCAGCCCTGACAGCACAACCCATGTTCATCAGACGATACCTGAGCACCCCAGACCCAGACTCAATCTCTCCAGTCCAGAAACCCTGCTATAACCATCACTACAGGTCCTCTCAACTGTAAAACTACTATTTCAACTCTTTTTATTTTTCCATACTCCTATCGGTTATAAAAAATATCTTGGTTTAGATAGCCAGGTCTATTGCTCCCAAGTATGATGTATTGTTAATACATTTATGGAGGCAAAGCCATTCCTCTCATTTAATGTTATAGCTCATGTTGTGCTACCTACTCACACCTGAAAACCATTTAGGGGAGCTCTAAATTCTAACAGACCCAGGCAGTGCTCGCCTGGCTCTGTTAGAGAAATCAAACCAGGGTGGGTGGATTGGTTTCTCCTCCACTGCACTTGGCAGCCTGTCCCAGGCTTCTCATTTCAGCTGTAGGGATTTATAGGAGAGGAATCTTTGACAATATTTCTCACTTCACACACATGCACGCAACCCCTTTTCATCACCCTTCGAAGCATTAAGTGAGCCTGGACCAAATGTCGATGCCTTTGATCCAGCCTTACAGCTACTCAAGCTGTTTTGCAGCCCACTCCGTTCACTGCCAGGCTGGGCAGGAAAAACATACAGTAAAGTGGAACATCCTATAAAAGAAGTTTTGCAGATAGTTCTGGCATTTGAGGGGCTGCTTGGGGCTCTCCAACACCAGAGGTGAACCTGCCATAGCCTGGCAACAGGGTTTGCTCATGCTCAAAGAGATTATATCTCCCTTGCAAAGACCTCCAAGGTCAGTGCAGGGAAGGTGGTACTGGTCAACACTTTGGAGATCCAACCCAAAACCCTTCAGAAATTATCCCAACTAAAGGAAGGGGGATGTCCCACCTCCTGAGGCTGCTTGGTGTCCCCAGCTGGTATTTCCAACAAGCAGCTGAGATGTTGACAGCCAAGTAGACGCATTGGCCTGGCTTCATTGCAGGGAGGTGGGGAGGGTGTCAACTGCTCCCTTTCATTCACACAGAGCCAGAGAGGAGCCCCCAGAGCCTAGGAAGCTGCTCAGGGCTCATTTCGCTAGCCCAGGGATACATTTACATTGCACATAAAGGAGGAAGCCCACAGTCATATAACTTCATGCCCACATAAGCAGCATCCTCCAGAGCTAGGCTCCTGAGCTAACAGCTCCCCAACATCACTTGGGGCTGCAAGTCCAAGAAGTGCTGCTCAGAGGAGCTGCCTCTGCAGCTTTCATGAGCAGCTCCACGCAGATAACCAGCACCAGGGCCAGGCTGCACCCCCAGAACCCCACCAACAAAGCACTCTGAGACACCTGGCATCAGTGGGTGCTGCAGCACCCAGTTAGGTCCCATGGGATTTGCTAGAGATGTGGCTGAGCTTCGCCAAGAGCCACAGACCACCAGAACAGCATCTCCAACACTCAAGCAGCTGCAGAGCCCAGTACTCACCCAAGGCAGAGGCTGCTCGCTCACTGGTGCTTGGGTCACCTCTCCCAGGAGATAAACATTACAGCAGGTCAATGGCACCAAGGCGGTGAGTGGCACAGGAGAAACACAGGGTCTCAAATCCACAGCCAGGCAATAAGAGGCTCCTCCAGCACACCCTGACATCGTCCTTCACACAAAGACACTCATCTAGCCCAGGAAAACACTTGCTCTGGGTGCAAAGCCAAGCAGAAAGACCTTGGTGCTTCTCCAGGACAGAACCCTGCACCAGGAGAGCTGTAGGACAATACAGCTCCTTGCAGCATCAACAAAATGCTGCCCTTGCTCCGTTTCAGCCCTTTTAAGCAAAGGCTGCTAATTAGCACTTTTAGCCTAACCAGCTCATTTATCTTTAAACTCACTACAGCTGGTAGCACACTCCAGCTGCAGCCCTAGAGAAGGGTACCAAGGTGCTGGGGTGGTCCCTCAGCAGCCCTGGGGACAGGGATGGGGGGGGGGGACAGAGGAGAGGACCCCAACCGGTGCATCCCCTGGGAGAGGGCAGGGTTTGGGACCGGGAGCTGGGGCACTGGACCAGACCCTGCCTGAGCTCTCTCCTACCTGTAACCTCAGCAGAAGGTGACAAAAATAATCAGGGAAAGGAGATTCAGAGACAAAACCGGTGTTAAGTCGCAGGGAGAGACCTTGCTACACTGGGAGGTGCAACACGAGTCACCCTATGGTGGTGGGTTCTCCATTGACAGCCCCAAATCCATGTTTCCAACAGGGCCCTGCTGATATTTGCCAAAAAATTAACCCAGAACTGCACGAAATGTGTGCTGGGTGGGTGGGCTGGGAGCACTTCTGGCATTGGAGAAGGGTTGAACAGCCTCTTAAAAACTGCCAAGAAAGGCGAGAACTGATGCGCTTTCTCCACGGGTTATGCATGAAGAGTCACCTTCCTTCACACCAGCTTGGCCAAGGCAATAGTACCAAAACTTGCCTCTCCTGGGCACAAAAAGCTTGTGTTTAAACTTTGTAAAATGCTCAAGGAATTCAAATGTCTTTACAGCCCCTGTGCCAGGCGTGCAGCTCCTGTTGGCATCGCGATGCATCACTGCTGGGGCTCTGCCTGGGGTGTCCTGGCCAGTGTTACATATATTGATAAAAATACATCACTATTTCACAGCTTTGGTGGAAATTCTGGTGCCTTCGAGCACCTCTTGCCCCTGGTCCTAGATGGGGGATGCTGTTGGGGCTGCACCCTGCTGTGGTGTGGGTGCCCACACCGACCGGCACCCACGCAGGTTTTGGCTGATGGGGGGTGCCTGAACCAGGTGGGATTTGGGGGGGCTCTGGCTCAGCTGCTCTGGGGCCGGCTGGGGTGCGGGGGCAACGCGAGGGGACCCCCGGGGTGTGAGGAGCAGCGAGCCCTCTCCAGGTTACCTCTGGCAGCACCCCGGCAAATCCCGCTGCGGGGCTGTGCGGTGCGGGTTTTTTGCTAAGCCCCCCAGGGCAGAGGGGAGCGGGGACGCCTGGACAGACTCCGAGGTTCTCTCCTTCCCCCCCTCCCCGCCCCATTCTCCCTTCTCGCCCTGCTACGGAGCTGGTGGAGGACGCGGCCGCCTTGCAGGGATGCGGCCGGCGCTAGAGGGCTGCATCCTACCGGGGCTGCGGGACTGAGGGGATGCAGAGGCTGCGAGGGTGCGGGGGTGCAGCGGTACCGGGGCTATAGGGCTATTGGGGCTGCGGGGGTGCAAGGACGAGAGGATGTGGGGCGACCGGGGCTGCGGGGGAGCAAAGACGAGAGGATGCGGGGGGACCGGGGCTGCGGGGGTGCAAGGATGAGAGGATGTGGGGGTACCGGGGCTGCGGGGATGCAAGGATGCAAGGATGAGAGGATGGGGGGACCAGGGCTGAGAGGATGCAAGGATGAGAGGATGTGGGGGTACCGGGGCTGCGGGGGAGCAAGGACGAGAGGATGCGGGGGGACCGGGGCTGCGGGGGTACAAGGATGAGAGGGTGTGGGGGAATCAGGAGTGCGGTGCTGAGAGGCTGCGGGCGTGTGAGGGTGAGGAGGTACCAGGGCTGTGGGGCTACCGGGTCTGTAGGGATGGGGGGGGCTGCGAATGCAGGGTGGTGAGGAGATGCGGGGACTTGTGAAGGTACTGACGCTGCGGGGGTGCTGGAGCTTTGGGGGCCGCGGGGGTGCTGGTGCAGCAGGCTCGGCTCTGAAATACCAGGGTGCATCCTTGTTTTCGCCCCCCCAAAACCCTGCAGTGCATCCTGGCCTCCCTCCACCCCCCTCAAAAAAATGTAATGGTGTGCCTTAGGTTCAGACCCTGATGTCTGTGATGCACTTTGGGTTCAGCCCCCTGAAATGCTGCACTGACCCCAGACTCGACCCTTGAAAGACATTTCAGTGCATCTTGGGCTTAGCCCCTCAAAATGTTGCAATGCCTCTGGCTCAGTGCCCCCCCTGCCCCAAAAAAGCTGTGGTACCCTAGCTTTGACACCCTAAAAATGCTGCAGCACCAGAGGTTCAGATCTGAAAACTTCCATCTGGGGAGCAGATCCCATTTCTGGTGATGTGATCCTCGTGGGGATCCTTGGCAGGTCACCCACGCGGGTCAGCGGGAACGATTGAGGGGACCCAGTCACTCTGCCCACCTCGGTGGTGTCAACAAGCCCTCCTTGCCCCCTCGGCTGCCCCTGAGCCCAGGGAGATGGGGGATGCTCGCACTGAGAGGAGGAAAAAAGAGCAACTGGGCCAGGCGTCTCAGGTTTGCCTTTAAAATGCATGTTGGAGGCAACTGCCAAACACATTCACCAAACAAAGGGCTCGAGCTATGGAAAACCCTTCTTAAATTCCCACAGCCCAGGACATTTGCCAGGATGCTCTGCTTAAACCAACCAGGGCCCCTTCTCCATGCCCTTCGTGCTGCAAGGAGAGCTCCCAAGTCCGGCCACTTTCCGTGCTGCCACCATATCCAAATTCAACGTATGCTTTGCGCCAGCAGCCTTAAATCTGGACTCTGTTTAAAGAGAAACCCTTGTCAGGCACTTGCCTGTCTGGGCAGTGGCTCAGCCAGAAAGACTCGTTAGGAAACAAGCTCCCTGTACGGTCCCAGGAGCTCAACTTGGGTCCCTGCTGAGGGATTTTGTACTGCACTCCACTTTTCTTTTTGCTGCTCTTCCCTCTGTTCACCCAGCACCTCTCTCTATATGGGATGATATTCAGACCATGGGAACCTGTTGAGATGCATCCACAGCTCGTGGGGCTCACGAGACCCAAACACTACTGGGTGGGCAACATCCTCCCTATGAGATAGCTGAGAGGCTGAGACTGGACCTCAGCGCATGGTTTTAACCAAAGATTGTCCCTCTGGTTTCTTCAGGATTTTTGTAATCTTGGGTTTCCCCACTTAGCACTCTCATTTAAATCTCTCCTGCCTGGATTTAGGGTTAGAACTACTCCGGGACTCTCCAGGCTCATCCTCCTCCAGCAGAAACTGATGGAAGAGCTCCAGGAGAACCCAGCTCCTTTTCGGCACCCTCTGATGCTCAGCTATTGGTTTCCCACCAGGAAACTCTGCACAGGCAGAAAATAAGGGAGCCGGGACGTATTTTTTGAAAGGAGGGCTAGGTCCAGGTTTGCATGAAGCATAGGACAGGCCTTTTATAAAAATTGTAGCAGAGCTGATGGCAAACCGAGATGCTGAAAACTCAGCTTGTCTGCCGGTGCAAATCCACGTGTCTCTGGGGAGCTTGACTGAGCCAGCTGGGGCCCAGAAGCACCAGAAACACCTCTGCAAACAGGAGAAGAGGATGCTGCATCTCATGAAGAGGATGGAGGCTTCGCAACTCCTTTGGGTAGCAGCGTTTCACCCAAGCTCAGGAGCCAGGACCACGTGCGGGTACCTGAAGGAGCCACCTGATTTCAGAGCTCCTCATGGCATGCATTGGGGAAGGGAGACTGAGTCAGGAAAGCTGCTCTTGCCAAAATCCCCCTCCTTTCAAAGGGTCACCACCTCTTCTGTCATGGCTGGAGCTGTTAACCGGGACAGTGATGCTGCACGGGAGAAGATGTAAATCTGTCCTTGAGCTCCATATTCAAGAGGTCGCTGGAAATATCTTTGCTCGGAGGTGAGCCATCAAACCCACAACGTACCCAGCCCATTGAAAGATAGCAAATGCTTTCAGAGGGCTTCTTTTTAAAAATGATTTTAAGGTCTTGCACCCCAAGTCCTTTGTTCGGCAGTGAGAGGCCAGCCGGCTCCTGAAAAGCCCTGGAAAAACCTGCTGACCCGTGTTTTCCATCCCAGTTAGCCCAGAGCCCACAGATCCCAGCTGTTACTGGTGTGCTGAGATGCAGGGGAAGGAATGGCTGAAATCACACGCATGCTCAGCGTGGGGCATGGTGACGAGCCACAACAGGAGCCACCGGCTTGGTGACAGCACCCGCTGACCTGCACGTGTGGAAGGAGCAAGATACGTTATATTTACATCTCCAAAACCCACCAAAATCTAAACAGCTCTTTCTCCCCGGCTCTCTCGCTTTCCTCCAGCCTCTGACGTGACGGCTGTTCTTCTCCCTGTCATCTTCTGCAGAGCGTTTCCGATCCGTCACACGCTATCACATTAGCAGCTATGGCAAAGAGCTGCCTCTAAACAGGCGCTATGTAAACAACAAGCCACAAAAAGGGGTTGGATCTAACTCACTGGTGTTGAGAGGCTCCCTCTTGCTCGTTTTTTTCCTTGGGAAGAGTTTTTCCCACTCGTGAGAGGAAGGCTCTCCTCCCAGCCAGCTGGTAGAGGCTGCCAGCACCCTCGCTGGGGAGGTGAGTGAGGAAGGCTGTCCCTCCTACTTGCTGGAGAAACCAAGAGTTTCCCGCTGGGGTGAGGGGATGATGGGTGCTAGGAGAGAAATTTGGGGCTCTCCTCTCCCAGCCCCGACCTCACCGAGCCAGATTTCCCCTCCAAACCCACATTTCAACTCCAGCTTCCCCCTTAGAAGAGGTCATCAATACCAGTCCTGGTCATTGCCTGAGGGTTGGGGACTGAGGCCATCCTGTTGAGGTGGGAAATTCGGATCTTACCTTCCATCCCTCTGCCATGAGAAGTGGTTTTCCTCTGGGAGGAGCTGCCATGGCTCTTTGATTCCCTTCGCTTGTTGGAGCTCACTGCATTTTCATTTGTGCGCCACATTCAGTTCATGCTTGAAATGAGTGGAAATAGCTCCAAGTTCCCCTCCTAGTTCCCTGAGCAAAACGGGACTTTATCCAGGACTAATCCGAACCAGATGACTGCAATGGAGGAGAAGAGCAAGGAGTAATAGAGAGATGTTTGTTCTTCCTAACAGTGTTTTTAAATGGAAACATCTTGCTTTCAAGTAGAAGGGCTTTGGTTTTCGGTGCGGTCTGAGCGCCAGGTTCTACCAAGTATTGTTATTCCAGATGAACTTTCATCAAAGTAGATGAAAGCCTGTCCCTGGACTTCTCTATAAATTATCTGGTATGAAATCCAAACATCAACCTCCGTATAATACACAGCTGCAGTAACTCTGGGGATCATCCAGGACAATTTGCCATGCACAGACTGTATGTAGTATCTACGCTATATTTATTTCAATGTAATTTTAGCCATGTGCTCAGCTTTGGCCTCCCTACTGCACCGGTCCGGCGACGGGAGAGTCTCTGAGAACCGTGACTTGTTTCTGATGGGGAAAGGAACCAGCTCAGTGGATCTTGCCTTAAGAACCAGCTGTTTGCTAAGGGAGGACAACGGGTCCTTCGTTTCAGAGGGAATGGCACAGCTAAGAAAGAGCAAAGACCTGGAAATCACAGACGTGTTCCAGCATCAGGACCACTGCATCTGGTGGCAGATTGGGTCGTGGTCAGCCCCACCAGCCCCTGGTGCTAACGGAGCCCAATCAGCCCCAAGCACCTACTGGTTCCACCTCCCAGCCGGACAGGCAGACACGAGATTTGAGGTCTGAGCTGCAGCCCCAGAGCAAAGCCCATCATGGGCTGGCAGCAAGAGACTTGGCCGGCTCCATTCATGAATCATCTTAAAGGCAGGGCTCTCTGGTGACACAATAATTACGTGTTACAGCGCCGCTTCGTTATTATTCTCCTGCATCTGCGAGCACAGCCTGGTGCAACAGAGACATGTCTTTCTGAGAGTTTCATCAAACGAAGGGCTAAACTCAGCTGTGGTGTAACCAGCTCAGCCTCAGAGCTTGCTCCAGAGCTGAGCCCGGCTCAGGCCAGCCAAGTAGTGAGCAACGGGCTGATGAAGTCTGTCCAGACTTACGATTCGGGATGGGCTCGGCAATACTTTCTTCCTTGGGCACGGTGATGTATTGTGCTAAAGACAGATGTGTGTCTGCAGCGTTACACGTCCTGAATCTCCAGGCCATGCTCTTTCCACAGCCCCTGCCAGCCAGGCAGGCTCCCCGACAACTCCTTTTAATCGCTCGCATCCAACCAGGCAGCATCTCCTTCCTCCCGCCCGGCAGAGCGGGTAAGTTAAACACGCAGACAAATAAGAGGGGTGGGACAAGGCGCGTGGCAGGAAGGACAGAAATGAGGCCGTGCGTGGGCTCCAGATGCTGTGAGGAGGGAGCTGGGGGGAGGCACAGGCAGCTCCCCCAGCCTGGTTTTGGGAGAGCTTCTGTTAATTAGCCCTGATCATCCACCTCCCTGGGTTTGCGCTGCAGCAGCAATGGTGAGGAGCTTTTTGCTCACCCCAAGGGACAGTGCCACGCGCCCTCCCCACATTGTCCCTGACGCCCTCCGTCTTGTCCCCACGCCACCCGAAGCAGCGCAGGCTTGCAAGCTTCCTCATCTTCATGATTTATGCATCAATTTTTTTCTCTCGGCAGAGCCGGGAGGGGGAGCTCAAGCCACCCCCACCGGGGCTCCTCACCCCAGCCCTTGGCACCCACCGAGCTCCACGCCCCACACGGCTGCTCAGCATCACCCTCGACACACACGGGTGGGACATGCCGGCTCCTTCCAGTGAGGGTTCTGCTCCACAGCTCTTTGCAGACTCAGGCCTGACTCAGGAGTATTCCCACTGGCATCCCCTTGGCATGTTCCTGAGCCACAGGAGACGTGTTCCTGCGACCGAGTGATGCTCCCTAAGCAGCCCATGCCTGATGCTTGGGGGTGCCAGGACGGATCCTACCCTGTGCCAGCTGGAGACTTGACCTTTTTGCAGCAGATTTGACCCCTTTGCAGGCACTGAGCATCTCCTTTTCCTTTTCCCCAGGGGCTGCAGCAGGAGGCTGCAAACCCCTCCCCTCGCCCCCTGCTGTGGGAGGGCAAGTCCAGTCCGAGGCTTGAATGGGGTCCCTTCAAAGTAAAACCTCAATATGAAAGCCCTCACGATCTACACCTGGCTTAATTTTGATCCAAAATTGCATAAAATCCTTTCCAGTTTGCCAAAAGCTGGGTGGGTTGGGGTTCCTGAGCTGTGCTGGAGAAACAAGGTGCCCGTGCTATTTTCCTGGTCGTAGGCAAAGCCAAGGGCCCGTTTGCCCCCTCCAGCCCCTCCCATGCACCCATTAATGCTATTTTCTGCTGGGATTCATGCAGAGATTCTGCAATGGGCACCTCTCAGCTCTCTCTGCTCTGTGTGTTGCCCCAAAGGGGGTCCCAGCCCACTCCCCAACATTTCTGGTCTCTCTCCACCCCAGCATTTGGGGTTTGGGAGATGCTGGGGTTAACTACGACGTGGAGAGGTGCAGCCTCCTCCTTCAGCAGGATGAGCTCTGCTGATCCACCCCCAGAACCAACCCAGCACCACATTGCCTTCCCAGCAGCCTTCCCTTTCCCGACCTACCTTCACCAGCTGTCCCAGTTCGTAGCTCCAAGCGAGTTGTTTCAATCAGCTAATTGGTGCTAATTAATCCCAGTGGCTCCAGCAGAGCGTGAGAGACACAGCAGGGCCCCCTGTACCGCTGCCTCTGTGGACAAGCGATGGCAGCCAGGGCATGACAGCTCCTCTAAGGCTTTGCAAGAGCCTGGTTTCTCCCTATTCAGCTTATCCAGGCCTTGATGTCCCCTGCCTTGGTCACCTCCCAAGCTCTGCTCAGTTTCAAGCATCATCTCTGACGGCATCGAGGCTTCCGCTTCCATCACCAGCTCCCGGGAAAACGTGGATTTTTTTGGTTGGGAAGAGGTCATCGCTGGGTGGTTTGGGAGTTAGAGGTGGCTGCTTCTGCTGGCTAATGCCATTAGCTCTACATTAATGGCATTAACCTTGCTCACAGTTTCCAGTCCAGCTCACAGCACGTGGTCTGTCTTTAAAAGCAGAGATGACTTTTAGCAGAATATCAGAGGAGAGGCATTTTTTTACAACTCGGTATTCGCTTGTTATCAGAGCCATGGGTATTTTATGGGAAGGCTCGGCACTAAAACAAAACTCAGTAATCTTTCATCAGACTCTTGGCTGAATAATCTCCTTACAAAAAGGAAATCCTTTGTTTATTGGCAGAGTGCTTTTCTTTAAGGGGAATTGGAAGTGCGTTTTGTATTGGCCTCGAGTAGTTTTAATTCAGCAACAACAAAATAAGTTGATGCAACATGGATAATTCTGCGCCTGGGCTGTATCCTGCTGGTTTCGTTGCTGTGTAACCAGGAGACAATGAGCTAAAATGCTACTTTTTGTAAGTATTGCTTCTCTCATCTCCAGTAATGGAGATATTTATAAAATGTGAGAAAATATCTGTGTTTTGTGGCTGGGACAAGGGGGTACAAGGGTGCAAGGCCTGGTGACACAGGCCACGGCTAGCAAGGATGCTTCAGTGCCTCCTGGTACCCTGCACCCTGAATTTATTTTGAATCGGTGCCATCAGGAGGGTGGTTTGCTTGGTTGTGAGAAGAAGAAATGGGATAAAATTACACAGTTTTTATTCCCTCATCCATGACCTTGTTGCACCTGTTTGGGCCGTGGAAGTAGTGGGGCACCCAGCCGCGGGGAGTGACACGGGGGTCCTGAGTCCCCCTGTGCATCCGAGTGCCACCTCCTGTGTGGGCCACCCTTCGTTTTCCTAAAAAAAAAAATGGAACTGGCAGCTCTGGGACAAGCGTTGTCACTTGTCACTGTCTATAACTGAGGGGAAAAAAACCCAGAAAACAACCACCTCGTGCATGTGGAGGGTGCATGTGGATGGGTGCTTACGGGTGCTGTAGCGTTGGGGGGGAACAGAGGGGAAGCGAATCGCAGAATTGCTGGAAAAGACCTTTAAGACCCGAGCCTTAACCCACCACAAGTCCTCGATTAAACCTGAGCGCTGTGTCTGCCCGATTCTTAAATCCCTCCAGGGACGGGGACTCCCCCAGCCCGGCCCCCGCGGCAATGAGCAAATACGCGACCCCCCCCCTGCAGAAACCGCTCAGGTCTCAGAACCCCCTCTTTTTAAAATTTGTTTTCCTTCGCAGCGAGCTGACCTATCTCCTCCCAGTTTGCACGCGCTGCTCTTACTGGTCGCCACTGGGCGACCGAATGCGCGCAGGGAGGTCCGCGCCATCCCCCCGCGCATCACCGCTCCGGCAGGTGCCTGCCCTCCTCCCAGCGCCGGGCAGAGCAGCGGGGGTTGGCAAAGGGTTAAGAAAAATCGCTTTTTCTCCCTTCCCCCCCCCCCCCCCCCCCCCTCCTCTTTCCTTGGCCGGCCCCCCCTCTTTCCCCCCCCACGCCCCCCCCCCGCGGGAGGCGGCAGCTCCGTCACCGCGCCGCGGGCTGACATCACCGCGCCCGGCACCGAGCGGGCGGGCGGAGGGTTGCGGGCTCCGGCTCCCCCCTCGGCTGCAGCCGCCCGCTCCTCGGCGGGGAGAACAGCACCGGCCCTTCCCCTCCCCTGGCGGCCTTTTTTTCTTCTTCTTTTTTTTTTTTTAATTTTTTTTTCCCCTCCCCTTTCCGCTCATCCCCCCCCGCCCCTTTCCCCGCGGAGGTCCCGCACCCTCCCGCGACATCCCGCATGACTGTCACCAAGGTAAGGACTCCCCCCTCCCGGCCTCCGCGACCTGCCTCCCCCGCAAGGTGCTGGAGCGGAGCCTCGGCCACCGCCTCCCCCGCCCCCAGCCTCGCCTAGGTGGTTGTTTTTTCTTTATTTTATTCGGATTTGATTGTTTTCTTCCCGTCTTTCGCTCGGCCCCTCCGGCTCGCAGCCGTGCTGCATTTTTAACCCTTGGAGCGACCCGGAGAGGGGGGGACCGGGGAGGTGGGGGCGAGCATCCCCCGCGGGCGGACCCCGCTTTAAGCCGCTTTCCGTTCCGCTCGGCAGATGCTTTGCCCAGACCTCTACAGGTGGCTGCCGGCTTGTCTTGGGGGGGGAGTGGGGGGTGGAAACCTCCGGAATGGGGCTGGGGAGGGATTAAAAAGCGAGCCGGGGGGGCTGCGGGGTGGAAGGGGCTCGGCGGTGGCTGAGCAAACCCACCCCGAGCGGAGGTGCGGGGTGTGGGAGGTGATGCTGAGCAGCTGGGGTCCCCCCCAAATCTGCCTTCTTCAGCCTGGATCAGCCCTAGAGCTCGGCTTCTCTCCCCCGTTTTGCTGCGGAGGAGAAGGTCGATCTTCCCGAGGAGCATTTCCCTTTTTCTCCCCCATCTCTTGCGCTGGGGAGACGAGTTCATCACCTCCTACTCACTCCATCTCTGCTGTGGGACGGGGTGAATCTGCTGCCGGGGTGGTCCGGAGCATCCTGCGGTGAATTAGTGCGTGATACAGCAGCGTCCGGAGGAAAGGGGCCCCCTCCGGGCTGTGGGAGCCATGAGGCTTCAGCCCTGGAGAGGTCCAAGCTGGACTTGCTTGAGTCCCACCCTTCCTCCTTGCTCTACGGCCCCACCACAAAGATGTGCAGATGGGACCGAAGCTGTTGTGGTCCTTCTCCAAACCCCGAGGCGGGATGTGGCTGGGGAGGAAGGTGGTAGCCATGCTCTTTTTGCCGCCTTTCACCCCAAAGGTTGCTCTGGCAGGAGGGCACACGTGGTGGGCACACGTGTTGAGTGTGCTGGGGATGTCCAAAGAGCCTGAAGTGGTTCCAGGGTGAACTCTGGTGAACGCAGGCTCCCCAGTGAAGATGCAGCTGGGGAGGAACCGCTCTCTCCCGTCTTTGTCCTTAGCAAATAATTTGAATTTTGCCTGCTTGGCTTTTGCTGGGGCGTCACCAGCGTTTGCATTTGTTGTTGGGTATTTCCATGCTCCACAAACCCACCAGTGTCTGTGCTCAAGAAAAAGTGTCTTTCTAGTAGTTATGGGTGCTGAGAGAGGGACTGATGGACAGACCCAAAAGGTCAATTGGGTGAAAAGAACTACAAACTCACTGGTGTCAGGTGTCGCGGTTTGAAGCCAGACTGACTAATTTGTAGTGCTCATTAACAGATTTTTTTTTTTTTTTTCCTGAGCACAAATAGATTCATTCAGAGCAATGTTGAGGAAAGGCCGCGGGGCTGTAAGGGAAGCACCTTCTGCAGGATGAGGAAGGACTCTGCTGTTAATTTTGGGGGAGTGGAGGTGCAAACTGGGTGTCTGACTAAAACCAGTAAAGCCCACAGCTCCCAGTGCTGCCGGAGACAGGCGTTTACAGCATCCCTGCAACAACTGCTCCCATGCTGGGGCCACATCCCAGTTGGTGCTGGGAACAGGAGCCATGGGTAGGATTTTACAAACTTTACAAAAATATTCCTGAGCAATTCATCGTTAGGGGAAAACCCATTTGAAAATCAGGTCCGGGTGCCTAACGCGAGCCTGAGGCATGGGCAGGCACGAAAAGCTTTTCTTGGGGTGCGGAGGGAGGGCTGGGGGAAGAAAAGGAGGGGGCAGAAGTATCTGCTCTCAAGTATGTGAAACAAGCTGGTTTCATCCTTGTCCCAAGCCACCCTCTTCCCTCCCACAGGGAGAAACTCAAGGAGCCTCAGCACATCCCCACGCCTTGCTCGCTCGGGGGAGTTTTGGTACCCGGGAGAGTTTCAGCGAATTATAAATAATATGGAGAAGGAACCGACTGGAATATGAAAAAGAGCCCACGCCTCGCGGTTGGGAATCTGCCCAAACTCTGTGACACCTCCCCGGCATCATGGCATGGCATGGCATGGTGTGCAGTGCAATTTTGGGCAACGCCACGCCAGCTCTGCCTGGCCAAGGCTTTCTCCAGGCTCTCTAGTAAGATCCAGCGAGGTGGTGGCCTTCAGCTGAGAAGGAATTGTAGGGAAACTTCATCCCTGCTGCAGATCCTCTGGTCCTGCGAGGGGCTGGGGCTCTAGTTTGACCTCTGTTGTTTGCAGTATGTATAAAGAAAAGGGTCCGTGTTGAGAAGCCAAGCAAGCTTACAAAAGCAGTAAGTGAGCGGTGCTGGTGGGCTCGGGTCTCGTGGCAAACGGGGAATTCCTTGAAGGCCATGGTTTGTCGGGGCCGGGTGAGTAATTCCTCACTTTCTGCTTTGCACCAGCGAGCAGGAAGGTGTGGGGAGCCGGGGGTGTGGGACTGGAAGGGGAGGAGGGATGTGAGTCACAGGATGGAGAACAGAAGCAGGAGGAAGGAGCCCACGGCTGGGCTCTTCCAATTCATTTGCCGTCAAAAACGATCTTTAAGGGTACACGAGTGGGAATCCTGCAGTCAGGGAAAAAACAGAAAAATTTAACCTCTGAGCAGGGGTTGCACTGGGTGTCTTTCAACAGGCAGAAGTCCCTGGGTATGGCAATGATGCTTCCAGCTCCCACCCATTGCCAGAGGCTCTTTCCAAAGCTCTAAATATAATTAACGATGAGCACAAGTTAGTGGGAGCCTGGGGGCGTGTTAATTTGGGTAATACAGTTTTTAAATGACTGAAGGTTTTTTCCTACAAATGCAATTTAAAAGAGGATGCCATCTGGGAGGTCCCGTGGCGTTGCATTAGCCTGAATTATCCTATGATCTTCCTCTGGCTTTATTATGTATTAATTGACATTAGTCATTGAGCCACGCTGCCTAAATGACGGCTCAGCATCTAGGGCAAATCCTGATCCCGTGGAAAAGCTGAGAGTGGTTCAATCAATAGGAAGCTTGATTTGAAGGCGCTGGGCCATGTCATCAGGGAAAATGGCTTTGCAGAAATTAGGCTTTGGACAGCACAGCTTGACTTGATTTCTGGCGAAATAAGGGGTGAAGCCTCATCTAGGATGTTCGCTGAGAAGGAGTTTGAGGAAGCGCTCTGGTGCTTGGGAAACGGCTCCAAATAATATTCATAAAACTCATGGCAGTGGATTAGGTGCAAAGCTAACCAACGTCTCTAGAAAACAGATTAACGGGATTTATCATCGCATGGGGTTCTGCTCAGGGCTTTCAGATCAACAGAGCTCCTTTAACCCCCAACCCAGCCAGGGCTCTGCGCTGGGAAGTGGGACCAGGGGGCTGGCACCGCACTGTCACAAAGGACAGATGTTCTTCCCGATGAGAAAGAGACACGGAGGCAGCAGCGAAGGCAGACGGAGGGTGCGGGAGGAGCAGGGCTTTCTCTGCCCTAAAATCTGTATATTTTTAGTTGGGGGTTCAGCGATGCGGTGGTTGGGAGAGCCTCTGTTTGGGCTGCCCAGGCAGACGTCACTCGGAAATAAATAATGGGGCAAAACGTGTTCCCGAGACGGGTGCAAGGAAGGTTTGGAGGGGTGGTGGCTCTTCTGGAGGAGCTGCTTGGTGGCACGTGACGGGTGGAGATCATGTAATGGTGCGTGGTGGGACAGCTGGGAGAGGGTAAGGAGGTCACATCGCTTCCCAGGATGGAACAAGGCGGTCACTGCTGAATTGTTAATCGAGTACAGAACGAGTCCCCTTGTCTGCAGCACCGTGGATGTTCGCTAATCTTTAGCTTTGGTGGGATTTCTGGGGGTTGGGAACGAGCATAACTGGCCGCTTTGAGGCTAAAAATGGAAGCTCCCCCGTTTCAAGAAGTATCGCTCTCATCAAAGGCAACTTGTCTGGCCCGCGGCTTTTTAATGAGTTTTAATTGAGATTCAATGCAGCATTAATCTGGCGCTTTAACATGGCCCGTCTGTGGCCGGCAGGCTCGCTGGGTGCTGTAATTCATACCCTGCAAATGCAACGTGGGGTCGCCCTACCCCCCCCGGCCCGTTGCTTCTTCTTTTCATGGAAATTTTATCAAATGATGAATAGTGCAATTCATTACCCAGCTAGAAGAGAGCTCGAAGGACTCGAATCCTGGATTCCTATCTCCCGAGTCAGTGTGTAATTACCCGAATCTGGCAGCCGGCAATATCTACGTGACGGAGCCAGCTGCTAAAAGTCCCCCCACAAATCTGTGAATCCCATCGTTCCCGAGCTTGGAGGGGGACCGGTGCCAAGCTCAGCTCCCAGAAATCCCGCGCTCCCTTTGTTCGTCGCAAAGCTGTTGGCAGAGCCCCCTCGCTGCGGCTCTCCGGCCGGAGTCGGGCTGCAGAGCCTCGAGCACCAGCCTGAACAAAACAACCCGGGGAGAGGCTGTGCCAGGGCAGCTCCGGAGCAGCTGAGGTGTTGCCTGCGTTGCAGAAATCGAGATAAACCCTTCAGACCTGAGCCCAAATTGGGGTCCTGCTGCAGCGTGTGGCTGCTGAGCCTGGCAGAGACACCACGCAATAGGAAAACCGAGCGGGGCAGGGTGGCAGCCACCTTGCTGCACCAAAAATGAGGCTTTCCAACCTGTTGGTCGCATAAAAGCATGGCTCAGGGAGCTCCTGCTCAGCACCAGGATGGGTATGGGTGCCTGCAAGCTGCCATGGGCTGCTCTCCCCATCCGGGTGTCTCCATCCACTCACCGGGGTGCAGACCTGGATTTTCCCTCTCTCGGAGCTGTCGATCACCCGCTGTGCCAATCCCTCAAACAAGCTGTTGGGCTTCATGGAAAAATCTTCACCCATCTCCTATGCCGGAGGGTGGGGAAGAGCCGCGCTCCAGCCAAAAAGCCCCAGGGGAAGCTGCTGGGAGCAACCTGGGGAGGTGCACGTGCCTGTTTTGGGGACAGGGGGGTGCTGGGACCAGGCACCACTATCACAGAGTTAATGCTGTTTGGTTTCGGGAATAGGAAGGACCTAAAAGGCTGGTTCTTGGGGTTTTAGGGCTGCTGAGGGTGTTGACAAACTGCAAGCCGTCAGTGATGGATGAGGGTCCCTTTGCAGCCGTGGCCGTCCCTTCGGCCAGCCCAGCCCTGGCATCCCTGCTCTCCTCCTGTACAATAGCTGCTATAAATTCCCTGGGGAATAATGACCTCTCTGTCTGAGCAGGGGACCATCCCTGCACACCCCCGCCTCGTGATGGGAACGGGGTGGCCACATCCTGACCCGTCCGTGCGTGTTGGTACCCAGCGTGTTTTGCACTCGGCGTGTCCGGAGCGCGCGTGGTCGAGCCGAAATCTGGGCTCTGGCAGCGGCGCTGCGGTAACCGAAGGGTTTCCCTTTCTTCCAGGGTGGAGGAGGAGCGCCCACGGTTGCCTGAGCCCCTCGACCATTGTTCCTGGGTGTCAGGACGAGCCCGCGGAGCAGAGCAGGGCAGGTGAGGACCCTGCGTTACGCCCGCAACGCCGACAGACCCCGGGGTGGCCCCGGGTGGGGATGGAAACAGCCTGGGGACACGGTGCCGTGCCCAAGGTGGGGCTCTGCCACCAGCAGCCCCTCTCACCCATCCCCAGTCCTCTGCAGAGAGCTGGGCGAGTGGCTGTGTGGTCAGAAAAGTGGGGTTTTTTGCTCAGAAAAGTGGGTTTTACTATCAAGAGGAGCACGGCATCTCTCCTCCCCGCTGCCAAATTTGACCCTGTACCCCAAAGAAGCTCAGGGAGCATCCCGAGCGAGGAAAAATAGGGAAGAGGCGAGGTTTGAGGCGAGGGAGTGGGCACGGTGGGAGGAATATCGCAACCATTCCCCCCCGCAAGCTCGCCAGAGCTCTTCTTTGTGCCTGAATAAAAATTCTCACTCCTGTGGATGGTTTCCCTTTCCTGGGAGCTGGCACACAAGGAAGGGCTTGTCCCGGGTTGGGGCGGGGGGTCCCTGCCTCCTGCATCCCCGCCCGACCATCCCCTTGACCTTCATCCACCCAGGCTCTGGCACTTCCTCGCACTGGCCAGGAAACGGGTTTCTGGAGCCTGAAGTATTTGGAAGATAGTGTTTGTTTTTCTTTCTTCTTTTTTTTTTTTCTTCTTTCTTCTTCTCTTTTGGAAAAACGTTTGCCCCCAACTGGGATAAACCTCCAGAAAAAAAAAAATCCTTGTGGTTTTGTAAACTGTCCAGCGGCTGGGACGGGAAAAAAGCCTGGGCTGGGGGGTGCTGCCCCGTACCCCAGGGATCACCCCAGGGTGCTCATTCCTGGGGAACATTTTGAGCTCTTTTGGGGTGGAAAACAACAAGTGAGGGAGAAGTGTCTGAGCCGCTCAGCCGTGCGCTATCTCCCTGCTTTAGAAAAGCCCCGTTTGCCAGGATAAATAAGTTTCTATGGTTCACGTCCCGTACAAAGCTGGGGCTTAGTAAGGATTTTTTTTTTTTTCCCAGGCTGTCACAAAAGTAGAAATGTTAGTGCTCCCAGCAGTCCTTTTTGCCCCATTTTTTTTTTTAGCCTCACCCACCCATAGCATCTTCCCCAGTGGGTTCTTACCCGTGGGTTCTGGCAGCTGTCTGTGTCCCCACCGTCCCCCAGCCCTTTAATACCCGGCCGTGTGGCTTTTCACCTTTTTCCAACTGATAAACAGGTGAGTTTAGGAGGGGTTGGATTTCTGGCGCCTTCCCACCGGAGGCGTTCTCTTGCTGTACAAGCATCCCCACTTATTCTGCTTAAAACTGCTGGATAAAAAAAAAAACCTCAAGTCTCTTGACTCATTCTTGATGACGTGCGGTGTGAAATCAGGCTCATGGAGTGGCTCAGTTACCCGCGCGTATAAAAAGAGACTTTTTCATTTCCCTTCCTTTCTCTGAGCTTCCTCAAAACCTCTCCAGTTGAGAAAAAAGCGTGTGATATTTTTACCCACGAGGAAACGTCATTCCAGGAAGCTGGAGAGCTTGTGGTCAGCGACCCCGGGGGCAGAAACTCTTTGTGCTCCGTCGGGATGTTTCCCCCTCCGGCTTCGCGGGGCGGGAAGGAGTCGGGAAACAGAGTGGGAGGAAAATTGCGCTCGTTGACAGAATTCATTGACGAGCGTGAGATTTGTGTTTCTTCTCAGCGCGTGGGCCCGGGAGAGGTTTGCTTTGCCTCCCTCGGAAGGTTTCTTGGGAGGGGGAAAAATGATCCAAAATGGGAGGGGGGATGGTTTTTTGCATCATTCCCCGGTGTCCCGGGACATCCGTGGGACCATGGGAAGTGCTGGAGGAGGGTGGGAAGCAGCACCGTGGTCCGGGAGGGATGGGGACTGGTGGTGACAGCCTGGCCCCGTGGCCAGGAGACATCTGGCCTCGCTCGGTGCTTTTCTCCCAGCGGCTTGGGAAGAGGAGAGGCTCTTCCCAGGCAGTCAAGGGTCTCTAGAAAGAAGAAATCGTTGCACGGTTGAGCTCCAGGGAAATCCCAGTCGCTTCCTTCCAGACTGGAAAAACAACTCAGCTGGCAGATAGCGCTTCAGGAATGTTCATCTCTCTTTTTGTCCTTTGTTTAGACCGTGTTAATGGGATTAATCCTTAATATTTGTAAAGTCAGGCTGCTGCTTTCTGCAACGCGGATGGACACGGGGCTCTCTTTCTCTCTTCTCCTTGCCTGCGCACTAAGGACAAGTGGCTTTCCCGAAGTGAACCCTACCTGCCAAAAATCCCATCTTGCCTCTCGCCCCAGGCTCTGGGGTCACTTTTGGGGGGCTGGGGTGCACCCACCACCCCAAGGAGTGCAGAAGCAGAGATCTCCCTGGCTTATGGCAGCTCAGCCCCACTTTAGGGGGACAGCTCTGTGGTGGGAGAGGGTCTCAGCCCCTTGGGAGCTCTGGCAGGGCATTTTCCCAGTGCTAATATCATCGCAGCCTCATACATCCAACCACAGCATCATTCCTGGGTGCTCGTCCCAGCTGCTACAGAGCACCCGCCGAGGTGCTGAGGGGGCTGACACGGGGTGAAGCCAATGCAGGGACCTCTGGATTTGCACCACAACCTTGGAAACCACCTTTTGGGGCATCCCAAAGCACCACTGTCCCCGGTCCCCCTTGGCTGGGGCTGTGGGCTTGGTGTCAAGCTCAGCCCTGGAGGGACAGAGTGGATGGGAACGTGGTGGCCCTTTTTATAGGAATGTGCCCTTTTCTTGAGGCCCCCGCTCAGAGCGTTTATTCCGGTGTTTATCAGAGCCCAAAGGTGTTTTCTGTGGTTGGAGCAGCGCGCTCAGCTTGCCTCTGCCGCTCCGGCCCTTGGTGCCATCGCCCAGATGCATAAATAAGGAGAAGACAAGGAACTTGTCTGGTTACGGTGGGATTTGCATCTCCAAAGTGTTGTCAGGAGGAGGCTGAAGGGCTCTCCCATCCTCCGTGGTGTGTAAAGTGCTGATGGGGACGAGGGAGATGGGGTGCAAACACACAGATGCTGTCTTGGAGTCGTACCTACCGAGCCATCCAACCCATACGAGCTGGATGGAGCCTTCATGGGGAGCTTTATTCTTCATTATCGACGTGCTTGTTCTGTGACGGGATGCACAGTTTTGCCTGTCTCGTGAATACCCATGATCTGCTTTTCAGTGGTCAATATATAACCCTGAACCGCCCTCATACAACTCTCAAACCCCTTCTTCCCCTCTGGCCCCTCTCTCAGGCTGGCAGGACGTGGTTTCAGGGCTCTGATTGTCATCGCTGCGTGTTGTCAGCTCGGTGGGGGTCTGAGGGACTCTGGCTGATATCCCAGATGCCTGGGGATGCTCCTCGGGGGGGGACACGGGCTGGGAACACCCCAACAAGCTGCTGGATTTCATGCAAGCCACCTTTTTTCGAAGGTCAAGCAAGGTTTTTTTTTTGCGGAGGAGCACAAATTCCAAAGCCGAAGCCTTTGAAACGGCACCCTTTTAAAGGTTTGCTCTGTGGCAATGCGCAAAATGGCTTTTCCCCGCAGCTGAGTGCAACTTAACCCCAATTCTGGTGCTTGCAGAAACCGGTTGCTTGGAAAATATCCAGAAAAACAAAAAGGTGGTGGAAAAAAGAAGTGTTCCCCCTTCCATATTTCCCCAAGGAAGGGGCTGTCCGGGGACGGCTGCTCGGAGCAGCCCCTCACCGGCCGTGTCAGGCTGTGCCCATGTGGGGTTTGGGTTCAGGTCGTGTTTTTTTGGGTCTGGGTCATGTTTTTTTTGGGGGTAGCTCTGAGCAAGCAGCTGACCTGGGTGCATGAGTAGATGTGGCTGTTGATCCCGGGGGTTCTGGACACATTAATTGTGCATGAGTCAGGTAATGTGCCGAGCACGTAAACGCTTCCATTTGCTACCGGTCCCAGGAGCAAAAAAACTCCTCGCGCTGAAATTACTTTGTTCGAGGGAATTACTTTGTTCTCTAGAAGAAAGTAGGCGGCGATGCGTAATCATCCTCCAGCGGAGCTGGCCGGTCATGGGGAGGGGGAGTCGGGATGGGCAGATCTGTGTGACGGGGGCTGGGGGGTTGCTCAGCGATGCTCCCGAAAAATCACCGGGCGATGGGATCCTGCCCGCGGCGGCGGCGCGGAGCAGCAGGGCAGGGTTGGTGTGTTGGACCTCAGCCTCCCGGGATGGTGAATTGAATGTTTTTGCTTTCCCTCTCTGCACAGAGCTCTTGTCGAGTCAATGAGAGACCTCCACAAGTCTAGCGTGCTGGGAAGCAAGCACGGCAGCCTGGTGAGTGTCCGGCGCAGGGCATTTTAATAAGGCTGGGACAGAGAGATGCATAGAAACAGCAGCTGAGCCTGAGCAAAGCCAAGAGCCCAGCTTGGCTGGCTCTGCTCTGGCACAAAAAAGAAACCACTCCATTTACACCGGAGTTTCTTAGCCCCGTCTGCTTTTAAGAGGAGCTCGAGCTGCGAACGCGCGCCCGGGTGACCCGGCTGATGGCTCGATCCCGCGGCGACGCTGAATCTGGACTCGGGGACAGGTTTTTTTGGGGGCTGAGCGATGCCTGCACACTTGGAACATGTGTTGCTCTCCGCGGCGGGATTGTTATTGAAATGAAGAACGGGATGTGCCTAAATGTTAAATCTTACCGAGCCTCGTTAGCATGAAAGCCATTAATGTGAACAAAAGCCGTTTTCAAGGTTGAATTGAGAAGCATCAGAGCATTAGAGTGCCGGAGAGATTAAAATCAGCATTTGTTTGGCTCTAATCTAACGTGCATGGAACAATAAGCATTTGATGACTAATTTTGGCAATGCCGGGTGTCTTATCAAAATATAGCTGTTTAATTTCAAGCGGTTCGCTGTGGTTTAGGCTCATCCCAGCCCGTAGCCAATACGTGCCGTGTCCTATGGGAAGGGGTTTAATCCCCCTTTGGCTCCTCAAACCCCCAGTGCTGGTGCTTGCCGGGTGTGGGGGAGCATCGGGACCGGAGAGGAACTTTGGGGGTGATTTTTCTGTGCTGGAAAGCACACGGCTGCATGCTCAGGAGCTGGTGGCAGTGGCTTTTTTTCCTTTAAACTGAGCTATTTTGGTGGGTTTTCCCTGGGGTGAGGGGAGGGGGAATCGGGCAGCCCCGTGCTTTGCTTTTTTGGTTAAGAACTGCTGAAAAGCAGCTCTTGTTTTTCGCCCGGTGCCACTTCGTTGCCTTAATGTGGCCGATCAATACTTGAAATGTCAAACTCCAGCGCTCGCTGACCTCTCTGATGGAAAATAACTCCTGCCCAGCGGCTGCCAGGGCTGTGCAGGCAGAGGAGAAACAAAAAAATAACCCCTGTAAGGCGGGCACAGGGGCAATAGGGGAGTGGGTTTGGGTTGTCGTTGGTTTTCTTCGTGCAAAACCACGCCTTGACTTTAGTGGGAAAACCCAACGGGGGAATGCTCTGCCCCCAGAACCTCTGCCTGTGCAGGGAGGAGGCAAAAAAAAAAAAGGAATAAATGTGATTTTGGGAAGGCACCGTCCCCTGGAGTGCCGCAAAACCCTTCCTGAAAGCCCCAGATTTTCTAGGCAAACAAAGAGTTTCCTCTTCCCCACCCACTTTTTCATGCAAATATCTTTTTCTTGCTAGTCAACCATAACTCTGCTGCTTGACCGTGGGCAAAACACCAAGTCGGGGGGCAACGGTCAAAGCGCACCATTAAAAAAACTCTCTGAAGCCATGGGAGATGCTGTGTGCCATCACGGGGCAGCCCAAAGGGCTGCTGGAGGTGCCACAGCCCCTTTGTCACCCTCTCTGGGCTGGGAGTGGGCACAGTGCAAAGGAGAAAGTGCTGGGGACGCGGAGGCAGAGGTATCGGCACAGCTGCTTCACGCAGGTGGAAGCAGAAATTAATTTCTCTGAAAGCTTTTCCTGATGGAGGCAGATTAAACCTGGCTATATATAGGATATACAGATTTTTTTGAGGGATTACGGTCCACCGTGCTGCGTAACTGCCTATCGCAGCGCTCGGGGCTCTCTGCGCAAGCTCTCCCTCCCGGCTGCTGTTGCCAAGACTCCCGATGCTTGAAAAGATGCATTTTAAAAATAAACACATTGAGACAAGAGCCGCGTCCTGCTGCTGCTGGTAGGCGAGGGCCGGGGCTGCCAGCAGATCTGAAAAGCCTCCAACGAAGGGCTGGGCTTCTGCTTCTTGGTCCCTTTTCCTTTTTCTTTTTGATTTTTTCCAGGCGAAGGGCAGTGCTGTTCTCAGGGGGATGCGGGCAGAGCTGGTCCCTGGTGGGGGTGGGTGTTCATCATCCTCTCTTCCCGGCTGGTGGGGGCTGCGGGGCAGTCCTACATCCTAGCGAAAAACCCACAAAGTTGCTTGGGTTTTGGTTTTTTTTCACCCAGTTGCTTCTGAAGCTGCTCTCTGCCGTAAAACTGAGCGGTGGCCCAAAACACCTGCATAAAAGCTTATTTCCCCCTCTCCCCGTCCGCCTGCAAGAAGCAGGAGCTCGTGGGGTTGCTCTGCTCCTCAGCTTGGGGAGCTCAGGTGGGTGCTTGCTCAGGATACGTGATGCAGTATTGCTCTGCTCTGCTGAGACCCCGTGGAGAAGCACGCATGAACTCCGGGATGGTGGAAAACAAAATTCCCTTTCTTGCAAGCAGGCACACATATTTATATTTATTAGCACCAAGCACTATCTGTGGGTTACAAACAGGAGACCTGACTATGCAGCCAGGGTTGCTATTAGCTCATGTGCTCCTTCCATCACTCTCTTATCACACAGGGAGAACAGACTTTCCCGGGTCTGTTTTGATCACACTCTCCCGTTCACTCCCATGAACATCTGGTGCGGAAGAAGCGTCTTATCTGTTCATTCTCACGGACAAACTCCCAACATGAGCTGTACTCAGCTGCTCAGGGTCTCTTTTCGTAATTAGCAAGCAAGAGTTATGCACTTGTTTAGAGAAGAGCTCAAGGACGAAAGTCTTAACTCTGCAACGCAGTGCTGCCAGCACAGCCAACTGAAATGTAGGGTATCCACAAGACCCCACCTCCAATGCTGCACCCAGTTCTGGTGCCCCCACCGTGAGAGGGACGTGAATCTGTTGGAGCGTGTTCAGAGGAGGCCACAAAGATGATCCAGGGGCTGGAGCAGCTCTGCTGCGAGGACAGGCTGAGGGAGTTGGGGTTGTTCAGTCTTGAAAAGAGAAGACTTCGGGGGGACCTAAGAGCTGCCTTCCAGTACCTGAAGGGATCCTACAGGAAGGCTGGGGATGGACTTTTGACAAGAGTGTCCACTGATAGGACAAGGGGAAATGGGTTTAAGTTAAAGGAGAATAGATTTAGATTAGATCTTAGGAAGAAATTCTTCAGTGCAAGGGTGGCAAGACTCTGGAACAGATTGCCCAGAGAGGTTGTGGATGCTTGGAGCAACCTGGGCTCATTAAGGGCATCCCTGCCCAGGGCAGGAGGGTTGGATTAGATGAGCTCAAAGGTCCCTTCCAACCTAGGACATTCTCTGATTCTATGATTTTCCCGGGATAGACAGGGAAAAAAGGAGAAGTCAGCTCTCTGCAACCTCCACGCAGGGACCAGCCCGCACTCCTGGAGAGGAAAATTTGCTCATCCCTTCCCTGGTTCCCTCCTCAGCATCGCCTGCAAACACCGGGCTCCTCGCGTGTAATATTGGCCCCCACCTCCAGGTCTGTGTGTTTTCCTGTGCTTCAGAGGAGCAGCTCCAAAACTGACGCGATGACACACAGAAAACAACCCAGAATGGAGAAGAACGAAAGATTCAATGAGATTTTTTGCTCCTTCGGTGGAAGAATATTTTATTTTTTTCTTTGCTCCTTCAATGAGAACTGGGGTTGTATTTTTTTGCGGAGCAAGGGCTGTGTCCCCCCTGCCCCCACCAGCCCGTGGCAGATATCGCTTCTCCGGTTATGAAACCTCAATGAGCCGCTTTGTTCTTTTTGTTCGGCGAGGAGGAGCGGGACGGCAGCGCTGCCCGGGGCTGCTGGGGGGAGCAGGGGAAGGAGAAGAAGGGGAAAAAGATGCTCCACGCTGTATCCCTGCACTGGGCTTCCCAGTTTTCTGCTCTACAACGGAGATTTCCACCTTCCAGTTTGGGATTTTGGGCTCCGCTCTTCCCCTCAACCACTTAAATCAGTAAAACGTTGCAATGAGCCTTAAAAATGCTGGAGTGGAGAATTTCTGCTGCTGCTGCTGCTCGTTCCGTGAGGTCGGCGTTGATGGTGAACGTCGTGATTGGGGATGTGATTTATTTTATTGGCTCTCTTCAAAGTGCTTTGCAGTAATCTCGGGGGTTTTCTTTTCTCATTTAAGTTCTGCTCAACCTAAAACAAGGGAGGGGTTTTGTAAGGAAAGAAGTAAAAATCCAAGTCCAAGAATAACGCAGAGCTAGAACAAACCTTGGAAATGGTGGCACGTTAGTCCGGGTCTGGAGGTGGATGGAAATGACTCCAATAAATCAATAAGATTTTTTTTAGTGCCTCTGAGCCACTGAGAGTGAGGCGATGGAAAAACAAAAGCGCCCGTTACGTGTCAGCAGAATGTAGAGAATTACTCAAAAAGCGAGTTTCGTAAAGAATTACACGTTGTAGGGATGTGTCAGCATCACCTGCGAAATGCTGGGGGCCGGAAGGGAACGCTGAGCTGGGCTCCAAAGCATCCCCCTTCCTCTTCATCCCCTCCTCGGCTTCAAAAGCCTTCACTGGCTCAGCCGGGGAAGAGGATGTTTGTCCAGCGGGTCCCCTCCGAGCCCGGAAACCCCGGGGGAGCGCCGGGCACACGGAGGGGAAAACAAATAAATAAATAACACAGCTATTTCCCATCTGAAACTATGCCCCTGCCCTGGATTGCAGAGACTGTGGGAGAAGAGATTTGCGTCCTCCTGGCTAGAAAATTCAACCTGTTTGCCACAGTTTTCCATCATAAAATGGTGAGGTTTGGAGAATCGTGTATTTTGCTGAGAAGAATGACCCCATATCCATGTGCAACCTGCTGGCAGCCGCACAAGGGTGCTGCATCACCCTTTACATGTTGGTTTTCCATGGAATGTTTTCCTCCTGGCACCCCCAATGTCCCTTGGTGGCCTCACACGTGGGTTTGTCTTCATGTCCAGATCCTTTGGGAACAGTCGGGCACTGGGGAAGTCTTTGGGGATCAGAGATGTGGTGTCCCCAGGGCGCTGCCACAACAGAAAGCAAAGGGCTCCCGCTGCTTTCCCCATGCCCTGCGTGCTTGGAAGCCCCGTGAGATGACACCAGCTTCAAAGAGAAGATTTGAGTACGTGTAGTGAAGAAAAACAAATGGAAGAATGAATAATAACCGGCAAAATAAAGCCGCCGTCTGCTTGGAAGCTTTTTATCGATCCAGATCCGAAATGAGAACACCCCCATGAGACAACACAACGGGAAACTGGTGCTTTTTTGTCTCAGATGGTAAATATTTGTCGGGGGGTTTTTTTGTAGGCAATGCCTCCTGCAGCAAAATAGGCTCCAAAAGGGGTTTGGGTAGTCCAGGGTGGGCAGATCCCACGGGAGCACCTCCACGTGCCAGACCCAGAGGTGTGACCAGCACCGCGGAGCGAGGCGCTGCCTTCCCCGGGACGGTTTCCAAGCGGAGAACACGACCTCTGCCAAAAACCATCTGCTGAAGGACCGGACGCGAAGGGGATGTTTTGAAAGTGGACTTTTCCTGCCCGCCCGTCTCTCGAGCAGCTTGTGCAAACGCCGGCGGGAGCCACCAGCTCCGGAGCCGGGCGAAGGATGCCAAACTTTTTCTTTTCCAACCCAAAATCGATGCAAAACTGTCCCGTCAGCTCTTTTCCCCGCTCCTCCTACGCCACAGCACCCTCTCCATCCGCAGCCAGAGGGCCTGGGACCCCCATGAAACCGGCCCCAGATCCCCGGCTGTCCCACGCGGCGTGGGAGCTATTTCTGGCACGGGAAAACCTCCGTCGGCTGCCAAAATCCAGAAATCTGCAGGAAAGAGCCCGACTGGGAGCCTCCTGCCGCACAATGATGGCTCTGGGCAGCCCTAAAACCCTTGCCAGGGATTTTGCCGGCGTTTCCGCGCCGTCTGCATCCCCGGGGCGACGTGACGCCGTTTACAGGAAATACTGAGGGAGCTTAAAGGAGAGAAACTCTGGATTCCTCCAGCGAAACGGGCACTTGAGCTTATTGCTTCCTCCCGGCGTGGCGGGGGCTGCGTGGAGACTTGCCCAGTTTTTGGTGAAAGAATAAAGCGAGGAGGGCTGGGGAAAAAAAAAAAAAAAAAAAGAAAAAAGAAAGAGATGTGAAAAAGCTGAAGTCCTGGAGCATCGCCCTCGTGTCTTGGGGACTGCGGCGGGTCGGGAGCCTCCGTAGGACCCGCGGGAGGATCCATGTTAAGGGTAAAAACACAACTCGGGGTGGCTTGGAGCTCGTTTGTGCCGGCGCTTCGTTTGGCCGCGACTCCTTAAGCTGAATTGCTGGATGCAGAAAATATTGGGAACCCTTTTTCTGCTCCGTGAAGGGTTTCCACAGGAGGGTTTTCTCCTGCGTGGGGGATACGCCACGAGGCAGCTGAAAAGTTTAGTGGGTGAAGGGTTGAGCAAACGGCCATTTTTGGTAGAATTTGGGGCGTTATGGTTTATTTTTTTTGCAATAGGTCCAGAGCAGAGATGGCAGGAATGAGAGCGAAGTGCTGGGATCACAGAGCAAATCGAGAGCTTAAAAAATACCGCCGTGCATTTTCGTGCTTTTTCTAACATGAAAAAAAAATTCAGTTTCATGGTGAAAACTCATCTGTTCGGACAAAGGGAAACGTAAGATTTAGTGAAGCTCCTGAAAGCCGCTCCTGGGGCTGCGGTCGAGCTGTTTGTCCTTGCCCTGCCTGGCTCCGTCTGCTTGGGTAGGTTTGGCAAAGACTCACAGCGCTCTGCTGGATGTGTGTCTGCATTTTTCCAGAGCGGAAACCTTTCCAAAAACCATCTCTCCGCTCTGGTTCCGGGTTAAATCCTCGAGGATCCGTGTCCTTTTTCCCTGCAGCCTGGGGATTGCCGACGGCGCTGCCCTGCATCCTCAGGAGGATGCTCCCAGCCTATGGGAGTGGAAAACCGAGCTGGGATTTGGGGTGAGGTGGGTGGATACGGGGGGTGAAGGCAGCACAGTGGGATCCTCATGTTTCCTGCGGGCAGGGTGTCGGATCCTGCGAGGAATCCAGGGCTCTGCTTTCACAAAGTCACTGCAACGTGTCACTTGACGTCAGAACTATGTTGCACGGAGCGGGATCGTTGCCCTCTGCTGCTCCTCGCTCTGCTTTTTGCTCCGTAGTGCTGAGTGGAGGCGATGAGCTCATTCATACGAGCTGGAGACGGAAACGCTGCTGTTTCCAGTCTCAGACTGTTGCCCTTTCCTCTCGGGGAGATGCTGCTCTGACACGCCGCGCTCCCAGCCGTGTGCCTGTGGCGTTGAGTTTGGGGAGAAGCAGGGACTTGGGTTTCTTTAGGATTGTTTCTTTAGGATTGGAACAGCCGCTGGAATATTTCCCTGGTGCCGCCCGTCCCTGAGAGCTGCTCTCAGCAGGTGACCTGGCATTTAAGCTCACATTTTTGTCAGTAGGTGCTGGTTGTGAAGATAACAGAGTCCTCAGGCATGCAAATACCGTGTTTCCAGATGAAGCTGGGTCTTTGCGTTGCTCTAAGGTGGCTCAGGTGCTTATGCTCTTCTCAAAACTGCCTTAAATCTTTAGTGAGGACCAGCCAGAGCGTTTCCATGGATGTGGCTGCAGTGCTTAGACTTGCTCTGGGGAAGCCAGATGACCCCGTGGGTCCTTGGGATCAGTTGCCGGGATCCCTGGAAGCATCTCGCCCCCGGCTCTGCGTTAGCCCACGCGGGGACACCCGTGCAAAATCAGCCGAGGCAGCCGAACACAACGTGCACCAGCTCTGCGATGCTCGCTCCTCGCCTAAGTGCTCTTACCCTGCCCCGACGCGTGCTTCCTTGCAGCCCAGACCAATCCTTTTCCAAGTCATCGCGTTAAAAGCCTTAATTCATTTGTCATGTGCGCATGAAGTAGGAGTGCTGCACGCTCTAGATAAGCAGTCTGTGCTGAAAAGGAGATTGGCTTAAATTTTGCAACAGCGGAGAGCCTTTTAATGCCTTTTGTCAGTCGTGCCTTGCACCGGGGAGGCGTCTTATATATTTTTCAAGGGTGTTACGTTCGCAGACCTCGGCTGCCCCGATGCTGCCGTGCCTCGCCGGGCAAAACCCCTATTGCGGCGCGTGTTTGGAACAGGAAAGCAAGTGGGGAACGGCCTGGGGTCGGGTATTTTCGGGAGGTTAATCCCTCTGCCTTGGCCCCGCAGATGTCATGGCGCCCGCAGTACCGCAGCTCCAAGTTTCGGAACGTCTACGGGAAGGTGGCGAGCCGGGAGCACTGCTTCGACGGCATCCCCATCACCAAGAACGTCCACGACAACCACTTCTGCGCCGTCAACGCCCGCTTCCTCGCCATCGTGACGGAGAGCGCGGGCGGGGGCTCCTTCCTCGTCATCCCCCTCGAGCAGGTAAGAGGTTTCAGCCCCCGTGGAGGGGACCCCGATCGGGAGACGGTCCCCGAGTGGTGGATGTGTGGATGCGAGCTCCACCTCTGCTGTCCTTCCCGGGGGAAGGGAGGATTTACGGCTGCTGTAGTGAATCGGTTTTGTTGGTTGGTTGTTGTTTTTTTTCTTTCGAAAGGGAATGAAACATTTGTTTAAAGCATCTCTTTGCTCCGGCGGGTTTGGCGTCCCTAAGGGGGCAGGTGGCAGCATCAAGAATTGTGACCGATCCTCTGCGATAGGTGGGAGTTATGGAAACCAGCAGCACAGCTCCGTGCTAAAGAAACGTTAAAGCAGTTGTTACTAAGGCAAGGAAAGGGAGACAGAAAGGGGGTGTGTGGAGATGGAATTTGGAAAAAGCTGGAAAGAGCCCGTCTCCACGCTGCCCCTTTGTGGTGTCGGAGGCCACTGGGGTTTGCAACCCTGGGATTTCACCAATGCAGCTCCCAGCAAGCAGGGGAGTCCCCACGGAGCGGGTGGCAGGTCCTGTCCCTTTTTTTCAGCTCGTCCGTATCACCTCAACCTTCAAATTTCGCACCCTGGACACCCTGAGAGGGAGAGCACGGCTGCGCGCCCCGTTTTCCCGTGGCAAAACCCGAGGGGTTTGGCTTTGCACGTTGCAGCTCTGCTCACGCAAGATTTCTTTTTGAAGAATCTTGCCCCGTACAAGCCGGGCTGTGCAGAGGGCTCCGGGCTCCGCTTTGCAGCCGCACCCATCTGAAGCAGCTTTGCCCCGGAGAAGCGGCACGTCGGCACCTCTGCGTCCTGTTTGCAGCAGGAATCCTTGCTCTGTGCTCTCGCTTCGCCAGCCGAGGCTTCCCCCGGGTGCCCACGTGAACCCACGCGTCTCTCGCTCACGCGGTTTTAGGCTCGATTCAGCTGATGCTTCAGAAGCTGCCCCGCAGCACCGCGGCGATGGCTCCTGGCCAAGCGGCAGACGCGGAGCTGCTCCTCTTCGGAGGACAAAACGGGCGGCAGCGACCTTGAACGTGGAATGACTCCGCTTTGCTTTGCTTCGCTGCCGAAATTTGAGTGTGGGGCACCATGGATGTACTGATGCTGCTGCTCTGCCACCTGTAGAGCAGCAACTCCAAGGTGGTACCAACCATCGCATCCCCAGGCAGCCTGCCCTCACCCCACGGCTCTTGGGCTGCGGGAGGGGACACAAGAGCTCCTGGTTGCTCCTTCTCGGGAGCATTTTTGACATCGGAGGAGCTGCACTCGCTCCTCTTAAGGAACTTGAAGATGCGCCACTTGAAGATGCTCTCGCATGGGGAGAAGGTGGTTGTCTGTCAGGCTCCCGGGCAGCAAAATCTCCGTGCTGGGATTCCCAGTCGGGGTGGGAAGAGCCGGCGGAGGTGGGATGGAGGAGTGATCCCCTCCTCACGCCGTCTCCCCACGCCCTGGCATTCCCCTTTAAAGTGTTTTCCTCACGTGACGTCCGCGTCTCTGCTGAATTTTTTTGTCTCGGATTTCTGGAGTGGAGTCAGCTACAGATGGGAGAAATTATAATCAGCGTTTTAATTGCGGCTCACAGCTTGACTCTAATTAATATGGAAAAAAACGGGAGCTTTGTCTGAGCGCTCCAGCCCCATCCCTGCCTCCCTCCCCGTGCTGGGAAGAGGACGCCCGTCCGCACACCACCGGCCCGTGGTCCTAAATCCTGAGATAATAACCCAGTATTGACAGCAAATTACCTTTTTTCTCTCTGGGTCCCAGTGGGATAAGAGCAGAGGGAGCGCGATGCCGTTTGCAACCTGTTCCGAAGGGATCGTCAGCCCCACGTGGAGATCCCGGCGATATTGCACCGGATAATTCCCAGCCGGAGCGGAGCTTGGCACTCCGTGTCAAGTGCCTGCACACGCCTTTGTACGAGCTAATAATTTCATTATTATTTCTTTTAAAAGAGGGACTGATTAGCTCATTAAGAGTAAACTAATTTTCTTTGGAAATCAGCAGCCCTCTAATTAGTTGGCACCCATATTTAGCCGAACATAATGGAGGTAACCTAGATACTGCAGATCTACTCAGGATTTGATTTGCTGCCATCGTTGATTTTATTATTTTATTTTTTTTTTTAACATTCCTGCCCTCTGTTCCGCTCGGAAACGTCCACCAGCAACCCCTCTGCTTTACGCTTCGAGCGACGATGCATTTGCATACGGTGGGCCATATGTCCCTCGTCGGAAAAGCTGGTTCCTCGCGCGTTCGCGTCGCGCTCGAGGGGACGTGGAAGCGCTTCTGCGAGGCTGCAGGGGTTGGGAAGACGGAGCGTGGCTGTGTTCTGCTCCCCCATCCTCCTCAGCTGGGCCAAGAGCCTGAATTCTGGAGCTTCAGCCACTGGGAACCAGCCTGTCCCCAGCACCACGGAGGTTTTGTGCTATAAATATCCCCGGAGAGTCGAGGAGACAGCGATCCGCTCCCCCAAACTGTGGCGACAGAAGGATTCCAGGCGTCAGCTGAAGGGAAGAGGAGAAAATGCGTATTTTGAGTCAGCAGGTTTTTGGTTTGAGCTCCATCATCACGAGCAAAATCCCCAGGTTGCTCAGAGGGTGCGGTTGTGCAGGGGGGCAGCTCGGTGCCGTTACATCCTCGGTCGTGGTCCAGCACTTCTGCTCCATCCGCAGCGGCTCCGCCTCGTGAGGGGGATGGAGAGGGGCTGGGTGAGACGGGCCTGGGAAATTATAGGAAAGCTGGGATCGGGTCTTTAAAAAAAAAAAATATCTGTGCAAATACCCCCCGAACAGCAGGAGTGGTGTGGCCACTTTTTTTTTTTAGCAGAGACAGTAGTTAATTGAGAGAATCTGGGGTCAAACATCTTGCAACCCCGTGTTTTCCCCAGTGCTGCACATCCCTTAACTGGAATCCAACAGCACCAGTGGAGGATTCTTCATCTTTTCTGGGCTTTCAATCCCACCCAGGACACGTTTAGTGGCATTTTCAGGGTTTTGTTGGCAGCACTGAAGCATTTCTGTTCCTCTGTAAGGAAAACCACCCCTCTCGCCTCCACGTGTGACCCCAGAGCTGGGATGGGAAACCTGCTCTCCCCCTCACTGGAGGTTTCTGCCCTTAAACTCTTGGGTTCAGTTTAGTCTCCAAAATGCTTGAACCTTCTGTAAATGCTTGAGGAACTCCAGAACACGATGGCCAGGGAAGGGAAAAAATGGCCTGATGCTTCTTCAAATTGCACTGGCAACGTCTGCAGCCCGAGAGCTCCCAGTCCCAGGATGGCTTTGGGCACTAATTATTAAAATAAATTAAAAAAAACCAGGTTTGTCTGTACTACACCTCACCTGCAACAACCAGCACCAAGGGAGCTTGGAGAGCCCGCGTACCTTGGGCAGCATCAAGGCTTTGCCAGCCCTGGGCTGGGTGAAACGGATGGGGAAAACCAAGCTCCAGCGCAACGTGGCTCGATTTCAGCTGTGCCTGGTTTAATTGGTTTCATAAAAACCAGGCTGGGGGCGAGGAGGAGTGATGGGAGCAGCTCTGAGGGGAGGAGGTGGGTGCCCTGGGGCTTGCTGGGGTGGTAGGAGGGTCCCCCTCAGCCCAGCCTGGATGGGGAGGTTTCTGGTTTGGGCAGGGGATGAGGGGAGGTTGTTTTCTGCAGCCAGAGGATGTTTTCTGCCTGAAGGAAGGGGTGAGGAGGGGACGGGGGAGTCTCTGCTTACGTGTAGGAAGCTGAAGTCCAAGGTTGTTGCTCTTTGTAGGTTGTGCATGAATCTGGGAATCGTTAAGGTTGGAAAAGTCCTCCAAGATCGAGCCTAACCATCAATGCAATGCCACCACTAAACTGTGGCCCCAAAATACCCCATCTCTGTGCTTTTTGAGCACCTCCAGGAAAAAAAAATAGGGTTTTCTCTGTGCTGCAAACTGATTTTCGTGTCCTTGGGGATTTTCTACCTCGGTCTGTGCTGCTTTTTAGTTGTCTGTGAGTTTTTCCCTGCCTGATTGCAGTCTGCAGGAGACATTTGCTTTAACCTAGAGTTAGCAAAAAAAAAAAAAAAAAGAAAAAAAAAAAAAGACCTGAAGCTTACAAAAAAAATGATACTTCAGCATTACTGCTCCACGTGGGAGCATGATGTGAACTCCCTGTGTTTATCAAGGGAGCTCAGACCCAGGATCTGGCTGGTTTGAAGCACCTGGATCGGTCAGAAATTGTCAGTGGAAAATCGTAACGTTGCCCTGGGATCGGGTGGTGGGTCAGAGGAGGGAACAAAGCTGGAGAACGTGGCTACAGGAGCTTGGGAGGGGAGAAAAATCAGGATTTTTGCCCTCGTTAACGCTGCTTTATTCGCAGCAAAGCGTGGGGAAGCGAGAGCAGCCCTGCCTGCCCCCTCTGCCGGTTAAAATCGAGAGAAACCCCAATCCTGGCTGCGGAAAAGTGGCTTTTTTTTTTTTTTTTTTTTCCCCATAAACACAAATTTCTTTTTAGTGCTTATAATCCAATTTAATGGGCACATTATATGGGCTTTTGTCTTTTTAATTAACGAGCTTGAGCCTGGCTACTGCTTTTATGGTGCAGAAAAGTACTTCTTTAGGGGGTTAAAAGGGGGGGTTCAGTTGTGCAAATTGTTTCTGTGTGCATCACACAGAAAATTGTCTGATTTTACACCAGGGTTGTGGGGTTTAAGGCTCTGTGGGTCCAGCATGGCCGGAGAAGCTCATCTGATGGTTGCCCCAAGCACAGGCAGCAGAGGATGGGATGCTGATAGCCCACAACAGTGTTTATATTTAATTTAATGTTATTTCTGCCCGCACAAGAGGAGCCATTGATATTTAAACCCTCATCCTGGCGCTGAGCAATGCCCATTGCTTTTCCTGCTCTACGACTCCCAGGGTTTGGTTGCATAACATGCAACAAAAAAAGAGTCCCTAAGTTGTCTGTAAATTCATGTTGGTTGTTTTTTTTTTTTTAATGGCAAGTAACCTGGTAAATGTGGGACTGTTGATCCCAAAGCACCCCTGAACGTGGAGTTTGCCAGAGGCATTGTCACTTATGGGGAAACTGAGGCACGGAGGCTTGCTCAAGGGATGCCTGTGGAGCTGCCTCTTTCTACTGCTCGCTTAAAGAATACAAAAAAATCCATTTTAGCCTGGAGCACATCTCCAACACCCTCAGGGTGTTGGTTTTTCCCGGGTGTTCCAGGCTGGGGAAAAAGGGGCGGCAGCTCTCACCCGCGGTGTTCTTTTCCTGGAGGTGCACATCTGGCTGAACAGCTTCTTCCCTCCAAAACAGGAGTGGAGCTTTTAGAATTTTATTTTTTTACTAGAAAGCTGGCCCTTGGCTGAGCTTTTTCCTTGCTGCTCTCATTCCCCGGGACGGGTGGGAAGCTTGGCAAGAGCGTTCGCCCCAACCAGGTGACTCCACGTGGCACCCAGGAGCACTTTTGGACATTCCCAGCGCCTGGAATTGATGCTTCCATGAACAACATTATCAGTTGCATGCATGGATTATTTTTTCATTATTTTTATTTTTTTCCCCGTGGATTTATATGACTGAGAATCCCTGGACCAGCTGCCAGGCAGGTCAGTGAGGTGCCCCATCCCCCCCAGGGGATGCTCCTTGCTGGGAACATGTGGGGTTGCCTGGAGCCCTCTTCTTGCCTCCTCCTCCTCCTCTTGAGACGTCCCTGGGGAGATGTGCAGCCTGCACGAGGGGTTTTCTGGGTCCCTGCCGAGGATTTTTCTGACTTTCTCTCGCTTGTGCTTGGCGTGGTTGCTGATGAAGATCAGTTAACCTGCAGCGACCTTTCCTCGTACCAAAATCAGCCAGGGATGTGCCCCAGGTCAGGCAGATCTGTGCAATTTCCTCCTCTCCCGCTCTCGAGTAGGAGAGACCTTTAAAAAGACGGCAGTAAATGTATTTACTCTTAATCTCAGCCTCTAGAGACTCGTGTGTACTCAAGGATTTCCTGGGGAACCCTGTAAATCCCCTGCGGCTCAGGCAGCGCTTCCCTGATCCTCCTCTACAAGCTAATAAGGGATCAGGGAGCATCTCGGGGCAGCTGCTGGGTGGGGACGGGTGCTGGGTGCTCCTTGCTCGGGGAGGTTTCTCACCCGGGTAGGCACCGCTGTAGTTTCCACCAGGTTTTCCGTGCACCATCTGTTGGAGAGTGGAGCTGGGTAGAGGTTTGGTTGGAGAGTGGAGCTGGGTAGAGGTTTGGTTGGAGAGTGGAGCTGGGTAGAGGTTTGGTTGGAGAGTGGAGCTGGGTAGAGGTTTGGTTGGAGAGTGGAGCTGGGTAGAGGTTTGGTTGGAGAGTGGAGCTGGGTAGAGGTTTGGTTGGAGAGTGGAGCTGGGTAGAGGTTTGGTTGGAGAGTGGAGCTGGGTAGAGGTTTTTCTGCCACGTTCGCAGAGCTTCAGGGGAAACACGAGGGTTTGGGAATGTCCTGGGTTTGCGCTTCCACCTGGTGAAAAGCGGGTTTGATGAAATACAGGTATTAAAAGGATTTATCTGAGCTTCCTGCTGGTCGGTTGGGAAGCAAACATGAGGTCCTGCCGGTGTGAGGCTGAAACTTGTGGTGCTTGGAGGGTCTCAAGTGGTGGCACCTCCCATCGTTCAAGCCTGATGGTGGCCAAGAGGTTGGACTGGGCTGGATTCCGATGTCAAGTTTGCTCATGAGCTCGCGGTGGTGGCGCTCTGATGACTGAGAGTGCTCAAGAGGGATGCTTCTAAGAATAAAGAGGCTTTGCTCCTCCTGGTGAGGGTGTTCCCCTTCCCAGGGCTGTGTGTCCGTCCCTCCTGGTCTCTGCCCTCGCTGCTCTTCCAGCTGTGCCTGGGGAAAGGCTTCCTCCTCAGCCAAGCAGCAAAATAACTTTAAACTGACTTTAAAAAAAAAGCAATCATTGTCCTTTGTGCCCCAGCTGTAATACCAAAAACGTTCTCCTTCTCAAGTGCTCCTGATTGCTCTGGCAAAGGGAGGGCTTTGAGGGGCTGGGGTTGCTGGAAGGGTTTGCTCCTTCCAGCCCAACGCCGTAGAAAGCATTGGAGCCACCGGAGCCTGGCGTGTCACGCTGTCACCGAAGGGACCGTATCTGGGTCACCAAGCTTCCCCCCAGCCAGGGGTTGGGGATCCAGCGATTAGGATTCACCGCGGCTTAATGCTCAGCTGCTGGCAAGGTCCCTCTACGAGCGGCTAAATGAGAAGCTGTGGCACGAAACCCTGATTTATTTATTTTTTAATGTATATATTTTCTCTGTATTTCCTTTATTTGGCTTCTTTTCCTCTTCCAGGTGCCCTGGGCATGGCCCGCCCCTTGCCACGGCCACTGCGGCAGCTCGTGCATTGCTGGGCTGCCTTCGACTGATATATTTTATTTTTTTTGGTAACCCAAACTCAATTTCTTGGGCAGACACCATCCCTGGCAACCCAATTCCACTTTGCCCTCCTGAAAGCCTAACGAAATTTGACAAAAACCGTGGAAATGGCTGGGCTGGTTGCTGGAAATTCAAGTGATTGCATATTAACTCGCGCTGTTAAAAGGTCTGCCCGCCTGGAATTTAACAGCTGCCGCCCGGATTTCTGCTCTAGACGGGGCGTTAATAGTGTCACACGTGCGAATATGAAATTAAGGGGAAGGCAAGATAATCTGAGCCGTTTGGGGGAGCGATGTCTGCTCGCGTGCTCAATATAATAACCTGTAATCTGGGCTTTGCATCCCATTAGCTCACGGGAGGGTCGCTGGGTGGTAGCGGGAGGCAGAGCTCCGTGCCCTAACGAGGTGCCCACCTTGCTGCCTTTCCCTGCCCCCTTTCACGTCTCACTTTTGGGTTTTTCCATCCCAAATCGTGGCTGCTCGTCCCAGGGGCCGCATCCCCACGGCTCGCGTGGCGCTCCGTGCGATGCTCGTGTGCAGGATGAGACGCGCAGCACCCTGTCCTCTCGCTGGGGCTGTAGGACACAGGGCTGAGCTCTCCTTGCTGGTAAAAGGAAGGCAGAATTATTTAATTTTTTTTTCCCCATGGGGAAACTTAAAGAATGTGAGATTTTTCTTCACAACTTCTTGTGATGCAATTTATTTTATTTTTTTTTTTTTTGCTCCTAGTGGGTGCCCAGCCCAGCGAGGGCACCCAGTGGAAACAACTGCCGCGTGTCGACGCTGATTTTGGATATTAAGATGGTTTTAGTGAAAAGCAACGTTTTATTAAACCTTCCTCTCTGCCCCTGTGGAAAGTTCAATTTGGTGAGAGGCTGATGTTTTGATCCAAAGCTGTTTTCTACTCTCCACATCAGAAAAACCTCTTTTTTTTTTTAAAATTTAAATGACTTGACTTCTCTAATGATTTCCCTGGCGTTGGGGCTTGTATACTCTTAGCCCTCGATCAGGGGATGCTCTCCCTTGAGTCTTGCTTGTTCTGGGGACTGCGGGCTCCAAGGATGGAGGTTTTCATTTTTTGGGGGGACCCCTGAGATGCCAGGGGCTGTTCCCTCCCTCACCGTGTAGGTTTGGTGTGATGGAGACTTCCCAGGGGCTGTCTCTGAGTAAAAGGACAATTTCAAACCCGTGGGTGATGCGTGCTTTAATGTATTGCCCTTCCTATGGGATGCTCCAGTGTTTGCTTGGTGTAATTTAAGCCAAGTACCTCTGGGGGGCAGGGGTTTTAAGCCCAGCCTAGTTCTTATACGTGCGCCGTGTCCAAGAGATGGCTGTTGTAGCAGTTTGAGCAAAAACTGGCTTTTCACTTCAGTAATAATGCCTGTGAAGAATATACCTGAGAAATTAGAAAGCAGGCTCGGGGAAGGTTGCAATTTCTTTGCTGGGCAGCCCCAGCGGAGCCCAAGATCGGGGCGAAACATGTTGGGTTTTGCTCTCAGGTCACTCAGTGAAGCTCCAGCTGGACGTGGTCAGTTTTCACACGTTTCTGGGTGTCTCGTGGGATGGTTTCCTGCCCCGTCGTGCCACCGGTGACCGTGCCTGTCGCTGCCCAACCAAACCTGGGTGCATCCTGTGCCCTTCCCCTGCCTCCGGCACTGGGGCTGCAATTAGCAGCTGCGTCTCCCCAGGAGCAAATTAATTCGAATAAACCTTCCTGGCAGCAGCGCAAGCTCCCGGGACTGATCCCAGCACCTCCCAGCCGTCGCCCTCAGCCGCGGAGGGTAAAACCACCGTGTGTTGTCCTTTGTCCGCGTTAAACGGAGCCGGGAGCTCGCTGCGTTAGAAGGTCACCGCTGGGAGGGCTATGAAATATTTAGTGGCTGTGCCGTGCTGACCTAGTTAGTTTGCACGCTCCGAAGCGTGCCGTCACCTCCGGGCTGCAGCGAGGAGCCAGCGCCGGGGGGGGAAAAGGGGGCGACGGGGTCGTCACGGAGGGTCCCTGCAACCCATCCATTGTGGGAAGCTGAAGAGCAGGTTGTGCCAAGTGCCCCTCGCTGTCCTCTGCTGGGGTGGCAAGGCCAGACAGTGCCTAAAAGCCCTGCAAGGTTTTCCACTTTTGTGGAAGGATCCCATCGAGTGGTGTCGTTGGGTTATTGTTGTCACCAAGCACGAGCGTTTCGCCATCCTGAAGCCCCCGGGGATTCGTTCTGCGCGGGTACCTTGCCTAAGGTCGCTTGATGTTGAGGTTTAGAGCCTCTCGAGCCCTCTACCCGTGGTTTTGAGTGGTCACGGGGTGGGCAGCCCTATGAGGTTGTGTCTGCAAAACCTCTTCTCATACCTGGACCAACCCCTGGGAGGATTGACGGGCTCAAACCAATCCCCGGCGCAGGGGGCGTCTCCAAAAACCCCATCCTAGCGCGAGTTACAGAGCTCTCTCCCCTAACAAGGTTCCAGCCTTCAGGAAGACCAACTTTATCACTATTTTTTTTTTTTTTTTTTTTGGTCTTCATTTGCAATTACAGACAGGCCGAATCGAACCAAACTACCCCAAAGTCTGCGGTCACCAGGGCAATGTGCTGGACATCAAGTGGAACCCGTTCATTGAGAACATCATCGCGTCGTGCTCCGAAGACACCTCGGTGAGACCCCCCTGGGTGCCTTCGCCCTCCTGCCTTTAATTTTCACGTGGGTTGGGGAAAGGGGCTGCTGGGTGGTGGCTCACGGAGGTGGGGGCAAGAGATGGATGTGACAGGGGCTGTGGCTGGTGCCCAGCTCCTCTGCTGTCCCCAGTGTCACTTATTGTCACAGCGCTGCTCTTTCCACATGCCCCTGCTGTGGATAAGCTGTACAGCTGTGCACAACAAGGGCTTTTATTTTTGCTTTTTTTTTTCCCCATTCAAGCCCAACAGCAATGCTATTATTAATCCTTCTTGCTCGCGGGGGCTGCAGCCACTCTCGTGGCCTGATCCGTCAAGCGATAGGAGCAAAAATCAGTTTTTCAGGCTGGGGGATAAGAAGTCAAGTCATTTTTTTTTTTTGTAGCTGTTATTTGCATCCTCTTTTTCTTTAATTTTCTGGACAAAAGTCTATCCCAAAGGCTGTATCATACAGGAGAAGCTCAGAAATCATTGCCCATTCTGCAAGGCAGAAGCCAGGGTTTGGGGAGATCCAGTTTTTAACCTGTTAACAAGTCTGCTTGGCCTGATTCTTAGCATTTCATGTATTATCCTCTCCTTCAGCTCGGTATCTTGGCATTTTTATTAGCTGAAAGCTTGTCAGGGAAGGTACTGAGTGGGAGGGGGAGGAAAAAATTCAGATTATGGCTGTGAATCACGGTGAGCTGTCTCCCACTTCAAATCACAACTTTTTAGATACAGTCGCTAGGGAATAGGAGGTGCTGGGAGGGAGAGACGATGCGGTAAAGAGTCGTTGAACTTGGAAAATTAAGTTAATTGCCCCTGAGGCTGTCCTGTGTGGGGCATTACCCCCAGGGTGATGCTTACGGGCAGGTCCTGCCCCTTCAGGCTCCTTGAGCTCGCTCCCAGGAGGTTTAACAAGCTCCGAGCCAGCAGTCTTTATCAAAGAGAGAGGGTGCCCAGCATCTCGTGGAGTCCAAGCTGCAGAAGATGGACTATTTGCATGATATTTGTCATCAGGGGCCACCGTGGGCCCCAGGCTGGGGACACGATGGCTGCGGGAGGCACAGAGGACACGCCACGAGCGCCGTCCTGCTCCGGACACGTGTCCTTCCTCCATCATGTCCTGTCCCCAGGGCATCGCTGCGGGTTGATCCTCTCCGAGGGGGCGGGGAGGATTTTACGGTTCGGCAGCCCCCGATATTCGTTAATATTTGCCCTCGCGGGACGATCGGCAGCGGGGCCGATCCTCGAGTCGCCGGTCTGTGCCGCGAGCCGCTGAATTGCTGCAAAGGCTTTTTGGGGAAGGAGCTTTTACAGGGCAGGATGAACCCAGCAGGAGGATTGGAAAGGGAATCACCCAACCTCCGTAGGCATCTCGGGCTCCGCGTTCCCCTCGCGCCGGAGCTCTCCGTGCGCTCAGGTGTGGGATTTGGATTTTTGGGTTCACCCCGGCTACGCCTGCGCTGTCACTGGAACAGCGTTCGCACCGCGACTCGCTCCGACACGTCTATTGTCAGGTTGCAGTGACCGTGGTAATGGGGAAACCTTGCCTAAAATAACCCGTCCCTGGCACTCCCCCACTTTTTTTCCTCTCCTCTTTTTCGCAAGACACGAGGAATGACGCAACCGCATCAGGAGGGCACCGCAGAGCCCCGTTTAGTAACCGCCCGTTTAGGCTTCCCCGCCAAGCGAAAGGCAAGGGGCAGCTGCAGATTGAGCAGCCCCTGGTGACGCGGGAGCCCGGGCGTGAAGGTGTCCCCGGGTGTTTCCCCTCTCGGGGATTCACGAGCTCTCTCGGAGCCCCCCCCCGGATCGGAGGTTTGGTAACAGCCGTTTCGTAACCGGCCGCTTTCGTAACCGGTTCCTTCGACGCTTGGGGTTGTGTGGCTCGTTCCTCGTGTTGTGCCTTGTTTGAAAACTGCTGATGCTCTCGGAATCGTGTGTGTGTCCCCCTGCATGAGCCAAACCGGCCTCTGAACCACGTTTCTCTGGTAAATGCCGTCTTCTCTGCAACCCACAGAGCCGTGCCTTTCGCTTCCAAACATGCAGAAAACCCTCCGGTACGTCCTTATGCAGATTTTTTGCTGCAATATTGCAAATCGACTATTGCTGCCCACCCAGGCTGCAGCTCGGCTGCAGTGGGGAGTGGACCAAAGGGGCAGCAGCATCAGTCCTCCTCCCTGAGAAACAGCCCTCCCAGATATTCCCTACTTTTGGAAAAGCTTTATATAAACTCAGCGGTGCTCACGGCGCCAGTGTCAGGCGAGGTGAAGGTTCTGGGAAGGACGAGCGGCGCTGGCCGAGGCAGCCTGCTATAGGGAGGGGGTGCAAGGACAAAAAGCTTTCATCTCCTCGCCTGGACCGCGGCGTTCGGATGCTGCCGGGTTCCAGGTGGCCCCGGGAAGGTGCAGGGCTGGTGGGAGCCGGGGTCTGGCTGCTCGCGCGGGTGCAGGGTGCTCGGGCACGGGGCAAACCCAGGAGGGTTCATTTCACCCCGGTGGAGATGAAAGCACCTCCGACAGCTCTTTGGTGGCATCATCTGGAGATGTTTAATTGAAGAGGAGTCACTACAGAAGCTTTGTGTATTTTATTCACCTCTTTTTACTCTGCAAGCACCTTCTCTGCAGAGGCTTTTCTGGCTGGCTTTTAACCCAGGATCTCAGCGCCGGGCGGGCAGCAGCTCCCAGCGAGGCTCACGGCATCGGGTCCTTCTCCTCATCACAGGTGGTCCTGGGGTGATACCACTGCCTGGTTTTTGGGCTCCCTGTCCCCCCAGTGCTTGCTGGTCAGACGGACTCGCTGTGCTCCCCCCTTGCCCTCGCAGGGGACAGGATTGACCTCAGGACACACGTTAGGGTGCAGGATGAGGCTGCTGGCGTTGGGCACGGTGGGGATTCAGCAGCTCAGACACCCAGTGGGGGGAGTGTTGGGGTCACCCCAGGGCTCCCAACCCTCTCCTGACACTGCCCCGTCCTGCAGGTGAGGATCTGGGAGATCCCTGAGGGTGGCCTGAAGAGGAACATGACCGAGGCCGTCCTGGAGCTGTACGGGCACAGCCGGCGCGTCGGCCTCGTCGAGTGGCACCCGACCACCAACAACATCCTCTTCAGCGCCGGCTACGACTATAAGGTGAGCCCTTCCCCGCTCGTGCCAGGCTACCTTCCCCTGGCCAAGGGCCTTGTGCCCCCTGTGGTAAGGACTATTTTCATTTTGCACAAGCAGCAGCTGCAGGGCAGCCCCAGGGCGAGGGAACAGGGCTCTGTAGCGGACAGGGTGGCGATTTCAGTGAAAATGGGGAGATATTTAGATGCCCAAAGCAGATGTGAAGGTTGCAGGAAGGGTTGGTGTGGGTGGTGGGTCTCCAGGAGTGGAGATACCAAGGGCAGCCTCCCCACCTGTTCCTGCAGGTTCTCATCTGGAACCTGGACATCGGGGAGCCGGTGAAGATGATCGATTGCCACACGGACGTCATCCTCTGCATGTCCTTCAACACCGACGGCAGCCTCCTGGCCACTACCTGCAAGGACAAGAAGCTGCGAGTGGTGGAGCCGCGCTCGGGCAGGGTCCTGCAGGTGTGGTGCTCGGGCCGTGGTGTGGGAATCATAGAATCCTAGACTGGCCCAGGTTGGAATGGACCTTAGAGATCATTTAATCCAACCTCCCTGTCATGGGCAGGGACGCCTCTCAGCTAGATCAGGCAGCACATGGAGACCCAACAGGGATCGAACCCATGACCTTTGGTGTTTCAGCACCACGTTCTGACCGAGTGAGCTAAAAGGAATCCTACTGAAATGCGTGAAAAAAAGCTTACAAGTTGCTGTACGTCTTCACAACATGATATTTTGCATGTGCTGGGATATTCTGCTGGTTGGTCATATTAGGTGGAAATGATGGGGAAGGGTCGGCCTCGTTCCAGGCACAAGAGTTGGAGGCTTCTTTTATTAATCAAGAGTTTGTGGAAAATGATAGAAATTAGTGTGGAAAGAGGCAGAAAGTTCCAGAAAGAGCCGCAGTTTAGAGGAAGATGGTGGTTTCTCACCCCATGTTCAGGCAGATGGGCATTTTCGGTTTGCTGAATCGTGGGAGAGGTGTTGGGGATGGGGGTGGCAGGTCGGGGTCCCTGCCGAGGAAGGGGCTTTTCCCGGGACGAGGGCTGGGGGCTGCTGGCGAGCGCGCTCTTGTCTCGCAGGAGGCCAGCTGCAAGAACCACCGTGTCAACCGGGTGGTCTTCCTGGGCAGCACGAAGCGGCTGCTGACGACGGGGGTGTCGCGCTGGAACACGCGGCAGATCGCCCTCTGGGACCAGGTGGGTGCCGGGACCCCTCTCTATCCCCATGGAGACCCCTGCTCAGCACAAGCATCGCGACCTTGTGCTCAAAATCGAGTGCTTTTATTTTTTTCTTTTTCTTTTTTTTTTTCCTGTGGCGCAGGAAGACCTGTCCATGCCCCTGATCGAGGAGGAGATCGACGGGCTCTCGGGTCTCCTCTTCCCTTTCTATGACGCTGACACTCACATGCTGTACTTGGCTGGCAAGGTACAGGTTGCGCTGGCTCCCAGTGCGGGGGCTGAAGGGGCAAACAAGGGGCTGGGGGCTGTTTTTCCCATCTTTATTCGCCATCACGTTCGCCCAAGTGCTAAACCATCCCTCCCTCTTCCCCGCCCTCGCTCCAGGGCGACGGCAACATTCGATACTACGAGATCGGCTCGGAAAAGCCCTACTTGAGTTATCTCATGGAGTTTCGCTCCCCGGCCCCGCAAAAAGGACTGGGTAAGCGCGGCCGTGCCGCTCTGAGCGCGCCAGAGGTACATGGTGGGAGGTGGTTAATTACACATTGCTTGTAAATGGGTTTGGTGGGGGCCTTGCTGGCCCCAGAGCATCACAACGGGGCTCACAGGGCCACGTTCTCGTTGCCCTGCTGTCCTTTTTGATGTGATTCAGCCAGGCTGGGGCTTGGTCCTGGCCAGGCACATGCCTGGTGACGCTTTTCCCACTGTCACACATGCCACAGGCTTTACTGGGGGATGTCAGCCAGTGATTCCTGAGATTTGTCCTTAATAAAAGCTGCTTGTCCCTTTCCCAGTGTCCCTGCAAACCTCCCCCGGTGTGGCCCAGGTTGTGCCTCAAGTCCCCGAGGTGATTGCAGGGATTAATTCATCGAGGACCTGGGTCTCCTGATGGAGAACAAGGAACTTTTGGGGTCCTCCATGCCAGGGAGGTGGGTGGGTCCCAGCATCCAGGGCTTATTCATAGAATCGTCGAATAGTTTAGGCTGGAAAAGGCGTTTAAGATCATCAAGTTGTTTAATGTCGCTTAAGATCATTGTTGTCTGTACCTCCCTCGCAGGGGTGATGCCGAAGCACGGGCTGGACGTGTCAGCCTGCGAGGTCTTTCGTTTCTACAAGCTCATCACTCTCAAGGGGTTGATTGAACCCATCTCGATGATCGTGCCAAGGAGGGTGAGTCCCTGGAGGGGGGGGCGAGCGGTGCCCAGGGGTGTCCAACGTGGGGCGGGTGGGATGGAGATGCTCCAGTTTGCACCACTTTGCTGACCAGTCTGGCAGCTGGATCTCTTTACACCAGTTTCAGCCCTCTTGGTCACAACACTTCCCAGGCAGGCGATTCCCAGAGCTTTTTTACCCGCAGGCTTAATGGGAATGCTTTTAGGAAGTGACTCTCTGTGTCGCCCCTGGCCTTGACGTGATGGTTTTGTGCAAAACCAGCTCTGTCTGTCGCGCCGGGCAGCCAAGGGGCTCGCCTCGGCTGAGCTTTGGGGGCTGCTCCTGGGGAAAATATATCTTGGAGCTGGAGCAGGGTTTGGAGTTTGCCTTCCCAGCTGCCAGCCAGGGTTTGCTGCAGCTCCGCAGCCGCTCGTCCTCCTCCGGCCCCTCGGTTCTGCCGCTCTGACCCAACCTCGTGTGCCCTGAGCAGGCAGCGCCGGCTTTTCTCATCTAACTTCACGGTGCAAACGTGGGTTTCTCTCCTTCCCCCCATGGCTGGTGCCCAAGGGCTGAGCGCAGCCGCTTGCGTCGCGACGTGTTGTTAAAAATCACGAGCAGATTCGCATTGCTTTTCTTCTCTTGGTGTTTTTTTGTGGTTTTTTTTTTTTCCAGTCAGAAACGTACCAGGAGGACATTTACCCCATGACTCCGGGTACGGAGCCAGCCCTCACGCCCGACGAATGGCTGAGCGGGGTGAACAGAGGTAAAGCCGCCGGCGCTGCGCCGGGTGGGCGGCACGGAGCCCCGAAAACACCGGGGCGGTGGCACGAGACCGCGTCCCCTTCCCCTGACCCCTTCCCCGCGCTCTGCCCCGCTCAGATCCCATCCTGATGTCGCTGAAGGAGGGCTACAAGAAGACGTCCAAAATCGTCTTCAAGGCACCGGCGAGGGAGAAGAAGAGCGTCGTCGTCAACGGCATAGACCTGCTGGAGAACGTGCCACCGCGGACGGAGAATGAGGTAGGGCCGGGGCACGGGGACAGGAGGGGATGGGTGCTGGAGGGGGGGAAGTTTGGTGGGTGCAGCTGGGAAAGCCACCACTCTGCAGGTCTCTGTGCCCCCCAAACTGAAGCACCCAGGCACCATGGTTCCCTGTGGCTCGAAGCATCCCGCTCCTTGTTAACCACAGAGCACCCGAAAGCAGCATTAACGCTCCTCAAGTCTTTTTTTTTTTTTTTTTTATTAAACTCCTCCTCTGGGAACAACGTACGGAGGTGCTGGGGAAACATCAGCGCTTGGTCCCGGAAGGAATCTGTTTTTCTGGAGCTGAGTTTGCTCAGGGCAGCGCTGAGCCGGAGGGTGAAATGTTCAATCCAAGCAGCACCAGCAGATGAAGCTGTGTTGCAAAAGCAGCCGGGTTAGAAAACGGCTCTTGCCGGGAGGGTGAAGCCCCGGGTGCGAGCAGCCGGCGCGTTGCCTCCATCTCCCTCCTTCCCTTTCAGCTCCTTCGGATGTTCTTCCGGCAGCAGGACGAGATCCGGCGGCTGAAGGACGAGCTCTCGCAGAAAGACATACGGATCCGACAGCTGCAGCTGGAGCTCAAGAACTTACGGAACAGCCCGAAGAACAACTAACTTCCAGGGACGTTTTATAAACAAACTCTCTTCGTTTGTACTCGCTCTTTAATTTTATTGTATCCACTTACAACAGAATATGAGCCAGAAGTCAAGTGACCTGCCAAGAGCCCGCTCGCTAACTGGAAATACGTCCTCTTAGTCCTGTCTAGAGCTAAAACTGCGATAACCGAGAGCTACTGCATGAGAGGCGGCCGGGGAGGGGGGTCTGCCCACCCTGGTGATGGTCTTGGAGTAAGTAGACGAGCCGTGCCCCCTCTGTCGGGGTTCACCGGCGCGGAGGGAGCCGAGGCGCCGGCGACTCCCTGGGAAAGCGCGATGCTTCGTTGCTGTTAATTATTTTGTATGATTTTTTTTTTTTTTTCGCTCCCTATGCAAAAAAAAAAATCCAAAAAGAAGGCGACGGCAGGCGCGGAACTGGAAACTGGGGGTGTGGGAAGGGCTTTGATGCTCTTTGTTCATGCCGGGGACGGTGGCATTGGTGGGAGCAGCCTGTGAGCATCCCCGTCCCGGGGAAGGGAGCTGCTCCATGCGGGCACGTGCATCCCTGCACGCGGACCTCAAATCCTTCTTTAAGCAATTAAATAAATAGAGAGGCTGCGTTTCTGAACCCAAGAGGGATTTTTGTGTTTTTTTTTTTTTTTTTGCTTCCTCTCTGCAAAAAGGGACTTACCCTCTTCTTTTCTGCTGGCACCGAGGGCGGAGGGAAGGACGTCACCCAGCTGGCCCAAGGGATGGACCCAGCAGGTGCTCGGGGGGTTCAGCATGTGGGTACAGTTATGGGGGGCTGTGGGTTTGGCCTGTAGAACAGGGAACCGACACCAAGTACTGCTACTTTACCTATATATGTGTATATTTTCACTGAATCAAGTTGCTCAACTGCCCGGCACTACCCGTGCGACGGTTTCTCCTCTCTGTTAATCGACGTTGTGCCCCGCACCCACTGCTTCCCCCTCTTACGTGTGCTGTCATTGCCTATTATTTATGCTACCACGGAATAGCGACGGAATAAAATGTTTTCAAGATACCAAAACCTCGCCCGCTCCTTTCTTTTCTTCGCCGAGAGCGCCGGCCCCAACTCGAAGGGGTGTTTTTGGGTGCTCACGACGGCGTCCTCTGCTCGTGCTGCTGCTCTTGCCCGGGCTGGGAGCTCCCCGCGGCGTCGAGCGATGTTGGCCGGAGGCTGGACCCGACACTGTGGGATGGATACGTGGGTGAGTTGGACAAGGAGAAAAAGCCGATGGTGCAGGTAAGGAGGTGGGGGGGAGCTGGGCTGGGTTGGGCAAGGGGGGCCGGCTTGGGTGAACGAGGGGAGATGCTCGTTAGGGGTGCCTGGCTGGACGGGGGAAGGATGAATCGCAGACTGGTTTGGGGTGGAAGGGATGTTTAAAGGTCATCTAGTCCAACCCCCTTGCAGCAAGCAGGGATGTCTTCGATTAGATCAGGTCGCTCGGAGCCCCGTCCAACCCCAGGCTGAATATTCCCAGGGATGGGGCTTCTACCACCTCGCTGGGCAACCTGTGCCAGTGTCTCACCACCCTCAATGTAAAAAACTTCTTCCTCACACCTAGTCCTATCGCAACAGACCCTACTAAAAACCTGTCCCTGTCTTTCTCACAGACCTGTGATGTGGAGGCATGCCTCAAATTTGCAGGTCAAAATCAGCAGGTCCGTGGCCGCCCTGGCTCCCTGCAGTGTGCGTGAGGGATGCTGAGATGGAAAACGACCTTTAAGCTGTATTTTTGTCATTTTTCCAGTGGTGTTATCATTTGGGGTCAGGACTGGGGTTTCCTGGGTTTAGCATGTCTCGTAACTGGAAGGAGAAGGTGCTGCTGAAGCGTGTCTCTGGGTGCAGGGGGGCCGTGGACCTCTTTGAGGTTACTGAAGTCTTACAGCCTCAGTCGAAGCAGGGGTGTTAGGATTTACCACGCCGAATTCTCTCTTGTAAGGCAAGAGCCCCGAAGCCCCTTGAATCGATGCGAAAGGAGCCCAGCTACAGCTGTGGGCGGTGGTGATTAATGAGCCCAATTAGCACATCTGCAACCCTCAGCCCGGTGGCTGCCACCTGTGCTGCAGGTGAGCGGGACGCCTCGGGGTGGGGGTCAGCGTGAAGCAGAAGGGGCTGTCAAAATACTTGGGATTCACCAAAAATCTCCAGCCCGAGCTGTGGCTGCACCGTTTCCAGGGCAAAATCCTTCTCGATGCTCCTTTTTTCCCTCCCCTCAACCTTTCCTCCTAAAATCCCTGCCCGCGGTGACAGCTCGAGCTTTCCCTGACATTTCCTCCTCCGCCATCTGGGCCCTATTTAAAGGCTGTTTGGGGACTCAAACCAGGTCGGGGACACTTGCTCCAGCTATTTTAGCACCGAGGTCCCATCCCAGCTGGGTGCCATCCTGCAAGGATCCTCTGCGTCCCCGCTCAGCCCGGGGGTTTGGGGTCATTTGGGAACCACGAGACCCTCTCTTGCAGCGCCCCAGGTCCCTGCCCTTTGCTGTTGCTGAGCCTGTGGTGCTGGTGTGGGCTTTTTAAGATGCTTCTGAGTAGTTTGCGGTATTTTCCAGAGCCTAAATGAGACCATAACCTCCCAGGTGTTTGGTTTTTTTTTTCCTCCCAACCTTTCTCACAGACGACATTCCGGTTTCTTTTAATGCCTCCCAAACACTCCTCGTTCCTGCCATCTCTGCAGAGCGGCTCCCTTGCTCTCCAGGAACTCGATCCATCACAAACATCTGATTTATCTGCAGCGTCACCCCTGTCCAAACCCAGGCTGGGCTCTCACCCTTCCTGTACTGCTGCTAATTGCAATTACCTCTCCATCACAGCTGGCCTCTTCAGGGATAACAGGTTTTAAGGCTTAAAGATCTCAGCTGTCCATAGCAGACAGCTCCCCCTTCTTTTTTTCAAACGGGGCCAGGGAGGTGGTTTCTCTCCCACTTTGTTTTTTCCCCCGTCCATATTCACGCCGTCCCTCTGTGCTCATCCTTATCAACCTGACCTACTTTCTGCTTCCTGGAGGTTTCGCTTTGTTTGAGGCTTGGCCTCCTCGTACGCTTCCTCGCTGCGGGATTGTTGTTAATTCTTCCCTTTTCTAACATTTTTTTTTTGCGAGGTGCCTCTACTTGAAAACATTTCCGGTGACTAAAGAGCCCCCTAACTTATAGAGAAGACACAAGATCTGATTTTTGAAATCTAAAATTAAGCAAATGCAGAGAAGAAGCCACCATGGGGCTTAACAAAAAGGGAGTTTCCTGTTGATTTGCCGAGGGTGACGCCGATCCCTCCTTTTTTCTAACATCCTTAAAACCAAGGGGTGCTTTGTGCTCGCAGAATTTGGCCCTGCTGGATTCAGCAGCTCCAGCTACATGCTCAGGCCCCCACAGCTTGGATGTACCTGCCTCAGCCAGATGTGGCCCCTCCAGATGTTCCACAGGATCTGTAAGGGCTCAACAGGGAGACACCTCGTCACCTGCCCCCCTGCCCGGCAGCAGCCAGCTCCTGAAAAGCGCTGGAAAAATCACAGTAAAATGAGCAAAGCTGCCATGTTTGGAGTGAGGACCGGCGAGTGTAATGGACAAAAAAAACCTCCAGGCTGAAAGCGTTCGAGTCTCAACAAAAAATTCTTCACTGGGTTTTTATTTGTTCCAGGCAGAAGGAGCAAAACCAGCAGCACCAGCAACCAGCTGAGAGCGGGCAAGTCACCCGGTGAGGTTATCTGGACCAAGTGAGAACCACGGAGCAGAACAGACCCGCAGTCAAAACAGTCAGGGCAGCACCAGAATCAATGGGAGACGCTCGGACAGAAAAAAACAGGTTTTGCAGTCAAAAGGCGAGGGATAACTGCAGCCCCCAAACCACCCACTTTGTATTCTGACTCCAGCCCAGGTCCCACCCTGTGCATTAACTCGGCAGAACAGCAGCCGAGTGTGTAAACCCTTTGTTGGAGTTTCCTGCGGCCGTGAGCCAGGTGCCGCTGCTGCCGGGCGAGCAAGGGCTGCTGCGAGGGGAGCCATCCCCTCGAGTGGTGCCGTCCTTCCCCCAGACTCACCTGCAGCACCTTCAGCCTCTTTGCTGGCTCTGCTGGAGCTGAGCCCTGGGCGTGGGGGGTCCCTCCGGCTGCTGCCCAGCCCAAACCCCCACCCAGCCCGCTCATTTGCCGCTGGTGTTGGTCTATGAAGACCCTGACATCAATGACCGTGGCTGACGGGACCCCCCCAAAGCTGAGCAATGGTTATTTTCACATTGGGATAAGCTCTGTGCACCTGGATGCTCTGCAAAGTCTCATTTTTTAAGTACTCCGCAGTACATTTCTTCCCTTCCTGTTGGGGGTAGAAAATCCTCAGCCATCTCGCTGCTGGGGCTGAAGCCTGTAGTCATCAGAGATTTCTAAATTTCAGCACGGGATGATTCACTCTTACTGAAACATAAGACATCTTTATAGACAACTGTAAGAGATTCTCAGCTGAAGCAGGGATTGCTCTGCAGAGAACTAGGGCAGGGATTTAATTTCAACCAAAGCACCGTGGGGCAGGGTAAGACCCCAGACGCTCCCTTTGGGCAAGGATGTACCTCTCTTACATCCAACTCTCAATTCGAAATCATCTGGAATATAAACATGGCTGAGCAAGCCGCTGGCCCCACCCTGGGTAACGGGATGAGGGAACAGCTTTCCCCAACTACCACAAATTCCTAAGTTTCAAGGAAATACCATTTAAACCAGCCACAGAATTCAGACAGAGCCTCGGCTTCCTCATCACCTCCTCCGGTATAATGGGATGACAGCGACAATTATTTGGGGCTTGGAAAGTCTTCCTGACCTTCACCAGAGTCCTATGCCTTCGCTTTAAACACCACAACTAGTACAGGCAAAAGAAACCTCTATCAAATCAACCGAGAAGCCGTCCTTGAGGGTGCCAGGCACGCCAACACCCAGCCATCAGGTTATTAGGGCTTTATGGATTTGCAGCGCCCATACGTTCAGCTCGGCACGTAACGGCTCCGACCAAGAGCATCTTGTTGCCAGGCACGGCACAACCCCAAGCAACACGGGAGAGAGGGGTGGTTTGTGAAGAGGGGGCACAAACAAGGGTAGAAAAGCCCCAGCAGGACACTGGAGGCGGTTTGAGCTTCAGAAGAGGCTCAGGAGGGGAAGGTGGAATCAAGCCCTCAAAGGTTGGGCTATGATCTCGAAGGTTTCTTCCAGCTGAAACAGATTTTATGATTCTAAGCACCCCGGGACTTCTCTGAAATAGGAGCTAAGGGAAGGCTCTGCTTTTCCATAAAGAAGCAGCGCAGGTAGCAAACGTCCTACTGCTGTGGTTTTCTTTGGGAAAACTAACTCTGAAGTGAGCTTTGAAACTATTTAAGGGTACAAAGAGTTACCTTAATGCCACGCGGGCCGTTCAGTGCTTACGCAGAGCGAAGAGCTGGAGGGTTTCTGGTTGCTTCGAGGGCAAGAGGGGGAAAAACTGCTCTGCAAGCCCACGGTGGCTCGCTAGAGCCCACGGGTGACAGAGGCTCAACCCACTCGAGTGTCATCACCAGAGCCGGGTACTGCTGCATCGTCCTCATGCACAGGAGACGTTCGTGCCCGGGACCTACAGAGACTCATCGTGCAGGAAGGGTCAGGTCCAGCCGCTGCCTCCTAACCGGTTAACAGCTATTTCTTTAAAAACAAAACAAAAAAGTTTCCCCTCATTATAGCACTATGGGTTTGGAGTGAGACAAGGGCTTCGTGTGGCTCGTAGCTTAACAGCTGCCCACCCTGCTCCTGTGTTCTCCGGGAGAGGAGCCTGCCCCTGCCTCACCAATTCATGGTTTCGGTTTCACAGCAGCAGATCCTGGCTGGGGAAGGAGCAGTTTGCCCGTCTGCATTACCTCTTTAAAAAAAAAACCCAATAAAAAGCAACCAAACAAAAAAACCCCACCCTAACACAACCACTTCAGGATAGTTTCTACCAAAAAAAAGGCACATTTTTACCCCAAAGAGACACAGTCAAGGAGAAACACACGATCCTCCGCAGCTCTCGCACGGCGCAGGAACTTAAAATTAAGCGGAGAGGCAACGCAGCTCGCTCTGTCGTTCGCCTTTAACACACGAGAACACGGAGACTTAGCTCTGGACGGGCAGCAAATCGCAGCAGGCAGCCCTCGTCTCGGACGGCCAAAGCTCTTGAGCCAGCCTGACCCCGAACTCGCACGCCGGTGCAGAAGGAAACCAAGAGCTCTTTCTTCCTGACCTGGGTGAACAGGGACGGGATTAAACAGCAGAAACAGCTTCAACAGCAACGATCGGGCTGGAAACACAGCAGGAACCATCGTTCTGCAAGAAAAACCTCACGCTGTTATTTGCATTAAAGCCACAGCCTCTCCCTCGGCGTCACCCAACCGTGGCTCAAGAGTAGTTTCCACGGAGCAAAACGTTACGGTCGAGCTACGGGGGGAATTTACCAAAGCACCTTTAGGAAAGGGTGTGCAACTCCTTCCTCCCAGTGGCCCGTTTGACTCAAATAAGCCACAGAAAAAATTGTATAAAAAGATTTATTGAAATTCATCAATGACAAACAGACATAAAACTCAAAGTTTGGCTCTTCCGGGAAAAAAAAAAAAACAAACCAAAACAAAAAACCAAAACAAACAAAAAAAAAAACCCTTGCAAATGTATTTATACAGATGAAATATTGACTAGGAAATACAAGTCACTTCTAAAGCTATTTTAAAGAGGGATATGAAAGTAAAACTGTACATTCACTAGGTATTTTCAGTCATTTTACTGACTTCCACTAGGTAAGAAAATACAATTTTGTATTAGTATATCGTGCTTGAGTGTATGAAAAGAAACCTCCTAACCTACATGCTTGAACTGCCTCCTGTATTTAGGTTTGTAAAAATTTTCAAAGTATACAGCACAAGTGGAAGTAGTTTCTCATCACTTAAAATCGACTAGGTGTTATATATTACAGACCAAAATAGTACACACCTTATTTAAAAGGGTTGAAACATTTTCTTTTTTTATTACAATTGTCAAATTCATTTCACTAGTAACTCAGGAAATTAGGAACACTTTTTTTTTTTTTTATATTATATATTTATATATATATTTAAATGCCTGCCATTTTCAGTGTCTTGGCTATACCCTAGCCGGAAAAAAAAAAAAGAGAAAAAAAAACCCCAAACCAACAACCAAACCCATAAAAACTGAAACAAAAAAAAAAAAAAGTACAGAAAGGAAAACACACAACACACAGGGTAGAGAGGGGAGGGGGAGATTGCAAAGTCACCCCGCAAACCAGATCCAAAGGAACACCCCAAAAACAAAAAAACAAAAAAAAAAAAAAAAAAAGGAAAAAAGAGAATAACCCAACAAAAAGAAGATTTGGTCACTATTTACAAACGGCAAAAGAAAAGGCAGCTACGAAAGCAGGGAAAGCAGGGGCTGAAAATGGCAGTCATTGGCGGACAGGCAACAAAGAAATCACTGGGTCAAGATGCCATTCTCACACCCGTTGCTGTGGCAGGATGCCTTCGCCTCAATTTCTGCGGCATCCCCCCCCCCCCAAAAAAAAAAAAATTGCTTCCAACGTTATTTAGTGACTGGCAGAGGGGGAAAAAACAATCCCAACACACCGACGCTACGGAGCTGTCTCGGAACAGAGGATGCGTGTTTTGGGGCATCATCCACTGATCTGAAAACTTTGTTTTTTTTTAAAGATGTCAAACTATCCACTCCAATAATAAGAAACAAATTACCACTTGGTTTATACTTACTATTGCAGTTACAGGGACTCAGAGAGGGACAAAAAGAAAAAAAATTTAAAATGAATAGGAGGAGGAGTGGCAGTAAAAATAGTATTTTATTCCCTTGCCCACCCAGTCTGCTTCTCCCTCTCGTTCCCACAGCAACATTACAATCAGGAAAGGAAAAAAAAAAAAAAAAAGAAAAAAAAAAAAGGTTGGGGGGGTGTGGGGAGGGGAAATACAGGGTAAAAACAGTCAAATCACAATAGGAAATTTTCAAAATAGGTTAATCAGTTTAGTCGTCTTCGTCCCCTTCGTCTTCAGGTTCTCGTTTTCTCTTCTGTCCCTGTTCTTCACCTGGAAAATAAAAAACAACCTGAATCACACGAGTGCTCCCTCACGCTGCTGAGAAGCTGAACAAGTTCAACGAGCTTCTCCTTTGGCAACTGGCTTGCTGTCAAAGGAGCAGGAAAACAAACACAAGCCTGCTTTTTAGAAAATGGCATTTTACTCGGTTTTTTTTTTTTTAATTATGATTATTCTATCTCTAGCAAAAACTGGATTGCTGCCATACCGGGCTCTTCTTCATCTTCATCGTCATCTACTTCACCGTCGTTGTAGCCTTCTTCGTCCTCCTGGAATTAAAAATAAAAGGATTTCAAAGGTCAGTTTCAGTGCAGGACCTTTCGCAGTCCGGCAACATCTGACCGCGTTTTACAACAGAAAGTCCTTGAAGCATCCTAAACAAGAACCAAATAAACAGGCAGACATTTCCCACACACTTAGAGAAGGGCAGGTTTTTCACCACAGCGTAGCTGGACGCTGGCCCAAGCCTGACTGCAGAAAATCCGAAAGAACCAGCGCGGCCACTTCCAGCTTCAAGTGGGTTTTACACTTCGCACCGATCCGCGGCTGCTGCTTTTGTCCTCACGTCCTGAGTTTAGTAAAACCTGACACCTGGTCAGTAGGAGAAGGGCCACGTTCTAGGGGCAGAAAGAGTCCAACCACCACCAGACATCTCCAGAGGCCAAGGAGCTGCTGTTCCGGAGTTGAGAAGAAGTTGAACGAACCACCCAGCAGTGAAGGATCTGAGATTGCTTGGCCAGAGGACAGACAACACAACCTCCCACGGTCAAATTTTTTTCCCGCTTTCCCAGCGTTAACTTATTACAAAGTTTTGAGTCAGCTTTTCTAATCTTTAGAGAGATTACTTGAGAATTGTTTATGGAAATACCTTTCAATACCTGACTGGTTCGGCACACCCCACCCATGGGAGCTGCACCTCGCTAAGAAGTGAAGCCTCCTGAGGAATTCCAGGGTACGTGCCCCGAGGAGAAACCTTGCTCTGAGAGCACAGCGTTGGCAATTCATGTCCTCATCTGTAACCCCAGCCCTTCAAAGGCCCCACAAACCAGGTCTGCAGATGTTCCTGAGAGTATTTTTGACATCAGCCCAAAAACCAGGGTGATTTCATGGCAGCGGTCACTAGATGGCAGCTGGCTCATAGACAGGCACCCTCAAAGCCACCCCCCTCAGTGCGATTCTTCTCAAGCGAAGAAGCAAGCAGAGGATTCAAGTGGTAAAAGCCTCCAACACTTCATGTTTCTCGCCCGACTCTTCCCAGTTGGCCCACGGTCACTCCACACCCATCCGTTACCAACTGCATAAATCCTTACCTCCTCTTCTCCGCTCACATCCTCCTCTTCTCCTTCCTCCTCTTCCTCCTCCTCTTCTTCATCTTCTACTACCTGAGCATCATCATCGTACTCCTCTTCTACGCAAACAAGATCGAGCACTCAGATGTCTGAAGTTTCCTTTTCCCCCCAACACCGCCACCCGAGACGCAACCTCCTACTGACGCAGGGAGCAAACTGAGAGCGCTGCTTAAGGGCAGGACAGAACTAAAGGCACCTCTGCAGCTGCTGGTCACAGCTAGATGCTGTCCTGCGCCTCGGTGACAGGGCAGTGTGGCAGCTGCACCCGCTGCCCGAGCGGCTCAAAGCCTGCAGGGGCCTCGGCAGTGAAGTCGCGGCAGCCTCAGGGCTGCTCGAGCTTCAGCTGCTCCAGTTCCAACTTCTAATCTGCATTTTTGAGCCCGTGGGACAACTTGGAACTCTTCTTCTGCAAGCGTCCATCTGCTCCCACCAGGGACAGAGCAGAACTTTAGGAGCCGATGAGGCACTGGGAGCGCTCCCCCGAGGGACACCCCTCGCCTTTCTGCTGCCAGAGGCTCGGCTTTGCAATCTCTTTTCGAGGGGAAAGACATGAAACGCAACAAACCAGAAATCGTGGGAGTTTTTCACGCTGCAAGGAACTGCGTTTCAGAGGGGTTTTGTGCGTTTGAACACGGGCCCAGACTTGTGCTCTGCCGAGGAGAACCCTCGTGCTGCCGGCTGCACACGCTGCTCCGCCGGGCGCCACCGCAGCACTCGCCCGTCGCACCAGAGCTCACGCTCAGCACTCGAGGGAAAAGTGCAAGTGCAGCTATTCTGCTTTTGCTGCGCAGCTGGGTTTGAAGAGTCTAGCAAATTCCCCCAACTCAGCCGGATACTCATCCGGCCGGCACCGCGCTGCCGCCGAGTGCAGTCTGCCGGGGAGGCACCAGCAGCACAGCGAGACCTCTGCCTTAGCTTAGAAAGCTGATAACTGCTTCATCGGTGCCTTTCACAGGGCACACTTCAACACACACACTCTCCCCTCTTCTGCTCGACCTCAGTTCGTTCATTTTGTCCTCACGTAGCAGCTACAAGCTCCTACTAATGCCTCGGCTCCTTTACTTAATCCCTTGACTCAGCTACTTCTCCCCGTGCCCAGCCTGGCCCTCCACCCCACCCTTCTCTGTCCGGCTCTGCGCAACTACTCATACTTCCCTGCTCACACAGTTCCTGGAAAACCGCAGCGTGTGCACGCCACCCTTTCCTCGCCATCTCTCCCTCACGTCCTCGTCCCCTGGGTTTACTGTTCCCTGAACTCTTACTCCTGGCTTACTCTTCCTCCTGGCCCTTTTCTTCTACCGCCCTTTCAGCGGAGCTGAGGCTGAGAGGGAAGCTCTTTCGGGCCCTGCCCATCTCCTCTCCCCTCGGTTCCTTCAGAGGACACCGAGGTACTTCTGCTGCACATCACTCAGAAAGAGCTGCTGAGAACACGCTTCTCCTGCCAACAGGCCAGAGCTGGAAGCAAAACACACCACGCAGCACATCCATCTTTCAACGCGCGTACGCCAGGCAGCACAAACTCACGTACCATCTTCGTCTTCCTCCTCGTCGTCTAAGCCCTCCACGTAGCCCTCCGCATCAGAGTCCGGCGCTTCTTTGTCGTCCCGGTCTTTCACTAGAGATAAGACTGAGAAAGTAGCTCTTTCAGGCCCTGCCCATCTCCTTTCCCCTCGTTCCTTCAGAGGACACTGAGGTACTTCTCCTTTACATCAGTCAGGAAGGAGCTGCTGAGAACACCCTTCTCTTGCCAACAAGTCAGAGCTGGAAGCAAAATGTACTAGGCAGCATAATCGATCTTTTAACTTACGTACTCTAAGTAGCACAATTCACCTACCATCTTCATCTTCCTCCTCGTCCTCTAAGCCCTCCAAGTAGGCCTCTACGTCAGAGTCCGGCGCTTCTTTGTCGTCTCGATCGTAGCCATCGAGGTATGTGAGTTGCGGGAGGAGCTTGAATACGTTTTCTCTATAATCGTTCAAGTTGGTTACCTCGCAATTGAAAAGATCTAGACTCTTCAGGTTTTCTAACTTTTTCTGCAAAGGAAGAAAAGCCTCTGAAGTTCGGGGTTACGATAATGCTCTACAACAAGTAACAGCAACCAGAGTTCATGTGCTCAAGAGCTTCCCCCGACAAAAGGGTCATTTTGGTCTCTGCCAAGCTAAGAATAAAGAGTAGTCCAGCCAGTTATCCCAAAAGCACAAGTCAAGGGAGTGGAGCCAGCAGCCAGGTGGATTTAAACTGCAACTTTCGAAGGAAAAAGAAGCAGACCATTATTTGGACACAAGAATTCTGCTATGAGAGGTTTTCAAAGTTTTAATGGTTGTACCTTAGCCTTTGGAAAAGCAAAAAAAAAGTTTAGAAATTGAACAGGAACTTAATTCCTGATTTTAAATTTTGATTTATTTGAGGAGGACCTGTTCTGCGTTGCCCACAGCACTTGGAAATACTAACAATGAAAGCACCAGCAGTCGAGGATTTCTATCAAGTCTTACAAAATACATCCCTTCTGGAGCTTAGCGTGTAGAGCAGTGGGGACATCACGAAAACAATAAGACTGAAACCGGGAGCAGTTACCATCGCCTCTCTCATCTGTTTGCTACGCTTTCTTAACAGCTCTGCTCCCTCCCCTCCGAGTGAAACCCCTTTATTTCTGGAGAGCAGAGGGCACACAAAGTAAAACCTAGAAATCGGCCCTACCAGAACAGACATTTGGATACTTTTTAGAACTGCAACCTGACAAACTTGATCTCAGCGCTTGAAATAAGATGTATAAGGACCGTGAGCATCCGAGAGACAGACCCGCAGCCGGGAAAGCTGCGGTGGTCCCCGGAGCAGCAGCCACTAGAGGGAAGCAGCCGCTCAGGCTGCGGGCGAGCCCCGGGGCAAGGCTGAGCCCCGCTACAACCTGCCCCGAGAGACCAGCACCCCAGAGATGCTCCACAACACGCTGCTTCCGACTTCCCAAGCCTATCCTGCCTCTACTACTCGTCACCAAACGAGGTTTGGATTTCACCCTGCGCCGCACCGACTTACCAGAGGTTCTATTGTACCGAGATCTTTTATTTTGTTGCCGCTTAGATTTAGATGCGTGAGGTTCGGACACTTTTCTGCCAACACTTCCAGTCCTCCTGAGATTCTGTTGTCGCTTAGCTCGAGCTAGAAGGCACAGGAACATCTTGAGTTTTTAGCGCAAACACGTATCACCAAGCAGTTAAGTCAGCTAAATCACGTTTTTATATGAACAACTATTTTACATTTGACTGCAAAGAGGCAGGGATATGGCATGGGATGTTGTACTTACCTTCTTAAGTTTGTTTAACTTTGGTAAGTTTGCAACTGAGGTTAAGCCTACGTTGATTGTACTTAAGAATTCCAGCTCTTCAAACTCATCTGTGAGGCCTTCGATTTTGCCTTCGCATGACCTACAGTTGTCAAGAACAAGTTCTTTAACCTGGACAGAGGAAAAATGCAAAATGGGTGTAAGACGTTCCGTGCGGAGGATAAAAATTGCACTCGTAAGCAAAGGGGTCACACAGATCAGGCAAAAATGAAAGGTGCTCGAGTAAAGCAGGAAGCTTGCGAAAGGTATTTTTGGTGGTCTGATGCCACTAAACTGGAAAATAAAAATCACTAAGCAGGACTGGGTTTTTAGCTAAACCCAGGACAGCTGGTAAGGCCGGCCTTTCAGAAACACAGACACTTGGCTCTGCTTCAACTGCCCACCTTTGTGTCATTCCATAAACACCACAAACAGTTCAGAAACATTAATCCCAGCTTGACCGATCCGGCTGTTAGAAGCGGCATCGTTTCTGGCAAACGCAATAAGCGTTCTGAAAAATAGGAAGCAGGTCTACTTATTTTTGAACCACCCTATGACTTTGATGCTCCATGTAGCACGCCACGTGCTATTACAACGTAAGATCAGCTACTAAAACAGCTTCTCCCTGCATTCAGAAATCACTCGAGCTCTTCCAAGCACGGAGAGATCACCGTCTGCTCCTGAAACCTACAGCAGGTACCGCTGATCCTAAACCAGGTCTTGCTGGAGTCCTCCAGCCTCACCCCTCCTCACCAGGGTAGCTCGACCACGGTATTGTAGGGGAAGATTTTCTCCAGGGAGGCAACTCCTTTCTTGGGGAATTACAGGAGATGTGTGAGATGATGCTGGAAAGGGAGGGTCGGTGAGCAGGGTCACTGCCACGGCAGAACATCCCTTATCTCCCCCCCACCCTCACGCAGGAGGGAGGCTCGAAGGCAGAGGGGAAGATAACGTCCCCGCAGGCCTGAGCGGCACAGGACCTGCCCGAGAGCCGACGCTGGGCTGTTCACATCCACCGAGTCACAGCTCGCGGGGTTTTGTCGTTGTTTTTAAACAGAACATCGCTCTTTGCGCAGGTGCCGTCAGCAACCGACACAAACAGCAGCATCCATGCGAAAAGAGCCCCCAAATAAGCCCCGCCCCAAACAAAACTGCTTTTTTTTTCCCCCAAAAGCCAGGTCAGCCTTCGGAGAGTGAAGTCTCTCAGCAACCAATGTGAGTTTTCCTGGGCTCTGGGGAAGCTCTGCCACCAAGGACTGCAACTGCCCAGGCAGCGCCCACCCACAAAGGGAACATCCAGACACTCTCCCACCTGCAGGAAATTTCTGGGGGTTATTTCTCCCCCATAAAGTAAGTAGGAAAAGCCACTCTTCCACGGAAAACACAGACCCTTCCCCATGCACGGCTGATTTACAGGTTTGGAAAGGCAGAGGGTGCTGCTTTATGCGGAGGACGGGATAAAAAGAAGTCTGTGAGAATGGTGAACGCAGAAACGTGAAGTAACTCTTCACTTCACACCAAGGACAGTTAATATGCAAATTTTCTTTTTTTTTTTTTTATTACTGTAATCTCACTGCACAGAGAAGAATCTTATGTAGTTTTACAGCTCCAAATAACATCCCTAGATTTCTAATTAAATCCCAGGCCCTGAAGTCAATAGGGAAGTCAGCCCAAAGCAACACAAGAATACAAGTGATTCATTGAGAGTAGGAGGATCAGTGTTAGACAGGAAATACATTTTCCAAGACTCTACGATTTTCCTAGAAGAATTATGATAGGGAATGACTACATAAAAGTCTTGCAGAAGAATTTCAGGCTGCTTAGAAGAAACCAAAGATCAAGTTAAACGCTCCTGATCCCACATATATCTATTCCACTGGGGGAAACAAAAAACAAAACTATCAAAAAAACCTCTTCTCTTTGAAATTTGGGTTGGACTCGATGATCTCTAGAGGTCCCTTCCAACCTCTAACAGTTATTCCGTGAAATTTAGGCAGCAAGAAAGTCATTTTAAAGGAAAAGATGTATATCCTAATGCAACAGGATCCTCCAGTAAGATCGATTTGGAGACAGATGCAGTTTTCCCAGTTTCTGCTTCACATGCAGAAAGCTCCCACCAAAAAAAAATATTTAAAATAAAGGAAGCTCCACCCCAAACCCAGACTTTAAGAGCAGTCACATTCCCTCCTATCTGTGTCCTTGCTCAGCAGCCCAGGAGGCCCCTGCCCGTCCCGTTATCTCCCCCGGCCAGCGAGGTGCCTCTGCCGAGCACCCACCTCCTGCCACGTCTCGGGGCACAGACCAGGGGTTCTCTGCAGAAAGGGGATGATCTTCACGCCGGGAAGCTTGCGCAGAGCGTGAGGTCTCTCTTTTCTTTTTTTTTTTTTTTGCCTCATCCTCTTTGCAAAGGGAGGAGGCAGGAGGGAGTTCAGGGAGGGAAAACCGCAGCAGTTTAGAGTCAGCTCTGGCTCAGAGCTCTGCAGCAGATGGAGGGAAGCAGCGCCTAAAACTCAAGCTGAGAAAGAAACGGCATCTGCCCTCACCCCGGGAGGTGGGACATCCATCCCTTCAGCCTCCCCAAGGGCAGGATGGAGAAGAGGCAAACAGGGAAGCAGGCAAAGCTTCCTCGGGGGTAGAGACTCGAGGGGAAGCTGGAAAGCGCAATGGATGCAGAAGAAAAACCCTTTATCATGGTGGTAGGAAAGCCAACCGGCTTCTCGTTTTAATTTGCTCTTTTTAGGACAAGACTGTTGGTGTCTCTCCGCTTTTCAGAAAACTTCAATGCTAAACTGCAACGCTCTCTTGTTCACTGCACCCAGCACCAAGATGCTGAGCAAAGGTACAGCCAAAACAATTCCAGGGGAAAGCTCTCACGGAACGAAACCAGCATGGTTTGCAAGTGGTACAAAGCCGGGTGGAATCGAAGAGCTCCTTTAGGAAATGGCAGAGCACGGGTTCCTAACACCCCACACACGCAACCACAGCAACGGCATTTCAGGGTGTGCATGGTCAGGGGTATATTAACACGCTGAACCGCTTCTGAAAGAACGCGACTCCACAAAATACAGCTGAAGTCAAAATTAAAATGGCTTTATGTTCCAAGAGATTTAAAGAATCCTGTAGAAAATACAAAAAAACCCCACTTCTCTGGCCCATTCGTGCTTACTGCGGCATCGTACCCCATTCTCTTGCAGACAGCCCAAGCAGTAGAATCTACCATCACCTTACACAGTTTTTCTAAGTATTAAAGTGAGCGTAAGTGTGCATCCCACTCTCCCCTTCCACTCTGGCTCGTCATCTCCTGAAGAACCGTCTGTTTTGTGTCCCTCACCAGGGGCGAGGGCGTTGCTCTCCGAGGCCCCTCCGGGTTATTAACGGGGCACTTCTCCAAGGCGCTGGCAGCTGCACAGAGGTCTCTTCTCAAACCTTACCCCCCTTGAGAGGATGCTGGGCCTCATCCAGGCGTACCACAGCCCTGACAGTTAGCGAGCACAGAACTGTGTCAGCACACGGAGAGGGAGAAGCAGAGGTGACCTTAGTGAAGCTACATTCCACCCAAACCCGCTCGCTGCCACAGGCGTATGACAGAGGGACTGAAAACCCACTCCTTTTTTGTTTCTCTGAAGTCTCTGTAAACTAAAGGAAAATTCCAGCTCCTGAGTCACTCTCCAAACACCTACTGAACGTCCCTGAAAACGCAGGGTAACGCTACAATTCTTACATCTCTCCCTTCATCTCTGGTCACCAAAACACAGAAGAAACCTCTGCCCGATGCAGGCAGCCTGCACCTTGTTACACACCCGAGCGAGACAAGTGGGCTGCAGCGGGTCTGATCTGACTTAGTCGTATCACCCTGCAGGCTCTGCAACACTGCGGACACGCAGGTGAGCAGTCAGGATTGGGGAGGACAACCTGACCGAACACACGTGGAGAGAGAGGGGAAGGGAGTAAGTGTCCTCAGCTAATTTGTGTTCAGCCACAACAGAGACAAGAAGACTGAACTGGCAGAGGCTGCATCTTGTCAACCTCGCTGCTGTCTATGCCCCAACACACAAGCAAATCAAAGCACTAACTGGAGTAAGCACTAACGTAAGCACTGGCAAAGACAAACTACACGACCCAAAAAGCTGCTGCGCAGTGGGAAACAGTGGAAGAGCAGCATGCCACAGGTAACCAACCGCCACAAATAACACCTCGATACTTACCTAAACAGCTAGAAAGGCACCTGCGGGCGAACGTCTAGCAGAAAACCTAACATGCAGGTGGTTAGTCTGTTTGCTGTAGTGCATAACCACATCTTCGACAGCATTTCTGATAAGGCACCACGAGGTGCTCGGGTCGGGATATTACACATGGCACGGCCTCAACGGCTCCATGTCTCTCGCCCAGACGGTCGCTCTGCCGTGTTCCCAGGGCGCTGGGGGGCTCTGCTGCCCCTCGCCCCATTCCGCAGCTGCCATCTGCTCGAGCAGGTGCCCACGTAGTTCTGCTTCAGTGCTGCTCTGTGGTTTGTCGGTATCAGTCGCTGCTTTTCGGCAGTCAAACGTAAGCGAGGGGGTTGCTGCTCCTCCGGCAAACTCCTCAGACCACGCACCTCGGACCTGGTTCTCCCGTGGACATCGCAGTTTCTATTTCTGGTAGTCCCAGCCGCTTTCAAGCACATGACATCACATCTCCATCAATGCAGCTGTTCACTGTGGATTACAGCATCCCCTGTATCTCTTCATGACTTCCATGACATCACACTCCACACTACCGGCCGCTTGATAACCAGGGGCTCTTATCTGTGTCCTAGCACAGCTACTGAGCCAAGCCGTGTGCCCGAACGCATACACAACATCCTTAATATAGCCACGGGCTCTGCTGCGAGACTCTAGCCTATTCCTGGGCACAAGTGCAGAGAACCATGTGTTAGCAGCCACTGGGTTTCAGGGGAGTCACCACCGGTGACATCTGGGACCCGTTCGCTGTGGAGCCAGCAGTCTCAGCATGGGCTCCCTCGCTGGAAGGGACCGTGCTCTCGAGTTATCATCACAATCAAGAGGATATAATTACACACAGATGACTATCAGGCCGCACACGTTACCACCTTAAACCTTTAATCGACATTTCCGCTGTAACACTAAAAAGGCAAAGTCTCCACTTCAGAAAACCCATGGGCAGGGAGATCCATCAACTTGGGACCGAGTTCCCTAATCTCAGCCTGTAACTGAAGGCTTAACAAGGACACAGTCGTGAATACAATTTTGAAAGATAAAAGGCGAATTTACAAGTACAAACACCACCCTGCTGGCTTTATAAGAAGGAACAGCAGAAGCTGTAACATCTCATCTTCAGCACAGTGGACCAGATGCTTTTGAAGTGTACGCTGCATATGGTACCTCTAGGACAGGAATATCCCATTATGTGGCATTTTTATAGGAAAAAAAGCAGGTAAAGACGAGGGTCTTAACTCTGTCTTGCACTGCTCCCAACCAAATGATCCAGAGGAGCACTGAGACAAGTTCTTCACACCTCTCTTAACTCAAAGGAAACCTCGTTTAGAGGAGGGCACAGCTGTGGAAAGGTGGCAGCAGAGAGCAAGGGAAGCCTGTTGGGGTAACTGGAAGCAAAATCCAAACTACTTTGGAAAGCAGAGACAGTTTTATTCTCTCCCAGATGTACAAACACTTCTTCAAGACACTTGGGCTTCCGTCTTTGGAGGTTTTTTTGGTCTTAAAAGCCTGCACGGTCTATGCAAAGCCTCGCAGAGCTCCAGAGCAAAGAAAGCTGCTGAAAGTTCTCCTAGTCCTTGTATCGTCTTCTAGATCCGTACTCACGCAGATTTGGGAATCCTTAAGCAGAATTGGATCTCCTGACGTTTCTATTCCACTCCATTTGTGCAGTAAAGTTTAAGAGAAGCCAGCCCTCCGCGGTCACGACGTTCTCATTTGCTGGGGAAGGCATGGGTTTGAAAAGGCTCAAGGTAATGCCCAAGTCTTGCAGACGCTCACCGTTCACGCTCGGCTCCACAGTGGTGGTAGGGATATGATGTGCTCAGGTTCACGCCACAAGCTTCCCTCAAAAGCTACCACTGGAGGAAATAAACGTTGCATGAATTTCTATTTCTGATACTACCTGGAATGCGACTAGGCCAAAAACTGCTTGAACCAACAGCCAACTTAACACCTTGGGCTAACAAAAGCTGCTCTCAAGGCTCAAAGACAACGCAATTTCTGCTCTGAGATGATCACCAAAACGTAACCAAACTGAACAATTGTTTTTGTTGGGTTTTTTTTCCTAAATAAACAACACACCACCTGCCATTTGCCACCTGCATCCAAGATAGCTCTTCAGCCACTTGGAGCCCTCCCTGTGACATAAACACACAGCAGGGCCAGGCTACGCAAAGTCCAGCTCCTGGGAGGAAAACAGCGAGAGCAGCGCAGAATAAATCCCTACCGCAAATCAGAGCGGCTACCGGGCTGCCGTACGCCAGTTAAGACACGTCTCCAGAGCTGTTCGGCCTTTCCAAGCCTGTCAGAGGTACGGAGGGGGCAGAGCCCGTTTGGGCACTGCTCTGGCGAGCTGCCCACCGGCGGGCAAGGGAGGGAGGCAGGTGCCACGGCACCGGCTGCGCTGGCTGGGTGCCACGGGGGATTCCCCTCCAGCGGGCGATCCTCGGCAGCTCCTCCCGGGCAGATGCTTGGGGGATGAGGATCTAGCCACAAACAGAATTAAATGTACCACGGAAGGGAAAATTTCAGTGGTGTTGACATACTCTTCCTCCCCTTCAAGATACACATGTTGAAAAGCAAACTGGAATAAAGGCACCAACTGCGGGTCACAGTGGTAAAGCGGTTTTTTTTTCCTTACCAAACCAACATGTGATTTTGGATTTTGACACATCCTTTCAAGGCTTTACTAGGAGTACCCGGGGTGAGATAAATAGATTTAACTTGCCGTGTATGTCTTAAACTAGTTTGCCAACCACGTCGCACAGGCTCTGGTCACTGCTGTATTGGGCAAAGGATCTGCAAATCCCAGAGCAGGGAGAAACGCTGCGCATAAAACAGCCACGTAACACAAATCACTTCCCCTGAGATGTGGGCGAGACAGCGAGCAGCCAGAGCGCTCGAGAGCCGTATCAGTAGGGGCACTGACTGACGGCTGGGAAGGGACTGGATGGGATTAATGCACAGACCTCGTAATGTTGAGCGGCACATTTTCATTACCACCATCACGGACACCAGGTACGAGCGCAGAGCCCCACCGCAGCCGACTGTCAGGACTTCAGAGCAGTTCAGGCTCAAATTTAGAGGATTTTCCCCACACCCCAACAAAGACGTCCCTTCCACCAGCGCTCTGCAACTGGCCCTTTCTGTACTGAGCAATCCTCAACTGCTGGACAGCTTCCAGCGCAGCCTGGTCCAACAGCAACCCGCTCGGCTTCTGGCTGCTTTGCCTATTTTACGCCACTCAGCTGAGCTGGGACTCCAAATCCTCGCAACAAGGTCATGTGAAACTACTACCAGACCTCCACATCAGTCTCGGGTTTCGCCAAATGACACGACCCTGTCAAACTTTTGTTTCTGCAGCTCATTCTCAGAAACTCCCACCGAGACGGTTAAACACTTCGGCAGAGGGTTTCAGAAGTCCACAACTGAACTTGCAGCATCACGCTGATAAGAGTTTGGGGCCTTTCACATTCCTCACTACAAGCACTAATACCGCTGTCTTTGAACTCTAATGCCACGGTGCTCATGCAGGTTTACTCCCTGTTTGTGAACTACACCCTAGAAAGAGCCTCGTATTTAATTTCGATGATCCGACAGTCACGTGATGAAGAAACTCAGATTTACTTAGGACGAGGGCGCAACCGAGGAATTGCATGAAAATATTTGCTTAGGGACTAAGAATGATCCAGTGACAACAGAGGCATCTCTGGGGACGTCTATCACAGGCCAGACTCAAGCAGCTTGTTAAACTGTTGTCTCCAAGTTCAAAGTGAGGCAGCAAACTAGCAGCTTAAAGTCACCTTTTAAACTCCCCTCAAGCTGGGCTCTGTTTAGGTTAACTCCCACAAGGATGAGCACAGTTAGTGTCCTCTCCTCTTTTTTTTGCTGGTCACTCTTTTTGCTGGTCCTCTTTTTGCTTCCCCATGTATGGAAGACTCTGCATCACCCCTGCCCCTGGCAAAGGGAAATGAGCAGGGGAGGAGAGATGGGAAATTTTTGTTGTTTCGGCTGTTGTTGTGTTCTTTTTTTTTCTTTTTATTTAAAAAAAAAAAAAAATCAAAGCTGCTCTGTGTTCAGAGACAGCTTAAGGCTGCTTGCACAGCTCAGAAAAAAATCTGGCTCAGTATCAATACACTTACTTTTTTTACCCTCTAATATTTCACGTAGCACAGCCACAAACCCCGGCAGCAACACATATGGCTCCAACTGATTTTACATCCCTTTGCTCTGTTCCACGAGAAACTAAAGGTCCAAGTGAAATTCAGAAGTGGCAGAAGGGTGAAGAGTCTTGGCAATTCTGACTGTGCCTTAGACTCATCTAATTAGGAGGCATCTAGTACTAAAAAAACTTCCAGAAAGAATAACCTACCATTGTCTTTCTCAAAAAACACCCGCCCAACCGAGAAACCCCGTGAGTCACATAAATACACTTTCACACATTTACGAGGGTCAGTATAGCCATGTGCATCAGCAACACGTTGATTAATAAATCGAGAACACGCTCTAGTGACATGGAAAGCTGTTTCATTCAAAAGCATACAGCTAGTTCTCATTTTTGTTTCTACTGTTAGCAGCCTAACTGTGCAAACTCCAAATGCTTCAAATAGAGGATCAAATTGCTTGATCTTTGCATCAAGTGCTTTTTAACACCCACACGAACGCTTCTGTTTGTCCTACAGATGGTATCACCGACCACTTCGCTCCGCTCCTGGACACTGCAGGCGACTCTGCACGGGTCACTTCAGCCTCGCGTCTCAGTTTCCCTCTATTTGAGAAAGCGAGTGCCTGACACCGCATCCAAAGTGCTTTCTCATTCACTGCCAGCCATTAGTAAATAAAACAGAAGCAAAAGGTAAGATTGCGTCGCACCTTTAATTCGGAAATTCTTTGGTTCGGAATTCCACGTGTTTATCTGAACCGCTTGGTTTGCTCAGTTGCACCTACTCTGAATTGCCCTCGGCAACAAAGGACTGATGCAGAGACGCGCATAAAAAAGAAACACTGCATTTAAATGAAGACTAATTTCAAGAGCTGCATATTTAACAGAGAAAGACGTCAGAAAGCACTGGCAAATCCTACTTGCAAAAGATAAGCTTCTCCTAGCTTTTTTTTTATGGCTTTGGAGGGAAAGTGTTCGATGGAGTGAGTCGATGGACCATCAGTGCTCCGAGAGAGAGCACAACTTTTACACAGCGGCGTAAAGGCAAACCACTGAGCCTCCCACTCCCCCCTTTTGGAAATATTTCAAAGGTCATGCTTACATATGCAAGGGCTTTGGGACTGATTTTAGCAACCTAGTCAAAAAATACAGACTACGTATTTACTAGCTATTTTGTCTGAAGGCAAGCTGAGCAAGAGAGGAGACGGGAAAAAAAAAAGAAAAAATTATATGCGGAACAAGTCCAGCAGTGTCACAGAAATACCCGAGAAGTGTCCATCACTCCGAAGCACAACAAAAACATCTCTGCTCTCTATTCCCACTTGAGACTTGTAGACACAGAAGGTTTGGTTCACGAAGCGGAGCCGTTTGTCAATCACCACGGCTGAAAGCCATCACGCACTCCGCAAACGGCGAGCCTGTCTCGGAGGGGACCTCCCTTCCTCCTTTCCTGGCACCCCGCTCCCCCTCGGAGGCGCCAGGGATTCTGGTGTGCAAACCCCAGGACTACTCCCATAACCTTCCCTTAGTTTTAATTCCTTCTAAAAACACCCAAGACACAGCACCCACACACGTTTTGTCGGTCTGGTTCTTAGTTTTCAAGCTTCTCCAACTTACCGGCACCTTTAGGGCAGGAGGATGGGAGGGGTAACTCGCAGAATTAACGAAACGGGAAGAATCGGTCAATGTCAGCCTGTGGGGTGTAAATACTTAAGGAAACGGCCACAGATACTCGTGCCACCACTTGATGTACAAATTTTGAAGACCCATCACTGACAAAGGTAACACAGTCTTTTAAATACGGTAAACAATAAAGTATTCTGGAAGTCCTAAATCCCTGCAAGTGATTCGGGGTACCCTGAAACACTCAGGAGGTTTTGGTGCACACTTAGAGGAGAATAGCAGAAAGGTATGTTCTATTTACTGATATACAACACAAGAATCTTGCTGCAAGGATGGATTATAATAGCTAGGCTTCACCCTAGAAGGCTGGTACTAAGAAGCTTTTTTTTTTTTCTTTCTCCCCGTTTCAACAACCTGTTTCGTTTCGTGGGCAGGACAAGAACCCTCACTCTTCAGGAGATGCGTTTCTCGATGGAGTACAACACAATTACATCAACTAAACCTCTGCCATTTCTCTTCATGTATTTTCATCAAGCACTGGTATTTGGACACACCCCTGAATCATATAATACATTTTGTGACTGCAACTGCACTCGAGCATACTCCTGGTCAAGAGGGAATTCTCAAAAGAGCTGAGAATTTTAAAAAACAAACCAAAACCCACAACCAAAACCAACTACCATTGCTACTTTCTAGCAACATCACAGAGAAATGGGAGAATTAGGCAACCAGTTTGAGATCCAAACACGGGTGTTTTTCAATTCTACACTCACAGCTTAAAACTTGGTCCAGGTTAGGAGAAGAGAATTTCCCAAATATTTGGTATATATTTCCCCTGGTCAGCCCAGCACTGAGCTGTGACACTAGTCTAAAGTTTCCGCGAGGACAGCTCACATATCACACCCATTCCGTGGCCCCTCCAAGAACACGCTCACTTCAGAGGTTTGCATCTGTCAGTTCAGAGCCATAAAAACCAGCTGTTACACAAACTTGGGAAGTTTGCAAAGAAGACGGCTACTTCTTTGTGCAGCCTGCCATCAGCTACCTAAGTGCTTAAGTGACACGAGCCTGCAAAAACCCACGACAACCTGCACAGGCTGCACAGTCTGTACGTGCCAATTTTGCGTCTCTCTAGACACAACCACGTCCCACTTGGTTTCAAACCCAGAGTACATCCCCCCGCCCATTTTGACGTTGTTCAGCCGGGGGGGGGAAAACAACGAAGCGCGGATCCATACGCAAGACCAAAATATTTTTTCAAACGTAAGTCTTCGAAGTGATGCTTGTCACTTTAAACTTGGAACTCAACGCTCTTGCAAGCTTCGTGACACGGAACTAGCCGGGGGGGAAAGAGCCTTTTTATTTAGATCCTTCATCTGAAAGAACGTTCTGTATAGATGCTTGCACTGTGTTTCTCTTCAGTAACAAAACCTCCAGGAAATCCGACCACTGACTAAATTTTGAAGTACAACGTAGTCAGAATAACTGTTTTAAACAGTGTTCCAGTCATTATTTTATCACTGTCACAACTCTGAGCTGATAAAGCGCTACATCCTCAGACTAAACAAACTGACGTGGTAGCACTAAACCAGAGGAGGTGGGTTTTGTGCCTAACTGCAAAACCCTGCCTCCGTGTCACGCAGCTAAGAGCCTTAGTACTCAACCTGCTTCCCAGTCTTTGTCTTTTACTCATAACTTTATGACGCGAACGAACAAGAAGGCCCAGGTGAGCCCCGCGCTGCGTGAGGTCCATGGTTACACCGCTGCCGGTTGACAGCTCTGGAGGAAACCCACATAAAGTGATCGTACCTGGCCCGTTTCTAGCGAGCTGTTAATTTTAAGGAGAGAATCACGTTGATAAGATAAGCAAAGTGATAAAGGTTACAGCAAGTGCGCTACCGTAAGCGGGCGTTCAATGTAACGGGATAAAAATCTGAAGTATCTGGGCAGAAAGTAGATGCGCAAGCTCAGCTCTGGCTGCGCGACACACAGGAATAAAATAAATAAATGTCAAGCACTAAAAACCCCAAACAGTGAAGTCATAAAAAACGGAGAATTGAAAAAAAAATAAACAGAAAAGAGGCTGAGGAAGAAAAGGAACAAATAGCTCCTATAAAACCCACTACAGGGCATTTCTATTATGTATTATTAGTCGATATGTAACCTTGCAGGATTATATGACTTAACATCTGGTTCAGCTGCCGTGTTCTGTGCAAGAACTGTATTAGTCAGATCAAACCATAAAGTACTCATATCGGCTCAGAAGGAACCACGACACTTTATCAACATCCTATTATCTAACTTTGATTTACCAGAAGTCTTGATCCTGCACACTCCGGTAACAGGATACAGTAAAAACGCAAGATGCACCCTAAAACTTAAGCGCATATGGAGGAGAAGCTGCAAAACAAGTATATTCGTGGTTATTTTCACCAAGATTTATTTACATTACACTCCAAAAGTTTGAAAATAATGATTCCCCACGGAACAGGGAGAAATATCACCCATCTCTCAAAGCAGAGACCAAGGAGAAAAACTCACAGAACCGTCCTGCTCATGCCCATAGACTCAGGAAAATCCGTAAATAAATGACATTGGCCTTAGGATCACTTCTAAACGTCTGATGCTAGTATTTTAGCTAAAGCATTAGCTGGATGTAGCCGAGTTTGATTTCAATAGGTATTCCAGAGGCATCAAACCACACAACTTAATTCCCCTCGATGGAAAAGCACCTGCACCCGCCTGCCATCCCCGGCTTTGCAAAGCGGGCTCTCAGCAGAGCAGTATCCCCAAACGGCACCTCTATCCTCCTTGGTGTGAAACCAGGAAGATTTGGCTTTCTTAGCAGCAGCGACCACCTTGGCTGCCTTGGCAGAGCTCAAGCTACAGGCTGGCAGGGAAAAAGCGACAGGTTAAACACGCCTCATTCTGAAAGCGACTTCCTTAGATTTCTGAGGTGCTGCGGAACAGCAAAGCCCTCACCACCTCGGATCTCTCTCAACTTTCCAAACCAGCATAAAAACCCGACCCCAGCACGGAGGAGGGGCGGCGGGAAGGCCGGTTTCTACCTCACGCCCTCGGTATCACGACTTTAAACCGCAGTTCTGCGCCCGAAACGGGGGAGCAAGCGTCCGGCAGCAGGAGAGACAGACACACCGACCAAAAACAGCCCCCCACACCCCAAAAATATATATATTAAAGAATATTTTTTTTAAAAAAAAAGAGTCAAAAGCAGACACCTACCTTCCCGCGGAGGGGGGGGGCTTGTACCTCAGCTTGTACCTCAGCTCTGAGGCCCGGTGCCCGCGGCAGGCCGGGGGCGGGAAAGCGCCCTCCTCCCCCCCTCCGCCGCCTTAACTAAAGAGAATGTTAAAAGGGGGGGGGGGGGGGGGTGGTGACACACGACGGCGCCTCCTTTTTTTTTTTCCCCCTTTTACCCTTCCGGCTCTTCCCGCCGCGGTCGTGACGAGCCTCCTCCCGCCCCGCGCTCGGCGGCGACAAAATGGCAGCCCCGGCGGCTGGCAGTCATGTCGGAGAGGGCGCCCGGGCGCCCCTCCGCCGCCGCCCGGCCCCGCCGCAGCCGCAGTGCCGGCGGGAAGGGCCCCCCCGCCTCCTCCTCCTCCTCCTGCTCCGCCAACGCCTCATGTCGCACTTCCACACACCGCCGCTACCCACCCCCCTCCCCTCCCCGGAGCGGCGGCGGCGGGACTCCCCTCACGGCCCCGCCGCAGCTGAGGAGGAGGGGGATTGAGGGGGGGGGAAGGAGGGAAAGGGGGGAAGAAAAAAAAAAAATAGAGAAAACCAACATGGCGCCGCGTCCTACTTGCGGTGTGGCGGTGGCTCGGGGGGAGCTCCTGGGCTCCTTGTGGCCCCCGCGCCCGAACAATGAGCCCCCGCGGGCCGCGCCGCGCCTCAGCGCCCGCCCGAGCACGGCGGCGTGTGCCGCCAGCCCTCCGCCCCCAGCACCGCCATCGCCGCCACCCCCCCCCCACCCCGCCGCCCCCGTCCTCCTCCTCCTCCTCGTCCTCGCCCAGGAGTTTTTAAACTTTAAAGAGCAGGTTAACATCGACCTGCCCGCCTTTGTCCCTCGGACGGCGCGCTCGGGCCACCGAGAAGCCGCGGGGGCCACGTCCCGCCGCTTCGCCTCCGCCCTCCCCCCTGAGAGAGCGAGAGAGGTACGTTCCCCCTCCCTCCCTCCCTCCCCAAGTTCTTCCCCTTTTCGCGGCGACAGCGGCGGTGGCCGGGGCGCACCTCGCCCTCCTCCCCGGCCATTACAGCGGGGCACGGAGGGGGCTTCCCCGCCGCTGCCCTCGGCCTCCCCCCGCGCCCCGAGTTCGCGCCCCGCCGGAGCCGGCTCGGGGCCCCGCCTGCCTCCGGGTACCCTCTGGCCGCCGACTCTTTTGGGGTGGTTTGCTGGGGTTTTTTTGGGGAGGTGGGTTGGTTTTTTTTGTTTGTTTTTTTGCCCCATTTTTTTTTTAAGCCTTTTTTTTTTTCCCCCTTCCCTTCCTGTCCTGACAAAGTTTCTCTCTCTCTCTCTCTCTCTCTCGTTTATTCCGCGAGACGCGGAACAACAACCTGAAGTCCGGCCCCGGGGGAAGGGGGAAGGAGGGGAAGGGAGGGGGGAGAAAAAACACGCACACATCCAGCCTTTTTGTGCGTGTGTGGGGATGGAGGGGGTGGAGAGTGCGTTTATTTCTTGCGATATTTTTTTTTTTTTTGATTCAACGCTCGCGCTACCGGCGGCGGATCCCCGATCGCCAAAAACGCGAAAGCATTGGTTTAAAATTCTTTCCTTTTATCTTCTCAGCATCTGGAGAGAGGGAGAGAGAGAGAGAAAGGGCGCGTTCATGAGGACTACAAAGTTACAAATATGGCTCCCCAGTCTCTCTTGCCTGATCACTGCAAAGAAATGAAGACGCACTTTAAACTAAACCGTTTGCAACTCACTCGCAGTCCCTGCCTGCCTCTCCCTGCCCAGCACCCTGTACAAATATTTGCGAACTAAACACGCCAAGAGAGGAGCGACCAACTTATTTTTATTTAATGCACGGCGAGCCCCCCCTCGAAAGGCATCGCACATCGGCAAGACTCGGGAGCAGCCTCTAGTTTTTCCCTCTTACAGACCATAACGCGTGCGCCTCCGGGCACCCCCCAAATCGGGGGAGGGGGGGCACAGCCCCCCCCCCTCCCCTCCCGCACACAGGTAGGCACCTCAAGGGCAGCAGCGGCCCCCCCCAGCCCCCCCCCCCCAAAACCCCCGCGCCCCGCGGGGTCGGGATGCACCTCGTTTCGGCCTCCCCCTTCCGAAAAAAAAAAAAAAAAAAAAAAAAACCCGTGGGATGGATTTTTATTATTATCATTATATATATTATTAATTTTTGTTGGCATTGCTTACATCTGAGGGCGTCCTGTTCCGCAGCTCTAAGTGGATCCTTTTCTTCATGTCCATGGCCGTGGCTGGCGGGAGTCGCTCGCTGTCCCCGGCTCCGCTCGTGCAGTGACACCGATGGAGACCCCCCCAAAGCCAGCGCGGTGAGGAGGGACTTTGAGGGCTCAACCAGCTCCGCTCGGAATCCCGAGCCCCAGCACCGCGGCGAACACTAACCTGATAACTGCGGAGGCGGGCGCTCCCGGGGGCTCCGGGCCTGATTGACGCCCCTCTCCGCCAACCGCCGCGCCGCAACGCGAGGCCCGAGCCAATGGGGCGGGCAAGGGGAGGTGGAAGCCAATGGGGGAACGACGAAGCCGGCCAGGGGGACAGCCCGGCTGGGAGCGGAGGATCATTCCGTGCTGGTGGCTGATGGGGAAGGAGCGGCTCCGCGGTGGGGATGGGGTGCGCTCTGCCTTTCCCCCCCCCCCCCCCACCCCTTTCTCCTTCCTCCGCCTCACCCACCCTCCCCGCTCCGCTTCTTCCCCCCTCCTCCCACCCGCCTGCCGGATCCTAGGGGAGGCGCCGGGGCGGGGAGCGGCCCTAAGAACCGGAGCCGCCCGGGGTAGGGACTCACAGCCAGGATGGGGGGGGGGGGGGGGAATGAAAAGGTACGGAGCGCGGGAGGGGGCGGCGGAGAGCGAGGAACGGCGCGGGGGCTCGGGGGGGAAGGCGGGCGGAGCGGGAGGCGGACCGGCGCGCGCGGCGGGGAGGGGCGCCGATCGCCTCAGCGGCGTGAGGGGGAAGGCGGCGGCGGGGAGGAGGGGGGGGGTGTTGTGTCGGCCCAGCCCGGCCTTGCCCGCCCTCACCGGGGGGGTCCCGTGGCGGGAGGGGCGCGGAGGGGGTCGGCGCCGCTTGTGCTGGGCGGTGGGAGGGTTGGTCAGCGCTGGGTGTCACCGCTTGGGGCCCCCCCACCGCCTCCGGTGTGGGTGGAGGGACTGCTGAGGGCTCCGGGTGGTGTTCGTGCAGAGAAACCGGTGAATTCCCGCTCTGGAAAGATTCCGAACGCGTCGGAAGCCCCTCGCTGTTCCCTCCGCTTGGGCGAGGCGGTGGGGCAGGGCCCGCCGTGCCGACAGGGAGGTATATTCTCCTCTTCTCCGTTTGCCAGGCGGGCTTCTGAAACGAGGTGCCAGATCCGGCCTGGCAGGCCGCGCCGGCCGCGTCAGGGGTTGGATCCAGCGGCGGCGGAGCCGCTCGCTCGCCTCCGTGTACTTTGGGACTGGTTTTATCAAGCGCAGGGCTCCGTTTTCAGGGGGTGCAGCAGAATGTGCTTTGTGAGGTTCCTGCCCCATCCCTTGGCGCAGTCGCTGGAGTTTCGGTGGGTTTGTCAACCTTCCCCTCGGGTGGCTGAAAAAGACAGGGCTGTAAATAATCCCCAAGGGTTGTTTGAAGCACTAGATAGTATCAAAACAAAATATATATATGAGAATGGTTGGAAAACTGTTGTGTCTTGTCAAAATGTTTTGCAGCGCAGGGTGGAGATGAACTGTAAGGAATGCTGCTGACAGCCGAGCGCGAGTTGTGTTGAGAGCGCGCGAGCTGGGAGAAGGGTCAAGCTGGATCCAGCTTTAAGGTAAAACGTGGAATTTGTGGCATGATACCACTAGTTATCTGCAGCGGGTTGGTGTTTTTGTGATAGTTCAGGGCCTTGCTGTGATGTAGCTGTTGGATTTCGGTTTTGTCTGTGGCAGGGACAAGTGGTTTTATTTATTGGCCTGTGGCAGTGGTTTCAACATAACAGAAGTTACTGCAGTAGTTTTAGAATATAAACTTTTACAAAGCATTTAGGACTTCAGAGTCAGGGTGAATTTTATTTTAGCTCTGTTTAAATTCTCCTTTACAGGTGTGAACAAAGGTGTCCCCTGGGCTGAGGCTTCACAAAGGAAGGTTTGGTCTGGCATTTGTTTTCATGGCACAGGTGAAGACCTTTGGAAAAGAACTTTTTTCATGGAAACGAAGTGTGTATAAACATTAACTAAACAAGCAGAATATTAAAAAAAGTTTCTGAGAATGCAGAGATACTTTTTCTTTCGTTTTCTCGGAAGAAAGGATGTGTTATGTGTTTTAATTACATAAAGTTGTATAAAATGCCTCCCTCCAAACTATCGGGGGGAACTTATTCAGTGTTCCAAACCAAAATTAAATGTTTAAGCCTATTGGGTTTTCCCTCTGCGCCATTCATGTGCATGCTGCTTGTATGGCAAGGGTTTGAGGAGACTTGAGAACCGTTTGGAGAACTAAAAAGGAATGGAAATGTTCCGCAGGCCAAATATCTAAGCATCCTATCACAACAGTAAATAAATTTAAATTACCATCTTTGCAGAGTACAGCTTTTCTACAAACAGCAACAAAAGAAAAATCTGGTCGCTGGTCCGACTGAGACTTTTAGGATATGAAAAAAGTAAATCAGCTTTAAGAGAGGATATCATGCCATTTGAACTAAGGATCTGGTTTTGCTCTCTTTGCCATAGAGGAAGAAACTGTTACTCTGTGATGAAGCAATGCTAAGTTTCATCTGAGGAATTTTTATGATACATTTCTATGAATAAAGTGTTGACCATCTGTTATAGACGTCATTGATTAGAAATGCTGTGTGCTGACACTGTGTGTGGAACCCTTGTCGGAGTCTTTGACTGAGCGGAGCAGCAAAAGTGGTCTGAGTCCTGCTTACAGTGATGGGAAACTGCTCTGTCTCCCCTTGGAAGATCAAAATGTTACCCGTTCTTACTTGTATGTGCTGGTTTTTAAAGCTCGGTTGTGAGTAGTCAATGTAATCACTACAGTTAATGTTTGATTTGTGTACATGGTTGGCGTTTGTCCGGTTTCTTCATTGCTCAGAGCAATCTGTTGTTAGCCATATGAAACAGACATTTTAAATACAGGTGCACGTGTTGAAGCTGATCATATGTCAGAATCCTGGGCCAAAATCTAAACCATTAAACCTACTCGGTGTAGAAACTTCAGTTATGGCTGAGCCTGAGTTAGGTTTTCACGCGCTTCTTCGTGGTTGTCTTTCGGGTATCTTCTGTTCTAGCTTTAAAAACTGTTTAATGTAACTGCAATTTGGCCAAGGAGGTGATTTGATCCACTGTTTTTTTGTATTTTATTATAGTTTCTTTTTTTCCTTTTTTTTTTTTAGCATGAATACCTCAGCCTCACGTTAACACAAGTTTTGTGTGAAAGCCTCCTATACATCGAGCACGTGCATCGTGTGTGAAATCTGTGTTGTATGTCTGAGAATCATTGGGTAGCTGAGCATTTTGCTGCCGTGAGCTGCTGATTGCTCCTTGTGGCATATAACAGTCCTTTGCAGGTCTGATGCTATCTTGTTTGTGTCCCTGCCGCATCCAGACAATGCAGTCCTTCATGTTTTGTGTAACATCTCCTCCAGTCATTTGTGTCTGTGTAGATGTGGTAACTGGAAAGAGAAAATTCTGTTCTTAAACTGCCCCTCTTCCTGCCTTTAACTTCCCCAACCCACAGCATAGCTGGAAGATGGTCGTTAAGGGGAATTTAGGACGGTATTGATTGCTGGTGTCTAGGAATTCTGGGAAAAAAGGGACAAAAACAAGAGCTGGGAAACTATAAATTTTCTAACAACACAAATTTAGGCTTCAAGATCCTCAAAATCAATAGGGAGGTGCTATAGGCAGAATAATAATAATAAAATAAAAAAATAAGAGCTCAAGATGTTGGACGAATAAGCTTTGGAGCTTACTGTGGTTTTAAGAGGCTTGGAGCTTGGTGCTGTGTCTTCTGCCTGTTGTTCAGTTTAGATCCCTTCCAGTAGTGGTTAACAAGGCGTAAACTGGGCAAGCCTGAACCCAGAGGGTTCTTGTCTGCTGTTATTTCCTCCCCTCTTTTTTTTTTTTTTTTTTTTTTTAAATGTAGTCAGCCCTTTGAGGGCATTGAGCAAGTTCCAAACAATATGTTTTTCAGTGTTTGCTTCTGGGACTGGTGCATAATTGCTCTGCCTTATCAGTGATCCCTTTTTTGCATTAATTCCTTGCAAATACTCTGCGTTTGTGGCACAATATTCTGTTTTCTACCGGTGTTTCAAGTAAGAGATTGATGCTCAGCTGGGAAGCTTGGAGAAGAAATGAAGAGAGGTTATTTAAAGTGATGGGTAGAATAGGCAGCAGCTGGTTTAAGTTAGCAACTTAGGAGAAGGAGAGGTGAATGCTTCTGGTGTGTCTCTGTTTTATTTCCCCAAAGTTAGATGTAAGATGTTATTTCCCTTTTTATTTGCACAATATCAGGCATACCAGTGAAGCCTAGAAATTGGTAATTAACAAAACAAGGGGAGAATTGTTTCACACGTTTTTTGCTGCTCTTTGGGAAGAGACTGATTGATATATACACCCGTAAACCTTCCATAACTTCCCTGCGAGTTTTTTAAAATAGTTTAAATGGTTTTCTGCAAGTCTTTTGGGGTACACTCCTGCCCTGCCCCCTCCAGTTTCTGTTTGTCAAATGCCTTTATTTCCAAGTGAAACTGGTTTTCATGGTTGGCACACTCTTAGGACAGGGTTTGGATGAATTTTGGAGGGGTTTGGTTGGTTGGTTTTTAACCAGGAGACGCACTGTGTATGATCTCTTCTTGTGAAAAGGATGCTTAAAAGCATTCACTAAGTTTATTTCTTCCCTGTTCTTCAGATAACCGGGCAGTTCCTCACATGAACTGGCAAATTTCTTTGCATTTCTTTTCTGAAGCATTAATCATTTTATTTTGATAAGATTTATTATCACAAGTGCTTTGTGATTTGGATACTTCATTTTACTGTAAAGGATTTAACAAATGAAAAATAATTGTTCAGTTGGTTCCAGCAGCTTATAATACATGTTACTTACTTTGTGTCTGAATATTCACCCATTCTTACTACTGTTGGTCTTCCTTTTACAAGCTCTCCCATCCATGATCAGCTTCAGAACTTTTGTAAAACCTCATGAATTAGACATTGTAAGCCAAAAATACTGCGGATTAGCTTAATTGCTAGATGAGCCTTCAGGATAATTTGGGGGGAAAATGCGTGTGTAACATGAAAGTGAAAAAACCCTAAACTGAAGAAATAGCATAACTTTGAAGTAAAATGAGCAGGTCCTACAGCCTTCCTGAATAGTATGTAGAAAATCAAATTACAATAGCTTGTGAAAATATGTGACAGGAGGGACGGTGGGAAATCAGCATCACTTTTTTTTTTTTTTTTCTCTGACATAAATCTGTGAGTGGGTCAACACAGAGGTAGGAAAAGAGCTTTAGAAATTCTTGTGAAATTCCTCATAAAGTTGCTGTTAAAAAGCTGATAAACTCAGCTGTGGTATGGCAGAATAAAACACAATGACAGTTTTTAGTATAAAAAGTTTAAGAAGGTTAAATACCGGAATTCAAACCTTAAAATGTGTATGTTTTGTAACTGAGGTGGAAAACTCGGCAAATGGCGATGTCAAAATGAAACTGTAACATGAAGTTTATTGAAAAGAATTTGCAGGACTGATTTAGCTGTTCTTGAACATAACGAGGCATTGGGAGAACTAATTAAAATAGAGAATTTGGAGATTCTTGTCAAACCCGTGTGTATTGGGATAAACAGAAAGGTGTTTTGGTTTTCTTACAGCAGTTCGAGCAACAAGGACACGGTGTCAGGTTTTCCAAGGTGTGTGCACCAGCAGCGTGAGTGTAGCTGAGGGTGCAGCGACGTTCCTGCTCTGCTGAGAATACCTTCAGGAGTGTTTGACCAGTTCTGCCCTTTTCAGGAGGGAAAGAAGGAAATGTACTGGTAGTTTTTATACTTTACAGAACGATCAGGTTTTGATTTAAGCAGAAGTACTTCAGAAAAAAATGGAGTGAGTTTCTTCCTAACACACGAAATAAGCCGTGCAAAGAGGTTACTGTACCAGTCTTGCTGCAGTGGATGTGGGAGCTTCCAAGTCTGACAGTTTAAGTAGTGGAGATGAAAGTGAGGACAGTTCTTGGGCAGGGGACTTACAGAGGAATGTGATTCATGGGCCATAGTAACCGGCCTAATTACCAGCGCAGCTGCCGTGGGGACTGCTGCCAGCACGAAAAAACCCTCTGGTCACGTCCCAGGCGCTGTCGGTTGTAGCGCGGGTGGTAGAGGTGGGAGCAGCAGAGGTGTGACACCTCATTCCACTCGCCAGCGTCGGAGCAGCGGCCGTGGGCAGAGCCGCTTCTGCCGAGTTTCAAACCGACTCCAAAGCTTCACGGGATTTCCCAAAGTGTTTAGGTTGGGCTAAAATTTTGGAATTGGAGGTGGTTAAGGTTTTGGGTTGTATTTCCTGTAAATAGTAGTGAAAGGGCAGGGATTCAGAGGGGCTGAATTACTCTGATAACGAGTAAAATTTCTTGAATTTGGGCAAGAAAAAAACCCCAACTCTTAAACAAATACCTTCTGTTTTGCACTTCCATTACACAAGGTTTTATTTCAGTAATAAATTTGTTTCGGTATTGTAGCAGATAGGACTCTTGTAATTTCTCTGTGATAACACTTTCTATTTGCCATTCTTTAAACTGTGTGCCAGGCTTTTCATTTATTAATACTTGTTTCCAGTTATGGAACATTTCAGATTTGATCCATGATGGAATTTGAAGCAAGAAGCCCTTGAAAAAACTGGGGGGATGAGGGATAAGGAATGTTCTGCTAGACTCAGGCTTCCTTGTAATACAGATACTAGTTTGGATGAGAAAAATCTTCTACTGGAAAGTGAGGGACTTCTGAAATATTAACCCCGAGTTATTTTCTCTCACTTTTTCGCACTCAATAGGGCAATTTCCACCTAGAAGTGAATTTCCAAAGGTCGTACATCAGCCTAGTGTTAAAGATGGATCTGGAGTTTGGGAGCTCTGATGTTTTCAGTCTTTTTAACTGCCTAGTCACATTCCTGAGCAAAGGCTTTTGTGGCTTAATTCAGGAAAGAAGGAATCGGAAGTTCAAGTATACAAAGTTAGGGCAAGGTTATTAGTTCTTCCATGAAAATATGGCAAAAAGGGTGAACACTCATTTTCTTAAAACAAAAAAAACCCTTTTTTGAAACCAATGAAATGAAAATAGTTTTAATTCTAAAACCAAAGCTGCGGTTTCAGCTGGTGTAAAAGGAGATCAGCTTATCCCAGAGTGTTTTTCCTCAACAATTAGGTCTCCACAGTCTCCAAAGTAGGTTAACAAGTAGAGTTTAATGATCCTTTAGTTTCTCTGCTTTTCTTTGTGCCTTGCTAATTTTTCTTCCTAATGTAAAGGTAAGGTGCGTTGTACGTCCACACGTGGTTTGCCCGATTACAGAAGTAATTCTGCTGTTAGGCTCTGAGTCAGTCACAGGTGACTGTGGGATATGAAACTGTTTCAGCTTCGAAAGAGGATTTTGCAGTTCTTGTAACTGTTCAAAACGTCATAGAGCCGGAGACAAAGCCAGCCGACGGGTTGATAACTCCGAAGAATCATAGAATCACTTATAAATAATACCCAAGAGATGGTACCCAAGGAAGGATCACGTTTGTTTTATAGATGGGTAAACCAGGCTGAGGTAAGTGGTGTTTGTGTCGTGTGGGGAGCACTAGATAGATCAGAACTTACAAATCCTGACAGTAGTCACCCTTCCTGTCTACCCAGTGTGTTGTGCCTTCTGCCAGTGTCCATGCCCAGTTATAAAAATAAATGCAGCTACTTTTAAGACTCGGAGGAAGGAAAATCAAATTAACAAATTGATGACCTGATGTGTGCTAAAATGTGTGGATACTTTCTTTATTCAGAGACGGGATGAAGGGGGAAGGAATCTGATTCTGCAGCGTAGAAGCTATCCTGAAAACCACATAAATTTTAAAGCAGACGGGCTGTTCTGGAAAGTAGCACAGCAGGGTTCTTGTGTGCTGCACTGTTGATGCCTTCAAAGTGGAAGTGAGGTACTGGAGTAAGTATCATGAACTGGTGCCGAACAGGAGGCTGAGGTATCGTGAACTGGTGCGGAAAGGGAGGCTGAGCACACGCTGGGTGTAGTGGCCCAGCTCGCAGAGTTAATGGAATTGTTGCCATTGGCTTCCTGAGCGCTTTGGCTTTGGCTCGTGAGCCGCTTGCAGTTCCACTTGTGCTGTGAGAATAAAGAACAATCAGCAAGTTTGTACAGAAGCTACTGGTAGACATCAGCCATGGGATCTAGCCTGGCATTTAATTAAAATTTAATTAAATAAATGTTTTTCTGGAAACAATTGAGAATCCTAATCCTCTTGTGGCCACGTTGTGTTGTTTACCCTCCTAGGTGGGTACCGAATTTAAGGGCAGCAAAAGCAGAGAAGTTTTACAAGCAGTCTGTGTGCTCTGTCCTGTACAGCTGTAACTCAAGGATGTGTCGTGTCTGCTGACAGAAGAGTAGCTACAGGGTGAAGGAGGACGTGGGTAGGTAACGTTCAGTTTTACTTCAGTCCCTACCTCCTTCCTCATGAAAAGAGGACCCTAAAACAGAGCAAGTGCTTCATGCACCCCTCCTCTGCTGGAAGATAAAACCGAGTGTGCTGCTCCAGTGAAACACACCACACGTTTGTTATTTCTCTGGGTAACAGCCAAATCGTTTGTTGTCCCTCCCCACACACACTTCCATTTATAAAGGGAGTCTTCATTCTTTTGAATGTCGTACAGAACCGTTCAAAACCAGACTCAAGCAATTGAAATTCAATTAGTTCAATCAGAGCGATTCAATTGACACGGCTGAGTTCTGTGATCCGAACAAAAGATTTTGCTTTAATTGTGTAGGAATATATAAATGATGATGCGATTGTCTTGTTCCCAGCCCTCCAGATAGGTGTAATGCATTTCAAAGTTTACTGGTGTACACTCCATTTTACTACTTGAGGTTTGTGTGGTGCTTCAGCCTTTCATAAAACTGTAGGTGAAAACAGTCCTCTGGAAAAGGGGAAAGTGTCGGTGTTTTCCGTGGTCAAGCCTGGCGAGCGTTGGGGGGTTAACACGTGATGTTACCACTAAATTTGGTAAATGGCTCAGGCCTCCATTCTGTCTTGAGACAGATGATCTTGGCACATACATTCACAGACGATAAATCATTTGAGGTTGTGATTCATGGCTCGACTGTAGTGATATTCGTCAAAAACTGAACTTTGTCTCAGAGCAGAAGAGGTTATTATTACGTCTGCTTTTCTTAAATCTGTTCACACTGGTCAGTCTGTAACACACAAGGGGATGCAAAGCCAACATAAACATATTTATTCCCTGACAAGAGGACCATGATTCTCCACTAGCTAGAAGCAGCAATTTCCTTCGTCATCTTGCTTCTGCCACTAGCAGTCATGCTCTTGGGCTTTGGTTTTCCCATGGCACCTGTGGCTGGTTGCCACCAGTTCTCTTCTTCCCTCCCTAGATGCTTCCTTACTGTGTCACGTTTGTTTTTCTGTAGGTAATCAAAAGGCTGCATCGTCATCTCGCTTCCTCTGTCTCACTTTCCATAAGTGTGAAACTAGGGGTCATCCCAGCAGTTCTCACGTCACCTAGTTCTGTTTTCTGTTCACTATTTAAAATCTTATTTTTGCCTTTCTGAAAGCATCTGTGTAAATGAGGCATCAGCTCATGCACCACACAGTTAAACGAGATTCTCTTCCTCTGTCAGTCCTCCTTCGCTGTCACAGCAGATGAAACAGCTTTATTTGCTTATCATGCAAATTCAGATCAGGTATCATCTTTAAAAAAAGATTTTTCTCTAATTCTGAGTAGTGTTGTCTAAACTTCCATATTCCTTTCTGCACGAAACCTTGAATGAGGAGATCCTTGGCCATCTGCAGGTGGAAAACTTACCCAACATCTCACTGTCTGATTAATCGCTCCTTTCAATACTGTTTCCTCTAACCTGACAGATTTCACCATCTGTTATGTCCACACAGTGCGATGCTGCAGCGGCCGTTGTACAGGGTAATGATTTGATATCTCATCCTTTTCTTGTACTGTAAAAGTCTTCAGAGTTATTTGTTGATGGACCGTCGGGACAGTCAGTGCCATCTCGCTGTTTCTTTGGGCCTCCCTACCTGTCCATTCTACTGCTGCCTCTTGAATTTCTTTTTTTGTGTCCGTCTTGGCATTTCTGTCACAGCTTTATCCCATCCCAGGACTTGGTGTGAGTCAGTGGCTAGAATTTATAGATATCATAGTAAAACAAATAAATAATGATCGCATATTAAGTAATCAAACATTGACTCCTAAGTACGGAAAGCCATTTAGTCCGTGCTTACTTTCAGGGCAGGGTCACCTACACATAACTTTCTTCCTGACCGATGTTATGTGCACTGCTCTTGGAGGTAAGTAATACTGAAATTTCTGCTCCACAATAATTTGCTCCGGGACTTTGTCATCCTTGCGAGTCATAACATCTAACCAGAACCTTCCTTGCTGCAGCGTAAGCCCATTTCTTCTCGTAGAGGCTGTGAACAGGAAAAAAAAAAAAGATTTTATTTTTTTATATATGAGTACTTACCGACTCTGTGGTCTTTCTGTCAGGCCAACCTCCCCTCTTTCTTCAGCCCTTCCTTGCAGGCTGTTTGCTGAACATCTGATCCTTCTTAGGGGCTTCCTGGCCGTAGCCTGCCGTGGGTACACCTCTGTCTTCAGGCACAACGTTCCAAAGCTGGGTGCTGTGCTCCAGCTGAGACCTGCGATATATTTGCCTGTGATCCCCATGCAGTGCAGTGCTGCTGTCAAAATAAATAAACACTGTTGACTCATGTTCACCTCGTAATTTCTCTGAAACCATTTGAGTCTTTTCTGTATTTGGCTCGTTCTTTCCTTCCAGTATTTACGTGATAGTAAGTATCTGCATTTTTTTTTCCTACAACGAGGGTCTCAGTCTGGATGGTCAATATGTCAATGAGAAACTGTTCCTGGAGGGAAGTGTGATCAGGAAGAAGGAAGTAAGAAGGAAGTTGCGTGGCTTTAAACTGGAAAGAGAACTGGAAAAGTTGCTGAGGCTGTTCAAAAGCCTCTAGTGGCTACAAGCCATCTAATATTTTCACGGTGCTTTGGCTGTGTCCTTGTGGTCGCAATACCTGTTGGATCAAATAGCATTGCTTCACTGATATTTATCCCTTAGGTATGTTGAGGGAGGAATTTTATCCCCTTTCAGCCTTCGTTTTTGCGAAGTGCCTGTAGTAGTTGGTGAGATATCTCATGAAGGTAAGTCTTAGCTGTTCTTCATTCTCAGTAACAAGAAGAATTGTATTTTTATGAACTTCTCTGATCTGCCTCATTCCGGGTGTCACAATGTGAGGGATCCAGATTTCGTTGCTGAATCTTGAACCTCAGAGACAACAGAAAGAAATGTTAATTCTATCAGATATTACTCTGAATGAGGTAACTGGCTGAGTGGCTGAAACCCATCCTTCCCATTGACACACACACACAAAAGAAAGTCCCCCAAAACCCCAGAGGGGACAGACAAGATCTGAATCAGAAAAGAGAGGAAGAATTGCTTGTTATTAATCACTATCTGTATTGAGTGGAGTGCTACTGTTCTAGGCCTTGGGAAATGACATTTTCTTTTAAATATGACAAAAGCAAAACCTAGGACTAAGTGGTGGGTATTAAATATTGAATAGACCAAAAGGATTTGTCTTCTGTGGAGCATAAAAAGACTTCACTTCAAAAAGAAACAGCCTAGCTAGGCCCCATATATTTGTTTTTCTTCACAGGGATCATGCATCCCCATTTCTGTTTAAGTGACATTTACGTTCGGGTTACTGGAAGCACTTTTACTTCATAGAAATACTATCGCAAAAATACTGATTTAATCCAATGAGCTTCACCGAATTTTCACAGTTCACCCTCTTGTGTGCTCGTGTTCAGCGTTGTACAAACAGGCTCAGAAATTCTTTGCTTACCTAGCAGCAAACCGGCTGCTTAGTCAGAGATGCAAAACACCCCGTGGCGCATACGATGCTGAAATGAAGTTCTGATAATTTGGCTCTCTCCTATAGTGTCATTTGTTGCGGGGTCAGACTTTTCAGATAACAGCTGGGCAGAGGGCCTCAGCGTTGTGTGTGTCTTCTGAACGAAGCTCGAAGCACGGATCTTTACGCTGGAACGTGTGCTTGGAGGTGAGCTAGGGAAATATTCGGAGGCTCTGGATGTTATTCCTGCTCGTGTGCTGCGTTACTCTTTCTGAAAATTCCCAGAGCTTGTGATACGTTGTGTATATTTAAAAGCCCATGAGGGGAGGAATAAAATACATTCTTCTTCTTTCCTCCCTACTTCATGAATAACTTCTTTCTTGAAAATGAAAAAAGTGATATAAGCTTGTTTATTTTCTTACGTCTGCTTCTACTGTTTTTACAGTAATCTTAAAAATGTGCTCTTTCTATCATTGTTCCTTAAACAGTTGCTTTCCTATCTCAGCCTCGTGAGTGGAAAGCCATAGGAAATGGATGTTTGTGATTTATTAATGTTTTAAGTTCTTTCGGTAGTTGAGAGTTCTAGAAATCCCTGCAGCATGGGCAAAACAAGTGGAGTTGCATTTTCAGATCTTGTTTCTCTGAGTGGAAATTCCGCGCCTACCCTCTGGTTTGTTCTACAGGTCAGTCAGACATTCGAAACTCAAATTAATTTGCGTGAAAACATACAGGAAAAGAAAATAAAGATGAAATCCAGTTGGCAGTTATGGAGTAGCTAGCCTGAGAGGTGGCTGTTGGCCTGAGGCGATGGGCAGCCTTACAGGATGAGCTGCTGCAGATGCAGAAGGGCTGGAGGAGCGCAGGAGGGTGCGTGGAGCCGTGCCCCACACGTGTCTGCTCGTTTGCGATGGCCACCCGTGCAAACGGAGCTTTTGCGGAGGCAGGTGAGCCGTACTTGTTTTGTGGTGCACGTATCTGATGCGCACACGAGTTCACCACGAGGGACTGCCCAACTGAGAAGCCAAATGGCTCGAGCGTTTCGTATTAATTCGTTTGCTTGTGAACTTTCCAAATGTGGGAGTATATATCTGAAGATGCATCCCTGCAGACAGGCTACTAAAGCTAAGGGAATGCAATGATGTGTCGAGGAGTCTTTGGAGACAGGCTTTGAATTAACCAGCCCACCTCATCCAGAGCCTCAAACTTCAATGAAAACAAGCAAAAGAAGCAGCCTGAAGAGAGCTGCTGTAGTACAGACCTGTGGAATCCCGCTGCTCGCAAGGGGCTGCCGGAAGACTTGGGCCGTACCGTTGCCCTTCTCCTCGCCTGCTCTCCACGAGACAGACTTCACAAGAACCAAACCTTGAGGTAAGGCAACCGTGCTGCTGTGGTGAGATGAACTGGGCAGGTGTTCAAGCGAGGGAGGCAGATCCCAGTACCTGCTGGTTCTTGAGGTCCGATAGTCATCTTGTTTCATAACTGAGGTTGCGGGGAATGGCCCGTAACAGCGAGTAGCGGAGGGGGAGCCAGGTGTTTTGTAAAGGATTGTTTTGGGATTAACCTGCCGCTAGTTTGCCTGGGCTTGAGCTTTTTTTGATGTGATGAGCGTACCTGCTGCTTGCTTGGTAGCTTGTTAGCCCCGAGTAAGTTGTAGCCTTTCCTCGAAGGTGGAAGAATGAACATTAAACATTCTAGAGGACAGCCATGAAGTGCCACAATATTTTCAGCCTTTCCATTTATTGCTTCAATGTAAGTGTACATGGCTCGGCCATCAGTGCGGCCGTAACTGAGTGCTGAAATGAATCCATTGCCTAATGCACACAGTCAGATATTCCAAAACCAGCAAAACAGTCTTCTCTTTGTGGGGATGACTGTGAGTGTCATCTGTGTTAGGTGCTTTTAACTTGTTGCCCAACCAAAAATGTGTTACAGCAGCGCTTCGTTAGCACGAAGGTTTTTCTGGCCAGATCCGCTGCAGTTTTCAGGGTCTTATCTGCTGTTTCTGGCTATGGAATTCTGCATCTCTGGGTTTCCAGAAGCAGAGTTTGTTAATGTTTCATGCATTTAGTAAACATATATCCCAAAGCAGACTTTATTTTGTCTTTTGCCTAGGGGCTATGCGCATAAAGCACAGCATAAGTTCTGCTAGCTAAACTTGATTTTAAGAAGTAGCTGTAGTCAATAAGGTAAAATCCTTAGCATACACAAGTTTGGACCAGGAGGGATTCATAGTCTGTGAAATTTGCATAAAAGAAAGGTGCTTCTGCCTTTAACATTTTATATAAATGCCTTCCTAAGGCTTTTGTATTGAAATTTCTTTTTACCAGCGCCCTGTGATTTGCAGATGTGTTGTTCCTCAGCAGAAATAACTGGCTTGGCTATTTTGTAATCCTATGGTTAAAAACCCCCGTAAGTAATGTCATTTAGAGTCACCTTCTGCAAAGTTTACTCTCGCGCTGATACCGATCTTTGGCAGATACCAGATGCAAAAGATCTGAGAAGGATGGCAGTGCCTGGCCACAAAAAGAAGGAACAGGAGGGATTGAGCAGTCTGTGTGGAATATTAAGAGTTCTCCAGGTGTGACTTCGCAGCCTCACGTCCCCAAAAGGGGTTGCCAGGATGGCCCAGGCCTATGTCACACCTAGGGAGGCATTAAATCAGCTCCTAGACTGCTCGGGAGGCTGTGAAAGCCTCTCAGGACCAGCCTGCTAGAGCAAGCCCCATCCTAAACTCGCCTTTCATTGGGGAAATACGTTGTCAGTCAGTATCCTGCCAAGCGAGTTTAATGGGGTGGAGATTCTGGGGAAACTGGTGGGACTGGAAGTAAGTAGTACTCTTCTCGTATTAAAATCGAGTCAGGGTTCTGAATAAAAAAAAGTGATTATTTGCCTGATTTCCCTTCAGATGTTCTAATATACACATGGGTCCAAAGCTAATTCTCTGACTGCTTAATAGCTTTTAGCTGGTTAAGATGCAGACCTTAGGGCTGGGGGCGGGTGAGGAATGACAACAACTCATGGCTGGGAAATCGGGTAAGTAGAAAACTTTTTCTGTTCCTTCTAAAATCTTTTTTTTCATGGTTTCTGCCATTTCTAGTTCTCTCATTCCTTTGTAATCTATTATTTCTATGGATGTTTCTCAAAAAGCTGCTTGTAGTGTATAGCAGAATGGGGAGAACTGGTTTGTAATGTCTTTTTTTTTTAAAAAAAAATTTCTCATGATGTCTAAAAAATAGGATGGAAAAGAAATCCTCTTTATCTTTCAGAAATATGGCTTCTTGGTTTTTTTTTTTTCCTCTGCTGGGAGATGGTGAATAACCCAGAGACGAGGGGCTGTCAGCTTTGGAAACCCTTGCTTGAAAAGGAAGGATTTGAAGTCTCAGCCGACATTACTTCTCCCCAGGTATTTGAGTTAATGAACATAAATAGAAACCAGATAATTTTAACCCACCTGTAGTAAAGCAATTTCCTTTGCAGAGCAAATTTTGCTACCCTCTCTCTCGGATTCTGAATACGAGTACCCCTTGGGAGGAAACCTCAGCATCTAATGTAAGATCTCAGCAGGCAGGAACATTTTTTTCCTCTTAAACAAAGTGTAACTAGTTACACTTCTCTTGGTTTTAGGGTATGTGAATAAAACTCACAACCTAGTAAAAAAAAAAAACAAACAAGAAACCCTTTTTAATCTTTTCCCCAAATGAATCAATTTGGAATATTTTCTTTGAGCAGGCTGACACTTTCCTGTTAGCTGTGCGTGCCTGTCTCTATGCTATGGACATCACATTTCTTTTTAATTTTTGTTTCGGTGTGTTTTCATGATTGAGAAAATTCAGGCAGTAAATGCCAGTTGGGGGATCGGCCAGCTGACCTCGACTGGGAAGGGCTGTGGGCCTGCAATAAGAGAAGCTGGGGATGTCTAGGGTGGCTTTTCTCTGTCGCAGGTCTCGATTTGTGGCTCCATGAGTGACGTGCGTTCTCCGCTCCCTCCTCTCCAGCTGCGAGGCCGTAGCGAGCCGAGCTGGTATCGACAGAGAAATCGCTGGCGCTTCTCTAATGGAGCCAGCGCTGCTGCCTGGGAGGCGTTTGTGTCCCCGCCTTGGGTTATTTTTTTGTCTGAGTGATGCACGGGAACTTGATAATGGTTTGAGAATTTTTTCATTATTTTTAAATTTTTTTTTTTTTTTCTATCAGCGGAGTTTCTGAAAGGCACGAAGCTCACCACTGAGACTGATATCGATGGCAACCAATGACAGGACAAGGGGTAATGGGCTGAAACTGGAACATAAGAGGTTCCGCTTAAACTCGAGAAGAAACTTCTTCTCAGTGAGGGTGACGGAGCCCTGGCCCAGGCTGCCCAGGGAGGGTGTGGAGTCTCCTGCTCTGGAGACATTCAAGACCCGCCTGGACACGTTCCTGTGTAGCATTATCGAGGCGTTCCTGCTCTGGCAGGGGGATTGGACTGGATGATCTTTCGAGGTCCCTTCCAATCCCTGACATTCTGTGATTCTGTGATACCACAGATTCATTTAAGTTGGAAGGGATCTCGTGAGATCAACTAGTCCAGCCCCCCTTCTGGAGCAGGATCAGCTACAGCAGGTTGTCCACAACCGTGTCAAACTTGACGGTTTGGAGACTGTACCTCCTCTCTGCGCAACCTGCTCCAGTGTCTGACCACCCTCATGGTAAAAAACAAAACAAAATCAGTGTTTTCTTGTGTTGAGATGATATTTCTATGTTGGATTTTTATTTTTTTTTTTAAATTTGTGCCAGCTGCCTCTTGTGACTGGGCACTACCGAGAACAGTTCCCTTGTCTCCGTTCCCCCCCATCTGGTGTTTATACACACCAGTTGGACCCCCTGAGTCTTCTCCAGGCTTAAGAGTCCCCACTGTCTTGACCTTCTGTGTGAAAGATGCTCTGGTCCCTTAATCAGCTTTGTGGCCCCGCACTCGGCTTGCTGTGAGACAGTGCCATGTCAGGACTGAGCGAGGGACCTCGCAGACTTTTTCCTTTCCACAGTTACTCTCAAGCTCACTTTCAGGAGAGAGTGTTTTGTCCAATGTTTTTCGCAGCCTCTTTTAGCACCACGAGGTGACGGGAGGGTTCCAAACTCCAGGAATGTATTAAGTCAGGGTTTTTTTTTGAGGGGGGGGGGGAAGAAAGGGCTACAAGATACATCCAAGCTACAACATGCTTTGTAGACCAACACTTTTTTCAGGAAAACCTTGGCCTTGTCAGCCCTGACCATTTCTCCGTCCTCTCTTCCATCACACTTTATGGAACCTTTACTCCATTCTTCCACTTTTTATCTCTGTTTTGGCCAAGGCAGTGTCTCTCAGAGTGTATTTTGTACCTTTGTTCCTCTGGCATGGAGTGGCTGGGAGTTCCTGGGAGCTTTGGCAGGAAAAGTCACCAGCACGGTCAGGTAGCGGGGCGGGGGGAGAAAAGAGAAGATGAATTCTGGCAGTTGGGTAGAACATTGCAGTGGAGAGACCAGCAGAGGTGCAGGAGCTGTTGGGGGTGACTGGGAGCTTCCTCTGTGTCCCAGTAAACCCTTTTCCCAAGAGCTTCTACTTACCAGTTGTTTCCTAACAATTTCTTCTGTTTATCGACACTGAGTGCGTCGTAACGAGCAGAGCTGCGAGAAATTTCGAGTTACGGGCAAATCGTTAGGCTTGAGGCCTCAACGTATTTTCTGGAACTTGGTGCCGTCTCTGTGTTCCTGTTATCTCAGATTCCTAAATTAGATCTGAGCTCTCTGAGGGGTTCATTTGAACATACTCTTTACTAGCACTTTAAAAATGTCAGGCATATGTTTGTCAAATTTAGAGCTGGTTTGAGCACGATTATGCATGCATTTCGGCAGAGTAGTTAAGTGATTTCACGAACTGTATCAGTAAGTTTATACTAATATAATTACACTGATACTAGCAAGTTTTATGAATTAACTCTATTTGTTTCCAAACAAATGCACTTGGTTGTATCGGTACAAAGTCTGTGCGCAGACCCTTACTTCTGCTAATGACACAGCACTGGAGAGGTGGGATGTGTTTTGTAAGATGCATCAGGATATTCTCTCCTTTAAGAGGAAACTGAGGAGTGGGAAAAAGACACTTTAGTAAAAAGTGGGTGTAGATTTTGTTTTGGTTTGGGGGGGGATTGTTGGTGGTGGGATTTGCTGGGGTTTGGGTTGGTTTGGGGCTTTCTGTTTGAGGGAATGGGGGGGGTATAGATTTCAAGGAAGAAGGTTGCTCAGCAGCAATCCCAGGATTGTTACAAGTTAGTCCAAAAAAAAGCAAAAAGTCAGAATAATGTGCAGACTGGGTATTGTCAGGGCTGTTGTGACTGGTGATGACCACAAAGGGTGTCTCTGCGGGGCGAGCGGGGAGCTCTCACGTGTAAGAGCCGAGCATTCACTGGGCAGGTAGAGGTGGAAAAGCCACGGAGAGAGACACGTGGGTTGTTCCTGCGGAGTCATTTCTGGATCAGATGCCACTCCTGCAAACCCTTGTGTACGTGGGGGCTCTGATGGGTGCGGGTGACGCAGCTCTGGGGGCTTTGGGGGCTCTCCACAGGACTAACGTTGACAACCTGCGCTCCCCGGCGTGGTGTTCCCGGCGTTAAATATCAAAGTTAGCCCTTTCCTTCTGTTTCCCAGCTCTGTAAGCCCGGCCATCGCTCACCCCTGGCAGTGCTGCTCTCCTCTCTCTGCCGCTGCCACCCGACAGCCCTGTCAGCCCTGATTTATCTCCGAGTGAGGCTTGTAAAGGGCTGAGCCTACATTTCTAAATCAGCTGTATTTTAACCGAGATGAAAGGTAGGCCAGGGTCCGAGCTGCCAACTCTCTCCGCAAGAAGAAATCTGATTTTGAGAGGAACGCAGCAAAAAGTCCAGCCTTTTGTCTGGAGTGGAGGTGGTCTTCACTCCAGCAGCTTTGCTGGCAGAGGAAGCTCTCAGGATCCCAGTTCTCGATGATCTGGCTTAGGGACTAAACTGCGATGGGCAGAAATGTTTGGATACGTGTTTCGTATCTTCAAGAACTCCAAGTGTTCTTACTTTCGCCGTTTGGAGGTGGTTCTTATTCCAGCCGTTCCAGCCAGGTGCCTCGTTTGGAACAGCTCTGCTGCCCGGGGGGAACTGCAGTTTGCTCTCACCTATTCCGAAGCGTTTCCTTCCCACAGGACCATCCTCGTAACAGCGCAGCGTCGGATGCCGCAGCCCCGTAGCTGGGCTGGGCTGTTTTGAAATGCAGGCATCCAAGTGAAAAGAAATGTTTCTAGTAAATCTGTTTTCAAGCTCACAAAGAAAACTTCCCTTTTCCCATGTGTTTTCCATTTTGTTAGTTTTGCAATATCGATTCTTCATCCCAATTCAGATTTTTTTTTTTTTTCTTAAACCCAAAAAATCTAGAACAGAAATCCTGTTTTCACATGTTTTTTTCCGTTGATTTTTGTAGGACTACTCACACAGATAAACAGCAACAGAGCGTTACTGGAATCACAACCATAAATTTTGTAACAGGTTAAAAGTGTCCTGTCAGACTGGATAATAAATCCTGGATATAATGAAATCATCTGTAACTTTTGGGGAAAAAAAACCCAAAGACTGTGTTTCCCCCGGGGTGATTTACACCACCTGTAATCTTTACAGGGCCTGAAATAACTTGGTGATTTAAAATTCTTTAAAAGACTTCCCTCAACAAACAGGGATGCTGTGTTGTCCGTACTAATTCAATATTTACTACGTGTGTGTATCTGGTGGCTGAACAGGGAAGTGCTGATGCAGGCCTTGACCTTGGCAGCTGACCCTCCGCCTCCCACACCCTCTTTTTGCTCCGGCCACTCTCTCCTCCAGCCTTTCACCCCTGGAATTCTTCTAGCTTGCGTGGATCTTATTTCCCAAAACCTCTTTCGCCAGGTGAAAATGTCCTTCTTCGAAGTTCCCCGGAGAGGCAAATGTTTCTGTCTGCTTCACCAGCCTTTTGCTGGGCTCTCACTATTCCTCATTTAATGAAGTTCTTTAATTACTATTTTTCTTGGTGATCCCTGGGTCGTTTTGATGCAGTCAGACTGAAAGGGTGGGGTATGGGGGAATAAAAACCAACAAAACAACTCCTTTAAGCAATTTTCTGACTCCCTCTAGAGGATTTCTGTCCAAGCCCAGAATAGCTGCACGGTGGGAGAAGCGGAGCCTTCCTCGCCGCGCCGGCACAGCCGCGTTTCAGTGCCGATGACGTCTCTGGCGGTACCCACAGCCTGCTTGCTTCAGTCGGTTGCTGATAACGTCTCTCAGATTTTATTCCCACTGTTCTTTAAATATAAATGTCCGCAGTCCGTTTTTCCTTAGGCAGTGCAAGCCCGGTGCTTTCTGCTGAAGGACCCCACCACTGCTGTTCCTGTGACGTTCTTGCTCCTCTGGACCAAACTTGCTGAGACTCTGGAGTAGAAATCTTAATTTTGACACTTTTTGGATGCCTTCTCTCCCATTGCAACAGTGAAATTCCAATGTCTGTCATGAATAGCAGCTCATTATCACGACGGCGTATTTTTTTTGTCCCCTTCCTATCAAGGGATTCACATAATTTTCTTGTATTTCTGTCCTCTCCTACTGCTGCCCCTTGTGTCATGCCACAGGTGACGGAAAAAAAAGCCATTAAATTTGGGCAGAGGGGTGTGGCTCCTTTCCAAAGGTGACGGGAAAAGTGGAGACCTTTTCTCTAGAGCTGCTCAGGTCCTGCTGAGAAAAGTGATAACGTCGTGTTGAGAGATGCTCCGGGGCACCGTGTGTGAAGGCTGTTTCTCCTACATGTTTAAATGGTAAAGAATTTATTCTTCATATTTCAGATGCATTATGTAACCGTTCAGTAACATCATCTTATTTAGCCGTTTCGGATGCGTTACCTTATTTAACCAGGGGAGTGCTGTTAGCAAGAGTAGGAACAAGCAATCCCGGAATCTTCTCACTACCCCTTTTTACTTCAAAATTATTTCAGGATCGTCTTTAGCAAGCGGCTTTGGATAAGGGCTAATGGCGGGATTATTGCTGCGCTAAATCATTCTCAATTTGGTAGAGGCTGCAGCCACCTCTAATTCCCCCTCTTATTTCCTAAAGGAAATGTTAACCAGAACAATCACTTTAAAAGCAGTAGCTAATGATGGGCAGTATCATTTGATCCTTTTAACATACTTGCAGTCAAGAGAGAAGTAAATCGCGGTGCTGCCTAATGCCTCGGGCAGACCCCTGTGCCTCGGCGCTCCCTCCTCAATCCTGCACCCCACGTCTCAGCTGGTTTCTCTGGAGAGCCGGGACCTGGGTCACCTCATCCACGGCAGCGGCTGGAATATCCAGGTGACGCTGGGCTCCTCTTTTTGCCCATCATACCCCGGGCACACACCGCCAGGACACGGCAAGCCCTGCCCTGCTGCCTTGAGGTGCTTTCGACCCTGTTGACCAAAGTCCCCGGGAAAGCACCGGGGTTGGGCAGGTCTAGAGGTGGTTTGCCCGAGGGCGTTTCTGAAGGGCACGGTGGAAGCGGATGTTTCGTAGAACATAGGATGGTTTGGGGTTGGAGGGGACCTTTGAGATCAAAATCCAGCAGGAGCAGGGAAGCGTTGGTCCCCTGTACCCGGCACTGGTGAGGCTGCGCCTCGAGGGCCGTGTTCAGCTCTGGGCGCTGCAGTGTAAGAAGGGCATGGAGGTGGTGGAGCGGGTCCAGAAAAGGGCAGCAAGGCTTGTGAAGGCTCTGAACACAAGTCCTGTCGAGAGTGCCTGAAACAACTGGGACTGTTTAGCCTGGAGGCTGACAGGAGGCCTCACCGCTCTCTACCACTACCTCAAAGTGGGTTGGAGAGAGGAGGGAGTACGCCTGTTCTCAGCAGGGCTAGAGGAAATGGCTGCAAGTTGTGCTGGGGGGAGGTTTTGGCTGGATATGAGGGAGTTCTTCACGGAAAGGGTCGTTGGGCACTGGAACAGCTGCCCAGGGCAGCAGCGGTGGAGTCACCATCCCTGGAGGCGTCTGAGCGCCCTGACCTGGCGCTCAGGGCTGTGGTTTAGCGGTGGCCTGGCAGTGCTGGGGTAAGGGTTGCACTCGATCTTAAAGGTCTCTTCCAGCCATCACAGAATCGTAGAACAGACCTTGAAGACCACCCGGTTCTGCCCCCCTGCCCTGGGCAGGGATTTTCCCGCCCGCCCGGGCCGCTCCAAGCCCCATCCAAGCACTTCCAGGGAGGGGCTGCCACAACCTCTCCGGGCAGCCCGCGCCAGCCTCTCGGCACCCTCACAGCACATAATTTTTCCCTCGCATCCGATCTAGTGTGAAACCGTCTCCCCCAGCCCCGCCACCCCTCTCCCTCCCGCCCTCCCGCGCCGCCATGTCGCGCCCGGGGAAGGGGAAGGGGGGGGCGCCGCCGCCATGTCGGGGCGGGGGCGGGCGGCGCTGGCCTTGCTGGCGGCCGCCGCGCTGGGGCCGGGAGCCGCCGGTGAGTGACCCATGTGCCTCCCAGCCCCGCCTGCCCTGCCCGGGCGGCTGCGCCCGTGAGATTTTTCCTCATTTTTTCCCATTTTGTGACTCGAGCCCCCGCCGCTCCAGGCCCTGCCCGCCGGGCCCTCCCGGGTGTTTCCTGCCCAGGGAGCGTCACGGCTGGGCCGGGCTTGGTGGTGCTGAGAGCTGGGATCGCCCGTAAAGGGGCCGCCGGCCTCCCTGGCGAGCTGTATGATTCCTTCTCCAAATTAAAATGCTGAGTATTTTTTAAAAAAATGGATTGTGTTAGTACCGGAGCCAGCAGCAGTCGATAGGTTCTTCCCAGTGTCTTCCCCCAGTGTCTTCCCCCAGTGTTGTCTCCAGTGTTGTCTCCAGCTCGGAGCCCCTGACTTCGCCTCCTGCCTATCAATGGAACTTTAGAAATCATCTTTCCAAAGTTCAGCCTGAACGGGCTGTCAGAACACCCGCGGTGAAGCTGTTGAGGGGCAGCCGTTCCCCGGCGCGGGGCGGGAGAAGCTGCCGGGCGTGAGGGGCGCTGGGGAAGAGCAGAAGGTTGAGAATGTTCCTGCCCTCCTGGCAGCGCCCTCAGTAGCAGCATTTCCACGTTCTCTGTTGGTGTAGGTGATGGGAAAGCCCTTTTCGGAACCCAGGCCGAGTGGTGGCCGTGCCGCTGGCGCTCCCGGCTGAGGGCAGTCAGCCCGTCGGCATCTTCTGCGGGAGGGTCGTCGTCGTTCGTCGTCGTTCCCGTGGCTGGAAGGTCCTTCTGGTGGGGTTTCAGCCCGGTCTCGGCTGCTGGGCCTTCTGCTCCTGCACGAATTGTGATTCTGGGGAGGCTCGGGGGAAGTTTTAAAGAAGACGGCTGAGTACGAATCCATACTTTTCTTGACAGCCCTGGTCCTCCTCTTCTCTTTCCGATTTACATCTGTGCCCCAGAGGTGACAAATTGCAGTGTAGGAACCAGAGAGGCTTTCCATCTTTCTGCCTTTGGGGATGATTTGGGTGGGTTTATTTATATTTTTTTTAATTCTACAGGCAAAATGGATTCATATATACTTTTTTTTCTCTGTAATATATATATTTTTTATATATATATATATATATACTTTTTTTTTTCTCTGTAAACCCTTCGAGATCCTTTAGATTTCCAATTCTCACATTGCTTTAATAGGAGTACAGCCGTATTTTTTCCTCCCCGTTCTCAGGATAATTTTTAGTCATTAAGGTGGTTCATCTAAATTATGGAATTAGAAGACTCTGCCATGGAAAGCACTGCCTGAAAGTCTCCGTGAAACCTCACTTGTTAGAGAACTGATGGTGTGAGGAAGGCTCTTTGTCATCAAACGTCAAATTTGTTTTCTTTTGTAGTTTCAACCTTGCTCCAAATACGATTTCTTGTGTGGGTGCTGCTCCGTAAATGAAGTTTTGGCTGAAGATGTTGTAGAATCTTATTTATTACCTCCTCGCTGAGGTACTGTGAAGCCTCACGAAAGAGAGGAGGAAGGCAGAAGTTTGTTTGCATTCTTTCAGCAAGGAATTCGCGTGCCCTTTTGTGTAACCTTTCGGTTTGATTTTATAGCGGGTAGTTTTGTCTGCAGCCATGTTTCCTACCTCTTGATTCCTGACTAACCATGAAGGCTTTAACTGTCAACTCCTCATTATTTTATATTATCTGCCTCTCAGAGGAAAAAAAAAACATTAAATTAGGAAACGATTTGAAGTGTTTTGGGATGAGCGGTTACTGCGGCGCAGCCTCACTGTTAAGCTTCGGGTTTCAATATCGCCTTTGACGTTTTTCCCTTGGTGTGTCTTTTTCATTTTGGAGCTTTACCGAGGTGCAGTTTTTAAATGCTCGGGACAGCAGGAGAGCCGCCGGAACGAGCGCACGGGCTGCACAAACCACGCCGGTGCTTCGCTGGCCCCGCTCTGCTGTGCAGGTTATTTAATAGCTGAGGTGGGAACCTGCGTGTGGCTCCTTTATCTGGCAGCGGAAGATCGGATCTCATTTTTATATTACCTTTCATGTGTGTTTTTTTTTCCCAAAGCTGCTCTTTTGTATTGCTCAGGAGGGAGCGGTAAGATTTGCTGTACTCGTGCGGTGTCGTGCGGGCAAATTGCAAACTGGCTTCGTGTCTGTCTCACTCTGAAATCGTTAGGGTGAGCTGATTGTGTAAGGTGGGAGTCAGTCCCTCCAACATAAACCTCTGAATTCCCATGGACGCTTGGATGCTTTCAGATGTGCACCCGGGGCATCCCAAGGGTGTGAAGAGATGTGTCCAGAAGGTCAATAATAAGGCTTTATGGCATTTCGTTGAGATAGGATGCTTCAAAATGATATTTTTATGAAGATCTACATGGGAAAATAATTAATTTTCTCTTCGTTTTTAGAGGTTCTCATCCGCTGAAGCAAATTTCAGAAGGGAATCTGTGTTTCAGGAAAATACCCACGCAAGTTACTAATTGCAAAAAAAAAAGTAAATAAGGAAAAGGAAACCTGGCTGTGAAAAAAGAGGCCACTCTCCTCTGTTCGTTCACAACAGAGCTGCACAGCTTCCCCTTACCAGAACGGGTTGTGACACGGCAACTTCTGCTCAGAGCAGAGATTATAGAGAGCAGCAAATTCAAGCCTGTGCATCAAACCGAGATCGCATCGCCGGTGCTTGTGCCGAGTGGCTGATGAGGGTTCTAAAAATGTTCCTTTCTTCCAGCGTTGCAGCATCACTTGAGGAGCGTGACGCGTGGAAAGGTAATTTTAACGAGCGGCTGTGGAACGGGGCTGCAGTTCTGTCTCATTCATTACTCGCTGTTCTGGTGCTGCTGTGTGTGTGACAAGCCAAATTCTTCTGCTCTTGGAACCGCAAGGAAGCTTTCTCCTTGATTTTTTTTTTTTTTTTTTTTTTTTTTCCAGGAGAATCCTAATTTTGAGGGAATCCTAACAGATTCCCAATGTGGAAAGACTTGTGTGATTTTGCAAAGTGGAACCTTTCGTAAAGGCCTTTAACTGTTCCTAGTGAAGAGGATTCATTTCACCAGACAACACTTTTTATAAAATGTCCCTCAGTTTTGGGCTGTTGGACTTCAATGATCAGGTAGGAACTATTATAGCACTCTTTCCTGATTTCATTTTTTTTTTCCTGAACATAACAACAGGCCATGTTGCTCAAAAATTTGCGACGTGCTGCGAGTTCCACGACGTTTCGTTGTAGTTAGCGGTGACCATCCTGGGTAGTATTTTAGAAGTTTATTTCTCGCGTTTCAGCACGCAGCCCCGGGTAGCTACGGAGAATCTACCTGCTGTAGTTTTTTTTCCAAAGGAAAAGGGAGGGGAAAGCAAAGCGTAAATGAAAACGTTCAGTCGAAAGTGCTCATTTGCAAGTTGGATTTTGACATTTTTAAGCTTGAGAACGCCTGTTTTCTCCCCCACATAGTGCATCTAGAGGAGAAGCAAATTTATGAGTTGTGAGTATTGTAGAGAATATATTCACGAATGTACTGGGTGGTTTTTCCCTTGGTCTGGTTTGATTGCTTCTTTCCTAAAAATAGTAGCCTTAACTTTGAGTTTCCAGGCCTCTCTGGGCACAAAGCTTTGATTAAAGTTACCTCCTTCCACCCCATTGCTGCTTTTTTTTTTTTTTTCCTTACAGCAGTTCGTCTTAATTTGAACCTAAAAAATATTCGGCGCGATAACGTGGCGATGGCTGTTATCACTTCAACGAGCTGGAAGTCCTGATGTGATTAAAGTTAGTTTTTTGTGTTTGGCAGGTGATGGTGCGTCATCCTTCCTCGCCTCCTGAGCTCTCGGCTGCGGGCACAGTCGCTGCTGCCGTCCGCAGTAAGAACTTCTCCCGCACGCACCAAGGAGCTGCAGTTGAGCTGCTGAGCTCCAGGACCCCTTTCAAAACAAAAAGCTCTTAAGGAAGGCATCCCGGGCACAATTTATCAGTGATCTGGATGAGGGATTAGAGAATGTTGTCAGCAAGTTTGCTGATGATACGAAATTGGGAGGAGTGGCTGACACCCCAGCAGGCTGTGCTGCCCTTCAGAGAGACCTGGACAGGCTGGAGGGCTGGGCGGGGAGAAATCTTATGAAGTTTAACAAGGGCAAGGGTAGAGTTTTGCACTTGGGAAAGAACAACCTCATGTACCAGTATAGATTGGGGACTGCTCTGCTGGAGAGCAGCGCAGGGGAAAGGGACCTGGGGGTGCTGGTGGGCAGCAGGATGACCATGAGCCAGCAGTGTGCCCTCGTGGGCAAGAAGGCCAAGGGCATCCTGGGGTGTGTGAGAAGGGGAGTAGCAAGTAGGTTGAGAGAGGCCCTCCTGCCCCTCTGCTCTGCCCTGGTGAGGCCACATCTGGAATATTGTGTCCAGTTCTGGGCCCCTCAGCTCCAGAGAGACAGGGAACTGCTGGAGAGAGTCCAGCGCAGCCACAGAGATGGTGAAGGGAGTGGAACTTCTCCCTGAGGAGGAAAGGCTGAGGGAGCTGGGGCTCTGCAGCTTGGAGAAGAGGAGCCTGAGGGATGACCTCATTCATGTTCATAAATATGTCAAGGGGGAGTGTCAGGAGGACAGTGCCAGGCTCTTTCCAGCGGCGTCCACTGACAGGACAAGGGGCAAGGGGTGGAAGCTGGAATGTAGGAGGTTCCATAAAAATACGAGGAAAAACTTTTTCACAGTGAGGGTGACAGAGCCCTGGCACAGGCTGCCCAGGGAGGGTGTGGAGTCTCCTTTGAGGATATTCAAAACGTTCCTGGGTGCATTCCTGTGTGATCTCCTGTAGGTGACCCTGCTCTGGCAGGGGGCTGGACTAGGTGATCTTTGAGGTCCCTTCCAGCCTCTAACATTCTGTGATTCTGTGAATTCCTGTGCTCTTTTGGGCATAAAAAGAGCTTTAAGAGTGGCTTGAAGAGAAAAACTCCATGTCACCGCAGAGACAGAGTGGACTGGAGAATCCACTGCGTTCTTCACCCTTTCGGGGAAGGAGGGCTGCCATCTAGCCTGGCAAAAATGGTTTTTCTCCAGACGTGAAGATCATAATTGTTGTAACAAATAGAAAACTTTGTGCCGTTTGTGCCGGGGACCTGAGGGTCAGGATGACAGGCGTACGCCTGACACATGGGCATGGCGTAAAAGCTGTTTCATCCTCTTTTGCAGCGTCGCAGCCGACTCCCTCGAGGACAGAAGCAGCTGTGGAAGAGGAAACCGTGAAGAACCTCGCGGACATTCTGCGGCAAATAACGCGAAACGCGTCCGCACCGGGCGCACCGCCTCTGCCATCCGCCACCGCCCTCCCTCGCAGTGACAGCGTTGATGCTCTGTGGTTAAAAGTGTACGGGGAACGCGCTAAAAAGCAAAAAATCCCAGAAAACGTCACAATGATGAGAAAACCCACTCTGTCTACACCACCATCGGCTTCGACGCTCCAGACCGACCCAGACATTTCTGTTGGTTTCTGTGTTTATGAGTCTGCCCAGCTGACGGCGGCGCTGGAAGAGCTGGGCTTAGCGTTTCAAACCTCCGCGACGACAAAGAAAAGCAGGACTCTCGGTCAGTTAATAAGTGGATTTAGTGAGATCTTGGAGGGGTGTTTTAAAAATAAGAGCGTTAGGGATCACAATTGAATTGGAAAACCCGTAAAAACCTGCCAGCAAAAGGATGAAAAAGGTTGCGCGAGTCGAAGAAGCTGGGGGCAAAGACGTCCTGGGAATGATGGGAGCGTTGCCGGCAGCGGTTGGGATTGCACCTGAGAGAGCTGAACCAGCCTCATCCCTGAACTGGCGGGAATCTAGATGGCAAAAAAACTCCAGCACTAGGAAAAAGACAGAGGATTTGTAAGAAAAAAACATATTTTTTTCTAGCGCTTCCTCTCCGTCTCTGTCCGCTAACATCTAGGAGAGAGCTCACCTGAAACCAGGAAAGTTAAGATCTTTGGTGAACCTGCTGGGTGGTTTTTTGTCCTCTCTTAAATACGTATATTGATGGGTGCGCTGGGAAAAAAAAAAATCCTGCTTTTATGGGTGGTGAAAACTCTTTAAAAAGTGGTTAATTCCTAATATATGGAATATTTTGTCATTGCCTTTCCTTGAGGTTTGAAAGGTGGATTTTCACTTTTGTCCGTCACCCAAACCAGATACAACTTGTTCGTCTCAGTGATGAGAATTTAGCGTTTTTCAGTGTTTTTACTCGTGTCTGTTACGTGACAGTGATAAATGGGGCCACAGGAAAATAAAGAGTAAGGCTCAGTGGGCTCTTCCAAATTCTGCTGCGTTTCGTGCGTGAAGTCACGCTTATTTTTAGAACTCACTGGATATTCTACAGTATATAATAATATTATAATAAATTGGCTCCAACAATTTCTCTCTTTTTTTTTTTTTTTTTTTGTGGATGTATTCCAATTTAAATTTCAGCGTTGGAAAATATGTTCTTGCTTAAAAATAGTACCAGGCGATATTTACATTTTCTGCTGCTCGTTGCCAGATTCTTGGAGCTCGATATTCTTTCTATTTTCCTAATGTTTGTTTGGATTTTCTTTGGGGTTTAGTTAAATTCTTAGAAGGCTTCTGTCAAATATTGTTCTTTTTTGGGACATAGTCTTCTACAGGGGTTGAAAGCTGAAAATGAGAGTTCTTGTTCTCTCGACAAAGATGTTTTTAGAGTGAATACATTCACTTGTACATTCAGTAACTGTGACATATTTCACTGCTTTTCCTGTTAAAAATGAGGTTATATCGTGACGGTACAAGGCTCATATTCAGATAAGGACAACGTGCACATTCTTAGTATTTTAATACAGAGAAAATAATTCTATTTTAAATTTAATTTTAAAACTTCTTTCTAGTCGAGTCATCGTTTCATAAATTTGACAGTTAAAATGTTTTCTTAAAAGGTTTTTTTTTTCTGCCGCCTGCTGAAGATGAGAAGCTCTAGGCTGCTGGCTTTAAACCACTGGCCTCGGATGTAGGTGAAGAAATAAAAATGCGACGCGGAGGCAGCAAAAAGCTGCAGAGAAAGCGGCCGAGCTTGGGTCCTGGCTGTGGTGCAGCGGGGTTTCGTGAATATGAAATCTTTGTAATGAAAACGAAAATTGATGTCGTTGGGGTCGGAGCTGAAGCGGCGTGGGAAAGCCTTGGAAGAGGCTGGAGAAGGAAAACGAAACCTCGTTTGCAGGAGCAATTGCAGCGAATCCTCTGCTTTTCTGCTTGACTACACGTAAACAAACGGATTTTTGGGTTGCGCGGGGAAGTTTTACTTAGAAACGAGCGCTTTTGCAGCCTGCAATTCCTTTACGGGTTCTTGACAGCTTTGAATCTTCATTTATTATTGTTATTATTGACGGTGCTTGTTTGAGAGTTAAGAATTCACGTTCCTCCGGCGGGTTGTGGGAGCTTTGAGGCAGAAGAGGAACGAGCAGTGAATTCTGTCCCGCGACCCACCGCGGTTTGTGCACCCGAGTGGTTCCGACAGTGGTTTTTTAAAATTCTCTGGCTTTGCAGCCCCTCTGCTCAGCTCGCGGTAGCTGTCTCCAGAGGTGACGGTAAGGGGATTGTTCTGCTTCGTGTGAATTAGGATTTTTTTGATTATCGAGGCTGAGCAGGCAGTGTTGAGGAAGTTTAAGACGCTTCAGACAATTTGAAATGCAGGATTTTGGAGAGTCGAATGCTTTTTATATCGATATAGACTAATATCTGTGTGTTTTGGCCAAGAAATCGTGCCGTGTTTTGGCACGGGTTGCCCAGGGAGAAGCCCCATCCCTGGGAAGACTCCAGGTCGGGTTGCACGGGGCTTGGAGCAAACTGATCTGGCTGAAGACATCCCAGGGTTGGGCTGGATGACCTTTAAAAGGTCCCTTCCAACCCAAACCCACCTGGGATTCTTTGAAAACACCCGGATTTTGCCAGACCCCTCCAGTTTGGAGATTGGGGAGCTCGGTACCTCCCGTGGTCCAGCCCTAAGCTGGTGGCACTCGAAGAGCATCTCACAGGGGGCTTAAAAATTACGAGGTACAAATGGACTTCTGCCTTCATTGGGGAATGACTTATTAGAGAGCAGTGCAGGGGAAAGGGACCTGGGGGTGCTGGTGGGCAGCAGGATGACCATGAGCCAGCAGTGTGCCCTTGTGGCCAGGAAGGCCAATGGCATCCTGGGGTGTGTTAGAAGGGGGGTGGTTAGTAGGTCGAGAGAGGTTCTCCTGCCCCTCTGCTCTGCCCTGGTGAGACCCCATCTGGAATATTGTGTCCAGTTCTGGGCCCCTCAGCTCAAGAAAGACAGGGAACTGCTGGAGAGAGTCCAGCACAGGGCAACTGGGTTGATGAAGGGAGTGGAGCATCTCCCTTATGAGGAAAGGCTGAGGGAGCTGGGGCTCTTTAGTTTGGAGAAGAGGAGACTGAGGGGTAACCTCATTAATGTTTACAAATATCTAAAGGGGGAGTGTCACGAGGATGGAGCCAGGCTCTTCTCGGTGACAACCACTGATAGGACAAGGGGTAATGGGCTGAAACTGGAACACAAGAGGTTCCGCTTAAACTCGAGAAGAAACTTCTTCTCAGTGAGGGTGACGGAGCCCTGGCACAGGCTGCCCAGGGAGGTTGTGGAGTCTCCTTCTCTGGGGACATTCAAGACCCGCCTGGACACGTTCCTGTGTAGCATTATCGAGGCGTTCCTGCTCTGGCAGGGGGATTGGACTTGATGATCTTTCGAGGTCCCTTCCAATCCCTGACATTCTGTGATTCTGTGATTCTCCTTACTCATAAAATACATTCCGGACGTGAAAGGGCCGTGGTTCTCAGAGTGTTTAGGCAGGGACTCGTCGAAATAGTTCTGAAATAACCAGGTGGTTGCAGAGCTGTCACGACCAGCTGCTCCTCAGCACTTCCACTGAAATCCCTCGGGTTTTATTTAACGTGAAGAGCTTCCCCTTAGCTGAAACCCTCAAGAGGACGAGCACCTCTGCGCTACGGGCAGTCGGTGTAAAATCATTTTGTTTGGAATCCACACTGGGTCTTCAGGTAAGGATGAAGACTCTGTGAAACGCCTGATTTCAGGTGAGCTGAAGGGTTCGGAATGTTATAGCAGGCTGGTCTTCCAAGAAAGATTCATTTTTTTTTCCCCTCCCGCTTTTAGTATAATTTAAACATCTTCAGGTTTTTGGCTTTGCAGAAATATTTGTGCAAAATCCGAGCAGACCTAAGGATTTGTGGATATAAGGTGTGTAATTTAATGTAAGCATCATAAGGCAAATACCTTGACCGTTGGTAAATACAAAATTAACTTGATTTATTTTTTTTAAAAAGAGGGAAGAAGATATTTTTAGGAGGGTCCTTTAGCTTGATACATATTGGCGGGTAATAACTTTGTATTAATTGTGATGAGTTTGAGTACGACGCTTTTTGCAGGCTACAGTTTGTGGAATAAATTAATCAAGTATGTTTAACCGAGTTTTAAGGCAAGAAATGAAGCACAGGACTTAAATCGTGATGCTTCGGGTGTATATTTTTAACAAGAAACACTGCCTTTACCTGAAACACAGCGCTGAGGGAATGCACTGACGTACTACTTGATCTCTGTTCTTTCAAAAGTGACCCCCAAACCAAGGTTTGATGAAGACTATAATAATTAGAAATTGCGAAGCACGAGCCTTGCTCGTTACTGCCGGGGTAGTACCCGCGTCTTGTCCTCGGGCATTTTTCAGATCCTAGGGTTGGTAATCGTCCTTGGATGTTTGATTTTGGTCTTGGAGTGCCGGGCAGTCGAGGGACTGTCTTGTAAAGTTTTAAAGATGACTTTAGAAAGTAGTTTTAATTAGTGATTTAAGTGGAAACGGCCTTGTTGGGCTCTACGTTCTCTCTAGGGTTTTTTGGGTTATCTTCACACATTCCAGCACGGTGTGAAAATTCTGGATTTGTGGTCGTCTTCGAAAGCCCGAGGGGGGAATCTCTGCAGGCGAACAGAAGGGCTTTTCCTGAGAGATTGACTTGTCAGGCTTATTTTCTTAAACTTTCATGAGGAATTAAAGACAAGAACTGAAATAAAGCAGACGTGGGCTGCTCCATCCGTGGGCTCCGAGGGGAGCAAATAATCCAGTATCCCACTCCGTGCAATGTCCGACGTCTGATTATAACACATTATGTTCTTTTTCCTAGTGGCCTGACCACAATTTATTCAGCCGCATCGGCAAATTTAAGGTCTCTTCTGTTTTATTTTAGGTACCTACAGTGTGTTTGTATAGTGGAAACATTCTGAGTGTACAGGGGGGCTTGTGTCTGTAGGATCCAGCACATTTTAAGATGATTTACATGTTCCTCTCCCCGTTCCCTGGTTTTGTGACCTTGGATTGCCAGTTTTAAAGTGAATTTATCTGGATTGTGAATTGGTGGGTTTGGCTCAGGTCAAACTTTGCGCTTGGTTTCCGCTGGATCCCAGCGGGGAAAAAGCTGCGACTTCGTGTAAAATACACAAAGACAGACATGAGTGTCAGGGGTGGATTCCCCATCCCTGGAGGGATTTAAACATGTTGATCTGGTGCTTAGGGACGTGGGTTGGTGGTGACGTGGCAGGGCTGGGTTAATGGTTGGACTCGATGATCTTGAAGGTCTCTTCCGACCACGGAGATTCTGTGATTCCGCCTCCCATCGCAGACCTGGGCCCTGGCTGCCCTTTCCGTGGGTTTGTGCACAAAGCTGAGCAAATTTCCCGATAAACAACGCGAGGACGTAGGCTCAGGGAGTTTTCCAGCTGGGATCGGCTGCCTCGGCTCCGACGATGAAGCAAAACTCCGTCGCTCGGCGTTACAAAACGTTCCCCGGGCTCGCCCGCTGCCTGGAGCGCCCGTGACAGCAGCCGGAGCGGTGAAGCAGGGAAGGTTTTACTACCTGGCTTCTGGTTCTGACATTCCCATGGCAACCTCCTCCCCAGTTCAGTCACGGTTTAGTGCCGCACAAGTAGGATTTGTTCAGCGAGGAATAAAGGTTGCAGTATGGGAAAGACACTTCCCCGTGTGTTCCTGATGGCCGGTAAATAAGGACCGGAGCGCCGGGTGACCACGAGCTCTTTACTGGATTTGGCGGGGCGGGCGCTTCCCAAGGTGAGGCTGCTTAATGGCACAAGAAACATAACATAAAAGGAATTAAAAGAATAGCGCGCAACAGCTGCCGCCAGCTGCCTTTTAAACGTTTTGCGGCAACAGAAAGAGCTGGGCTGGCCCCGACGACAAAACTGGGGGTGGTTCTAAGACGGGAGAGACGATCAGTTAAAACCGGCGTCAAGCAGGAGGGGGCTTGGGGGTGACCTTTCGGAAACTCTCGTTTCCAGCTGTGTTGCCCAAACCTGCTCTGTCCCTGCCTATTCTGCCCGGGAACACCGTGTCCTTCTGCTGAGAACACCGTTAGGTGTCCCACAGGAGCCGTTTGAGAAGGGTGAGCAGAAGGGAGTCAGGGCAACGCGCTACGGGCTGGTTCACGGTTATGAAAAGCCTCGTTGGCGGCAGCGGCTCTGTGTTGGGTTTCTCATGGTTTCCCACGATAACGAGAGCCCAGCCGTCGCTTGGGGCTCCCTCGGCGAGCTGCTGGGATTCGAAAAAGCGTGGAGATCCGGAGAAGGAGATGGAGAGGGGGACAGGGACTGCGTGGGATGGAGCAGGAGGACAGAGGCAGCAGTAAAATGGTTTTTTAGGGGAAGGGATGTGTTTTTCTCCCTTTTGGCCGTCTGCACAGTAGGGATGTCTGCTCCCGCGAGGGCAAAGCAAAACAGGGGAAGGTGCCAGCTGCTTGGCAGGGACGGCGCAGACTCCTCGCTCTGCAAGTGTGTTAGTTCTTAACGTCTTGGGCTAATTTGGGGCTGTGAAGCGACAGGGAGTCTCACACGGGATGCATAGGCTCAAAGAGCTGCATTTTTTGGCTTGCCTCAGGGGGAAAAAGATCAAGAAGGAAGGAGTTACCCCTTATTCGTGCTGATGCTGCCTTTGCAGGGGTGTTCAGTAGCGTGGCAGGGACAGTCACAGAATTGCCCAGATTGGAAAAGACCTTTAAGATCATCGAGTCCAACCCTTAACCTAACGCTGACAAGTCCTCGACTAAACCACGTCCCTAAGAGCTGTTTGCCCGACTCGTAAATCCCTCCAGGGATGGGGACTCCACCACAGCCCTGGGCAACCCGTTCCAGTGCCTGAGAACCCTTCTGGTAAAGAAATTCTGCTGCCCATCCCGTGCCCTCCCGCAGGTCCCCCCGCCATGAGCATGGCCGAGGATGCCGAGTGGCTGCGGTGGGTGACAAAGCAGTTCGGGAGCATCGCGGGGAAGGACAAGGAAATCGACTTGGAAGAGTTCAAAACTGCTCTCCAGGTGAAGGAGGTGAGCGGTCCCGCGAGGGCCAGGGCGCGGGGTCCCTCCCTCCGGCCCCTGAGCTTTGGTCTCTTGTTTTACTTTGAGAAAATTCGGCTTAAAAATAAAACTGCGGGAGAGAGAAACCTTGCGCTGCCCCGCAGCAAGCAGGAGTGGAAAACAGATTAACCGTGCAAAATTAATGGGGTATCTACAGTCTGTATTTGAACACACTTGACTGTTCCCAGGGAACATTCCCTCCCAGCTGCCTCTCACCCTGTCCCATGTCCTCAAAGCTCCCTTCCTGCCCCAAAAGCAGGTCAAAAGCAGCCTTCATCCCATTGTTTTTTGAGCCGTCCCCACGATTTTTCAGCTTTTGCCGGGTGCTTCACAGAATGTCAGGGATTGGAAGGGACCTCGAAAGATCATCAAGTCCAATCTCCCCGTTGCTGGCAGCGAGAGCTTTGTTCATAGCACCAGGATTGGGCCGGTGGAGAGGATCCCACCGCTGCGTGTGAGCCTTTGTCCTCCTCCCCGCAGTCCTTCTTCGCCGAGAGGTTCTTCGCTCTGTTCGACGCGGACGGGAGCGGGACCATTAGCCTGGAGGAGCTGCTGAGAGCCCTGAGCCTGCTCGTGCACGGGAACGACATGGACAAGCTGAGATTCCTCTTCCAGGTTTACGACGTGGACGGTAAGGTGACGAGAAACAGTCATTTGCGCTCAAAACTCCGCCTGAAAGCCGGCAATTGATCCAGCCCCACATCAGGATTTCCCACGATTCGCTTTCAGCTGTGGAGAGGAGCTGTCTCTGCTCTGCTCAAATATTAGCTCAGTCGATATATATATACACTATGCTATGTATTGTATATGCTATGTATTGTATATATATAAAATATATCTCTGTATATATATAGTGTGCATTGTGTGTATATATACTATGCTGTGTATTGAATAGCACAGATTTATGAAAGGCAAAGCTCCTCTGCTGATTCATCTGCATCGCTTTCTCCTTTCTAGCTCATAACTAAAAGATGTGGAGAAAATTTGAGACAGCAGCTACTGGCTGATCAAGGAGAGGTGGTGTCCCCTGCCCACAACAGGGAGGTTGGATTAAAATGATCTCTAAGGTCCCTTCCAGCCCAGGCCATTCTATGATTCTATGAAATTGAGCTAAAGATAAAACTGTTGTAGGAGATGTGGTGTTATCTGTGTATCACTAATTTCAGAGCTGTGAGGATTTTCCCTTCAGTTTGGACTTCCTGTCGTGAAAAGAGAGAAAAACACAGGCAAAACTTGCTCGTTTCCCCTTTCAGGATTTTATATTTCCAGTCCCGTTGATACTTGTGAATCTCAGCACGCTCGCTTCTTCCGCCCTGGGCTGGGAGAGCTGGGAGTACCGAAAGCAAAGCTCTTCTTTGAGCTGCTTTTCCTGCTCTGACCTGCTTGGGCATAAAACGCTGGCGGAAGAACTGGAGAGCCCCTTGCCTGTCTGGTTTGCTCTCGTGCCTGGCTGCCAGATAAGGTTGTCTGTGCCGCGTTGCAAGCGCCGAGCTCTGCCGTGGGTAAACTGCCCATTAGGTCACCTTTTTTTAAAAAATATACCTCACATGGTTTATAAGCAATGGTGTGGTTGTCCTCTGGCTGAGCACGCTTTCCTCCCAAAGAACCTACATGCAAGGAGAAGGGAGGTGATTTCTGATTCGAGGGAGGTGAGTTCTGCTTTAAACGGAGTGAATTTCTGGAATAAAATGAGGTGATTTTTGGATTAACGGTGCAGGATGAAGGTAAACCCGGGGGGTGGTCAGGGTGCTGGGGGTATCGGGGTCCTCGCTCTCGCCCCGCACAGGCAGCGGCTCCATCGACCCGGACGAGCTGCGCGTGGTGCTGCGGTGGTGCTTGCGGGAGAGCGCCATCGCCCTGCCCGAGGAGCGCCTGGGAGACCTCACCTTGGCCCTCTTCGAGGCTGCCGACAAGGACGGCAGCGGCTCCATCACTTTCGAGGAGCTCAGGGAGGAGCTGGAGGCTTTCCCGGAGGTCATGGAGAACCTGACCATCAGGTAGTTGCGTCGGCCGGTCCCCCCGGCAGCGCCACGGGGCTGCGAGTTCCTTCACGAGCACCTTTTTTCCTCCTGTGTGGAGAAGTAGCGTGGGGTTTGTGCTGTCATTAAGGTTCTCGTGGGGCGCCCAGACTGTTGAGGGGCTTGGGCCAGCTCTGGGAGAAACTCAAGCACCTGATGGTGCTGAGCTGGGTGTGGGGATGGTGTTGGGATGGGTCCAGGGCTCAGGTGCAGGGATGGTGTTAGGATGGTGCAGGGATGGGTACAAGGACAGGGTTGGGATGGGTGCAGGACTCAGATGCAGGGATGGGTGCAGGGATGGTGTTAGGACGGGTGCAAAGCTCGGATGCACGGATAGGTGCTGGGATAGGTGTAGGGATGGTGTTAGGATGGATGCAGGGATGATATTAGGATGGGTACAAGGCTTAAATGCAGAGCTTGGATGCAGGACTGGGTGCAGGACTGCCCCCAGCTTCCCCCTTTCTCCGGATGAGGACCAATCGATGCCTTTTGCTCCCAGCGCAGCGAGCTGGCTGAAGCCCCCGCCGCCCCCGGCGAGGAGCCGCCGGCCGCGTTACCTGACCCAGGCGTTCTGGCACAACCACCGCAGCCAGCTCGCCTTCCTGGGGGGCTACGCCGGGCTCAACCTGCTGCTCTTCGCCCTGGCGGCCCTGTGGCACGCCGGCCGTGGCGGGTGGGTGACGGTGGCGCGGGGCTGCGGGCAGTGCCTGAACTTCAACTGCGCCTTCCTCGCGGTGAGTGCCAGGGCTCGGGAGGGGTGCTGAGCTCACGGGGGGCACGGCGTGGGGGTTTCCTGGGCTGTTTTAGAGTCACGTTTGCACTTGGGACCTTATCCCTGTGCCAGGAGCCCTTTGGGGGGTGGTAATGGGTGTCTGTGGGCTTTTGCAGTTGTGCAACCGGGCTGGCTCCTCCGAATGATGTATCTATAAATATCAGGGTAGGGAGCTTGTGAGCTTGCTGGGACAAGGGCACTCGTGGCACCTTGCAGATGGGTCCTTGGTTTCTGCCTCTGGGTGCTTTCTTGGCTGACACCCTGTATTAGCAGGGAGCTGGCTCTGGAGCCCCAGGGGACCAGCTCCTGACTGAGCCCCCCAGCATCTCCAATTGCCCCCAGCATCTCCGATTGACCCCCAGCAATCTCCAGTTGCCACCAGCATTTTTGATTGACCCCCAGCAACTCAATTGCCCCCTGCATCTCCAATTGCCCCTCTCCCTCTCCTGGAGGTGCTGATGCTGCGGAGGTGCCTGACCTGGCTGCGAGCCACCCCCGTCGCCAGAGTTTTGCCGCTGGACCAGCACGTTGTTTTCCACCAGCTCGTGGGGTACGTGGTGCTGGCGCTGGCAGCCGTTCACACGGGCGCCCACGTCGCCAACTTCAGTAAGTAGCAGCTCCCGGGCAGAGGAGGCCCTTTGGGTGCCAGGGGTTTACCTCGGGCAACACCCACCCTGACCCTGCAGTGGATTCCCCAGCCGCCAAAGTGAAAAATACCCCTCGGTGGAGGGGGCGTCACCCACAAGACAGATTTCCTCTTGAGAGATGGTGAAAAGCTGCAGGGGCAGAGACTGAGCCCCAGAGGGATGCGGGTGTCCCAGGGAGGGTGAGCTCATGTCCCAGGGATGGGATGCCCATGTTTCAGGGGGAATGTTCATATCCTGGAGGGATACAGATGTCCCAGAGAAAGGAGACAGCTGTCCCAGGGAGGTGATGCACATGTCCCGTGGGATGCTCAAGTCCCAGGAGGGATGCTCGTGTCCTGGAGGGCTACAGATGTCCCAAGAAAAGGATGCAGAAGTGCCAGGGAGGGAGGTGCACATGTCCCAGAGAGGGAGATGCAAGCCTTGGAGAGGGTGTGCACAGGCTGCGGGGTGCGGAGGAGCGGTCGGTGCCGCTCGGTCCGTGCCCGGGCTGTTATCCCCATCTAGCGGCTTCCCCGCCGGGCAGCCCAGCGCTTCCCCACGCAGCTCCCAAGGGGTCTCCGAGCCCTGCACCCCACATGCCCCCTCACCCCGCGGCAAGGGCGCGGGGGCTGCGCGTCCGCTTTGCACTTCCCCATCCTTGTGCAAAATGAATTCTGCCCCCGGTAACGATGCTGAGCCCGCGGTCGGGGCTCTGGAAAGAAGAAATGGGACGTTTTTCGAAATGCCTGAGCGAAGCGCTTGGGTGCCAGTTAAAAAACCATTAAAATAAAAAATTGGCGGCAGTTTGGTGAGCGCAGCGGGTGGACGCTGAGGGTACCCCCGTTCCTGACTCTGCGTGTGCCCAGGCAGGCTGGCGCGGCAGGACGGGGGCCACAGCCTCGCCGAGTACCTCTTGTCATCCCGGCCCGGCGTGGGGGGCCTGGGGGGCACGGCCTCGCAGACGGGGCTGGCGCTGCAGGCGCTGCTGGCCGCCATGCTCGCCTTCTCCAGCTCCTGCGTCCGACGGAGCGGCCACTTCGAGGTGGGTCCTGACACGGCCCCCGAGACCCTGGGGAACCCCGACGGTGCCAAAGGTGCTTCGACTTGGGGGGCGGAGGGGGAAAAGCTGGGCAAGGGTCTGCTGGGTGGGCGCCCACCCAAGTGCTGCCCCATGAATGGTGGGGGGAGAGCTCATGAGCTGGCACGCAGCCCCCCAAAACATCCCTCAGACACCCCAGCACTCCTCAAATTTGCACTTCAGGGGTTTCTGTGCTTTTTTCCATCATTCGGGCTGCCACGCCCCGCCACAGCCTCTCCCCCACCCCGTACCCCCTCTGCTCCCTGCCCGCAGCTCTTCTACTGGACCCACCTCTCCTACATCTCCGTCTGGACCCTCCTCATCCTCCACGGCCCCCACTTCTGGAAGTGGTTTGCGGCTCCCGGCTGCCTCTTCGTGCTGGAGAAAGCGGTTGGCTTGGCTCGGCGGCGAGCGGGGGGGCTGCGCGTCGTGGAGGTCAACCTGCTCCCTTCCAAGGTCTGCACCCACGAGGGGTCTCTGTGCCCCTTCCCACCTCCCTTCCGCGGCTCTCCTTGTCTGAGAGCCGGAACAAAGATCCAATGGGGCATGGAAAACACCTTCAGTACTTGCAAAATGCTTCGTAGCTTGGGGAAAAGCACTTTGCAGGTGACCACGGGAAGAGGAGGGAGTGGTGGGACGTGGAGAGGGGTGACGGCCCCCACGGGAGGGATGGGGTGCAATGGAAAATGCTCGGGTTGCTTCAGGCTGTGTTGCTGAATGTTTGCAGCAAAAGGTGCAAGCGGCTTCATTTTCAAGCCATGATTCTTTCTCATTCAGAATTTTTGCTTATTTTTCAAGTAAAACAAAAATAAATTTAAACTCCTCTAACAAGCTAAGTCAAAATGAAAACTGCCGTGACCCTAAGCTTTTTTGGAAAAAAAAAATGCTGTTTGAAGGTAGCCCTAGCTGAGTTTTCTGTTTGCTGGGCAGTGAATTGGAGAATAAACCCCTTTCTTAGGTCAAACCTGTAGGTCTGTCTCATACAGGCTGCTTGTTAAAATCGGAGGCACAAACCTGGGTGCTTACAGGCTGCAGGGAGACCGATCGGGCTGGATGCTCCCAGCTTCTCCTGTCCTCCTTTTCCTCCAGGTGACTCACCTTGTGATCGAGAGACCACGGTTTTTCCACTACGAGCCTGGAGACTACGTCTACCTCAACATCCCGGCCATCGCCGCCTACGAGTGGCATCCCTTCACCATCAGCAGCGCTCCCGAGCAGCAAGGTGATCGTGGACCCTTCACTTGTTTTGCATCCCTGGGGGGGATTTTTGCATCACCAGGACGATGTTTTGCATCCACAAGATGATGTTTTGCATCGTTTGGTTCACGTTTTGCGTCACCAGGATGAGGTTTTTGCAGCACACGAGCCCCGTAAGGGTGGCTGGTCCCCTCTGAGGGTCATGCAAGGAGGTGTCCATCCCCATGGAGCACGGCAGCGTGCGTTCACCCACGCCTCAACTCTACCTGTACATAACTGCTGTATAAAAATGTGCTTGGGTTACTTCAAGCAAGGCGTGGGCACTGAACGCTCTGTCCGTCTCCATGGCTGCGCAAAGGTTGAGATTTGGGCTTCACCCAGCCGTTAGAGCAAACCCTGTGGCGAGCTTGGGGCTGACGTGAAGGACATGGGCAGGGATTGCTGCTGGGATCCCAGTGCCGGGGCTGCGGGACGGTTCCTTACCCCAGATTCCCACTCACTGCTCTGCTCCATCCCGCAGAGACCCTCTGGCTGCACATCAGGTCGCTGGGCCAGTGGACCACCAAGCTGTACGAGTACTTCCAGCAGCTCGAGTCGCCCAGCCCGGAGCCGAAACCTCTCAGCAGGAGCCTGAAGGAGAAGAGGCACCGGGCGCAGGTTGGCACGGATGGGGAGGTTTGACCTCAAACTGCTGCTGCTCGGCAGCTGTTTGCAGGGTTTTGCCAAGCTGAGGATCCCCGCAACGTGCTTGTGGGTTTCTCCAGCCCGGTGCACGTCCCCTGCAAAGGTGCTCGTGCAGCTTTGGAGGATTTCATGTCCCACAGCCCAGCTGAGGCCGTCGGACCCTGACGGGTGATGCCCGCAAGCGTCGCAGCCAGTGATACCTTGGCTTTTGGCTTCCAGGGGGGTCTCTGCAGCAGAGCCAGCTCTGAGAAGGGGTCCGTGGCCACTGATGAGGTTGGAGCCATTCAGCTGACATCGTACAAAGCCACTGGTGCTGGCCCAGGAGGGGAGAACCCACCAGCGGGAGGGGTGAGCACCGTTGCCCACCCTCGCCCAGTGCTCCGTGGGGCAAGGGGAGAGGAGAGGGGGAGTCTCTGCTCTCATCAACACAGCAGCAGCCAGAGAACCAACCTGGAAGAACGAAGGGAAGCATTCCTTCCTTCCCAAATGGGCCAAAGCTCGTTAAAAATCTCTTTATTTTAAACAAAACTTCTCAGATATAAATCGTGGCAATGCCAGGGCGCTGAGAGCTGCCATCAGCGGCTTTTATCCTGCTGAAAAGCTCTCAGGATATTGATTCTGTCTGGGCTGCAGGAGCAGCCCTCGCAGATAACGAATTTACATGCACTGGTTGTAACGAGTTTCTCTCCCTGTCGCCCTCATGTTTTTATCTGTCCCTCTGGGAGCAGAGGGTCCCCACGCCTGCTCCCACCACCCCGGCCACCGCGGTCCTTGGAAACCTCTCACTGACCCCCTCAGCTCGTGTGGGGATTTGGATAAAAGCCTTTTTGATCGATACCCAAACCTATTATGATCCAGATAATGTCGTCAGGTGACGGGTTCCTGGTGCTGGATGTTGGTGGGAAGTCCCACCAGAAGCGCTGGGCTTGAGCAGCACCCGGGGTCTGACCAAGGGATGAGGTTAGAAGAGTGTGTGCAGCCCTGATAAACCCGACTGGGAAAAACCACCTAAAAAACCCCATGGGGAATGAGCAGGTTTAGCGTTAGCTGTCGCGGAGGGGTTAGGGCTGGGGAGGAGATGGTCACTGCTCTCTTTATCTCACAGGTCTCCGCTGGGCTGGGCGAGACTCACCGGCTCTGCAGCATCAAGGTAAGGGGTGGCTCGGTCCTTCCCTGGCTCCGGGGAGCAGGGCTGGCTCGGCATCCCCAGGACCCACATTTGTGCCCAGCCACCCCACGTGTGTCCATCCAGCCACCCCACACGCGTACATGGATGGTCCCATCTGGGGCTGATACAAACCCCACACTGCTGGGGGCCTTTGTGCTCCTGCCCACCCCGTCCTCCTCTTATGCTCCCATAAAATCCTCATAAAATGCCCTGAACTCTACCCAGCCTCCACGAGCACCTTGCACGCTCGCCCTGCTCCTGTCTGCAACCTCAGAGCTGTCTCAGCACCCAGGGGCTGCCGGATCTCTCCCCTTTGCTCATCTCTCCTAGTGCTACATCGATGGCCCCTATGGGACCCCGACGCGGAGGATCTTCACGTCAGAGCACGCCGTGCTCATCGGCGCGGGCATCGGCATCACGCCCTTCGCTTCCATCTTGCAGAGCATCATGTACAGGTTGGTGCCGTTGCGGCAGCTCTGGCTGTGGTTGTGCCAGCCAGCCCTCGACACGAGCTCTGACGTGGCTTTGGGAGGCACAAGACCCGTTGTGTGCCACGGTAGACCCGCTCTCTGGCACTTTTCCCAATGGGACGGGCACCGTGGGGCAGCTCCTCCTCACTTCTAACCTCACAACGCGTGGCTGTGAGACCTACAGCTGAGTCCTCCCTGGGGATCCAGGGAGATCTGACGGTTTTTGCTGCAAGAAACCCTCTGGCAGGAGGTTCGTTGGCCGTGGGCATGCACCAGAGCTGGTGAGGGGTCTGTGGAGGGGTGAGGGGGAGGTGGGGGCAGGCAGGGCTGCATCTGCCTGTGCAGGTATCGCCGGCGAAAGCAGAGCTGCCCCAGCTGCCACCACTCGTGGTGCGAGGACCTGCAGGATGAAGAGATGACGCTCAGGAAGGTAGGAGCGGGAAGAAGGAGGTGCGGGACCACGGTTTGCCCTGGGGATGGGGACAGGGGGGCTTGCAGGGTGGAGAGCCCAGGAGCATCCCGTCCTGGTGCGGGAGGTGGGTTGGCTGGATTTGCCAGCTCTGAAGCAGAGGCTGCCGTGCCCTTCCAGGTTGACTTCATCTGGATCAACCGCGACCAGAAGCACTTCGAGTGGTTCGTCAGCCTGCTAACGAAGCTGGAAATGGAGCAGGCTGAGCAGGAGGCGGGAGGTGAGTGAGGGGTCGCCTGACCCGAGGGTGCCCAGCCCCATCCTTGGCATCACCTGCGGGGACACAGTGCGGGGCTGGACCCCCCCAACCTGCAGCCGGGCTCCCCTCAAACGCCCAGGGCAGTTTTTGGAGATGCACATGTACATGACGTCGGCGCTCTGCAAGAATGACATGAAGGCCATTGGGCTGCAGATGGCCCTGGACCTGCTGGCCACCAAGGAGCAGAGGGATTCCATCACGGGGCTGCGGACCAGGACCCAGCCCGGCCGCCCCGACTGGAGTAAGGTGAGAGCTGGCCCTACCCTGAAATTGCACTTATGCTAAGGGAATTGTGTTCCCCAAACCTGCTTTTTTGGGGGGGACACCACAGGAGAACCCCATTTTGGAGCAGGAGGATGCGTGGGGATATCCAGATCTGGGGAAGCTTTTCCATCCATTGTGAAACCGAGTGTCCACGGGGACTTGGGGAGGCCGAGTTGTGCCAGGCAGCAGCTGCCAAAGCGGGGGGGATCCGCGCATCCCTGGGCTGTGCCACCACCTCCTCCTTTCCCCTGTGCCCCAGGTGTTCGGGAAGGTGGCAGAAGAGAAGAGAGGGAAGGTCCAGGTCTTCTTCTGCGGCTCGCCGGCGCTCGCCAAAGTCATCAGGGTGCACTGCGAGCACTTTGGCTTCCGCTTCTTCAAAGAAAACTTCTAATCCTCGAGTCCCTGCTGGCCCCTGCCAGCCCTGGTGCGGGGTGATGGGCTCCGGGGGCTGGGCCACGGGGCTTTGGGGCAGAGGAGATGGGGGTCCTGGAGTCGTGTGGGATTTAGGAGATGGGGATCCTGGAGCTGGGTGGGGCAGAAGAGATGAGGGGTCCTGGAGCACAGAATCCTAGAATGTCTTAGGTTGGAAGGGACCTTTGAGGTCATCTAACCCAACACCTGCCATGGGCAGGGACGCCTTTAACCAGCCCAGGTTTCTCATGGCCTCATCCAACCTGGCCTTGAACATCTCCAGGGAGGGGGCAGCCACAGCCTCTCTGGGCAATCTGTTCCAGAGTCTGGCCACCCTCGCACTGAAGAATTTCTTCCTAAGATACAATCTAAACCCATTCTCCTTCAACTTAAATCCATTTCCCCTTGCCCTATGCTGGACACTCTCGTAAAAAGTCCCTCCCCAGCCCTACTGTGGTTCCCTTCAGGTACTGGCAGGCAGTTACAGGTCTCCTGGAGTCTTCTCTTCTCCGGGGTCCATACAGGAGCATCCATACAGAGTTTTTAAGGGGAAAAGAACCAGGGTCCTGGAGCATTTTGGGAGGGCGGGACAGGGGAAGCACCCTGCAGGGCTTTAGGACAGCCCGTTGGGATTGAGGGAATCAGTGTCCTGCGAGGTGTTGGGATGGAAATCTTCAGGATGGGGAGGGGACAAGTGTCCTGCATCACCTTGCAGGGCTTTGGGATGGAGGGGATGGGATCCTGCAGCACTTTGGAAGGTGAGAAACGAGCGTCCTGCATCGCCTTACAGGGCTTTGGGCTGGAGCCCTTCGGGATGGAGCAAAAGGCGCCCGGGAGCCCTTCGGGGAGCGGGGCGGCGGGCGGAGCGGTGCCCACAGGAGGGCACTGCAGCCTCGGTAACCGCAGCCCAACCGGCAGCCCAGGGCTGGGATTGCGCTGGCCGGGTCCCCCCTGTCCCCCTGCCCCAGGACAGACCTGCCCCATCCTCTGCCTGCCCCACCGCACCCCCCCCCCCCGGGGCAGCCCCAGCAGCTCCGGCTGCTCCTTTCCGGAGGGCACCGAATAATTTTCTGCAAATAACCTCCAGCCCAGCCCCAGTTTACAGACCAGAAGAGGGGTTTGCTCCTATTTCTGGGGTTTTTTTGCACCAGCAAAAGAGCTGATTTTGGCGGTGCCAAGGGGGCTCAACCCAGCCCACTCAGATTGGGGCGGCCGGTGGGACGGGGCAACCTCCCGAAAGTCGTGTCCTGGGGTGTGGGGGTGCTCTCATGAGCGGCCCGTGGGGACCCATCGCTTCTCAGAGTAAATGCTTGGGTGAGGCTGCTTTCCCTGGCTCGTTTTAGGGCCCGACGGTGCAAATCACCAACGCTTTTGTGTTAAAAAAATTCGAAGGGAAGACTCGTGTAGAGGAGATGCTCGTCTGATGGTGGAATGGCCCGTGGGGGAAGCCAAGCCTGACCCGGAGCTGGAGGACCTTGTGGTCCCAGGGCCATCATCGTGCTGTGTGCTAATGACGGGTGTTAATTGGCTTGCCCCTCGCCCCATCCGCAGCTTTCCTTGCCTCCTGCTCCCTCCCTCCTCCTTGCTGGGGCCAGGACCCCCAGTGCTGTGTTCTCAGTCCACTCCATGGCCGCATCCCGGCCTTATTAGGATGGATATTAGGAAGAATTTCTTTACTGGGAGGGCTGTCAGGCACTGGACCAGCCTGCCCGGGGAGGTGGCTGAGTCGCCATCCCTGGAGGTGTTTAAGAGACGGGTGGGTGTTGCGCTGAGGGACATGGGTTAGTGGTGCTGGTAGGGCTGGGACAAAACTTGGACTCGATGATCCTGAAGGTCTCTTCCAGCCGAAAATATTCTACGATTCTTTTATCACTTCACTTAAATCAGGCGACGAGGAGCTGGGCTGCACCATCGGCTCCAGCGACACGGTAAAATCTGGAGCTAGAGAGGAGAAATCGTTGGATCCTTCCCCTTCCATCCCACGGCATCCCCCCCAATGACACGTCCTCCACCTTCATCTCTGCTCTCCAGCTTCATCCTCGGCTCTTTGCTTCCCACCGTGAACCTTCCAAGCTTTGCCCGAGGATTCCAAACTCTTTGCTAGAGCCCCACACCGTGAAGCGGAGCCTGGATGCAACCCCAAACCCCTGGGATTTGGGGCACGGACCGGGACGCTAATCTGCCAGCCCACGCGTCGTAATTAAGGCGGTCGTTCCAATCAGGGGATGCCATAAGATCCTGCTCGCCACGTCCGAGGGGAAAATCAGGGCAGCTGCAGCCTCCTTGGGGCTTGCAAGGAAAGAAGTGCCCGCTCTGTGCGTGGGGTGATGGTGTTTTGGGGATACCTTGTGGCCGGATTGACTCCATTCCTGTGCGTACGTCTACGCATTCGCATTGCCAAAGATGCTGGAAAAAAAAAAAATAAATAAAAAAAAAAAAATCATGGCTGCATGTGGCAGCGTCACACGGCCGAGGAAAACACACTCGTCTCCATCATAAAGAAGAGTTAATTAACATCTCCCCGCTCTCATTATAAACAGAATGAATCACTATGTGTCTGCTGAGAATCGTTTTCAGGGCGCCGGAGCGCTCTGATGCTTGCAGCATCTCAGAAAAAATAAAATAAAGCTAATTTAGCTCTTTTTGAACATCGTGGCACCAGGGTGCCCGAAGCAGAGGGATTTGGAGGGGGTGGAAGTCACGTGAAACACCCAAGAGTCGGGCATGCCACCCTGCTGGGAAGCTGGGAAGGGCCTTGCAAGCCGGCTGAGCTTCGGTTTTTATTTGCAGGAGGGGCTGCTCCAGCCAAACCTGGGGTTCGGCTGGTTTTGGGGGTTGTTTTTTAGCAACAGGAGGCTCCGAATCGGGAGCTGGGGAGGCGGCGGAGGGGGCGAGGGCGGGTAACGATCCGCCTCCTGATTAATGCCTTCCCTTGGCTGGCTTCGTTATTGTGATTACGCCCCGGCTGGTAGCGTAGCAACCGCTAATTGTTGGCTGGATGCAAAGTGCATAATTCCCCGTATTAAAATTTTATTAAGACCTAATTGCTTTCCTCTCGCAGCGGCGGAGGCTTCGAAGACGGCCGAGGAGATGCTTGTCGGGGCTCTGCTGCGTTTCCCCCCCCGAGCTCTTGCTCCAGTCAAGGGGGTTTCGAGCGACGGTTGAGCCTCGGGACGCCAGGTCGGGGTTTATCGTGCACAGATACCCTCAATACATTGATTTTTATCCATTTACAGAGGAAAAAAAAGAAGATTTGAGAGGTGCTGAGATGCTGTGTGCATCCAGGGCTGTGAGGGGCAGCTGCCAGCAGTGTGGGAAGGGTTTTGCAACCTGTTGGAAAAAAAGAAATTAAAACAGGAGCTTAGGGCTGCCTGAAGCGGTTTTCTCCCCCCGGCGCCGCGTCCCTACTCCTCTGAAATCCAGACAGAGAGGGAAACCTTAGAGAACCTGTATTTATTAGTGGTATGATCACATTTGGCATGTTCTATTAGTAAGTGGGCCTGGTGCATAGATATTATTCACTTAAGTAATCAATCAGTGCCAACAAATTACAGGATGCAGGGAATGAAATTAGCAGAATGAACTATGGATGTAAAATTCATTTGAAATTCAATTTAGGAGCAACATCAGCTTTCAATTAGTCTGCCCAACTGTTTGAGCACCCTTTTGTCTATCAGGCTTTAAAATAAATGTAATTAACCTCTGCTGTAAAATTGGTGTTGATTTCACCGATACAGTTGTTCCGCGACTCCTAATATTTTGCTCGGATGATACCTCATTAGCTGGTGGCTTCTAATTAGGGAAATGAAGGACCGGTGACGAATTCCGGGTCATTTTGTTCCCTCTGCTCGGTGGGGCAGGGCAGGGAAATGCTCTATAGCCGCGAGTTTGGGTGGGAAATTCTGTACAGGGAAGGGGATGTGACCTGTTCCTACTGTCCCCAGCACGACCAGTCCCAAACTGGTGGAGCTGGGCACTGAGGAGCAGGGGGTGACCACGCCACGGCCAGCAGCCCCAACAGCTGTTTGTCCCCCCGACAGAGAAATACTGTTAACAGTCACTTAATTCCCGCGAGTTATTTTTAAGAGGCAGAGCTTTTCCCCCCTTGAGCTACGCGGAGCTTTGCGAGGTGATAAATCAAGCAAATATCTGATATACGGGGCTAATTCCGCCCCTCCCGAAGCCGATGGAAATGTTTCCATTGACGTCAGCGGGAGCAGGATTGATCTCGGCGCATGGACTATTTGTTCCTGAGGTTTTAAGAATTCATTTCCTCTTCCCATTGCCAGAGACAGATAGCAGCAGCGGAGGTAGAGGAGTCATCTAACAACCACATATTAATACATGAATCATCAGCTCGGAGCCCAGCGCAGGAGGAGGCTGAAAGGAGAACAACCCAGCTTGGCAGTGGGAAAAAAGGATTTCGCAGACAGGGCACAGCAGCTAATCTGGAACAAAGATAATAACCGCGATGTAAATTTTTACTTTATTCTGTTTTCATGCTAGCACGCGAACCGCATCTTTTAAGCTCCATGTAAATGCATCACAGTGGATGGGGCCTCTGCTGAAATCCCTTATCCCGCACTGGAACAAAAGCACCTGCAATATTTATTTTATTTCTTTTGAGGTCCCTGTTTTTGGACGGACTCCCGGCGGCGCTGGAACAAGGCAGGACAGCCGATGCGTTGTCACCCAGAAGAGGGCCTGGAACTTTTACCGACCACTTTTTTTTTTTTACTATTGCATTTTAATGCAGGAAACTGCCGATTTTTTCCCATCTAAGGCTGCCTCCTGCACCGCACTTTGAGAACTTCTCACACGAGAAGTTCTGCTCGACCTGTTGCATCCGCCCGAGGAGGTAAAAGCACCGGTGGGATTCTCAACTCATCTGCAGTGGAAATTTCTCGGCGTGGCCGGCTCGGGTCCACGTGTGTCCACGTGTTTATTGCTGGCGAAACAATTTTTGGGCCAAGCTAAGAGAATAAATTCTTTTAGGACCTCTCCTGCTTTGCAAAGCCACCGGGATCCCAACGTTTGGGAGGTTCCCTGCAGCACACGAGCATTGTAACCCAAGGGCTGCACCCAATTCTGCACTTTTTAGATATGTTTTTACTCCAGGGCACCCCAAAACCGAGCCAAGCGACACACACACGCCTCTGCCCCTGCTGATTGTGTTTGTGGAGGAGAAGACCCAAGGATCATGTTTTGCAAGCGCAGGGTGATGGAGGCGGCGCGGCAACGCTGAGTCCTTGCCTCTAGTTAGTATCTTCTCAGGTCTGCTAATGAGTGAGGAAGATAATGCTGTAATTAAGACACTCGCCGGGTTTCTTCTTACTCGATTAATTCAAAATCAGTGGAAGGTCAATCCACCGTTCCCAGCTGGAGCTCCCTAAAGGGAGATTTTATCACAGGAACCCTGTCACGGTGTAAAAGACCTGGAGCCTCGTGGGCTTGGAGGACGGAGGTTTCTCGGAGCTGGTGGTTGAGTTTAGGGGTTGGTGTGTGGGTGCAAGGGAAGGGGCAGCTGCCTTGGGGAGCTGCGAGGCTGCAAAATGCAAAGCAGGGTTTTGCAAGCAGCAGCACGTGAAGATTTGCAAACCTACCCGAGGAAAATCCAACTTTTGGGTGGCCAAGCGCTGCTTGTGCTCCGTAACAGAGCTCTGCAGAACCTGCTGGCGAAAGCTAAAAGCAGCTAAAGGGAAATCTGATGTCAGGGACACGGGGACAAAGGGTTTTATTCCTAGAGGGAAGAGTTTGGGTATCTCAGAGAACACAAAGGACGGGGGCACACAAGTTAACACGTCCAGGCCAGTCACGAAACGCTGACAGGTTCTCTCCAACCCCTCTCCCTCCCCAAAGGGGAAGGGAAAGGGAATGAGGCAGAGAAGCTTAGGGACTGGAAAAGTGAAACAGCTTTCATAAAACGATAATAGTACTAATGAGGAAAATACATAAAAATATACACAAAACTGGTTTTGAACCTGACTGCCCCCACTGACAGCAATCCCCAGGGGTGCTGCAGAGCCGGCGGCACCGGGGCAGCCCCCGGCTCAGAGGGGACCCGGGCACAGGGGCTGGATTTGGGAACTCGGGATCGGGATCGAAGGCAGGAGATTGAATGGAATTCTTCCTCAGGTGAAGGGGGCTTAACCCTGTGATCCTTCATCTTTATACCGAATACGATGTGTGTGTTATGGAACAGCCTTGTTGGTCACCTCTCCTGCCTGTTCCTCATCCGAGGTGCAACCCTGCACTTCCTTGTGGCCCCTTTTTCTTCCAGACACCCCCAGTGTGGCACACGAGATCCAGCAGTGACCTTGGTCGCTACAGGAGCAAGTACCAGAACCCCAGAATTGCTCAGACTGGAAAAGACCTTTAAGATCACCGAGTCCAACCACTACCCCAACACTAAGAAGTCCTTGACTAAACCATATCCCCAAGAGCTGTGTCTGCCTGACTCTTAAAAACCCCCGGGGACAGGGACTCCAGCCCTGCCCTGGGCGACCCGTTCCAATGCCCGAGAACCCTTCCAGCGATGAAATTCTTCCCAATATCCAACCTAAACTTCCCTTGGTGCAGCTTGAGGCCACTTCCTCTTGCCCTATCCCTTGTCACTCGGTCCAGTGAGACCGTTCCCCACCTCACTACAACCTCCTTCAAGGCAGTTGTAGAGGGAGACGAGGGATTAGTAGTTGTGGAGGCCACCAGGCGCTATCACTTCTAATAGCAGGGACTGTCTGCAAGACCACGTTGTTAACCCAGAAGAGACTGAGCTGAGAAGGAAAATCGCTGAAAAGAATCGGTTCTGTTCAGCTCCAACCAGGGCAGCGTCGCCGCAGAGGGCTCAGGAGGCGATTCCTGCGCACCGAGGCGAGATTCAGTTCATGCAGCAGCGAAATAACTTGGCTTCGAGGGAGGGACTAGACCAAAAGAAAAAGAAAAAAAGCAAAATAACATTTTTACAGGGGATTCACACCCCACGGGGGGAACCGGCAGCGGGGGGTGACACCGTGAGAGCAGAGGGAGGGGCGGGCTGGCGGCAGAACGAAGGCCCTGCCGCGGGAGGGCCTATTTTCTGCGGGATCGCTTAAAAAAAAAAAGAGCAGTTTTAATTAAAAATAAAGAAAAACCCGCCCCAAGGAGCCCCCGGCGCAGCCCAGCGCGGTCCCGGCGCCCCCGCCACGTGCGCACCGCCCAGAGCGGGCGTGGCGCCGCTCAGCCAATAGGCGCGGGCCGCCCACGCAAGCCCCGCCTCTTCACGCGTCCCATTGGCCGCCGGCGGGCCACGCCCCCTCCCGCCGTTCTCGCGGGAAGGAAGGGCGGGGCCGGGGCGCCCGTTCTTTCTCTTCCCCCTCCCTCCCCCTCCTCCCCTCCCCTTCCTCCCCGGCTCCGCCCGCCCCCGCCGTTCCGCCGCCGTTAAAGCGCCGCCGCTCTCCGGGAGGCCCCGCCCGCCCTTCATGCCGGCGGCACCGCGCAGGTAAGGGGCGTTGCAGGCGGTGGGCGGGGCGCGGTGAGGCCGTTGGCGGAGGGAGGGTTGGGAGCGGCTGAAGAACCGGGTGGGACGGGAGCGGCGGGAGCGACCCCGCCCGCGGCGGATCCGCCGCACCGGCCAACACCGGGCCCCGCGGGTGGGGTCGCTCGCGCCGCGCTCTCCTATTGGTCAAGCCTTCCCCCGAGCCCCGCCCTCTCCGCGCTCCTATTGGCCGAGCGGCCGGTGGGGGGGGGGGGGGCGCGGCGCTTACCCCTCCGTGCTCCCGCCTCCGCCGCGGCTCCGGGGTTCCGCCGCTCGCCAGGCCCCGCAGGTGAGAGCCGGGCCGGGCCTCCCGCCGGTAACGGCGGCCCCGGGGCTTGTCCGAGCGGTGGGTTGGGGCGATCCGGAGCCCTTTGGGTGGGTTGGGGAGGGAGACGGGGGTCGGCCGGCGTTTCCCTGAGCCCCGCTGGGGGTTGTGGAGGAGGGAAAAAACGGGTTTTGTGGCTTTTGCAGGAGGAACCTTCATTTTTTTTAATTAATTTTTTGTTTTTTAAGGGTATTCTGGCTCCGTCCTGAACACCTCCGGCTCGAGGTGAGCCGCAGGGGTATTTTACTCATTAGTACTGTTACTGTTTAATTAGCCCAGGGGCTAATGGCAGCGATCGAGGCCTCCCGGTAAGAGCCGCCGCGGTTCTCGGAGGGGAGGCCGAGCTGCCTCCTGCCCCTCAGCGACGCGGCGGCCTCGGAGAAGAATAAACCATCGCGTTTCCCGGCCTCGGCGAGAGGGGCGTGAAGGTTTTCACAGGTGTCGCACGAACCGCTCGTCTCGAACACCAACCGCAACGCCGAAGCGGCCCCGGGCGGCTGCCGGGCTGGTCCCGCTCGGGCTTGGCTGCTCGGGGTGTTTTGGGTGTGTTTGTGTCCGTCCTTGAGGTAAAAACCACGCGGGGAGGCTGAGGTGCTCGGTCGGGTGTGCCTAAAGCTAAGAACGCCGCACGCTTTCGTGTCCTTCAGGTGGTTTTTGCTTTTCACCGGGAGCTCAAGGTGCGTCAGACTCTGTTGAACAGCTCTGGAGCTGCCCGTGCACCTGCAGACCACTGCTCCCAGAGCCCTCTGGAGTCGGGGAGGCACCAGCCACCTGCCAACCTGCTCGCCTGGAGGATGGCCGCGGCAGGTTTGGGACAAGGTGGGGTCGGTGTTGTCGGGAGGGCTGCGGCCGAGCGGGGTTGGTGCTGCAGGGGTGTTCTCCAGGAGCAGTCGCCCTCCTTAACGAGGTTTAACCCAAGGAGACATGGCCTACAGGTGCTCTTCCTTCTGGGGTTCGCACCTGCTTGAGCAGCGTGAGAGGAGAAGATCTGCTCAGTGCCCTCTCTGAAAATTCAAATAACATCCGTGGTTCTTCTAAGAGCTGGAACGAGTGCGGGCGGGTGCTCTGATAACGAGGGCAGCGTGTTGCAGGATCCTGTGTGCTGTGTTTCTGTCAGAATACAGCGTGTGGATCAGTTGCTACAGAACTTGCGTGTGACTCTGCGGAAGCAGGAAGGAGATTTTTGGGTGATTTGTTGCGAGGCAGAGTCCCAAGAGCAAAAATAAGGTGTGCTCGTGCTGTAGCTCTTGAGGGGTTTGAGCCATCCGTGGGCTGTCCTGCCCGTTTTGAGGAGCAGAAGGAGGATGCATGACGCAAAGTTTTAGCTAATGTATTCTGCCGAAAAGCAAAATTTTAACATTTTCAAAGGCAAATGCCTCCCAGCTTTCTGGACAGCAGAAGAGGAGCAGCGCGTGTTCAGGCGTGTGATCTTCCAGTGCTTCCACGTGGTGCTTGTTGGCTTCAGGGGAGCGGAGCCTGAAAAGTGGGGATGTTGCAGAGTTTATTTTTTTTTTTTGACTATTAGGCACTTGTCCTTTGGCTTGTTCCACTGGGCCCAGGAGTTGCCAGTCGCTAATAGTTTCCCTGGTTAGGGCTGGCCAAGCCAGAGAGCTTTCTAAGGACGTCGTGTGCTTCTGAACTTGGCCAGTTCTAACACGCCTTAACAATATTTAATCTCTCTCTGGAGGCATCTCGCCCTCCTAAGACGTTCTTTGGCTCGGTTGTGAAATCTGGGTGAATTATTGCGCTCGTGTTTATTTAAAGGCATTGTTTTCCCTCCGGTGAACCGCTCACCCTTCTGATACGGTTGGCGATCGATAAATATAATTGAGGTCAGAGGCATCTCGATAATCCAGGTGCTCTTTGTACCTTTTTAGAAGAGCAAATCCCTTCTCGCCGAGACGCGGGGTAACTTCCACGGCTGTTTTGTCTGCCCAGCTCGTGGAGCAGCTTCTGACACTGTGCTCTAATAAGGTAGGAAGAGTTGCTTTAATGAGGAGATGCTGGCACGTGTCCTTTCAGCTCGTGCCTCGGGAAGTCCTTTAACTTTTCATGAGGTAATAATGTCGCTGCCTGCATTTAGGATGGCGGCTTTTTTTGTGTGTTAATAATCAATAAAAGCATCCTAAAGCACAGCCCGGGCGAAGCTGCCCCTTTTGTGCCGCGCAGCGTGTTACGCGGCTAAAAATTAGTAGGGACCTGAAATGATTAGTGTCTGGCTTGTGGCCCAGAAAGAGGGAAAGCTGGGGCTGGCAGCATTCGACAGTAATTTTCTGTAAGACAAGTATCCTGAGCTCGCTCGTTGTCCAATTGGTTCTTTAACAATCGTGCTCCTGTTTGTAACGCCGGGTTTAGAGCGCAGCTCCGGCAGGAAAAACCTGAGGTGTGCACGTGCCGCAGCAAGCGAAAAGTCTTGGGTGACTGCTTCAGAGAAAAGAGGTAAAATATATTAAAAAAAAAAACAAACAACAACTCCAAAACCCCCCGAAATAATACTCGTGGCAGTGGTTGCGGGTGGTGCTGTTGCAGCACGAGCAGGTGATAATCACAACTGCTGCTTTGTGGTGGTTTTGCCTGTCTTCAGTAGCTTTCTCCTTCAGTACGAGGAGGGAAATACCTTTGGATTTTAACTTTGGATCTCGCCGAGGTTACATTTAAGGGAGCTGTCTTTCTCTGAGCGTTTAATTGAGGCACAAGATTAAACAGCCTCTACTTGTAGTGATTCTTAAACTGGTCGCTTTAACGTTGGGGTATGGTTTTAATGAACTAGCTTTCATGTGTGAGCCACAGTCAAAACTCTTAAGATCTTGTTTCTGCTCTTTTCAAAGCCGGTTGACTCATCAGTTTAGCCTCGTGCTGCAGATCAAAAATGCCTGAAGATGTTCCCCTTTTCCAGCATTGCCATTTTGGGATATTTTCCCGCCTTACGCTGAAATTCTGATGCCCCTAAATAAAATTTTGGGGAATAAACGCTCCTATTCGGCAACTCGTAGCTACCCTGGATTTTTCACTTGGCACTTCTGGAACAAAATGTAAATTTGCTTTCCCATCAGCGCTCGCTATTTATTGGACTCCTTGCTCCACAGTCACACCTTTTTTTTGTTTTTGTGATCCTTCCTCATTGCCAAAATTCCTGCTGTACTTGCCGGGAGAGCTGCAGATGAGCGTCGGTGCTCAGTTTTTTTTTGATCCCAAACCTGCAGCGGGACAGAAGGACTTTGTTAAATATCAGCCAGACCTTCACAGAGTTTACTCGAAAACTGCGCGCAGCTTCTGGGCTGTAAGTGTTAATATGGAATTTAAAATATTGGAGGTGACAGGGAAAATGCATGGTAATGAGCTCCTTCCAAAGAAAGCTCTCTGCTAGTTCCAAAGGCAATGAGCTTTTAATTAGTGTCTTATCTCGAGTATCCCACCTCTTCTTTTTTCCTTGTTTGTGTTGCTTGTGTTAAAAACCAGCTGGTGTCCCCTGGTGCAGGAACTGGTTGGCTGGTGTCACTTTGTAAAATCTGATTTACGGACTCTTGACCACACGTAGCTCGCCGATCGCAAAATAAATCGCTTTGGCCGGGTCTTCAGGGGTTAGAGTTTGTCGTTGTCGGAACTTTTGGAAATTAGGATGTTCAGGGAATACCCACGTTGCTGCCTGTGCAATATCTGATGGAGGTTTTGGAGTGTTGGATCTCTTTTTTTCCAGGAATGATCTATTCCCTGTTTCGTTATGACAAAAATCTTAACACGGAGTTTTCTGAAGCAACTGTAAATGCTAAGCAGTAACGTTAGCTGCTGGAAAAAACCCCAAAATAACCCAAAAACCCCACCTCCACCAACCCTGGAAACCTTTTTAGCTTGAGCTTTAGAATGCATCTCCAGCTGACCTGGGTAAGATTGAGAACAAGCAGGTTTCTGTTCGATTGAGGCTCTTTTCAAATGGGTTTTTCACAGAAGTATTAATTTAAGAGCACACAAACCAGCAGGTCGGACTTTCCAACTTGAAGCAGTGTAGCACGAGAAGCGGGGCCGTTAGCATATTTTTTTTTTAATTGCATTAAGGTTTGCAGGAAATTCCAGGAAGTTTGGGAGCAAAAGGAATTTATCAGGAGCTTCTAGAGCTGATGAGGCTGTGGGGCTTCCCTTGGAGGGGAAAACTCAACATTTTTGTGTGTTTCTCAATCCTGAGGATACCAAAGGTGGATCTCGCCTTCAGGAAGGGTGTCAGGTGCTTGAAAAGGCAGTTTTGTTCCTCTTAAACTTTGGTTTCCATGGTGAAACTGAAGTTTTTTTCCCTGTTTCTTCCTGGGTGTGGTTTTCCTGAACTATTTCTTGCTGTTTTCCTCATCTTATAGAGGGGAAAAAAAAAAAAAAAGTCTAAATTGGAACAGAATGAGCTTTTTTTTTTTTCTTATTTAACAAATATGAGTTTCCCATAGAAATCTTCTCAACGATACCAAAAAATATCAATTAATTCCTACAAAAAAACCTGTTAAAATTGTTTCTACTGGTCAGTTGAAGCGGGTGGATGTCAACGATGCTTCCTACCCTGCTTCATTAACAGCTCGTTAGCTCAGCTGCAGGCAGTCGGTGCCAGCCAGGCTGCAAAGGTGACTGTGGCAAGAAAATAATCTTTTAAAAATCTAAAACCCTTGCCCTCCAAGTGCGTTTCTCGTTGCTTGTGCTGGGATGGATTTCCACGACCTACCTGAAGCTTCTGGATCTGCAAACCTCCTGCCCTGGGAGGCTGGGAGGTTGGCACCTCTGCTGATGGATTCTTGTGGTATTTGCCACATTTTTAGACAGAACTGAGTTGTTTAATGGACCTGGGGGTTATCCTGTCAGGTGACCTTCACACAATATTTGATTATTTTGAATTTTGTTTGTTTGCTTTCGTGTTTTCTCTGCAGAACTGTTGGTTAGGTGAGATGGCTGATGCTGTTTTGGCTGAATGAGAAATAACGGGTGGCTGTTGGCTTAATTTTCTTGCCAAGAGTTCATTTTTAAGCAGCATTAGGACAGATACAAGGATTAACCATTAAATTGCGTATTGAGCTGACAACCTCGGAGCTAATGAGCTGCCCTGGGTGTGTTTTGGTTGCTGAGCATCTCCAGGATGAGAGAGACGCATCAGACTTTGGCAGGAGCCTCTCTCAAATCACCGCGTTCTCCTGAAAATAAGGTTGTGTCCTGTGGTTTAAAGTGGAGGAGCGTTGGAAAATACTTTTTTTTTGGTGTCAGTTTGATTTATATTTCCACTTCTTGATAAGCCGGAAAAAATTTCTTTATCGTAATATTGCTAAAAACGTCGACTTTAATTGTTGGGGAGGTGAGCTGTGACGTCGAGACGTGTTTATTCAGGAGGCTTTCCTCCTTCAAAAGGTACCCGAGTGTGAAGCTGGATGCAGAAGGCTGCTGGTTGTGTTGCCTGAGCTCATTTTTTGGGGAAAAAACGAGTCCAAAATTGCGTTAACTGCGCTGTGTATCTGGAGCTTGAAGGACTAATCGGCTCTTGCCCTCCCTGCTGTTTCACGCAGGCGTTCTTAAAAACCCGTAAGAAGCTTTCCCCTCCCGCTCTGGCTTTCGGATGTCTCTTCCTAATGATAAATGTCAACAGATGAGATCAGAGCATCTTCTGCTGCGCTCAGGGAGAAGTCGTTTTCTCAACATGTTGGGGTTTTTTCCTGTGGTTTTTGTTTGGTTTTGGTTTTTCTTGCATTTTTTTACCTTTTTTTTTTTTTTTTTGGTCACAGCTGAGGGACTAGACTAGATCCCATAGTTCATACCGCAAAGAAGGCAAACGTTTTGTGGGTGCGTGGTCACCAGTAGGACCAGTTTGGGGTATTTTTCCCCTTGCTTTCAGGACCAGTTTGCACTGGAGCTGCCACAGGGAAGGTGAATTTAGATAAAAACCTCCTGTTAGGTGCCAGCCCCGCAGCCGAGGTGTTGGCTGCGCGCTCCGCACGCCTTCCTCCACGTGTTGGGGTGGTTTTATCTTTGCCGCGCGCCGAGAAGCATTGCAGAAAAATCTGAATTTCCCGGGAACTGTCAGAAAAGCTGTTTGCTTTTAGGGAAGGGGGGAAGAACAGCTTCATCTCCAGCTCTGCTCTAGTGGGAACTCGGAACCAGCACGGGTCGAGAAGCACCAAAAGGGAAGGATTTAGTGCACAGCAGGACCCAGGTGTGGATGGCCAGGTTGGGTGGGACTTCAAGGTGTTGGAACTGGATGATCTCCAAGGTCCCTCCCAACCTTGACCATTCTGTGATTCTTTCTGCAACTCCCTGCTCCGTAGCTGAAACGCCAAGAGCCTCTGGCGTGTGTCAGGGTCACCCAGACCGTGGCTTTTCCATCTGAAGGAAGCCCTGACGGAGGCGAGGAGCCCGCAGCGCTGCGGGGGGAGCTCGTCGAACCCCCCCAGCGGCGTTTGGCACCCGTGAGATCTCGACTCGACGTGCAGCGCCGTCGCAATTCCGTCGGTACACGACGCGTCCTCGGCGGCCGGGCAAAGTAGGTCAGATATTTTTAAGCGTGATGATTAATTTATAAACGCCGTCGTTTCGTCGAGGTGAGGTTGGAGCTGAACGCTCGCGATCTCACGCGGCGGGCGGCTGCTTGTCACGGGGAACCGGCGCGTCGCGGCGAACAACAACGCGTTCGCCAAGGGGAGCTGGAAGTAAGTGGAAAGGATTATTTTTAAGCTTTAAGCTATGCGTGTCTGGAGATTTATTTTTTTTTTCTTTTTTTTCTTTAACTTGAAATGCTTTTTCAGAACAGAAAATCTTTCCTGGTATGTAATGCTTCCAAAACCCTTGGCAGATGGGTAACTTTGTTTCCAAACATCAAATGTTTTGAGCTGTTTAATGCCTGTTTTTTTTTTTTTTTTTTTAAGCATGAGCAGCGCTCTTGGAGAATGTTCATATTAAGCCTGCTGGGAATTAGACTTTTTAAAAGCAATGTTTCTAGTAGGTTATTGTGGAAAGTGAAGAATTACGGGAAACTTAACGCGGCACTTGGACTCCTTTGTAAAAGGGCGAAATAATATATGTGCAAAATAATGTGTACAAAATAATATGTACCAAAAAACCACCACCAAAACCCAACCAAACCAGACAGACAAAAAAAAAACCAAACCAGAACCCCCCCCCAAAACAGAGAGGTGCTCCTGCCCTAGGGTAGTTATGGGAAAACGTGCATTTTCTGACCTCCAGTGGGGTTGTATCTGATCTGTGAACTACATCTGGAAGTAAATTCCGTATTTTACAGAAGTGCTACGTATATAGAAGGTGAATTTGTTCCTAAACTTGAAGCCGAGGGGGTCACTGAGCTGGGAATCGTGGCAAATCCTACACTTTAGAGGAATTTGCCCCCTTTCCAAGTTGCCGTAGAAAGGCAAGCCTTGGCGCCGGCGCTCGGGAGCAGCGGCGTGTTCTTGGTGTTTGTGGACTGTACAATTTATAGAGCCATAGATATGCAAATGGGCCGCCGCAGCGCTGCGGGCTGTGTCGTAATGCACAATTGTGACATGTTTTTTAGCCATTTGCAAAAATGGGCTTTCTTGCGGCAGTGAGATTTATCGGGTTCTCACCTTTTTAAAGATGTAATTCTCCAGCCTCTTACCTAAATACATCTTTTTTTTTTTTTTTTTTATTATTATTTCATTTTTTTTAATGTGTTATATATCATTGGTGGCTTGGGAAAATGGAAGTTGACAGCTCGTTCGCAGAACTGCCCCGTTTCTGATGGCTGTTTTTCACGTTCAGAAGGCTTGAGGTGATGCTGCCTTTCTCCGACGCTTCCTAAATTGCTTCCTCTCCTGACACACACGTTTGTGGGAAGGAGCAGAGGACCGGGAGGCTGGAAGCTGATCTACTCAGGGCCTGGAAACTCTGGGTGCCCAAGCCCGGAGCGGTCGGGATCGCTCACTTGCTGTAGCCTGTGAGACTTTATTTTTTGGTTTTACAGACTCTTACCCGTCTGATTGTGCCTTAGATCCACTTGTGTGGTTCTAAAAACCTGTCTTACCTGCAAGTTGTTTTTTTTTTTCCCTTTTCCCCTGGTTTAAAAAAAAAAAAAAATCACAACAATCAGTCTTTCACCTTTTTATGGTGCACGTAGACATCTGCATTTTCCCTGATTGCCATTTTCTGTGGTTTTACAGCGAGTGGGTCTCATCCTGCTTAATTTTCTTTGCTTCCCACAATCCAGAGTGTGCAGCTCATCCCATTTCTTGCAGGTTTGTGCTGTAGCTGTAGGCTGGGATAACTATTTTAAAATTACCAACTGTAATACTCTGGGAAATTGTTTCTTGATACAGAAGGACCGTTGACCAGTAAAACTTCTTTTTTTTTCCTCCCCACTCCAAGTAACTACAACTGAAACTGGTCCTACTGGTTTCAGTCCTTCCATCCAGTTTCCCTTGGAGGTTATCTTGCCGAGATACCACGTGTGATACGCTGCATTTTCATACTCCCAGGGTTGTTAACAAGTTCCCTGCCTTCTTGATGGGGAATTCCAAATTTTGCTGCTATCCCATAGCCTGATTCCCCAAGATTTAAGCTTTCTCTGCAGAGTATTGCAGCATAAAAAAAAAAATCTAACCAACTACTTAGCTTGACTCTTGACATTTGATTTATTTTTTTTTTTAAGCCAGCAGAGCCGTTGCTTTGTAGGATGAGGAGATCAGTCTTAAATGGGCTTTTTTTTTAATTCTCAGTAATTACTTTGCATCACAGTCAAAAAACCCAGCCGTGCTGGGGTTGAACACTCCAAAGCAGCCCTCGGAAGGGACAGTTCCTCGGTGGCTCAAGTTGAGGGACTCGCTGCAACAGCCACCAGTTGGGTTACTCGGGTTTAACCCCGTGGCACGGAGTCAGGCTGATTCTCCTTTCTACGGGACCAAAAAAAACCCATTCCCCTCTCACCAGGTAAAGCAGAACGCTGGTTGCGTGGGCAAAAATCAGAACAGAACCTGAATTAGCTGCTGAGAAGAATATTGATTTTTTTTTCAAATTTTTTTGGGGAAGGGAAGAGTGTGGCACAGTGTTAGTGCAGTGTTAGTTGTTGTGTGTGGGTTCAGAGCATCAAGAATCTTGGAATGCTCCATGACTATTAACGCCGTCCTCCTACTGAGCAGTTAGTTGGGTGCCGTCACTTGAACCACCTTGTTTTGACTGAAGAGTGCCCTTAATAAATGACAAATGTCAGGGTGAGCCTCGAAAGCGGCTGCTCTGCCGGCACCTTTTCTCCTCTGCCAGCTTCGGGCAGGCTGAGCCCAAACCTCAACCCCGGGTGCTGCCCTGGGGCACCTTAGCTTGGACATCACGTCTCTTCTTCCATGGGTTCGTCTTAATCTTGGCCTTTAGAAACACCAAATTCCATTTTATAGATCCCCAAAGTAAAATCTGAGGTCTTGCTGCTCTGTTTAATAGAAATAAAACCCTCCTTTCCAGGCATGGAGAGAAAAGGTTATTTTTGTGGATTTGTGAAAGTAATATATATATAAAAAATGGGTTAAATTTGCTTTGGATCATCTCTTTGGGGTGTGTCTGGAAGCTTTAGGGCAAGATCCTCTTGCGAGTCCTTCCTGGTGAGGCTGAGGACTTGTCTGCCCCCCAGCCCTCCGTAGCTCATCCCCTCCGTTAGCTTTGCCTACGGTCAAAACATTTGTTATCAAAGATGGACAAAGTCTTGCTTTATGTGAGGCTCCCTCTAGGAGCCCGGTACAAGAATTTTTGAACCAAGTCTTGAAGGTTTGTGCAGAAGCTGGAGTTGGGCTGTTGTTGAACCAGCTGCTGCTGGGAAGGCTGTACCTCCTGCGGCAAGTGGTGGGCAGCGACAAGGAGTCCTTTTAATTAAAAAAAACAACCCCAAAACGATGAAATTTAATGGTAAAAAATGGAAATAAATCAAAAAACGCGTTGCGAGTCCTTGCTTTTCTAACTGTGCGTTAGGGAACTGCATTCCCAGCGTTTCACAAAGCGTTTCCCCGAATCCAGGGACAGGATTTTGCCTTCAGTTGGGTGTTTGGAATGAGGTTCTGCGGGCTTGGCTGTTCGTTTTGTCCTTCTGAGCCCAGCGCGTGCCCCTGGCTGGGACTCCGTCCGTGGGCGCAGCGGGTATTAGCACGCCGCCCGGCGAGGCTGCTGCGGGTGCCCTGAAATCAGGGGTTTCAAACGAAGGCTTCTCATCGCCCGCTCCGCCTCTTCATGACTTCCCACGCTACGCCGCGATCGCTAGGATTTCGGAAATTGCAGCAAAAAGCAGCCAAAGCGTCTTTTCAGTGCCGCGGCTGAGTCGGGAGAAGCGAAGCTGAGTGGGGCGAGGCTTAAAACGGAGCAGATGGGTTGGACCAGAAAGCAAAAACTTGGCTGCTGCTGGCTCGGGATCTGGAATTTTACGCGTGCCTTCCTAAAAGCTCTTGGTAAACGTGACGGCATCGGTGTGAGTTTTACCTTCAAGTCGGCTCGTTTTCTGCCGAAGCCGACGCGTTGACGTGGCTTTGGGCTCCTCCGAACCGACGAGAGCCGCTGATCGTCCCTCGGGGCCGCGTTGAAGTGTCGCTTGTGCCTCTTCTGGCTCCGTTTCTGCCCTCTCGCCCTCTACCCACCGCAGTCCTCGTGGAGCCGGTCGAGTCCTCATCTTTTCCGAAGGCACCCGTGGGGAGTTTTTGGCTGTTGGAGCTGTGCCCTCGCGTAGCCCCCGGTGCAAGCTGTTTGCACGAGCCGCCTCTCGCCTCGTGAGAGGAAAAACCCGTGGGCAGCGCAGCCGCTTGGCTGCTTCGTGCTCAGCCTTCGGGCCATCTCCTGGGTTTCTTTCCAGGCTCTGCAGCTGTTCTTTGCTGCAAGGCAGGAGCAGAACTTGGCCAGACGGACTCTCCCAAGGGCGCCCGAGCTGGTGCAGGGATGCTCCCGGTTTATTCTCCGCTGACCTGTTGGAAGGAGCCAGCCCGGTCCCGCCCAGGAGCGAGGGGACCTTTGCCCAACCCTGCTCTCTGCCTCAGCGTGGAACTACGACGGTTTCTGGAAGTTGACCAATATTTTAGAGGGGACTTCTCCTCGCCGAAGAAGAGGTGCAGGGATATTTCTGCTGCCTATGCTGAGAAATAAGAGGAACGTGCAAAGCTCAAGTGTCAGCGGGTCTCGTGCCTCCTATGTCAAACGTCTCAAAGGTGTCGACTGCTTTTAAAACAAGGTAAAAGAAGGAATAAATATTTTACTCTGAGGATGATCAAACACTGGCACGAGGCTTGGAGCGACCTGATCTAAAGATGTCGCTGCTCACTGCAGGGGGTTGGACTAGACGACCTTTAAAGATTCCCTCCAACCTAACGCATTTTGTGATTTTTCTGGGCAGAATCCTCGATTGGGGCCGGAATTGAATTTCTGCAGGGCCCCAGGGCTGCTGGAAAATCCTGCCGAGGCACAGCCCCACTGAAGGAGGCTTTGGGCACCTTGGGTGGCGGGTTGGGGTTTGAGAGGAGGACGCCGCGATGCGTGGGAGAAACCCGGTTCGCGCCCAGGTAGAAATACAGAGAGAAAAGACAAGGGAGGTATTAAAAATCCATCGTCGTGGGATGCGTCGCACGTGTGTGGGGGACTGCCTCGGGTGCACATATCGCCTTGACCTCCTGGTCACAACTTGTATTTCTTCTCCGGGAGCTGTTCCCGTGGGGCCAGGGTGCAAACTGGGGCGATTCGTGCCTTGCCACTTCAAGGCGGGGAGGCGAGCTCTTAAATAATAAAAAGCAACCTCGGAGGGGGAGCCAAGGGAAGGGCTTTCTGGTGGATGTTGTGGAAGGGTGCTTTAAAAATACATGTGCACGGAGAAGTGCTGGTCTCCTGCAAGCCAGCCGTGAGGAAAGCCCGTGCGGTGCTTTGTTGGTTAGATTTTGGCTTTGTTTGCTCCAGTTTTATAAGGAAGTGCCAAGAAAATGAATATTTTGATGTAAAGATGTTTTCAAGGTTGCGTATTTTTATTTTTTATATTTCTTTTTTTTTTTTTAAATTCGAATGGTGGAAGACAAGCTGACAATTTAATGGTGCCTGACACACTAATAAAAATATCTGTGTGGTTGCGTTTAATCCTTTAAAGGAGGGAAAAAGTGACACGGTCGTTATCAGCATTCACAAGGCAAGACGCAGGCTTCAACTTATGCAAAGCCTTGGAGAGAGGCTGAAGAAATGTAGTGACGGTGGTGCAGAAAGCTTCTGACAGGCACATCGCATCTTTGAAAGTGAGATTTGAATTATTAGAGCCGCCTTTGTTTATTAAATCGAGCCTCCAGCGAGAGGATTACGGGAAGAAACACCACGCGGGCTCAAGTTGCGTCGGCGTAAATTGCAACGAGCGATAAAATTTCCTTTATTGAGCTAATTCAGTAGGAAAATGCAAATAGATTTTTTTTTTAAAGATCCAGGTGTGTTGTTAGATACGTAAAGAAATCGGCTTCAAGTGCGTGAATAAGCCCACTTGTATGGAATCGGTTGGCTTTTGGGGACGGGTAATCCTTTAAAAACGAGACTTCTTGGAGGCAACCTCCAACAGAAGAGTTTTTGTTTCATTTTTAAGTTGGGGATGCGGGGAGAGGATGCAGAGAGCTAATAAGAGAGTAATTATACGCGCTGTTGCCAAGTTGGGGAAGGGCGAAGACCATTAAAATGCCATTTTAGGAGCTAATTATAGGGTATTTCCAGTCGATGCTGGTGTCCTGGTTTCTGTTTAGTCCCCACGTAGCGTGAATTTAGGGTGTTGTGCTCGCGGCGTTTCCATTTTGAGGAACTTCAGGCCACCGCGTTACGAAATACCGTCAAAAAGAGACCAAAAATTAAAATCTTCTGGCCTCCGTAGCTTCGTGCCCGATGGATTTGGTCAGGAAGTATGGAAAAGCAATAAAGGAGGTTGGAGAGACCTTGGCAAATGTTTTTGGGACCGGCACACGCTCCGTAAATAAGCATTGCAGTGGGATTGGGGTCGTTAAATCCCTTCTGAAGCTCTTTTAATAATTCCAGAGCCTCTGCTCGGGCTCGGCTGCAGGCAGCTGTAATTTGTTTCAAGGTTAGTCTTCGCCTCCTGATTTATTAGCTTTTTCAGCTGATGTTCTTCCACTCGTGCAGTTTCTCGAGCCGGGCTGCGTAATGGCTCGGCTAAAACCGGGATCCCTTCAGAGAGGGGCTTTAAATCGGAATTCTTCAGAACCGTTTAATGAAAGCTCCGCGCGAGGCAGATGTCAGGATTTACTCTTCAGCTGGGCAGGGTTGTGGCGGGGAAGAGCAGATTAGGCTCCTCTGCCGTTGGTGTGCTGCCTGGAGGAAGTGACATTTATGCTCTTGATCCTTCAGTGATTCTGCATGTCAAGAGCTGAGCCTTGAAATTCGTCAGCAGGGCTGTCTTAAGAGCAGGCAGCGCTGAATAAAAGGATTTTTTACAGATAGACGGGGAAAAAATTCCACTCCGATGGCTGTTGCAGATCCTTAAGTACTTCAATTTTTCCTTTTTTTTTTCTTTTTCTCCCCTTCTCTTCTTTCCACATCTCCCCTCTAGGAAACCAGAGAGAGAAATCACTTCAAATCACCAACTGCTGTATTTTTTTTTTTTTTGCAAGTTGGAAAAAAAAAAATAAATCTGAGATGCGTTAGAATTCAGAGACCTCCTTTTGCTTAAGGTAAGGAAGCAGCGGGTTCTCCCCGTTCCCTGCTTTTAAAAAACATCCCTTTCGGGTGAAACTCCGCGGGCTGGAGTTTCTTGGAACGCCGAGCTGGCGAAAGGGTTAACGCTCAGCCCGTTTAATAACTCGCAGCTGCGGAGGCATATGGCGGTGGGCTCGGAGAGGGGGGGCTCAGGGCAAGGGAATTGGGGTCTCGCTGCTGGTTCTGGGGGTGCCGGGCAGGGCTGAGCCGCTCTGGGTCACCCTCCGGCTGCAGAAAGGGCTGTCATGCCCAAAATTGGAGCTTTTGCCAGAGATTTTCCCTTTTCCCTGGTAAGTGAGCGTGGGAAGGAGGCTGGCGGCGGAGTGAGGGAGGAGCAGGGAGGAGGCGGAGAAAACAAAAAAAAATAAAAATCTGGCTTTGGAGAGAATTTGGCGTGAATTTCCCGAGAGGTGAGACTCGGAGCCGTGGGTACGTTACCGTGGTACCTAGGGGTGGGTGGCGAGTCGCCCCGCGCGGGTGCAGGTCTGCCTGGCTGTTTGTTTTGATGTGAAAAGTATGTTAATTCTCTTCGTTTGTACGTCGTCTGTAATTATCCGTGCCGTAAGCCTGAGCTGGGCAGCACAGCAGAGGCAGGATTTCCAAGCTCGCAGGGAGGCTTTGGGATACTCTTATTTAATACACGTACTAAACCAAAGCTTGGCTTTCCGCAACTCTGATTTTTATTTTTTGTCAAGTGAAGTTTCTCCTCGCGTTAAATTTCGTGGCCGTTTATTGATTTTTTTTAAACAGTTCCTTTACTCGTCGCCGTGTATCTCGCCGCGCACAACTTCAGGAAACCTAACGGGGAAGGAGAGATGCCAAAACTGGAAGGTAGAAAATCGTGTCTGGGCTTTCCGGGGCGCCTCCCGCGCTACAGCCGGGAGATGAAAGCTCTCGCAGAGCTGCTCCGCCAGACGAGTGATTTCAAAGCATTTCAGCGTGATTAAAGGGAACTTGAAACTCCTGCCCAATAATTAATACATGCTGCTCCTGTGTGCTTAATCCGAAACTGGTAAGTTTGGGTTTTATTTACTCTTTCGCAGGCTTTTGCTGCTGAATTCGCTCAGCTCGGCGCGAGTACTCGTGCGAGTCTGCTGAGATTTATTCCAGAGCTCGCTGTGCAGACGTCAAGCCCGCGCTGGTGCGTGTGATCTGTCATTCCCAATTACCCTGGGCAGCAGGACTGTCTCGGGCACAGAACGTCTTAAATCTCGTCGTTACTTTCGAACGAGCCGAAAAGAGCGTCTGTGTTAGCAATTAAAACCTTCAGCCAGAAGCAGGCGATGAATTTTGAAACCGCTCGGACGAACCTGTTTGGAAATGAGGGTGGCGTTTGCCAAAAAAAAAAAAAAAAAAAAATCCATTTTTGTGTTCCTGTGCTCTGCCTCCCTGTCCTTGGTGCAGCTGGAGTGGAAACCAAACACACCGAGTCCCTTGTGGTGGGGGGGGTGTTTCTTTTCTATTTTTTTATCAGTTGCTTACAATGCTTGCTCTCCTCTCCCTCGCAGTATTCTCGGAGTCTGCTCCAGAACTGTTTGACTTGTCGCACTCATCATCCTTCCCAGCCTCTTTTTCGAGCTTAACTGGTCGTAGAACCTGCTTTTTATTAACATCAAGGCAGTAGAGTCTGAGAGCGTGCTCCTGTTTAGTAGGGGAATAAAGTTTTGCTGCCAGGTTTTAAATATATATCCTCTTAAACATGCTTAGCAATCTGCTTATGTGAGCATCATGAGGTTTTTTTGAAGTGGAGTGATTTTTTTTTTTAATTTTTACTTTAGGCTGAAAGTAGTTGAAGATCTGAACTGTGAGGGACAGATGAAATTAAGCCTCAGTAGCACTGATGGCAATCTACAAAGCTTTAATGTGTTAATGTAGTCTGGGCATTATACATATTTAGAAGCAGTCGAGATTGGATCCAGGAGAAAAAAGTAGAGTTATTCATTTAAATTCATCTCTCTTGCTCGTATTTTCCTGCAAGTGATGGATGGCGTGAAACAGCGGTTTGAAGGAGATGCTAAAAATTATTTTGATCCTCTTAGAACTGTAGCGGATATTAATTGCCCCCAAAGTTCAGTATTGGTTTAAAAAAACCCAAAAAAACCAGGTAGATGAAAGAACGATGTTTGCGAAATTTCCTAGCTTTGTGTAGACTTCCCCCACCCCACCCCTTCATGAATTATTCAAATGTTCAAGTTTGCTGTATCGCTGGATTTAATATGTTTTAAATGACATTGCACCGGTTAATATGGTGAGGGAGGAGATCTGGGTGGACTTGATAATTCATCTCCCAGGGGGAACAGCAGCAGAGAAGCCATTCACATAGACCCAACAGTTTATTTTATACAAACAGGGAGCATTTTTAGCATCTGCTAAAAAAGGGATTTTGATAGCCCGGGACTGAGAAGCTTCCTGGAGCCAGTGCCTTGACCCTGGCTTGGAGCCTCTGGATGCCCTGCAACACCAAGTAATAATTTATGGGCTGCCAGTGGGGTTGAAAGAGAATAAAGAGTGAAAAAAGGGAGCTCGCAGCACGCCGAAGAAAATAGGTTAGTATCAGTTTTTATGTTTATGCTTGAATATGGAACAGCTCTTGGACGAATTTTAGGAGAACGGTCTGTTCCCGGCAATGGGGGGTGTGCGGGTACAACGTCTTAAAGCGGCTTCCTAAAGAAACTGCTACAATATTGGGGAAAACAGAAGGTTTTGCCCGTCTGTTCATGCGTCGCACTGGCTACTAGAGGCACCAGGTTACTACAGGTAGGAGCAACTCGCTGGCTGTACCCCTGTGGTGAATGTGCCCGTGGCTACCAGGGTCGTGGCGTTGACTTCGGCCTCGGTCTTGTCTCTTGTGCAACATCTCTGGGTCAATATTACCTTTCCAAAGCAGCGGGGGTGTTGCTCTACGTGATTTTTTGGAGGCTTGATCCGCTTTGAAGTCTCTTCATCCTCGTTGATGGCCTCGGTTAGCGTTGTTGTTGTTGTTGTTAAATTAGCTTTTTCCGTCACATTGTGCCACGGTTTCTTATTCTGCGTGTGCTTCAGTGGTAACTGTTCCGCCGTAATAATTAGGATGAAGGCTTGAAGGTTGCTTGATCTATCATCTCTAGAGATAACTGGGGCTCTGCATCTATAGCACAAGTTTAAGAGGTTTAAGATCAGCTCTATGGGTCCCCCGGCAAAGCACCGGTGGCCTTTAGACCGCGGCTTTTTGTTTCCTGTTTCTGCTCCGCGTTCATGAACACATCGGCTGACTTTTATCCAGCAGCACCTGAAAGAAAACGATCGTTTGAGAAGGTTGCTCTGGACAAGGGGGTGTTTTGGCCCCGTGACCGTCCTGGTGCTGGTGCTTCTCCACGGCCACCTCCCAGCTCATCGCAGCTTCTGGAGCTGATGCTCCACGGCCGGGTGGAAGGAGGAGGTTGCAGCAGAGCCTGCTGATTGCTTCTCCAGTGACCCAGTTCCCTTGCTGGAAACAGATGCGTAAGCTTTTCCCTTCCTCCTTTCTGATCCTGCTGGAGTCTAGATTGGCACATCCAGAGCTTCTTCCCGAGCAGAAGAAAAAAAAGTCCTTTTTTTTTTTTCCTTTTATTTTTTTCTTCTCTTCCAAAGGACCAGCTGCTGCTTGGAAATTTCCACAAGCTCGGTGTATTTTGCGCCGTTTCCCCGCGGAGGTGAGGCGGGCTGGGTTTTGGAGGTTGGGGGGGGGGGCTTGTGCCCCAGCACACCTTGTGCTGTGGAAATGTCACATCACCATATTTTCTTACCCCTAACGTGGGAACGCTTTTCTCCAAGCAGATGGCAAAAAGGTGCTTTGGTTCATTCGTAACTGCTTGAAATAAGTCGCTACATGTGTGTTAAGCCACTGGTTTGTTAGGGCAGAGCATATGACTGCTGGGTGAGTGGGGATGTTGGATTACAGGCTCAAAACCACTGAGGACCTGGGCAGGGATCTCCAGGCAAAATGTTAAACTGACTGACAGCCCTCGCAGCCTGCAAATAATCACCCTTTACAAAAAACTTGCCTCACAAAGAATTTATTTTATTTTTCTTTAGTGAATCAGCATTTCTTCTATCAAATCTTCATCCGGGTCAGGTTACTCAGAGCCCCATCAATCCTGACCTTGAATGGCTCCAGGAGTGGGACTTCTGCCATCAATCTGGGCGACCTGTGCCAGTGTTTCACCACCCTCATTGGAAAAAAATTTCATCCTTCTATCTAATTTAACTCCCCCTCTTTTAGTTTAAAGCCATTACCCTGCCCTATCGCAACAGGCCCCTCCTAAAATCTGGGATTGCAGTGAGCAACTGGTCTTTCAGCCAGGTCCTTCACAGGTGAAACTTCCTTTTTGGAGAGATACCCCTTGCAGAAGGGGTAAACTCACTTAACGGTTAGTTCTGTGAAACCTGTGACAAAATGGTGTTTGTTTTCTGTTTGGGTGGGTGGTCTTTCAAAACCACGTGCTGGTTCTCATGCTCTAGTAGCGGAGATGCTCATGAAATTCTGCCCCTGGGTTCCCCTTGCCCCTGGAGCTGTGAAAGCCCCGTGTGTCCTGACAGGAGGAGCTCTCTCACTTCCTACAGCTCTCAAAACTCACAACCTAATGTGCCCAAATCACGTTGCTGAGCACCTTCTGCTGCAGCCACTTGTAGGAGGTGCTGGGCAGCTCGATGGTGAACCCAAACGCCTTCCTGAACCCAGATGCCTTCCTCTGGGCTGGGATGTGCAGAGGCTGGAGCACAGGGGGGACCTTCCATGAGCTGGACACCTTCCCTCAGGAGTGAGGAGCTCAGGAGCTCCAGCTGTTGCCGTGGGGGAAGGCAGGGGATACCCCTCTGTCTGTCTTTCTGGCAAAGCTCTCCTTAAACTGGCTGAGAGACGCAGCGCGGCTTCCTGGCACCGTGCGGAAATGTTCTCGCCGCGGCGCTTCAGCGCGTTTGGTGCGTCCTGAGGTTTCCGCTAATTAACGTGGTAGGTGCCAGCTAATTAACGTGGGCCACGTCGCACTTGAGTTGCGATTACAGTGACCGATGGACAGCAAGAAGCTCCAAGACGTGTTTCCGTGTGGAAGGGAGATTTAATTGCTTGCCTTTTTTTTTTTTTTTTATGGCAAAGATACCTCTGTTTTCCGTAATTGAGTTTCCCCTGTCTTTTACAAGTGACTCTCAAGCACCAGCAGCTACTCAAGGAGGAAGATACGGCCACCACCAAGTTCTCGGAGATGAGTATGGCCTTAGCAGCCTCTCTGGCAGCTTTGCCAACACGTTTTGTGCCTCCTGCTCCCGAGCAAATACTGCGTCTTCGCATCCATCTCCCGACATTAAAGCCTCACGAGCGCGTTTGATGTAACGTGGCCCTGGCTCCAGCTGGAATGGAAATGATCCTGGATCAAGTAACGAGTAGTTGTAGCTTTTCGTGCCTTCATTTGATATCTTCCAGGCACCATCTTCTCTGAAAATTATTGACGACCCTAGGAAAGAAGTCAGAAACGCCTTGTTTGCATTGTTAGTCGATGCCTATAACGTGTAGAATAGAAATGCTGATTATGCGTAAACCAGAAATGCTTATATATGCGTTGAATGCTAAACGCTTGCGTTCCTGCTTAAACTGTCTGCTTGGGAGATTCTTTTTATTTAGATTTTCAGCAAAGCTGCTAGCACAGAATGCTACGAATCGCTTTATCCCGCCTGTACGCGCAGCCCCTTGCTGCAGTGCATAGTGCTGAGTGCGTTCGGCGTGAACAGTATCATCAGCGAAACTATTGTTAACGCTTAATTGCTAAGTGGATCTTTTGCGTGTTTGCAGAATTTTTTGGCGATGCCGCTGCCAGTTGCTCAAAAGAGAGAAGAAAAACCCCCAACCTCCTCACAAAGAACCCACTTGCGAGTAAATTATTCTTGCAGGGCTACATTTATCTGTCATTAATAGAGCAAACTTTTCGAATAAGATGCAGCCATAAAGCCGCAACAAATATTAAGCCCGTGCTAAGTAACCTGTTGTAAAATTTTAGGCAATGCGTTGAAGCGTGTCACTAATAAACCATTTTTCTCCAGTGGTGGGATGAGCTCCGTCTGGAGAGTGATTTAAGAATCTTAACAGCTCTTTTGCCTATAGTGATGGTCAAGATTAATGATGAGGTGTAGCGTCGTTGGCAGCCTCGACGCCGTTTTCTTGATATATATATTTTTTCCATTAGATTAATAGCCTTGTCGTGGGGTAGACATAACTTGCCTATAAAGTGGTTTTTACGTTTGAATAGAGATTGATAAAGCTCCTCCCCTCCCTTCGTGGTGGTTCTGTGCAACTATGAGGAGGTTCATGAAGTCTCCAAAAGGGAACTTGTTGAGTGAGTTTTCATGAAGGGAAGATTTCCTTAAAGCTTGTTGGGTGCTGGAAGCTTCATCCTGAATACATTTAGCTGAGGTAAATGGTTTAAAATACCTTTACCAAAAATACAAGAAAACCTGACTTCGGTGAAAGCTCTTCCTCCGAAGAGGCAAAGCTGTTCACTTAGAGTTTAACCTCTCTGTTCTGCAAATAGTTAGAGACTCCAGGTCTCCAGAGTATCTTCTAGTATCATCTGTAGGTTTTTTTTGCTGCTCGGGGATGTGAGGAATAGTGTTCGTTGTTCCCTGTGAATCAGCAGGGGTTAACATCAAACGCTGTCATCAGAGGCTCGAACCAAGGTCTTAAAATATTCTACTGCGGTTTAAAATAGGAAATATTATCTCTTTCTGCAATCTCTGCAGCAAAACCGGGTATTTGTAATAGTGTAAAAAAATAGGTAAAAAGTGGCGCGGTTTGTATTTAGGTGAGCGCTTTCGGAGGTGCTGCTGCAAAACCTGCTCTTTGTTGCTTTAAACAAGAAAAAAAATCCAGGAAATCTAAACGGCTGCAGATCAGGAGGTAGTATTTGACTCATCTCCTTTTCCCCGCTGCTTCCTCTGTCAAGGAGTTGCAGGTTTCATGGTTTAGAACCGATGATGTGGAGAGGAGAGAGAGAATGGTTGGACTTGATCTTGAAGATCTTTTCCAACCGGGATGATTCTGTGTCTAGAAGAAGGTCGGTGCTCGCCGTGTAACTGGGAACCTCGCTGCGTCGGTATTTTCTATTCAGTTTATGCATTTGTGTCTTTTACTGGGGAGAATATCCTCTGGGTGGGGTTTAAGGTTCTGCCCCGGTGTCTTAAAACAGCCGTCGGAATTTTGACACGTGCTGATGGTTTTGGAGACGCCGCGTAACGAAGGACTTTGGAATTACGTTGGACTTCTTCAATTTTAAGCTGTTAAAGCTTCTCAAAGTTTGCTTCTCCCCCCAGAACAGCGAACTTGCTCGCAACCTTCCTGTTTTGTTCCTTCTTAACTGGAAATCCTCCTTGCTGGTAAGGCTGTGGTAGCGATGCTGCCCACCTTTGCGGGGGAGAGGAGGAGGCGCTGGGCTTGTTGATGTTTCACAGCAGTTTGTTTAAAATAGAGAAACCGACTCCTACTCGTGCCGAGCAGAACTTGCATTGGAAAGAACAGGTAAGCCACAAAACTGAAGGGTGGTTTTTTTTAGGACCAGCAACAGATGCATAAAGCGATGAATTAAACCGTTTTGGAAAAGAAAAGGGTATTTTCCTGCCAGTTCTGACTCACCACCCCAGTGCATTATGTGTGTGTTTGCACAAATATATATTCATACATTATTTATTGACGCGGGAGAGGTTGGTAGTTTATAGCCCATTAAATTCAGTCTCAGGGTAGTGATCAAAGGTGATGCATCCATCGCAAATCATTCCCTTTTACCTGGAGCGCCGGGGGAGGTGGAGGGGATTGCGACCTCTTTTTGGGAGGGAGCTGCCTGTTTCGTGTTAATGGCTGTTTTGTCGCAAAGGGAATTGTGCGAGAAGTAGTGGGTAGACCTTGGGATGCCGAGGATTGACGTCCCCATCTTCCGAGCATATTGAAATCTTTGCTGATTTAAACGGGGCTACTCAAAGATTTAAGGCGAGTATCGAGGTCAGATTTAACTCTTAACAGGGAGGTAGGGAGGAGGGTTTGGTGGATACATCCGCCAACACCTCGATTGCCCCATTGGGTTGGGGAAATTGCTTGTGGGCTTCGGGCGGTGACTATTCCACAGGTTTAAAAAAAAAAAAAAGAATTGCGACGTAGAAGTTAAATTGTGTTCCTCCTGAAGTCTGTGGTAAAACTCCTGTAGATTAATTTGCGTAAAATAAGATGCAAGAGGAGAACAGAAGGATTGAAAAAGCAGGTTTGAGGAGATGGTGCGGAGAAAAGTCGGGATGCTTAGCTGGAGTTGGGCTCATCTGCAGCCGCGCTGCTGAGATCCTTCCGTTCCCGGAACACCTCCCCCAGAATCCCACGGAGTTTTGATTAACTTGCTTGGCGAGTTGCGAGCCAATAAACAGGCTCCGAAAAACGGAGCCCGAGAGTCGGAGATTAAAGAACGTGCGCTGATTTCCTCGAGGGCCTGTTCTGTAATGTGGCTTTTTCTTGCAAACACCCTGCCTGCTTGCTGGGGAAAAGGGGCAGAGCGACGCCGGGTGTGATCCTGCTCCCGCTGCTGGAGGAGGTAGTAGCTTTCTCCCTCGCTACTCGCTGTTGTTATAATACTCTGTACTCTAGAAAGCAGAGGAGATTCACACCAGGTGACTGATCCCGCGGTGCCAGGTGATAACAGCGTGAGAACTGCCAAGATTTGGATGGGCACAGACAGAATCCACCAGGTCACGGGCTCGGCTAACCTGGGATGTTCAGAAGCTCTTAGGGAGGAGAGGTAGTTATGAGAATTTATTGACAGCAGCTGCTTGTGCGCTGAAACAGTTTGAAGACAACATCATCGCTGTCGCGGCGTCACAGCATCCTTGAGCACAAGAATCTTTGCTCGATGGCCGCGTGATGCTTACTCTGTGAAGGTATTAAACCCGGCCAATCCTGACCAAACAGCAGCTCCAAAAGCCACCATCCCACTTTTTTAAATTATTATTATTATTTTTACATCTGGAAATCCAACGGGGAGTATTGCTGGAGGGCCTGCAGCTGACGTTAATCCAATCAACCTCAGAGCCCGTAGAGGAAATAATAAACCATCGTGTAGCCACGGAGCAAAATCAGGCTGTGCTTGCTGGGATCGAGGTTATTCCACTTTTCCCCAAAGCATATGGAGTGTCTGTTCTTGTCTTTCCTTAATGATGCTGCTAGGTTGACTCTATTTTTTTGGTGGTTGTTGTGTTGGGGTTTTTTTTTCTGGTTTTTTTTGTTGCTTTGGTTTGGTTTTGTGGTGTTTTTTTTTTTGCATGAGACTGATCCCAAGCAGAAAGCTGTTGGGAAGAGCAGTAAGGTGGGTGGCCGCATCTTTCCATTCTCAATGCCGAGCAACGCACAGAGGTTGGAGGAATCTGAGCGCTGCTCAGAGGAGCAGTATCCTGTTAGAAGATTGTAATTTGGTGTATTGCAGCAGGAAAACCAGCTAAAATCTACCTTGAGGAGTGGAGCCAAAGAAGATCGTTAGAGACTCCCTGTGGATTAACATTGACTGTAAATCAGAGCGTTGTCTCTTCATAAATTCTTTTCTTTCCTGAATAGAAGAAGCTGCAGTCAAGACACCTTCAGTCCCGTAATAATTGAGGTGGAAGCGAGGAGGCGTCTTGATTGCAAAGGCTGATGGAGAGCAGGGTTCCGTAAGGAAGAGTGGGTGTGTGTAGGGATATTTCTGTCAGTTTATAATTTGGGGGTTTAAAGACTTTTTATTGCTCTGACTTTGCCCTGTAGGCAAAGAACTGCCTCCTGCATGTGAACTTCATCGAAAGTTTATTTTTTTTTAACGTGTTTGTTTCCTCCCTTCTTGTTTCTCTTGAAAGGCTCAGGCTCTTTTTCTTTCTCTGAGATTGACTTAGTGTGTCTAGAAGTTGAGCTAGAGAAGGGAAGCTTGCTTTGGAAGAGAGTTTGAGAGTTTAGTCGACAGTTAGGACTATTTTTTTGTTAGCTGAAGCGTGAGTCAACCTGAATTTGAAAACACGAGCTGGAAAGATGCAGCTCCCAGAATGTCAGCAGATCTTTGTTTGCCACCCTGCAAAAAGATCCTTCACAAGCTTCCCCTTCCAGCTGTTAGACAAACTGAATAGAGCCGTTTGTGGTACATCTACCCTCCATTAGCTGTGTCTAAATGTTGTAAAAGGCAGTGAAATAATCTTTTTCCTTATTTCCATACAATTACCGCCTCTGTACTAGTGAATGACACAGGAAAAAAAAGCAGTTCCTGCAGGGGATGTGTGGACACGCTGCTGTAAGGCTGCCTCTCCTGAGGACAAACCACTTAAACTTGCTGCAGTCCCATTAAACTGGGGTGAAATTAAATCAGCTGCTCCAGGAGATGACATAAATATTCCATTAAAAAAAAAAAATCAAAACAAAAACCAGACTATTCATCTCTTTATACAACTGGGTTTTAATTTGTAGTGCGGGATAACCTCTAGGTATTTCAGGAAAAAAAGAAAATCCAACACCCAAAGCCATTGATTAGTGGGACAACTTCTGTCTTCTCGTCGTGCAGGTGGCTCGTTCAGTTTGAATAGTTTATATTTATTGAATTTTTCTTTTCCAGACCACTTTCTTAGTTTATTAAGAACCCTGTTTTCCACTGAACTTGCTTTCCTAGCTCTGCAGAAATAGCAGATGACGGAGCTGATCCTCACTGTCGGTGAGCACCGCGGGGCAGAACCAGGGGACGTGGCGCCGGGACGTGATCCTGGTGGGGCACAGTTGCTTCCTGGGCTCGAGTTTTGTTGCAAAAGTGGAGGTTTAAATCCTGGCTAAAACGTTCCTGTCTGCAGCTGCTAAAAGAACTGAGCTCCTGGTGCTTAAAATATGGGGGCGGAATGCTTGTAAAATGCGAATTTCTTCTTCGAGCGGGGACAGGCGTTTAGAATAAGTCACAAAAATGATGGAATTGGCACTATGGTAGGATTTTAATGCCTGGTATTTCCTGCTGTCTTTAAGAATGAAGCGGGTTGTTCGCTCCAACTGGCGAAACGATTCAAACTGAGACGTGGCGTTCCGAAATCAGGATCCCCAGCCAGGTCTCGGCGTTGGATCTCTGATCCTGCTTTGCGGCTCTGCTCCCCCTGAATAAGACATCTGGAGATTTTGCAATTCTGGGTTTGTTTTTTTTTTATAGAGAAAGATGATTTTAACTGATCATCTTCGGGTTCTAGTCCGTTTGCTAGAATTTGCAAGCTACAAACCCTGCCAACCTCTGTCAGGTTCTGCGTTGGACATCCAGGTCTGTAATAATTCTAGGTGTGCATCCCAGCTTTCCGGGAAGCAAAGAACTACAGAGTCTCTGAAATCACACAACACGGGAGCCGTGGCCAAAAATATTCCATCTCTCCCCATGCAACAGTTCTTGGCGCTTTACTGACCTGCGTTTCGTCTTGAAGAGAGAGGTCTGAAAACGTTTTATCTCTTCTCAGCAGTTGTTCTGACCTTTCCTTTCGCTGCTAATTTCTTTTTTTTCTATTGGATGTTTAAAGAGTTATCGCCTCCTGTATTTAAAAATAAGTAATTCCCTGTTGCAGCCGTACAAAATAATTCACGACCAAAGCAGTTTGCTATCAAGGAGCGTTCAGCGTGCTTCTTGCATCGCTTCTGATTTTATTCTGCCCTCCTTCTTCATCAGCTCTTCTGAGGAGCTGAAAAGGTAAAAATAAAAGGATATCTTTATCTTATACCTTATTACATGCCTGCATGCATTCATGGGTTGTATTCTTAAAAAAAAAAAAGGGCAAGCAAACCAACAACCCAGAATTAGAGTTAGTGTTGTGCCTTCCGTAAAAGCTGGCTCAGCCTTTGTGGTGGACTTCAATAAAATCGGGATTTGTACCTTATCTTGGTCTCCCCAGCGCCCTGCCTCCGAGTAATCTCCAGCGTGCTGAACGTGAAAAAATAAAAACCTCGAAACAGAAGGTTTCCAAACACATTTGCCAGGGTTGAGGCCGGAGTCTAAACATAAACTCTACTGGGACAGACTGTTATTTGAGGAACGACGTGCCAGGCTGAGCGCGGTTGGAAGGATCAGGAGAAGGAGACACAGCAACCTCTCCCCAAAAACTGATGTTTCGGGGACCGGAGACCCCACTGGTGGGTGTTTGCTCCTCTGCACCTTGGATGCTGATACCTGGTGCGTATTTTTGGGGTTTTTTTTTTTGGGAAGGATCCTTAAAGAAGCAATAGCTTGGGAGCAGCCGTGGGCATGGCTGTGTCAGTCGGATGCTGCCAGTGCTTAAACCCACCTGCGGGACCTGAGGGTGACCATCACCAGGGTCTCTGCCCTCTCTTTTGTTTAAACCAGGTGGAAAATGTAAAAATCCCTGAACAGAATGGGTTCTGTTTAGCACAGACCAGGAGAGTGATGCTTTATTTTGCTGCTTAGCTCGTGCTTCCCGATATTGAGGTTTGGTTGCTACAACCAAATTACATGATGCGCTTCGAGCAAAAGCGTTTTCAGTGGTTTTTTTTTCTAAGAAAATACCCATGGAAGCGATTATAATCAAAGCTTCAAAATCCCCTGGCATAATCCCTTTATTAGAGTTTTTTAAGGGGCGTTGCTTATTGTCGTCCAGGTCGTTCTCGTTAGAAGTGGTGAAGCAGCGAAATGTTGCCGAAACCTTTAATTCTGCAATCGAGTGGCTGCCAGCAGCGCCTCCCACCCAGGGAACCGTCTGTACAGAGTGCCAGGGTTTGCTAAGGAGGAAAAACGAGGTGTTTTTAGTTGGTCCCTCTAACTTAAAACAGGTTTTATTTATTTCTCTGTCCCTGCTGTGACACTGGCTCTTGCAGCACCTGCGTATCAGTCTCTTCCTGGAAGGTAAGTCGTGATTAACTGTAGAAATTATGTGGGGCTCGCTCCGAACTGCCAAATTAAAACATGCAAATGCCAGACCACGTCTTCAATTTTGATCTTCTTGATAGGACCCGTGCAATTCTTGGGGCGAGGCGTGCGTGTTCTCCCAAGTCTCGCGCTCCCGGTGGCGGTTCTCAGACCTGGAGGGGTTCTTTCCCTTTGGTTTCGAAGGCTGCGCGCGAGCGGGCGCGCCAAACGCTTGCCAGCTGCCCGAGTTGTAGTTTGGAGCGCGCTTTGTAGCGAATTCTTGTCCGCCTTGTAATGAGTTGGCAGCAGAAGTGCCTGCGTCTCTGTCTGACCCGTCGCTGCCCGTGAAACCCCGTCGGGAAAGAAAACCCCGTGCCATCCTTCCCACCGAAACGGGCAGCGCCTATCAGCTTGCTTAACAGTAGGAGGAAAGTGATGGTGTTCTAAAGAATTGGGATTTTGAGTGGAAATTCCTAGAGGGAAGCTGGTAGGAGAGAATGAAAAGCATAGAGTGAACTTGGGACTTTCTGGGCAGCAAGAATTGTGGAATTTTTGCTGTTCTGCTCGTTTTTAGTGATGCTGTTTAGTGTTGGACCAGGCGGTGCTGCCTTAACGGTTGAACTTGATGATCTTAAAGGTCTTTTCCAACCAAAGCGATTCTATGATTCTGTATAAAAGGTCTCCCAGAGCGTACGCTGAGAACAAAACAGATAAACACCTCTTGCTTTTTTTTTTTTCCCCCAGAATGAAGGAAACTCGTGCTGCTCTGGCTGCTCGATCCCTGCAGCCGTTGTTTCCCAATTAGAGAGCTCGACTGCGAGCTGGCTCCGTGTCGTGCCCGGGTGACGGCATCCCACAGTTCAGCGAAAGAATTTAGTTGCATGATGCGGATGGTAACGTGCGCAGAACTGCGTGAGGCAGCTTTCCAGCGTTTCTGATAAGCCAGTAAAATGATAGTGGGGGGGGGGGGGGGGGGAAAAATCTCATCTTGATCCTAAGCTGCGTTTGCTTTCCATCAATTTTTAGGGCAAACCCATCCGCTTGTGAAATCTGCAGTGTGCAGAACTTGGCCTGAAGTGGGCAATAACACTGGGCTGGGCAAAGGAGACCTGGCTTTTTTGTTTTGTGAAAGCTTCTTTGTTGCTCTAAACCGCAGACGTGCCAAGACACAGAACCCCGTGATGCTTTGCCCCACGTCGTTTGGTCTGTGCTCCTTGAACACTGCACGATTCATAAATCCAGCCTAGAATTAGATTGGAAATCTTGGTGTTTGGAAAGTTGATTTTAATATTTTTTTTTTTGTTTTCCTCTCAAAGACCCTGCAAAACTTTACTTCAGGTGTGAGGCTTGGTAGCTGTTGGAGCGGGAGGGGAAAGAAAAGGGGTTGTCTCAGCAACCTTCAAGATGTACGTGTGCCACGCTGAGCTGTAGAAAGGTATTTCCAAAGTAGATGCGTTCTGACTTTTTTAGGGCTGAGCAAACCATGAGTTAAGTGGCTTATCCTCTCTCCAGGGGGATGATCAAAATGTAAATTACTGCTGCTATACTGGATCAGTCCCTGCATTGAAGGAATTTGGCCTTTACATAGAAAGCTCAGCTTGGGGCCGAGGACGGTGGCTTCTGTCCCCTCCATCCCCACGACACGGACACCGGGACCTCTGTGCTTTCAGTCCAACACGTGGCTGAACACAATCCATCTCCTCTGTCCACTTAAATGTGCTGTTTTCCTTCTGTTGTATTATTCGATTACCCCTTGACTTCCAAGTAAAACACCTTCCCGCCTTGAAGAGAAAGGTTATGATGATTTAAGCGGCTGGCAGGTACTGCAGGCTTTCCGTCAGTGACGTTGACTCGGGGTATAAATCAACATCTCGGTCTGTTAGAGGTGGTGCTGCCAACATTTTGTATGTTAACGATTTTTCGCAATTATTCTGCGCAACGGAGCTGGTACGGGGGCGTTTGGGGGTACGATGCGTTGTGAGCATCGCAGCTGGAGTTGGAGCCGTTAAATGTTCTGTATCGCGTTCCGATAAGCAGCAAAAGTCACTTCTGGGCAAAAATAACTCCGGAGCTCAAACGCTTATATTTTGGGAAAGGCAAAATAGTTCACGGAATCATAGAATCACAGAATGTTAGGGGTTGGAAGGGACCTCGAAAGATCATCAAGTCCAATCCCCCTGCCAGAGCAGGAACGCCTTGATAATGCTACACAGGAACGTGTCCAGGCGGGTCTTGAATGTCTCCAGAGAAGGAGACTCCACACCCTCCCTGGGCAGCCTGGGCCAGGGCTCCGTCACCCTCACTGAGAAGAAGTTTCTTCTCGAGTTTAAGCGGAACCTCTTATGTTCCAGTTTCAGCCCATTACCCCTTGTCCTATCAGTGGTTGTCACCGAGAAGAGCCTGGCTCCATCCTCGTGACACTCACCCTTGATATATTTATAAACATTAATGAGGTCACCCCTCAGTCTCCTCTTCTCCAAACCAAAGAGCCCCAGCTCCCTCAGCCTTTCCTCATAAGGGAGATGCTCCACTCCCTCCATCATCCCAGTTGCCCTGTGCTGGACTCTCTCCAGCAGTTCCCTGTCTCTCTTGCCCCACTGAGGGGCCCAGAACTGGACACAATATTCCAGATGGGGTCTCACCAGGGCAGAGTAGAGGGGCAGGAGAACCTCTCTCGACCTACTAACCACCCCCCTTCTAACACACCCCAGGATGCCATTGGCCTTCCTGGCCACAAGGGCACACTGCTGGCTCACGGTCATCCTGCTGCCCACCGAGGCTCCCAGGTCCCTTTCCCCTACACTACTCTCTAATAAGTCATTCCCCAACTTATACTGGAACCTGGGGTTGTTCCTACCCAGGTGCAAGACTCTACACTTACCCTTGTTATATTTCATTAAATTTTTCCCCGCCCAACCCTCCAGCCTGTCCAGGTCTCGCGCGGCGAAACGCGTTTTGTGCCAGGGAGCTGCTGCCGGAGCGTGGTGGGGATGGGGATTTATATTCGTTTAACATTTTGCTGCTCTCGGTCATCAGTATGGAATGCCTTTTTTTTGTTGTTTTTTAATAAGCCAGTAACAAATAGGAGCTGACACGATGATGTAACAGTTGCCGGCGCTGATGATTAGATGTGACTGTGGAGAGGCTGGTAATGGAGATGCTGCAGAGGCTGTTCCTAAGGCCAAAAATGGTGTTAATCAAGGTGTTTCACTTTGGTAATAACATGTGGCTTACTAATGTCAATAATTGGTCAAATTACAGCTTTACAAACCTTCCGGAGTGCTCGTTGCAGCTGAGGATTCGAGTAGATTGAAGGCTTGGCGCGCGAGCTGCCTTCCCCTTCTCAGCTGGGGAGGCTGAAGCGTCACCCGTGGGTGCCCACGTCCCCAGGACCCCCCCAGCTGCCGCAGGGAGCGAGGTGGGAGTTTTGGGAGAGAGGAGTGAGGAAGGGCGTGTGTGGCTCCTCCTTCTCCGGTGTGAAATCTGCTTTTTCATCCTGGGGGCTGCGATCAGGTGCCTCGTCACGAGGTATTTAGTAATGAGCCCAAGGAAGGAAACGATCCAATTGCTTGTTCTTGCCAGCCAGGCTGCACGGTGGGATGGAGTCAGTGAGATTTCTCTGTCCACAAAGCAGCGAATGCTGCCTGCAGTTGTCTTATTTAGATGATTTTTTTGTTTTCTCTGGACGATTAAACCATGGTGAGACCTTTCCTGACAGTCTGCTCCTGACTTCTCACCAAACAGCACTGAAAAGAAAAAGGTGTACTGGGCTTCCTCCCCTTGATTTGTTGTTCTGTTTTTAATTCGTGAAGGCAAACAGGTGGAATGATGTGTTTTACCTTGTTCCGAGGAGGCGATAACGTGTTGCTGAGCAGAAAAAGGAGCAGCTGGGCAGTGCAAACAGAGCACATACCTGTGCCTGTAAGTAAATCCAGAAAAAAAAAAACCCAGCAAAAAACTCCCACTCTGCTGGCATCACCTAAATATAAGGGAGACTGATGAAATTGTTTCATCTTCTGCTTCGTTAATCTGCGTCATAACAATATAATATTTGATGGCTCGGAAAGAGGCAGCGCGATGCCTCCGCGAGCAGCAGCCAGCGTTTGGAGTTGCTGTTTGTGCCGTTGGTGAGGGGTTTAATAGCTTAAATCTGCTCGGCTCTGCAGACAGATTATCAGGCTGTACAACAACCGGGCTCGTCGCTGGGGCAGCCGTCCCTGCTGACTGGTTTTCCCGATACGGCACGAAAGCACGATGCACAGGTAACTCAACCTTCAGAGTTTTGTAGCGATATTCCGCGCTAGGTTTGCTGCTTGAGTTTATTCGCACCCAAAGAGTAATTGTTGATTATTTACTTATTTTTTTAAATAGAGGCTGATTTGTTTTTCCAGCGCGTGGGGGAGTTGAGAGGACCCGTGCTTGCTGCGTACGACCCGTATAACCAGATCTCGCTTTCTCCTTTGACTTACAGCACCGTGTCTTCTTCACGTTGTGCGTCTTGCTCCAGGCTCGTAGCGAGGTTGAGGCTGCAGGGCATGTCTGGAGATCATCTAGCCCCACCTCCTGTTCAAAGCAGGGCTTAGATTCGCCTACTCAGGGCCTCGTCAAGTCACAGAATGTTGGAGGTTGGACGGGACCTTGAAAGATCATCCAGTCCAACCCCCTGCCAGAGCAGGATCACCCGGGGCAGGTCCCACAGGAACGCGTGTTTCACCCTCACAGGGCAAAAACTTTTCCTAATGTTTTTGTGGAGCCTCTTATGCTCCAGCTTGCACCCGTTGCCCCTTGTCCTGTCGTTGGACATCCCTGAGAAGAGCCGGCTCCGTCCTCCTGACACTCCCCCTTGACATATTTATAAACATGAATGAGGTCACCCCTCAGCCTCCTCTTCTCCAAACTAAAGAGCCCCAGCTCCCTCAGTCTTTCCTCATAAGGGAGATGCTCCACTTCCTTCATCATCCCAGTTGCCCTGCGCTGGACTCTCTCCAGCAGTTCCCTGTCTTTCTTGAGCTGAGGGGCCCAGAACTGGACACAATATTCCAGATGTGGCCTCACCAGGGCAGAGCAGAGGGGCAGGAGGACCTCTCTCGACCTACTAACCACCCCCCTTCTAACACACCCCAGGATGCTTCACTGCAGCCAAATGTGCAAGTTTTTTCCGGCGTTACAATTTTTAAATTTCCCCTCCCCAGTTTTATATCATTAAACATTCCTGGTCGCAAAAGCCCGTGAGTCACTAAACCCCTGCTCTCACGTGGGGAGCGAGTTTGCTCCAACTCCCATCAACTGTCTGGCAGAGAAAAGTTTGTCTGTCTGTCTGTCCGGAGCTGCGTCGCTCCCGTCGTGCCTCAGGGCAGCAGCTCAACCTGTCGGGAAACCTTGCAAATCTTACAGTTTAATGCGTACCTGAAGGTGAAATTAGGTGCAAATCTCAGGTTCTCTTAAGAAGGGGTAGCATCAGTGTCTGCAGAAAACTGCTTTGCCTTTTTAGATGAGCTGTTCCACAGCTCCAGACTTGGCTGGCGCTTAATGAGCGATGTGTTGATACGAATAAAACCGTGCCAAGCCCTAACCGGAGCACAAAACTGCCGGATAAGCTGCTGGATGCAGCTTCTTCACTTTATATTTTTCAATCTTCTCTGTCTAATCATCCACAGATGGAGCACGGGAAGCGGTGGGGATTAGATAGTAAATCTGCGCTAAGGAGCCAGCGGAGAGGCCGGGAATCGAGATGGAGGTGGAGGCGTTTGTTTCTCTTTGCACAGTCTCGTAATTTCCTAGCCCTTGAGGGGGGGGAAAAAAACCAAGCCACCTTGTATTAAAACACTGAATACAGGCTCTGTGCGAATCAAGTGTGAATAAAATATGAGAAGCTGGGCTCGTGTGTTGAAACCAGCTCGCCCAGGTCAGCTGGAATGTTTTTTAAAGGTTTTTTTTTCTCAATGTGTGGCAGCTCCAGGTCCGGGGGTTTGCAGAATGCTCCTGTGTCGTGGGGAAGATTAAGCCCAGGGAGCTACAGGAGCAGAAACACGGAGCTGTCAGGAAGTTTAGATGATTCATAAGGATCACGTCTGAAGGCGCGAGTAAGCTTTGGCAGCGGATCTGAAATTTTGATGCCGTTACAACGATCAGAAAGAATTTTCCACAGTTGTCGAAAACAATTCCTGAACTCTCTCTCTTTTTTTTTTTTTTTTCCCCCCTCGTATAATGCTGTAATGACAAGCCCAAGGAGTTTTGCTGCGTGTAATAAACAGGAAATGGGAGGGGAAAAAAATTTCTAAGATTTCTGTGTAGCTGAGTATAGCTTAGGTCTGGGGGTGTGCTGAAGTTCTAGCGTTGTTCCTTTATTTTGTTAAATTCCGTGGTGTATCTTTTCTGACGTGTCTCAGATTGGCAGTCGCTGTTCAGAGCTATTTTTTTCTCTTTTTTTTCCCTTCCCCCTCTGTACTAAATAGCTTAGTCTGGCATCGAGGCTTCAAAGTAAATAGGTAGCTTATCACTATTCGGCAGAAATCCCCGGTCTTCAGTAAAAATGCCATCTTTCCTCCTGCCGAGCAAACCCCGAGCTGGTGCGCGAGGCCATTTGGAGACCTGTGAGACTCAGCGGGCAACTTCTGATTCATTGTTTAAACCCCGAGAATTTAAATGAAACTGCTTTTAACTTGCTGCCAACCGACGTGTTCTTGGGGAACGTCCTTTGCGGCGTGGTTTCTGGAGTCCTCAGTTATTTGTTCGGGAAGGCGTCCGGTATTTTTAACCGGCTTAAAACACTTCGTGTGCTCTTCGCTGGGGGTTGCGGGACCGTGGAAGTGGGGCTGTTGCGGCACAGAGTGGGGGCTTTTAATTTGAGTTCAACGTGAGCCGTCCCTGCCACTTGGAGAATCATCGATCTGGTTTATTAAAAGCTGCTCTGTGCAACGTGAGCAGAAAAATAAATATGACGGCTCGGAAGTCGCCACCGGCAGCTTGTGGTGCGGGCTTGTCTGCAAGCGTGGTTTGTGTCACCCAGGTGAGATGGGGGAAAAATAAATCGTAGAAGCATTCAGGTTGGAAAAGACCCTTCCAATCGTCCAGTCCAACCACTGACCCTGCTCTACCAAGCTCACTCCTAAACGACCACATCTCAACGGCCTTTAGACGCATCCGGGGTGGGGACTCAGCCCCTCTCTGGGCAGCCTGGGCTAAGCTCTGACCACTCTTGCTGGGAAGAAATTTCTCCTCCTGCCCAGTCTGACCCTGCCCTGGTGCAGTTTGCAGCCGTTCCCTCTTGTTCTGTCGCTCATGACAAGAGCCCAGCCCCAACCTCTCCACACCGTCCCGTCAGGCAGTTGCAGAGAGTGATGAGGTCTCCCCTCAGCCTCCTCTTCCTCAAATCCAACAGCTCCAGCTCCTTCCATCGCTCTCCTAAGATTTATTCTCTGCTTTTTTAATGCTTTCTTTTTTAGCTGAGCACCAGCGAGACTTGAAAAAAACCCCTGAAGACGTTTGTGCAGGCACTTTGAAGGTGACTTTTCGGGAGGAGACGGGGATGGTGAGCCCCGGGGTTGCCTCGGTGAAGCCTGGGAGAGTGGGCTGAGCACACACAAACCTGGCAAAAGTCTGGGCCACAGAGAAGTTCTCACTTTGAGTATATCCCACGCAGTTTTGCAGATCAGAAAAAAACCTGTCTTATAAGGGACTTCCTAGGAGAAGAGGCATATATGTATTTTTAGAACGCAAGTAACTTGGGTTTACGTAAGAGCTGGGTGCCAGAACTCAATCTGTCATTCTGGGATGCACAACTGGGACTGTGGATTCCTAATTCACTGCACAGAATACCAAGATTTGTCCCTTTTCCCGGGCATCGTTAATAAAGCAGCAGTATTGAGATCTTATTTTTGTTTAACCCAGTTGTTCTTTCTATTAAAACCGGCGTCTCGGAAACGTCGAACCTCGCTTGAATTGGCGGAATGAGTTTCTCTTGTCGCGTCCCTGTTTGGAACCAGTTCACTCCCCAAGAAATGCTGTTTAATTGCATTTTAATTACGATTTATATAGTTTGCACAGCGACTGTGTAAGCGTAAACAGCGCAAAACGAAGCCAGGATTAATTTGTAGACGATCCACGTCGTCGGTGCGGGTGTCGGTCCCAGCTGTAAGTGGGAGCAGGGGAATTAAAAGAATTTTAGCCAGGCTTTTGAGAAGTATTTGCCCTCTAAAACCTGTAGCTCCACTTCCGTGCTGAGCCGCCTACGCCTTAAAATTGAGGTGGGAGATGTTTGGGTGCCCGGCCCAAGGGATGCTGGGTTTGTCGGCCGGCAAAAGGAGGAGAGAGCAAACACGGGTCTCGTGGGTGTAGGACTTCAGAACTTCAAACTGCTTTCTCATGTTCTACCCCTTAAATCTTTTAAGCATGGTGCGATGCAATCCTTTTCAAAAGAGCAGCGAGGGAATAAACCAATTTACCACAGTCCCTTTGTGGATTTAAATTGCCTCTTTTTACTGTTGAAATTCTGAATTTCTTCTTTTCTGCAGTCGAATAAAAAAATCCATCTATCCATTTAGCACGTAATAAGCCTCTCTCCTGTGCCGATACATCTACTTTTTTTTTTTTTTTTGGTTGAATTTTTTCTCCGGTGACTGGTGAGTCTTAATGCAATGATTCTCTGAAAATGCTCCGCTTCTCTTTGAGTCCTCTCCAGTTCATTTATAGTTCATAAAACCTAAATATTTCAGCAGCGTTGCCAGGAAATCGCGGGGGCAGCTGGACCCGACCTACAGCATCTCCTGCTCTTCCCTGGAGCTGCCAGGCGAGATAGGGAAATGCTCTGCCCAGCTCCAAATTCTCTGTTGGCTGAGACAGCCAATAGAATAGAAACCATATATATATATATATATATATAAAAAAGCCTTTTCACAGCTCTGGGGTCTGTTTAAAACGATGGAGTGATGGGTGTAGGGTATTAGTGATGTAAAAAATGTGGTGGTGGGGTTTCTCTTACCTCTCTCTCCATCCCCTGGTAATCCAGCTGGCTTCACTAATTTTGAGTTTTAGAGGCAGGGGTGAAGTGGGTCAGAAATGTCACTCTGTGTTTAGAAGGGAACTATCCCTTGGTGCAAAACAAAATAAAATAGCGGAGCGTGTTTGTTGAGGTCGTCCTGAAAGCATCATCGCCAAAAATTATCTGCTGGTGTGGAAAAGTGGATTTATTCTTATGCTGGCACTTCCATAGAAATACAGTTATAAGTAAATTTATGTTCTCTAAAAGGCACGGAGTAAACTGGACCCACGGAACCTAAGATATTTATATTTTAAAGCCCAGTTTTAAATGGCCAGATGGTGCGTACGGTGTGCAAGCGTGAAACTGGTGCGATACAATTGATTATTTCTGTTTAAAAAAAGGGGGGAGACATGGTATTGCAGGGGAAAAAAAAAAAAAAAAAAAGGAAGAAAATAAAATCCTGAGAAGATTTTACGTAGTTTCTGCCTTCTCCTGGGGGACCAGGACTTGGGAGCCCCCGAGCATCTCCGTGGGGTCTTGTTTGCTCCTCCTCGTGCACGTTAGTGGTTTTAAAAACCAGTCTGAGGTGCGGTAACGTCGAGCATCGAGTTTCTTCTCATAAAATGTGTATATAGCTTGTGCTTTAAAAAAAAAAAACGGGGAGGGGAGTAAAAATAGCCATCCCTGTTTACGTAGGTGTCTTGGTGATTTGAGCCGTGTGAACTGTGAATATTTCCAGGCTCCGCGTTTCGATTGTGGGGCTGTTTGGGTGGAAATCCCTCTCTCCTGGCGCCGGGTAGGCGGCGGTTATATTCTCCCGAGGATTTCTCTTCCGGGGAGAAATATAAATTCTCATTAAAATCTACGTTCGTCACGCGGTACCGACAAGCTTCGCTCGTGTCAAAAAAGAAAACCAAAAATCCCCAACGCCAAAATCAGAAGCAGCAACGCCAGACGAGTCTAACCCATTCACACACGCGATGCACCCCTCGTCCCTTCGCCACAAAAACGTAAATTCTTGAGTTTGTTCTCCCATTCCTGGTGGCTGCCGAGCACCTTGGGAACACCCACCTTTGGATTTAGAAGCTGTCGCCGCACGCTTGCCGCCGTTCCTTTGGCAAAACGCTCTGCTCTCCCAGCTGGGGGGCGACCGCTGCGTTGGGAGAGCTGCAGAACCCCCAAATTCTTCTCCAAGTGTCCCCTTCCCACCCAACGCCGTCGTGGCGATGCTCCTGCTGGACGGGGCTTGGAATTAGCACAAGTGTGTGTAAGCACCGCTCCTTAAAAACCTCTCCCCTCTCTTTTTTTTTTTTTCTATTTTTTTGCAGGTATGGTGTGAATATGCGTTGCCTGGCAGCTCGGGTCAACTACAAGACTCTCATCGTCATCTGCGCCCTCTTCACCTTGGTGATGGTGCTGCTCTGGAACCGCTGCTCCTCCGACAGGAGCGCCCCGTTCCGCCGCGGCCCCGAGCGCCGAGCTGGCGCCTCCGAGAGCGAGCCGGCCCGGCAGCACAGCGAGGAGGCGTCGCCCCAAGAGCAGCAAAAAGCTCCCCCCGTGGCCGGAGGAGGTTTCAACAAAGCCCCGGGGCCGAAGTACGAGGAGATTGACTGTCTGATCAATGACGAGCACACCGTGAAAGGGAGGAGGGAAGGCAACGAGGTCTTCCTGCCGTTCAGCTGGGTAGAGAAATACTTTGAGGTTTATGGGAAAATTGCGCAGTACGATGGTTATGACAGGTTTGAATTCTCTCATAGCTACTCCAAAGTATACACGCAGCGAGCACCTTACCACCCCGACGGGGTCTTCATGTCCTTCGAGGGCTACAACGTAGAGGTTCGAGACAGAGTCAAGTGCATAAGTGGCGTTGAAGGTTTGTGTCGAGCGGTTTCTTCTTTCTTTCTTGTAATTCTTAAAGCTGGTTGCCATCGGTTGAGGTGCAAAGCAACAGGGCCTCAAGCTGCACCAGGGCAGTTTTAGATTAGATATTATATATTAGATCAGATAGTAGGAAAAATTTCTTTACTGAAAGCGTGGTGAAGCGTTGGCACAGGCTCCAGTGGTGGAGTCGCCGCCCCTGGAGGTGTCCAAAAAACCTGTAGATGTGGCACTTCAGGGTATAGTGGTCATGGTGGTGTTGGATTGATGATTGGACTAGATGATCTGAGAGCTCCTTTCCAACCTTAATGATCCTGGGATTCATTTTGTCAGGATACTGTCAGTAAAACCCACTTACTCGGAGCAGCCTCTGCTTCACACCAGGTTTGCCACCTCTGGTTTTACTGGTTGCAGCAAACTCCAGAGTTCCCAGGACGCTTCCCTGTCAGGTTTTGGCGTTGACGTTGACACTTGTCGTCTCTGCCGGGCAGCCAAAGTTATTTTTAAATATAAAATTTAATAAAAAAGCCTGGCCCTGCTGTCTGAGGAGGCTCCTGCTTGCGTGCCTGCCAAAGCTGCTGCTGCCCGTGGCAAGGTGAGGAGGTTTCAGAGAGCTGCTAAAGGGTCAAAAAAGCTCTCCAGTCTCCGGATAAAATGAATACGTGGTAAAACCCTTCTGATTTGCGCTTTTGTGCAAGAAGGGAAACAGGGCTCTGAAACTCGGGGCTTTCCCAAAGGCGCAAACGCCTCCTGGGAGCTACTGCGCATCCGCCGCTTGCGAGCATCGCCCTGCCCAGGGCTTACATCCCCCTTGGATGCTGAGGAGACGGCTTTTCTCACTAATTGCTAATTAAGCACAGCCTGTGAGTAGGAATAGCAGCTGCGGGGGCTGCCTGGTGCTTGGGGTCTGGCCTTGGAGCTGCGTCTTGGAGCCCCTCTGCTTCTGTAGGATGCACGAGATGCCTCTTGGACTCCGTGTTTCTTGGGATGTTTTGGGTTTTTTTTCCCTGAAAAGCAGAAATTCAGTAAGAACTAGTTGAGGACCGGGATGGATCCTCGAGCCAGACGTGCATGCTGGGCACACGAGCCGCTCTCTGCTTAAAGCCTCGAGAGACCGGCGAGTTTAACGCCGGACGACGTGGCTGTTTATCTGGAAACCTGCCCCTTTTTTTTGCAGCGCGTGGTTTAAGAACTGTTGTTATGAAAGGTGGTGCCAGAGCCTGTTTTTTTGCGAAGGCGACAAAGTTATTGGCATCCAGCAAACGAGTCGCAGAAGAGAAGTAGTTGCAGTTGGCAGGGAAGGGGTTTTAATATTAAAACACGTTCTCAGACAGCTGTGGGCCCTTGCCTTGCGTCGTTCCAGCCCTAGAGATTCTCGTATCGAGGAATATCGTGTTATATTCACCTTGCTCCTCTCTGCAAGGTCAGTGCATTGTTACGTCCTACGACCTGGAGAATTTAATCTTATTGTCTCGTATAAATTTCAAGTCAAGCTCTTAGAGCGGATTTCTTTCTTTTCTTTTTTTTTTTTTACATCTTTCTGTCTCAGTGCTGAGAGATGGAAACGCTTGGCATTAATGAGCGAGCTGGCTTCCAGGAGTTGAGATAATACGCGGTATTTAAATATTTCCTGCGATGGTTTTCTCTTTAGGCACTAATAAGCCGTCGCATCTCCATCGGTAACATTTATCAGTAACACAAAGCACCGAAATATGTAAGAAAAATGTGTCTTTTTTGCGTTTAGTTGAAATAATCTTTTCCTTGTACCAGATTTCAGAAGAAATTGGTTTCTGAGCTTGACGTTGCCAAGGGGGAAAATGGTGCAAATGCCAACTTATTTCCATCTTTTGTCTTTCCTAACGCGCTACAAAACATCTAAGAGGGCCCTGGTGATTTATTCCTACTTTGGATTCGTGTGTAGAGTTTATCCCAAGCAAAATTCAGGAGTTTTTAGGAGAATCATGAGTTTATCCATATATTGTTTGCTTGCTTGTGGAGCTTCTGCTGGTGTCGCTGGTTGGTTTCTGCCAGCATCGCTTTCCGACCGCGCTCGGAATTCTCTTCGGGGAGCCAAAGGAACTGGAGCAGATGACGGATGAATTGCTCTTTTAGCATCAGATAACTCTTAGCAAAATCCCAGAATAACCCGTACCCAAAATTCCCGCAGAGGTTTCCGTGGTGTTGGAGGGATTGCGCGGGATGTAACGTTGCTGGGAGACTTGGCGGTCTTTGAGGGGGCAAATCTGTTCGGGCATTTTCAATATATTTCAAAAGAAGTAAAAAATTAGGCCACGATAAGGACTTCTCTGCCACTCAGAGTGTCACTGCTTAGTTCCAATTAATCCTGGATCTGTGTGTGAACAGGAGCAATTCACTCCTTGAACGGGATTTTCCTCGACTCGTAACTGATGGTGAAACCTGGAAATGCCGTTTGCTGGACGCGCTGCAGTAAGGAGGAGGAGCACGTAGGGCTGCGAATGCTGATTTTTTTTTTTTTGGAAAACGTGCCGATAAAATACTCGTTTTCTTCCGTAGGCGTGCCCTTGTCCACGCAGTGGGGACCTCAAGGCTATTTCTACCCCATCCAGATCGCCCAGTACGGCTTGAGTCACTACAGCAAAAACCTGACGGAGAAACCCCCTCACGTCGAGGTGTACGAAACGGCCGAGGACAAGGACAGAAGCGGCCGGGCCGGGGACTGGACGGTGCCCAAGGGCTGCTCCTTGCTCACCGTGCCTGACAAAGCCAAGTTCACGAGCGTCAAACAGTTTGTGGCTCCAGGTGGGTTACCCGAAACGCGTGGCAGCCGAGCTGCCTCGGTTCATTTGCTTAATCCGGAGGAGTTTTAACTTGCTGGCATTCATGTGTGTTCGTTGATCCTACGTGACCCTCCATCCTCAAGGTCTCACCTGAGAGCGTCGTCTCGTTCCTGTACCTCCAGAGTTTTCTTTTCTCCTGTTTTCTCTCCATCAACTGCTCTTTTGACGTTATCTGAAGGGGGAAAAAAAACGGGTGGGTGCGTGCGCGGAGGGCAATAAAAAACCGACGCGTTTCCAGCTTCTGTCTCAAAATAGAAGCAACGAAAAAAAAGTGAAATTAAAAAAAAAAGAAAAAGATGGAGCCAGTTGTGGGAACTAGCGCTGACGTGTGATAAGCAGGTGTCGGCAGCTGATGGATGAGGTCTGTTTTCAGCCTGGAGCAAGCGCCGCACGTGCCGTGCTCTGGTTGGACCCGGGATGTCTCCCTTCACTGGGATGCAGCTGGTTTGTTTTTCGGGGTGTTTCTTTTGCATAACTTGAGATCTTCGTTCTGCCTAACCCAAGGGGCTTTCGACCTTCTCCGGCCGGCGCGTTTTGTTGCCATCTCTTCATTTTACCTTATTCCCTTTCGTACTTAGCAGGGGAACCCATTATTTCGTGCGAGAGTTTCCCTCGTGCTAGGACGGGCTCATTAGGAAGGATGAAATGCATTTTTCCCCTCAGTCAATACCCATTAGAATGAGTGAGTCCATCACTTAAAAGGGCAACGAAGTGATTTCCAGCCGGCACCTTAGGCCTGGGTCTCTAGGGAGAGAATTACCACACCCTTGGGTGGGTAAATACGGGGAGAGGAAAGGCTAAAAGATCTGTTTGTATTCCCTCCTCGTCCTTTCTTGACAGCAGAGTAATCTGCAGAGCTCGAAGGCCGTGGTACAGCCCCCTCCCATCTTCCGTGGCCTTAAGTAATGGATTTACAGTTCTCCTTCGCCTCTTAAAACTCTTTTTTCCCCCCATCCTAATTCACTTTGTTAGTGCCCAAGAGTTTATTTATGATAAAGCTTACTTGACGGGAATTGCGAGCAGGGTTGGGGTGGTTTTTTGGGGTTTTTTTAATAAGATTTTTCGCAGGAGCAAAATGTTGCGTAACGAAGCGCTCGTTTTCCTGTCTCGATCTCCAAAGCTCAGAGGAGAGAAGCTTTTGCTTTTAAAAGATGGGAAAACGCGACGTTTGGTCAAAATACCGAAACACCCGCCAGGGTTTCCCAGCACGGGGCGCTGCGAAACCCTCGCGGCTGGTTTTGGGAGGTGGGGAACAGCCTGTGTTGGGCAGCAAGAGCTCGGAACTCAACGGTTGCGCGTAGGAACGTTTAAAACACGTCGAGAAGTAGCAGGAAGGGAACGATCGAGGGTGTTTTATTCGGTGGAAAGGCATTTCTTTCGGAGGCCTGTCTTTAAGTGTTCGTCATCCCTCCGTGCTTTCAGAGCCGCGGGGTTTGCACACAGACTAATCGGCCCTTTCATCTTCTAGGACAGGTTTTTGGAGGAGAAGTTGATTTTGCACTTGAAAATCTAGCCCGTGAGGGAACGCTGGGGTTTATTATGTGGCCCTGCCCAGGAGCTTTATGTAAATTTTTTCTTAAATGAAACTGAATTTTGCCATCAGAGAGGTTAATAAATACTTGAACACGTTAGTCCTTCTATATTCTTTTCATTCTTTACGCTCCCCGCCATTAAACTAATCGGTGCGCTGCTTTCTGGAGCTGTTGGGTTGGGGAAGAAGAAGGTCGTAGATTTAAAAATTAGTCCCAGGAGGATCCTAAATACCTGAGCTCCTGGTGCTTTTTTTTTTTTATTATTTTATTTTTTTTTGATGTTCGTGCAGGACGTGAGCGAGCTCCGCCCCGCGCTGCGGGAGTCGGCCTTCGCTCGCGCGTTTGCTAATGTGCTTAATTAAATAATACATGAAAGGATGATTGAATTATTGATGGGCTTGCCCTAAAAGCTTTCACATCCTGCCTGGTAAGAGGGGTTACCCCTGGTAGCTTAAACGTTCTGGAGAAACGAGTGCTTCACCGCTGAACGAGGCTTTCAAGGGTTTTTTATTTGGTTTTTTTTTTGGTTTGTTTTGCAGAAAATACCGAGGGGGTATCTCTGCAGCTTGGGAACGCCCGAGATTTCATTATTTCTTTCGACCTCAAATTCGTAACAAACGGGAGCATTTCCGTGGTCCTCGAGACGACGGAGAAGAACCAGCTCTTCACCGTCCACTACGTCTCCAACACCCAGCTCATCGCTTTCAGGGACCGGGACATCTACTACGGCGTCGGTCCCAGGACGACGTGGAGCACCCTCACCAGGGACCTGGTGACCGACCTGCGGAAAGGCGTCGGCCTCTCCAACACGAAAGCCGTCAAGCAGACCAAAATCATGCCCAAGCGAGTGGTGAGGCTGGTGGCCAAGGGGAGGGGCTTCCTCGACAACGTCACCATCTCGGCCACCGCTCACATGGCGGCTTTCTTCGCCGCCAGCAACTGGCTGGTGAGGAACCAGGACGAGAGGGGCGGGTGGCCCATCATGGTGACCAGGAAGCTGGGGGAAGGCTTCAAATCCTTGGAGCCCGGCTGGTACTCGGCCATGGCGCAAGGCCAGGCCATCTCCACGCTGGTGCGGGCTTACCTGCTGACCAAGGAGCAGACGTTCCTCAGCTCGGCCCTGCGGGCCACGGCGCCCTACAAGCTGCCGTCGGAGCAGCGCGGCGTCAAGGCCGTCTTCATGAACCGGCACGACTGGTACGAGGAGTACCCCACCTCGCCCAGCTCCTTCGTGCTCAACGGTTTCATGTACTCCCTGATCGGCCTGTACGACCTGAAGGAGACGGCCGGCGAGAAGCTGGGCAAGGAGGCGCGCGTCCTCTACGAGCGGGGCATGGAGTCCCTCAAGGCCATGCTGCCCCTCTACGACACGGGCTCGGGCACCATCTACGACCTGCGGCACTTCATGCTGGGCACCGCTCCCAACCTGGCCCGCTGGGATTATCACACCACCCACATCAACCAGCTCCAGCTCCTCAGCACCATCGACGAGTCGCCCGTCTTCAAAGAGTTCGTCAAGAGGTGGAAGAGCTACCTGCGAGGCGGCCGGGCAAAGCACAACTAGAGCTTCCAACCAAACCCCCCTTTCCCCTGCCGGCGCCCCCGCGGCCTCGGCGCGGAGGTTGCGTCCTCAAATATATATATATTTTATTTTTTTTTTTAATATTTTTTTTATGGACCGTTTCGAAGAAGTGATCCTTAAAACTGATCTCCGGAAAAAATCATCGCGTTCCAGCGGGAAAACGTTGGGGTCTGGTGGGGGTGGGAACCATCAGGAACCTTCGACACGAAGCGAAACCCCCTTTGTGCTCCTGAGTGTGGGGACGTTTTCCGTTGGTTGTCTTTTGGGGTGTGGTTGTTTTTTTTGTTGTTTCGGTGTTTTTTTTAATTTCCTTTTGGCAGGAAGGTATTTGCAGAAGCCATACAGGTCTCGGAAGTCCAGCACTTGCCTGAAAAGTGAAGTCTGTGGCCTCTTGAGAAAGGAGTTGGATGTGTCTGCGTAGGAACAGATCGCTGGTGTGACGCCGTAAACGTGTCTTTCCTTGTCGCCTGGGTAGTGGACAGCGTTATCTTTTTTTTCTTTTTAATTTTTTTCAGGACGGATTCTTTTCTTGGGGTGAAAAAGTCGATTTATTTCCATTATTTTTCCGTTCTCTTTGTGGAGATCCTGTAGCTGCAAGGCTTCTTTAAGAGCAGAACACCCGTGGGAGCCGTGCGGGCTGCAGTCGCGCCGCGTAAGCACAACTCGGGGGGGGCTCACGGACCACGACACCCCCTTCAAAAACCCAAAATCGCCGTCGCCCGCGGCTCTGCTGCTGTCACAGCCCCTGGCAGCCGGAATCTCGTGTCGTGGAGCCCCCGTGGTTTTTACCCTCTATTTTTTTAATTCCATCTGAGAGGTTTTTCTAAGCTCGGGCGACCTCGTTCTTGGGGAGGCTCGTCTTGAACCCCGGAGCGCGATGCGGGGCTCCTCCGGAGCAGCTCGTCGGGAACGCAGTTGGAATTAATCGAGTTTTTCCTGCGGTGATTTGTCATTTTGAACCTGCTTGAGCACATCGGGCATTTTGAAAATGAAAATTACCCCAGAGGGCTTTCCGGCCCCACCTGTGCTTTAATACCAGACTTCCCCTCTTCCTACTGCCTACGGGCTCGTCGCATCTCCTGCCCCGGCTCCTCGAGCGTGTTTTGTTGTCGTGGCTCTGAGAATCCCAGACTCGAAAGCTCCCGATGTGCTCCCTGTGGGTTTTTTTTTCCCACTGATCCTACTACATGATGTACGTGTAGGTGGGGGTTAAGCTTAAGACGCTCACGCTGAGGACAGAGTTCACTCAAATCACAAAACAGGCTGGGCACAAGGACGATACGCGTCTCGATCTGAGTTGATTTTAGCTTTGTTTCCTTCGTTCCTTTCAACGCTTTTTCTCGCAGCTGTTCGAAGCGACTTCTGGGGCACTTGATCTCGGTGAGCTGCGGTCGCGTCAGTTAACGCCAGAAGTGGGTGTCACGGGAGGAAATTTCGATACCAAAGGTAGCAGAGGTGAATTTTTATTTTTGTTTTTTTTTTACGTACGCGTGGATACGCACACACAAACCCCAGGAAAACACGCTTCCTTTGCAAACGGCCCGTCCTCACCTGGAAACGTCTCTCCTCCGTGTTTCCTCTCTCTTTTGCCTGGTTTGGATGCGGAGGATTTGGAGAGAGACCCTCCGGGTACTGCTCAAGAGATGGTATCGGTGCCTTAGGGAGGCCACAAAATCCTCTTTCATTTGCTTTCAATTAACAACCGCTGGAAAAACCGCGCGGCGCCGACCCGGCAAGGCGGGTCGGCCGCTCCGACGCCGTGGGGCACAACACCCCACCTTCTCCTTCCCCTCTCCCCCGTGTTTTTTTTGGCCTTAACACCTGCGTAAACTTGAGGCAGCCGCTGCCGGAGGTCGCAGAGCCCCAGCGAATTCCTTCGGCGTTTCCCCTCTTCGTTCTTTTTGAGTGGTGCGGTGGAAGAGGATCGTTGGACGCCCGTCGCTCCCTGGAATTCACTTGAGTTGGGGTTGGGTTTTTTCTTTCGTCGTTTGTTTGCCCGGTCGTTTTCAAACTGACAACGGTCTCGGGGACTAAGATCTGCTGAATCTTTCCACGGGGCTTCGCCGTACGTAGACTTCGTCGGCGACGCGGTGACACAAGCACAACCCTACGAGCGTGGCAGTGCTGGTTTTTTCCCCTCGGCCGCCGTGCGAGACGTTCACTGAAAGCTGCTATTTTCAATCACCTTGTAATCGTACTTTTATTTTTGTCTGCTTTTCTCTCTTTTTTTTAATTATTATTATTTACATGTGGGATACACACCATGTGTTGAATATGCAATAAATTGTTTACAGGACGCCCTTGTGAAGGGCCGTCCTTTGTACAGCTGTACAGACTTTGCAGTCGAAGCACAATGTGCACACGTTTAGTTTTATACGCGGCGAGACGTGACTTTTTTGCAGCGGGAAACGGTTCTACTATGTTTATATACAGAGTAAACGGAGCGGCGTTTGGGCTTAATGTAAAGCTGCTTTATAAGACTGTAAAATAAATCTTCTTTTTTTTTTATCTTAAGACCGACGCGGGGCGTCTTCGTTATTTCAGCCGGTGCGACGCGTGTGGTCACGGGTGCCTCAGCAGCTTTGAGACGGGTCCTTTAGGTGCGTGTTGAGTGGTTGAGATTCTAACTAAGGTGGGAAACGTTCTTTTTTCCCTTTTCCTCCAGCAGCCAAGAGTTGGCCGGTTTTCCGATTTTGCGTTTTGCTCAAGACGAGATGAGTGGGAAATAGGAGCGGGTTTCAACGTGTTGTCTGGGTGACGGGTTTGAGCGTTTGCCGCTCGGTTCGAGGTGGAAGGAGACACGTTTGGCGTCCGCCCGGAGCGAGCGAGAACTCCCGTGTTTGCCTCGCGCTTCCCAAACGTCAAGTGAGCTGCTTCCATACTTGACCGATCGCTTCCGAAAACGGCAGGAGCTGTCGAAACGCCCGACGCTCGGCGTTCCGGCCCTTGCTCGAATCGTTCGGAGGGCGAATATTTCCAGGAATATTCGGAGGAATATTTCCAGAGCTCATCTTGGTGAGTTTGAGCGACTTGCCGGGAGCTTGCGTTGACCAAAGCAGCGAGGTCCGTCTTCGGGCACCAAGTGGAGGAAGAAACAAGAGCGTTGGGCCTGCGGGTTGAAGGGTGGCAAAGCAGAGGGACAAGCCAGGGGTCCTGTCTCCCTTGACCCCCGTCTCGTTTGCTCTTTTTCTGCTCCACGTGTGATTTCTAGCGGGCGAATAAGCAAAGGTGGCTGCAGAAAAACATGCGGGGGGATCTTTTTTTCCCTTTTTTTTTTTGAAGCGGTTCGTCACGTGCGAGAGGAGACTGGCGTATGGCAGCATCCTTTTCCAAGGAAGAGCTCAGGGACCATTTCCACCGATGCGATGGCGATTCCTCCTGTTCCTGCTGCCTTCTCCCCCCCCTGCTGTTTCCCAGGTGGGAAATCAAAACCGCCTTTTCCTTGGTGCCCTCCAAGGAACCGAAAGAACCAGGACCCTCCTGGCACCTTCAGCTGCTCAAGTGCAAGAAGTATCGAAAAAGACTTTATTTCTGCAAAGCCCATTACTGAGAGGGGGAATAAAAAAAAAAAAAAGAAACTCCAAAAGGCATCGCTCGGGTGGGGAATAACCCATTAATTTGACCATAAAGAAGCCTTTTTATTGAAATCCCAACTTCATCCCAAGCGCTCGGTGGATCTTATTAAACGCTCCGATGTTCCACTGTAGCTTTTTTTTTTGTTGGGTTTTTGTTTTTTTTTTTTTCCCTGGGCCTTGTTTGAACAACCAAATGTCAGCAGGAGCAGCTGGCGGTAAATGCCATTTCCCTCCCTCCGGGGACCGCGAGGCCGGTGCTTAACCCCAAGCTGAGCTGCTTAGAGAGAATTAAATATTAATACTGGGTATTGCTCTGGCTCGCGCCGGGTGGGAAGCTCCGGGGAAGCGACGCTGATGGTGTCAGGAAGCCCTTTTCCAAGGGAGGGTTTACATTTGGGGCTGGGCTTGGTGCGGAAAGACCCTGGGGGTGATTTTTCCCGTGGAATCCCATCGTTCGAGCAAGGGTTTGGCTCCTCCTTGGGCACCCGTCGCTTTTTTCCGCGTCCCTGCTCCTGGCCGAGTGCTCCCCGCGTCCTCCCAAGCCTTGAGCAGTCACGTCAGCGCTGGCACGTTCCTCGGTCTCACCCGCCCTGCGAGCAGAATGTGTCGGCGTATTCATTTTGTAATTAAAAATATTCATTAAGGCGGGCTGCGGCCAGAAAGGTGTTGGCACGAGCTGGACCGTGCCAGCAAGCCGGGACCGATGGCGCGGGGGCTCCCGGGCTCTGCTGCTCCGGGGATTTTGGCCGGACCCCTCTTTTTTTTACACCCTGGCTCAACCACCTCGGTGCTCCCCCACTGGTGCTTTCCGGATGGAAAACTGATGTCGGGGAGGGGGGGAGCGAGGTGCAAAGTGGGGCAGGGGATCCCAGCAGCCCCCTCAGTGCCCTCCCCAGCCTGCCCCGTTGCAGCAGCCACCCCGGGCAAGGCAGCAAACCTGGCTCCCCACACCTTTGTGTCCCCGGCAGCGCCGGAGCTGCTACTGACATTGGGGGGTTTCTCGGATGGATTTATGATTTTGCCTGCGCCGTTCCTCACAGCGATTTCTGTAAAGCCTTTTGTGGCCCTCACTGTTGGTCCCAGCTTGGTTTGTGGCAATACGACGAGGTTTGAAACTAGAGCAGGGTAGATTTAGGTTAGAAACCAGGAAGAAGTTCTTTAGTAGGAGGGTGGTGAGACCCTGGCACAGGTTGCCCATAGAGGTGGTAGAAGCCCCAACCCTGGAGGCATCCAAGGTCAGGCTTGGTGGGGCTCTGGGCAGCCTGATCTGGTTGAAGATGCCCCTGCTCACTGCAGGGGAGTTGGACCGGATGATCTTTAAAGGTCCCTTCCAACCCAAACCAGCCTGGGATTCTGTGATCCCGCCACGCGTTCCGCAATTCTGCAAGTCGGGCACGTCATGAGCGCGGCCCCTCTTTGCTCTAAGCTGAGCACGAGGTCTGGAACAACCGATTGTCTCCGTTGAGAATAGTTCCAGCTCACAACAACTGCCTTCACAATGGACTCCCTTTTACAGAGGAAAAAAACCAAAACTACTCAGGCCAGCAGAATAAACTGTTACGCTCGTATTCTCCACAGTTACCGCCTTGTGAATCGTCCCGTGCTGGTATTTGCGTGCTCGGCGGCGCCGGCCAGGATGGCAGCGGTTCTTGCCGAGGTGGCAGCGGGAGCCTTCATCCCCCACAAGCGTCCCTGCGGGCAGGATCGGACCCCGCAGGGCTGCGGGAGCTGGGACGAGCCGGCTCCACCCTCGCCGGGGTTTGCGGTAGACGGCGAACGCCTCAGCGAAGGAATTAAACGTGCGTAATTAAACACGCGGGGCTAAAGGAAACGTTGAGCCGCTCTCCCTTCGCACCTCCTGCCTGCGGAGAGGAGGCGGCTCCGGGCAGGGGAAGGGCGAGAGATCCCAGAGGATCACCCGAATAATAATAATTAAAGAAAGAAAAGCAGAAGAAATACTTGCTCGCAGCACGTGTGGGGCAGAGCTGGGCGGTGGGACTGCAGTCACGGAGAAAACCTTGATGTTGGTCCATCAGAGTCCCAGGACTTTCACTGATCCATTTATCAGAGTCCCGGCCAAGGTCTTGCACTGATCAGATTCACAAAAATCGAAATTAGTTATTTTATTGAGAGCGACAGAACAGATTGGAGCTTGCTGCTCATAAATTCACCAGCTACGACAGCGCCACTAATGAAGGTTAAGGTTGCTGCCAGAAATAACAACAGTGACCTGGGGGTGACATTCACCAGCGGTGAAAGGGTCGGCGCCCACCCAGAGGGGCATCCCTGCTGGGGTGGAGGAAGAGAAGGCAGCCCCTTGGCCGGTCCGCCAGGTGTTGAGGTTCTCTCTCAATTTAACAATAATTTTCCCTGTCTTTTTATCCCCAAAATTATGAGGTTTCTCTCCTGCTCCAAGTATGACGTGGGTGGAGAGACGGGTGCCGTAGCCGTGCACGTTTGGCGTGAGCTCTGTCCTGTCAATTTAATCTGCATTTCATGGGCAATGGGGCAAACCTGGTAGCCTTCCCTAAGAAACAAAGAACCCCGCAGGCCCTTGGTATCCTGGTTTTGCTGCCCAAAAGCAGGGCTCTCCTGCCTACACAGGGTGCTGCGAGAGCTGGCCGGGTCTCCGGATTGCGCTGGAGATGGCAAGGCCAGGCTTAGTTATTCTTTGAGCACAGACGACCCCACCTCATTATCCCAACGCCACACAAACACACGCCAGTTTTTCTGGGGTACGGCCAGCTGCGAGGAGTCACCTTCACGCTCCCACTGCCTGGTCGCAAGTCAAATAAAAACCAGAGAGGTGCTTCAAACGAGCGTGCGCTGGGCTGGAGCCGGCGGCAGGGACAACCTTGGGCATGGGGAGCACAGGCGGGGTAAGCTCTGGCACCCAGGGCATGGCCTCTGTGCAGGGTGCAGGTGGGTGTGCACATCTGGGGGGTGGGTCTGCACATCTGGGGTGAGTGTGCACATCCCGGGGGTGGGTGTGTACATTTAGAGTGGGTGTGCACATCTGGGGGTGGGGGTGCACAGCTGGGGTGTGGGTGCACAGCTGGGGATGCACAGATGGGGTGCACGTGCACATCTGGGAATGGATGTGTGGTGATGTGCACAGCTGGACAGGGTGTGCACAGCTGGGGTGGGTGTGCACAGCTGAGTGTGCACAGCTGGGAGTGGGTGTGCACAACTGGGGGTGCACATCTGGGGTGGGTGTGCACAGCTGGGGATGCACATCTGGGGTGGGTGTGCACAGCTGGGGATGCACATCTGGGGTGGGTGTGCATAGCTGGGGGTGCACATCTGGGGTGGGTGTGCACAGCTGGGGATGCACATCTGGGGTGGGTGTGCACAGCTGGGTGTGCACATCTGGGGTGGGTGTGCACAGCTGGGGATGCACATCTGGGGTGGGTGTGCACAACTGGGGGTGTGTGCGTGTGCCCAGTGCTCCCCAGACCCAGGGATTCTGGGTTGCACAGCCCCTTGCTGAAGGTGGGGCTGCTCCAGCAGCAGCAGCACCCCGTCTCCCTGTTTTGGTGCCTTTCTCTGGAGCCCAGCACCCCGGGGAGGCAGCTGAGCCGTGCAGGCTGCAAACGCCTTTTCCCAGAGCTTTGACCCCAGGAACAAGAGCCAGCAGAAGCTCTTGGCCGGTTTGTGCTCGCTGCTGGTTTCCAGACCCCCGGGACCATCCTCAGTGCTGGGAAGTTCTCGCTGGGTTGAATCTCATCGCACGGGAGGCACCGGCGGGGCTGGAACAGCCTTTGCAAGCGCTGAAAATCACGGGGTTTGGAAACATGAGGTTCCCCAGGTTGCTGGTAAACAGCGCTGGGGAGAAAGTCCTACCTCGGGCTGGAGGTTGTGCCAAAAACCGGGGTCAAAGCACTCGGCTATAATAAAATATCTCCTCCGGTGCTGCCGGTGCAGGAGCCGCCAGCGCGAATAACCGCGGCTGGGTTATCTGATGGGGTTGTGTCAACGATGGTGTAAAAACAATCGGGAGTCGTTTTCCAGCTCTTTCATGGTTTTATTACGGCGCAGCGGCAGGCTCCGTCCTTTCCAGCTCGTTGGACCGGCTGCAGTTCATAAAACCCAGGCAGGCGAGGGGGTAAGTAGAGGAAATCTCCATCTTGGTCTCTGCGGCCAATGGTTTGGAGGAAAAAAATAAAAAGAGGCCAGGAGGTGGTTTAAAACACACACCCAATGCCAAGGGGCAGCGTTTTCCTCCTGCTCACCACTCTCCTGTCACTGACTTCACCCCCACGGGGGCTGTGGGCCACGGTGGGGGGTGAAGTCAATGACAACCTCCTCAGGGAGGCTGGTCACAGCCCCACAGCTGGATGCAGACGTGCGTGTGCTCAGCCCGACCGTGCCCACAAAGCAAATCCTAATTTTTCTGCCAATTCGCTGGCAAGGGCGGGTGGGAAAACGCCACAGGAGCTGTTGGGGGACTTAAAGGCACCCCGTTATCCGTGCTGCCGCTCCTCCTCTGAGCAGAGCTGTGATGAAACGGCCTCCCTTGTGCTGCTTGGAGGGTGGCTTTATTTTCTTCATCCAAATAAAAGGGCTGTTTAGAAACCCAGCCCGTGCCGGAGCATGAGCATCCCCCTCTTGTCCATCCCTGGCTCATGCCCGCTGAGCTCCTGTTTGCATGTGAGGATGAGTTTTGTGGTTCCACAGCCACGGGGTTTGGGTTTTGCTGGTGGGATCTGTCCCTCTTGCAAGGGGGTTCCTTCCTTAAGGCGCCCATCCCTGGACCCATTGGTGCAAATCCCCGCGCCTGCCCCACGTTCTCTTACCAGCCGCGATGCTCCCGCATCCCTCTCTGGCAATTCGGGCTCCTCAAATATTGTGAAACCCGTCACCAACGGCCGTGGTCAAAGCAGAAGTTTTGTCGGGGGGGGGGGAGAAGGGGAAGAGCATTGGGTTTTGCAGCTGGTGAAGGCGTGGGGGGACAGCTGACAGCTTCTGCCCCATGGTGGCCGAGGGCACCCCATCGCCCCGCTGGGAACAGTGTAAGAGCTTTCTCCAGTTTGGGAGCACCTCCCTCCTCATCTACAGGGGGGGTTTAACTTTACAGTCTCCTTGGAGACAGTTAAGCAAGTTTCGGGTGTTTTCCGGTGCTAAAGCCAAGGGGCCTGGGAGCTGAAGATGCACGGGGACGCCTGCGAGTTAATATTTTTTTCCTGCCCTTCTTTCTGCTTCCTCGCAGCCCGGCTGAAGCTAATCCCGAGCGCGATCTGAGACCGTTTGGCCGCAGTTATTTCCGGTTTTATTTTGTTGCCTTTTTCCTGTTTCGCTAAAAGACGAGCCAGAATTAAGTTGCTCCTAATCTGGGAAAGCAGCCGCCGGGGCTGACCTCTGCCGCATCCTTCCCCTCCCCGAGCCCGGCCGGGGTGCGGCGACCGTCCCGCCGGGCTCCGGGCTTTCTGCAGAGTTTCCCCGTCCTTCCCGACGAGCTGCCGGCTTTGGCAAACCTGCCCCAGCCCGTTTGCTCGGCTGCCTACGCCCCAGCCCGGCTTCCAGCTCGGCCATGTGGGTTGTGTTTGTACACAGATGAGTAATACGGGGCGGCCAGAGCCAGCGCCGGCGATAACGCAGCATCCGACCCAGCCCCGCTCCCGGGAGCAGCGCCGTAAGTACCGGCCGCTCTGCCTTCCCCCCTCCCCTCCCTTCCACCCCTTAAATTATTTCAGCTTGCTGCTTGCACGCTGCCCCGAGGGATGCTGAGGGTTTTCACGGGCAGGATGCTCGCCCGTGGGAAAGAGCCGGGGACGCTGCGGTGGGGCCGGCAGTACGTGGCTCCTTCCTCTGCCCTCCTACGGCAGCTCGTGGCCGGGCTGGTTGTTTGCAGAATTGATGGAAGTTTCACTCGGCGGCGTTTTTGGGAGCGGGACGGGGAGCTGAGGCGCGGCCGGCCCCGGAGAAGGACGGGTGGAAGCTCTGGGGCTGGCAAAGAGCTCAAGCACGTGCCTGAGACACGGCGATTTTGGAAAGCCTTAAGCTTCTGCGTCTGCTCCGAGCTGCCTGCTCATCTCAGATCCCGAGCAGATACCAGCAGCCACCCGCAGCAATAACAACCTCCTACAAAGCCTCCGTTGTTCTGCTGGAAAAGGTCTTGGCATGTCCCGTGCTGCTGACGCCGGTGCCGAGCGCTCAGAGGAGCCTGGGTGCTGGTTTTACAGTTTAACCGGTCTCTCCCCTTGCGCCGCCGTTAAGAAAGTCATAAAAGTTGATAATTAACTGCCTAAATATTTTTCCCTTCATTGAAAGACACCAGCTGCGGGCTAGCAGGGAGAGCTGTGCCGGGGCTGAGCTGCTGCAGCCACGCTCCCTGGAGGTGAGCCTGGACCCAGGGACGGTGACAGGGGACGTGTCAGGGCTCCTCTCGCCAGACACAAACTGCAGCCATTCAGGGTGAAAGCTGGTGCTGGGCAGGAACCTCCCCTGGGGTGAACTCGGCACAAACCAAAGGCTCCCAGGCTGGACCCGCAGCCTGCGATGCCCGACATCCCCACGGAGATTTTTGCATGGCTGTGGGGGGACGAGGAAGAGGAGGAGGAAGAGGAATCGGCGCGTTTGCAGCCAGCTGGGTGAGCCCGCCGAGTTTGTGACCTGCTGGTTGGGAAGGAGCCGTTTTGCAAAGGTCACGGCCGCGGCGTGTCCCTCGTCCTACATCGCTGCGGCGGGAGTGCTGCTCCCCGGGTGGAAAAAAAAGAAAATCAGGCAGAGGAGGAAGAAAACACGGGACTGCAGGGTGTGCCCGGGCTGCTGCTGCACCCTGCAGCTCCAGTGACTCATTTGGCTCTTAAAAATACACATTCTTGGTTAAGTCTGGGCCCGGAGCTTCCCACGTCCTCACGGGTGCGAGATGTGCACGGGGACCCGGGTCACCTGGGCTGTGCCCGAGCGCACCCGGCTCGGGGCTCTTTGGAAATGGGGGCTCCCGCACCCCACGGCGCACCTCTTCCTGAAGAGCTTTTGTGGCTTCGCCGAGATAACCGGCATCGGTTTTGTTCCATCCCATCATCTTCCTCATTTGGGTTTGTATCAGATGTGTGGCGGGCACAGGCAAAAGCAATGCTCTGTGCCAGGCTGCCCTTTATTTCTGGAGCATGCAAATAACCAACGGTAGCTCCTTCCCTGCCTTCCCTCCCTCCCTCCAGCTGGATCCTGAGGGATAAGGTCCCCTTTCCACCCCGGAGAACACCGAGGGGATCACTGTGGGCTGCAGGTTCCCGTGCAGCTTTCAGTCCAACAGCCAAGAAAAAGCTCCTGATTTAAAGTCTAATCTTTAACTAAAGGCATTTCCAATTTTATTTTATGTCGGGTTTATTGCTCTCTTTGCCTCGTTAATTTTTTTCCCTTCTGTTAACCGCCTGCCTGCCACCTCCCTCTCTCCGGGCACTCCCCGCACGCGGTGGCCCACGGCGTTTTGCCCGGGTCGGCTGCTCGGCCGCAGGGAGGAAGAGCAGGGGAAGCCGAAGGGCAACGCCAGCGGCCCGGGAAGGGCAGCCAAGGGGTTTATTTGGGACTGGCAATGCGTGCTGATGGCTGAAGCTCGGTGTGCCCCGGTGTGAAGTGATCTCAAAAAACAACCCTCGGGCTCCCTTCTCTTCTGGCTTCCCTTGGGGCTGGGTGTTCTCATGCAGGAGGGTGCAGGAGATGATAATTTTATTTTTTTTTTTCACCTTTATGTCAGAGACCGGAGGTGGAGGTGGAGCGGGGAGAGGCGGCGGTGCCGAAGCCGTCAGCGGGTAAGAGATGGGGACGTTGGGGCTGGAGGGGCTGCACCACGGTGCTGGGATGCTCGATGGGGGTACAGGGGCACCAGCCTGGGCGTCTTCCTTGCTTCTCCGAGGGGACCTGCCTGCATTCCCCAGCCCCTGCCCCTGCTCAGGGCTTTCTGTGTGACCTCAAGGTGCTTGGGGGATGTGGGTGCTGTTCCCCCCATCACCCCTGGCTCTGTTGGGGTGATAACAGTGGGGGTCAGTCCCTTTGGGTGGTGGGCACAGGGACACGCTGCCCTTCTCCCACTTGGGTATGGGTGGCAGGGAGGGATTGCAACGTTCCCTCCCAGGGACGGATGCCATCTCCCCTCCCCATGCCACGCGAAATCCCCCCCAGGAAATGTTTTCCACATGTGGGTTTGGGACACTGTGCCATGTCCCCACGGACACTTGTCTCCCCCAGGCCACCTGTCCTCAGCCCAGGAAGCGTCACTTCGGCCGTCACGGGGCAGCCCCGTCCCGTCGTTTCTCCAGCGGGGTGTGAGATGTGGCCAGGAGGGGTGTGAGGCACCGCCGGGGCTCGTCCCCAGGGAAGCCGAGCTGAACACGTCCCTCAGAGCCGAAGCCCCGACCCACGCGATGCTGAGCCTCAAGTTACCCCGGTTGCTCAGCATCAACCAAGTGCCTAAGGTCAGAGGAGCTGTTCTTCCCTAAGCCCGAGGCTCGGGGGGGTTTTGGGAGGTGGGAGCAGCGTGCTGGGGTGTCCCTGCCCCCCCTGGGGCTGTGCTCAGCCCCTCCTTGGGACTTCTCACGGCGGGGCAGGGCTCTGTCCTTGCAGCGGGATCCTGCGTTCTGAATTACGGGCACCCTCCTTTGGGCCACTTTCCTTCCTTCTCCTCTGATATCTGCTTCCTTCTCCGCTTTCTCCTTCCTTCTCTGACTGCCACCAGTGCCAGTCCTTGCCTTGCAGGGCTACCGGGAGCAGGGGATCCTCTTTGGCTACCGCCCCCCGAGCAGCTCAGCAGCAGACTGCCTCCTCAGCGTCTTCCAAATGACCAACGAGACCTTAAATATCTGGACTCATTTTGTGCCTGCCTGGTAGGTCCCATCCCCTGAGGCTTCAGCACCCGTGGGAGGAGGTGGTGGATCTGCCCGAGGGGAGCAGGGACGGGGGACACCCCAGGGTGCGATGCTCCCCTTCCTCCATCCCACAGGTACTTCGTGTGGACCCTGGTGGGGCGGCTGCGGGGGCCGGGGGGCCGGGAGGACCCCCACACCTGGCCTCTCCTTGCCTACCTGCTCACCTGCTGCATCTACCCCCTCGCCTCCAGCTGCGCCCACACCTTCAGCACCATGTCCACCCGCGCCCGGCACATCTGCTACTTCTTCGATTACGCTGCCCTCAGCATCTACAGCTTGGGTGAGGACGGGCAAATCTGCGGAGGTTTCGGTGGGGTGTCCCCGCACCCTCCTCAGGGGAGCTGGAGCAAAGGGAGGCATCAGGGACAGGGCTGAACCCTGGGTGCTCGGATGGCTCACGCCCACGGGACAAGCAGAGACAGCAGCTGCTTTTGTGTAGTTTCTCCTCCTCCTCTTCCTACTCCTCCTCCCTACAGCCTGGCGCTTGGGAGGGACGGTGAAGCACCTCTCACGCCACCACAAACAGTAATTTGGGCCTGGCTGCGTGACACTCTGCAGCAGTCAACAGAATAAGGAAAAAAGCCACGTTACAAGGTGCCAGTGAAGGTGGTGGCACCTCGCTGGGCGGGCAAGCCCAGGGTGAGCAGCGTCGGTCGGGGTCTTTGCACGGGGCGACGCGCCCCCGGCTCCTCACGGGAAGGTGTTTGCAGGAGCTGCCTGTCGGGGCGGATGCCTGATGCTCCCCTTAGCTCCTCAGCTGCTCCTCTACCTCGATTCCCACCTCCCTTTCCCTTTCCCCAGTGCCTAGCGCCTCTCGACGGTTCACAGCGGCGCCCAGGAGGATGCAGAGGGTCCCGGTGGGACCTGGGACCCACCGGGCACCTCCTGTATTTCCAGGCTCCGCGCTGGCGTACTCGGCGTACGTTTTCCCAGCAGAATGGGTCAACAGCACTTTCCACCACTGCTACGTCCCCATCGCCGTGTTTAACACCGTGGTCAGCACCAGCCTGTCCTGCTATTCCAGGTGAGCTTCTGCTTTATCTGCCACAGTTGCTACCACATCATCATTAATTAGTACTGGTGATAAAGCTTTTCATTTGCAGACCGTGTTGTAGCGATGCGAGCCTTAGGCTCAGGAAGGGGAAGAAGAGGACTTTTGGTTTCAGAAACGCGCTGCGTGCTGGCACTGGGGGAGTCTGATGAGCGAAAATGCCAAACAAATGAAGTGGCTTTAGTTTCTGAGAGCTCCAAAGGCGATTCCGTTCGGTGCCTGCCTGGCAGGCAGGTTACCCCCTGCGCCTTCTTTGGGCTGTTGCTTTTCTAACATTGGGAAGCCTAAAACTGGAACACTGTGTCCAGTTTGGGGCTCCCCAGTTCAAGAGAGATGGGGACTTACTGGAGAGTCCAAGGGAGAGCTACGAGGGTGATCCAGGGACTTGAACATCTCTGCTGTGAAGAGAGACTGAGAGAGCTGGGGCTTTAGTCTTGAGAAGGCTCAGAGGGGATCTTATTGATGTGCTGCCCAGGCTGCCCAGGGAGGTTGTGGAATCTCGTTCTCTGGAGACATTCAAAACCCGCCTGGACGCCTTCCTGTGCGATCTACTGTAGGTGATCCTGCTCTGGCAGAGGGCTGGACTAGATGATCTTTTGAGGTCCCTTCCAACCCCTGACATTTTGTGATTCTGTGAAATATCTGAGGGGTTGGGGTCAAGGGGAAGGGGCCAGTCTCTTCTCAGTGGTGCCCAGCAATAGGACAAGGAATAGTGGGTTTAAGATAGAAAATAGGTAGTTCTGCCTCAACATGAGGAGAAGCTTCTTGACTGTGCAGGTGCCGGAGCCCTGGCCCAGGCTGCCCAGAGAGGGTGTGGAGTCTCCTGCTCTGGAGACTTTCCAACCCGCCTGGACACGTTCCTGTGGGGCTGCCCTGGGTGACCCTGCTGTGGCAGGGGGTGGCACTGGGGGATCTCCAGAGCTCCCTTCCAACCCCAACAGTCTGTGACTCTATAATTCCGTAATTCCATGGCTCCAGTGTCCCCCAACACTTAAGCATGTGTTTAGGTTTACGGCCCTGCCATAAGCACGTATCAGCCCGAGAGCTGGATGTCTGCGTGAGGGTTCGTACGTGTGTGTGTGTGTGTGTGTGTGTGTGTGTGTATCTAACAGATTTGCAGGGGAGGAACCTCGACATTCTCGCAGCCGATTGTGTCATTCCTAAGGCATGAGCAGCCTTGCGTGCGCGGTGTTTTGTTCCTGAATTGCATTAGACAAATTTGTCCGGGATATCTCAGATGTCTGAACTGCTCAGCTGATTCCCAGCGATACGTGCCGTGCTAGATCTCTAGCCCGATTGGTTTTTATTTCATTCGTGGCAGATACCTCCCCGAAGGCTGTGTTGGCAAAGCACTCGTGTCTGTTTTAGCGACGACGTGCAGTTTGCTTTGCAAAACATGCAACTCCTTTTTCCACGAGCGTCGTGAATCATTTGGCATTACCCCTTCCTCCTGTTTCGGGGTGTCTCTGCTCAAGGATCTCTCCTGGATCACTCGGTGGATGCTGCCAGTTAGGGCTTGATATTTTTTTCCTTGTATTCCTCATTTCATTCTCTTTCTTTCTGTCTCTTTCCCCCCTCTTATTTTTGTCTCGTGCGTCTCTTTATCGTCTCCTTAGATGGGTTTAGCAAGAGGCTCACTGGCCATGCGCTAATCCTAGTACTTGCCACTTGAAGATAACACTTAGGAAATGTCAGCAGCTTGAGATCCGTTCCAGATTCAATTGGATTGTTTTAAAAAACTTCTTGAACTGCAAAGTTAATAGTTGGCATCCCTCTGCTATGAAGCTGTAAGTACAGTTAGGTGAAAAAACACGTAACTGTTGCTGTGTGATAGAACAGAGGTCGTGGTGGGGCGTCTAAAGGCGTTCGTTAAGCTGCTGCACCAAATTTCATCAGCTTCTCAACGGGAATTTTCCAGCTGTAGACGGCTGCTCGATGAGTCAGCAGCAAGGATTTTTGTTCCTTCGGTTTATGGATTACCCTCCTTTCGCTTTTTGAGTTTTACCTTCCCTGTTCTCCTTTAGGTTTCTGGAGGTGGAGCAGCCCAGGTTCAGCAAGGCTTCCCGCACGCTGGCCTTCATGTACCCGTACCTCTTCGACAGCATCCCCCTCTTCTACAGGGTACGCCTCCCACGGCCCGGGACACGCGCTCGCTACAGGCTTGGAAATATCAGCTGCTTCATCTGAGTCTGAAAATATTTCGGAAAATACGCCAGCCCTTTTTTTTTTTTTTTTAAAGGAAAACAAACTCCTGCAGGAAAAGAGATTTAGTTATTTTTTCCTGCACCTATTGATAGGCAAATTCCTTCTACTTCAAAGCGCCGCGCTCAGGTTTTGCCCGTTCTGGAAAGTTACTGCCTTGGAAAGCAGCAAGTTTTCCAGTTCCTAAAGTGGAGCGGGGTGGGATTTTTCACAGAATCATAGAATAGTTAAGGTTGGAAGGGACCTTGAAGATCATCTCGTTCCAGTCCCCAGACACCTCTCCCAACAGACCAGGTTGCTCCAAGCCCCGTCCAACCTGGCCTTGAACCCTTCCAGGGATGGGGCATCCACCCCCTCCTTGGGCAGCCTGTGCCAGTGCCTCACCACCCTCATGGGGAAGAATTTCTCCCTTATATCTAATTTAAATCTATCCTCTTGCAGTTTCAAGTCATTGCCCCTTATCCTGTGTCTACAGGCCCTTGTAAAAAGCCCTTCTCCAGCTTTCAATATTCAATATATAAGCTTCAACACTGAAGCTCAATATATATATTGAATATATATTGAATATATATTCAAGATATATTCAAGATATATTATATATATATATAAAATATATTCAATATATATTGAATATAGTCAGAAATGTGTTGTTCCCCAATTTCCTTTGCATGGTACCCCTGCGCGGACGCCCCTCTGCTGCTGCAGTTCTACGTGTGCGCGGCGGGGAGCTGCCCGGATGCTGCTGCTGTCCTGGTCCACTACAAGCACACCGGCTTTGCCTTCCTCACTTGCTTCATCTTCGCCAGCCACCTGCCCGAGAGGCTTGCGCCGGGACATTTTGACTATATTGGTAAGTGCCAAAAAAAAAGAGCGTTGTTCTCTCGCGATTTGCAGGAAGAGAGCGCGTTAACGCAGGAGTGACTCCCAGAGGTTAATGATATTATCTATTCCAGATAATATAATGATATAATCTATTCCAGAGTCTTGCCACCCTCGCGCTGAAGGATTTCTTCCTAAGATCCAACCTAAATCTATTCTCTTTCAACTTAAATCCATGTCCCCTTGGACACTCTTGTAAAAAGTCCCTTCCCAGCCCACCTACCTGGAAAGCCACAGAAATTAGTAGAATAAATATCTAAAGGCAACGGCCGCTGGGCAGAAGGTCTGCCGAGCCCTCGCGGCGGTGTTTCAAGGCAACCCGAGGAGTTCCTTGGGGAGTGCTTTCGGCTTCGTTGCAGGGCACAGCCACCAAGTGTTCCACGTGTGCGGGATCCTCGGCACGCACTTCCAGATGGAGGCCATCATGATGGACATGGCCGAGCGTCGCCACCGGCTCCGGCCCCCGTCGCCGCTTCCCTCCTCCCTGCAGACTCTGGGCTCGATGGGCGTCTGCGTGGCCGTGAGCCTGGCCGTCGTCGGCATCTGCTCCGCGTCCCTGCGCTTCATGCCGGAGCCTCCGCCCAGAGAAAAACCTCACGGGCATTAGGCTCCGGGTCGAGGTGGTGTTTTATGCTGCTCCGCGGGAGAGACCTTAAACAATCCGCGCACGGTGAGGACGAGGAGGAGTCTGTTCGCCGGCGCTCTCTGAGAAAAGGTTTATTTTAGCATTTTCTCGAGGGCGGAACGTATTGCACTGGGTTTTGTACATAGAGCTTTAAAGCCTGGGAACAGGTTATGAAATGCTTTTAATCGAGTTGCTATTTCACCACAAGAAATATTTAAAACGATCTTTTTTTTTTTTTTTTCTGGAAAAGGGAGATAAGTGCTAATACTTTCCAAAGCAATAGGCATTCATCGGGCCTGCCTTACGGAGGAATCGGGGAGGCAAGGAAACGTGGGGAGCAATGGTCATCTGGTGACACAGATGTCCTTGTCATCCGTTTAGACTGACAGCCAAGACTCCTTGGCAGAGGCATGAGCAAGGGCTCTCCCAGGGGCTCCCTAACGAAGGGTTTCACCTTGAAAGTGGCATTATTTTAGAGATTAAAACCTCACATATATCCATGTCACGCAGTCTTACGCTAAACCCAAGTGCCTGACAGACGTGGGATTAAGAGAGACTAGAGATTGCCTGCATTTCAAATTCAGCTATTTTTAATCGTTTCCCAGAAATAGATATTCTGAAAAAAACGTGTCTCCCATGCGTTTCTGGAGGCTGACCCTCGGTGTGAGGGCGCGAGGGATGGCAGAGCCATCTCCTCTCGATCCCTCCAGTCTCTCTCACACGGGAGAAAGTTTCTCTTTTCACAAGTGAATAGGACGGGGGTGTCTGGGGAGAAGAAAACATCAGCTGGGCCAGAAGTGGGAGGCTGCACAGCGTAGAGACGTGAGAGCTGGATTTACCTCACGGCAGGCAGAGGAGCACACAGAGGATGCAAAGATTACTGCTAGGGAATGTTATCAAGCCTCTTGATAATCATACGGGTGTATCATTTGTTTTGTCCGTCATTGCCTCTATCAAGGTATGATCGATGCACTTTTGAGTGACGATACAACGGCTCATTAGCTGTATGATGGGAACGAATAAGTCTTTTGAAAAAGATTTATATGAGTATTTATAAGCACCGGAATGTAACTGTATATTCACTGGGTTTATTTCATTCAAAGAGAAAACTAATATAACTATTGCACTGATATACGCCAGCCTGATTCGTATAGTTCCATAAAAATACCGTCTGTGAAAATTAATCACTTCAGAGGTAATTGCTAATAACTGCAAAGCTTATTTACCTTGTGTGCTCGTGTGACCAGAACGAAATCTGGCTCTGCGTGCCAGACATGATTTAAGAGTCTGTATAATTTCCATGGATCATTATGCATTTTTGCCTTGGTCGTTTAACTTCTGAATTTGGGGAAGTCTTCTTATCCTCTTCAGGTGAAATTATCTCTATGAAAAAAATATAACACTGTGTTACACACGATCATAATCTGTCTGGATCCTGCATGGGGCCTTTGTCTGGCAGATATCTGACACACTGAATGAGTGGGTGTTTGATCCTGAAGCAGCACAGGTCAGCCGGGTTTCTTCTTCAGTTGGAGACAGGCCTTTGAAAATCTATTCGATGTACTAAATTTAATTTAATAAGAAATAAACACTCCGTGTCAAATTGTTACGAGTAAATAATGCAGGGTATTTATTTTTCGGAACATGCTGTTTCGTTGTGTGCCTGCACCCAATCCAGAGCAAATCCCAAGCAAAAGTATTAACTTGAGGTCCAAATCCCAGAGAACGTTGCTCAGCCGCTCTTCGGCCGAGCAGATTTCCCTGTGCTGCAGATTTTTAGGTCTATCAAGTTCCCTTGGGTAAAAGGTGAGTTTGGTAATTCCTGAATAAGGCTTAATCCAAAAGACACGACTTTTCCCAGGATTGTGTAATGCACGGCGGGGATTTGAACGAGCTGGAACGAGGGTATGGATGTGGTTGCAGCCAGAGGTAGGGCTGTCTGCGGGAAATCCTGCCCGGGTGAGGCAGGCGTTGTCGTCGGGCTTGGGAAAGGTGAGCAAATCATCAGCTTGTTCGTTAAACCACCTTTCCCTCTGCGACGACGCTGAATCGGGCTCTCATCCACCGTGGTGTACCATTTTCCAGGTGGAAGCTGCCATTTAATTTATGAAGTCCTTGGGCAGTGTGGGATCCACGAGACGTGAGACGCGGCTGCAGGGCCAGCAGAGTTTTTTGCTGTGAGAAGTGCAACTTCGGGCGCCGTTACCCGTTAGGTCCCGGAGCTTTGGGAATTCAGGCTCGTTTTCGGGGTGGCGGCCCCATCTTGCCAGTTTTAGGGTGCAGGGCAAGGGTGGTCGTGGCTTGTGAGGTGCCCTCTGACGGTGGGAACGTACACAGGGCTCTGGTTCTGCTCCTGGGGAGCTCGGTTCAGGTTCAACCATTTGTATCCTTGACATGTTCTGAGAACATCAGGAAATTGGTCTGCATCCATGTATTTTAAAACACTATTTAAGAAGTGAAGGTTGATCCATGACATTGGCTTCTGATAGCGGTCACAGCAGAAAAATAAAAGCTGCTTGTGGTTTCTTTGGATTTACTTTTTTTCCCTTACAAAGGGGTGAGCTCGATTCAGTTAATTTTCACTAGGACTGTGAACTGACGAGTCTGTGGTGTCAGAGGAATTGAGTTCAACCCCCTGGAGCCCCTTTAGAGCTGCAACACAGCGTTAGAACTCAAGTTTGTGGGTTTTTTTCACCCCCGTTTCCCCATCTGAAGTGCATTTCCTTGTCAGAAAGTTAATTTTTCAGTGAGAGTCGTTTGGAATTTTTTATTTTTTTATTTTTTTGACACTGTGCCTTCCCATTTCAAGCTTTGTTTTCCACCACAGGGTTAGGAATTAACTCATTTACCTCCAGGCAGGCAGGGGCTCAGCCACAGGGAGGCCCCTGGCACTGCCAATTTGCTGGATTACACCTCCCCTCCTCAGCCTCAGCCTTTTATTTACATTAAGCGTATAAAAAAAAAAAAGGAACTACAGGACGAGGCACAGCCCGGGCGGCCCTTCCAGGGAGGGAGAGGCCTCGCCTGAAGCCCTGAGCTCTGGTGACATCTTGCCTCCCTCCTTGCTCAAACGCACGGCGGGTGGAAAAGCAGCCCCGGGGTGCGCATGGGCCGGGGAGGGGTCTGGGGGTGCGCAGGGGCTGCTCCCCGCTCCCCCGTGAGCCACCCGGAGCCCCCCGGCCCCCGAGGCAGGGCCTGGCTCCAGGCCTCTAGGCCCCAGCTCCGGCCGGGAGCAACCCCACCCCCGGCGTTGGCCCACAGGCCGCAGCGAGTCCCCGCAGCTCCCTTCGGGACCGGGTTCCCGCTCGGTGTCGGGGGTCCCGCTCGGTGTCGGGGGTCCCGGGCCCGCGCTGCGGGCGTTGGGTCCGCCGGGCCAGCAGGGGGCGTCTCGGCGTCGCCGTAGCAACGCCGCTCGGGGAGGGGGGGGGAGAGAGGAAGGTGATTGGGCGGTGTCGCGCCTACGTCACCGCGCGGTGACGCGCGCGCTGATTGGTTAATTTGAATCGCAGCGGTCGCGGATCGGAGGTAGCGGCGGGGTCCGGGCGGCAGCGCCCGCCTCTGTCGCGATAGCCGGGCCTGCCTGCGACATGAAGGCCGCGTAAGTCTCCCCTCGCTCTCCGCCCGCCAGCGGGGTCCGGCTCGGCTCCGCTCCGGGGGGCCGGGTGTCGGTCTGGGGCCTGGGTCCGCCCCGGCGGGGCCTGAGTCGGTCGAGGGTCCTGGAGTCCGCCCCGGGAGGCCTGGGGTCGGTCTAGGGGGCCTAGGGTGGGTCTGGGGGGGGCCTGGGGTCGGTCTAGGGGGGGTCCGGGGGGGCCTGAGGTCGGTGTAGGGGGCCTAGGGTGGGTCCGGGGGGGGCCTGGGGTCGGTGTAGGGGGCCTAGGGGGGGTCCGGGGAGGCCTGGGGTCGGTCTAGGGTGGGTCCGGGGGGGCCTGAGGTCGGTGTAGGGGGCCTAGGTTGGGTCCGGGGAGCCTAGGGTCGGTCTAGGGGGCCTAGGGTGGCTCCAGGGGGGCCTGGGGTCGGTGTAGGGGGACTAGGGTGGATCCGGGGGGGGCCTGGGGTCGGTCTAGGGGGCCTAGCGTGGGTCTGGGGGAGCCTGGGGTGGATCCGGGAGGTCTGGGATGGGTCCAGGGGGCCTGGGCTCCACCCGGCTGCGGGGCCGCCCCTCACGCCTCCCTCCTTCTCCCAGTAGAGCCAAGACGCCGCGGAGGCCGGTGGTGAAGAAAACGTCCAACCCCAGCCTGAAGGATCCCGTGGGGGTGAGTGCGGAGGCGCCAGGCGGGGAGGGGTTCCCTGGGGTCTCGCCCTGCTGCCGCCCCTCGGGGCGACGTGTGTCCCACACCCCCCCCTTCCCCCGCTAGGTGTACTGCAGGGTGCGGCCGCTCAGCTGCCCGGACCAGGAGTGCTGCATCGAGGTGATCAACGAGACCACCGTGCAGATCCACCCGCCCGATGGATACAGGATATTCCGCAACGGGGAGTACCGGGAGGTAACGGCCCTGGGTGGGGCAGGGAGGGGGATGCTGAGGAAATCTGTGCCCTCCACCTTGGAGCTGTGCTGGGTTGAAGGCGCTGCCTGGAATTAGGACTTGAGGTCCTTTTTCCCCCGCTGTCGATGTGTTTGTGCTGGCTTGTGGTGTCTCTTGTGGTTTGCAAGTGTTTTGTGGTTTGCAAGTGTTTGTGGTTTTAGAAAAGCGAATTATCAAACCCAGAAAGCCATCTGGAGCAAAAAATAAGTAAAAATGCACCCTTAGTTATCAAACATACAAAAAGCCTGTGGGACTAATGGAAAGAAACCAGCTCTAGGCTAAACCAGGCACAAATGGATTAAAGGCTGATATATCCTGAACTTAAGCTGGGTATAAAGCAATATTTCCCTATTTATAAAAAACGTAGGGGAGGGATGACGGTGTGTTATGTACACAAAAGTGGTGAAATGTCGTGAAGTGCAGGTAGCAGCTCACAGAGCAGGTCGTGTTTTCACTTGATCAGTACAAATATTTCCTGGAAGAGAAGGGTTTAGATCACAGCTTCAGAATGAGGAGCCGGAGCGTGGTAGCACTGAGCGTGATTGGGTAGTGAAAGAGTTGACTGCAGGTTCCCAGCACAGTGCTGGAACTCCAAGTGAGGTGGGGTTGTGGTGTTTCTAAGGAAAAAAGCAAAAGAAGTTAGTTGGGAGGTAGAATGCAATTTCAGTATGAGAAGTTCTCTTAAGAAGTATATAAAGTGATATTCAGGGTCTTAAATCAAATAGGCACCGAGTAATTAAAAATTTGGTAAACAAGCCTTTGTCTCAAAGCTTAAAATTCTTTATCATTCTGATAAGCTGATGGAAAGCGCTTCCAAGGTACGAAACAATGAAGCATTTTGAAGCAATGGTGTTCTGGACAGGAAGACTTGAGGTTTAGGATGGTGTTTTTTCCTGTTCTTCAGACACAGTACTCATTTAAAGAGGTGTTTGGCACCCTTGTTGTTCAGAAGGAGCTTTTTGATGTGGTAGCGAAGCCTCTAGTAGAAGATCTCATTCGTGGGAGAAATGGTAAGTCCTTCTCAACCACTTTTCTCTGTGTCTACTGTGCAGTTTCTTGCCTTGCTGTGGTTTTGTAGGTCTTAGCTTGTCTAAGTAAAACCATCTACACCTTGTTTGCAACGAAAATAGCTCCCTTATCCAACATCTTTGGAAGCTGCTCTTGCCTTTCACTCTAAACCTATTTACCTTGTGTCGAGGTCTAATCTTTTCACACGCGGTTAACTGGAGAAGCTTTCTTTTTTTTTTTTTCCTGCAGAAAGGAATGACTTATCCACCGAAAGGCTGACTAGAGAAATCAGTTGGTAGGGCTTGGTCTTCTGGGTGTAGTTTGGTATCATAGTGCTCCCCTGGAAGTGTCAAACTGCCCAGGAACAGTCAGAAAACAGCCCTCTACATCTGGGACTTGATGACCTCCTTCCACTTTGGCTTCCCAATGCCTTCTCTTCAGAGAGATGATAAATTATAGTGGAAGTGGTGATCAATGGGAGATGCAAACGCTGGTGATGACCTTGGCTTGTGCTGAGCTGGGGTGGTTGACCGTTAACTCTTCGCAAGGAGGCACTGTTTTTTCCAAGTACATCTGACCCAAGAAAGACAGGATATATGATTGTAACAAATATATTTTTGGTGAGACATCGTGCGTGATCTGCCCCTCCTAGGTCTCCTTTTCACGTACGGCGTGACGGGCAGTGGGAAAACGCACACCATGACGGGATCTCCTGGGGACGGAGGGCTTCTCCCGCGGTGTTTGGATATGATCTTCAACAGCATAGGACCGTTCCAGGCCAAGCGATTTGTGAGTAGTTTTGGACAAAGTTCTCTGTGCTATTGCTTCTAACAGCCTAAAACCGCTGGATAAAATGTTCTGTTCAAAGTGTATATCTCTGGCCCAGCCACGTGCGTGGCACACTTGGGGTTTTTTTGGTTGGTTTTCCTACTAAAAGAACCTCACTCCCGTGAGATCTGGAGTGCAGGACCAAGGAGGCAGGTGCAGGAGCTGAGATGGACGTTTCATAAAGATGTATCTTCTGGCTACCCTTATGATTGTTGCTCTTTCCTGAATTAACTGTTTGAAAACCAATAAAGGGAAGATTTCTGAATATGGAATGCGATCGAGCCGCAGGATACAAAAGCCACAGGGAAACCGTACCTAAAATACTGTAGGACGTGAGGCCTTCCTTGTGGTCAAACATCTCCAAATTTTTTGCTGCCTAAATGTATTTGAAATAATACTAGAAGTCTTTTCCTTGGTAACGTGCTAGCTTGGGAGCTTTTATGAAATATGGTGATCTTGGAAATACCTGTTTTCTGTCAGATGGACAGTTAGCCCGCAGCTCAAGTGTTCGTGAGGGGTGTGGTGTTTGCTGGTTGCTAGACAGCTCGACCAAATAAGTTTCGTTTGGTGGCCAACATCTTATGTTCTCTAGCGTTTGTCATTGTGTTCTCTAAATGTATTCACTGCTCAGGTTTTTAAGCTTGATGACAAGAATGGTGTGGATGTTCAGTGTGAAGTAGATGCTCTACTAGAGCGCCAGAAAAGAGATGCCGTGCCTGTTCCAAAAACTCCGTCCGCCAGGTAAGTGACAGTTGTAACACGCAGAATGTTTCTCAGGAACCGATGAGTTTAGTTAATTCTGTTGTGGTTTTAACTTACCTTGGTCTCTTTATCCTTCCCCCCAAGAAAGGATCTCTTTATCCTTCCCAACAGTAAAGGACAGCTGGTGTATTTCCTGTGGCTTGAGCAATTGCGTAACGAAGTATTTAGATTAGAAGGCACAGAATCAGACAACAGAAATCTGGGTTTTTTGTAGCTGTTAACCCATGAGTAAAATGCTGTGACTTCACCTGGTAGGGCTACCTTGAAGTTAACCCTGGGGATAGTTTGCAAACTAGTGAGCTTGCTGCAGGGAGGACAGAAATGTTGACTAACCAGGAATTTTGTGGGGTATTTCTTGCTGCAGCCAAGGACAGCAGTGCCAGATGAGAATTCACCTACTGAAATTTTTCAGAGTGCTTTTTTTTTTTTTTTTTTCCCCTTTTTTAATCTAATGTGGCTGGATGCATTGATTGCTGGAGTCCTTCTGTACTCAAATCACACTGTTGATAGACTTGCTTTAACTGTAGAGTCACTGTATTATCTGGCTGAGGGTGCTCCTCGACCGTCACTTATTGCGTGTGTTCAGCAGGCGACAAATAGATCCAGAATTTGCTGATATGATCAACGTGCAAGACCACTGCAAAGTGGAAGAAGTCGATGAAGATAATGTCTACAGTGTCTTTGTCTCCTACATTGAGATCTACAACAACTACATCTACGACCTCTTGGAGGAAGCTCCCTTTGAGCCCATCAAACCAAAGTGAGTTTTGTGAATTACCGTGACTCCCTTTCAGTTACGCTCTCGGTAATTTCTATAAAAACAGACCCAAATTGTCTTGTAAAGGAAATTCTGGGTGTTTTTCTGAAGAGATGTGTACTTGGCCGATGTCTAAAATCGGTAGACCTTGAGATGGCGAGGGAAAAAAAGTTTGCAGATTGAAATTTGTATACGCTTTCTTTTCAAATTTTAAATCTGTTATAAAAAACCTTTTGCCTGTCCATCAGTACACGTGTTAATTAAAGAATTGGCTGATTTACAGAGACTAACTAGAGCAAGCCGTGCAGTGTCTCTGAAACCTCAAGAGCTGTCTCCAGGCTACCCACTTGAAAAGGATTCAAATATCTGTGAATAATTTTTAAAGAAGTATAGAATTGTTTTGTTTAGTATTGGGCTTACGTCAAAAAAAAAACCAGCTTATGAAGAATCTTGAATTGTGCCAGTTATGGAAGCTACAGTGTAATATATATGAAAAGATTTTAGACACGAGCTGAATGACTTAATACTTTATTTTTAACCCTTTTTTTTTGATAGGTGGAACAATTGCAACACTCCTGTGCGAAATGGTGACTTTATGTATGTGCATAAGCATATTATTCCCAATACTGAAATGTGAAATTCTCTTTGTAGTAGGAGCAGAAAATAGACTGACTCCCTGTCTCTTCTTGCTTTCCTGGCAAATCTAGAACGCTGTTGAAGCCACCTTGCTTCTGTGTGCATGTAGAAAAACAATAGCTGCCACCCAAACCTCTGATTTCCAATAAGAGTCGCAATTAAACGTAGCTTCTAAATTAAAGCAGTAGCTCAAGTGTAACTAATCTTGGCTGGATGTGTGTCCATGTACTCGTACTTCTTCCATCTGCTGTACGGATAGTTGGCATATTCAGTCTGAATTTTGTACTCCAGCAAAAGAAAATTTGCGTGACACAGTGTATTGTGGTGCATAGAACCACTCAATTTTAGTGTATTTGGTTTGTTTTTTTTTTATTGCTTTCCCTAAGACCTCCGCAATCCAAAATACTTCGCGAGGACCAGAATCACAACATGTACGTCATGGGATGCACGGAGGTGGAGGTGAAATCTACAGAAGAAGCTTTCGAAGTGTTTTGGAGAGGTAAATCTTAGAACTTCTTAAATTTGGTACCGACGTGTAATTCTTCACGCTATCGCGCTGAAAACAGAATTGCCTTCACCTGGTGGCAAGTCTGTTAAAGAAAAACAGGTCTCAGGAAGGGTTGTTTTGGGGGGTTTTTGTCTTTTTTTTTTTTTGTCTAAACAGGTCAGAAGAAGAGGCGTATTGCAAACACTCAGCTGAACCGAGAATCGAGCCGCTCTCACAGTGTTTTTATAATCAAGCTGGCTCAGGCACCCCTGGATGCAGATGGAGATAACGTGTTACAGGTGAATTCCAGGGCAGGGTGTTGAAGGAGAACTGTGTGTGCTACAAGTTTCATCCCGAAGGAAATCAGAATTATTAAATTTTGAGTCCTGGAGAGCGTTAGTCTCCTTTTTGTAATGAAAGTGGGCCATTGGAGCACAAAGCTGCTCATTTCTTTGCTTTTCGCTTCTGCTTCTTCAGAGCAAAAAGCAAAGAATCTAAAACCTGAAGGATTTGAGTGAGCGCAGTTGTATCTGTCTTGTGGCCCAAGACAAAAGGGACCTGTTAAACTTAGAAGAAAAGCTTGTGGCTCCTTGCACTAAGGGCTATAGAAACAACACCCTCAGGCTTCTTTTATTTAACGGTGCAACACATGCTCTTTTGAAGCGTGCGTGCTGGTTACAAGTGTGCATTCCTGTTGGAAGGAACGTAGAGCTAATCGTTAACCTCACGTAATTTGTTTTCTGTGGCAGGAGAAAGAACAGATCACTCTGAGCCAGCTCTCTTTAGTTGATCTGGCTGGAAGTGAGAGAACAAATAGAACCAAAGCTGAAGGGAACAGGTTGCGAGAAGCAGGTACGTGCCACCGCCGGGCAGCCTCCTCCCCGGTAACGTGTGCTCGGGACAGTCGGGGCTCCTAGTGACGACATTTGAAGAGTTTTCTCTTACAATTTCAGATGTCTGATGTGATGACCTTAAATCCTCCGGTTTGGAAACCAAAAGTTTTTAGTAGCGCTTACTCTGATGCTTCTGTTAATCAAAGCAGTTATCTGTAACAAATATAACTTAAGCCCTGGCAGTTTATTCTTAAGTAAACTGCTAAATAATTTGGGAATGTGATCCTGCTGCTCACAGAGGGTTTTTTTTGTCTTGTGGTATTTTTTTAAGGTAATATTAATCAGTCACTGATGACATTAAGAACATGTATCGAAGTCCTACGGGAGAACCAGATGTATGGAACAAATAAGGTCAGCAACCCGTTATCTAATTATCTTTTGATTTGACGAAGGCCTGGTGTAAATGGAAGCTTACTGGATCTTCCGTGTTCTTTATTTCAAGATGGTTCCATACAGAGACTCCAAACTGACTCATCTCTTCAAGAACTATTTTGATGGCGAAGGAAAAGTGCGTATGATTGTGTGCGTTAATCCTAAAGCTGAGGACTACGAGGAAAGTTTGGTAATTTCATGCAGTTTCTACCTCATTCCCTCCTCTTTTTTCATGCTTGTCACTGAATTCTTCTACTTCTTCAGTAGATGAGAGGAACCGTACTTTTTGTGGCTTGGGCACTTCAGGTAATCAAACAGAATGTTGTAGACGAGATGTGCCCTCCAAGTTTTTACTCTTAAAAATTAAAACTGCTCCTTGCTTGTAAAATAGGAAAGGTTTCGCTTATTTACAGAGCCCAAATAGTCATATTTAGGTGCTTAATCTCTACTATGTATGTGCAAAGTTCTCAGCTATTTGCAGTTGGGGAGGAGTTACTGGAAGATTTAGGGATGCTCTGCTTCAGAATCACGAGCTACCTAGTTGGGAACTACTTGAGATTATAGCTTGATAATGTCCAATATCTGGTGTTTTGTTTTGTTTTTTAACCTAAAATCTCTTTCAGACATAGGTCTGGTCAGATTTGCTAAGCTCCCTTTTGTTCTTTCGTAGCAAGTCATGCGCTTTGCAGAAATGACCCAGGAGGTGGAAGTTGCGAGACCCGTGGACAGACCGCTCTGCGGCTTGACGCCGGGACGGCGCTACAGGAATCAAGCCTTCCGAGAGGAACTCTCACGGAAGCTGGAGCTGCGGGGCGGGCCGATAAATGGAGGTAAAGGGCTGGAATGCTGTTCTAAAAGAAATTATCTGAGCCTCGGAAGCACAGAAGGAGCTTCCCGTAACCGTTTGTTGCGAGCCTTCTCTGCGACAGAATCATAGAACGATTTGGGTTGGAAGGAATCTTAAACATCATCTAGTTCCAACCCCCCGCCATGGCAGGGACATCTCCCACTAGATCAGGCTGGTCAGAGCCCCATCCAGCCTGGCCTTGGACACTTCTGGGGATGGAGCATCCACAGCCTCCCTGGGCAACCTGTGCCAGTGCCTCACCGCCCTCAGGGTGAAGAACTTCTTCCTTAGACCTAGTCTAAACCTACACTCTTCAAGCTTCCACCCATTACCCCTTTTTCTATCACTACAGATCCTTGCAAACAGTCCCTCCCCAGCCTTCTTGTGGCCCCTTCAGACACTGGCAGGCCCGAGAAGGTCTCCCCTTTAGGAGCCTTCTCTTCTTCAGGCTGAACAAGCCCAACTCTCTCAGCCTGTCCTCCCAGGAGAGGTGCTCCAGCCCTCTGACCACCTTGGTCGCCCTCCTCTGGACTCACTCCGGCAGATCCACGTCTTTCTTGTGTTGGGGTTCCAGAGCTGGGCGCAGTGTTCCCGGTGGGGTCTCACAAGGGCAGAGCAGAGGGACAGAATCACCCTCTTCACCCTGCTGGTGCTGCTCTTTTTATACCTCAGTGCTTCTCATGATATTAACTCGGCCAGTATATAAGTTGTGAAGTAATTCCCTGTTATTGGTGATGAGAGGACTTTGTGGTCCCATTATTGTAGCTCCTGAAAAGGAAATTGTGCCGAGGGTGGTACTTTGATGTGTTTGTATGCTTGGGGCCGGCTTCAGAAATCGAGAGTTGCCTGGAGGTTTTATGAAGCAGTGAATCAAGAATGTCACATCTGATCTTTCCTCAGCACCGTCATCTTTCTTCTGAAAACTCGGAGTTCTCATTAATTATTCTGAGTTCTGTCTGCTTTGTGGTACTGTGGAGTGAGAATGATCTGTGGCTGTGTATTGTCAAACGGAATCTTTCTGTTCTGTAGCTCGCTGACAGACTTCCTTGGCTTTAACTCTTACAGAAACAGAAGAGCAATCTGCTTCGGAAATATTTTTGCAGAACTTCCCTCCGTTACCTTCATGTGAGCTATTGGACGTTAACGACGATCAAACGCTTCCGAAGCTCATTGAAGTCTTGGAAAAACGCCACAAACTGCGACAAACGTTGTCGGAGGAGTTTGCCAAAAACAGTAAGAATCTGGACGTTGGGTTGCAGAGCCAGATTTCTGGCGCCCTTATTACTGCTCAAGGGTTCTCTTCTGTACCAACATGAAATAAGTGTCTTGTCTAGACTGATCATTTCAAAGAACCCTTTTGTGAGGTAATGAAATAGGTGGTGGTGTTGAATTGGTAGGAGAAAACGAGAACTGCTTTGGATATTAGGGAGATACGGTGAGAAGGTAAAATAAAATATATGTGTTCTCTTGCAGTGCTTGCCTTTAAAACAGTGCTGCAAGAATTTGACTCCAGTGTTGCATCCAAGGAAAACTACATTCAAGGCAAGCTGTCTGAAAAAGAGAAAACAATAGCAGGCCAGAAAATGGAGTTAGAACGCCTGGAGAAGAAAATTAAAACTTTGGAATACAAGGTCAGTTGTTTGTGGGCTTGTTTTTTTTCTTGTCGAAAGCAAAGCACAAAATGTATTTTCTATGTACTGTTAAACTGCCTGGCATTGGGCGTTGCTTGCAGGATGGATGTTAGAAACAAGATTAAAAGTAATTTGTGGGGAATTTTACTGAAGGCTTCTCAGCTTTTCTTATGAGATGAGGCTTTTCTTAATACATTAAGGTGGGCAACTTAGGAGAAAGTTGGAAAACTGGAAGTTTTTGGAATGTGGGCTTATTTGAATGTGTTTGTACAACAGTTAACATGATCTAGTGTATGTTAGCAGTCAGATAGGACCAGCACTTCTGGGCTTAGGTGGTTGTGCTTCTAAGGAAGCGTAGCCAAGTGCCTCCTCTCTTCCTTCAGATTGAGATCTTGGAGAAAACCACGACAATTTATGAAGAAGACAAGCGTAATCTTCAGCAAGAGCTAGAAAGCAAGAGCCAGAAATTGCAACGGCAGGCTTCGGACAAGCGCAGGCTGGAGGCACGGCTGCAAGGCATGGTGGCAGAAACGACCATGAAGTGGGAGAAGGAGTGTGTGAGTACCCTGCCGTGTCGGTTCGAAATGTGTAATGGATCAATGCTTGCTTTTCCGAGGGGTTTTTTTAGTGTAGCATTGAGAATGGAGATGTGTTGGGCTTTAATTTTAGACTTGGAACAGGCATTTTGAACTTTTCATACCGTATTTTTAAAAATTCAATTCCTCAAGGACTCTTGGTGCAGCAAGAGCAGCTCTCGTAATCGTGTCATTTCATTTCAACATCTAGAGTTTGTTCTAGGGTCTGTGGGCCTCTGCAGAGCGACTCTCCTCTTGATTGTCAGTAGCAGCTTAATGTCAAAATTTCCCCTTTATCCTCATGCAAATTCTTGCTCAGATCTGCACTTGACAAGCAATAAGGGAAGAAAACCTGAGGGATTAACTCTTAATGCTGCACAGCTATTTACTACTACAGTAGACATGCTCCAATTTGTCATAATTTAGGAAGCAAAATGCTTATGGCATTAAATGTGGTACTGCTGTATAATCTGGAAATATTTGGCTTGATAACGTTGTTATTTCCAATAGCTTGTATCTCAGTGGGGAAGAACTTTTGTTCCACACGGGATATGCAGTTCTTGTCAGACTTTCAGCCCGATTCCGTGTGCTTTTGTGTCGGGTACTTCACGCTTTTCCTCGCTTGTCTTTGCAGGAGCGTCGTGTGGCAGCAAAGCAGCTGGAGATGCAGAACAAACTTTGGGTCAAAGATGAAAAGCTGAAGCAACTGAAGGCCATTGTTACTGAACCGAAAAAAGAAAAGCCAGAGAGGCCTTCGCGGGAGAGAGACCGAGAGAAGCCGGTTCAGAGATCGGTGTCTCCTTCACCAGCACCTGTAAGTTGCCTTTTAAAACGCTGATAGAGAAGCATATTTTTAAGAATGAACTCAAGTGCAGGCCACTTCTCTTTAGAGTCTAGAAAAGAGCTCACAGGCACAGAATTTGGATAACTTAAACTTGCTTTGAATTCTTCGTCTCCTGCCGTGTGTATCGGTGCTCTTTATTCCTCCTCCTGCCTTCTGATATTGGAAGAACATCTGATCCTTAACGCTGTCACTGCAACACAACCCCTCTCCAAAACCACGAGCTCTGCACGTCGTCACTGTTTGTTGTTTTATTGCCTTCATAAGTTGACAGTTCTGTTTGTTCACTAACTTCTCCCCTGTTCTCTCTAGCTCTCTAGTAACTTGGTTACTCAGGTCCCCAACAGCCAGCGGCTCGTGAGCAACCCGCAGGGGCACAGGCGTTCTAATTCTTGTAGCAGCATTTCTGTGGCGTCCTGTGTTATGGAATGGGAGCAGAAAACCCCTTCGCACAAGCACACCAGTGGCACTTCTAATGCGAGGAGTAGACATCAAGAACCAGAGCAAAATAGAGACTGTAACACCCCAGACAGAAGGCGAGGGATGTGCTGGACTGGAGTCATTGAGGTTCCCAGGCGTAGAGATGAGCTAGAAATAGAAGAGGATCAATGCTGCAGGGTTAGTGCTGCTCCCGTCAAAAACTAAACGTAGCGTTGCTTAGTCTGGCTCAAAGACTCGTTACAACTGCTCTCTGGCACTGAGCACACCTAACGTAGCTTAGAGTTCTTCTCTAAATGTGTTTCTCACAGAACGGTGCTGCTTCCAAACGGAATCTGACTGATAGTTCTCTCTGACTTCTGAACATTTAGAAACGTCCCTAAAAGTAGTGTGTGTGTTTCTTGCTGGCGTGTAGATAGCACTTGTAAGGAACTCTGAGCTAACCAGACTTTCTCTAGCTATTAGTGCCCTTGTGTTTTAACTTGTGTCTGTCTCCTCAAACCTATCTCGCAGCCTGCAATTTGCCATAGTCCATTTGGGCAGCTTAAAAGGTGGTCTTGTGAGCCATGCCTGCTGGAAATTGGACAAACATCTCGCTTGTGTGACTGTTAACTTCAACTATCTTAAAATAGTACTTCTTAATTTTCACATCTGCATTAAAACTGGGGGCTTTGCTTACAGATGGGAAGCTTCATATTATTTTTTTTTTCCATTAAGCCGATGCTTGCACCGGTGGTGTCTCGTAGCGCTGTCAGAGTGGCTCAGATAAAATCAAAGAGAAACGTACAACCCCAGCCTCTTGAGAGGAGAAAAGTTTATCACCGTGTGATGCATTTTTGAAAGCATTCTCAAGATTTTTGCCACTTGCTGCCCCTTTGAAGTCAGGGGCATGCTTTGAAGCAAATGCCATTCCAATTAACTAATGCACGAACCGCTGTCAGCAGGGTAAGGGATGTGGTCTCTGCACAGTGAAATGTGACCAGTAGCAGTGTGCCCTCTCTTTAGAATACAACTTCTGAGGCACCTTGGCAGAATTGTTTCAAAAAAACATTGATGGAAATAAACATCCACTAAAAAAGGGGGAAAAATTATTGAAAACTCTTCCATTATTTTGCTGGAAGCCACCCTTCCCTATGTATGTTTCATTTATAAGAGATGCTTTAGGCATGCGAGGGGTTTATCTATGAAGGATACAGCCGGTTGACTGTGTGTTGATTAAAGAAATGCTAACAGATGCTTCATCACCTGAAGATATAGTGGATGGGATTTGCATTCTTGGGTTTGGGTTATGTCACCTCACCCCGATTTGGAGGTCTCTGAAATTAGTGTGTAAATGGAGCAGAGAGAGTCTATGAATACTCTTTCGAAAGCCCATTCCCCGATCTTGAAAGGACTCAGGTTTTTAAATGTTTCCAGAATGCTCTGATTTTCCTGAGCAACTGACAATAATGCTCGTCAAATAAAAATATGTGAACCTCCACCGTTTCTCGTAGATTTCCAACAGCTGAGCTGGGAAGCAGCAGCACCGGTGCAGGGGATGCTTCCCCCGCTGTGCTTATTCAGAATTGTTATGAGGTCTTGCAGCCTGTAGAGGTGTTGGAAATCCACGCTCAGCCTGCTTGCTTTGCTACCTCAAAACTACATTTGGGCCTCACGAATGCATCTGTGGAAACATAAATTTCTCTTCTCTGGTTGGCCAATATGTTCATAGCAATCCATTTTGATTTGGAAACTCAAGAGGAGCTTTACCAGGTGTAAAGACGCCCTCCTCGAGGAAGCTTTACTGGGTGTGGGATGCAAGAGATTGGCTAACGCTTGGCTAAAATCAACGAGGAATTGGGGATTGGCACAGAAATAATCCGTTAATAATTGTATGCAAGGCTCCTGGTCACAGTGCTCTGAAAGCACTTGAGGAGCAAAGCTTTGATCGTCACACAAGCGCATCTTAACCAGACCTGCAAAATTCACTTCTGCTAATGATATCCTCCGAGACTTTTTTTTTTTCTTTGCTGATTTCTTCGATTCTCTTCCGCTCCGATCAGAACGTGCCCCCGGTTCGCCTCAGACACAGACGGTCGCGCTCAGCTGGGGAGAGGTGGGTGGATCACAAACCACCTTCTAACCTGCCCACCGAAACAGTCATGCAGCCGCACGTCCCTCACGCCATCACGGTGGCGGCTGCGAGCGAAAAGGCCCTAGCTAAGTGTGACAAGTACATGCTGACGCACCAGGAGCTAGCCTCCGATGGGGAGATTGAAACAAAACTCATCAAGGTAAAGCCATCACAAGCTCCTTTATCTAGGCCACCGTTTTCCTTCGGAGTAATTCAGATTGTTTTGATTTTTCCTTCCTCTAGTAAAATGCCGTTAATCCATTTGTAGCGAAGGTTTTCTTAGGCTTGTGTCTGCGAGCTAATCTTGTGGAGTCGGTCTTGTTGGAGTGCTGTTGTTTGATTTCCACTAGCGGTGTGAGAACCTTTGCTGCGGTGGTGGATGCTCGAATGCTCCAGGATGTAATTTCTAGTAGTCAACTGACAAACAAATTGGTGAGACAGCTCAGCGCAATGTTTGCGTCCCGAAAGCTGACTGTACTTACCTAAGGCAAATCGAGAGCTCTTCCCAATTTGTAGCAAGAAGCTTTTGGTTCATTTTTCCTGTAGTCGCGGGGCTTCGAATACTGCCTTTTTTTCCTGTTTGATTTTTAAAAACAAATAATACCTCGCTTCTGTAAGGTAACCCTGTAGGTTCCGGTGGTGTTTCTAAAAGCAAAGTCTTGCTCAGCTGACAACGCAGTGGTTCATGCTGTGGAATGGAACTGTTGAAACTAAACTGGTTAAGTGATTTTGGTCGTGTTAATTAGTCATCATTTGCTCTTTGTACTGTGTGTAGTAAGATATATAATGGGGGGGGGGGAGTATATTTGTGCATATATGCGTGCTGGCTGTTAGCCTGCAGGGGAACGAGTTGTCAGGACTTCAGTTTTCATGTGCAAACCGGCACCGAAGCCGTCGTACTGACCCAGTGACTGTGCCTTGTGAACTGCTTTTGGTTTGCAGGGGGATGTGTTCAAAACCAGGGGTGGCGGACAGGCTGTGCAGTTCACCGAGATAGAGACTCTGAAGCAAGAATCTCCAACTGGGTGAGTTGTGGTCTTCGTTTGGGGTTCTGACGCCGCTGGAGACGCATGACTCCAGTAGCATGCGTGGAACCGCTTCTGGTCCAAATGATTGACCAGGAGGTTGTTGCATCTGACTTAAAATCGTGTAAAAGTAACTCGGAGGGGCTTACAGGTACTGTAGCTGCTCTTAAGGCTGTTCTGCTACTGACAGCAAAGCATTTATTCAGAAAGTCTAAAACGTATTCCCTTGTATATGAGAATCTGCTAAAATGCTCGAGGCTCCTAACTTTGTCCACGTGCTCCTTTTCCAGTCGAAAGCGAAGGTCGTCACCTTCCCATCCTGACCCACCCGAGGACGCGATGGACTCCGAATGGACTGATGTGGAAACCAGAGTAAGCTAAAAAAGGAAGGCAGGGGACATCTCATTCTGGTTAAGAATTTTGGGTAATGCTGCTAACTCGGGTTTTCCGTGTCTTCCCAGTGTTCTGTGGCAGTGGAGATGAGGGCAGGATCAGCTCTTGGACCTGGATACCAGCACCATGCTCAGCCCAAGTAAGTGCAACTCTCCTTTGTAGCTGGGTTTTTGCGTTCTTCCTGATGACATCTGAAGTGAGAACTTGTTTCACCCCCATGACCTTGCTGCCCTTCCCGCTTCGGGTTTGAGGTGCTACCTCCTTAATCCCTTGAGACAAGCACTTGGCTTATTCGCTGCTGGAGCCTGGTGATGGGATGTATCTTCAGGAGACTGTTAAGCAGAATCATTAACTCGTCTTCTGGGTAAAACTCTGGCATTCAGGGCAGCGAGGAAAATGTCAAGTTTGATCTTCTGCTCTCTTGGCTGTAAAAGCTGGGAACTGTTGAAGGGCTGGCAGGTCTGGAGTGGCATAAGGTTAAGGATGGCAATGACAAGGTACTAAGCTGCATCCCTCTTCTGCTCCCCTAGCCCTTATCAGGTTCTTTTGTAGTAGAATATATTAGTTTTTTAGGTTAAATAAGGTTACAAATACCTTAGTATTCCTTTCAGTGTGGTTTAGGGAGAACTGAGGCAACTGTGGGATATACCTGGGGGTGTACTTGAGCATAGCTCGTGCTCCAGCTGCTACTCGATAAGAAAGGATGAGCTCTAGTCGTGCTAGAAGCAACTTCCCTCGTTTTCAAATATGTAAATCACAGCTGGGATTCTTCAGGGCTGCCTTAGCATCCTTTAACGTGGTGGTATCAGTGGTGGTTGCACATAAATGCAAGCTTACCCTACCAGAAGCCCTAATTTCTAGAAAAAAGTCCCAGTGATTGTGCAGTTTGTAGGGCTAGTGCCGAGGTTTGAGCCCCACATCTAACACAACACTTCACTGCCAAAAAAATGCATCAGATGAGTTTTGTTAAATCGGGCATTGAAGGACAGAATTCAATATCCAGATTTGGCCTTTTGCGGTCGGGTGCCATGGAAATCACCTGTTCAGCTCAGGGGAAGAAAATCTGCAGGTTTGCAAGATGTTTGTAGGCAGGAGAAGAGGGCTGGAGAGGTAAAGAGCTTTCTGTGAAGCCAAAATCGGAAAAACTTGACGCATTTGGAATTCCAAAAGTTTAGAACGATGGTAGAAGGGGATTTCTTTTTTTATTATTATTTTTCAGTGTCTGAAATGGGTAAATCCCCCTTTCAGATCAGGTGCCAAATGTGCCTTTCGTACACTTTATTGCATCTCTTATTAGAAACTGGGACTGCTCAAGGTGGCTACTGCTACTCGCAGGCTTGCTACAGCTTGTACTATTGTAGTAAGTCCTTTAGCTTGCCTGCGTGCTGAGTCGAAGCTTGTATTTACTTAAACTTTTTAAATAACTGAGGTAAAACTTTGGTTTAAGCTCACGGCTGTTTTTGAAAAAGAAAGCAAAATGCAGCTGCTCCTTGATAAATAAGTTCTCTTTAGTTTTCTTGTGTGAATTGTAGCATTTCTCAGCATAGGACGTGTGAGAAGCACACGGCAGGACAGGTAAAGAGGCTATTGACTACTTTTAAGTTGTGTAAAATCTGTAAAAGCTTGTGCCTTTTTTTTTTTCTTATCTGTTTTAGGAGAAGAAAGCCGTGAACTTAAAGTACTACTGCATTGGAACCCTCATGTTTTTTTATCAGACTGATGTAATACCTGCTGCCAGCTGCAAACTTGGAGAAAAAACCAAACCAAAACTGCTTTATTATCAATACAGGCTTACATTTTTATAGTGCCCTGTGCTAGACAATGGTTAAATGGGAGACACTTCTTGCCATCCCAAAGAAACATACGTGTGGGTGTGTATATTTTTCAGTAGATGCAAGGAGAGTTCTGCCATCGTGTCCTCTGGACTTGTGAAGAAACCTCCTGTCCTGTGTGTGTGAAGCCCTGTGTCCTTATAGACTAAGGACACAAGGCTTTTGGAGCTTTTTTTTTTTTTCTTTTTATAGTGCAAAATACTTCTCTTCTGGTCACTATCCCTTCCATGTCAGGTCCTCTTGTTTTGAAGAGGCATAAATGCTGCTATTTATTTAGATGCAGGAACGCACTTTAAGAGTGTTTCTATGCCATTTCATATTTTATTATAACTAGCAACAGCTTGGTAATACAGATTCCTTCCTGGAAGAACTGCCTCTGATTATTTAATATGCAAATCAGCTCGTGAAAACGATTTCAGTCTTCAAGCCTTCATTGTATGGATGGTTCTGTGATAGTAGTGAAGCAAGAATATTGATATGAGTAATGGTAACTTGACATCAGACCTACTTTATTTAGTAATGTAAGTAAATAATTACATGTTTTACTTCTGTAGATACGGGGTAAGGTTGTAATTTGCTCACAGACACGGTGAGAGCTTTATATGTGTGTCTCTGCAAATATGTTAAAAATAAATACTTTTATTCAATGGCTCTTGGAAACCATTTTCTGGTCACTTAGGGCTATGCTAAGGTACAAAAAACTAAAGGTAGGCGCCCTGGCGTCGTGACTGCGTCTTGTGCCAAGAGCTGTGAATGAATGCACCCTTTGGTGGGATGCTTCCAAAGTTTAAACCAAGGAATCTGCATGGGTCCCAAGATACCTTTTTGGACAAACTCATCTTTCTGCCTGCAAGTCGCTTTTGAGGGCGCTTGGTTCCGTTCTGAGTGACAGCCTCGTTTAAGATACTGAAGCTTTGAGCTTTTCCCCATGTGAGAAAAAGCTCTTGTTACTGAATAGTTTCAAAAACAAAAGCCGAGGGGATTTTTAAATTATTATTTATTTTTTTTTTAGGAAAATACGAGTGCCTGTTCATAGCTGGTATAGACTTATTTTCAGGTGGCCCACGAAAAGGCTGACATTGTGAAGAACCCCTGGCTTTCCCCAGGTCTTGCAGGGCCGCAGCTGGAGCCGAACGCTGCGCCGCAGCAGCGCTAGCACTGCCCTCTGTGGGAGTTTTAGCTTTCACCTGGCTACGAGCAGGCTTGAGCAGCGTTAATCCATTGTCTTGAGCAGGCAGTGCTGCTTAATGGTTTCGGAGAAACGAGAAGTCCTGGCTGAGAAAGCCAGAAGCGTGGCAGGCGTGTGTTTGTTCAGTGTGCATCAGGTATGGTTTTGCTTTTCTTTACTACTCAATTAGTTCAACGCAGCGTCTTCAAGTGTAGCTCTAAGTGGCAAACGGAAGAAGCAGCGACGAGGGGAAGAGCCGGCTCGAAGAAGTTGGTTTGAGAGGTTTCTGTGAACTCGACAGGCAAGTCCCGCGCTGTGCGGTGATGGAGCGACGCTGCCGCAGCTGCTTGGTGAGCTGGTGCCACTAGATGGTGTGAAATAACCATCAGGGGCTTGGATGGATCCCTCTGCCCCGCCGGGAGGTAAGCTTTGCTCTGCGCCGGGCAGGGAATTCCTCCTTTCCACTCCTTGGAGTCTTGGGATACCCCCAAGCCTGCCCTGGGTTCCCCACTGCCACCCATTCTCCTGCTTTTTGCAGGATAGGAAGGGCAGCTGACAGAAATAACAAAAGAAGCTTGAAATAAGGCTCATGCTCCTATTTCTGGCGTTTAAACTCCTTCACACACGCTGAAATAATTAATCTGCTATTAATGGCGAGCAAACTGTCAAGCACGTTATCTCTTTGATTTGGGTTCAATCATCCTGTCATCAGCCGGAGTCGCATGGGAAGCGTTACTGGGGAAACCTGGGAGGGAGATGTGAGAAACCGATATCCAGAACTTTGTGCAGGGAAAATGCTGAGCTGCAGAACGTGGCTTAGTTTGGGTCACTTCGAAAGCCGCGTGAAAGGCGCTCTGAAGTAGCTCTCAAAATGCTGGGGTTTGTCACCGGTGGCAAAGGACGCGTGGCCAAAGCGTTTCTTTCTCAGTCCTTGCCAAAGTCCGTGTTTTGACGCATGACGTGTGGCAAGAGCTTTGCTCAGAGATTTGTCCTGGTTTTTTTTTTTTTTTTTCCTAAAGGAAAAAGCTGTTCAGCACAAAGAAAACAGTTGCTGCAGCCACCTTGGCCTCTTGTAGAGGTTCGTCAAAAAAGCAAATGTAAAACCTTGCTGAGGAGGACACCCGTCCGTGCTGGGGCTGTGGTGGCAGCATGATGACGACTTGTCTGGAGTCTGTGACTTGTTCTGCAGGTGCCTCGGCTGCCCGTGGGGTGTGTGGCTGAGCTGCCTGTGCTGCCTTGCGCCTCTGAGCTGAATTTCAGGGTAGGGGGAAGGCTGGGCTTGACTGGTCACTGCCCCTGTGTGGCCAGCACAGCCTTCCTTAGTTACACCCTTAATTACATAAATGCTATTATTGCCTCCTGTGATAACTTTAAAGATTGAAACCCAATGAGTAAGAGCAAACTTTGCCAGCTGCCCCGTTTGGAAAGAAACAGAACTTGGGTGAGGGTTTGTGCTCTTTGGGAGGAGATGAAAACCTCAGAGCCCTGAGGAAGAAGACCCAGGGACTTGTGGCAGGAGGAGCTTGGCGTGCCTGTCAAGCTCAGTTTTTCCTAGCCTGGGTCTAGCAAAGCTTTTCCGTCAGCGGAGTTTGCGTTCAGTGCCACTCAGTCGCGTTCCCCTGAAGTCGTTCTTCGCGTCTTCTTCACATATTTACTCTCGCGCGTAGCGCTGGCGGTGTTTACTCTGCAAAGATTCCTCTAAGACGGCTGAGCACACAATTTACTGGGCTAACGAGGGCTGGCATTTATTGTGGGTGTCTCTGTGTACTTGTCGTTCTTTAGGCTCTGTTGACGTTCCGTGGGAAGCGTTAAAACAAACAGCAGCAGCAGTAGGAGGGCTGCCTGCACTGACGCTCCGCCGTGAAATCCCTGAGCGGGGCCGCCTGCTTGAGGTTGGCCAGAGCTGGCTCCTGTCAGTCTGCTGTCAACAAGGATGGAAAAGCCTTTTTTGAAGCAAGTGGGCTTTGGGGAAAATTTTTCCTGTTTGGAAATCAGCTTTTTTTTTTTTTTCCCCCCCCTTCTTAGCAGTGTGCGTAGACCTTCCTTTATTTTCCCCCTGAGCTGTGCACTGCTTGCAGCCAACATCTCCCGACAGCAGATGAGGAATAACCCGATGGAGTTAACTCAAAGTTCAAGGTTTTCTTGGGATGCTTAGCCCTGAATTTGTTGATGCCCAATTGTAAAGCAATTTATTGGCCTGGGGGCCATTTATAGAGCAGGGACTCTAAACCCAAGGGCATCCTGGGGTCCCAGCAGGAATGTTTGCTCTGGATCTGTTTGCTCTGGGCTTGGAAGAGGCAGCTGCCCGCTCGCCTCCCTGTTGGGATGCTTGAACCTGTTGCTGAGGAGAGGCCAGTTATAGGTGCAAATAAAGGTAACCAGTGTGATGCACAGGCACGATAATCCCTGTGATTAGTGCTTTGCTTTGTTTAAACAGAGTTCATTGTGGGTCCCTTCCTTCTGTCGGCCAACGGGAGGATCGTGCCGTGATGCATCACGCTGTTTTGCAAACGCTTGTAGCCCGCTGGTGAAAACAGCTCTCCAGTGCCTTTGTTCCGAGGCTTGTTTCTGTGACTTCTGGTTCACGTGGCTGGAAGCCTGCAGAATTTCAGCTCATCCAGTCGGTTGCCTCTCTCTGGAAGGATGCTGACAGGCAGCGGATGCCCTGCTCTGTGAGCAAGCCTGGTGTCACGAGAAGAATCTCGGTCAGTTTGCTTGTCCTTCAGTTCTTTAGTAAGCCAGGAGTTGTCAGGAGCACTGAACTGAATTCATGTTTACCTTTTGAGGTAACAAATTCCTACCACAACGGGCTGAAGTCTGCAGCTAAGGCTGCCCGGCGCTCCTGCCAGCTCTGAATCGTCAGAGTTTCCTACTGGCAGAAGGTGAAGGCTCTGGATTCTGTTGCCTCCGTTGCTTGGATGTTCTTGGCATTAATTGGCTGCAGCCACTGCTGAGTAATGAAAAGCAGAAGAATAATATGCAGGCTCGACCCTGAAATCGTAGACACAGCGAGCTGGAGTAGAGCTGTTCTTGACCTGGGGCTGTTCCAAAGTCTGCCATCGAAAAAACGGGTCGAGGTAGGGTACGAAAAGTTCAGGACACCAATCTGCTCCCAGGTCGTGTTTTGCGGCCGCGGCAGTGAATCACTGCTAAGGGTGTAAGCCTGTAGGATTAGCTGAACTCTTCCTAGTGAAGTTAGCGGGGTTTTACTGCCTACCTCGCTAGCCCGTCTGCTCGTCTTGCCAAGTGCTTTGCAAAAGGAGGGGGGTGAAAAAAAAAAAAAGGTGCCTGCACTCTGCTGCCGTGAAAAGCGTTCTGGCTGAACCCGGGCTGTGTGCTAGGCAGGCTGCCAGGGAGCAGGGCAGGAAAAAGCTGATACGGAGGAGCCTGTTTGCTTTTGGACCTGGCAGCTCCTGTGTGTGCTTCACACTTGTGTGCTGACACGCTCCAACCCTGACCCGAAGGGCTACAGCTGTTCTCAGCATCGGGGACTGTCAGTCTCCAGATCCTCCCCCAGCTCCGTGCCTGGGGGAAGCTATTTCCAGAGAAGGGATCAAAGACACGGCTGAAAAAACTGACGGTCTGGGGGGTAACGGAGGCTGGCTGGGGTGGAAGTCAACTTTTTGCTTCGAATTTAGTGCAGGATATCGATGCTTTGGCTGTGTCTGCTGAGTGATGCTGCCCGAAGGCCCGTGAGCCTGAGGTACAAAGGCTGGACGCTGGCTCTTGAGAATCTGCAGGAATAAGCTTTAGGTTGCCCCAAGGAATCCAAACGGGAGATGCTTTCCTTCTGAGAGGCTCACTGCTCGTGGCACGGCGTGAAGAATTATAAGCAGCGATCCTGGCAAAGCTCAAACAACCCTGATGATACCGTGGTGGTGGATGAACTGCTGGCACATGACAAACCCTGTTTTGGCATCACTTGGGGATTACGCTGGGAGCAGCCCCAAGGGTTTGCAAGCCATGAAAACCACCTTGAACTTTACTACTTCAGGCAAAAGTGTTCATCTTGCTGGTGTGAAAAGAGGCTGGTGTGGGTGACAGCTTGGCAGCGCCCACATCCCAGAGACGGGGCTTTTATCCCTCCTTATAAGCAGGGCAAATGTTGATTTGCAGAGCTGGTGGCCATCCTTCTCTGGGCAGGACCTACTCAGGCAGTTTGGATGTAATGTATAAGTAATGATCTTTTCCAACGAGCTGCTCCCTGCTTCCCAGAAATAGCATTTGTCTCCAGCGTCTGCCTTGATTTATGTTGGGTTCAGATGCTGTTAAAAATAATCCGCCTGCGCGCTAAAATTATGTTGTCTCTGATTATAGTCAGCTTTGTGGACGAAGCGGCTATAAAAAGAGGAGAAAAAGGGTGTTTCGGGTGGTGGTGGGGGAACAACAGTTGTTTTCTGGAGGAAAGGAGCTTGTCCTTCTCTGTCCCAGGAACAGGGAAAACGTCGGCACAGCTGGGTCGCCTGGAGTCAGCTCCTCTGGGAAGGCAACAGGCTGATTCCCGGTTTGCCCCTGCCAAGAATCCACGTTAACTCCCTGAAACTAGAGGTGCAAGAGTTAAATGCATCGTTTAACCTGTGGTCAGGGTGAAAACTCTTTAATTAGTGAGCAAGGAGTTTTAGCTGGTGGTGGAGAAGCGAAGAGGCTTCCCCACTAGCTTGCTTGTTCTGGAGCTTTGGATACTTGGATTTATTTTTAGACTACCGCGGGCTGCTCTTGTTGTTTTATTAGGGGAAAAAAAACCTAGAGCCTGTAAAACACAATTCCCTAGGATAGAAGGCTAATCCTCTTATTTCTACACATTTCTGGATGATTAAATGGCTGGATTATTTAAGTAGTGATTTGTTACTAGATTGCATCATCAAGGAGATCTAAGGCATAAATATTAGCTCTGGGCTTTTGGCTCTTTACTGTTGAAATGGGTAGAAGGTGTTCTGCAGACAAAAACCAGAGAAATTAAATTAAATGAGCATGTGGAGCAGCGGGTCACGGCAAAGTCCCTAAACTCGTATTGGCTCGTGGAGTTTTAACCTTTGCAGAGACCGTGTACAGCGATCATCGTCAGTAAATCTTGTATCCCGCTGCGTTTCAAAGCAAACTCGCCCTTCTGCCGCGTGGAAATGTTTTGAAGCCATTTGTTACCGCCTCGGCCTTGGGTTGGCCTTTCCTTTGCACTTTTTCCCTTCCCCAAACTGCTCCGAGTCCTGGCAGCCTCTGCCCAGTGAGGGGAGTGCCAGGGAACTCAGGGAAAATCTGCTCCCGCCCTGGTGGGGCTGCCTCCCCCCGCACTGGTGCTGGGGGTCCCAACTGGTTGATGGTCCATGTGTGAGGAGCACAGGGTGGCAGATGATGCTCGGTCGTGTTCGTAGAATCCTAGAATGTTTTAGGTTGGAAGGGACCTTGGAGATCATCTAATCTGACCCCCTGCCCTGGGCAGGGATACCTCTCAACCAGCCCAGGTTGCTCAAGGCCTCATCTTGTCGCAGATTAAACACCGGTGTTCGATGCTCCCACCTGGCTGATGCGAGAAGAGAAAATCTGCCTGGGGGGAGAAAGCTGTGAGAGCTTTCTCCTTCCTCAAGCTCAGAGGCTTTAATCTCCTCCCAAAGAGCGCAGATCCTCGCAGCGCCGAGACACGACCTGTGAATCGCAGCGCCCGTTGCTGGCAGCGAGTCTGACGTTCGAGGTGGTGGAACAAGGAGAAAAAAGGAAAAGGGGAAAACCTCACCAGTGGGCAGCTGGGGGAGAAGCAGGGGGCCCCTGGGCGAGCATCCTCCTCCTCTGGGTCCCTCCTGGGGGTGATGCTGGAAAACCTCTTGTACCTTCTTTAATAACAAATCCCGCGTGGCCAGGCTGGAGCCCAGGGGTGGGCAGCTTGGCTGGCTCCTGCCGAGATGCCCGGGGAGATTGGGAGAGGCGATGGCTTTGCTGCCCTGGTTTTGTGTCACAGCCCCCAGCTGGAATCCTTCAAATTCTTCCCAGGAGGCGCTTCAGGAGGTGTAGCATCGAGCGGTGTTTTGGTGGATGCGCCGTGGACTTGAGTGATGGTATCTGAGCAATACCGAGGATTTAGGAAGAGAATTCCCTAGGAAATGTGCTTTTGTCTCTAGATAAAGAGAGGAAGGTGGGTGCACGTGGCTTTGGCTCCGGGTTAGGGGCCAGCAGGTCTGGGGCTCACTTTCTGCGGGCGATGGGCTCAAATCTACTGGTCTGAATGTTGTCAGAGCTGTGGGGTGGAGGGGGGAGGATCATGGCTGAAAATCAAGGAGAGCAGCTGGCAGGGTGGCCCTTCTGCAAGGGTTTGGGTTTCTGAGGGTTAGAAGTTGGAATGAGCCAATGCCAAAAAAAAAAAAAACACGTTGCAATAATAAAAGTATTTTAAACATAATACGGATATTAATTAGCATGAGCAGGAAGGGTGTTTTGCTGCAGAGTCGAAACCGGAGCCGGGTTGGAAAGCGCCAATTCCTCAGCCGCTTGTAGAAATTCAGTTGGAAAATAAGACAAAGTAAATATTTACTTGAGCTTGGGCTATCCGAATGCGTTATTGCGTTGGGATTTCTTAGCTCTGCCACATTAATACTTTCATCTGTCGTGTTACTAAACCCTCGGAGTGGAGCCCACCCCGCAGAACCCGTCGCCCGCTCCCCTCCCGCACCCCCCGGCTGCTTCTTGCTAGAACATGAACTCCTTTTTTTTTTTTTTTTTTCCTTTTTTTTTTAATGAAATTGACCTCCGATGCGAATCAGATTCCAAATAATAAGTAATTAACTTTATCAAATTGACATTACCGTTTCTAACAAAATGTCAACACCGCTTTTATAAACAGGGCAGAGCTGCTATTTGCAGAGCCGGGGAAAAAAAAAAAAACCGCAGCAAAACCCTGACGAGAACAAAATGATCCGTTTCTTGGGCTGGGGTTTCTCATCGGAGGGGCAAGTATCGCAAAAGCTTTCGTCTTATTCGAGGTGAAGCTTAGACAGAGCCTCCTCTTTAGGCGATGCTGAAGTGAGGTTTTTCTGATGGTGTCTCCCAAGGTGTGAAATACCAGCAAAAGAGGTCGGGTTCTGCGGTATTAGGATTCCAGCCTGGATTTCCACCTTCCTCTCGGGATCTGGGTTTGACACCTCTGCTTTTATAGAGAGAATTAAAAAAAAAAAAATAATAAAAATTAGCAAACACGGCTGTGGATGCGGAGCGGAGGCCAGGCCCCCGGTGGATGCACGCGCTTAGTAAAGAGGTGAAAACTTGCAAACTGAGAAGTTCCTTTGAGAAAAAAAAAATAATCCGGTGCTTTTGGAGGGGGAGAAAACGACAAAACAAAAGTGTTTGCTTTCACACATGGGAAGAAAATCACTGCTCCATGTGCGCTGGTGACGGTGCTGTGTATTTTCTTGTTACCCAAGAAATGGAGTTACTCATTTACCTCCGGTGTCCTCGCAGGCAGAGGTTAATAGCTGCAATAAGGATCAAGTTAATCCTCCCTCCTGCAAGCACAAATCTGGGACTTGCAGCAACAGAGCAGAACTGAAACAACGTGAACCAGGGAAAGGCTCTGCTGTTCCCGGGAAGGAAGCGGGAAAATAGGGGCTGTGATTATCTTTTATTTATTTTTTTTTTATTTATTTCGAGGCGTTGTGCAACGGTTCCAAGGCTGCACATGGCGACCCTGAAGCCTCCGCCGGGCTGGGAGTTTCTTCCATGTGATCTGGGTCGTAATTCCATAAATTAAGTATTTTCATAATGGAAAATATCCATTTTATTGGTGTGGGTGTTTCTGTGATTTTTTTTTTTTTTTTTTTAACTGCAATTTGATGTTTCTGGCCAAGGCCACCAAAAATCTAGCAATTTGAAAAAGAAATGTTAAAATTAAATTCCGTGCGGTGAACAGCTCTGAAGTGTCTGCCCCGGGGATGGATGCATGGGCAATTAAAAGCTTTAATGTTCTAATGATCCAGGTGCAAAAATAGCTGTGGGTTTTTCTCGTTTGTTTTTCTGAAGGTTGCTGTTTAGAATCCAGCCATTCAAGAAAATGCCAATGGGATTTGTGGCCTTTCTTTTCAATTCATAGAATCATTTAGGTTGGAGCACCGAGTCCGAAATTCACCTCTGGGCACCAATAAACAGGATAAATTTCAATTTAAAGGATGATTTCTTGAGACTGGGTAAAAACCAGGATGGGAGGAGGAGAGCAGCTCCCCCCTCGAAGCGAGGCTGCGGCTGCTTTGGGGGATGTGAAACCATTTGAAAATTCGCTTTTCCAATCCAAAAATCCATCTTCTAGTTAAGATTAAAAAGAAAAAAAAAAAAAACCAAGCCCGCACATTAATCTCATCAGTGGAAATAATCATGTTGGGGCTATGATCTTAATCTTTTATGTCATACACATCTGGAAAAAGTAATTCAGGGGGAATAATATAAACTGCAGCTAAGCTGTGTAAACCCAAGGAGGGAGTGATTTCATGGAGCTGCGGCTCGGTGGCCCTTTGTCACACGCCTCCTTGTAACAATATTGACTTTATAACACCTACACTTTGTTCTCTTCCTTAACAGGACAGCTGCTAAGTGCTGGTAAAACAAACATCACATGCTCCGTGGGGCTCCTACAAGGTTTGCAATCAAGCGCGCTCTAATAACCGCTTAAATACTCTCATCAAGCTTGTCCTTGCTGTTTGCTTTAGGACACGGTGTTTTTTCTGTCCCCTCTGTATTTATTCCAGGCGAGCGATAGTCGGAGCTAGAGGTCACACAAAGTAAATGCAGGTGCTGGGATGGTTTTTATTTTCTTTTTCCCCTTCCCCTGGGTTTGTCTCTCGTCGCCTTTCTCCGCCAGCCGAGTGGTTGTGGCTCTCCAAGCGTCGTCTCGTCGTTGGGTTTGGGGGTTGGTTTTTTTTGGAGGTTGGGTAATCCGCCCTGAATGCAGCTCCTTATTCTCTGCCGGCGGGCTGTTCAAACCCGAACGGAGCGAATGAGAGGTGACAAGTGAAATAAGAGCTTGTTTAGCAGGAAGAAGAGGGGAATCCGCACAAAGCGACGCTCCTCCCTTGCACGGCCTCCGAGGTTGATAGGAGCTGGGCCGGTTGCTGGTGAGAAGCAGAGAAGCCCCAGGAGCTGTTGACCCTGTCCCAGGGCAGCAGCTTTCCTTCATGGTCCCCTTCTCCTCCCGAGGAAGCTGAGGGTTGATGCTGCTGCCTGTTGACTTCTTGCTTCACTTAAAGTTGCCCTCCCACCTCTGTGCATCTGCAGCCCTTCCACGTGCAGCAGATACTGCGTAGGTGAGGCTATAGCAGAGCTGTGGCTGGGGACTTATCCTAGAGGGAGCGCGACCTCCTTCTCCTCCGTGTGGATTTGGAGGACGCGTCTCCACTGTAGAGCTGCATCCCTGGACAAGCATCCTGGGCTCGGATGCTGTACGCCCCCTACATCCCCCATGCGTTGGGTACCGCGGGATGTGTGAGGGTGGCAGAGGAAGATGTTGATGTGTGAGAAAGCACCAGGAGTGTGGCTGGAGAAGCAGGGACCGGGAGCATTTCCCCAAAGAGCTGCTGGGGCTGAGCATTCCCAAACACGATGGTTCTTTACAGCCTGTTTCTCCCCGGCACCAGCTCCGATGATGAGTCTAAAGCAGCCCGTCGTGCTCTTGGCTCGCTGACCCCGAGCTTGGCTGCTGACGCCGGCTCTCCAAATGCTCTTCCAGTGGTTTTTCTCCCAAATTTGCTGTTATAACCCCGACAAGGCTGCTGGAATCCACTCGCCCTGTGGCAGCTCTGTCCTGAGTCGTGTGCGCTGCTGCGCCTGGCTGCTCCCACCTTCGTGCTGAAAATTGGAGCTTTATGATCAAATAATGTCTCATCTGATTTTGCAGCTCCTGGGGCTTTGCAGAAAATCTCCACCTCGTTCCGAATTGTGCTCTGCTCCTCTCTCTTGTGTTTTGGTTGGGATGGCAAAAGAAAGGAACAGGGAACTGGTGGAGTCCCCATCCCTGGGGGTATATAAAGGCCGTGAAGATGCAGTGTTTAGGGATGTGGTTTAGCAGTGAACCTGGCAGGGCTGGGCTAATGGTTGGACCCTGGTCTTTAAAGATCTTTTCCAATCTAGATGATGCTATGAAAACAGTCTGTGCAGCAGCCTTGTCCCATCTGGAGACGTGGTGGGTGTGGGTGCCCACCCAGGGCCGTGCCTCTTGCAAACCTTCTGGAGCCCAGTGGTTATTGGTCCCTATAGAGCTGGGCTTGCCAGCCCCAAAATTAATGTAAGTGGTTGTTTTACTGAGCTAACCTATTGCTGGGGTGTGGAAGGGCGGGGAGTATGCTCTGCTCAGAAGCACCTTGCTCCTCAGAAACATGCCAAAGTTTGCGAAGGGTTTAAATTAATAACAATTTCTGCTGTTGCTGGTGGGACACCAGTGACAAATCCCCATCAGCTCTGTGTCCCAGCGGGACGAGGAGTGGGCGGCTGGGCAAGGGGCAACCCCAGCAACCACGAGCGAAACGAGCTGGTCCCAGGGCTTCAAACATCCGTAATTCTTGCGCAGGCAGGAGAGCTGTGCCCCGTTTTCCCTTCAAACGTGCTAGAAATTAAATTAATCCCAACGAAACTGTGTAGATTTATCCTACACACGGAGCTGAGGCTGCCACCGCTCCTGGGCTTTCTGTAGAAACGTACCGGCTTTGCAGACTTGCTTATTTTACCTTCTTTGTCTTTTTTTTTCATGCAAAGGTTACCCGCTCCTGTGCTGAGAGCTCTCAGGGTAGCTCCTTCTCCTGCAATCCCCCCAGGGCTTCCATTTTAACATCAAGGTGACTTTTTCTGTCGTCAGCAAGTGGGGTCGTGTCTCATGGGCTATCCCTGCTCCCAGCGAGAGTTGTCTGGAGGGTTGCACTGGCCCCAGGAGAGCAGGACAAGGTTCCCATCAGGTTGTGCCGAGACATCCTGGCTGACTGTGGCCCTTCAGCTGCTGCAGGTTTTTCTCGGTTTCCTAATTTCTGGAAACCAGAGCTGGTCAAAACACGTTGGAGGCTCTCTGTGCTGGCCTCACGGGTGTGCTTGTGCAAGGAGGGGAGATCAGCCCTGGACACAGACCCCAGGGGAGACCTTTCTCTAGCCTTCCTGCTCTTTGTGCGATGCTTAAATACCCCAGGAGGCAGAGAGCAAGCTCCCGTCTCACCCCCTTGGGGTGCATGTTCTCACGGGGTTGCCATCTTGTTCTGGAGGGGTTTTGCATCCCTGTGCCCCCCATTCCTGCTGTGACAAGCAGAGGCTGGTTCTTTCTGTTGGATCTTAATTTGACATCCAGGCAAACAACTGTTAACTTGGTGCTTTTGGCTTTCTTGGCTCCCAGTTTCTTTCTGACAGTTGGAGCTGGCCAAGGGCGCTGGGAGCACTGGAGAAGGGGCTTTCAGGTAAGAAGGGTGGTAAAACACCGGCGCTGACTCCCCAGCACTGCAGTAAATCCTCCCCCAGACCAGTTTCCCAGCCTAAATGATGCGGCAGCTACTCGGGACGTGACCCGAACCCCGCTTTGCACAGTGCACCTGTCTCCCCTCCGCTCCTGCACCTCGCTTCGGAGGTCAAAGCCCTGCTTTCCTGTCTCAGGATAAACCCTCTATTTTAATTCGAGAAAATCTCTTTGCATCTCACAGGGAAGCTGCCACCTCAGCGGGGGACAAGTCGCGGGGGTCCCAACCCCTCTGGCTGGCGCGGGGGCCGGTCGATGCGGGGGCCGGGCTGCAGCCGTGGTGTTTAAATCACCGGAGAGGCCGTTGAAATGGGAAATCGGTAAGTGAAGCGTGAGAGATTGATTCTAAATAATTTTTATGGCTGGGGACTTCAAGCCGTTGTCAATATTTCTGCATAAATAATGAAAAAAAGCATTAAAAAGAAAAGGGGGTAGACGTGACCGGCAGCACGCCTAGATAAATCTCGTGGGGGGGAAGGTGTGGGGAGCGCTGCAAATCACGCTGCTGACACACCGCCCGTCTTTCTGTGCTGACAGCACCAGCCCCTGCCTCGCTGGCACCACCAGCAGCCAGCGCCTGTCACAGCGGCGCTGATTTAAAATGAGGAGGGGGGAAAATAACGACTCACCAAAAAAAAAAAAAAGGTTATGATAGGAAGTGATGAGCTGGGCAGGTTTTATATCCCATCACTAAGTGGCATCAATCGATTCGCCAGCAGCAGGCTGCTCCTCCGGCTGCGGAAAGCTGATGGGAGCATCCCGGGGGATGTGGTCGTGATGCTGGCCGAGCCACAGGAGGTGGTTCTGGCTGAGACAGCACCCAGCAGCCACGGGCCGCTGGGAGGATCGCTCGTCCCGGTGTTTTCGTTCCTTAATGGGACGCCCCTGCCCTGGGGGGTCCTTCCGAACCCCTCTGCAATCGGAGGGAGCTCGGGCTGCCTTCCCCGGGCGCTGTTTCAGCAGCTGCGCCCATCCCAGGGTCTGTTTCTAAATCATTTTGATGTTTTCCCGTTTCCATCTTCCTGGCCAGGACGATGTCCGCTCTCACCTCGGTCTCTGAAACAATAACCAGGCGGTAGCTGGCACCCGCTCGCAAAACATCCATTACCTTGGTCTCCGCAATCAAAAGCCATTTATAGTAAATGTGTTTGCTTTGTGCTGAATTACTCACAATGCTGCCAAGTACAACCACACCAGCTGTTAATTAGAGTTTAGCTTTTATTACCAAAAAGTCTGCTCTGTTGATATGGAAAATGGGAATAAAAAGCCATTTAACCTATTGTGATGTGAAAATAAACGATGACTTGTTGGTTTAATTAAATAGTCTATTTATCTAGCCGTCAAAGTGTTTGAACATACACAGGATTATGAGCAGCATTACCCCGGCTTGTCTCCTGTTGTCTGAATAATCCGTGTTGTCTGAAGTGACAGTTACCTGCTAAATGGCCCGTTGAACTCGACGAGAAGCTTTCCGCAGAAAAGTCCGACGCATCGCTTCGCTCCCCGCACTCCCTGAGGTTTGTTTGCTTTCCTTTCCTTCTGCAAAACCCCAGCCTCCTTCCTGCTGCGCTCACGGACTTATTCCCTCCAGGGCAGTCCCTGTCAACCCCTTCGCCGTGTCCATACGTGTGTGCACTTGTCCTCTGCTTCCCAAAACCGTTCCCACTGGGCTCGTTTCGGGATGTCACTCGGTGTTGCCTCAAGAAGTCATCTCAGGATTGCCACTGTGGGCTCTGCCTTCATCTTCATGCTCTTCAGGATAAAGCTGATAAAGGAGTTCCAGTGTGCTCAGATTGGAATGTCTTTGTGGCTTTTCTTTGTCTTTGCAGCTCTTTCTTGGGATGACCAAGAAAAATACAACAAGCTGGAGAGCCAGGATACAGCTCACGGTGAACCCGGCGTGTTGGGACCTCTAAGTAGTTGAGGCTCGGATGGCCGGCGTGGTGAGTGGGCTCCAGTGCTTCCCCTGTCAGAAAAAATAAAGAGGGTGAGTTGTTCTTCAGAAGGGAAAAATTGATTTCAAGACCTTAAAGAGAAATCTGGTGCTGGCAAGGATACGGAGGGTTGCCTCTGTGCTGCCGGGAGGGCGAGCGGCTGGACACAGCGGCTCTGGGAACCAAACGACATCGCTGAGCGGGGCAGGGATGTAAATCCCAGAGTTGCCAGGGCACGGCTCTCGATTGCAAAGCGAGACGGGCACCAAGGGAGCCGATGCAGAGGCTCTCAGAGTGATGCAGATGTGGGCTTGGAGTTCAGCTGCCAGGCAGGGCAGTGCCCTGGAGGACACGGCGCCTCTTTCTGGAGGGAGTTCAAGGAACTTTACGCAACCCTGGCAGAAGTGGCTCTGTTATTCTTCCTCCTATGGAGCACTTTGTGGCTTCCCTCTGTCACCCTGGCCCTGGTTTTATCCCCAGCTGAGCAGAACTAGTGCTGACGAGACCTGGAGCAGGGTGTTTGCCTGGGTGGGTTTGCAAGGAGAAGCTGGCAATCAGCAGCAATGACTCTGGGCAGAATTCCCACTGATCTTGGTGTCGCAACGTTTTCCCGTTCTGGGGAACTGTCGGCCTTGAGGTATCATAGAATCATAGAGTGACGATGCCACATTTGTCTCCCATCCATCATCTCTCCTGGAAACCATCCTCAGCTGCTCCGTGGCCCCAGCCCTGGGATGAGCGGGGTGCTCTGACCCCGCAGCTGAGGAAAAACTTAATTGCATGTGACTCTTTTTTGGTGTCAGCCCGATGTTTCCTCTTTAAATCCTGCAGGGGTGGCACGGAGCCCACGCGTCCTCCGCAGATCTCCGGCTCCACGAGAGCGCTAAACTTGTCACGGCTGTTTACTTACGCTTTCGCGCTGTTTGTGTAGTCAGAAGTCTCGATCTTGTATTTATCTCCTCTTAAAACAGCTGCAGTTTATAGTTCAAACACATTAATCATTCCCCAAGCCTTTAAAGGGCTTTTAAGTGGAGACACTGGTTCTGTTTGCCTTTTTAATTTTTATTTCAAGTCTCCCTTCTGAATCAGAAGGCAAGTGCTTTAAAGGACGTTGAAGGAGCACAGGCTCATTTAAAACTGTGAGCTCAGAAGTGTGTCCCCGTGCTAAAAAAAACACCACAGGGAGTCCTGCCATGGAGGCACAGCTCTGCATGGGAGCAGCAACCAGGTCCTTGTTGTGTGGGTTGGTTTGCAGCCCCACCCTTGGTGGCAGGTCCCTTTTTTTGCCCTTGCAGCCAGCGAGGTGGTCCTTCTTGTGGGCTTGGGAGATGCTGCCGGGCTGGATTTGTGCAACCTGGCTGCAAGGGAGATGCTGATGCCTTCGGTGCTTGGCTTCGCTGAGCTGCTCTAGGGCTTGAATTTTAGGTTTTTAGAGTCCCCAGGTCTTATAAATAGATGTTGCGGTGTTTTAGCTGAAGGTTAAAGATGACCAGAAGTGCTTAGCCTACCGAAGGCGATAGCTAATTGCTATTTGGGGTCGGTGTTGCTGTTTGGATTTTACCCCTTGAGTGCTGCTCTCACCCTGTCCCCGGCAGGGAAGTTGAAGACTCCATGGCCCAACCACCCCGCGGCTGCTCACGGAGCTAAAAAGCTCTCCTAGGGTTTTCAGGCAAGAGGGATGGATGCTGGGAGCCCTGCTGGGGACGCAGCGCTCAGGGACGCTTTTGGTACGTACCGGCACGCTTATTTACTTTATAGGGGGGAAATTCTGCCAAAAGTAGGAAAACTCACGCAGCATCCGTTTCATATAGAAATAACAAGCGTCGTGAGGGACTAATTGCTTCGGGGCATCGGTCAGGCGCACAAACAGTCTCATTAGCGAGGGGTTGTGACCTCAAGTCATCAGCATCTGGCTAAAAATGCATGAAATAGGGCTGGTGGTTTCTGCTAATCACCTCCAGCCAGGTAGGCTGCCTGGAAAGGCAGGATTTGGGCAGCTGCCCCATCCTCCCCTGCACTGTGGCAAAGCACTTTGTCACCCGTCCTGTCACCCAGACCTCTTCCCTGGGTTTGCCAGAGCCCGTCTCCCTGCTGAATCAGAGTTGTTATCCTTCGATCCCTGCAGAGGTGCTGCAGGGGGATGCAGATGTGTAACACGGAGCCCATCTGGATCTGCCAAGAGATGCAGACGAAGAAAAGTGTCGCTGCAAAGGGATCTGTACTGGCAGGGGCCAGGATGTATCTTCACACGATGTGTTTTATTTTCTCCTGCCTTTCGGGATGGATGAATGTCTGTGTCCCACTTCGCCAGGGCTGGAGCCGAGAACCCCGGATGATTGCCAGGTGGGGATGAACAGGAATTTACCATCTCATTGACCTGGGAAAAGGAATTGTGTCGGTGCTGGAGGGGCAGCAGGGTTCTGGGTGTTAGAGCAATGGCTCATCATCTGCACAACAGCCCTAGGAATGAGGTGTATCTTCCCAAAACTGAGCATCCTGCACCAAGCAGATCTGCTGCCAGCTGTGCTGCAGCAGAAGAGCTGCCCTGATCCCTTGAGGGTTTTTTTTGAGGGGGCAGTTCCATCACTTCCCAAATGGCGAGCGGAACCCTTCTCCTTCTCCTTCCCAGCAGCTGGTGCAAAGTGTCCAGTGAAGAGCTGACCACGTTTAAAAGGACAAAAGAAGCAAGGAAAAGTCCACGCGTGCTTCATGCAGGACCTGGAAATTCCCCAACGATGGTCAGCAATCGACCTCAAACCACCCCGTTTCAGCCCACGAGGGGGATTAAGCTGGTCAGCAGCGATCCCGGCAGGGATCCAGCAACTCTGGCAGATGCTGTGGGTTTGACACGCTCCCTCGAGGGCTGCGGGTTCCCAAACCAGTGTATAAATTACATCCAGGCTTTGCTTAACCCGGCGCTCGCATCTGCTGGAGGCAGCCCCGTGCCAGTGCTCTCCGCTACGTAAAACCAAGCCCGGTTTGCTCAGCACTTGGAAATTCCCGCTGAACTGGGGATCTAACCTGGCTGCGGCGTGGAGTTGGGCACAGCTTTCTCCACCCCAGGGAGCCACGGGCAAACTCCTTAAATCCTGCATCAAAAATACAATTGCCTAATTTATGCTTTCGTGCCAGCGTTTCTGTGCTCCCTTGGTGCTCTGCAGGGACCGTGGCCCGGGCGCTGAAGCTGTGGCTCGTGGGAGCAGCCTTTGCCCCCTCAAGAAAGTTTTATTCACGTGGAAAATTGAGAATCGGTGAGTTTGCCCCAAATATTCCCTTTTTGGCTAGAGCAGGGGAAGAGCCCGTATTTCTCACCATCCTGTATCCTGCTCTAGTCACCTGTTTCTCAGGGTTCCTGCTCGTTTGATGCCTTCTCTCTGCAGTTTGATTAACGCTGTGGATATCTTTAATAGCTGCCTTACCCAAAGCAGCTTTGCTCCAAAGTGTTTAAAGTCTCCTCGGGTTTTGGCCTCTGATGTTATTGTGGCGAGAGTGAAGGGAATCTGGTGGATCATCGCTCCCCAGACAACGATGCTTAGCACCGAGCTGCCTCCATCTCCCCGCTGCTGTGCAAATATTAGCTAATGAAGTGGCAGCAACCTTATCTAAAGGACACTTGTGGTGGTGTTTGGGGCCACAGCAGCTAACGGGGAGGATTGATTCCCGGCTGTCATTTACCAAAAAAAAAATAGAAAAGAGAAAAATGTGAACATGGAGCTGGCCAAGGATTTTTAGCAAAGCTTTTAGCACCGGGTTTTGTTGGGAGGAGGGTTTGTCAAGGGTGAGTGGGGGATATGGGGTCCTGATGGTCCTGGGGGTCTGTAAGTCTCAAAGTAATTTGTTATTGGTGATGAGTGGAAGTCGTGGTCCCTGAAAGCTCCTGAAAGGCTTGTGCTGTGCAAACAAGTCCACGTGCGCGCTCTTATCTTGTACCCGGTAACTCAAGATTCCCTCTTGCTTCCTTCATTAATTTCTAGCAAGTTCATTCTGTGTCTTGCTGCAGAGGTCAGAGCACTGAAAGACTTTGTTTTCCTTTTTTTTTTTTTAAAGTAAAATCATCAGAAACAAGCAGGGGGTGGAGATTAAACATTAGGCTGGCAGCTACGAGACCTTCCCCAGGCTGTGCCGAGCGGCGAGAGGACTCACAGTCTCATTTTACCTTAATTGCCGAGAAATCTCCTCGCTTGTCGGACACCTTACGCCACGACCGACAGAAACGCTTTCCTTCAGGTAAGGTGGGCAGCAAAATTGGGACCTCTGGCTTGAAAACCTGTCCTTTAGGCTCTCCTCCAGCTCTGCGATTGTAACAAATGCTTTTTCCATAAGATGTCAGTGTGGCACAGGAGTTTGGCCGCTTGTTTGTCAGCGGGGCGGGTAATCCACGGCGGTGGAAAGCCATCTTCTGGATTGCCACCAAGTTCCAGCTCGTTTCCAGCTCAAGGCATTCGCTTTCTCACTGGTGGAGGAAGAATCGCTGCGCTGATCCAGCGCCGGGAGAAGACGGTCGCTCACCCCTGGTGTAAAACCAGCCAGCCCGGGTCTCTCCTCCTGCCTCTGCACGTTTGGCAGTTTCGCCCAACTGACTTTCACACCCCAAAAAATCCGGTTTTCCTCCATGCTGCTGCTTTGAAACAAGAAGCAGGAAAAAAATGTTGGTGGGTTATTAATATTCTGGGTGTCTCTTATGCACCCGACGTAACCGAAGCAGGGAGCAAATAAAGAAAAACCCACTTAGTGATGCTCTTGGCTGCCGTTAATGGTCCATGGGGAAGGGAAGGCAGGATCCCTGAACGTGGGCAAATGTGAGTATCCGAGTGATGTTTCTTCTGACCTTGCCACAGGATATTCTCCAACGTGTGGGGAGAGCTGGGGTGGCCTCGCATCGGGCCAGGTGCTTCGCGGGCTGAGCCCTTGGTGACCCCACAGGAAGAAATAAGAGTTATTGGGAGAAATACAGCTTAGAGCAAACGAGGAAACCAGTCAGAGCTCCAAACCACAAAAACACGAGGCACGACCCCGCGAGGGCTGCTCTTATAACGCAGCTGGGAGTTTTATTTGACTCGGGGCTGCTCCGCGCTGGTTTTGCGTTAGAATTTTTCTTCAGTATCGAAATTTGGCTGCTAATGTGGGACCAAGCTTGTAATTAGCGCCCTGTGCCAGCTCCTCCTGCCCTTCCCCGGGGCTGCCGTGATGCTCTGGGCAAAGGGAGGAAGGATGCTCGTCTTCCTCAGCTCGCCCATCTGCAGGGAGATCAGGCTCCTCCGCTCCTGGCGTGGGTTTAGCCGCCCTGCTGACGAAGCCGTGCGTGTGTAAGGGTTCTTAGGCTCGGATTTGTTAGGAAGGAGCAGCTCCAGAGGCTACCCAAGCCCACGGAAAGCCTCCTGTTGACCTCATTAAGGGCTGGATCGATGCCTGATGGCAGACAAAGGGCTCTCCCCACGCGGCGCTGGCGGCGAGCGCACAGCTCCAACCCCGCTCCTCCAGCATCGAGGGCTTGGGAGGCTGAGGGGATTTATTTCCTCTCCGGGTAATGGGCACGCTTGGATAGTTCAGATATTGCATAGCCCTTCTTCGTGCCTCCAGTTTCAATTCGATATTTAAATCCAGTAATACGTGTAATAATCTGCGTGCCTGGGATTAATATAACGTTATATGTTGCTTGAAAAGCCTCGCCGATCCCGTAGTTAATTTAATCTTTTATTAACGTTAACTAGCTCGTGTGGTGTCCAGCAAGCCTGGGGAGTACGGCTTTCCAATACCAACAGATGACAAAGAGATGAAAATATAATAGCAGATGAATTCCTCCTTTGCCACAAAAGCAGCAACGACGACAAGACTCCGGCAAAGAGCCTTCTCCTGCTCGGAGAGTATTGTCTCACAGGCAGAGCACGTCCGCGCCGCTAACGGGAATTGCCAGGAAGTAATACTTATTGTCGAGGCTTTGAAATGGCAAAGGAAGAGATTATTGAAAGGCATATCTCTGGCCTAGGAGCAGCCTGCACTTAACAGCTATCAATGCACAAGTGCCAAGAGGAAAAATGTTAACCTCCCCGGTGCCAAAGAGGCTCTGCGGATCCATTCTTCGGCCGCTATAAAATCGGAATAATGGCACGCTGGAAAAGGGCCATTTCGCTGCGAGAAGCGCTGCTCTGGAGCAAACGCCAAGGCTCTACCTCCAGCAGGGGCGTGGGGCAGGGGCTGCGTGGTGGGGCCGGGCTCTGGGAGCCTTTTGCGGGGGCTGGAAGTGCCAGCTGCCGGCGTGTCCCGCTGCTGACCCGCGTCCGCCCACAAGCCGCAGCCAAACGTGGAGGGATCCAGCAGTTCTCTTAATTTCTGACGGGATTTTTTTGCCGGTGCAGCTCGCTCCTCTCGCTGGGGCGGAGCGGGGCTGCTGTCTGTGACACATCCCTGCCCCGGCATTGGATCCAGATGGGGAGAGGCTCTGCTCGGGCGGTGCAGAGGGAACCCATTAGCAGCACGCCGTATTCCAAGGAATTCCTTTTCAATTTCCTTCCCGATTATACCCCTTATCCCCGAGCATGAACCCTCCCCTGGTCTCCCTTTGGTTTATCTCTGTGCTAACTCTCCCGAACTTGCGTGTTTTCTTTTCTTATGATCCTATTTTGGCAATTTTGTTGGAGCTGGGCAGCCTGGAAGGTCCGTGCTGGTGGGGAGCAGGGCTGGGTGAGCTGGTCGGGTGCCTCTTCTGGGACATGCAGCAAGATGGACCCACTGGATACAGGGGCTCAGGGGAAATCCTTTTGGGGTTGCTTTTTCCCATATGATATTTGCTTGCTTTTCCACCCCCAGGCCACCGATGAGGCTTGAAGCAACCTGGTCAGGTGGGAGGTGTCCCTGCCCGTGGCTGGGGGTTGGAACTGGATGCTCTCTAAGGTTTGCTCCAACTCAGACCATTCTATGGTTTGACTCGGGTCCAGCTGGTTTCCATCATAACCCCAGACTCTTTGCTGCAAGAACACGGCAGCTTCCCATCTCCTCTTGCCACTCTCTGAGAGGTGGAAGCTTAAAAACCGTGGCTGGAGCAGGGCTGGGTGCGAATTTAGCCTTGAATATCCAGAGTGGGCATTTTCTTTTACGTGCAACCAGCTCTGCTTTTGCACGGAGCCCAAAAACAGGCACCCGAGTGGGGTTTGGTAACGACCAGGGGTGGACAAAATGCTGATTAAACACCAGCTCCCCAGAGCGACGCGCACCCAGTTTGCACGCTGTGAAATCAACCCAACCCAGGCTGTAAATGCAGGAAAGCAGCATAAAAAAAAGGTGTTGGTATAAACAGGTCGGCGAGTGGGTTTTTTCGCTGGTTTAGCGGGCGGTTAGCAAACGAGCTGGAAAAGACCGGGCTCTGTTTTCTGCAGTCAAAAGTAAACCCTGGGAAAGTGTGGTCTCCTCTGAGGTCTGCGCCGTGGTGAGCGCGGTGGTGCTTTCCAAGCCTCAAAGTGTGGTTTGCTGGGTTTTGGGTTTTTTTTTTTCCCTGGGCTAATAAAAGTTATGAGAAAAGACGTAGTGCAATTGAGCTACGTGAGAGCCAAGACTTGAGCTGAAACTTCAGATCTAGGCCCAGCTTTAAATAAACTGGAGCAAAACCCAGCTCGTGGCTCCAGACGTGGGCAAGATGCTGTGCAGCAAAATACCGACGCCGGCCGTGGGGTCTGGGGGTGCACGAAGCTGGCAGAGCCCGGGTAGCTCCAGCCCCTGCCAGTTTCCCGCAAGGTCTTTAAATTTTTTCGGGTATGGGTCTGGTTTTAATTTATTTGGGGTTTTTTTTTTTGGTTTTTTTTTTGGTTTTTTGTTTTTTTACTGCTTTGACAGAAGGTGCTTGGGGAGGTGTAAGCGGAGGGCAGATTGCGGTGGCGAAGCGAAGGCGGAGGAGGTGGAAAAAATCACAGTCTGGGACAAAACTGGCTTTTACAAACGTCTAGGGAGGGCTTGTAATTCCTGCAGGGTCACCACACCGGGGACCGTCGCGTGAAAGGCAGAAATCAGCAGCGCTCGGAGCGGCGAGGGAATATCAATGAGATCTGCCTTAACACGATCCTGTCTAGAAATTCAGTGTTTAGTGCTGAAAAAACCTCCCTGAGCAAAGCTGCCTCCTCTCGCCCCGGTGCCTCCTGCCCGGCTCTTGCTCAGCTCCAGGGCTGGGGAGGGCGGTTGATGAGGGGACACGAGGGTCCCCTCCTCAGCACCTGCTCGGGCTGTGCCAAAAGTGTTTGATATATTGAAATTTAGGCTTTAAAACAACCCCATCCCACATTTCTCACACGCTCGGTTCTTGTGCTGGCTGCCGGGTTTTTGGGCGTGCGAAGTTTCTGTTGGTGACTTTATGGATACTGGGGTGCTCGGGGTGCAGGGTCCCCTCTCCTGGAGCTGGGCTGGGGTTTTTTTTCTGTAAATGAGAACTTTGCAGAAATTGGGGAACTCTCGTGTGTGCCCGTGCAGGAGCGACCCACCTCCCCAACCCCATCTTCAGGGCAAAGGCAGCTCGAAAAGAGCTTTTCTCATCAGCAGCGTAATCACTCTCAGCCAGCTCCGTGAGCCGTTATTGCTCTCTGACACGTGCCCTGTTATGTCTTATTGTTTAATGGGTACTTGGCATATCCTTGGTAGAAGCCTGCCTGGGACCCATTGGAGATAAACTCTTCCTCCATTAACATCAACTGGAAGTTTTTATGGGCTTGATGAAAAATATACCTGGGACAAATCGTTGGTTTATGTCTTGGAGCAGTCAGACCGAAGGGGCCTCCAGACACGCGGTGAGAGAATCGTCAACCGTTAACGCGAAGGCGTAATTCGTCTCCCATCCTCTTTAACGTGGGGCTGAGGGATACTTTCTAGGTGAACACAACGCTCAGCTGTCTTCTTGGCACGGCGGATGAGGGCAAATCCACTTCCTTGGCAGATTATAACGACCTACGTTAGCCACCCAATTTAGTGAAAAATACCGTTTTCTCCTAATTAAGCAAATTGTTGCAGGCTAGGTCGCTGACTCCTGGGGAAGCTGCAGTTTCTGCCTTCTAGGCTTGCTGACAAGAGAATAGATTTATCTCCAATTCAGATCGCTAGAGAGGGTTCGTGGTGTTTTATTAGCACATGCAACTTTCTGGCTGCTACTAGGAGATTAATGAAGAAGGGAGGGCGGGGGTGAGGGGAGTTCAGCAACAGTCTGTGCATGACAAATATTAATTGCGTTTCATTTCACATGCAGATGATGCAATCAGCTGTGCAACGCTGGCGATAACGCTTTTGTCTGGGTTTGTTTTTTGACCTTGAGAGGCCACGTTTCCCCCACCACCACCCCTCCTTCTTTCTTCCTACACATCAGAATTCACATCTTAATTACGCCCTGCGATTTGAGGTCCTTTTCATACGCCGATGTTAACACGTGGGCTAGACAAGATAACTACCCGTGGGTCAGCTAACCCCTCGCCCTGGAAACCTCCTCGGGTGGGTTAGTCCCGCTGTCCTGGGGAGAAGGAACCATCCCCAGCTTCTCCATCCACCACCTCAGAGCTGGCGTGTGTGTGTATGTATGTAACATACACACACATGCATGGTCTCTACTTATATGCATGGTCTCTACACGTGCACGTGTGCAGTTAGAACGGTCTTCAGGTGTCCCACAGCCAGAAAATGAAGCTAGCAAAGGGCATGAAACTTGTTAACATTCCAGCCAAGCAGCTCTTGGCTGGCATTCCGGCTTTTCTCTTTTTTTTTTTTTTTATTATTAAAATTTGATTCAAAGCCTTCATCCACGGTAGTATTTTTTCTGTCTTTAAGATCTTAGTGCTTATAAATGTCATCACCCCTGGCTTTTATTTTGTTCCATGAACTCTCACAGACTCAAGTTTATTGTCGCAAGGAGCCGCTCGGCGGGTCGGGAGCTGCCGGCCCCGGGTAGCGCCTGGCGAAGCCGCCCCGGCGCTGATGCTCTATAAATAATCATAATGTAAAGAGACGCTGTCAGCTTAAATACATCGGGCTTGTTTTCTCCTAGAGTGGCAATTTGCTCTGTCGTTTAGAGTTATGCAAAGTCAGGGTAAACCGGTAATATCCTCATCTGCTAATAGCTGGCGAGCGGAGGGGAGCGGCTCTGCGGGGAGGGTGCGTCGGGCTGCGAAGCGCTCGGAACCTTCTGGTGTCCGGCCCCGTGGGCTCCCAGAGCTGACCAGCTTTTAGGGCTTCTCCACCCGGGCGCGTTTCCTCGCTCCTTGTGTTTCCTCACCCTCTCCCGTTTGTTTCTCCAGACCTTTGGGCTCCCAGTTCTTCTAACGCTCTTAAGTGAAGTTATTATTCCGAGGGGTGGTTTGATATCAAAGCTCGTTCGAGCTGCTTTGCTTTAGCGGGCGTTTTGCCGGTAGCCGTCAGCTTTGCAAAAACGCGTGAAGGTTGAAGTTCTTTCTCCCTCGGGGTCCCCGCTCTGCTCTCCCAAGACGTGCACCCCAAAGCTTCAGCAGGACCGATGCCCCCTGGCACCCACCCCGCCGTGAGGCAGAGATGCTGGAGGAGGTCAGGGGGGGCTTTTCTGCATCAAAGAGGACTCTTGAGATGTGACAGAACCTGTGCATCAACTCGTCACCAGGCAGCAGCTCATGAAGTAACGAGGGGTTTGCTCCGTGGGCTGGTGATGCTGCCCCGTGGTTGGGGAGGACCGGGCAGAATTTCCTATTTATTCTTCTGACCTCCTCCCCCAGGGATCACAGGCACCGCGAGGCTGAATCTGGCCGTTTCCATCCTCTTCTGGCTCTGATCTCTCCCGAGGGTTTCTTCCAGGTAAGTAAGATTTGCTTGTCTCCAGGATTCGCTGACTGCCATCCCCTCTGCCTCCCCAGGCGCTCCGTTTCGGGTGATGCTCGTGGGGATAACCGGCGAAAGTCGATTTGGCTTCCGCGAGGAATCCCCGCTCCGGTCTTACCACATGCTCGGCGGATTTTGACTCCTCTTGCTGGTCTTCCAGTGTGTTTTTCCATCATTTCTCTCCGATGGATGTCCCCGTTGAGCATCCTCCTGCCCGGGGTTTAGTCCCAAGCCGCGAGCCCCCGGGCTCTGCTCCCCCCCAGGCTGGGAGCAAACTAATCCCTTGAGTATTTAATTGATTCATCGTTTTCTGCCTTCCCGTTCCAGGTACGAGTGTTTTCCTAACCTTTCTAATTCATGCAGGCTTGTCTTTTCCACCGTGGGGCTTTTTTCCACCCCCTCTCCTCCGTGCACAAACAGACAAGATAGCTTAAGAGCTCTTATCTGCAAAGGGGAAAAAAAAAATACTCTTAATCCCCATTTAATAACATAATATCAGCAGGTAACATGTTCAATATGGCAAAAGAACCCCAGCACCAGGTCAATAGGGTAGCTATAATTTTTGGCAATAAACAAAGCCTGCTTTTAATTACTTCTGTGAAATTGCTTGATCCGTGCGTGATTAAATATTCATTCCGTGTAACTAGACAGTTTCTTTGTGCATGGATCCATATTAAATTTAGCTGGCATCCTGCCCACACAACACATCTAATAAATTCCTTTTAATGTGCTGCAGCTTTGAAGATGTTTTCCCTCCCTCCCCCCTCCCCATCTAATTTGGATAAAGAACCGATGTCGCTGCCTCACCTGGGCGACCGCGCGCTCGGGGTACACATGGAATCTTTTAGGGAGGGAAATGATGGAATTCGGGGGAGGCACAGGACAAATAAAACTCCCGATGGCTCGGTGATGGATCTGCTAGGGGAAAAAGTGACTCTCAGACCTTGTTTTTTCACTGCCTTACCAGTTAACTTCTTTGGCAGTGTGTGCAAGAAGCAAAAAAAAAAAAAAAAAAAAATTAAAAAAAAAACCCCTTCCTTTTAAAGTAAAGCCAGGGCTGATGCAAATATTTGTGTAATATTTTATTACAATCTGAATTTGCTTCTTGATGGAAAACATTTCCTAGAAACCTTCTGGAAAATCAAATTACTGTGTAATTTAAGTGTTCTGATTTTTTTTTTTCCTTTTTTTTTTTTTTTTTTCTTCAATAGCTGTTTGACCAGGAATGCTGCTGTCCACAGGTTGGGTGGAGAGGTTGGTCTCCAGGTATGCCATCGGGTGAGTGGATCTTGCTTGGATTTAAAGCCCTGCTGGAGTGGGTTTGCCCCCTTACGGTGAAATTTATCTTAGGAATAGCCCAGTTTCTGGCCAAATTTATAATATTAATTAGCAAGCCTGTGCTACAGACTTGTTTGGCGTTATCTTCTCTGGCAGCAGTTTCTATACAAGATTTTCTCTGGTTTTCTCCCCCTTTTTAATCTCACGTTCAGGATTTTCCAATCAAAACAAAAGGATGTTTGGTCTAATGAGGATGCCGCAAGTGTTTAGGAAGCATTATTTTTATTGTGTAGTACCAAAAAAAGAAAAAAATGAAGTCCTTGGAGGCCCAATACTTAAAGCTGGAGTAACAGCCTGCTTTTAAATTTGCTTACAAGGAAATACAGGAGGTGTAATGAGCAGGCAACTGAACCAAACGACGGGCAAGCCAATTAGCTTCCTTTAAAGCATTGTGTTCCTTAGAAGGAAAATAAAGCCAAACTTTTAAAAGATAATTGCGTCTTTTAAATATCAGCCTGCTTGATCCACGGTTGTCTCATAAATATGCATTATTATATAATCCTTTAAAAAAAAAACCAAACATGCTCCCATTAGTAAGGAGCACAAAGAGTGCGGTAAGTGTTTGAGTTTGTGACATGAAACAAAACAACAAAAAAAAAAAAAAAAAAAGGAAAGTAGCAAAAGCAAAAAGAGATTTGACTTAAAAAGCTCAGCCCTGCCCTCAGCTCTCCTCTTGTGATGGAAAAACGAGCTTTGGGCTCTCAGCTCAACTTGAGACTTGACCTCACGCCTCACGAGCTGCTTTTGCCCCTGATATGTACAAAAAGGCCATTTTGGGGGAAAAAAAAAAAAGGAAAACTGTCCATTGCAAGCGTCCTGCCTGAACCCTGGTGTCCCTCCGAAAGACACCATAAATTCAAATATCGCCGCCCGAAAACCCGGCCGTGGGGTGGGAGAGGGGAAGGTGGGTTTGGTTAAACCATCAGCGGCTGCAGAGCGCCCACGATCGGCTTAATTAATTAATTAAGGAGGGGGGAAAAGAGCAACACCCTCTGCATTGTTGGGTAATGCCGGGAATATCTCCAAACCCCGGGTTCTGCTTGCCGGTAAAATCACAGGATCATGGAATGGCCCAACCTGGAAGGGACCTTAGAGATCATTTTAATCCAACCTCCCTGTCCTGGGTAGGGACACCACCTCTCAACTAGCTCAGGCAACGCGTGAGAACCGAACGGGAAACCGATCTGCAGCTTTGCATCCTTGAATTCCCAAAGCCCGGGGAATTCAAGACCTGGTGGCTTCTCCTGCCCCAGAAGGTTCCTTCCCTCCTACTCTCTCTCTCTCTCTCTCTCCCCGCCTGCAAAAATCAAGATATAAACGACTTAGTTGCCAGACGAGATGAGACACGAGTTAATCGATGCGTGCGCGGTGTTTTGAGAACATAAAGCACGTGCATTAGTAAGTTGTTGTCCTGTTGTGACCGAGCTTCTGTAGGAGCCGGCAGCACCTTCCTCCCGTTTTATATCCCCCTCGTTATTCCAGTAGTAAGTTGTTGTTATATGATGAAACGGGATGATAACCTTTTGGAAGGCAGCTACAAGCAACAACTGCAGCCCGCGCGGCAGATTCAATTCTGCCATTGTGCTTTCTTTTCCAGTCTCTCTCGGGGTAAACAGGTTCCTGGGGTTCCTGCTGTTTTCTGTTCACTTGGGGCTTTGTTAGGAAAATGAAGTTTCACAACTGAGCCCCTCACCTGGTTCGTGACCTGCGGATGCTGCGCGTGCGGGTGGTAACGCGCCGTCCTGGGGCGCGATACATCCAACACCAGCTTTGGCACCTGGATAAGGCTGTTTTTTTCCCTTCTCCTTTATTTTTTTGGCGTCTCCAATAGTGAGGGCTTCTGGTGAGAGCCGGGAGGTCAGGCTGCACCGGGGACAACACGGGGACGTCCGTGGTGCTGGGACCATTCTTGCCTCGAATCCCCTGGGAATTATCCATGCAAGCTCTGCTGGCTGATCTGCGCGGGCAGTTACCAAAACGACGGATGTAAGTTGGGTAACCCCATGGAAAAGCTCCTCCAGAGGGACCAGCGTGGCCACCCGTGTGCCAGCAGTGGCCAGAGGAGCTGAAAACCTTCCCACGATTTGTCGGCGAGGTTGCCCTTGGCTTTTGCCGGCTGCATGAGGGACATCGGGACGGAGGGAGCAGAGCTGAGGGAGGCGTCTGCACGTGACAGCAGCACTGGAAGTGGCCTGAACTTTCTGGAAGATTTAATGCTTCAGGTAAGCATTAAAATAATCTCACCTCTATTTATTTTTGTCACCGTGTGGCTGCTCCAGAAACAGCCGGAGAGATTTAAAATTGCTCCAGATTAGGAAAGGTAAGAGCATCGTGCAGCGCGGCATGCATTCTTCTTCTCTCTGTCTTGGTTATACGCTAAACCCGCGGAAATTGGATTTATAATAGAAATGCTGGGACGGCTTTTGCTCCTGTTTTGCCACCAGCTGCTACTGCAGTGTGTTTCTAGCGCATTTTTTCTTCCATCCTCCCCTCCCTTTGTGCTCCCGTCTCTCCCAGCAGCAATGGGTGCTGTGCTTTACCTGGCATCTCCCCTAAGGTGAGCCTGTTTGAAACCCCAGCAGCCCTCTATTGAAACACACCCTGCCCTGCCAGGTACCCCAGGCTCCTTGACTCACCTCCCAGAGTGTCCCCAGCCCAAATCATGGGCATTTCTCTTCTTTTACTCTTTGAGAGCTGCAGCTCTTCTGCCCAGCCTAAGAAGTCCTGCCTTGATGCTTCCCAGCTCCTGCATCCTTAGACATCAGCTAAAGCCCAGGCAGCCCTGGGGACTCACCCCGTACAGCAGGACCTGAGTGTTGGGAGTCCCACGAGATCTTGTCCATGGCTGGAGCTGGAGTTTGATGGCTCCTCACCTTTTCTTCGCCCATTTGTTGTGGCCATGCCCCTGCTGAGCTCGTTTCCACGGGGACTGACACATCCCAGACCTCCCTTGGCCGTTTCACGCTGGCAAAACTCTCGGGCTCGCTGTAGGGTGTCACCAGGGACGCTGGGAAGGAGATGTCCCCGTGATGAATGTGTGCTCCTGGCCGCTGCTCCACGCTTCTCCCCCCAGCTACTGGTTTTGCAAAACACTTGCCTTTTTTGAGCAGTTTGGCTCAAAACTCTGGCTTGAAACTCCCAGAAAGGAGAGGAGCAAAGCCTGGATGGTTCAGATACCAGCTGATGAGATCCCTTCCCTGAGCATCCAGGCTCCCGACGCCGAGCTCGCTCTGCCCACGGCTGCAGGAGCATCGACTGGCCTGGCTAACCCAGCAAGGTCTTTAGCACACGACAAAACACCTTACTGATGCCTTAATAGCAAATCACCTCGTTCTCAGCTCCTACTGCTGAAGGAGATAGCGGGGGAGACGCATTATCAGGTTTCCTTCCAGAGACATTTTGCTTTATGGTTGGCTTCATAAGCTGGTGTGACTGGAGCAGCCCAACCGCGCTGCTGAGTGCTGCCTAAGTAGGGCCCGGCATTAAAGAATAATGCTAATTTTTCTTAAGAGTTGGCAGTGCTAATGGCTTTTTTGATTACACTGCACGCTTCGTTCTTCTGCTCGGCCAGCGAAGAGCAGACACTGCTCGAGGGAACGTGCCGGGAGGAGGGGAAGGGGCAAGGGTGCCCTCGCCCATCGCTCCACGGTGGCTACGATGGCATTTTCAGAGGTCAAGGACAGGTCACCCAGACTCAAAGTGCACCATAAATCTCATTTCCACAGTGTGCTCATCAAGCTGGGTCTATTTTGTTTGGTTTTTATTTTTTCCCTGAGGTCACTGGGAAGTTTCCTGGTGGTTTCAGGGAGTTGGATGTGACCTGCGAGGACGAGGAGCAGAGCTCCTGGAACAGCGGGTGGGCAAGGGGACCCTCTCAGACCACGAGGGTTTGGCACTCTGTGAGCTCTGCCAGCCCTTCCCGGGCTGGAAACGTCCGCTACTGGGGTTTAATAATTAATCCAGGCTTTATTTAAGTCCGTCGCTACACTGTAGTGCGGTAATGATTCATCAGATACGTTCTTATAATGTGTACACTGTAATTTTTATTAGAAGGTACTTCTTAAGCAAAAAGCTGGTCGTTACCTGTTTGTATTCAAACCTGTCATTAGTTACCACGTATCGTGGGTCAATACACTGGCATAGAACAATCTCTTTTCTCCTCTCGCAATGATTAACCCATCTATCAACAGCGTCTGTTTAATATCTCTCACTATAAACAGTCGTTATTTGCAAGTATAGCCAGATGGGCAGATAATTTAAAACATAACTTAGAATCCATTTTAGTTTTTACAGGCCTGGCTTAAAAATAATAAAAAAAAAAAAAATAAAAAATAAAAAAAAATCCTAGAAATGCCCATGCAATCACACGCCCAATTTGTGAGCGTAATTACCTTGATTACATGTGTGCCTGCGGTAATTGTCACCGCAGATGGTATTTGGATGCATGAGCGGTCACTCGGGCAGGCGAAACCCCTCCGGGGGGGAAACGCACGTGTGGATCGCCCGCGTCCCCCGCGCCCCAGCGCGACACCCCGCGAGCCATCCCCGTCCCTGGTCAGCGTGGCAATTTTGGGTAAAAACCTTTGGGGAGAGAGGAGGAGGCTGCAGGGGGGTGTGTGTGAGGGTGGGAAATGCCACAGGGGTTCTCTGTGGCCCGGCTGGTCCCGGGGGGTCACCCTGGCTGCCCTTTTCCATGGGGCAAACCTGCCTTCAGATGCCTTTTTTTGAGGCAGTTTCCTCTGCAGGGCTGGGAGAGCCGTGGCTCCGCGTGCCCGGGGGTGGGTGCAAGAAGGCTGTGCCTCCTCGTCACTTGTTATCCCTCGTTATCCCTGTGCCCCCTGATTACTGCCTCCATGGGCCACTCGTTAGTGCATCCATGGACCACCTCGTTAGTGCATCCCTGTGCCGCCTCGTTAGTGCATCCCTGCGCCGCCTCGTTAGTGCATCCCTACGCTACTTCCTTAATGCACCCCTGTGCCCCCCCATTAGTGCATCCCTGTGACACCTCATTAATGCATCCAGGTGCCCCCCTATTCATGCATCCACGTTCCCCCCTATTCGTGCATCCCTGTGCCCCCCCCATTAGTGCATCCCTGTACCCGCAGCCCTCGAGGCCACGGCTCCCGCTCGCTACAAGCCCCCCCATCCTCAGCTTAGAAGAATTAGAGATGCCCGATGCTTGTACTTACCAGGGGAGGAGGGAGAGACTTAGGAGGCAGTCTATCTAAAAGTTATTATTAATTTCCATCGCTGCATGGATTTAGAGATTTGGGAGAAGATAAATTCCGAACAGACATCCATTACCGAACCGACAGCGTAGCTTAAAGATAACATTTACATTCTGACGGTGTTTATATATATCTGATCCCACTCAATCTGCTCCCTGTTCAAACTTTTTGCCACCTTCAGGAGGATCAATACCTACATCAAAGGTTATATGAAGGTGGCCAGATTCTTTTAAGCTGTTTGCATAGCCCTCAGTTTACTGTGCTAACACAGGCTGGTACTTCTTCCAATAACTCTGTTTGCCTTGTATTAGGGCTGTTTGCTGAAACACCTAGCAGAATCCAATAGAGGACAGACTTTCTAAACATTTGGTCACATCTGTCAATCAATAACACCAATCGGTTTCCTGATACAAACAGCAAACTCAGCCAAATCTAATATTTGCCCAAACTTTTACTGACTCTTGCTGGTTTTAAACAGTAAAAGGCAACCGAGCAGACATTAGTGCAGAAAGGTTCTCGCTAATATTTAACTCTGGGCAAACAGAGAATAATTCCAGCAATGAAAGGAGCAAGAACAAACAGTGTAATTATTGTCCCCTTTTTTATTTGAGATAATTTGCTTAAATGTGCAGCTATTACCTGTTAATATGGCGAAGGATAATTAGAAGGCACGGGCTCGGGGTTTGGCGGAGGCTCCCACGCGGGCACACGGCGGCGCGGATTTCAACTCTTGAACCTTGCCCCTTGGGCTGAGAGCGTGTTTGTGCAGGTGATCTCGGAGCAAACAGGGTGATGTTATCGGGGTGGAAAACACCTGACTCGAAAACAACAACAGAAAAGGGGGAAAAAAAAAAAAAATACTGGGAGGAGGACTTGAGGCAAACCTGAATTCCCCGTTAAAACAAAAAGGAACGACAGAGGCCAAGTGTTTCTCTGGAGTGGCTGCCAGGCTGGAGTGGCCAGCCAAAAACTGATGCAAGTCTTCTCCATCGAACCAGGAGGTGCTTTTTTATTTGCAGCTGAAAGAAACCACACCCGGGCCAGCAGCAGCCTCCTGGTCTTGAGGGTCAGAGACTGGATCCAACCACCGTGGGAGTTGGGGACCCAAGCGAGGACCGTGCCGTGCCTGGGGATGGAGACCCCATCCCTGCTGGTCCCTGCTTCCAGGTAAGGGATCCCCAAAAAGCGTCACCACCCCCTCCTACCCAGGTGGCTCCTCTGACTGAAGCTGGTTGTAATGGAGCGGTTCATCTTTAATTCATCTTGTTGGAGAAGAAGTGGGACAGATAACAATCAACACAGATTTCCTTTTGGGTACCCAAATATATCCTTGCGATAAGTGACATTTACTCTAAAAGCTTCCCTTTGCAGGTAAGGCTGCCTCAAAGAGCCGTTTCCCCCAGAAAAGGAACCTAATTGGGCTCTGATCGAGAGCAGAAAATACCTGAAAGATGCAAGAGAACAATATTTTATCCAGCTAACAGCCTTTTCGTTTTGAACGCGTGGAGTAACGATACGTGCGACGTGTAGTCGCAGCTCTAGCGCTTTGTTTATTGCGGCGCGCTGCTAAATATTAGATAACGGTGGTTAGAGAACACCTTTTGTAGGGGAAAACAGCTGAAGTGGAAAGGAGGCTTTGCTGGGGATCACCTGGCAGGTGACGAGGACGATGCTTCCCAAGGTTTGTGCATGGGGGCTACGGGAGGCTGGGGAGGGACTCCAGATAAGTGGATAGGACAAGGGATAACGGTTTCAAACTGAGAGAGGGCAGATTTAGGTTAGATATTAGGAAGAAATTCTTTACTCCGAGGTTGGGAACAGGTTGCCCAGGGAAGCTGTGGACGGCCTCTCCCTGGAAGCGTTCGAGGCCAGGCAGAAGGGCAGCTGTAAGGGAGTCAAAACTCATAAAGTTTCAAGGAGCCAAAGCTCTGGCAAAAGCCCAGCCAGGGCAGCACATGGCAGCAGATGGCAGTGGCACCGTGTCACCGCCTGCCCGGACAGCCCCTGGCAGCTGATTGACATATTAAGTGCTCAGAGAGTTGCAAGATTTGGGGCTTTGGGGACCTGAAATGAACTCTCTCCTTTTTTGTTTTTTTTTTTTTGTTTTGTTTAACGTCAAATGGAAGGTTTTGCATGTAACAGCGTAGCTCGTGACCTTGAAATTCAGCCCAGGTGACACAGCTGAGAGATGGGAATCGCTTCAACGGCCACCGAGCCCACCCTGCGGCCACCACTGCTGGGGTTTGGCTCCATGGGAGCCATCTGGACAGGCTCCAGCACCGTAGAGTGGATGAAGAGATGCCTGGGCTGGGCTACAGCTGCTTTGGAAGCCCAGGTGATGCCCTGTGGTTCAGCACAGTGGATCCTGGCTGGCACCGGGGTCAAAAGGAGGAGCAAGAAGCAATGCCTGAGGCTGCAGCACGTGTCAATGGTCATAAAAAATGCCCTCAGCCCTGAACGAAGCCCCTGCAGCTGGGCCTGGGAGAAATACTCACCTGGACCCCCAACCTGAGCCCCAGATGCACCAGTGAGAACTTTGTAATAACTTATAGCCACCCTGCTCTAATTTGGAGGTTGAAAATTAGCTACGTTGGACCTGATTTTCTTTACCAGTTTATCGCTGCGATATTTTCCTGGACACCAGGATGAACCAGAGCGTCACATCTCGTTCATAGCCATCCACAATCTATTTCCTGAAGAACTTTACGGGTGTTTTACTGCTGAGCAACTAACCTGGACGCTCTGGGTTAGGAGCTGCTGAGCGTCCATCGATCACGAGCAAAGGCAGCAGGCGGGAGCGGGGAGGCTGTCGGGCACCCGCGAGGGCAAAGCGGGTCTTGAAGGGGAGGACTTGGGCAAAAAGCCACCCATCAATTTCTTCCCCGAGCTTTGCAATTTGGCCGGGATGCAGGTTGTACAGGAGGGCGAGAGGTGACTCGGATCACCTCGAAGACGCCGCAAGAGCCACGGCCCTCCTGCCAGCCTCCAGCTCCGTGTCCAGGTTGCCTTCGCCAGGTGAGCTGCATCGATGTTGCCCAAATGTGCTCTTTCTGAGAGTTGCACAAGTGAGCAGCTGCTAATTAGCTCCTGGACGAAGCTCTTGAGATGAGAGCCTTCGCAGCCGTACCCCGGCCACGCTGAAGTTGGTTGTGAAACCCTTCGACTGAGAAAGCCAAACTGGGCTGTCGTCCTGCTCCCTGTCGTGCCCCGACACGCGCCAGGCAGCGAGCTCATGGCTGTGCCGGGACGGGCTCCGGAGCAGCCCAGGCAGGGCTTGATCATAGAATTTTGGGAAGCATTCAGGTTGGAAAAAGACCTTTAAGATCATTAAGTCCAACCCCTAGCTTAGCGATGCCTTGGGTTTCATAACTGGGACGCACGAGATGGGTGGAGAAATCTGGGGTGGGAAGAGCCATTACCACGAACCAGCTGTGCCTCGTCCAGTTTGGGGACGCTTGTCCCCATTTGCCCTGGATTGTGCTACAAGACTGTGCAGGCAGTGGTGAGGTTTCTAAGCCTTTAAACGCCCCTTCGAGGCAATCTGTCTGGCTGCTATTTGTTTAGGATGCAACGCTGACCCAGATCTCACAGGGGCTTCCCAGGAGAGCCAGCCATGGCATGGCCAAGGAGCAAAGGCAGCTGGCTTGGGTGAATGAGGATGTATGTGGAAATGGGATAAACCCTTGGTGGTTAATGATAGGAGCTGATCGCTCTTCTCTGGGGGAATTGAGCCCAGAAACAGGGAAGTCACCAGGACCCAGAGGTGATGGCTGTGCTAGATGTCATCTCAAAGTGCTGGAGGTCAAGGATGGTACCCACCAGCCAACGCTGTAGATGCAGAAAGGGCTCAGCAGAAGGTGAACAGCAACCCCAGGCTGTGCCAGAGCAAGCCCTTGGGAATGGGAGGCAATGAGGGGGGGATCTTGGGGCAGGGGGAAACCCAGGCGCCCAGAGAAAAGTGAGGTGAAGGCCAGGTGATCTCTCCCGGTGGAGTGCTGCCGGCAGGCTCTGGTAGATAAAACCCTTACCGAGGCTTCCAAACCACAGCAGGCTAATTGTAACTAATTATGAAAGGTAATTGTTTGAACACGGCACCGCGCGTTTGACCTGAATAATAAGGAGGGATGCAGCATCCCTCCCGTGTCCCCGCTCCGCGCGGAGGGGCAGGACCCGGGAGCTCCTGCCCATATCTTGGTGCGGCGGGAGCGGAGCCCATAGGAGCAGTTGGCGTTTTCATCTTTAGGCAGATTAAAAAACCTGCAGCAGGCGCCAAAAGTTTCTCCCCGTGATGGCGCAGAGGGCTGGGAGCAGGAGAGTTTAATTGCTCTGATCGTTAAAAGGATGGGAGGAAAGATGGGGCCAGCCCCGACACCCATCAGGCTGCCCCGCCAGCCACTCCTCGCAGCCCAAATCCTCCCCTCTGCCTCTTGCCTTCACCCCACCCCACTAAATACATTCAGTAAAACCACCAGGAACCCCCCAAATTGAAGCACTTTGCCTGTTTTCCTGCAGACAATCGCTGTCTTTGTGGCAAGCAGGGACTGGAGGCATCAAGGCTGGGATTTCCTCTTCCCTTCCCACCCCCCTTTAGTTTTTACCTTGTTTTGTTTTTTTTTTTCTTTTTGCCTGTGGCAAAAATTCCAACGTTGGTTTAATGTTTGTAAAGCAGCGTGAGACCTGAAACGAAAGGTGCTGCAGGAGCACAAAGCATAATTGAGAGCCTGTGTGATGGGCTCTATAGAAATGAGTGTGTAATAATAATGACATTAATAACAGGCTGTTATTTGTCGCTGAGCAGACCCGAGGCCCAGCCACTCCCAGAGCAGGCTAATAAAGAGCAGAGAGCCTCAGCCTGCATACCGGTTTAAAATAATATCGTATAATAACACCAAGATTGCTCTCCAAACCCAGGCATAGTCCTGCTCAGGGCTCGTGTGCAGCCACCGAAGCTTCCCTGGGCCTTTTCCTGGGACATAAACAGCTGCAAATGTGGTTTCGCAAAACCAGATACCTGCTATCCTCCTGCTTTTGTTAATAAACGGGTGCTTTTATGAGTCATTCGCTGCTAAACTTTTTTTTTTTTCCTAAGGAAAAAGGAGGCATCTGTCTCCTCCGACACACGAGGACATCTGGAGCAGAAGGTGGTTTCAACGTCCAGCCTCCACCACGTGCCAGAGGCATATGTCATCCTCCTGGTTAGTGATTCCTCACTGAAGTGTCAACGGTTCCCTGAAACAAAGCGCTAATTTAATCTGGAAAAAAAAAAAATTATTTCGTCTGTGGCGACGTCCCGCCATCGCTGCATCTGCTTCCTGCCTTCACCTTCAGCTTGTTCTGCTCATCAGTGAGTTCTTGCACGTGGAAATGAAGCTGCTGCCGCGCTTTGGTGGAGGCCGTGGAAAAAATACCAAACATCTCTTCTGCCTCATCCTGGAGAGAAGGATGTGAAAGAGAACCTGGAAATGTTCCAGCGTGGACCTGGGTGCTGGGAGACGCAGGTCAGGTAAGGGGGGCAGGATTTGGCCCTGGGAGCTGGAGGAGGGATAAAAGCTGGCAGAGAAGTTGCGAGAACAGCCTGGGGCGCGTTCGGCCGCCCAAGGGGCTAAAGCACAAAAAGCAATTAAGAGCAAAGGAGCGAGCGACCGCCTCTGCTCCTTCACAGCATCCGAAGGGCTGGGGTGCAGGAGCCACCCCCTCCTCCCTCAGCTGAGCTCCAGCTCAGAGCCAACGCCGTTGGTTGGCACGTGAGCCAGTAAATCCACGAGCGAGAGGATGCTTGTGCCGGGCTCTTGTGCTGGAGGGACCCCAAGGGACCATCCAAACGCCAGCCCAGCAGCCCAGCCCTTCTCAGGATGAGAGCCTCTCTCCAAGGGAGCACCGATGGAGAGGAGCTGGGCTGCAAGCCCTCCCCTCCGTGCCCACGCCCCCGAGCGTGGGTGCCCGGGTGCTCCTGGGTGGTGCCGATGCAGCCAGAGCCCACAGGCAGCGGGTGCCCTGCCCGCAGAGCGGCTGGGCGGCGATAACGCCTCCTCGTTTCCGTCTTTTTTGGGAGTTATTGCGGCAGAAAGCCTGTTTGCCTTTTTCTGTTTGTTCACGCGGCCGCTTCTCAGGTGCTGGCTCTCCACGCCTTCGCGCCTTTTGTTCATGGCGGGTGGATGAGGAAGATGAAAGTCTCTTCCCTCTGCTGTTCCTGCAGCAAGCCTCCAGCCAAGGGTCCCCTCTGCCCACTCAGTTGCACCAGTTTGGGCTTTACCGGTTGGCGAGCGCTAACCGAGGCGGGCTGGGGAAGGGAGACGCGGGGCAGCGGGGTCCCCCAGCACCCACGGGTGCCGCCGCGCTCTGGGGAGGAGGGTTGGCAGCGGGGGGTGCTGGTAGCGCTCGTCTCCCTCGCAGGATGCTGCCCTGACCCTCTACACGAGCCCGAATCCCCCGGCAGCCATCCTCGCCCCTTCCACCGCCGCTCTCACCCCCCTTCCCACCACGGAGGCGGCTCCTCTGTCCGTCTGTCCGTCCGCCCACGGCGCGACACCGGGAGGCACGAGGGTGCCTTGGCTTGGGGCAACGTTCACTGACCCCTTGCCCCGAAAAAAAACTCCCTCCGAGTCCCACCCAAGGTGACAAGCAGAAACGGAGCCTTTCCCAAGTGTTTGCTCTGCGCGAGTACACAATAACGCTGTAACCTTGGGTTGTTTGAACTAGTCAGGAGTGCCATTGCCAGCATTATATTCAACAGTTGTACTTGACTGAATAAGCAGACTTCTTTTTTTTTCTTTTTTCCTTTTTTTTTTTTTTTTTTTCTCCCCCCCCCCTTGTCATAATGGCACTATCCCACGGAGGGGTGATGGATTGCTTTTTTGGTTGCACATGCTGTTATCGCCGCGCTGTTCTAATGCTAGTCAAACATTATTGTGAATAGCCAAACTCAATAGCAGCAGTGTTAGGCTGGAAAGTCAATATTAGCTGAGCAAACAAAGCAAATAAAGAGTTGCTATTTGCGTAGCTATGAGTATTTGTGTGCTCTGCTGCTGAACAGGGTACTTTGAAATAAAAAAAAAAAAAAAAAGATTATTTTTTTTTTTTCTCCAAGGCAGGGAATGTTTTTTATTTAGGGTAGGGGAGTCGACTTTTATTAAAGTTCACATTTTACTTCCTTAGGAGTTGTGGAAGCCCGACGAGCGGCGCGGGCACGGCCGCCCTTCGGAGCGAAGCGAGACGGCTGCTGGAGACGGCGCCGTCGCATCCCCTGACCTTTAACACCGCAAGAAAAAGTGTGGGAATCAGCCAGAGCGGCAGATGACGTGAAGTTATCCATCAAATGCGACCCTTCTTTTGGGGGAGCGGCGCTGCATTTGGACTGTGTCCCCCGAGCAGCACCTCCCTGCCCCGGGGATGCTCCTCCGGGAGCGATGCCGAGCGTGGGAACGCCTCGTTGCTTCTCGTTTAATTTGTATTTCCCCGTTTCTTGGTACGTTTCTGGTGCTTTTTCGAGGTTTGCTGCGTGACCTCCTAAACAGCCTGCACCTATTTATAACCCCTGTGCTGGGAATGACATCCAATAAACCTTCATTAATATTGTATAACCCGACGTACACACCCAACGTACAGGCTAAGGAGAGGATGCCACAGCCCGTCTTCATCCCAGACCTGTCTCCTTGTAGAAAATGTTGTTAAATACACATGCTGAGCTGGGTTAGCCCAGGGGTGGCAAGTCCCAGCCCTGCAGTACCACTCAACCGGCCCCGGGACTCCTTCCAAACATGAGGATGGATCCGCTGCTTTGCTGGTTTAGTCTGCCTTTTTCATGCCCTCTCCAGCCCAGGATGCTTTGGAGAGCTAAATAATAGAGCTGGGGCATTAAATAATTAATTGCAAAGAAGGAGAGTAGCTGTGAGGTGTAGGCAAGGGACTAAATGCATATCTATCTATCTATCTATCTATCTATCTATCTATCTATCATCTATCTATTCATCATCCACCCACCCACTCATCCACCCACTCATCCACCCACTCATCCATCCATCCATCCATCCATCCATCCATCCATCCATCCATCCATCCATCCATCCATCCACCCACCCATTTTGGCTGAGGTGGAATGAGATGGAGAGCTGAGGATGGTGAAATGCAGGTGGGAAAGAGAGGTCTGGTGCTGGGAAGGGTGGAAGAGCCTGGAGGAAATAAGATGAGGACCAAGGCAATGCAAGATGTTCCTGCAGGTACCGACGGCTGAGAGCGTGCTGGTGCCCAGGACACCCGTGGCTTCAGTTAGAGGAGACGGAATGTTGTCCTTGGAGAGAAGAAATAAAGGAGTCTGAAATCTGAAGGCTTTGGCTTCCTGCCCCTTTGGCCAGAGTGGCTGGACCCAGAGCATCCTTCCGCTTCAAAGACAACAAAGTGCCAGCTCGCTGCCAAATGAGCAGGGGGGCACCTGGACCCCCACCTCAAAACCTGCTCTTAAAGCACCGACGTTTTCAGCAACATAAAAACATCCGCCACTAAATCCCACTCGGTGAGTCTCGATATCATAAAGCACGTTCGTTTGGCAATTATAGCCCAGGCTAATGCTGTTTGGAATAATTAAATTCACATGACAAATGTAGTCGCATTAATTTTATTTATCTTGAGTGGGTTAACAGGAACTAGCAATGGAAAAAGTAATTATTTCGCTTCTAGGGTGCTGGGATTGCTGATTTGGAAACCTCTCCGAGACATATTCCTTAAATGTGGAATAGCAGCATGTGAAATGCATGAGGAGCTAATACAGTGCATAAAAATGAACATAATTTCTGAAAAATGGAATTAATGAGGCAATGAGACTGTTTTAATGAGCGCAAGGTCTGCAGTAAATGTCACCGTTCCCATGTCTTTATTGTAAATTATAATGTGCATTTTTAGAAAACACTGCCTCGACGCGAGCCGGGGGCGGCGGGGAAGCTGCTGGAAGGGGCCGAGCTGGGTCCAGGTTTTGGGGGGAGTTGATGCGCAGCTCAGGGAGCTCCAGGCTTGTCACCAGCAATGCCTTATGGACACGGTATATTTATTTTTTTTGCATGTTTTTTCCAGGCGAGCAGGAGCGTTTGTCCGTGGAGGAGCAAACAGCCCGAGCCCGCGGCAGCTCCCGCCGGTTCCCGAGAGATGAACGGGGCATCGATCCGCCACGCAAATATTAGCTGGGTCACCGTGAGACTTCGGGGGAGGTTTGGCTTGGTCAAAGGCTCACGTCACTGTTTGATTTCCCTCGTTCAATAAGGCAGGTGAAGGGCGAGGGGAATCGCAGCTCCGGGCTGGGCTTCGCTTCGAAGGAAAACTGGATTAAGCAGCATCGCCGGCTGCAACATGTTCAGAGCCAGCTACGGGCAAAATCCTTCTTCAGACTGATCCGTCATCCCAAGCTGCTCCACGCTGCATTTGTAATTTTCTTGACGAGCACCAGCGCCAGGAAGGTTTGTAGAAAGTGGCAGGGGCAGCCGGGGTTTAATCTGGACAGTAACTCCCGTCGAGAAGGAGAATCTTTCACTCTCTGAGCTGCAGCAAAACCTTCTCCAGCTCCCCCAGTGCTGAGGGAGGGACACCGGTGGGGTATAGCCCCCTCCCCTGGAGCGTGCAAGGGTGGTTTTGAGAAACAGGGATGTTTCCTCCACTTTTTGGAAGTGAGAGCTCTCCTTTCCCCAATTTGTAGGGACCTAAAGCTGGTGTGCGGCTCGCTTGACGCCGTGGTGGCGGGTGTCACATGAGGGTGACATTTCCTCTCGACCCTGGAGGGCATGAAACGACGCCTTTGTCTCCCCCCTTCCCACCCAGCCCTGGCCCCTGGTTGGTTAATTAATCCCTGCAAAACATAATCTCGCCGCAGATCACCCGTCGGCCGCCCCCAGGGCGGTTTGGGTTACGGCCGTTCCTCCTGACGCTGTGGCAGAGGGTGACCCCGGGGTGATCCCACACCCCGAGCTGAGTGGCCGGGGGCTGTCGTGCAGAGCATCACCCGCCCAGAAATCGCACAAATTGGTGATGGCACGAAAAGCCACGACCCCCAGTGGCTGGTGGAGCTGGGCGGGGGAGACTCCCGCATCAGCGTTGTCTACAAGACGCTTTATCGGTCGTAAACCTGACGTAACGTTCTAGGGAATGAACCCTCGGTGTTCCTGACCCACGTCTTTCCTAGGAAAACAAGAAAGTCGTCACGGCTTTTCTCAAGAAAAACCGCAAAAACAATCAGCGGCGACAGATGCACCAGCTCGCCTGGGGCGGGTGTCCCAGGCTCCTGGGGGAGATGAACCCCAGCACGTAGCGTGGTTCATCCCGGGCTCATCCAGGAAGGCGTCTTCCCATCAGGGTGAGATATCTGAGCTGCCAGGGTTTTGGTGTCGGTGTTTTGGGTATCGGTGTTTTGGGTATCGGTCCTCGGCGGCAGCGCTGGTGCCTAATTGGGGATCTGCTTCTCCACTCCGGCTCCCCGATGCGATGCACCCGGCTGCCCAAACGGGTCCAGATTCCTCATTTCCACTTTGTTTCACTTGACTGGAGTGACTAGTGTAATGGGGATTGTTGTTTAAGAGCCGGCACAACCCTCTTGGACCCCCGGGTTCCACCCCTTGGTACTGCTCTCCCCCAAACCAAGGGGCTGTGGGTGCTGCTGCTGTGAGGCAGCCAGTGAACCAGGGCAGAAAAACCAAGGAAAACACAGTTTTGACCATAAATTTCAAAAAATATGTTCCAATATGAGTCTTTCCTTCTAATACGAGTCTTTTCTTCCAATACAGGTCTTTCTTTCCAATACACAGGTCTTTCCTTCCAATAAGGGTCTTTCCTTCCAATATGAGTCTTTTCTTCTAATACAGGTCTTTCCTTCCAATACAGGTTTTTCCTTCCAATAAGGGTCTTTCCTTCCAATAAGGGTCTTTCCTTCCAATAAGGGTCTTTCCTTGCAATATGAGTCTTTCCTCCTAATATGGATCTTTCCTTCCAATATGGGTCTTTCCTTCTTTTGTACTTGGGTTTCCCTTTAGCTTAAAAAGCAGGAAAAGAAAAAAAATTAATACAAAGGCAGCCTGAGAAGGGGGTTTTTTTTTCCAATTTATTTCCCTCTCACCCATTCTTCCATGGAGGAAAAGGAAGAAAAAGGATTCGAAAGGAAGGAAATGCTTTGATTTCCACGTAGGGTGTCCAGGACGTGACGGGGGTAGCAGGCAGGACCGCGGTCCCGCTCCGGGCCAGCCGGTTCGTTGCCACAGTCTGCGGTGGAGGTGCCCCCTCAGGAGCATCCCGAGCCCATCCCACCTCCCAAACTCCCCGGGATGCTCAGCGGGTGCAGAACCAGCAAATCCGAAAGGTATTTTTTTGTCAAACTCAAGCTCTTTTAAAACTCAAAGGAGGCGAGGGCTCTGTGGCCAGCGTCTTCTGGCAACGGGCTGCCTGTTTGCAGACATGTAAATACAACTTCGCAATTGCCATAAATCCTATTGTGCAATGTTCTCCAGAACCAATTAGATTCTGACATCTGCTTAATGTTTAATTACTTTTTGACGAAGGAAATGGAAAAATTGACAAATAGTTTAATCCATCAAATGCCGGCCTTTTGTGAGCGTGTTTATATAAAGCTTACATGCCAGCGTCTCTTAATTTTTCTTGCTGCTCTGGCAAGCGTAAGGACAAATATTTATATTCCAGGCACACAAGATGGCTTTCATATTGTTTTCATGTTTAACTGATTTCAAATGAACTAAGATGGCTCTTAATGTGGTTACAAGAATTTGCCATTAATTTTCACTTAAAATTGGATCCAGCTTGCTCCATGCCTGCAATACATTAAAGTTAATAACGATTTGTTTAGAAAACCTGGTGCTCACTGCCGGCTGATTGGCACACGCTCGCTCGGTGGAACCATCAGATTCCTATTATATTTAAATGATAATTAAGCTGAGAATATTACTCCTATTTTGGAGTGCTTAATGCAGGATCTCCCTGTTAATGCTCTGGGAGAAAAAGACATCTCGGTGTCCCTCCATCACCTCCCAAAGCTGGGAGATGCTCCTGCTTTGCCCGGGCTGGATTTGCTTTTCCTCCCGCTCCGCCGCTTCGACAAAAAGCGTGGGAGGAGGAAAGCAGCCCTGATACTTCACTTTACGCATTTAATAAAAGGAATAAAATATCAGAAACGCGGGAAAAACCTTTAATAATTCAGCGACGTCGGAGTTGTTTCATTACCTTAATATTCGCAAAGAAAAAAAAAAAAAAAGAAAAAATTGCCGGCAGCTCTTGACACCTTTTCTCGCTCACGATCTGAGCCAGAAAAGCCACGAGGAAGTACGATACGTTCACCTGCCCTCATTATGCTAATCACGGCCTCGCAAGGCTTGCCTGGAAGTGTCCTCGCTCCCCGCGATGGAAAAAAAGAAGCGCTGCGCAATAAATCTGACCTAGAATAGTTGTTGGGAAGAGAAAAATGCGTGAAGCGTGAGAAACCCACTGATCTTAGTCACGGCGTCTTTGAAAACGCTGTTATTAACTGACAATAAATCTAACAAACTTTATAATTAGGTTACTTCTTTCCTTTGAACTCCCATTGCCAGAGCCATTAGCTGGTGCGGCGCCGTGATTTATAAGCGAGGAGCAGCACTAAGTTCGTCAGTTTATCGGCTTTTATTTTAAAAGGCATTTGTTTTCCCGTCTCCGAGGAAAGCCTGCTGCTCCCTGAAGCTTTGTTGGAAGCCGTAACGTGTCAGGTTGTTTTCTTTCCTCTCCCTGCCAGCCAGCATCCCAATTAGCCCCAGCGGGGACGATTTCTGGGGTGAGGGGAGTTGTCCGCTGGGATGTGGATGGAGAAGGGGCAGGTTCCTTCCACCAAAGGGGTGACCCACGGTCGAGAGAGCCAGAGCTGGGGAAATTTTCCGCAGATTCGTGGAGGGGTTTGTGTTTTGAGCCCAAACCATCTGGGAAACGGGGAGGAAAAGCCACCAAAGCGCTGCCAAAATCTTTTCTCACCCCGTGGAGTTGTCCGATAGCTCGCGATGATTTAATTGAACCACTAAAAATCCCGCTGCTGCGGGAGGGCGGTGAATTTTCTCCGTCCATGCTTGGCATCGCCCGCGTTCTCTCTCCTTCCCGCGGGGTCCCCGCTGAGACTCCCCCTCCAGTGGCCAGTCCCTGGGCGAGGGGTGCAGGGGGACCCTTCTCCCCGAGAAGCCGCCACTGGGTCCCCTCCCTGCTCCTTTCCTCCCCCCCTGCAATAACGCACCTTTCCTTAGGGCTACCACCATCCTCCTATTTTCGTTTTTCCACACTAATTAAGGTTTTCGGTCTTTTTTGGGATGAAGGCTGCACTTGCTGCTCAGCACAGCACAGACCAGGCTGGCTCGGACACTTTTTGTTAACAATCTCTCAAGATCAACCATTTCCCTGCAGGTTTTTTTGGTTTTTTTTTTTTGCTGTCAGGTCATTGCTTTTTAAAAAAAAAAAAACCCACCCCAACGTCTACATGAAAAGGGTTCGATTTCCACAGCCACTCGGCGGGTTTTCCCACTGCCTGTGCTGACAGAAAGGGTTTTTTTTTTTTTTTATTGTGCATCAATTACTTTCAAGTGAATGGGAGACATTATGTTATTAAATCCCACCCTGCCTCGCGAGGTGCTTTTAATTTGTATGCTTAGGTTTAAATTTCTTCAGGAGTGCCAAACCTTGTATTTGTTTTCCTTGGGCTATTTTCATTTAGGGTTTCGGTAACTGTCAAAGCCTGCGAGTTAATTGTAGCTCACAAGGTTATCTTTCAAAGCTAACTTATATTTCTGTCATAGGCTGGAGCCAGTCCTTGACTGCCTATCTTTACGATACTGTAGATTTTGACTCTTGTAATTATCCTTTGAGTTTAAGCTGATTATGTGGACTTTATAACCGGTGTTTGTTTAATTTACCCACAGCGTGTTGTTTGTACAGTGGCTCCGAAAGTAAACACGAACCTGATTAAACACCAATGGCCGTTTTCCCAAAGATACACTAAAATAAACAGCCGAGGGGCTGCGGCGGGGACGCGGTGACGCTCGCTCGGCTCCTTGTGCTTGCCTGCAGAAGAGCTCTGGGGGCAGCTGGGTGGAAAATTGGCATTTTCTTAAGCCAAGCCTTGACGCTGCTCCCCTCCGCCCTGGGAAGGGGGTGAGCAATGGCCCTCTGGGGAGGGGGCTGCTGCTGAAGGAAAGGGGGTCTGCAGGACGCCAGCGCATCCTTTTCTCACGAGAAGCGACTAGCTCTTGGAATGACACTCCCAGAGTTTGGGGCCAAGGGGTTCGGGCAGCTCCCAGCCCTCGGACGGCTCTTCTGGCGGTCGGGGATTCAGTCAGGGAGCCCTCGAGCTGATGGCGCAGGTTTGGTCCTGTCTGTTTTCCCCAACGGGGGCCAGCGTGGGCACAGCATCGCCTCCGAGGCAGGAAGGCTGCTGGGCAGGGACACCGCGCCGACTCGCCCCGCTGCGCGGCCGCGGGGACGTTCTGCGAGTGACACATCCTTAATGACTATTTTTCTTTCCGTTAATCAACAGCCTTTAGACTTACTCTTGAGCAACTCCGGTTTATCGCATCATCTGGTCTTTCCCTGCAATGGACAGGTTACAACCTGCGCGTCTTCACCTCGCTTTTTTTCTTCCTTTAGCTCTCCCAGCTCCTGCACAACTGGAGCCGTGCTCAGAAACGCCGACGGGTGCGGGCACCGAGGACCTGCTGCTCTTGAGGAAGGGACACCTGGAGAGGTAGATGAAGAAAGACTGAGAGAACTGGGGCTGTTTGGTCTTGAGAAGGCTGGGAGGGGACCTTATTGACATGTATAAATGTCAGAGGGTGGGGGCCAAGAGGAAGGGGACAATCTCTTGTCAGTGGTGCCCAGCAACAGGATAAGAAATAATGGGTTTCGGTTAGAACATGGGAAGTTCCACCTCAACATGAGGAGAAACTTCTTTGCTGTGAGGGTGCCGGATCTCTGGAGGTCCCTTCCAACCCCCAACATTCTATGATTCTATGATTTATGATTCCATGCTCTCTCACAGCTTCTGGAAGACAAAAAGCAAAGGTTTTTGCCCCCCCCCGGGAAAGGCAGCAAGGACTTTGGGCAAATCACATGGGAGGTTCCTCCAGGTCAACACGACTCTGTGGGCTCCCAAAAGCCCCGTCCCCCCCTCCCTTCCCGCCCGGTGCCAGCAGCTTGGCTGCTGCCGCGGTTTGCACAAGGTGCAGGGTGGGGTGGCAGGCGGCCAGCATCCCCTCGGGCTCCTGTTGGTATCAGGTTTAGACAGACTGGAAAAAAAACACCTCCTCGTTTGCAGAGGCGCCCTGTGCGGTTTCCCTCTGACCTTGCAGCACCGGTTGCTGCTTCTGCTGCTCAGGGCCCCCAGAAGAGCAGAGGTCCTGGGGCTTGGCCCCAGCCCTGCTCTCGTCCCCTTCTGTCCCTGCGCTGCTTGAAGAGGAGGGGGCTGCTGGGTTGTGAAGGAAAAGCTGCCTCCTCCTTTTTCCCCCGGCTGCTACATGTACAGCCACCCCCGCCCCCAGCAGTTTTGGGGAAAACAGACACTGTTTTCCCATTTCAGCACCTGGTGGAGCATCCGGCTGGTTTACCCCTCCTTTTGGCCTCACTTCCATCAGTGTTTTCTCCAAACTGGGCAGGACCCTGCCATGCCAGACCATCCCTGGGGTCACTCTGCACCCCCAGCCCATCTCACGAAGAGGCTGCACGGGCTGAGCCCCGTGGCTCAGCATCGCCGCTGCGGTCCCCGGCGCCAGGTACTGCTGGCTTGAGAAGGGAGAAACGCTGCTTTTGCCCTTTTAAATGACTTTTTCTCATCTGTGTAGTTCACACACACACAAAAAAAGTCTGCTGTGGGTCCGGATCCCTCTTGGCTGAGTTTGTCTCCTTTGACGAGCACTGATGGGTGGTTGGTGTCTCTAGAGGGGTGGGAGAGGACCGGAGCTTTCTTTATGGGGTCAGACTACCCCTATGCCTGCTGTACCCCCCAACGTGGGGACTGGGCACTGGTCAGACTGGAAAGGTAGCCAGGGAAGGGCTGGGATGTGAAGGGGCTGAGGGATGGGGTTGGCGGGGGGCAAAGGCGTCACTGCCATTCCCGGGGCGTGCGGGAAGGGCCAATGACTTAGAGAGGGGGAAAAATTGCATGTGAAAACTGAAATGAGGCAGCTCAGGGCGTTGGGAGAAGGGTCATGGGAAGAAAACAACTTTTTCCATTCGGCTGGAGATGCCCCTGGGCTGGCAGCCCCCACACCTCCACCTGTCTGCTCTCTCCTGCGCTGCCGTGGGGAGAGTTTTGGTCTCCGCGCTTTTATCTCTGCAGATGGAAGTGCTTGAGGAGAGCCAGCTAGGATGATCCCAGGCCGTCCCACGGCTCTTATCGGTCTCCTCTCCTCCTCCAGCAAACACCTCCTGTCCCCACCTGCCTCTGCAGCTCCCCGCCTGCTTCTCCCCAGCCCCAAACCACTCTCACCCCATTAAACACCGCTCGGTCTGGCAGGGCGGGTGCTCAAAGCCAAGCTGCCATAAGGGAGAGCTTTAATGTTATTTTTCCACACACACCTGCCCCCTTCCAGAGAAGATCTGTAGAGGATTCCCCGTGCCAAGGCCAAAACTCTCTGCCAGGTCTCCCCGCTCAGCACCCCAGGGAAATTCCTCTGGGCCCCTCGTTAGAACAGCCCCTCCGGGCAGCCCTAATTATGGGGAGGGAGCTGGAAAGCGTGCAGATGTCATTAACCACCCTCGGGTTTGCTTGGGAGCCAGATAACACGGCGAGGGTGGTAAGAACTTCCCCAAGGCACGGCTCTTTGCCCCAGGGCTGCTTAGGCAGCGCGGTGCTGGCGGCACGGGGGTCCGGCCCCGCCAAGGTTGGGGTCTTCTCCCCTCCAGTGACCCACTGCAGCCCTGGGGATGGGGAAGGGTGAGGAGATCTCTCAGACCTGCTGGAGAAACCATCCCTCTCTGGTCCAGCATCCCAGCCCGTCCTCAGCTGATGCCCACCCGGGTGCTGTGCACCCTCAGGGTGCTGCTGGCGCTCTATAAAATCGGGTTTTGCTGCAGAGTCCTGCCCCGGGGCTGACAGCATCACAAGCAGTTCTTCCATTTCTCCCTCTTTTTTTTTTTTTTTAATCACTCTTTAGCCTTTGTGCGGTTATTTTTGGTGGTGTGTGCCCTCAAAGACAGGGAAGACGCCCCGTGCCGACGCGTGGGAGTGGATCCTACCCACAGAGTTGCTGTTACCCTCCAAGGGTGAAAAAAACACCCCGCAGCAGGCTGTGAGACAGCCGGGAGATGGTTTTGCCTTTTTTTTTTTCAGGAAAATAACAAGAAGCAAGAGTGCGCTCGGGCTGCTGGAAAAAGGCCCAACACCTCTTGTTTTCGAGAGCTTTGAGCTCTCCTGCAGGCTGAGCACCCCTTTGCTGAAGCCGCGGATTGATGCTCTGCAATATTTTGGTGTGTGCAGGCTGCAGAGCAGAGGAGGGTTCAGGTTGTTTTTTCCTTCTTTTCTGGATGTCATAGGAGACCCACCAGCTCAAAAAAAAACCCAAACCAAGCTCCCCTTGCATTTGAAAAGCTCGAAACCATAGGAAGCCTTATCAGTCACCCCTTTGCCTTACGGGCTGTATGTGCAGCTCCCACCCTGTGCTAAATCAATATCCCTCCACAGATGGATAGAGAGATAAATTTTGAAGAATAAGCTTAATTTTATCACCGCCTTCCGAGCGGCCATCGCGTGACAGCGCAGCGCCAGATTGACAAGGGTTTGATGTTGGGTAATAGCACATCAGCAGCTCCCCCCACCCTGGTACTTTGATATATTATAATGGTGCATCATCAGAACAACGGCGTTTTGATATATCACATTAGAACATCACCAGAGCGATGGGGCTTTGATATATCGTGTAAGTACATCACCAGAGCGGCGGTGCCGTGACATATTACCTCAGAGCTGCCGCGCTGGGATGGATTTCAATAAAATATTGCTGGCACCGGGGCGGGGGGGACAACTCTGCCTCCCCAACACCCGACCGGCTCCCGGGACAGATGGAGATTTCTGAAGAAGGTCCAGGGGCGAAAGGCTGGGGGTGGTTAGGGGTGGGAGCAGCCCCATCGCTGTGGGGATTTTCTGGGTACCACATTTCCTGCATGATGCATTTTCTGGGTACCAGATTTGCTGGATGATGCATTTTCTGGGTACCAGATTTCCTGGATGATGCATTTTCTGGGTACTAGATTTCCTGGATGATGCATTTTCTGGGTACCAGATTTCCTGGATGATGCATTTTCTGGGTACCAGATTTCCTGGATGATGTATTTTCTGGGTACTAGATTTCCTGGATGATGCATTTTCTGGGTACTAGATTTCCTGGATGATGCATTTTCTGGGTACTAGATTTCCTGGATGATGCATTTTCTGGGTACCAGATTTCCTGGATGATGCATTTTCTGGGTACCAGATTTCCTGGATGATGCATTTTCTGGGTACTAGATTTCCTGGGTGGTGGATTTTCTGCACGCTGGATTTTCTCTGTGTCAGATTTTCTAGGTACCAGGTTTTCTGGATGATGGATTTTCTGGCTACTGGATTTTCTGGGTGCCAAGTTTTCTGGCTGCTGAATTTTCAAGATGCCAGATTTTTCAGGTGGCAGATTTTCTGGATGGTGGATTTTCTGGGTACCGGATTTTGCAGGTGCCAGATTTTCTGGGTACTGGATTTTCCAGGGGGCAGATTTTCTGGATGATGAATTTTCTGAGTGCCAGATTTTCCGAGTACCAGATTTTCTGAGTACCAGACTTTCTGGATGGTGGATTTTCTGGGTACCAGGTTTTCAAGATGATGGATTTTTTAGGTGGCAGTTTTTCTGGGTGCCAGATTTTCTGAGTACGAGATTTTCTGAGTACGAGATTTTCTGGATGACAGATTTTCCGGACGCCAGATTTTTTAGGTGGCAGATTTTCTGGGTACCAGATTTTCTGGATGATGGATGTTCCGGATGCTGGACTTTCTGTGTACAAGATTTTTCCTGGATGATGGATTTTCTGGGTACCAGATTTTTCAGGTGCCAGATTTTCTGGGTATACTGGATTTTCCAAGGACCAGATTTTCTGGATGGTGGATTTTCTTGGTACTGGATTTTCTGGGTGCCAGATTTTCAGAGCTTTACTTTCAGAGCAGCCTGCACACCTGGTGGGTGACTGAGGGCCAGGACACGCGGTTGCACGATGGTCCAGATGCCACCTGCCCTGCACAGAACTAAACTTCAGGTTTCTTCTCCTGAGTGGTGGAACAGGGAGGGTATTTCCAAAGGGGCCTCGTCAGGACAAGCTGGAGCTGGCAGAGCGTGCTGGCAACGAGCGTTGCGATAGGGAGATGCATCAGCTGCTCAGCTGATAAAAATCACTTAATTTAGTTTCTTTGTGGCTGGGAGCTCCTGCAGCCCTTTTGCATCTCTCTGGGTGGAAGGAGTAAAGTAAGGAGCGCAGGTAAGTGAGAAAAATATTGAATGCTGGAAATTTCAGCTTTTGCACGCTGAGGTTTCCCAGAAGTGCTCGTTGGTGTGACACCTGGGTCGAGTGTTTTCATGTTTTAGGCTTTTCGTTGGATGGCTTTTCTTGCTCTGGGGTCATGTAGTTGTTTGCATGAGTCTAAAACCAAGTCTGGTTTCCTTCTCCACTTCAACAAAAAAGCCATCAAAAACGAGTCTCAGGTGAAACTTCTTTTTCTTCGCTGCAACGGACACATTTAATCTCTCTGAAATTGAAATATCTCATGAAGTTGTAGCTGTTTTATTTCTTTTTAAATTACATTGGCTGCATCTAAACGTATTTCAAACTAAAGGAAGAGTTTCTCTGTTTAAAAAATGCCAAAATAAAAATATTCGGCTTCCCCAACTCTCTTCTGAGGGGACGCGGCTGGGGCTGAACGCTGCTGACTGAGACCTCTGCCAGACCCCAGAAACGGATATCTAACCCAAAAACGATTTCGGAAACGGAGAAGAATGAGGCAATGCAGGCGACTGCCAGAAGGGAGCTCTTGGAAGTGGAGAACAGCACTAATATTTTGGGAAATTGAAATTCCAGCCATGAAATTGCCTATCATTTATCATCCCCAACCACCTTACTGAGTAAGAAAAACAGGCATTAAGCCTTATTGCTTTTTAAATACTTGTGATCTCGGGGAAAAGCCTCCTAATCTACTCTTTTTAATACCCGTTCTACAAAAATATCCGCGAGTGTAACTGTAACGTTTTGTGTTTCTGTGCGCGGTTACACGTGTGAGAAAAATACGTTGAGATGCTCAGGTGATAAAGCCCATCTCGGGGGGCTCAGGGGCTGGACCCCCAGGGCTAGGGGGATGGTTCTATCTCGAAAACCAGAGCTTCCCCGGTGCAAACCAGGAGAGGAATCCTGCAATGGAGAGTCCAAATCTCATCCCTCATGGACTGGGACTGAATTACAATCTCTGGGCAGAGCCTGGAAGAGGTGGTGGATTTCCAAGCTCCCTTCCGAGCTCGAAAAAGCAAGGTTTGCCCTCAAAGCAAGGAGGAGCTGCTGCTAGAGCGTTTCGTGGAATATTTTTTTTCCTGATTTTGAGGCTGATGAGCTCCTGAGCACCTCTCCCCATCCCTGCCCCACGGCGAGGAGCTGCTCCAGCTCCATGCCCTGAACCGCGTGCTCCTTTGATGGTCGTACCCCAAAATTTTCTTGCGTCTCCATCATGAGTATCTGCATCCATCCTGGCTGGTCCTGACCTGCCACCGCCTTGGTCTCCATCACTCTGAGCACCATGTGCCTCGGCTCCTGCCTTTCCATTAACTTCCTTTAAAAATCATCAGAAAAAGCAACAAGAAACCCATTGGGCAGTGTGGAGTGGGCTGCAGGGGAGTCTTGGACCTGCACCCCTGTGCAAAGTGTCAGTCTCCCTGGGAGGGCTTGGGTTCCCCCAGAAAAGGCAGATTTCCTCTTCCTCCTCCTGCTCCTCCTCCTTCTCCTCCCCAGGCAGCCCTTCAGAGGCTTCGTCGTACATCAACACCTCAGGCTCCAGAGGAAATGTTCGAGTTTACCTGCTAATGGTCAACCACAAGGGAAAATAAAATTACTTTAAAAAAAAATTACAAAAAAAAAATTTACCAAAAAAAATAAAAAAGGAAGCAAACAAACCAACCAACCAACCCTCGAATGATAGGGGGACATAAATTATCCAGAACTGGCAAGAAATGAAAGTGTTGCATGGTCCCCTGACAGCAATGGGATGAATAACTGATGATGATTAGTTAAATCATAACATTGCTCATGCCATGCATAAATGATGAGCCAACTGCTTGCGAGGCCCTGATGAGATGCAGCGTTCTTAGCTTTCTATCATTCCCACTTTGTAGCCCCAAAGAAACTACCACATTTCTGCATTTTTGTGTTATCTGGCACATCAAGCAATGCGACAATGAATATATATTGACCTTATTATAGCAGCCGGCTGCTTGTGCCAGAAGCAACCAGGCATACTTTGCACAAATTAAAGCTGTCAGCATGTAATTTATGGTTCATTGCAAAAGAGGAACAGAACTCTGAGGGGAACATTGTGGTTTGGGAAGCAGGTAGGTAGGCAGATGAATTGCATGATAAAATATCTTGCTAATGATGTGATGTTAAAGCTGAAGTGTCATTTTCATTCTGTTTTGCACATTTTTTTTAGTTATTTCTTGCTCGAGATGATTTTTTTTTCCCGTTTCCACAGTTGGTTTTCTTTTTTCTTTCTCTCTTTTTTTTTTTTTTTTTTTACTTTTCCAAAAGCTAAATTACTGGTTATACCTGAAAAGGATGAAGTAGGTGTGATAATTTATGTGCAGACAGCCGTTTTCTGAAGACAATGTGGTGGCACCCTGAGCGATGTTTGAGCCCCGTAATAGGGAGTTGTCTTACGGGTGCAGGCAACAGCCTTGACATCGGGGCTGGGCGTGGATGATTAAAGTTTTTGCTCTTTTTTTTTAGGCTTGAGGAGAAATCCGATCGAGAAATCTATTGGTGAGCCTTTACTCCTGTTCACACACACACTCGGCGTCAAGAAGGATGCTCGGCGTTGCAGGCGCCAACATCTTTCAGGTTCGGGGATGCTGGGTCTTTCCTGCCTTTTTGTCTCCCAATCTCTCAGCAGCCGAGGGAAAAGGAAAAGGGGGAAACAAAAGGAGAAATCGCGTGGGATTATGTCACCTTCAAGAATGCGCGGGAGCGGGGAACGTGAGAGCCGAGCGAGGGAGAAGCAGGGGGAGGCTGGGGGGAAAAGGGATTTATAGCCTGCCGCGCCGGAGAGCTCTCTTTAGTCCAATAAATAAATGATAAAATAATTAAATTCTGAAATAAAACGTCACTGAATTATTTAACTGCTCACCTAGGAATAGCTCTGACTCAGCCGGGCGAGCGCCGTCGTTCCGCTGCGGGTGCCACCAGCGCTGCCAAAACCAACACGCGACGCAGCGAAGGGTTCTCGGAGCTGGGGGGGAGCGGCTGGTCCCCCCCTGGGACGGGAAATCCAGGGTTTGCTCCACCTCGGGGCTGTTCCGACGGCCCCACCAAGCCACTCATTTCCATCCTCGAGCGCCAGCACCGTCAGGCTCCTCAGCACCCAGGCTTGCAGCAGGTTCGCGGCTCCAGCAGTCGTGGATTTGGGGTCTCAAAGTCCTTCGAAAGCAGAAAATTGCTCTGGATTTGGAGCACGTGTGCGCCTTTTGCAGAGGAAGACATACGTGGTGTGAGGGATGCAACTGGGCAAACCCGGCTCCGCAGCCCCCCCGGGCTCTGCTGCGGATGGAGGTGCTTGGTGGAGCATCCCTCAGGCGGGGTATGCTCTGAAATACTGGCTTTATTTTCCCCAATCTTGGTGACTTCCTCAGGGACCTGCTCTCCCAGCTGGGCTCCACACCTGCCCCTCATGGCTGGGTATTTTATCCAACACGATCGAGGGCGACATGCGGTGACGAGGCTACGAGATGCAGAAAATCCACAGGCGGGCATCAAGGATCAACAGAATTATATTTTTTTTTCCTTTTTGGACGCTTTAGTTACCGCATCTGGGCACGCGGCTTGTTCACCCAGCTCCTTTGCCTGTGACGGGAGGTTTCACCGCTGTAACTGGTGTCACCTGGAAGCCAGGACTTGTCATGCTGGTTGCTGCTTGCTTCTTCCTCGCCGTGTTGCTGGAGAGGGTCCATACGCATCCACGGCCCTTGGGTACAGCATTGCATCTCCCACATCCCCTAAATTGCTGCTTTTCCACCCAAAGCACTGACCTGGTGTAACCGTTGGGCTCTCTGCAAGATTGCTGCTGCAGCATCACCCACCAGCCTTGGCCCCACGGCCGGTACGGGGCTGCCAAACCAGACAGCCAGAGCTCCAGAGATCCTTTCAGAGAGAGGCTAAAAAAAAGAAAAAAGAGTTTTTTTTTTAAAAACCAAGTCCAAGTTGGCTCGGTGCTGGCACTGCCTTTGAACCAAATGTCTCGCTGCAGCCAGTGACAGCTCCGCAACGAGAGCGGTGGCAGCATTCGCGAACTATTAGTGTTAAATTATTCCAACAAAAGCAGGCCTTGATGTTGTGTTGAAGTTGATAACTTGAGGATGTGTTTGAAAAGGATAAAAGCGTCGCCTTCAAAGCCTGGCTCCTCTTTTGTATGAGACACACGCTGCTGAGCGAATTAACCATTTTTTTTTGTAACGCACGCAGCATTCCAGGGGCTAATTAGCAAGCGTTGGGGCTCGTGGCTTGGTAACTGTACGTTAAAAAAATAATGATGGAAGGATAAGGTGTTTTCTTGAGGTCCAGTGGCCCATCTCGTGCTGCTCACAGCGGCTCCAGGCACGGGAAGGAGATGCTTTTCCCCAGGGGAGGAGGCACAGGCACAGGTAAGGCTGCTCAAGGGAGATTTTGGGTGAGTGAAGGAGATGCCAGAGGTGCTGGGTGCCGACAGCACCCGAGAACTCCTCTTCTCCTTCCCAGGAGTAAAGCTGTGATCTCTTTCCGTGAACGTGATCCGTCGCAGATGCTGGAGAAGAGGAGGTTGAGAGGAGACCTCATTGCTCTCCACAACTCCCTGAAAGGAGGTTGTAGCGGGGTGGGTGTTGGTCCGTTCTGCCAAGTTGCTAATGACAGGACAAGAGGAAATGGCCTCAAGTTGCGCCGGGGGAGGTTAAGATTGGATATTAGGAAAAATTTGTTCACTGAAAGAATGGCGAAGCATTGGAACGGGCTGTCCAGGGAGGTGGTGGATTCCCCATCCCTGGAGGTGTTCAAAAACCGTGTAGATGTGGCGCTTTGGGACGTGGTTTAGTGGTCACGGTGGTGTTGGGTTGATGGTTGGACTTGATGATCTTAGAGGTCTTTTCCAACCTTAATGATTCTCTGATTCCCTGACGATTCAGGTCCTGGCCTTCTGGCACGGCAGCTCACGTGGGGGTCACTCAGCGAGGGCCTCCGATTGTGTCGCGGTGACAACGAGCGGGGAGAAGCACGGGAGGAGGAAGGGGAACCACAAAACCTAAAGCTTCAGCCCCAAAGTGGGACCCGGGGTTAGAAATTAACTCATCCCGTGCCGACAACAAGAGTGTCGAGCAGCGAGGAGCAGCACCGAGGTTGGGTTCGTGCCGTCTGACGTGGAACGGGAGCTAAATTTGTCCGGTTTACACCCGGGCGGAGTGACAGCCGCGAGGAGAGAGAAGTGCCTTCCATTTTCAGCGCCATAAAGATACGATGGGGGGGAAAAAAAAACTTTTCGCGGCGGATTAGCACCCTTGAGGTACTTGAAGCTGTCACTTACAATATGCAAGATCCATTGCTTGACCTCTGCTGTGCGCCAGGGGAGAGGGAGGAGAAAGGGGAAAAAAAAAAAAAAGAAAAAAAGCCAAAAGCCTTTTGCAGGATCCCTTTTGCAAGCACGTGACAGTCCACAAATCAAGCCCGCAACACGCAGAACTTACCCAGTAATTAGTTTTATAAACACGCGATTCAGTTGATGCAACAAAAGCTGTAATTTAAAATTTGACACCATCTCCCTTCGCCGGGGGCCGGCGGGAGGGAGGTTATTAATAGCGGGAGTAAGAGTTTGTATTTTTCTTCTCCGTGGCACTTGGGAGGGGGGCAAATGACCTCAGTGTGAAGAAACTTTATTTTCTACTGCCTCTTGATTTATGTGGGGAATCTGCTGCATGATTAGCGCCTATCATCAATAACCGGGCGGCGCGGGCTGACAGCTGCTGAGTGGAATGAAGAAACCCTGTGAAGCAAATAGCTACAAATTTCCCTGACAGCCCCGGTTCGATTACACGGCGTCAGCTGCCAAAACACCAGTTATTACAGGCATGGAGTGCCATGAATAGCTGAGCAGAAAGGAGCACGGGCGGCGGTAACACGGGGCGGGATGTTAACACCCCCGGTGCTCCTCTCCCCTGGCGAGGGCATTCGGGGATCGTTTATTTCCAGCCGCCTGGATCTGCTATTTGTGCTGAGGGATCGCCTCTGCCAAGACGGACGGATGCGGGAGCTTTTATTTTTTTGCCCCCTTCCCAGCCAGAGATATTAACGGCGGAAAGAAGTTTATACCGAAGCCCGTGGGCTTTCCAGGTGAACCTTTCCTGAGGATTTTCTAGTTTTCCTGAGGAAATAAATGCAGCCCAGCCCCGTCTCTTCCACTGCCCCGTCCAGCCCCGCTCCTGCAAGGTTTGGCTCGGCAACCAGGCTGCTGGCAAAACCTGCCTGGGACATCACGATTAAATTTTAAGCAAATGTTGGGGAAAAACAGCACGAAGATGCAAACTGGAGCCGTCGCCGACGCAAAACCCCATGGCAGCGTTACACGAACCTCGTCGGGGAGTTTGTCGCCTTCCCCGAGATGGGCAGGGCCCCTCCAAGCTGAGCAAACGCAGCTCGAATTTGACCTGCTCAACGCTCGTGGGGAGCTCTTGGCGAGGAATCCGAAGCACCGAGCATCATTCTCCAAAACGAGAGAGGCGAGGGTTTCGAGCAGCTGATAAATCTGAGAAACGTCCGTCTGCCGATTGCCTCTGCCCGCGGGAACGGAGGGAACGCGGAGCACATCGCTTGCTGGAAATTATTCAGCCCACGTCACTCAGTGGATACAACCCCAACCCACTGAGCATCTTCCCTCCTTGCTTTAGGAACAAGGTTTTTTCCCACCAAGGAGGGACGGAGACCCCACTGCCAGGTCTCGACAGGGAAAGGACGGGACCCACCGGGCAGACCCTGGGTCAGGGTTGGAAGACACATTGCTGAGGTTTCCTATAAGGAATATTTTCCAGAGAAAGGCATGTTTTAAATTTAGGCTTTCGTGGCGAGTTGCGTGCCACTGTTAGTATTTAATTTTGTTTTGATGTTTTTGTTGGTGGTGGTTTTTTTTTTTTTTTAAAAAAGCCACAGAGCACGTAGTGGCCGGAGCGTTTCTGGTGAAATCTGGTTTTCATCTGCACGTGGCGTGGGAAACGCCTCTCTTGGGATGTCAGTTCCAAAGGGAGGGCTCTGGGTTTGGGGGAGAGGCAGGTTCACCCCAAAAGCCTGGAGCTGGGGGCTGGCTGCCTGGGTGAGGGGGGGTGCCCATTTCAGCTTTGTTTTTTTATTTTTTCCTTAAAAACTGTCTTTCTTCCCTTTCTGCTATGAATACCCCTCCCAGTGGTGAGGTTATTCCCAGCCACAAGTCGCTGCTCTCTGACCAGGATATTTTCTTCTCTTCCAGGGATGACTGCTGTCGAGCTGAGCACCCCGCTGCAATCCACGCACCCCACTGAAAAGCGCGCACCCCGCTATCAGCCACACACCCCACGCTGGCTTTAGAGGTGCCGGGTTGTGCCCAGGCTCTGTCTGGGTGGTGACCAGGCAACGCCGAGCCTGTTTTTCTGCTGGAAACTCTCCGGGTGCTAATGAAACATCGGTGAGTCGGGGCATGCAAGGAAAGAAGCCGTTTTCATCGTGCGGGTGAGCTCGAGGGGAGCATTTTATTCGAGAGCACGGTGGTGTAGAGCGTCGCGTTCGGAAGAGGACGGCGGTGTGTGGTTTCCTTGGTGCAGAGGAGGCTGGGCTGGAAAGCCAAGGGTGCTGCCATGGGGCTGAGCTCTCCTAAAAACAGGCTCTGCTTCCCAGATCAGCCTCCTCTTCCTCCTCACATGGGTTTCCTCATCCTTTTGACCGCCCGCTGCTGGTAAGAGGTGGGACACGCCGTTAAGGAGATCTCAGGAGAGCTTCCCATCACCTTGGGATGGAAAACCCTTCCTCTGGCAGTGCAGGATGGGTCCAGCAGCCTCACTCAACCTGACAAGATGCTCCGAAGCTGACACCCACTCGCCTCTCGCCTGCTCAGCGGGAGGTGAGCTGCGCCGCTGGCCTCTCTTTCCCCTGGCACGGGGTTATCGGTCGGGTTTTAGTTTCTCTCAGTTTTCCTTTTAAAAGAGCGGAGGTGTCAACCTGAGTTCACGGGCTGGTCAACGTTTTAATTCCTCCTTAACTTTATAAGGCAATTTCATGAATTATACAGTGTGGTAACAGAAGGAGCTAAATAAAGATGCAACACTAGCCGTGTTTAATAAATACACCCTCGCTATCCGTGGAAGCTATTTGCAAGTCAAAAAAAATATGGCACACGGTGATCTAGCTGTCGATTGCAAATTTTTTAGATTACTGCTAGGTCAGCACTATTTTATGCTAAATCCCACCAACTAAAAATAAAAGGAGGAGGCTGTAAAGCACGGGGAGCTGTAAAGCAGAGGCAGCCTCGCCGCGGGCTCCTCGGTTCAGGGGACTCACCGAGGTGACAACTGGGCATAAAGGGACGAATTTATATTTCTTCCCCCAACAGGCACTAAGTGACCTCTCGGGAATTTGATCAGTGTGTTCAGGTGATGCCAGGAGGCATTAATAATAAAAGTGATCCTCTCCTGTGGGCTGATCCCAGGAGGAAGGAAACAGCACCCAGAGAAGGAGCAGGAGGTACTGAGCTTGGAGACGAACCCAAGACGAGCTCGGAGACATCCCCACCCGAGGGGACAACCCAGCAGAGGGGGACGGCCACTGTCACCGTGCTCAGCTGCTCCTCGTGGGGCAGGGAGAAGGTTTTGAGGAGCATGTCCCACAGAGCTGGGTGCCAACGGCTGCGTCGCCGGGCGGCAGCCACCGCTTTCCTCCTGCCTGCCCTGCACGCCTCTACAACGGGCCGGGACAAGGGCGAGGGAGAGGCGAGGATCGCTCCCTTGAGGTTTGCAAATAGCTCTGAAAAGAGGCTGCCCCGCATTTGTGGCGAGACTGTGCTTGCAGTAAGGAAGCATCCAGGCACGGGCACATTTTTGTTGGTTTTTTTTCTGCAGCAAACGCCAGCGGGCTCTGCTTGTAGAGACACCGGGACGATGCTCTCCTGGTTGTGCTGATGGTCATGCGCGGGGCAGGCGATGACCTCCTGAAGGTGTTTGGCCTCAGCACGGCAGAACTCGGGGTGCACCCACCCCTTGGCCAGCAGAGATGGGCTGCGGGAGAGAAAACACGAATAACTGTGCTTGTCCCCCTCTCAGCCCACACAATAAATTGACCAGGGATTACCAAACTGTCTATAAAGACAGACTGTGGGTGTTTGCAGGCTCTGGAGGAATTAGCTGGATTCAGTTGAGTTTCTCTCCTTGCAGCTGAAGAGAAGGGTGAGGATGTTTGCAGGTGCTGTGAGGAGGGGTACGGCCACGCCAAGCTGATGATGATAACTGGGTTTGAAGGTTGTTTCTGGCAGCTGCCGTGCAAACTTGAGCTTTCCCTTGGAGGGTGAGCTGGAGGGGCAGGAGGACACCGGTGCTCTCCTCCGAAAGGCTGCGCTGGCTCAGTCTCTTCTCCATTAGGAGAGACCAGCTGGAGCCGCGTACTGGGAGGAAAACACCACGAAATAACCCTCGGTCGTCGACTAGGAGCACGTCACATGTTTCATTACCTGCTGAAAGACAGTTGCTATGTGCCGGGGAATATTTATCAAGCCCAACTGTTTACAGCTCTCTGCCTTTTCCTTGCAAGCGCGCAGCCAGAAAGGCGTTAACAAAGTAACCTGGACCATCCGGATGATTTACGGAGCTGCGATTCTGTAAATAGGGTTCAAACTTCCAGAGATTTATTTGTTTTCCAACAAAAAGTCATCCTAGTGGTACGCGATGTATGTACCGCGCAGGTTAATTACGCTATTTATATCTGAGATAAATTGTTCGGGGGGCAGTACGCCAACACACCAGTTTAGCCTGATGCTAATGTTTTCTAAGTTTGGTTTTTTTTTATCCCCCTGGAAGGTTTGCACTGAGCTCCTGGGACTCCGCCAGCCTTTGGGGGATGGACGTTCCAGCCAGCCATCGCACCGCCTGAGCACCCCACGTGGTCAGGCCAGATTTCTGACTTCTTATCAAAAATTCTCTTTGCTCCCCTCCACCTGCGGTCAGTCCCTCTCGCAACGCCGCGGAACGCTTTGTCGCGTTTTGTAGTGCGGGCAGCGCTCCTTTTCAAATGATCCCTTTAAAAACCCCTTCGATATTGCAGCTTTCAGAAGTCTCCCCTTTCTGCCAAGCCTTTACGTTACTTTTGTCCTTTGTTCCCCTTCCTTTAAGCCTGGTCCCCCTTCCATTTCGCCTGCCAGAGGAATTCAAAGCTTTCTACCAGCACTTTGCTCGCTTTCTGCCTCCCTTCAGCATCCCCCCTGGTTGCAGCCCCTCCGTTCGCTGTTCCCAAACTCCCCTTCAGCATCCGAAGCTGCAGATCCCTCCTGCCCCACAGAGGCAGACGGGGTTGGAATTTGTGCTGCTTTTAAATCCCAGGGGGCTGGAGGGTTGTGGTTTTTTTACTTTGGCTTCCAGCAGAAGCCGGGATGCTGTGGATAAGGCTGACTCCCAGTGGCTTCCCAGCCCTCGCCTCGCCGGTGCTCACTCTCTTTCCTATTCAGGAGATGAATTGCACAAGCACTCTCGCTCTTGGAAATTTTTGCCTGCGCACATAAGTAGATTTTTATCCTTTCCTTCCAGATGCTGCCGTTATAAGTGCCCGTGTACGTTTTGTTACGGTTCCCCAGATAACAGCATTTGGAGTATCACTCCTTCAGAAAAGCCGTGCAAAACCATCTGCGATTCTCTGCTCTCGGATGGATAAGTGGATTGTAGTGTAGGGCAGGCTTGGGGCTTGGGCTTGTTTCCTCGCCTGAAAACTCAAAGGTACTTAGAATCAGGCTCCAAGAGGCTTTCAGAGAAGAACAAAGCCCTGCATGCCCATTCCTGGCTGGGGGTGAGCAGTTTGCTACCAGCAGCCCCAGTTAACCCACAGCTGCCCCACTGGACATCCCACAGCTGCTCTTGTACCGTCACTCCCCAGGCAGGAACATAATTTTTTCCAACTCTGAGCTTGGTCCCATATTCTAAAGCAATCTTTAAAGAGCTGCAGAACTCCTTTGATACCCTTTTAATACCAGATATGTTTCGTCGGGGTGACCCAGCTTTCTTTTTTTCACCTGTTTAATTAAACACTAGGCAATGGTGGCATTTCTAACTATCTCTAGGCAGGGCCAAATAAGTGCCGGCAGTGCAGCCCCTGTCACCCACCCCTACCTCGAAAAACCTTGTGGAGGTGGTACCAAGGGTCACCAGGATGAAGGATGCTGGTGCCCCTGACGTTTCAGCACATCCCAGGTTGGACCAGCAACGCAGAGACAGTAAACCACATCGCAGAGAAGGCGGAAGAGGGGAAACGAAGCGAGAGAGATGCCGGTAAAGGCTGCAGGGTGGGAGCAGCAGCCCCAAATTGCCCCAGTCACAGACTTCTGGGCCATCGGCACAGTGCCATCATGGTTAGTCTCGTCAACTGGAAGGGCATCTCGCTGTGGGGCATTGAGCATCTGCCGCTGCATCACAGTCCAGCGGCTGTGCCGGCGGAGGGATGAGCCGAACCTGCTCCAGCATTGGCCCAGCCACCCGCCCGCCCCGCTCCCAGCTGGAAGCTCCAGCCCTGGCTCCTCAGGGGTGACAGGAGGCAAATTTCCGGTTTATAAGGCAACAAAACCAAGACGGCCTTTGGGAAAAATAAAATAGCAGAAATGAAAATGCACAAAGCAAAGAGTTTGGCTGGGGAAGGGAGCTGAAGGACGCCGGGTAACGCTGCAGGCTGGTGCAGGTGCCTGCCTGGCTGCGGGTTGGGGACAATCGTGGCCAGCCAGGACAGGGCAGGATGCAGCCAGCGATGCACGAGCATCCCAGAGAGGTGCAAACAAGGACGGGGCTGGCTCTGCCCATGCAGACCCTCTGCCTGCTCGATGCTTCTCCCACCTGGTCCCCAGCACAGACACTGCTCCCCAGTTTGCAACTGGTGTCCCTCGCAGGGAAGCCCTGGCCATGCTGGTGGCTGTAGCTCGAAGGGAAATAAATCTCCATCTTCCACCGAGCCAGGGGTGGATGAAGACCTGCTGATAAACGCACTGTTGGGTTTGTGGTTGTTTTGGGGGGTTTTATGTTTGCTTTTTTCAAGAAACATCAACTCGTCTCCCACCAGCCAGCTCAGAGCAGAGTGCATCTCCAGTGTTGCTGGATGGCTGCAAAATAAACCTGCCGGGCTCTTTCCCCTCTGGCTGGAGGATTCACGGAGAGCTGCTGGCCCTGCCCGCCTGGGGACGGAGTGTTCTTGCTCACCTCATTTATCATCTCGGCTCAGCACACAGAGAAGAGGAATCTTCCCGGGGAGAAAAGTTGGCAACTTGAGGCAGTCCCTTGGAAACAGCCAGTGTTTGTCTGAGCGTTCATTCAAAGGAGCAGAGGAAGAAAGGGAAAAATATGAAGCAGAGAAAGATTTTTTTAAAAAAAAAAAAAAAAAAAAAAAAAAAAAGAGAGAAATCAGAGGCACTTGCGAAGCTGGACCTCGGCAGGGCAGCCAGGATTTCTGTTCAGGAAGGCTGGGACGGACACCTGCAGAGACGAATTTTGCATATTCAGAAAAGTAAACAGCAGAATCAGCCTCGGCTGTTTGGGGTGTTTTTTTCCGAATTACAGGAACCCGAGATGGAAAAGACCTCTTAACTCATCTTTCCATTTCCCTCCAGGGCAGAGCAGGACTGCTCCCCGGAGGAGATTATTTTTAGCACTCTGCTCAACAGAGTTTTCAACGTCTCCCGACGCGGGGGTGTTTCTTTTCCAGGGATTTAGATCTCCGAAGGATAAACCAAGTTCTGCCGAAAGAAGGCTTGACCCAGAGATGAAACGAGGATCAAAGCAGCGCTGCGAGGTTCAGAGATGTCTGCCTGCCTGTTTTCTTCTTTCTCTAACGTTTTTCTGCATCTCTCCACAGCGAGCCTTGCCTGGGAAAGCAGCAGGAGCAGCGAAGCTCCGGTTCTCCGGGGAGTTTTGTTCTTACAGAAGGAAAAAAAATTTTAAAAAAAGCCTGCGAAAGACGGCCATTAACACCTGATAACTTTGCCTCAGGTGCTCACGTGGCCTTTTGTGCGCTGGCTCCTCGCTAATTAGGAATGACCCGGGTAAAACCGCCCCCCCCGCCCCATCCCGGAGCCGCCTCTCCCGGGAGCGGCGGGGCTGAGCCGGGGGCTCTGCCCGGGGATGGGGACGCTGCCCAAGGAAACTTCCCAGGATTCAGACACCCTCCCCGGTGAGTGATGTTGCTGGAGGTAGCCTTGAGTGAGCTCTTGCCCCTGTGGGTGAGTGATTCCCCTTTTTCTGGATCCCCTCGAGCGGGAGGTTTTTTCCCCCTTTTACGGGTGCGTTTTGGGTGATCTTTCCCTAAAGGGATATTCGCGACCCCCTGAAGTCAAGCTGTGTGGTGTTACCTGCCCGACTAGCAGCCGAACTTGTCATACGCTTTGTTTGGAATGTGGGGTAGCATTCTTGTCAAAATAAATCTCGGGTTTGAGTAGCTGCCCTGTCTGTTTTGCGGGTGTCTCCACCATCCTGCCCGGGCTCCGCAGGGACCCCCGGAGACCCAGCACCCACCACCCCTGCACCCGTGGGACCCACAAATCTCCTGCCTGAGCTTCAGGGGAGCTTTGAGGGCCCCCCCTCAGCACATTTTATCAGGTATTGGTTGCCCAGGGAAGTGGTGGAGTCTCCATTCCTGGAGGTGTTCAAGAGTCGGGCAGACACAGCTCTTAGGGATATGGATTAGTTAAGGACTTGCCAGTGCTGGGTTAATGATTGGACTCGGTGATTTTAAAGGTTTTTCCCAATCTGGGTGATTCTGTGATTAAACAGGGCTTGCACCTTCCCTGCCAGTGCCTCGCTCTGGGTGCAGGCTCTGGTGGCTGCTGCAGCTCCTTAAAAAGGGGAGACACCCCACTCCTGGACCAGCTCTTTTCCTTCCTGGGACAATCTTTTGATCTGAAAATTAGAAGTGTTTTTCTGCCTGCTAGGTATGGTTTTCTGCCTGCTGGGTGTGGGTTTGCTCTGTGTGAACTGAGTGGCTGCAGGACCCGCCGAAACCTCACTTTTGCACCTGGAGCGGTTGTGAATGCGTCCAGCGGCTGCTTTTGGAGGGAGAAAAGGGAAGGACCTCGGCTCGGATGCTGCCTCCAAGATGCTTGTTTGCATGCCAGCAATTCAGGCTGCAGACAAGGCCCTGTTGGCTCTCTGTTTGGCTGCTGACCTCGGAGAAGCAGCTGCATGCCGGGGTGGCACAGTCCGACCATGGCTTGGAGCTGCCCCTTGAGCTGGCTGGGGTTTGGGGTGCAAAAAAAAATCATCCTCAAGCTCTTTTTGCTCAAGAGTTTTGGAGCCGAGGGTGTTGCGTGAGAGCAACTCCTCCCAGCATCCTCACCATCCCTTTGTTTCAGCAACAGCACCCGTGAGGCGTGCAAGCAGGAAAGCAGGCAGGGGTGGGAATGCACCCCTCCCAGCTCTGTGGGAGCACCCAGCGTGGGAGAGGAGCACCCTGAGTGCTGCTCCCCTGCCCTGAGCACCCCCAACACCCCCTGTGCACGCTGCTGCAGGTACGGGGTGTGCAGGGGGGAGGTTTGCAGGTGCTGCATCCCCACAAAGCAGCCGTATGCGCCGCCACGGGCTATCACGACAACCAGAGTCCCAGTTGGGTTTAGGTCACGCTGGCAAAGGGTCTCCTATGTTTCCCTCTTGATTTTTTTTTTTTTTACCCCTTGCAGCTCAGAGGAGCAAATGTTTGTCTGCAAGAAGCAGGTCTCTGGCTGAATTTCCCCTCCTTTGGGGGAAGCCGTGTCAGCGAGAGGTTTAATTTTAAGCGTCTTGTGCTTTACCTGGAAACATTAGCTTAACGTTATCACGGGGTAAGTCAACAAATATGGAAAAATCTACCAAGGTTACATTTTGCCCGCTTTTCCTGCGCCTTTGGAGATGAAACTCAAGCCACGCGGGTATGTTACAGCGATTTATTGGAGGGCTGAGGAGCTGGGGTTTAAATACTGCATCTCTGGGATGCTGGCAACCTTGCTTCCTATAAATCTTAACTAGTATTTCTAAGCCCTTTTATGCCAGCTGCTTTCATGTATTCAGAACCTTTTCCTTGCAGTAGCCTATGAAAATATTGAAACGATGCCCAGAGCAACACCAGGATATGAAGGGGAAAACTTTAAGATGTTTTGTAACCATTTTTTTTCACAGAACCTGCCAAATCTTAATTTTTCCAGTTTACAAGTAAGAGCCTCTAACCATCTGTTTGCTGTCAACTGATGTTTGTTTGGAAAGGAATTTTATTATTTTTTTCCATCTCGCACTCCTGTTCTTACAACTAGTTTAAGTGAACTTCATAAATGTCAGCTTCCACGGTTGTTTTGTAAGCCAGTTATGATTTAGGATTTAATCAAAATTGAGCAGTCAGTGTCTTTAATCAATCTGAATGGAGATCAAACCCAAAGAAGCGGAGACTGAAAAATGAAACATTTAATGTGTCCCAACAGTCTTTGAAAGAGCCTTATTTCCACCATAATAGCTAACAGCAATCATTATAACAAACTTAAAAAAAAATAGTAAAAACTCCAAAACTGCTTGTTGTGTCCTTTAAAGATAAAAAGGACTAGGGCAATCGAAGGCTTAAAGGCGGTTCCAACCTTTTATCTCATTAAGCATTAAAAACAAACCATCATTGACCCCTCCCTGTCTGTGATGGGCTGTGGTGCCAGGCTTTCCCGGCTCGAAGGGATGACGATGCCCAAAAAACCCCTTTGCTCGCCCCGATTTCCCCATCCCAGCCCTCAGCGTGCGCCTGGACCACGCCCCGCTCTTTGGCACCCAAATCCAGCCCCGACCACGTGCGCCCGAGGTGGATCCACAGATTTACAACGTGGAAATAAAGCAGCAAGGAGGTGGGAAGTGCAGATGTCGTTCCCCTGGCAACCCTTCATCCCTCCCCGGTCCATTCGTGGGGACACAAACACTGTGATGGCCGAGGCGTGATGCTGCGCCTGGCATCTTCCCAGAGCATCTTGCCTGTGATGCTTTGTGAAGTTATTTGGTGTTTTGGGGGGGGGACCAGCTGTGGAAAAACCAAGTCATCCCAGCGGGAATGCGATGACCCGATGCCTCCTCTGAGGTGGCTGAGCCCCTCGTTAGCCGGCGCACTGGCCACGGTTAACGATGCACAGGGCTCAGCAGAGCCGATGCCCGTCAGGGAAACCAAATTAATTAAGTGGAGCAGTGCCCTGATGGGTAAGGAGCAGAACTGAACTCGGGGAGCTGCTGCTGAACCCCGCTGTGACTTTAATGGGCTGCTGGGCTTTCTAATGAGCAACTGGGCTTGGGCTGGGGGGAACATGGGGAGGATGACTCGGTCCTGGGGGTGCCGCAGCCACCGGGGATGTGGTTCTGTGAGTCGGCAAAGACACCCCCCAACCTGCAGCTCTGCCAGGAAAAAAAGCCCCAGGGAGAGGAGGTGGTCCCTGCACAAATGTCTCCCCTCTTGTAGACTGTAGATGAGTGGGACCCCTTAATCATATGGCTGACAAGGGACTCCTCGCCCCCTGTGGTGGGGACAGTGGCTGCTGGTGACCTCTGACTGATGGGCTTGGTCGGTGGTTTCCTGCTCTCCTGTAACGTTCATCCTGGTTAAAGCCAGGCTTAATTTTATTTCTAGTCTCAAGCTGTTGCACACAGGGAAGGAAATTGGGGAGGGGGTGGGTTATTCCCTCCTGAAACCCAGGCTCGGTGTCGCCTGGCCGTGCAACAAACAGCCAGCACTGTGCCGCTGCTACTCTATAAAATTCCCTCGGAATCGAGGGAAATGGGTTTTTAAAATCGGTTTTAGGGGCCTCCAGGGGCTCCACGTATTCTCGCAGGCATTCCTCTTTAGTCGTCCCCTTATTGTAATCCCTTCCACTTAGGATGTAGGGGCAGGGGAGAACATCTGGCTCCCATCACACCTTCTGCTGACTCGCCGCTCAGCACCGGGGCTCCGATGGCTCCCAGATGTTGCAGCGTGTCGGTGCCCCGGCAGCTTTTACTGTGGGGGTTAAACAGAGCTGGGAATCCACGGTGGTGCTGGTGGGGACTGGGACAGCACTCGATAGGGTTAGAGGCATGCGGGAGCTTATGCATGTTTCACGTGCCTTCCTCGGAGAGGTCTCATTTTGGAGAAAAACCTGCACAAGTCATTCCAGGGCTTTGGACCTCATCCCTGAGGGTCTTACTTGGGCGCTTCATTTTTAATTTAAGACGTGGCATGCTGGTTTTCATCTCCATGTCCTGGGAGAGGAGGTGACAAGGGCCAGTAACAAAGCTTCCGTGGTGCTGGTGGTCACACAGCCTGTCCCAGAGCTCAGAGAAGACCTGGCGGGGTCCTGCAGCCCCTCTGCACACCCACCCGCGTGCGTCACGTGTCTCCCAGGTCCAGAGCTGTTCGAAAAGGCATGAGTTTGAGATTGAAGCATCAACTCCCACTGAAGCAGGATACGTCCTTGGGGATTTTGCTGCCTCAGCTGGGAGGTGGGAGTGCTCAACACGAGGTGTCTCGGGCAGTCTGTGTTCTAGCCCTGCTCAGATGCTCCTGAGCTCCTCAGCATCTTCACCAGGGTTGGCCTCTCATCTATGCGTGGGACCTCCTGTGATGTCCACAGGTCAGGCTGTGACATCCCTCAGTGCCCTGTGACCTTGCAAGGGTGACAACCACCCAGGGATTTGCTTGCAGAGGAGCCCTCAGACACCCAGGCAGGGCTGGTCTTCACCCAGCCTGTTAGCAGGTCTTGAAGCCTGATCTTGATCTCTTTGATGCTCTGAGCATTGATGTAGCTTTGGTTCATCCCTTTTTTTTTTCTTTTTTTTTTGTCATTGATACAGTGTGTTTATCTCAAAAGGAATCTAGTTCTCATCATCTGAGGATTGAGGGGAGGAGGCTCTTTTGCTCTGCATGCCAATGAGTGGGAAGGGAGGGGCGGCGGAGCCCCTCTGGAGAGGCTGCTCGCTCAAATGCCCTCCGCAAATACACGCCTTAGACAAAACAGCTCTGCTGCCCGCAGGCGCTTCGAGCCGCGCTCAACCTCTGCTGGGGAGGAAGGCAGCATATCAGAGAGCCGGCATTTCTCCCAGGCAAATGAATCTGTTCTCATCTGGTTTTCCTCTTTGATGCATTTTCATGTTAAGGGGCCTAAGTGCTCTTTTAATAGTCCTGGCCCTGTCAGAGAAGCTGAGGTTTCTTGGCTTTCCTCCTTTCTCCCAAAGTTCCCTCCACGAGGCTCCCTGACGGCTCTGGCTCCGCCATGGAGATGGCCAAGCCCCTGCGCTTCGCCAGCCCCGAGCTGGGAGTATCTGTAGCTTCCGACAGCCGCGCTCCAAAAACGCATCGTGTCGAATTATTTGCCTCAACGGCTGGGGGCTCCCAGGAGAAGCCCAGGCTCTTAATGACAACAGCAACAACAAAAATTAAGTCTCCCTGGTGTTGGTGGGGGGAGGTGTTGGGATCCGCAGGCTCGTGCCTGGCTCCGGGACGGTGACAAGGTGAGCGCAGAGTGTTCCTCGTGTCCCTCCTGCCCCGAGCTGCGGTGCCGGCTGGCGCCTGGTCTGCCTTGCCCGCCTGCTGCCCCTGAGCTGTAGAAAGGCAGAACCTGAGGGTGATGGGTGCTCCTGGTGCATCCACGTTCCTCCACATCTGGGCTGATGCTGCCTGGGCCAGCTCCAGCCATGGGCTTTGCAGCATTGGAGGTGCTCCTCATCCATCCACCTGCACGCGTCACAGCTTGGTCCAGGGGCACGAGGTGGGCAGTCACGAGCTGTACAATGACCGGCTTTGAAGCCCAGCATCTTAGCGTGGTGCTCAAACACCAAAGGTCGCAGGTTCGATCCCCGTTGGGTCCCCATGTGTTGCCTGATCTAGTTGAGAGGTGTCCCTGCTCATGACAGGGAGGTTGGATTAAAATGATCTCTAAGGTCCCTTCCAGCCTGGGCCATTCCATGATTCTATGATCTTGCTGAGGCTCAGAAGTCCTCCCGTGGAGTCCTGCTACAGCCACAGCTCTGCTGAAGGAGATCCCCTTGTGCTCCTGCAGTCAGGGAGGAAAAGAGGAGTGGGACAAGCAGGTGGTAACTCGTGACATACCCCAAGTGCACAGGAAGGCACTTTTTTTTTGGCAATGCCCTTGGCCAGGTGCTTTGTTTATCCCTCTGGGAATTCTGTGTCCTTGCCTCCACCAGCCCCTGCTGCCCCATGGGGCTGCTGGAGGTGGGGGGAGATGTCCTGCAGCCCGCTGGGTTTCTCCATTCTCACATGGTGACCAAAGGTGGCAAGACTTCCATCAAAACCGTTGGGGTGAGAGGCAGAGTCACGCCCAGTACCCATCCAGCACCAAGCCACCTTCGATGTCACCAAATGCCACAGAAGGGAGGGTCTGTTTCAGAAACAACCCCCTGGGGTGGAGCCAGTCCAGGGGTCCCTGCATCAAGGTGACACCAGCTCCACCTTCCCCCGAGCTGGCAGGGGGGCAGCTCGCCAGCATCCCTCTGCTCTGTTCTCGCAGATGAAACGGGGAGAGAGGGGAAACCTGTGGCTTCGCTCGCTTTAAAGAACAGTTTCCCCAGCCTCTTTCTTGCTTGTGGGCTGTGTTTTTAATTAGCTTTTTAAAAAATAATTTTAAAACTTCTTTCTTCTGCCTGCGTTTTATTTTGTTTTTTTTTTTTATCTCAGCTTAGGATGCACAAAGCTTGACTATTTTGTTCTCGGAGTCAGCCGGATGATCAAGGTTTTTGCAGTCTGCTAAATTATTAAAGGAAACTCAGTTACTCACTAAATATTATTGCTTCCATACTGTCAGGGGGAAGATCACAGTAATATTTTGTTAATTCAAACATCTTTTCTCTTTTCTCTGAGGCTGTTGATGACAGGCAAAGCGCTTGCATAATATACAAAGGTGCTCGTTACAGAAGGAGGACATAATTAATTTTAGCAGTCGAAATAAGCCTTTCTCTACATGCAAAACGGTGTTGGGGATGCAGGGCTGGGTCCTCCCCATGGCTTGGGTGATGTTGCAGAAGAAGCTCAGCTGCTCTTGTTCCCGCCCAGGACTGCAGGACTGGGAGAGGGGGAGAGGGATGTGTTGTCCCCGTGGTTCCAACAATGCTGAGAGCTGCGTGTGTGACCAGCAGGAGCGGGGAGGGGACGGTCCCCCTGTGCTCGGCACCGGTGAGGCCACCCCTTGAGTGCTGTGTCCAGTTTGGGGCACCTCCAGCCAAGAGAGATCTCGAGGGGCTGGAGTGAGTGCAGAGGAGGGCGACGGAGCTGGGGAAGGAGAATAAATCTTCTTATGAAGAGCGATGGAAGGAGCTGGGGCTGTTGGGTTGGAAGAGGAGGAGGCTGAGGGGAGACCTCATCACTCTGCAACTGCCTGACGGGACGGTGTGGAGAGGTTGGGGCTGGGGTCTTGTCACGGGTGATGAGCGACAGAACCAGAGGGAACGGCTGCAAACTGCACCAGGGCAGGGTCAGACTGGGCAGGAGGAGAAATTTCTTCCCAGCACGAGTGGTCAGAGCTTGGCCCAGACTGCCCAGGGAGGGGGTGGAGTCCCCACCCCTGGGTGCGTTTAAAGGCCGTTGGGATGTGGGACTGGGGGAGATGGGTTGGGGTGAGCTTGGCAGAGCAGGGTCAGTGGTTGGACTCGGTGATCCCGGGGTCTTTTCCAACCTGAACGATTCCAGGATTGATGCTGTGTGGGAAGGCTGCAGGCTCCATTGCCATCAGCATCCCTGGGGGGTTTGCCCGTGCCCTGCCCGCGGCGCAGATGTCCCCGGTGGGGTGGTGGCACATCCCCAGCGCAGGGCAGGCACATTGGTGATGCTTCCCCAGGATTCGTGCGGCTGTGCGGCAAGTTGTATTTTCACACCAATTTTTTTTTTTTTCAATTTTTTTTTTCCCCCAAGTCATTACAAGCTAAACAGCTCAAATAGTCTTCAAGGTGAAATCTGCTTTTCATTACTCTGTAAGGGCACTGCGGCTTCATTTTCATAAGTTACATTACCATATGCACCATTATAGTGCTTTGCTCCGCTACATATTGTCAACATTAAATAACCTCTTTTTGTGGTTACATCATAAAAATTCTTCAGATCTTGGAAGCAGACTGCGAGTATTTGCATATGTATATCTTTAATTTTCGCGGAACAGGCTGGCTACCAGATGGGTAAACCAAATAAGCCTCCAACATTTATCCGAAAGTTCGACGTTTTCCTGTGTTGTTAACCGCAGAGGAAACTCGGTGGTTTTCAGCCGCACTGAGCCGCTGCCAGTCCCCAACCTTCGAATATTTTCGCAGGGAGGACGGGGTGGGGGGGGACGAGGGAGGGAGCCTTTTCCCTTCGAACCAGATGGCCGTATGGAATCAATAAAAGGCAGTTTTCAAAAGTTTGTTTACTTAGCGGAGGATATAATATGCCTTTGTGGTCCCCTTGCACAGCAGAAAAATGTGATCCAGCAACCGAGCTAATGAGGGCGGGGAACGCGGCGCAGACCGAGGGACGAGCCTGCTCCGGTTATTGGGGTTTCTTCTTATTTTTTTCCCTATTATTTTTTTCCCTATTATTTTTTTCCCTATTATTTTTTTCCCTATTATTTTTTCCACGTATTATTTTTTCCCTATTATTTTTTCCCTATTACTTTTTCCCTATTACTTTATTTTTCCCTATATTTTTCCCTATATTTTTCCCTATATTTTCCCTATATTTTTCCCTATATTTTTCCCTTTTTCCTTATTTTTCCCCTTTTTCATTTTTTCTTTTTTCCTTTTTTCCCCGTTTTTCCTTTTTCCCTCTTTTTTTCCCTTTTCCCCTTTCTCTTTTCCCCTTTCCCTTTTCCCCTTTCCCCTTTCCCCTTTCCCCTTTCCCCTTTCCCCTTTCCCCTTTCCCCTTTCCCCTTTCCCTTTTCCCTTTTCCCTTTTCCCTTTTCCCTTTTCCCTTTTCCCTTTTCCCTTTTTCCCTTTTTCCCTTTTTCCCTTTTTCCCTTTTTCCCTTTTTCCCTTTTTTTCCTTTTTCCCTTTTTTTTGCTTTTCTTCCCTATTTCCTTCCTTACTTTTCCCCTCATTTTTTCCCTTATTTTTTCTTATTTCCTCACTTTCTTTTCCTTATTTCCCATGGGGTCTTGCCCCGAAGGACCCACCAGATCTTGGGCTGAAGCCTCTTTCCCTGGGAACACAAACCAAGAACTACGGTTTGTTTTTTTCTTTTAATTACTATTATTATCATTTTTTTTCCCCATTTACCGGCCCAGATTTCAGCATTTGGGGCTCAATGGTGGCTTCTTTGGGGGGGGCGTAAGCGTGTTGCCCCTGGTCCTGCCCGGGCTGGGCTCCGCGCCGCGCGTGAGAAACGTCTGGAAACTCGTGAGGTATTAATTTTCCGCCGCAATTACTTTTAAACATCCCGAATTATACGAGCAGTACAGCAAAAAAAAAAACCAACGTCGCCTTGTCTCTGGAAGCGGCGGCTCGTTAGGGCGATCTGTCATCTGTTAATTCATTAGAGCCCCGGCAGAAAGGGCCGAGATCAAAGCCGGTTTAAATGATTCCCGATGACACACGACGGCAAATTTCAGCCGTCGCGCCGGAAATGTAACGTCGTTCCTTCTGCGGCCTCCGACCGGGGGCCTTCCGCCGCGCTTAATTGCCTTCCGAGTGGCTGCACGTGTTGCCTTCGCGTTGCCGCTCAGATCTCCGGGGCGAAGCGCTGCTCGCCAGAGGGGTCTCGTGCTTGGGAGCGGCGCACAGCGCGGTGTCTCCAAGGGTGTCGTGAAGCTCAGACGGGCTGAAGCGCGCGAGGCTGGTTCTCCCTGAGAAAAAAAAAAAGAAAAAAAATGAAATCCCACTATATTTTAATGGTTTTGTTTGCTTCTGTGTTGGTTTTTTTTTTCCCTAAAAAATCCAAGCTGGATTTTAAAGCAAGCTCCCTATTTTATTCCATTTTTATTTTTATTTTTATTTTTATTTTTATTTTTATTTTTATTTTTATTTTTATTTTTATTTTTATTTTTATTTTTATTTTTATTTTTATTTTCATTTTTATTTTTATCTTTATTTTATCTTTATTTTTATTTTTATCTTTATTTTATCTTTATTTTTATTTTTATTTTTTATCTTAAATTTTATTTTTATTTTTATTTTTTTAAAAAAATATTTTTCATTTTATTTTTTTTTAATTTTTTTTTTTTTTTAAATTTTGTGGCATCTCTGCTCAGTGAAACCACCCCGGGAGTCAACACCTGCAAACACAGAAGCACCAGGGTTCCTGGCAGGCGAGGTGCTGGGATCTAGGTAGGAGATGATTTTATTCGCCAAATAAATTCGTCGTTCAAAGCAAGGTGCAGAAACCGTTTGAGAACAAAACTCGATAATCCAGATTTTGCCAATAGTATCCAAGCCACTGGAATAACCTGTCGCTGCCCTCGCTGGAGCCATTCTCCACGGCTTCCCCGGTATCGGGTAGTCCCTGGGCAGGGGATGGAGAGGCAGGGGTGGGATGGAGAGGCAGTAACGTGCTTGCAAAGGAGCAAAAGCGATTTTGTGAGCTGTCAAAAAAAAAAAAAAGAAAAAGAAAAAGCATTTTGTTCTGCTGAGGTTGTCTCTGTACTTTTTCCAAGCGAAGTATATGAAAATCCCGCTCAAATGATGCGTGAGTTCCTTCCGAGTTGGGCTGAGAGCTGGCAAATTGCTGTGTTTAATTAAATACCTCGATTTGCTGAACTTGAGGGGGAGCCAAGCGTGGCCACGGGCCGTTTTGGTAAAGTATGAGAGCGCGAGGAAAACCAGTGATGATCCATAAAGCACTGTAGGACCAATAAAGGAAAAGAAAAAAGAAGAAGAAGGGATCCGAATGCTCTTTCTGTGCAGCAAAGCCCCGGGCCATGCCCCGAAGGGCTGTTGGAAGCGTGGCGGTGGGTTGGCTTCGGGCAGATCTCCCGTTGCAAAATGGGATGTTTGCTCTCCCCTTGTGCTGCCCGTTGGCCGTGCCCGGTGTTGCTTGGGACCACGGGGCTGAGGGCAAAATCTGCAGGGTTGGTTGGGAGGGGCAGATGAAGGGGTTTTGGAGAGAAACGGGGTGAAAATGGGTGGGGTGGAGATGGCTCTTGACAGGTCCTAGGTGGCAGCTGACCCCCCCTGAGGAGCATCTCGTGGGGCTTTGCTTGGAGGAGCAGCCCAGTCCTCCGGGAGCAGGATGGGGAGGGATGCTGGGGGCAAGGATGCTGGCTTGGGTCACGGTCGGAGGAACGATGCTCGCACACGGTGGTCTCGCCCATCGCTGCGGTTGGGTCCTTTCTCCTTGGCTTTTTTGGGGGAAATCTGCTGAACAGAACAGAACACGGTCAGGACAGGACTTGCCATGGGAAGGTTTGTGCTGGGACAGGAGCAGCCCAGCTCTGGAGACGCCAGAACCCTGTCCCTGTGCCACGGGGTGAGGGCACAGGGATGTCCCCCCTCCCTTAGGGCCGTCTCTGCTGCAGGGATGGGTGTGCTCGGAGGGACTGGGCTGTTTCCAGTGTCCAAAACCTTCAGGGTACAAGGTTTCTCCTCGGCCTGACCCGTTGCTGTGACCAGAGTGGTCCTTGCCTGTCGTGTCCCCTGCGGCACTGGGGGCTGGGAGCAGGGCACCTTGGGAACTGCTGTCCCATGGACGCTGTATTTTCTGTGCGAGCCAAACAAAGTCACCGGGGAGACCAGGGTTTGGGCACGGGAGGGTTTGCATCCACTTTATTTATCTTCGGCGGCTGCTACCTTGCTGTGCGTGAGCACAGCTCTTCTGTGCATAATTCAGTGTCTTCGTCGTACTTTAAATAGCACAGCGGAGCGGGGAAATAATTATTCTTTTTGGTTGGCTGGGGCTGAGTCTAAATCTGCACGAGCAGCGGCTGTTCAGGGACTTTCAGTGCTTGAGTCAGCGATCTTCTGACTTTGTAACTTCAGAAGGGGACAAGAGCTTTTCCTTTCTCTCTCCCCCTTTTTTTTTTTTTTAAATACAATATATAACGACAAAGATATAAATCTGTGGCAGCCCTGAAGCATAAATAGCAGCAGCGTGGCTAGCTAGCTCTGCCGCCCGTGACCCGTGAGAGGTCTTCACAGCTTGCTTTTCAGCTGTAAAATTGCTTCAGTCAGCTGTGACCAGCTCTGGCAAGGAGCAAACCAGCCCAGCGTCGTCTCCCCGTCCCTCGTAGGGGCACCCGGGCGACGCGGGGAGGGAGGGAAGATGAACAGTGAACACCTCCAGAGCCCTCAGAAGCAGGTGAGGATGGAGGATGGGGCTGCAGGGAAGGAAGGAACGTGTTTGCTGATGAGTTAATTTGTGGGTGCTGGCATGAAGAGCTGTGAAAATATCCACTGGAGTCTTTACAGATGTATTTTTATTTTATTTTCCTTTTTCTGGAGGGGGGAGCAGGGGATGCTGTGATCTAAGGTCCCTTCCATCCTAGGCCATTCTATAATTCTATGATTATGAGCCAGACTTTTAGAGGCAGGAAGGGCTCAGCAGAGGAGCATATCATGGCTTCTTTTATAAGCTTCTGAAGATTTTGCAAATCATTTTATCACTTAGATGTTGCCGTGAAGGCAACAAACTTGGTCTGGGATCGAGCAAGGGGCTGAGTGTGTGGCGTGAGGAGGCAAACACCAAAGTCTGGGGGGAAGAGGAACAAAACCCTGCTCAGGACATCCAGCCCCTCTCCCTGCCCTTGCATTTGCTGAACTCTTTTTTTTCCTCTTTAAACCTTGAGTTTGCTGGATGACCTGGAAGGTCTGTGTAAAACTGTCGGTAAATGCTGGTCCCCCAGCAGAACATGGGGCTTGAAGCTGATTAAGAGACATATAAACATGTTTCGTGTGCCAGGAATCAGTTTGCCCGATGTCAGCCTGTCCTAACACCTAGTGTGGCAATAATGCATCTGGCCTGTAATTCAAAATACTCTCTTTCCACCAGGTGAAAAATAATTCCAGCACGCTGGAATAAGCTGCTGGTCTGAGCTCGGGGGATTTCCCTGGGGTGGTTCCTGTGTCTCTACTTCATCTTGGAGGGGGTGACACCTCAGCTCCAAAGAAAACATCCAAAAGAAACCATGGGAGCCTGGCTTTCCTTGGGTGGAGACGCCTTCATGGCCATCATCAGGTCTAATGACCCCAGGAATATGCACTTTAATCTTTCTGCATGGAGTAAATGGCTTTTGGTTTGCAAAGCTGGTGGAGGTAGGGCCTGGCAGGACAGCTGAAGGAGCAGCAGCCCCAGCTCTGTGCCGTGGTGAGGTGTTTCCAAAGCAGGTGGATCAGCTTGGAGAGGTTTGTGTGCTTCATCGTCATAAATAAACTCTAAGCCGAGCTGCTGGTTTTGCGTAGGAAATCCTACAACTGGGCTTTCAGTCTAGGCCAGTGAGTAATGCAGCGCTTTCGAAATGTCACCTTAAAGCGTGTTTTACGGCTGTAGAGAGCCCGTGCTGGGAATGGCAATTGTATTTTGAAGACAGATGGATTTGGGAAGGCCATTTAGCAGGGTTTGTCCTGCAGTTAAAGATCCCTCACCCGTCGGTGGTCCCACAGCTCCCCTGGGGTTTGCTTCTCCGGGCTCCTCCGCTGCCTCCTCGGCTTTGCAACCTGGCAGAGGAATCCCAAACTTTCTGATGTCCATCGCCAATCTTTGCCCTGGATGTTGTTTCTCTGCTTTTGGGCAAAGCGAATAAGTCGGTGCAGCCGCTCCCGCGCTGCGAGGAGGGGCGGTGAGGACGCAGCGGCGCTGAGCCGGTGCCTGCAAAGCCCGGGGCTCGGGGCCAGGCTCGTCACCCGTATTTATAGCCGACGCAAAACTGATCCTCACTGTTTCCAGCCTTTGCAGCCAATTAAACCTCTTGCTCCCTCTCCATTCCCGGGGCAATTACCACCTTGCGCCCTGTAACTTGCAGCTATGAGCAAGCCAAATTCAATTTTATCTCGAGTGTGCAACGTGAACTGTAACTGGGGAGCAGTTTCTTGCGTGCCGTCCCTCCCCAGCCTGACAACCGGTTTTACTACCCAGCAGGGAATAGACTGATCGCTCATTTACGGCTGCAATCATCTCCCTGTTACAGCATTAGGAAGGAATGAGCACCAAAAGCCATTATAATTAAGATCTCTCCGGAGCTGACAGTAGAAATAGATGGCATGTGGAGCTGGAGCTCTGTGGCTCAGCTGTTTCTTTTCGAGCTGTCACCGGAAAATTACAGAGGCTGACAATCATATTTTTAACGTGGCAGTGCTAAGTAATATATATCCACCTTGTGCTGGGGAGTGAAGAGAAGCCGGGGGCTGGAGCTGCGCTGGGTAGAGCCGTAGAATCATGGAATCATTGCATCGTTCTGCTTGGAAAAGAGCTTTAAGGTCCAACCATGACCCCCACTGCTTCCGAAACACCGGCTCGTCACGGAGCTGAAGCTCTTGAGCATCTTCCCCCGGTTTGGATGAGGATCTGCCAATGAGGGTGACCCCAGACTTGGGGCAGAGGGGCTGGCATCCAACGTTGGGATGGTCTTCCAGGAGAAGGGGTGGATTCCTCAACTTTAGACAGTTTTAAGGCTCAGCTTGGCAGAGTGCTGGGCCATCTCATTTAAACTGTATTTCTTTACCTTAAAGGGTTGATGATCCCTGAGGTCCCTTCCAACCCAGTATTCTAGGATTTCCCCAGGAGGTCTCAAACCCTGTTAAGCTTTGGGGATGTCTTTGCAGCCAGAGCAGCTGCGGTGTGTTGCTAGCGACATTTGGGAGGTAAAAAAAAACCCCAAAATATTACAAATTCCCATTTCTTGTCTTCCCATCTACCACCTGAGGCTGCATGAGGGCTGCAGAGCTGGCACCGGTGTGTTGAGACCTGTAGGTCTTCCTACTCTTGCTCAACAGGCATGCGTGATTGGAAACAGCAGCCGACGTTTTCCCAATTATTTCACAATAAGGGGAGCTGCCTCCCCGGCCCCTGGACAGCAAAAGCCATGTTCACGCTGCCCTGCGAGCTGGACATGGAACAACCGATGTCCTGCTCCTGTTTTCTATTTTTTTTTTCTGCTATTTCTTTGAAATGCCCGATGCTGGGTCACCTCTTGCCACAGACCCCGACAGGCATACGAGCTGTTTGAAGAACCAATGCTGGGTGTGCAGTCACTCCACACCCCGTAACATAATGCACCATAAAGACTGGTGACCCTCTTTTTTTAGCATCTGTGTCTTTAGGAAGATCCAAATTAAAATACTATTTGTAGATGGGGATACCTCCCGGATCGTTTGATAACCGGGTGATCTCAGCCCTGGGAGCACTCGAGGGTGGGGTTGGGGTGCAGGTTTGGGGGGACCAGACGTAACCCTTGGGACCTCACTGACCACAGAGTGGTTTAGAGACTCCTCCTCCACCACAGCGTTAAAAAGCCGCGGAGCAAAACCGTCCTCTTTTGACAGCGAACGGTTGCGTGGAAGTTTCTTTTTAAGCTGCAGATGAATTATTGATGCAATTATTCTTCCTCATTTAAATATCTATTTAGTGGCATTTAAATAACAGTGTTCGGAATGTGTCAACAGTTTACACAATAATTTGGATTCTGAACTTTATACCTCTGTTTTCTCCCTACACAAATAATTGAGGCTCATCCATTTTGAGTGACAATTCTCAATAAGTATCACTTTTTTTTTCCTGTTGCACATGTGCGTTATCTAAATATATTAAATCACTTACTCAATTTTAATTTCATTTGAATGATTAATCAGTTACTCGGCTATAATTATTTGTGTTAAGACATCTCCGATTGGAAAACAGAGCAGAGAGACAATTAGGAAAACAAGCGCGCTGAAAAACCCGCCTGATCCTCCTGCGGCGCGCGGTTTGGGGTGTGAGTTTTGGGGCAGGACGTGGGGTGCAGCCCAGCACGGAAAGGGGCTGGTGCATCACTGGGACCTCGCTGGTTTCGGGTGGTTTTAGCCGCTTTGCATGGGAGAGGAGTCAGGAATAGCATTCCCAGAGGGAAATAAAACCCCTGGCTTTAAAAACGTGCTTCTGCCTTTCATCTTGTTTCCACACACGTGTAACTTTACGGCCTTTGCAGAACAGGCTCCTGATGTGCACCTCTCCAAGAGCTCGTCGCCTCCCTTACGGTGGAGAGACTGGCTCACAGCTGCTGCCGAGCTTTGGTTTTGGGGGATTTTGCAGATTTTGATGAGCGCTGTCGTTCCCGGGTGGTTTTACTGTTTCTCTCCGCGCCGTCCCGCTAAACCACGGGAGAGGGGAGGATCTCAAAGGCCACCTCGCCCTTGGCCGAGGGTGGTGGGTTTCCTGGGATCACGCAGAGCCGGGAAGGGAGCAGGGTGCTGGCAGTGGGGGCTGAGTTCATTTGCTGAATTTTATTCGTAGACTCACAGAGTGGTTTGGGTTGGAAGGGAACTTCAAGACCATCCAGTTCCAACCCCCTGCCATGGGCAGGGACACCTCCCGCCAGAGCAGGTCCCTCCCCATCTTCCCTTCAGGTACTGGGAGGTTTCTATAAGGTCTCCTCGCAGGCTGAACAACCCCAACTCTCAATTTTAGGGCCATTTCCATTCAAAAAGGTCTTTGCAGGTGAGCAACCCATGGCCTGCCATCTGCCAGCCCATTCCCCCCATGTTGCCCAATCTCTCTTATCCTACATATTATTTTTTGTATCTTAGAGATGTATCCCAGATGTCAGCTTTCTGGAACTAATTTCCCCTGGGTGTAAAGCCTTGTGGAGAAGCCTGGGAAGGGCAGAGCCAGGCGAACCCACAGACCTGACCTGGGGTGTCCTTTCCTCTGCAGCACTGAAGAGGGGTCCCAACCAACCCTTGGGCACATCGTACTGACCCTGCCCTGAGCTACAGAAAACTGATTTCACCACAGGCACAAAGCCGATGGGAGAGCAGGATTATGGTCCTAATCCCCGTTCCTCCAGCCCCTGTGCCACACACCTCTCTCAGGCTGCACCTTTCAGGGGTGCCCTGTCGTTAAAACATCTTAATTTCTATTTTTGTTGTTGTTTTATTTTCTGGAAGCCTGTGCAGTCAGGAAGGCACGGAGCATGGGAGCGTTAAAGTGCAGCTGGAGTGGGAATTGCATTATATATATATATATATATATATATATATATGTTATATATCTCTCCAGGCTGGAGCATTGAGCAGAGCCAGATGTTTCTCCCCTCCCGCGGGTTGTCAGCGTGCGGCGGCTGTTGTGTGCAGCGGTAGTTCGTGTCAGTGGTAGGAGGAAGCAGACACACATTGGGGTCACGGTGAGCTCCAGCAGATCCCCACAAGATTTATGGCTGAGCCTTCCAGCTGGAATGCCTTTGAGGCCGGGATGTGCTGCCGGGGATGGATGCGGTAGCGGCGGTTACGCGGGTCCCTGCGGGTGATGTTTTAAGCCCCGGACTGATGGGGGGACCCCAAGAACTGTTGGAGCTGCAAAACGGGAAAACGCTGCAGAAACTCCCCCAGGAGAGGAGAATAAAGGGGGTCCTTTCTCAGAGGGATGCTGCTCTGCCTGCACTTTTCCACCTGCCCGTGGCTTTCCCACGAGGATCCTGGGCTGTTAATGAACCCCGAGGGATTCTCCACTTACCCCGAGTGCCCATCCTGAAAATTTTGGGTCCTCTCATCAGGGGCGGGAAGGAAGTAACTGGACTGTTCCAACATTACAGCTCCCCCACACAAACCACGCTGGCAGCATCCCCGTGACAAATATCACTGCCCCGAGCTGGCATCTCCTCAGCCCACATCAGCCCCCCCTAGCCTGGCTGAGCCCTCCCAGCCTGCAGAGGCTCCGAGTTTCCCATCTCAGAGGTGTGGCTTGGCACCGCCTTGGGTGAAAATGCGGCGCAACAAGCCAAAATGTGCACTTTATTGGCACTCGCTGGAGCGGAGCTGAGTGTCAGCCAAGGGTTTGGCCCCGTCTCCAGCAGCAGAAGGGATCTTCCCTTCGACATATCATCCAAGGAGAAACCTTCCCGGGCTGCCCAGGGCAGAGCTGTGGGACCCTCCTCGCCCCCCACGAGCCAAGGCACTCAGTTAAACCGCCCACAGGGCAGGCTCACCTCACATGCAGGCTTGGACACACATCTCAGGCTTTTGTTGTAAAAAAAAAAAAAATATTTTTGGCTACAAGGAGGAGCGCTGGAGCTGCCCCAATACTTCTTGCTGTTAAAGTGCCTCAGCAATTTCTGGGCTCCTCTGTCTCGATAGAAAAATCAGGTTTTTATTTTTCTGATTGTTACCAGAAGTAAAAGAAACGGGTGTTTCTGCTCTGTGAGCAAAGTGATTGCTGGGTGCTCTGGGGCTGCACCAGGGCAGGTATGGCAGTAGAGATGGGTGATGGTGGTGGGGAAGGTGCCTGGTTTGCACCCAGCATCACCCTCACCGAGGGGAAGCACTTTTTATACTCGCACCCAACACAGGGTGACTTTCAGGGGGTGGCGGTGCAGAGCCCTTAAAGAGCCTGGAAAATTTCTCTGGGATTTGTTCCATTTTTTCCATTGTTCCGTGCTGAGTTTTAGGAGTTCCTCGTTCCTCACCTCGCCTGCAGGGTCATGGTAGCGATGGGTTGACACTTGGACCTGATGATCTTAGAGGTCTTTTCCAACATTTATGATTCTGTGGTTCTGTGGCTGTGAGGTCTGTGGGGCTGCTGAAGTGCAGTCGATGGTGAGATCGGGCCATGTTCTGGTCCTGATGTTCCTATTGCCCAGGGTGGCTGCTCCCAAGGTGCGCTGGACCTCACCCATGGCGTGGTCTCCTGTGGTCAGGGTGATGCATGGGGCTCGTTCCTCAAATCCCAAGAGTTTGGGGGAAAAAAAAAGAAGGCTTGGCTGTAATAAAACCTCAATATTTCCCACCATCCCTTCCATAATGACTTTAACACATCGTTGAGGTCGCTCTCTGGAAGGAGGGTGTCTGGAGGGGCAGGGAAGCACAGAGGGGCCGCACCACGTGGGTGCAGCGAGCTCCGACACCATCCTCCACCAGCAGGCCATGAAATTGCAAAGTCTCTCCTGCAAGGAAAAGAAAACTTTGGTGTTTGAACTCGTGGCCACGGGTCTGAGAGCTGCTTGGCAGCGGGGCTCCTGCGCTCGCGTCGGAACTGGCAGCCCCATTCCTCATCCTCCATCCTCCTCCCCCAAATCCATCTGCTTGCTAGTAGAGACTGCAACAGGACAAACCATACGCTGACCTGGCAAATGGGTTCCCTGCAGTCCCACGGCATCTTTCATTAGCACAATGTAAAAAGCCAACCCCATCCATCACGGAGCCCGGGACGCAGGAGCGACACGCTGAAGGCTTCGGATTCACCCGCGCAAACCAGCTTTCACCGTCATTTCCCAAGATGGTCAGAGCAGCGTTTTGTGTCTGGGTAGCTCCTCCTGAGGCACTTGTTCACTTCTTCTTTTTTTTCTTTTTTTTCTTTTTTTTTTTTTAAGGAGGAAAGCATCTTTCATTTGTCCTAATGGGCTGCTAATGGTGTCACAGGGCCGCCCGAACCATCGGCAAGACGTGGGGGTCGGCAGGCTCCAGCCCCGCGGCGGTGACCCCGTCTGTTTGGGGAGCCGGCCCTTGGGCGGCAGCAGCACAACGCTTTGCCAGCTCTGTGTTTACTCGGGCTTTTTTTTTTTTTTTCAATTTCTTTCTTATTTTTGCGGCTCTGCTCCATTAATCTTCTTTGTGGCATCAATTTTCCGACGCCTCGCTGTGTAATGCCTTCGGCAGCGCTGTGCGTTCGCTTTTCATTTCTTCTTGCCGGAAGGAACAGCCGAGAGGGAGCTGGTGGCAACTGAGATCGTGCATTTGGGCTCCTCTCGTGGCACCTTTCAGGCTGTGGTTGCAGGACTCTTTCCTCTTGCCTACTTTAGGAAGCAGAACTAGAATAATCCATAGGTGTAACAGGCTCTGACGCCCAAATCCCAGGCTGAGGAGGCTCGTAGTGGGGGGCTGTGGTGGTCTGAGTGCTCGCAGATGTTGCTCTTCTCCTCTGTGAGGCTTTTAGGGATTGGTCCACACTGACCCAGATGCTCTTGGAGCCTGGGCGGTTGGGATAAATCTCCTTAACTTCAGCTCCTTTTAATTACAGCTACATGGAAGAGCAGCTGCCAAAGTGCAGCTTCCCATCCTCAGTGATGCCGTTGCCAGCCCAGATACCCGCTCTGGCCGTGGCAGCAGCTGCAAGAGCAGGGTGGTGTGTCCTGAACAAAAAACTCTTTCATCCTCCTGGGTCTTGTGGGGTTTGTTGGGCGTCTTGGAACACTGGAGGGAACCTCCCAAGGCTTTCCCTCGGCTGGTGAAGCCGGCTTTCCCACCCTGCTGCCTGGAGCAGCCGCTCCGTTCCTTACCTTTCCCGGGCTACCATCCATCCGAGCATCAACCTGCACGTGAGCAGGAGAAAATCCAGGAGCATTCGTGACCTGCGAGATGCACAACAGTTCCGTCCCTCGCAGGACATCTCATTCGGATGTAGGTTTGCCAGGGCAGCTCGTGGGACCGTGGTGGCCCGAGCAGCTCCCGCCGTCGCCGCCTCTCTCGGCACGATGACTGGCAGCGGGCGCTCCCGACCTGGGGGTGCCACGTGAAAGAAACGTCAGCAAAAATAAATCTGTCTAATCCCGAGGAATGACCGGGCGCAGCGGCGGGCCCCTGCAGTTCCAGGGAGATTAAAATAAAGTCTTGCATTACACCACTTGGAAGGGGCCGAGATTTACTTGGAAACCGAATCCCATTAATTAGCATTCTGCTAATGGCTGTTTTGTATAAATATAGCGTGCCTTAATACCAACACGAGTCGCAGGTTGACATATTTAGATCGTTGATATCAAAGTCATTAACGCCTCTCCGCGGTAAACCTATTCTCAGTTGGGGCTGCAAATGGGATTCTCCTGAGCCAATCAATCTTACTAAAGCCCGAGCAGAGCCTGTTGATCTTTAGCCACCGAATGGATACGGCTTCCCAGAAATGTGCTTGCATCTGTCAAAATTATAAGCAGCTGGCAGCCGTAGACAAAAGGTCATATTTGCTGCGAGTGTGAAAATAGGATCTCAGGACAAGGAATGCTATTTAGCAGCGTATCAATCCGGGGCGTGCTATTAATGTTGCAGCACAATACGAGTGTGTGTGTGTGTGTGTGTGAGCGCGTAAGTTCCTGCGGGCATTCGTACACATGTCAATTATATATTTATACGTAAAATTTCTCACGTATACCCTGTGGTCCTGGAACTTATCCAGGGCTTATTAAAACTTAGTCGCATCAAAGGATGGGAAAAGGTCTGCCTGGATTTAGGAACTTGGAGGGCTTAACAATTATTTTGCACTAATTCACTCCTAATTTACCGTCTGTTATTGCCCTGATTAAAAGCCCCCCTGCTTGTTAGCAGCGGTGAGGGTAAGGGCTGCCTGTAAAAACTCGTGTGGGGGAATTTCGGTGTGGCAGGAGCATGGGGCTACGACTCTTTCTGAGAGCCCACTGTACATATTGGTCATGCAATTACTACAATTATTGCACTCGGGGCAGCAGAATGCTGTGCCAGGAGCCAGGGCTGAGCGTGGAGCCGTAAGGACCCGGCAAAGCCCTGACACTGCTCATAGATCCTTATGATGGCTCTTGCCTGGGATCAATTAGCAGCACTGATTTAAGCTGGGGAGGGGTGAACTGGGGATAGACAGGTCCCAGTGTGTAGGGCTGGGACCCATGACGGGGTGGGAGCGATCGGCATCCCCGGGGCAGCATCCCCTCGGTGTTGTCTGCCCTGGGATGGAGCAGACGCCCTGGGAAGGTGTTGGAGGGGGGGAAGCAGGAGCCTCTGGGTCTGTGGGGAAGCCCCCAGCGCTCTCGTTTTGAAGCACAGTTTCATCTGGGGTTATCATTATATTGCGATGACAGGGACAGCTCCTGCTCTCTGAGGTGGGAACTTGTCTAAAAACCTGGAAACACCTTGTTCACAGGCGTGAAGGCTCAATCCAGCCTCGTCCCGAGAGAGGCTGGGCTGAGCATCGTTTCCCAAGGGCAGCCTGTGAGCAAACGCTGCTGGGGGGGGATTCCCCTTGCCCCATCCACGTGCAGAAGGCTCAAAAAACCCGAGGAATTAATTCCATTAAGCTGGCGAGGCAGGTAAAAATTCTAGGCAACCAGTCGAGATGGCCTCACAATAGCGAGGGCTTATTTTGACAGTGGCTTGTTTTTTGGTAGTGGTGGGGGTTTTTTTTGGTTTTTTTTGTTTTTTTTTCTTTTTGCAGTTGTGCTTATAATAAAATCCACACTTGGCTGGTGGATTTTAAATAACACTTATCTCATGGATGGAGCCAGACTATGTAAGGCTGAGGTCCGTGCGCGGCGTGTCTTTCCTTTGATTATTCCTGCCTCCTATTTCGGGCATTTGGTAGCGAGCCCTGGAGCAGCTGCAAATTGCAAACGAAGGTTTTTTTTGAGTTTTACCAGTCGATAACAGTATTAAATAATATTGAGTGAGAGCCCCGGAAGCTGCGTGGAAAGTCATTAGGGTGGACAAGGCTTGGGAAATACATTCAGTGTGAACAAGCATAAATTTTTATTATTTTTCCTAACGCAAAAAGGAGGTGTGGAGGTGGAAGAAAATACCTGTCAGTATAAAAATGGCAGGCATAATTTGTTTTGTCAGACACCAGGCAGCTGGAGAGAGCTTTAGATACAATCCTCCTCCAGAAGAAATGCAAGCGGAGGAAAAGATTATCAGAAGAGGAAAGGCTTTAATAAACTGCGAAGCCCTGATCACCCACCGAGAAGTGAAGCTTAATTGGAAGATGAAGCAGTTCTCTGGTTGTGTGCGGTGGTGCTGGGCTGCGGTCGGCGCTCAGCTCGCTCCTTGGGCTTGCCCAGGATGGAGGTTCTGCCTTGTCAAAGAGCCAGCACAGCCTTTTTTTGCTTTTTTGCTTTCAGGTGACAGTAAAGTGTGTAAATAATGCAGGTAGCCAAGGAGCGAGGTGAGCGTCCCAGGGGTGCATATCCGTGCTGCTGGGTAGAGAAGAGCAGAGCCTCGTCCTCGTCCTGGGACGGTGCCCGAGGGGTCTCACAGCCTTTTGCTGCGTTTTATTTGCAAGCCCTGCTGTCCCGTGTTGCAGCACCAGCCTGTGCCAAGGCTGCGGGGCCGCTCCCGAGCTGCCCCGGCTGGTCGCTTGTGGCTGGAACGTCACAGAGTCACAGGATGCAAGGGACACCGAGATGATGGAGGGAGTGGAACATCTCATTTCTGAGGAAAGGCTGAAGGAGCTGGGGCTCTTTAGCTTGGAGGAGGCTGAGGGGTGACCTCATTCATGGTTATAAATATGTCAAGGGTGAGTGTCACGAGGATGGAGCCAGGCTCTTCTCGGTGGCAACCAATGGACAGGACAAGGGGCAATGGGTTCAAGCTGGAATGTAGGAGGTTCCATAAAAATACGAGGAAAAACTTTTTCACAGTGAGGGTGACAGAGCCCTGGCACAGGCTGCCCAGGGAGGGTGTGGAGTCTCCTTCTTTGAGGATATTCAAAGCCTTCCTGGGTGCGTTCCTGTGTGATCTCCTGTAGGTGACCCTGCTCTGACAGGGGGTTGGACTAGATGATCTTTTGAGGTCCTTTCCAAGCCCCGACATTCTGTGATTCTGTGACCTCTCAGCCTTTCGGATCTGCTTTTCAGCCGGAGCGAGGACGTTTTGGGATGCTGTAGAAAGAGTTTCTCCCCTCCTCCCCTCCAAACACACACACACATGCAGCTTGCAAAATCGAATAACAAGCGGTCGAAAAACATACTAAAACCAGAAAATTTATGTAGCATGACCCAAATTGAATTATACATTACAGCACTGTAATTGATTTTTTAGAAGGGAGATTAAATTTATTTTATGCCTCACTAACTAACAGCTAGATTTACCTAATTGCTTGGAGTGCAGAGTTAGTATGATTCATTAAACCCCATACATGCCTGGGTACATTACACTGTGACTAAAGCTTCCCTGCTTCGAGCAATTAAAGTGGAGAAACTTGGGGCCTCATAAGTAATTGAATATAACAATACAGCTTGGAGTTGCTGTGGATGTCTTATTAAGTTCTTCAAGCAAGAAAACACAAGTTCTCCAGTGAATCGTTTTGCGGATTTTTCTATGACTGGCATTGTTTCCTGCTATTGCCAAAAAAAAAAAAAAAAAAGTGTCTATGAGACAGATTTCATGCCTTGCTTCACAGTTTAATTTTATCAATCATAACATTTAAAAAAAATTGACAGCAGCGAGTAGACATCCCCGCTATTCCAAGGAGAGAAATTTTGGGTAGAATCTAGTAACATTTGGTAATTATATACACATTGCAAAAATAAAGGTAGCAATTTAGTAAAACAGGAGTGGAGAGAAATTATCGTTTTAGCTGGCAGGAATAAATTAGAATTGTTTGGCACGCTTTAATAAAAAAAATCCCACGCGGGCACGAACTGCTCGCGGCAAAAAAAGCAGCGACGGTGGCGGGGGCGAGCGGCGGGGGCCGGTGCCGGGGGGAGGTCCCTCTTGCGCGGCCGTTGGGATCGTCATTGCTTGGCATCCCCTCACCGTGGGGTTTATATATATATATTTTTTTCCCCCTATTTAGGGCTCAGGGAGCTCAGTGCCTTGATTATTCTTAATGCCCACGGCAGGAAGGGCGTGGGTTTGCCCGCATTAACCGGTCTCGCTCCCATTTACAAGTTGCATTTTAATTTGCCAGTAGAACAACTCGAAAAATGAAAGATCCTGGTTTATTATAATCTCTTATCAACAGCTCAACCCATTGAAACGCCGACCGTGCTCCTGCTGCCTTTTCCCAGCCAGGTTTTGAGGATGCTTCGAGGGTGCAAGACACCTTCGGCGCCGGGGCAGGGCTAACCCTGAGAGGCTGCAAGATTAAAAGATGTTTTAATCTGGGTTTAGATGCACTTTGCTGGTCCGATAATTCTGGTTCCTGTGTGTGCGGAGGCGATCTCCTCCTCACTGGATCTGCAGGATAATGAAGAAGCGACCAAGTTCCCAGCATTTGCTGATGCTGAATGGGAAGTCCCGGCAGGGCTGCGCCTCCGTGGCTCTCGTGGACTAATTTCAGCTGAAGAATTTGGGGTGAGCAGACGCTTTGTGCGAATTATTAGGAAAATGATTAGTAGCCTTCCAAGCGCGGGGTTGGAAACGCACACAGCATTAACGTTTAATGAGCGCCGCACAATCCAGGACCGTCGGTTTACTCACTTCGTGGAGCCCACAGGTCATAAAATTCAGGCTGGGTTGTGTGAAAGATCTTGCACAAAGGGCTTCCCGTAACAAAATAAGCCTTTAATTAGCAGAACATCATGCGAGGCTGAGGTGCAACTTTCCCAGACATATCACCGCTGACGTTAATTACCGAAAGGCTTTGCACATGCATGATTTACGCTGCTTTTTTTTCTTTTTTCCCTCCCCCTCGCGGTGCTGCTGTGTCGTGTTTTTCCGTGGGGCTTTGCCGGGGAAGGGCTGGCACGGCCGTGGGCTGTAGGTCCCCGTGGGTTGAGATGGGGCCGAGGCAACTGCTCTGCCTCTCCTCCCGTTTCCATCCAAAATTTCTCATCCCAGATGCCCCCCTCCGCCTCCTGGCCATGTAATTAATGGGTTCCTTGTCCGTGCCTAGTGATGCGGCTGTAATTTTATAATCTTTTTTTGTTTGTTTTGTTGGCTTGCTTTCGGAGCTCGGAGGCGTTGGATGGCAAGATTCGAGGCGGAAAAACATGCGAGGCTCTCGTGAGACACACGTAGGTGATGTTAACACCTTAGATCCATCCAAACTGGGGACTCTGAGATGGGGAAGGAGCTGGGACCCACGGTGCTGACTGGCTCCCAGAACCTCCCCGACAGACGCGGGTAGAGATATGGGGTTTTTAAACCGTAGGATGGATGATTGCATTTTAAATTTTTTTTTTAATTCCAGCCAAAGCTCCATCACAGGAGAGCTCCCAGCCAAGGAGTGGGCAGCGCTGATGGGAACCGAAGCCTGTAAAGGGCTTTTTCTCAGCGCTGGTGTTGGTGGGGTCTGTCACACCACCCTTCCCTTCGCCTCTTCAGAGGCTCCTTTGCTGCAAGAACCAGGGAGGGTCAGACAGATTAAACTGCTTGTTGAGGAGATGAGGTGTGATGAGGGTGATTCCTGCCTGCGATGCCGATCCCAGGCGCTTTTTTTAAAAAAAAAAAAAAAAAAAAAGAAAAATCAAGGGATGATGCATTTAACAAAATGAGATGCCCTTTATGTGTGTACACAGAGGCATCCCTCGTAGCTGTTGCCATGAAGGGAGAACATCATTAGGAAATAACGAATGGCCCCACACGGGCGCCACCCCGCTCGCGGTGCCGGGAAGCCTAATTAGAGCGCAGAGATAACGATGGAGTGCTCGGGTGAATTTGCATGGGACTCCAGCCTATATAGGGTACGAAAGTAATTTATTATGCTTATTAAAGGTAAGCTTTTGTCACTGCCGACAGAGCCCCGCCAAGACCCTCGGAGCTCCTGCCCCAACACCTGTGACTCAGGGTGGCCTCACCCTGAAAATTCCCTCCCCGGCCCCGAGAGCTTCTTCACTCTGGTGTTTGCTTTGGGGAGGGCTCGGCGGTTTCTGCAGGGGATGGGTGGTATTCGCAGGCAGGAGGTAGGTGCTGCAGAGCATCACTTGGAGCGGCTGGGAGGGCTCAGGGGTGTTTGCCCTTGGCAAGGGCTGGGACACGCGTGGGGCACCCCAAGAATAGCAGTTTAAACCTTCTTGAGGCAACTGGAGACTTAAACCACCTCCAGCTGCTCATGGGGTAGAGCTGCACGGCTCTGAGTTCAGTTTACTGCCTTGAAACTTTCCAGAAAGAATCTTTGTTCTCTTCCTAGGCGAAAGCACCCCATCTGCTCCTCTACAGCATTTTGCTCGTCTTTATTCCCTTGGCTTTCCCTTCCCCAAATAAGTGGTTGCTCCAGGCTTGGCGGCTTCTTTTGTGCTGCCAGGGGATGCCAGGAGCAGTGGGTTGGAGCGAAATTGGGGGAACCTGTCACTTGTTCACCCCTCTTTGATTAAAATCCCTGACACAGGGATCGTCGTTAACGCTTCTTGCCCGAGGAGCGCGGCTCGTGAGTGACGGCGAACATGTAAACAGGCTGCACCAGGAAAACTCTTTCTGATTAAAACTGCGGCTTGGGTTAATTAGGTGGAAGTGTCTTGGTTCTCTTTCACTTCTCATGATTTTCTGCGCTCTGCGCGGAGAGGAAGAAAAAATTATCGCGAGAGTTTTTAGAGGCATTTCTTTCCAGAAACAATAGGTCGCAGTTGCGTTTTGGTGCAAAGCGGCCCATGGAATTTATCTTAATTTATCTTAATTATTCCTGAGTTTTGGGCAGGACCATCAGCCCTTCCTGATGTTCCAATTCCCAGTGAGCTCCAACGTGGACGGTGCTGGGAGCTGCAGATCCAGGTCTGACTCAGCGTGAGCGGGTGCCCAGTGGCGTGGCAGATGAAAAAAAAAAAAAAAGGACAGTTCCTGGCACTAGAAATGGGATGAAAACGCATCAATGAAACAAAAAACTGGTAATTTCTGGTGGCGAAGCGCAACCTGGAGGTACCAACCCACATCTTCAGTTCTGCAGGACCTCACGGATCCTTCTGCTGCTCCGGGAGGGATGTGGCACTGATAATTGGCATTAATTGGCACCAACCTGCCTTTGGGGCTGGGCAGAGTTTTGCTGTTTGCGTATGGCTTGACCTGGGGCCGTGTCACGTGTGCCGAGCACCCACGAGTACTGAGCACCCACGTCCAGCAATCTCTCTGTAAAAGGGCTTTTAGCACGGGCGAGACTTGCAGCAAGGCAGACAAACTGCAGAAAACCAGGAGTGTGGGATAATGGCTTTGGTTTTCTGCAGCGATGGCTCGGAGAGAAGCGAAACTGCCCCATTAAACACTCCGGTTCTATCCGCGGGACATCAGGAGAGGTCAGGGGTCTATTCTTTCTTACGCTGTTAATATTTTGGACCGAGCCACGCTTTGTGATGTAGAGGTTTGGTCTACAAAGCGTCTGCCTTAATGAACTGTAACAGCGCAGAAGGCAATTATGTTTTTGTCTAGACCTGTCTAAGACCATCAACAGCACCTCATTACTTTACGGATTGTTAATGCTGTTGGCAGAAGTTGAAGATCCTCCATGAGAAGAAAAAAAATCGAGTATATTCTCTGCTGCAGCATACTTTAGCCGATGATAAATGATAAATAGGGGCTTGTGGCTAATTAGACCTCGCTTTGTCCAGAGGCAGATACATAACTGCAAACCGTAACCAGGATAAAAGGAAGAGGGAATAGGGCAGAGAACTCACATGAGGTTTCTTTTAAAGATCATTAGGAGCTTTAGGAAAATGAGGAAACAAAACTGCTTCTGTTGTGTCAGCGCGTCTTCTCTGCATATAAGGACTCGTGGTCAATGACTCATCATTTTGCTCTCGGGACTTTCGGCAGGGATTCATTAGGTAGGTGTATTTTATTTTTTTTTTAATTTTTATGTGCCTATTAAATCTGATAAGGAGGAGGTGACCCTCAGTGGGACTTCCTATCAGCACTTTTCTTAGGATCATGAAGCAGTTTGGGTTGGAAGGGACCTTCCAGACCACCCAGTTCTGGCCCCCTGCCCTCAGCAGGGACCCCTCCCACCAACCCAGGCTGCTCCAAGTCCCATCCAGCCTGGCCTTGAGCACTTCCAGGGAGGGGCTGCCACAGCTTCTCTGGGTGAATTTCTTTGAAATTTTCCAATTCCAAAATCCATGATGCCATTACTCGTTTTTTTTTCCCAATTTTTCCATCCTCATTCCTATTCCCATAACCCTAAGAGGGGCTGCGTGCTGGGACAGCACGGCTGGGACACAAACCCCGGGGCAGGGGTGTCCCCAGGGCTGGGGGGCCAGTACTGACCGACGTGAGGACCACCGGGGCCGGGCGCTGTGAGGCAGAAGCACCCCGGGAGCGGGATGTGGCGAATAATTTAGGCTCTGTCAGCACAAACGAGAGCAGAGATGCGTGTTGTGAGCTGTCAGCTGACAGTAACGGACTTGTTAGGCTCCTGATTGATGGCGATGGCCTTGGAAATTGCCAGAAGCCGTTTCAATCCCTTGCCTGGCTCTGACACAGCCGTGCGCGGGTATGGGGGGGAGCGCCGACAGACCGCTTGGGGCAGCCTTCACGGCTGCCTGCTCTGCCCTTTGTACGGCTCGTAGCTGCTCCGTGGCACCTTCCAGACATCAGCCTCCACATGCAGGTGCTCGGTGCTGCAGGTGTGAGTGGTTTGGTGTCCCACAGGTCTCTGCGGAGCAGCCTCGGATGGAAGGGTACAAGGATGCATCGCAGCGGCTCGGTGAGAAATGAGCAGAAGGAGGGATGAGTGGATCGTCTTCATCTCGGAGTTGCGTGGTTCTGTGTGTTCTGACTTTCTGAACGCCAGCATCCCAGGGAGATGTGCGGGGATCAAAGGCAATGTCCCCCCTGGCCACTTTCATCACCTTTCAGACCTCTGCTGTTTGAGAGCACAGCAGCCTTGCTGCAGACCAGGGGCAGGGGCTGCAGGAGCTCACAGGCTGGCATTGACAAGGGACCAGGGGAAGGGAAGAGGTTGCAGAGCAGGCTGGGATGCTCATCTTGGAGCTCCTTCTTTGGCAAATCAGCCCATTTCACAGAAGGGACCCGAGTTCACAATCTTGGGGCTGGCACAAGGCACGGGGTGAGACGAGTGGATCGTGCACTGATGAAACTGCTCATACCTGTCACAGTGCTGCTAAACCATCACAGGGAGAAAGGCAGAGTCAGGCTTGGTTTTCCTGGTCCTTCCCCCTTAGCCCAAACACTCTGTGATCCATCGGTCCTACAGTGAAAGCAGCAAAATCCTACATGAGGAACCTTGGAGGCATCCCTAGTGCCTTGGCCACTTTGGAAGGGCAGGCATCTCGTGGAAGCAGTTGTCCTACTGCAGAGAGCATCTCAGCTCTCCTCATCTCTGGATTTCAAGGAGGGAAATCATCCATCCTTCTCATAACCTCCACCGTAGGCTTTACAACCATTTCTTCATGTTTTTTAGGATCTGGTGACCCAGGAAGTGGCTGGAAGGGGAGACAAGGGAGCTGGAGTGCTCAGCAGAACAGGTGATCCAGCATGAGAACTGGACGTGGGTGCTACGGCGAGGAGGTGAGGGTGTGCATGTCCATGAATACCTGACGTGCTCGTCACCTGCGCGTGTTGCCTGGGGATAACATTGCTTCAGCCCTAGCTGCTCGCAGCTGCGAAGCAAAGAGGGATTGTTGCTGGTTCAAAAGGTACTTTTTGATGGGCTGATAAATGACGTGGAATACGCCTTCTCTTGGGAAGGTCTCCTCTGGTTCTGCGTTGGTCGACGCCAGAGAGGAGAGGTTGCTGTTATTAATTGTTCCCATTAGGGAATTACCCCAAACAGGCCGATGCTACCAGTGCAAGCCTGGGAGATGTGTGACTGTGCAGATGTTTATCTCAGGAGCTGGGAGCTTGGCAAATAACAAATGTCTCCGTGTGGCCGCGGATGGGGAACAGGGTTTTGCTTGTTTTCGCAAACATCACCGTGTGGGAACGCGTCAAGGAGCAGAGATGTGCCCCTTCCTTGTCTCGTCATCCTCAGCAGCTCCTGCCCTGTTTTTCCTCTCCCCCGTTGCTTCACCGATTGCTCTTTTCCTCGCGGTAGGTTGAGGGAAGAGCAGCTCATGGAGCTGAGCCACAGCCCGTGGCTGAGATGACCTGTGGAGGAGCTGTTGCTGCAGCCCAAACCATGCCCATCGCTTCTAATCTGAGCTCTCTGGTGGTCACTGGTGTCGGAGCCTGGAGCTCCTTTCCCTTGTGCATCGCATGGCCCGTGGGCACGGCTCAGCCCGCAAAAAAGAGAAGGCGATCGCTGTTCTCTGGAGAAGTTTTTCCATTTGGAATGGGGTGAAACTAATGGCCCCAGGCAGCAGTAAAATGCTGGGTGCTGTGCGGTCCTGGGGCTTTGTCCACAAGGGAAACCTGTTCCAAGTGGAGCTGGTCCCACGCACAGTCATTAGGATGGTTTGGAGGATGGAGAGTTTGTTTTGCAGGGGGTAGACAGAGATTTGCGTGCTCGCTCGGGGAGAACTGCCTGTGGAGGAGGTTATGGCTGTGATTAATAGATAGACTGGGATATAAGCCTGAAGGAAGATGCAACCGCGTAACGCAGGTGGGAATAAACAGGCTTGACTGCAGAAGGTGGCTTTGAGAGCGGAAACACGGGGATCCCCTCGGAGAAGCGTGGAGGTGGAGGCTGATAATGGGATTTTACAGCGTGGCTGCCCGGGCTCCGCGGTCTTTACACTCCCAGGGGAAGGAAACTGCCCCAATATTTAACCGGTAAATGCAGAAAGAGCTGGTTTCCATCCCTGCCGTGTGGGGTGCAGAGCCCAGGGCCGGCGGGGTGTGCTGGAGGGGTGGGCAGGGAGGGACCACCAGCCCCTGGGAAAGCAAGGGCTGGGTTCCAGCTCTCCTGCCCTCCAGTCCCGCTCGCTTCTGCTGTCGGGAAACTCAAACCCCGGGTGGGTGACTGCGATGCGGCTGAAAAATGAGTTAATCCAACGGTGCTGTGGAGGTGACGGGGATGTCCCGGCGGTGGGGCGGGAGCGGTCCTGGCGCCTTCCCCCAGCACCAACCTGTTCATGTCCGTGACCCCGATCTAATTTAAGTTGTTTATCTCAGCTGCAGAAAGAAAATCAGGAAGGGGAAAAAAAAAAAAAAATCAAATCATAGTTGTGGAATTCATTGCAGTGTTTATTACCCTCGATTGTGTTATCCTCAGCCCTGCGGCCGCGCGGCGCTGGGCTCTGCCCGTGCGCTTGGCTTTGACCCGGAGGGATCACTATGTCTTGGGTATAAAATGTTATTTCGTTCTCTCTTTTTTCAATCTGGGGGCTCGTTTTAGCGAATGCTATCATTTCGAATTGTTCTCAGTAGTGAGGTGTTTTTCTTTTAATGGGCTATTGAGCTCAGATAACAAATTTTAAATTATAACACACATGACCTGAGCCAATTTAAACTTAATCTAAAATGCCGAATAGCTATTACCCCAAATGCCTGCAAGAGCACACACACACACACACAGAGAGCTGTTGCTTAAGGAAAGTTATTGCAGCGAAGTGAGTGAGGCCTCCAACCCGTGAGGAAGCCAAAACCTCCATTGAGTCCATCACTAGACCCCAGTGATTCAAAGCAAATTTATGCGGACTGAAACCTGAACTATAATTTTTTTTTTTTGCATCTCTTCCAACCGCATTAAAAACCAGGCTGCTTCAATGTGATTTTTTTTTTTATATATATATTTTTTTTTTAAATGCTCGTTTTCATCTAGGCTGACATTCAATTACCAAAGCCTCAGGCCAGTTTGCTTTTGAGATGAGCTTGTAGAAGACGGCCGCTGGTGCTGCAGCCAGATGCTCGCCACCGGGGCATGGGGAGATGGGGGCACAGGGAGGTGGGGCCCCCGGGGAGGTGGCTCAGCCCAGCTACAGGTGCTCCTCCAAAGCCTTCCTGTGAGCACTGAGCAACCTGCTTTCATAGCTGTCCTGCGTCTGGCGTGCTGGGTTTTGTGTCGGGCTCACTGCGTGCAGGTGGAGCATCCCACCAGCTCCGGGTTAAGCAGGATGGAGCGCCGAGTCCCGCGAGTTTTGTCCGGATCCTGCCTTCCCAGAGATGATCTCCTGGCATCTGGCTTGTGAAAACCCAAGGGTTCTGTACGGACTGGCGTGGTGCAGGATGAGTCCAAGCCTTGGGCTGCACTCAGGGTCGCTGCTTTGAAGGGAACGGAGCACAAAACCGAGGTGAGCACAGTCCAGAGCCACGGGTTGTGCCGGCGTCAAGCATGAGCAAGCTTCCAAGCATCACCTTTGCAGTTATTAATTCAGATTTTACCAGCTGCTCATTGTCTCCTCTTGCCTCTTACCAGATACCCTTCCCCAGCCGAGCAGCTCGGGCAGAGCTCCCAGGGGGGATGACTTGGGGACACCCACACAGCTTGGCTCAAGGAAGGAAAAAAAACCCACACGCACTGGACGCAGCTTTTTTTGGGGAGGGAATATTTGCAGATGGCAGGATCCCTCGCGGGGAACATCACCCAACGACGCGGGCAGCTCCGCGGGGAGGCTTCCGAGCTCGTGGAGCGTAAAAGCCGCACGAGGGGCTGCCGGGGAAGCCGTGCCATGCCGGCGGCGAGCCGTGCCACGGGAGCAGCCGCGACAAGCCCGCGGCCGTCAAGCCCGTGCGCGAGAAATCATCCGTGCTGAATAAAATGACAACGGAGCCGTAATGCTTTGTGGAGTGTGTTTAATGAAAATATCAGCCCGGGCCGACGACACGAGGCATTCATGTATAATAAAATGAGGTTCCTGAAACACTTCAGAGCATAAACCATCTGGTCTGCTGTGATGTACTAACAGCTTTGACTAATTTTTAATGCAGGTTTTATGACGGATATGCACATCACGCTACCCATGCATAAGGAAGATACAGCCTGGCTGCACTTTGAACTGAGCTGACTGATGATGAATTTGTCTCCCATTTTAATTACTTTCTGTACATTAAAGGTGTAGTGGACCATGTGAAGTGCTTTGTCTGGCTTATCCCCTCTGTGTCCCCACATCTCCTTAAAGTGCCGGAGCTGCCTTATCTGCAGCCAGGCGTGCGGGCGACGGGAAGGACGGAGACCGGGAGAAAACTGCCTCATGCAGGACTCCATCAATAAACACAGGGCCACCAGCAAGAAGAGGTTAATTAGCTCTTATTAATTACATCCCTTGAATTTTTTTCTCCAGCCCCCATGGCAGGGATCGGTGCTGCCTGGTGGGGTCTGCAAGGAGAGCTCGCCCGTTTTCTTCCGCGCGCATCGGAGCGGCGATGGAAAAGGCTTTCAGCCCGCAATCTCTGCTCTCGGCTGCCTCTCGCCAGGCTCCTTCTCTTTAATGAATTTTTAAAGGACTTCGTCAGCTTCAAAACGTGTTTATTTATTTAACGCAACCCAAAAAGTGGAACCATTTATCTGAGCAAGCCCCAGACGTTGAGGATGGTGCTGAAATAAGGTTGGCTTCACTTGGGCCAAAGCCTCGGCAGGACTTTTGCCCGTTTCTCACTGAATTTGCCTGGCTTGGCTCTGCCCCCTCTGGGTCCCCAAAGAGACCAGTTTGAAAGGTGAGCATCTCCTTATGTGGATTATTCAAGCAAAATTCAAATGACTTTAATCCTTTCGTTTGAGAGGACTGTGTCCCCGTTTTTTCAACTTTTCTGACCTTTTGGAAGAAAAAGAAGACTGAGTGAAGCTTGGGCATGGCTGTGAGCTCATGTTGTCCCTGTCCCCTTCATCATGTCATTCCCTTCATCATGTCGTTCCCCTCCGCTTCCACCGTGGTTGCTCTGGAGCATCAGAGCTGCAAGTGATCTTTCTTTCTGGCTTAGAAAGAACCTCAAGATTCAGTTTGTCAATTAAAACGTGCGACATCAACAAGATCGAGGTTTTTTCCATCTCCCTTTTCCATCTTCTTCCATGGGGCCTGGAACTGGACAGACCATTAATTGCAAATACATGATCTAACGACTTTAGCCCTTTGTTTATTCTGAAAGTCATTTGCGAACCGATCACGGTTCCTCTCCCTGCCGTCATCCTTCGGGGATGAATGAGCTTTACTGTAGTCTGGGAATTTGGCTTTGGCTCTGTTTCTGATGCTCCCAGCGTTGTCCTGGTTTTAGTCATCGATTGGCCAGCTGAAGCCTTTTAAATGGGAGAAGGCGAAATAATGACTAACCTGTCTCCTTAAGCGAGTATCCAGACATACTGAATTTCACAAACCTCTTGGGATTCGCCCGTATTTGAACAAATAAGCCAAGAGTCGTCCTGTTGCCGGAGACGAGCTAAGGCGACGGCCGTGCGGTGAGTGACTGCAGACAAAACGTGTCTATTAATGGGAATATCCACAAATCACGGCTTACGTTCTCCGAGGGGGAACTTAAATTCCAGTCTTGCTGTATAAAACCAAAAAAAATTAGGAATAATGAGACTGGGCTTGGTGACGGAGCAGGAGGGGAAGTACCTACAAGCAGCAAATCAACTGCCAGAGGAGGAAATCCCTCCAAGTGCGACGTGTTAAAAAGCAAAATGTCGGTTTATTGGATGATCCCTTCGTCTTGCTAACGAGCACCTCTCCTCACCCCCTTTTCCTGGAGGGTTTTCATTTTCGCTTTTCTTCTGCGTTCTGGGTCCCGTCGTTTCTGCAGATCTCCAAGCCAGAATCTCGCGCAGCCTTCGCGGGTCGGCGGTGACGGGGCTGTTCTCCCATTAGCAGCAGTAACAGCAAGCTCAGCACTTAAAACCACGCGCTGACTGATTTAAAGAGGTTTTTGTCCCGACCGTACTCGATCGTGGGGCGCAGATATTAAGTGCATCCCTGTCGCTGCGTGCAGCTTCAGACAGCTGCGGCATTTGCATACCCTGCTCCTCGGGTACAAACGAGCTTCCCAGCTTTTGAAAGTTTCTTCGGGGAATACCCTCTCAGTCGGCCTTGTTTGTTTAGGAAAATATTTATACAAGTCGTTCTTTGAAGAGGAAGGCTTGCTGAGAGGCTTCCTGGGGGGCTTGGGCAGTGGGGAAGGAGCGGGGGAGCTGGTCCAGGCTTGCACCCACACAGCTTGCAAACCGGAGTTTGCACGCTGCATCCGTTGCTACTCATTTCTGCTGCCCCAGGTTGATGTCCCACTGGGACCACAGCATCCTCCCAGTCCCAAGACCTGCATCCTCTGCCGGGCACGAGCTGCCAGCCTGGGGTCACCACATCGCCAAGAGGTTTTCCAGAGCAGAAGGAAATCCAGCTGCGTGTGGGGTGTGCGCAGTGGGCAAAGTGTTGGACGGAGCAGCACAGACCCCTCAGTGCAACCATTAATTAAGATTTCTCCCCAAAACAGTGAGATGCACCGACTCTAGGTGCCACCATCCTGGCCTGCTCAGGAGCGGTGTCCAAGGCAGGTCCCCACACGCTGGTTGGGGTTTTCCAGGATTCCTGGGGCCGAGCACACACCTGGCCAAGTTCTCCAGTTCCCTGGGGAGATTCCTGAGCACTGATCATCCCTGCAAGGGCCGGCCCAGACACCCACGGGTGGTTTTGACCCCCCAGAAGAGGGTCTGGGAGCTCCCATGGACCCTGGTGTGATGCTGCCGTCGGTTTTGGAGCACAGCGCTGAGAATGACTGTGTCGTTCCAGCTGAGGTCCAAAACGATGGCAGTGGCACATGATGACGAGCCAAGGAGATCATTCAGGTTTGGGGATTTTTGCTTTGAAAAAGCCACAGTTGCTCTGGTGCTGCTCAAATAAGTCCCGAGCCACTGTCCCCTTCGCCTGCCTCTGCTCTAAGCTCAGAGCTCAGCACAGCGAGCTCCGCTGGCAGGATCTCTACGACTCGGAGAAGGCAGGATGAGGGCAAGCTCCAGATCATTTTGCCTGCCTGTTGAATAGGACCTTTTCATTAGGTCAAAAATGTGGCTGACTCTTTCCCATCTGACTCCACGTTTCCTGTTTTCTTCAGGGATCTGGAACGAAAAACACTGAACCGCCGCAGGAACGGTCGTTCTCGCTCGTCCGCTGAAATTCAGGACAGGAGAAAGTTTTCACACGGGTTCCCCTGGGATTCCCCGGCCCGTTTTTGTACACGCAAGTGGTTTAAATCATCCGAGCACTCAGCGAAACTGGACTTAACATCCAACCCTCTTGAGATCAGCCTGTCTCTATTTACTGCTCCAAATTTTTAATTTTATTGTTACGTAAGGATAACGCTGTTTTTTTCACATTTTAGAGCCGCCTTCTCCTCACGGAACTTAAATGGTACAAATTTTGATGTGTAAAATGTGAACTTCTCCGCAATTAAGTGCAAAGTTCTTCAGCTGCCTGCCCAAGTGTTGCAGGATTTGAACCCCTTAGCAAAAAGGGGGATGCTCTAAGGTACATAAATAAGGTGTCCAGGCTTGTCTTTGGGCTATGAAGGTGGATTAAATGGGTGCTGCAGGTCTTGGCTCAGCCCCTTCACAGCATCTGCTGGGGCTGGAGGGATTGTCCATCCGCCCCGTGAAGTTGTTGCATGAAAAGGTTAAGAATGAGCCCAAATCCAAGACAGCTTGGGAAAATCCAGGAAAGTCGAAGGTGCTGGTGTCAGGATGGGCATTTTAAATCTGTGCATGCGACTGCTTAGACCTCACCAGAGGATGGAGGACCTGGGGAAGGGGCAGCTGGTGTCAAAGGATGGAAGAAACCTGGCAGGGCAAGCAAACTTTTGCTGTGCGACGTATGTCTGGGGCTGGTGTAGTCCCCGAGTGGGGCAAAATTAGAGGGAATTGGAAAGAAATATGTGTACAGGGAGAGCAGCGGGGTCAGAAAGTCATGACTGTGCAATTATGGGGAAAAGTTTCTCATACCAGCTGGGTCATGGGGGAGAACTATGGTGTGAGAATAAGTAGGTTGTATGTGAGCCTTGGATGAGTAAAGCTCGGTGATCACAGTTGTTAAGTCCAGGGAAAAATCACCCCAAGGCAAACCAAAAATGCACGTTTGTGTTTCGGAGGGATCACATACACGCAGAGGGAGTGGGTCGCTGGGGCTTTGCAGGTTTGTGCGTTTGGATGGCGAGTTTGGGGGTTCACAGCTCGGCAGGAGAAAAGTCTGACCGCCATATACGAGAAAAGGAGGGGGAAAAAGGTCTCCCAGACACAGCCGTCCCCCGAGGCATCCCTTGCTCCCCGGATAGAGAGAAACCTTCCACAGAAGTTCATCTGCGGAGCGGAGGTGCAGCCTCTGCTCCGGGAAAACCCTCCTCATCCGAGCCAGCTCGGCTGAAAACAAAACACGGCGGTTAGCAAAAAAACATTCCTGGAAACGGCCGGGGCTCACGCATCGCTCCATCAACGTCCTTACGGCTTCTCGGCCGTTGTATCAGCGCCAGCCCCGGTGTTATTGCCAAGCCAGGGAAGTCTGACAATGAAAGGAGTCCATCATCACTCTCGCACACGTTTCCTAATGCTTGTTTTAATGCCTGAACATCTGGGAGAGATGCATGTTCCGCTCCCAGAGCCATTTGCTTTGGCTGCGGGGAGACGTTTCAAGCGGAGGTTGTGTGGGCCAGGGCTCTGCGGAGGCTGGAAGAGGGGAGAATTATTTTAGAAGCGCATGACAAGTCATTAACAGCTTCCTGAGAACGAGAACCGGGTGAAAAGGTTTGTTGTGCTTTTTGGTGGTTTTTTTTTTTTTTCCCCGAAGAAAAATGGTTTGTGAGAAAATCACTTCAATTCTTTCTTCTTCTGAGAATTGGGGACGTTTTCTTAGAAAAAATGGTGCCATGATAGTTTTGGTTGCTGGAAAAACCCTTTCTCAGCCCCAAGTCCTCTGTTTTTTTGGGGGGAGATGATAGACAAGCCCAGGGAAAAAATAATAAATGGAAAGGCAACATTGACAGGGTGAGGTGAGCACCCCGCCACTGCCAGCACCGCGGCGCCCGTGTGACGCTGCGAGAGCCCGAGAAATAACGGCCCGGATGGTTCTATTAGATTCAATTATATTTGAAACAATTAGATTAGTCTACGTAGCTAATTAGCGGCAACCTTTGTGGCGAGAGCTTCATTAGGAGAGCGGGGTCATGGTGGAGGTGTCCTCAGCCTGCCCCCTCCGCTGGGGGACGTGGGTTGGGGCTGGAGGAGGGGGGACCCATGGGACAGCACTTCCAGGTCTGGCGGTAACGATGCTAATACGCTGCTTTCTGGTAATTTTCTATTAATTGTTTGCGCTCCCCATGTGTCTTCAATCCATTAGTTACACTTGCAGGGATCGTAGCAGGCAATAAATCCTCCGGTCTGCCAAGGGCTGTTCGTACGCTCGTGTCCCCCCCTCCCCGAGCTGATGTTTGTGACGCGGTCGAAGCAATCGGCATCGTGTCCCCCCCCACCCCGTCTTGTCCCCTCCCTCCGGCAGCTGCAGCACCGGCGCTGCCAAATCCCGCCGGGGCCGCGCCTGCGGAGGGACGATAAGGGAATCGGATTTTTCTAGTGGCGACACCAGAGGTGAAATCCAAAGATCCCGAATATTTAGTTGTGTTTACCCACAGTAATCAGCTTCTCAAATAGATGTCACTGGGAAAGCTCGCGCTACATTGATTGCACCGTTCCCTGCTTTCTGCCCAGGGGCAAACAGCTCTGATTAATATTTCACAACACTTTTTTTTTTTTTTTTCCTCTTTTTTTTTTTTTTTGCTCGGAGAGCCTTGATAGAGAGAGACAGAATATTTTACCATCTCTTGTGTTTGCCTGCTCCAGTAATCATTGGATTCAATCACTCTTGCAATGTTTTTATGAATTAATAACAGGCACTTTGGAGGGCTAGCGGGGAGATGGGAAATGCAATCTGTACAACCTTAATGAGCACCGTGGGGACCCGGTACCATGGTTTCCGAAATCCTCTCTGCGCTTCGCTCTAAATCATTGTCTCTAAAATTACCTGCTTGCAGTCGGCTTTAGATGCTCTCGTTCGGCGGGTAAGTACACCTGCCTCCCCGCTGCGCCCTCGCTTTCATCGCCAGGGCTCGTTTGGAAGCTGTCCCAATTAATTTTTTTTTCTCTTTTCTTTTTTTTTTCTTTTTTTTTTGGTGCTTTAATATAAGCTCACCTTTGTCAGCGCTGACAAAATGTTTGTCTTCGCCGCCTCATTAGCGCCCGCGCCGCCGCCGCCGGAGCGAGCGGGACGGATCGGCGCGGAGCCGTACCGGTAAATTAGCTCCCGCTCCCCACTGCCAGCCCTGGGAATAAAATGTTTTGGGCATTTGGCAGCACAATTTGATGGGGTAGATGGAATTTGAGGGCGTGGGGGAGTGTTGGCTGCGGCTTTGATTGCTGCTGCTGCTGCAAAACAGAGAAAAGTGGGGCAGGGTGAGCATGGGGGGCTTGGGTGTGGGCTCCTCTCCATCTCTTCGTGGTGCCAAGGGATGGGGCTCCGCTCTTCACCCTGGCTGTGGGGCAGACAGGCAAAGGTGGCCCCAAAATGGAGCTTTTAACCATTCCTGCCCATCTGTGTTGCCACAGGCTTCATCCGCAACGCTGCTTTGGCAAGGTGTTTGCCACCCTCCCCTGCTCACAAACAGCTTCCCCCCAGGAGATAGCTCTGCTCCTCTGCTCAGCAGCTCTTCCAAGGCATCATTTCTTCCCCTCCACTCGAACGGAAGCTGTTTGCAGGAGGTGTTGGCGTCCCCCAGCCCAGGCAGCACGTGCAGATGTCAGTGGGTAGGACCTGCACCATGGCCCAAGCTTTGCCTGCCATACTGCTGCCCTTGGGATGGGGTCAAACAGGCGATGTGACATCCCACTGGGATGCTATCTGGTGCTCTCCGTGGCAGTGCGGTGGGTGCTCAGGCTGCCATGCCCAGTGCATCTACCCTGGGCGACCCTGCTCTGGCAGGGGGTTGGACTGGATGATCTTCAGACGTCCCTTCCAACCCCCAACATTCTGTGATTCTGTGATCCTGTGATCTTCTGCTGCAGCCACAGAGCACCCACATATGGTGGGTGCTGGGACCCTCCCAGGGTGCTGACTCCCAACTCTTGGGTTCACCTTCTCACCCACCTCCTGGGGCTGAGCAGGGCAGTGAAGATGCGTTGAGCGCTCGGGGCGCTGGCTGGCAGATCCCGTGGGCACTTTGAGGACGAGCATCCAGACACCCGTAAGCCCAGACGTGCGACTGCGCTTTTGAAAAAAAAAAAAGGTCTGAGTGGAAATTTGGCCACAGGCAGCACAATTGCATCTCAGGCTTTAAAGCCAACTTGGAGTCGCTGAGCCACACACGAGATTCCTCTGGAGGGAGCATAGTTGTTGATAGGGCATAATTTACAGCTCAAGTGCTGGGTCTTGAGCCAAGGTCGGTGTTTGTGAGAGGTCAAGTTTGAGGAGTCCAGAAATGTCAGCTGGGGAGATCCACACAGAGAGAGCCCTTTGCTGGGCAAAGGAAGCCTTGGGAAGTGGCTGGGGATTGTGGGGTGAGCTTGGTGCCCCCGCAGGGGGGGAAAGATGTGGCACATCTGCTTGAGGGTGGGCTTGCTCCCAGCACCTCATGGAGCCCAGATGTTCCTCAGGTCTTCAGGACTTTCCTCCCTTGGATCCCCAGCTGGTGGGTCACCTGCACCAGGAGTGTCTGGTGAGGGGGAACCCACCTCGTGTGAGGTTCTCCATCGAGGCTGGTGGGTTTGCAGGGCTGGGGACTGGGGTGTCCTCGAGCGCTCCGGCAGCACCCACAGGCCCGGGTGCTCACCCACGCAGTGACAGCCCAGCACCTCGCAGAGCTCCCCATGATTGCCCTGATTTATTTCCAAGCCCCTCGGTAGAAAATTCCACAGCATTTACGAGCAGGCCCAGCAGAGCTCTGACTTCAGAGGCTTCTCGCTTTTCACCCCGGCTCTGTTTACTTTCTGAGCCTTTTTAATTGCTTTTTAGAAGTCTGCTCTCAGCCTACAGCTATTTTCGAGATGCGGCACGGAGATCTCAGGCCGGGTGACTAATAAGTAATTTATAGAGGCTTGGCCAGCACCGCTCGAACATTTCTGCCGGCCAGACAGGCGTTACGGCGCGGCGGACGTGTCGGGACACGCACGGCGAGGGTGTTGGAGCAACAGCTCCCCACCTCCCATCGGCTTCAAGCGGCGTGAACTGGGCAGCGCTCGCCGGGCAGAGAGTAAACAGGTCGGCTCCGCCGCAACCGTGTGCCGGGGTGCTCCGTGCCTGGCTGTGTTTGGGTGGTGGGAGCTCGTGTTAAAAGAATTTCCCCTTCCCAAAAGAGCAAGCTCTGGCTGTTGACTTTCCCCAGCCGGGCATTGGTTTCCTCAGGAGTGCAGCCAGGGCTCCCCGGGGGCACCCAGCACCCCTCAGCGGGGCAGCTCGGGCATCCCAGCGCCGGGCAGAGCTGCCTGCCAGCCCCAGGCACTGAGCACCCCTCTGCCTGCCCTCCGCATATTTCCTTATTTATTTCATTATTTTATCTATCTAGCTAGCTAGCTAGCTAGCTATTGCCTCCTTTTCTTTTCTTTTCTTTTCTTTTTTTTCTTTTCTTTTCTTTTCTTTTCTTTTCTTTTCTTTTCTTTTCTTTTCTTTTCTTTTCTTTTCTTTTCTTTTCTTTTCTTTTCTTTTCTTTTTTCTTTTCTCTTTTCTTTTCTTTCCCCTTCCCTTCCCTTCCCTTCCCTTCCCTTCCCTTCCCTTCCCTTCCCTTCCCTTCCCTTCCCTTCCCTTCCCTTCCCTTCCCTTCCCTTCCCTTCCCTTCCCTTCCCTTCCCCTTTCCCTCTTCTCTTCTCTTCTCTTCTCTTCTCTTCTCTTCTCTTCTCTTCTCTTCTCTTCTCTTCTCTTCTCTTCTCTTCTCTTCTCTTCTCTTCTCTTCTCTTCTCTTCTCTCTCTTCTCTTCTCTTCTCTTCTCTTCTCTTCTCTTCTCTTCTCTTCTCTTCTCTTCTCTCTTCTCTTCTCTTCTCTTCTCTTCTCTTCTCTTCTCTTCTCTTCTCTTCTCTTCTCTTCTCTTCTCTTCTCTTCTCTTCTCTTCTCTTCTCTCTTCTCTTCTCTTCTCTTCTCTTCTCTTCTCTTCTCTTCTCTTCTCTTCTCTTCTCTTCTCTTCTCTTCTCTTCTCTTCTCTTCTCTTCTCTTCCTTTCATTTAGTTATTTATTTAGCCATTTGATTCTTTATTTTTTATTTCTCATTTTACATTTTGCTTTAACTGTTTCTTACTTCATTCTCTTATTTATTTTCCTTTCCCCTTTGCTCCACGGTGCTGTTGTAAAAGCCCTGAACAATAGCCTGCATTTATCCGGAGCGGGCCAGCCTGCCAGCTGGCGGCAGATCAGCCTTCTCATCCACTTCCAGGGCTCTTAAAGACAACTGTCCCGAAAAAAAACGGGGTGTGCGTTGCCCTGAGAAGTCCCTGCTCTCTTAAATGCCTGGGCACTGATACAATTAATGTTTAGCGCGGCATTCTTGTTTCCTGGTTGCCATTCTCTGCGGAACAATGGGGTGTTTTGCCCATGAAATTACTGTTCTGATTAGGAGGAATATGTCCATCATTAGACTTTCAAATGCGATCCTTCTGCGGCGCGGCGCTGGCAATCCAGCCGAGATTACTCCGGCGATATTTCTGGTCCCTGAAGGAAATAGCAAGTGCAAATAGGGCAATTTTATACACTTACTGGGGAAGGGGATTTGCGTTGATGGATGCTCTTGTGCTCGCAGCAAACGACAGCTGGGGCCAGGGCACGCACGCGGCAAAAGCAGCACGTCTTGCTTCTCTCCCTGTATATATATATATATATATATGTCTGCATATGTGTAATAATCCACATTTTAATGGGGGCCCGGGCGGGACAGGCGGCTCAGCCTTGACCTTGAAAACTCAGGGCCTTTTAATTCCCAGCAGATGTTTCAGGTTTCTCCCGACACCAAAGCCACGTTCAGAAATCCCTGTTGAGGAGCCCCAGCCCGAGCTGGTCCCTTTGCACCGCACGGGATGGAGCTGCTCATCCCGAAGCCCTGAGATGTTTTTGGGGGTCCCGCTCTGGAGACCTGGGTCCAGCCGTGAAGGGAAGGTGCTGGGGATGGAGCAGTTCCCATCTGCTGTGGGGCCTTGCAGTGACATTAACAGGGCTGGAACGGGGAGGTCCAGCTCCCCGCCTCCAACTGAGCCTCCCTCACTGATAAAATGTCCCTTCCACAGCCTTGGAGAGTTTTTTTTTCTTTTCCGTCATGAATTCCCAGCGGAGAGTTCGAGGCTGGCAATCAGCTTACTCATTCTTGGCTTATCATCACAAACCTCTGACCTTCAGACACGGCTGGTGCCGTGCCTGCCCCGGCAAAACTGAAATCCAAACAGACGGGTATTCAGCAGCACTCCCTCATTGCTGCCTGAAACCTCCCCTGCAAATTCAGGGGGGTTTATGCCCACCCCGGGGATGCCAGCACCTCTGGGTAACCTCACCAGGCGCTGGCACGGAGCAGGTCCATCAGTGCCACCTCCCTTTTGGGGCTCCTGTCCGATTCTCCTCCCCGTTGCAATCCCCAGGAAGCAGATTTAGGGTTGGGGGGATGCTGGTGGGGAGGGTTCAGGCTTTGACACCCCTCAAAAGAGCCACCCAGGCACTCCAGCTCACATACGTCGGGGCCACCCCGAGCCGTCGGTGACATCCTGGCCAGATTGAGGGCACCCTGAGCCATCCTGGCCAGACTGAAGGCAAAAAGTGTGGGGGAGCATGAGGTTGAGGTGACATTCCTCCCCCTGTCCCAGTAGGGATGTGGGCAAGGCAACTGGTGTGCCACTGGGAGCGGAGGAATGCGGCAAAATGGGAAGACAGGGGGATGGGGAAGGGGGGGGGCAGTGGAGAAATTAATAATTATCTAAACCGCACCCCTATCACTGTTCATCGAAATTTGCCCGTACTTCATGCCAGCCTCCTTTCTTCTTCTTGCCTCCAGTAAGTACTTCAACATCCTTTTTAAAAATTAAAGGGGGAGGGTTATGGAACAGATAAGAGATAATTGCCTAGCTTTGACTCTTCTATTGATGTGAAAATAGGATTGGAATTACTCACTCTGGTTGAAAGGTTAGTTGAAGGTTATTACAGGAAAATTGTTATTCATACATTTTTTTTCTGTGCTGCTGGATAGCCTAAAAGATTAAATTCACAGAGTGCATAATGACCCATCACAACGGACAATGGTGGGAATAATCTCCAGAGACTCCAGATAACAGAACAGAGACTTCTTTGAATAATTCATGGTTCAACAGACATCCCTCACTAACAGATTACATGTGAGTTTTCATTAGAAAGGAGATAATTTAAAGTAGCTTTAAAAATAACCGGTATTTTTAACGGAAGTGGAATTACCATAAGCGTTTACGCAGTTTGTTTATGCTTTAATAAATCTACTTTCCCCCTGACCTTCATACCATGGGAACAAAACGCGAGGGGATAAAGAAAGTCATTGTTTGCGACAGTTCCCTCTCATCCGCGTAGCGGCCGAGCGAGCATCGGTTTCGTATTCGGCCTCACACTCGGCTGCCTCCAGCACACGGGACGGGACCCACGGCTGCTCCCGCCTCGCAGAGATGCCCAGGACATCCCGGACCACCCGCCGCTGGCTGGGGATGCTGCTGGGGACACCGGGGCTGCGATGCCTCTTCCCAGCCCGGCGTCAAAATCACGCACCGGCTCTGGTTAATCTTTTAATTTCGTCTCAGGGAAGGGCTGTTACACTTTAAAAGCTGGTTGTTTGTTAAAAAAACTCGTATTTATTAAGGTTTAACGGGGGCCCGATACGCATCTCTCGCATTGTTGTGAGCCGCGACAAATGTGTCTTAAATAATTAATTGATATTTAGTAAACATATAATAGTTATCTCCCCCTATCTAAATTAAATACTAATTGAAGCGAAATAATTCACTGCTTAGATTACAACTTTTCCAACCAGGACGGTTGCCGCAGCCGCAGAGGCGTGGGTGTCCCCCAGGTGGGGTTTATCCCCGCTTTGGGGGAGGTTTGGGGATACTGGAGCTGCTGGTCCTGGGGGAAGAAGGTGCGTGATGGAAGGTGTAGCCCGGGCGGTGCCTTCCCTCAGCATCCCCCCCTTCCTCGTCATCATTTTCAGGCTTCGCTGCCTCCGCCGTGGGTTTGAAGGCAACGATTGAGCCGCTCGCAGGAGCAAATCGGTGGGGAAGTTGAGATGGTAATTACACGGTAAGGTAAGATAAAGCAAATATTTGAAGGGTGATTCATTCCCGGCATAGCTGAGTGAGGCGCGAGCGCTCCTCCGGGAGAGCTCCGCTCGGGAAATATTTGCCTTCTCCCACCAGGTGGGTTTGCGGGCACCGCGGAGAGTAAACGTTGAGTAAAGCGACGCGGAGCTGCTCAGCAGAAGGCCGTCACATGCGACCTCTCCTTGCATCACTGCTGTTGACAGAGTGTATTTGGAGCACGCGGGGAAAGACTTTGACCTGAAGCGACTGTTAAAAAGGAAAAAGGGGGTAACGTTGCTGCCACCAACGGCATTTCCCTGGATCCCTTCCAGTCTCCGTCGTGGACTCTGCAGGAAACAATGACTTTTTCCTTATCTTGCAGAAGAGGTTTGCTCTAATTGTCACCCAGGGGCTGTCGCTGGGGACAGACAGAGCTTCGGGGTCGGGACCGGGCAGAGGAAAACGCTTCTCTTGGAGGTCCTGTAGCAGCTCCCCGGGGCAGCAGCTCCTGCCACAGCCTCCGCCCATCCCTCTACAGCACAGAGCAGCCAGCATTTTGCTCCCAGATGGAGCCATTCCATACTTCGCTGTCATTTTGATACGATATTTTATTTTATTTTATTTTATTTTATTTTATTTTATTTTATTTTATTTTATTTTGTATGCAGTGGGAAGGGTTGCCCTCCTCCGTGGGCAGGAGAGCCTCCGTCAGGACCAGGTCTTCCCCATCCCCTCCAGCCTTGGATCATGCTGGCGGAGATGGAAAGCCCTGGGGTGGACTGGATGACTCCCTAAAGCCTTTTCCCAGCCTCATACCCCCTTGAAAAGAAAAGGCTGAGTTCTTAAACATCTTAAAGAGCTCCACTGCACGGCTGCCCATCCGCTGGCTGGCGAGATGCCTCCCTCCCGGTGGCACGTAGCAACGTTCTCTTCCAGCAGGTCCCTCCCTGCCCCTTTTTGTCCCTGTTTGATCTAATTTCTGCCCTCAGCTGGGAGACAGGAGCAGGAGATACCTGGGTTTGCCTTCTCCCAGGAAATCCTGGCGAAGCGATGAAGGGCGCGCGTGACGAAGCGTGAAAGTGAAGTGGTTCCTCAGGTCCTGTCCTGCCTGAATATTAACTGAGGAGGATTTATCCCCGGGGGGGAAATGGAGCAGGTACAGAGATTTTTTTTTTCTCCCTACCACACCCCTCCAGATATAAGAGCTTGTTATAAATAATCCTCGAGTCTAAAGGATGTGAATGAGGACTTTTACAGATTTAACATGAAGCTCTACCATCTTCTTCCACTAAAGCTTATGTCAATAAATCATTTTTTAATTATAAGCTTAAATTATAAGCTAAGCATGTCTAAATGATCTCTGGAGTGATTTCTGCATTCTGAGGAACATTAAGGAGGCCTAAGAAGAGGTTGTTCTCCTTCCTTTTAAGACGCTTTCTCTTTTTTTTTTTCATTTTCCCCCTCCTCCAGCCACCCAAGGCGCGTGTGTCAGGTGGGAGATGGATGAAACTCAGCCCACCCCTAAATTAAGGACCGTACAAACCCGTGTCCAAATGTTATGGCTCCGCTCCACCCCTGACACATAACGAGAGCAGTGGGTTTGATTTAGTGCTGCCTTCCGCCGTCAGCCGGATATTTCTCTGGCTCTCGGATGGGTCTGATACCAGAATTTGGCCCTTTGCTCCTCAGATTGCTCCCCGGCCGCTCAAAATCAATTCGAGAATTATTTTCTTCTTTGCAGGAGGAGATTTATAGCGCTTCCCATCCCCGAGTCTCCCATGTTCTCCTAATTAATGCAGTTAATCAAGGCTCTACGGCCCATTGCCCGGGTGAGGATGGAGGCAGGAGCATCGCTCCCTGCGGCGGAGCACGGTCTGCACCCGGGGGCTCTGCGGGCTGGCGTGAAACAGAAATAATTCAGACCATTTTCTAGTACCTTTTCTCTTCCTGGAGGAGTGCCTGACCTGTGAATTGTTGCTGGAGTCCCTGAGCAGAGTGGCACGCCGCTGCTCCTGCGACGGAGGAGCGAGCGTCTCCGCGTTTTAAGAGGTCTGGAGATCTTCAGATGAGAGCGCCGTTGGTATTCGATGGCAACCCTCCTCAGCTCCTCTTGTCCTCCCCAGCTAGGCTCCGATTCCTCACTTTCTTCTGCCCTGATTAATCTTTATTTCATGGATTCCATGACAACATAAGCATCCTGAGGATCTCTCTCTTCAAACCGTTATTGAATTATGTGCAGGGAGATGGGGCTTGCTCAGCCCCCGAACAGCATTAACCTGAGCGTGCTACGAAGGTCGAATGCAAGAATTAACCGGCGTTTTAGCAGCACATCATTTGACAGGGAGGTGCCTGCGGCTCTCGGGCACGTAATAAAACCACCAGCTCTCCGGACTGCCCTGGGAAGAAAAATTTAATCTCTCCTTCCACATTCCTTCCATCTGAAAAGAGGCAGGAGGGCAGGAGCCCACCCAAGCCACCCTCTGACTCCTCTTCCCCATCCGTGAAGGTTTGATTTCAGCACAGGGGTGCCTGCAGCTGGGGAGGGATGCCCAGCATGGCTGCTAAAAGGATGGATAATGGCAAGAGTGGGAAGGTTGGAGGGCCCAGGGGGAGGGATGTTGGTTTTTCTGGGTCTGCCTCGCTTTTTCAGCTAATGGGTGACTGCCAGCCAGGCGGCTAACGGGTTTCCATGTCACGGCGGGCAGGCAGCTCAGCCCCCTGTGGCTCCCAAGGACGAGGCTGCTCTGGGAGGCTCCGTTCTTCCCCTCGGCTCCAGCACAGAGGCGTGGGGCTGCCCCAGGTTTGCATTCATGGAGGGGGGGCTCAGGTCTCCCCCCAGCTCCATCCCAGCCAGGCTGTGAATATCCCTGCCCCAGCCTGGTTAAAGGCTTTTGTCTGTGCTTAATGATGCGGCTGCAAATTTACCCTTGAGGAGGTAGGAGCTGTAAATAATGTTGTCTTAGACAAGGAAAAAAAAAAAAAAAAAGCCTTTTGAATATGATGCTGTTAAACCTGAGCTTTCCAGAGAGGCTGCTCCTGCGAGATCACCCTTGGCTGGCACAGGAGGGACTCAGCGTGCAGAGGTGTCACGGGAAGCTCAGCACCCACAGGATGGTGCCTGTGTGGGATGGGCACCCCGGGAAAGCTCCCTCGTCCCTCACAGGCCACCGTTGGCCAGGACATGCCAGTCCCGGAGCCGCGTGCCCTACCACCTGCACGGTGGCATTTGAGCTGCAGTTGCCTGTTTGGAGATAAATATCCCTGTGCCCCCAGCTCGGCTGCCGGTGTGGAGGCAGGAGGGGTGGGATGCATGGGTCTGAGGGGATGCACAAGGCTGGAGGGATGCAGAGAGCTGGGGGGATGCAGAGAGCTGGGGGATGCACAGAGCTGGGGGATGCACAGAGCTGGGGGGATGCACAGAGCTGGGGGATGCACAGAGCTGGGGGGATGCACAGAGCTGGGGGATGCACAGAGCTGGGGGATGCACAGAGCCAAGAGGTTGCACTGGCCCAAGAGCTGCTCCTGCTGTCCTGGAGGGTGGGAGCATGTCCAGACTTGTGTTTGCTCTCACTGAATCAATGTGCTGAGGCTGTGATAAATGCGCCCTCTGAATTCCTGTCCTTCCAGTAGCGGCCTGGCTGTGGAGTGCTATGAGGCAGACTTCCACCTCACTAATAACTAGCGCAGACAAGGGCTTGTGAGCAAAAAAAATACTACGTAGCTGCAATTTGAGGGGAAAATAGATCCCCCCAGAGGGGCTGGGTTGCTTCCCCCTACAAGGCCAGGGGCTCCTGTGCTCCCTTCCCAGGTTGATGCATTTGAAATGGGATTTGAATTCATCAAAGCTCCCTCATCCTGTGACTCAAAGCAGCATCCCGGCGTTTGCAGCGGGGCTGCTGGGGCTGGGGAGAGGAAGAATTTTCTCCTTGTGATGCCCAAATGTGGAGCCTTTGACGTCTGAGCCCCCGAGCCCAACAGATGTGGTCTGTATTCCTCCTGCCACTGAGCACGTGTAGCCTTCAACAGGTTGCTTTGCAAATTCCTCAGTACCTGCACGACCATCTCCTCCATCTGCAGAGCTTTGCCTTAGTCAAATAGAGCAGCCTCGCCGCGAGTTTGTTTTCGAAATTGAAAACAGTCGGCGAAATGAGGGGTTTGCTGCTGTTCAAACAAGTGCTTCCCCACTGCAGCGGTGACATTTGCTCTCAGACCACCAAAGGACTTGCTGTCTCCCGCACAGGGTGTCTTGGCTCTTGCAGGATGCTGCTCGCATACCATTGGTATGAGGTTTGGCATTTAAAAATGTCCACCCTCAGTGTTAAAGACCGTGTCTTCAAAAAATACTCTTTTTGTTTTCTTTTTTCGTTTTTATCCCCCCGAACGACAAAGCACTGAGGGTCCCGCACCTCGAGGGGACGCAGCCTTCTGGGAGGTCTCAGTATTGGGCTGCAGGATGGGTTTAAGTGGGGGTTTTTTCCCAAACGAGGTGCAGCATTAGCTCTGGGAAATGGGGACCAAGCGAGTGTCCTGGTGTCCCCACCCCTGCCCGGGGCTACTGTTTATTAAACAGTTGCCAAATTGTCTTTTCTCCTTCTTATTTCAAACCAGGAAAGCTTTGGACCATTTCAAGGCACAGCTTTCCCTTCACCAAGGATCTCTTTAACAGGAACAGGAACAGGGCAAGCAGAGTGTACGGTGCCGGCGGCAATCCAGAGCATCCAGGTGAGGATATTCTCGTGTGTTCTCTTTCATCTTGTCTGGCTGAGCCGTTCTAAACACCCCGAAGCCCGGAGGCAGAAGCACACGTGTCGTGCCTTTTCCATTGCCAGCCCTCTCAAATACCCACGCAGTCCTTTAATAATGAAAACAGCAGATGATGTACGAGACCCTCGCAGGCTGTTAGCACTCCTATGTATCACTGCTCGGGAGTTTAGTCAAGAAAATCATATTAGAGGCCAGGAAGAAGAGCAGTTTCCCTCGGAGCTCTGTGGTCTGGGCGGGGGCACCCAGGATGCTGAGATCTCGGGGATTCCTGGTGCTTGTTTGGCAAAAAGAAGCCTTTCCGACCTGTCCAAGTTGAGTTTAGCTTTATTATTCACTTTTACTGCATTGTGTGATGGTGCAAGCGCTGGAGGTGCCTGCTAATTGTTGGTGTTTATTAATTCCAGCCGCTCGGAGGGACCCTGTCCAGGCTCTGGGCATCACGAAAGTGGGTGCGTCTTGTGAAGGTGACAGGCTGAATGTCTCATCAGTCCTAGAGCTTGTTTTTTGGCCCTGCCGAGCCCACTGCATAAACATTACCTTGCACCCTGAGCACCTCGATCGGGTGTAGCCACTGGCACTGCTGTACTCGTGGTTTACTCAGGGCTTACAGCTCTGATGGAGGTCTGCCCACAGCCGCTACCCAGTACTTGAGGATCCTCCACAGGAGGTTTCCATATCCAGCTCTCAACGCCACGGATTGGCAGACTTGGATGCCATGCCCTGCAATTACAACTTAAGATCACGGCTCACTTGTTTCTCAGCCCTCAAGTTACTCACTGCAGGCTTGAAAAAGCTGTCAACTCTGTCTGGTGCTGCAGCCTGTGCTCTCCGCCTGCCTTCTGGGACATCCGTCCTTTTCTCACCAATACATTTGTTTTGTGCCATTAATATTCAGAATAAATGCGTTCGCGTTCTTGCAGTTTGGGGACTGTCATTCTGAGATCCGACGGGCGGGCAGCCCGGGGTGCCGGCTGGGGAGCAGAGCAGGGGGACACCTTCTCATCAAGGCACACGAATACGGGGTGAGAAGAACAGAAACAGCATGTTGGGGCACAAAATAGCTCCCCACCTGCCTTTCTGGACATCCACGGCCAAAGCATTTGGCGGGGTGGGCATCCCTTTGCTGTGCAGGATTATTCTGCAGGTCGTTAGGCGGAAGGATGCTGGTACGTCCATGTGGCACTGGGCTGGGGTGGCTCCACCTCTGGCACTAACCCAGTGCACCCCAGTTACCCCAGTGCACCCAGTGTACTGTGGGGCATGGGGCTATGGGAGGGTTTGGCTGCTCTCAAGTCCTGGTCTCCCCTCCAAAAAGCTGACGAGCTCTCACCTCCTCGAGCAAGACGATGGTTTTTTTTGCTGACCTAGAACTGGTTGGGCTCCGAACTGAAGTGATATTTAATTAAGAAGTGCTAAGATTTCTGCTCCAGCCCTTGTTTGCCATCTGGTATAACAGGGAGAGAGTGGGGGTTTTTCACTGTTTACTATTCTCCTTGTTGCTACCAGGACAGACCTGGACCCGGGAAGTCTTCAGTGTCAGCATCCAAGTGCGTGCTTTCCTGTACGGGGTATGCAAATGCTAGGTAATCTATTTTATAAAACTATTTTTATTGCAGTTCCCAGCGCTCCCTAGCACCAGCTGCGACGAGAATCACTTGGATGTTAAAGTGCTGTTGACAAAATTGTTCCCAGCGGCACGTACGCGCAGATGCGCGTCTCCCTTCCTGCCAAAATCCAAGGTATTGGGAGGATGAAGGCATCGATGCAGCCGAGCCCTCCGGAGAGGCGCAGGGGTCGTTTGGGGACAGAAAGGCTTTAACACGCGACCGCCCCCGCGCAGGGTCGGGGGAGACGTGCTCAGACTGCAGGAACCGGCACCACAGGATGGGCAACGCCGGGCTCTGCCTTTCCCAGCTCGTGAAGGATGCGCCTGGACCTCAGGAATAGCTAAACCCAGCCTTGAGGGAGAAGAAAGGTTGTTTTAGGAAGAGTTTTCCTTTTAATTTGCGACTCTGGGGTGCAGGGTGGGAGAGATTGTGGACATCGGGGCACCCACATCCCCTCAGATTGTTGGCAGGGGACGGTGGCAGGGAGAGGGGGCTGAAGTCCAGAGGGGATTGTGGCGATCTGCAGAAGGGGACCTGGCAGGAAAAAGGCTCAGGGGGGGTTGCTTCAAAGGAGGCAGCTACTAGAGCTGGTGTCTGGGGGTTTGGCACAGCCCTTTGCAGGGAAAGGAGCCACCAGCCACTCCTGAGCCTTGGAGAGACGGCAGGAGGAGGTGACGTGCCACCAGCCAGCACCCGACACCCAGAGGAACCGGCCACCGAAGCCCTTGGGAAGGAGAAATGGTGGGATGGGAGGTCAGGGGTGGCTCCAGGATGGCTCCAAGGATGCAGACAGGGATGGGGCAGCTGAGGAGGGCTCATCGAGACATCCCTCTGGGGATCTGCCCACGGGCTGGCTCGACATGCAAGTGGAGGAGACTGCAGGGTCTACAACACGGGGGGTCCCCGCGCGTCTGGAGATGCCCCTCCTGGCAGCGTGGGAGGTGTGGGGCTGCCTGCTCCCCCCTTTCCCCCTGCCCCCTTCACCACCCCGCGGGTCCGCAGCCGGCACAGCTCTCCCCGTGGTGGATCAGGGGTGGGAACGTGGTGACAGCCGAGTTCTGGGAGGAGGAGTTAACAAGCAAGGAAAATAGGAGATAAATAGCAAAAGAATGCTTCAACCCATTCATCCTGGAGCCTTACTAAATGTACCATGAATGATTCCTTACAAAATTGAGCTGTATGTACACTTGCTTGATGGCACTGCAGTGAATTGCTTCTTTAGTAAATCTGTCATGTATGCGTAGACTTTATGGCTTTTTTTTTTTTTTTTTTTAATGTAAGAACCGTGCATCTCCTCAGGTTGGATATCTCTTGCCAGAAAGTCAAATTAGATTCCAGCACCTCACCCGTGGTGTCCGTGCTGGGGGGTCTCCCCTCCTGGGATATCCCCCCACAGCCACGAGCACCCGCCGTGTGTCCAAGCTGTGAAGCCACGTGGCCTTTTGAGCATCCCCTGCGGGGTCTCTGCGTGGGTGCTACTTGCAAACTGCATCCCCCGACCTTTTTCATACCCTGGTTTCCTCACTCCTCGGATGCTTCAGGTGGAAGATTTCTTCTCATGGGGTCACCGTGAGGGTAAACGCATTAAGCGCGGCTCCTCGATGGATGGGGCTGTTAAAACCAGAAAGTCTTGTCGCTGTTTTTATGCTGGATTCTGCTTCGAGGGCAGCGAGCATGCTGGCGGCGTCTTTACACGCTGTGCTCCTACTCTGTGGGGCAGGGCAGGTATATTTTCTACGATACTTTCCTTTTCCACAAAAAAAAAAAATCTTTGATTGCGGTATCGACGGAGCCGCCAACGGAAAAGGGCAAGGAAGTATTTCCAAACGGTTTATCTGGCAGCTGTAAATTTCCTCTCATGTTGCTTATTGACCTCTAATTGTTTCCAGTAGTAGCGGGAGACAGGAAGATCAATAGGGCCGGGGAGATAGTTAATATCCTCCCGGTGCACTTAACTGTAGTTAGAAAATGCTGGAATTCATCTTCCTGCGATTTCTAACAGGTTTGTAATTGAAACGTTGAGCGTCCGTATCTTGGAGCCCTCCGTGCGCTGGGTTGTGTATAAAGCATTAATTTTCCCTCTCCTCACCCAGTGCTGGAGGCTCTGAGCAGCCTCGTGGTTCTCCGGCTGCTCTTCCGCGGACACAGGAGCTTTAGAAACTCAGGAGACCCTCGTCGAGGCGGGGAAGATGCAAATCAAACCCTTCTCCCAACGAGCCTGACCACCTCGTTTGCTCCGGGTCGGGGTGTGTTTGCTGAGCAATGAGGAAATGGTGTGCCACCAGCTGCAAAGCAAACATCCCCTCTGCATATATTTCCAATAACTCGCTCACATTGCCTGCCAAGAGCTTTCCAAGGTCTCCAGAGCCTCGTTGCTTCTCAGTGCTCCTCGTGCTGACCCAACCAAGCTGCTTCTCAGCAGCCTTTCCACCCAGCGCGTGGCCCTGCAAGGTCTCCTTGTTGGAGACAGAGGACTTTTTTTTTGCTATTTTCAGTTTGCGACTTGTGCCATTCCCAGCTCTGCCGACTCTCGCCCCCGTTCCCACCACCTTTCCCCACTGCTCCTCGGGGTTTCCTCATCTGCACACACCTTGCTCGGAGCCAGCGGCTCGCTTTGCATCCTGGGCACGGCACACGCCAAAAGGGCACATTTACAATGCAAAAACCTGAGGCTTGCTCAGCAAAATAGGGTCATCGTCCTTGCACCGAGTTGCCCCAAGCTCCTGTGCTCTGCGATAGCCAAAGGTGAGTCTGGTTTCATAACCCCTTTCCAAATCCTGCAATTACCCAGGTGCCGGGGGGAGCCGGGGTCTCCTCTTGTGTCCGAATCCCCTGAGGTGCAGAGGGGAGGACCTCAAAGGCCACCTTGCTCTTGGCAAGGAGTGGTGGAGTTGCTGGGATCATAGAATCATAGAATGATTTGGGTTGGAAGGGACCTCAAAGATCCTCCAGTTCCAACCCTGGGGACATCTCCCACTAGATGAGGCTGCTCAATGCCCCATCCAGCCTGGCCTTGGACACTTCTGGGGATGGAGCATCCACAACCTCCCTGGGCAACCTGTGCCAGTGCCTCACCACCCTCAGGGTGAAGAACTTCAAAGCCAGGAAGGGAGCAGGGTGCTGGCAGTGGAGGCTGAGTTAATTTGCTGAATTTTAATCAAAATCATTGAACGGTTTGTGTTGGAAGGGACCTTCAAGACCATCCAGTTCCAACCCCCTGCCATGGGTAGGGACACCTCCTGCCGGACCAGGTCGCTCCAAGCCTCCTCCAACCTGGTCTTGGACACTGCCAGGGATGAGGCATCCACAGCTTCTCTGGGCAACCCGTTCCAGCATCTCACCGAAGAAGAGGCTGAGAAAACTTGAGCAGAAAGGGAAGGCGAGGGCGGATGAGGAGGGGTCGAGGTGTGGCGGCCACACCGAGATGTGGGAGAGGATCCAGGAGTGAGGAAGCCGGTTCGCAGGGGAGCGGCGATGCCGCTGCCTCCCATCCGAAGCCATCACAACGGCCGGGCTGCAGGTGACGGTGACGGGGTTGTTGTTGTCCTCCCGGTGAAACACAAACAGCTCCGCGGCTCTGCCCGTCATCATGAATCACGGCAGAGCAGTAATCTTTCATTAGAGCATTCAGCACTAATTGCTGGCAAAATGCCACGCGCCTATTTTCTCATTTTAACAAAACATTTATGCATGAAAGATTTAATGCCAGGTATCAAGCATATCATTGTAAATTTACCACTAATTAAGCCTAATTAAAATAATTAAATGGCTGTGGAGTCACAATGTGAATTAAAATCACATTTCCTCTTGTGCGCGCGCCACTCTTCCCGCTGCCCTCGCTTCGAATTTAAGATCCAAATATTTTCCTGCTCGGATTCGTGCGAAGTGTCTGCGCGGCGGAGTGGATTTAATCGTTAAGATAATGCTGTGATTCGGTGGTAAGTTTTTCAATTTCGGGACCTCTTGAGGTTTTTCTTTATCTGGATGAAGTATGGACAATTTGACAAATCTGTTCCTCCGAGCAGTCGCTCGCTTTTGCATATTCATTACTCATTGGATTTTTAATCAAAGTCGCTGATGGACCCTTTGCACCACAAATAACTCGGTCATGAATAATTGATGGTGTTTAGCTGCGGGTTGGGGGGCGCGGGGGCCCCGCTGCACGCACCACATGGCGCTGCAGATGTTCGGGTTTCACATGTGCACAGCTCATCAAACCCAGAACCGAGCCGGACCCCCGGGCGGGCGCCGTCCCCCGGCACACCATCTGCTTCCCACCCCGCGAGAGGTGAAAACAAACCTCGGTGAATTGTGGGAGCCCGGTTTGTTTTCCTGCTGCCGGTGCATGAGGAGCTCTGCTCCTGGTTTCTCTTTTTTTTTTTTTCCCCTTTCCCTTCGGTTGGAGTTTCTGCCCCGTTTTCGGGGCTGGGAGGCTCCAGGGATGCTCTGGTTGACGTCTCCGTTAGGACTGGACATTAGGAAAAGAATTTTCCCAGCAAGAGCGGTCAGAGCTTGGCCCAGGCTGCCCAGGGAGGGGGTGGAGTCCCCACCCCTGGATGCGTTTAAAGGCCGTTGCGATGTGGGGCTGGGGGAGATGGGTTGGGGTGAGCTTGGCAGAGCAGGGTCAGTGGTTGGACTTGATGATCCCGGGGGGCTTTTCCAGCCTGAATGATTCTGTGATTCTATGATTCTGTATATCAACACGGTTGAGCAAAAGGTCTGACCACTCTTGCTGGGAAGAAATTTCTCCTCCTGCCCAGTCTGACCCTGCCCTGTTGCAGTTTGAAGGCGTTCCCTCTTGTTCTGTTGCTCATGACAAGAGCCCAGCCCCAACCTCTCCACACCGTCCCGTCAGGCAGTTACAGAGACTGATGAGGTCTCCCCTCAGCCTCCTCCTCTTCCAACCCAACAGCCCCAGCTCCTTCCATCGCTCTTCATAAGAAGATTTATTCTCCTTCCCCAGCTCCGTCGCCCTCCTCTGCACTTGCTCCAGCCCCTCGAGATCTCTCTTGCGTCGAGGTGCCCAAAACTGGACTTACGTCCAGTTTTGGGCACCTCGACGCAAGAGAGATCTCAAGATGTTGGAGGCAGCGCACACTCCAGGTGTGCCGAGCACAGGGGGACAGTCCCCTCCCCGCTCCTGCTGGTCACACTATTGCTGACACAAGTGTATTCAATACGGGATGCTCACACCTGCCCTTTCAGATCCGAGGTACCTCTTCATCCCCATCACACTCAAAAAACCTGACCCTGAGGAACCCAGGGGCTGCACAACACCGCTGGCGTGGGTTTGCCACGCGGGTCGCTGGTGTGAGAGAAGAGCTTTATCCACCAGCCCTTCTCTTCCCTCCAGGAACGGGGCGATACCGGCCTCTCGTCTTTATTTTTTTTATCATTATTTCTTTTTCTTCCCGCAGGAGGAGGGGTTTGATATGTGTTACCCCGCGGTGCTTATTCAAACGGGCAGCCTGGCACCAGGATCTGACAAGGAGGTTGACAGGGTGAAAGGGAAAGGAGAAGGAGGGAGGCTGGCCGGGGCGGCGATGCATTATTTACGGCCGCTCTCGCATGTGTGGTCCCAGCCCAGGTCTCCGATGCAGCATAATGGATTGCAAAGCCCCTTTGTACGCTCGGTGCGGCCGCCCGCGATATTTTAGACCGGAGTCATTCAAGTAAACCCCGGGCAATGCTCTGCGCAGGCTGATTAACCTTTTCTTTCCCAGGAACCGACTCATTTTCTCTCGCAGCGTGGTGTCCTGAGCCCTCAGCCCTCAGCCCGCCCCGGCTGCCCGCTTTTGCCGGGGCAGGGGCCGGGGTTTTGTTACCCACCGCTGGGGTTCCTTCCACTGGAGGAGCAGCAGATCGGCTCAAATAATCCCATATAATGTGCCCTGAGCTCCTTGGCAGTGGTGGTGGCCGCGAAGGTGACGAAGGTGGTGGTGGGACCAAGCGGGGTGGGGACCAGGAGCAGATCCTGTTCCATCAGGAGTGAGATCTCCCAGGAGGCTGGTCTTAAAAGAGAGCATTTAACCCTCCTTCTGCTTCAGGCTGCAGAGAAAAAGAGAGAGATGAGGAGGTTTAGGGAGGTATTAGGGAACAGGTGACGAGTCGGGGTTGGGTGTGAACCCCAAATATGGGTGACCCCACCCCGAGCCTGGGAGCTTGCCTGTACCCACCGGGCTGGCAATGATGCAGAGCTGCAAAGTGCTGCCCATTTGTCTCCTTCATCTCAGTGGTTTGCAAGATGAGGTTGTTTTTCTCTTTTTATAACCCAGGGAAGAAGCAGTTGGGGTTTTATGGAAAAAAAAAAAAAAAAGAAAGAAAGAAAAGAGGTGTTGGTTTTCTGAAGAGAGCTGCCTGTAATTGTGTCTGTGAAGGTAGATGCTCTGCAAGCCTACAGGGAAAAAGCCCCTCTAGGTCCATAAATAATTCAGCTGCTCTGACACAGGCTGCAAGCCCATCGGCGGAGTTCCTCTGATGCAGATAAATCTATTGATCCTTGTTGGGTTTGAATGCTGGAGACGGAGCTCCCTGTGCACACTCTGCCGTCGGAAGCAGAGGAGCATCTCGGTGTCCTCCACCTCCCAGGGATGGAGGTTTCACAGCAGCTTTGAGCCACCATGGTGGGAAAAGCCCGGCTGAAGACCTCTATCACCTCTCCTCTTAACCGTAGGATGAACAATTAACCCTTCTGGCTAATCACTCTGGAGTTTTGCATGCTCAAGGGGAGCACTTCTGCTCCCTATTAAAAGCAAAAGGAGATGGTGTTATCCCCCAGCCCAACGGGGCTGCAGAGCTGCACGCCTTCCCCAGGGATGCAGCATCCCCCTGCCACGAGAACATCCCCCTGCCACGAGAGCATCCCCCTGCCACGAGAGCATCCCCCTGCCACAAGAACATCCCCCTGCCATGAGAGCATCCTCCTGCCACAAGAACATCCCCCTGCCACAAGAGCATCCCCCTGCCACGAGAACATCCCCCTTCCACGAGAGCATCCCCCTGCCACAAGAACATCCCCCTGCCACGAGAGCATCCTCCTGCCACAAGAACATCCCCCTGTCACGAGAACATCCCCCTGCCATGAGAACATCCTCCTGCCATGACAGCATCCTCCTGCCACAGTAGCATCCCCCTGCCACAAGAGCATCCTCCTGCCACGAGAACATCCCCCTGCCATGAGAACATCCCCCTGCCACGAGAACATACCCCTGCCACTACAGCATCCTCCTGTCGTGACAGCATCCTCCTGCCACAGCAGCATCCTCCCACCACGAGAGCATCCTCCCACCACAACACCCTCCCTCCACGGCAGCGCCCTTCCAGCACTGAGGCCGTCGGGGCCGGGCAAACATTGAGCTGTGGAGCCCTGAGAGGAGGGAGAGCTGCTCCAGGCACGGGCAGTTTGTTTCCTCACGGAGTGCCAACACCCCTGGCAGGGCAGCAGGGAACGGCCCCGAAGGGCCTCGCTCAGCCCTGCTCCACAGGTGCTGTTTGAAAGTCATTCCTATTCGAGCTTTAAATTTAAAAAGGGAGGAAAACGGTGAAAAGCATCTTTTTTTTTCCTATTCCTGAAGCTCGGTGGCTTCTGAGCTTCGCGATTTGCTGCTGGTTCTGTTTTCCCAGGTGTTTGCTGGGCGTCGCATCCTTCCCCGTGTGATAAAACAAAGAGGAGCCCTTGTAGAGACACACACGTGTTGTTATAAAGGTATTCTTCCAAGATACTTCTTCTGGCACCGTTATCCTCCCCCTTGTTGAACGCTCTGAAAAGATTCAAATGCTTCGGATGGATTAAGCATTTGGTGTTACTTGGATTAATTTTTTTTTTTTTTTTTCCCCGCGAATATAAACCATTTTGCATTTCAAAATCCTTCAGCAAACAGAGCAGTTTGTCTTTGTGTTTGCTAATTTAAAAACAAATATTTGCCTGCCAAGCAAATATAGTCTCTTAGGATGTGCTATTAATAGGATAATTAGGCAGCCGGTAATGAAAAGGATTGCTGGTAATTATGGCAAGATTTGTTTTGGCATTTGAAGGCAGAAAGGGAGTCTGAAGTGCTAAAATCTACCTTAGAGTTAATTAGTGCTATTAGAATACACCTGAAAAAATAGGCCAACTAATGAACACTTCAGTTTCTTTTTAAAGAGGCCGTGCAAGCCTTATTTTTTTTTCTTTTTTTTTTTTTCCACGAGATATTGAGAAAGAAAACAAAATCCTCCTTCTTCCAGGTTGCCACAAAGCACTCTGGGTGGCACGAAGTGTCGCTCCATGACCGGGAAACCCCCCGGAGCTCAAACCCCAACGATTTTTGGGGTGCAAGGTGGTTGCCTTTTTCCCAGAAAGGCCTCGGGGTGCGGGTGGTTGCTCCTCGAGGGGTTTGGTTGAGGTGAAGGCGAAGGGGTCGTTGATTTTCCAGCCGCGGAGCAGAAACCTCTCCGTTACGTAAAGCCTTCCCCTTCGCTCACGGTTGAACTTTAATGTGCATATACCGAAAAAAAAATAAAAAATGCTGCGGTTGGCCCCGAAATGATTAATTAGAAAATTACATTTATATAACCCTCTAATCTGTATTTGTGTGTTGCCAAGGGCAGAGGCAGAGGTAGAGGAATTACATCCAGATTAGCTCTGAGCCAGAGGAAGCCCAGATCTGAGATTATTCTGAGGGCAGAAATCGTAAAATTGCACCGAACTAGGGAAAAAGAGAGCCAAAATTAGGGTTTTTTACCTTAATTCTCCTCTACCACGATTGAAAAAAAAAAAAAAAAAAAAAAAGAGGGAGAGAAAATGAATAGAGCGAGGTGGTGCCTTTCAGGGGTTACTGGGTAACGGCCCCGGAGCTGGCTCTGTAAAGCAAGAGGTGAGATTATAGAAAAAGCTTATTTCCAGCTGAACATGGCCTTCAGTTTCCCAAACAAAATTGCTTTTATTCTTCTCAACATGTGTTCAAAAAGATTAAAGAGCTGTAAGCTTGCACAGCTTAATAAGAGTATGCATTAGAAGAGTGGCCTGGAACGGCAGCGCGGAACAAGTCCACCCCAGTTTGGGGGAGGATTTGAAATCCTGTTTATTGAATTATAAAGAACCTTAAAGGATAAAGGATATTGAAGTAGGGATTTTAATACTTTGTGGTATTTGGGGGAGTTATTCGATCACAACAAATCATTTAAAAAGTATTTTGTTGGGGGGGTTTGCTTTGTTTGGTGGGTTGTTTTTTTTTTCCGGCGTGCGAGGGAGCAGGGGCGATGGCGAAGAGTTAATTGGAAAATAGGACGATTGCTGGGTCGGTTTGGAATCTGATGGCTATAAAGAGTGCATTTTCCCTATAATCGTATGGATAAATTAAAGACGAAGCCTAAAGGCTTTGCTGGATGCTCTGTTAAGTGAAAAAGCCGAGCGGCAGCAGAGCCCAGCGTAGAAATTTGGAGTTAAATCCACTCAGGAGGGTGGACCCAGCCGAGCGCGTGTTTTGATGGGTCGCTATTTAAGTTCCTAATAAGATCCGGAGGGATGGGCAAAACGCCTCAAAGCAAAGTTCCTCGAAGCCCTAACATTTCCCTCCAGCTCTGAGGAGGCTGGAGGTTGGCGGGGCTGGGGCTTCTCCTCGCTTCCTCGCATCCTCCTCCTCCTCCTCCTCCGCGACGTGCGCTGGCAGGAGTGGGATTAACTACAGAGTTCAGGGTTTGCCGGGCGCCTGGATTTGCAGTTTCTAAGCAGCCCCGTTGTCTGTGATAACTTATGCTGTTCTGCTCCCTAAGAGGATTGGGCAGATTAAATGAAATCATGAGACATGCTATGCAAATTACATCCCAAATCTGATTTTCTGTCGGGGATTAGGGTTAAAATATTGGGAACTGTAAACTTTTTCCTTGTCTGGTCTAGAGGGTGCACTTTCCAAATGAGTCGGCGAGTGTCAGCTCCAGAGTCCCAGCTGGTTCCTCCGTGTTTTCAAGCCCAGTATTTAACAATAACGAAAATAAATCACCCCTCTGATGCTCTGCAAGGAGCAATCCCCCTTCCCCAAACGGGTTTTCGGGTGCTCATCGTTCTTCATGTGATAGTTGGGCAGGGACCACAAGCTGCTGGGCTCCAAGAGAGGTGCTCCCGCACGCCCCTGCAACAAAAATGGAGTGGGACAGAGTGAATTGAAATAAAAGAGGCTTTGGTATGACTATGAAATGTTACAGGCAGCCTGGCAGTGGCTGCGGGAACCTGCCGGGTCGGGTACGGTGCAGGCAGGTGTGGGAAGGACGGGCAGAAAGGGAGAGAGAGCCAGCACCAAATTTCAAAATAAATAAATAAATAACGGTGCTTTTCCGTGACTCAGAGGGATTTGCAATGGAAAACAGGGTTTGGCCAGTTAAGGCTCTCCATCGGGTTTGGCAGCTGGACGTGGCAGCGCAGGGATGAGTCTATAGAGCTCACCCCATGGTATATACATATTTACATAGCGTGCACGGGTCCATGGAGCTGCCTGGGGATGTTCAAGACCCCCACTTGCTGGTGCCATGATCCAAGGTGAAAGCAATGGGTGCCTGCTTTGCACGGTGAGGGGTCCTGAGTGCTGTGCCCCCAAATTTCAGCCCTGGGTCATAGGAGAGGGGGAACAGGAGTGTTGTCTGCCCCCATCTGCTGCTCCCTGCTTTCTGCCCCTGCACTCAGGGGCAGCTCTCTGATCATTAACCCCTTTAGACATCCTCCTGTTTGTTAGGCTTCATAATTTTGTCTTTGCTTTTCTTAAAATCCTCAGATTGCAGCTCGTGAAGGGCCCAGCCCCTCGCCATTTGGGGAAGGTCTCCCTTTCTGCAGCGGGGCTGCAAACCAAAGCCCTTCCCATCAAAGCTCAAAACCACACGGGGAGATGCGACCGGGCTCGGGGCTCACTTGGATTCCTGTGGGGTTTCTCGGGACGGTGTTAGAACCAAGTCACTCCAGAGCTACGTGGTGCAACTCAGCCAAACACTTTATTGAGCTTAATTTGGGATGTTTGCTGGGCTCCTGCCCGGCCTCTCGCAGACCCTGTGCACCTCATGGGTGCTTCTCCATAATAACCACCAACCTCCCTGTGTGCGCTTCGGTGGGTGCGGGAGGGCAGGGGGGGCTTTCTCCATCTCCATCGGTGTTTGATGTCCCGAGGTCTGGGGTGAAACGCTGCTTCATGCAGCACAGGACACGTCAGGCTGTGCTTTTTTTTTTTTTTTTGGCTCCCGGGCGCTGTGTGTTTCTTTTTAAACATTTACAGCCTGGTTCAATTTGTTTTCTATTACCATCAGCTCCGGTGCCTGTGCAGTTTGGTTTGATCAAAGCAGAACACGTTGGCTGACATCGAAGCACTTCCAAAAACCGGGGGACGGGGAGGGGGGGAACACGGCCTCTCCATGAACCCGCTGGAAAAACAACGTACCTCGGGGCTGCCTGGCTGCTAAATGGGGTTTTCTGGAAGGCGCTGGCCCTTGGTGGGACCCGGTGCCATCATTTCATCACAAGCAATTAAAATTGAGGCCAAAGTGGGTGCGTGCCTGGAGGATTCCCCCTCGGCGCCGTGCAGCTGCACATCTTGCAGCCCTGTGCTATGGGCTTCAGTGGGGAGAGGAGGATGCCCACGGAGGGAGGGTGGTGGCCTCACCCCACGGGAGATCCCCAGGACACCCCAGGGTCTCCATCCCGTTGCTGCCGAGTTTCTCAGCTGCGCTGTCTGGCCGGGATTAGGTAACATTAGCGGCGGCAGCTGAAGTTTTCCAAAGGCAGATGTAGGAGCTGGCATCACCTTGCTGGTTTTTCATTTGGGTTTTTTGATCCGTTCCTGGAATGTAAATTAAAGCAGAGGAGAAACATATGGGGCCAAATCCTGCCTCTAGATACGTGGGCACCCATCCCGCTGGCTCCCACATCAAGGGGGGCTGCACCTGATGCTCCGCTGGCTCTGGCAGCGGCAGGAGAGATGCTAAAGGGTTCAGGGTCCTGGGATGAGGATCCCAAAGAACCTGAACCCAGAGACAGGGCTCCCCCTTCATCTGGAAAACCAGAATCCCCCCAGTGTCCCCGTTCAAGGGGAGGGGAGAGCCCTGCCCGGGGGAATGCAGGAGGGAGGGAGGGCATGTGGTACCCAGGGATGCAGGAGGGAGCGGATGCGGTACTGAGGGATGCAGGAGGGAGGGGATGTGGTACCCAGGGATGTGGGGAAAAGGGAATTGTGTACCCAGGTATTCAGGAGGGAGGGAATGTGGTACCTGGGGATGCAGGAGCGGGGGGTATGCGATACCCAGAGTTACCATGAGCTCTCTACTGACCTCAGCTTTCCTCTGAGGATGCCATGGGCATCGTGAGGAGAGTCGGGATATATAAGTCCTTGACTGGTTGGTCTGGTTTCTCAAGCTGCTCTGGGCTCCAGGTCCTCCTGTCCTCCCCAGAAAAGGTTTGCTAGATCTGTGCATGGAGAAACCAGCTTTTGCAATGGGTTTCCCAGGCTGATCCGCTGCACGGCCCGAGGAAACGCGGCATCTCTGTGGCATTGGGATTCATTTATTCAGAGTGTCTCTTCCAGTTAGCGTGACTTAAGCATCCCTAATGCTTGATATAGGAGATGGTAGCTGTCAGGGAGAGCAGCCCTGTGAGCCGTACACCTTCAGCATCCTCCAGAGCGTGTTCAAGAAGCTGACACTAAATAAATAATACTGGATGAAGATGCAGAAGTGCTGTTTTCAGGTAGTAAAATGCGGTGTTCAGCAGTTGCCTGGCATTTCTCCCAAAGCTTCCATAATGTCTGCGATCAGATCATCCCCAATGTGCTTCTTGAGCAGAAAAGCCACAGGATATTCATGTTTGGGATGAGAAAAGCTTTTTTTTTTGTTTGGTTTTCCCCACCCAAACAGTGTGTAGGTGTTGCTCTGTTTCGTCTCCTCTGTCCTGGACAGTGGTGTTTGCATCCCGGCAGAGGTGGGAGCAGCACCACAGCACAGGAGGCTCAGCACCCGTTAATCCCATCAACTCCAGCAACAGCAGCTGGGGAAGAGGCAGCAGGATTTGAGCTCGGGGAGCTGCAGGAACTTGGGATCCTGCAAGGGGCCAGGATCTTGCACCACGGGGGTCCTGCTCCCTTTGGCTCCCGTTGGTGAGAGCTCGCCCTGAACCACATTGGCCACCTCCTTGACCAGCTTCAACTTGGGTTGGGTGTTTTGTCGCTCTCTGGTTTTTAATGGAAAACACCTTTTTACTCATTCTGTTATTCCAAGGTGGGTTTAAAATGCAGCTCCCTGAATAGGAAGGTTGCCGCAAGCCGCGGTCCCCCCGTGCACCTCCGATCTGCCCTCAGCACTCCAGCAAAGTCTCCTTCCAAACTCACTTTAAACCATCCCAGAAAATGGCTTATTGCTTCTTTTTTTGCGTCTTGCAAATTTACGGCGCTGAGGGGGCTTCTTGTTTTCGCAGATTAATCGTCGCGAGGGGAAACATAAAGAGTAAGTCGTAATAACGGGGGTTTGAATTAAACTTCTGAACTTTAAGCCCCTAAGCCTAACGGGATTAGAGCGCGCACACCTCCGCGCCCTTCGGCGGCGTCCCACCCCAACCTGCCCCTGCACCGTATTAAATGGAGCCTTAATGAAAACTTCTGAGGGATGTTTATATTAGTTCCAGAGGGAAAAAAAAAACCCACAACACAACAACTCCCAGTGCTAATAAGGATGCACGGAGCTGGTGCTCCGGTTTGGGGTGAAGCTCAGCACGACCACGGGTTGTGTTTGTCGTCCAGCCTTGGGTTTTCCCAGGCTGGCTTTGCCACCAAACTGTCTGGAGAAGGGATTGTTGTGCCAGAACATCTTCCTTCCAAGTCCGTGTTGGCTTTGTGTTGCTAGATATCAAGGTTGCCGCTCCTCTCAGAGAAAGCTGGTAGGTGGACTCTCCAAACAGGGATTTCTTTGTCTTGTCGAGTCATTTGGTGACGTCCATCGTTGGGGCTCCCTGTCCCAAGGGTCACATCCGAAGTGAGCGCATGCCTTTTGGAAAGCCATGCGGGTTTTGTTTCCCTCTTGGAGGTAGGAGATAAAATCCCGCCAGCATCCCACTAGCAGGAGAGAACCAGGTCCCACTGGTCTGTTTAATCCCAGGGCTTTCCCCTCCAGCCCCCCAAAAATGTATTTCTTTTAACCCACGTTCAGAGGCAGTAAAGGAGTTTATGCACTGTGGTTTTTCTTCCTGTCAAACAGACTAAGGAGATTACTACGCTGCAAATCTGATATAAAAGATTTCTTTTAAAGTCACTGATAAAGCTCAATAAATAATGAGCTCAGTGTCTGAGACTGCTTCGCAGAGATATTAGACTATAAAAAAATTTAAATGGCTGTTACTTAAAGTCAAAAAAAAAAAAAAAAGAAAAACCAAAACCCAAACTGTAGCGTATTGCACAAAAACAATACCGGTGGGAGAGAGTGTGAAGTTCTGTCTACAGGAAAAAAAGAAACATTTCAAATTGCTCTCTATTCACACCTGAATGCGTAATGGGTTTGAGCTGCAAGTTTACATACATTTGCAGGAAGAAGAGTGTATTTGAAAGGGAGAGACAAGAATTTGTATCTCATTTCCAGGAGACAACAAGAAGGCTGCAGAAATGTTTCGATGGATAGCCTGCCAGTGGGTCCGATAGAAGGAGCTCTTGTTTTTAGGGACTCCTGCAACCGTGGCAGACGTGAGGGATGTTTTAAGGGGTGCAGAGCCAGAACAGGTTTCTTTCCTGGAGAAAATGAGCAGCAGCTTTTCCCTGGACCTTCAGGGTCAGGCTGAGCTGAAACCCTTTCCATCCCTCGCACGTCTGAGTGGTGCTGGGAATGCCTCCTTCCCACGCCGGGCGTACCTTGCCATCATCCCACGGCATCCCGAGATGCACCCTGGTGGAAACCACACCCTACAAACCTGCCAACACCCCACACCGTGGGATGGTGGAACAGGACCTTTTTGGGGTCTGGAGCCAGGTGGGGATTTGAGGAGACGAAAGAGGCTGCGGCAGGAACAAGGATCAAAATCTCCCCTTCGGTGAGCACATGGGCTTTGTGTCAGGAACCATGGGGAGGCAGGAAGGTCTTGATATGCCAGGGGAGCTGGAGAAGCCAAGAAACTGGGGGTACTGGGCTGCCCCAGCCCCTCTGGCCAGTTTGCAGGACACGCTCAGCAGCTGCGGGCCGTCCCTCCTTATCGCTGCCATCAATGGGATTTGCTTCGCGTTGCTGGGGAGTCAATTCGTCCACCAGCATCCAGCTTTACTAGGGAAACAACTGGAAGTGTAATTAAATGTTTGGAAGAAATGAAACAACACAGAAGGATAAGCATCTGCAGGGGCAAAGCCTGGCGATCGCCTCGCCCCGGCGTTTTATTAAATGCCGCTTGGTGCTCGGCCAGACTGAGCTGCAGTGGCAATGTGGGCTTGTCTCTCTGCGTGGCTGTGGCCCCTGACAATGCTGAGACTTGCTTTTGAGGCCGTTTCTCTGGGTTTTGGGTCATGTCCAGAGTTGGTACGGCCCTGGGACTGCAGTTGCAGGGAGGGCGATGCAGCCCTGGGAGGGAAACGTTGCTCCGAGGGTTCGGGTCCACAACCCTGGTGCCGTTGGAACCGTGTCTGTTAGACCAAAAAGAGGGATTTTTATTTTTAAAAAGCAAGACAATAAAACATAAAAGAAAGCAAAAGCAATAGTTTTGTATCTTTGTGTCAGCCACAATGACGCCGGTGCTTAGTGACAAAACTGCTGTGCTATAAACCAGCTTGCAAAGCAAAAACTTATTTTTCTCCCTGTTTCAGGGCCGCTGCTCAGTTACCGGTCGAGGTTATTCCCTCCCCTTGTTTGAGGACAAACAAAGCAGCACATCTCAGGGAGCACCTTGTGCCTGACCAGGTCTGCTGTGACCTTCAGACCTGGGGTCCTGCAGCCTGGGCCTGCTGGGAGACAAGGAGAGGAGGAAGAAGAAGAGGAGGAGGAAGGGTGGCAAGGGGACAGGGGGTGCAGCAGGAGCAGGGAGCATCACTGGGTAGAGGAGGACCCATGTCTCCAGAATCAGGGCCACCCAGTTTGTGACTGGCAAATCCACGCTGGTTGCCCGGATAATCAATATCCTCCTTCCTTCTAATGTACAGGAAATATGGCCTTTTGTTTTTTTTTCCCCTCCCTCTTTGTTTTTGCTTTTTCTTTTAGAGGATGCATGCATCGCACATCCTTTTTAACCCAGCCTGCCCCAGGGGGATTTATAGCCTCTATCCAGTTTTATTGTTGATACAGATCTTTATCTGCCCTGGGCTTATAACTGACATTTAAATTACACTGCAAACAATGAATCAATATTTATGGATTACTGGTCCAATACATTCGCCAAACGAGTTGTTATGGGATTCTGTCTCCCGGCAAACAGGACAATGAGGTCAAGGTCAAGGCTTTGTCTAATGAGAAATAGGCACAGACAGGAGCTGCCAGCCCAATATTGACTGCCTAATAGGAATGCATTTATGTTAGTCATTTAGCCGAATGTATTGAGCTCTTTGTTAATTTTCTCATTCTTGTCATTTTCCCCGCTGATAATTGTTCATAATTTAAAGCCCCGAGCCCGGAGTGTTTCCCCTTGCCCGTAGCAACCCGGAGGCGCAGGGAGAAGGGGCCGGATGCCGGCGTGGGAGCAACGCCCGTGCACGCTCCCCTCGCAGGGGGAAAAATTCCAACCTGGACTCCAAAAAACCAGAAGACCCAGGCTTGTTCCTGCACTCCTACGAGCCCTGTCTGGGTTTCAGCCTCAGGTGGGAGCTTGCACGCTTTTGCTCAGCCGAAAGCACAAGTCAAGATGGCAAAAAAGAACATTATTTTTCCCTTTTATTTTTTTCCCCCTCCTGTTCTTGTATAATTCTGGTGCGTATTGTGCTGAGGTATCTGCTGTCTTAAAGCAGCCATAGCACTGTAGCTGCTCCCTGGCTGCCTGTGCTTCTTTGCCATTTTATAAATACTGATTTATTATGCTTCACATGGCCCTTGGAAAACAGGGGAAGGCTCTGCTTCATTGACGAGGAGGCTAAAATTTGTTCAAATTCAGCTTGTAGTTCCCAAAAAGCTGTGAGGAGCTGCCAGATGGGTACAAACCCAAGGTCAGCCGCCCGGCTTGGTTTTCCCACGCAGCTTCTCCAGGCATGTGCGTGAGTGGGTGAGTGTCCAAGGGCACAGGGCAGCAAAAAGCCAGCAGCTTCCCTGGCCAGGAGTTGCCCCAGTGTGCCACGGTGCTTGTCACTTGTCCCTTGCCCCTCTTGACATCACGATACTCATCCCTCCAGCCCTATGATTCTCATCCCTCTAGCTCCCTGATTCTGGTCCCCCCTGATGCTCATCCCTCCAGCCCCTTGATTCTTACCCTTCATCCCCCTGATGCTCATCCCTCCAGCCTCCTGATTCTTGTCCTTCCAGCCCCCTAATTCTTGTCCTTCCAGCCCCCTAATTCGGGTCCCTCCTACCCTGATTCTTGTCCCTCCAGCCCCCCGATGCTCATCCCTCCAGCCCTCAATGCTCATCCCTCCAGCCCCCTGATTCTTACCCTTCATCCCCCTGATGCCTGTCCCTCCAGCCCCCTGATTCTTGCCCTTCATGCCCCTGATGCTCATCCCTCCAGCCCCTTAATTTTGGTCCCTCCAGCCCCCTGATGCCCGTCCCTCCAGCCCCCTGACTCTTGTCCTTCATGCCCCTGATGCTCGTCCCTCCAGCCCCTTAATTTTGGTCCCTCCAGCCCCCTGATGCTTATCCCTCCAGCCCCTTAATTTCGGTCCCTCCAGCCCCCTGATGCTCAGCCCTCCCCACCTCAGTGCACGCAGCCAGGGCCATGACCACATCGGGGGGGGCGAAGCTGCTGCAGGAAAGGAGCTCCCCGGGGAATCAAAGCACCACAGAGACATGGGGCAGGGCTCCCCCTCTCTTTCTACCCCCCAAGGTCAGCATCAGCCCCTCAGAGAACTGCACCCCAAGTGGGAGGGGTGATCGGCGGGGCGAAAGGGAAAGGGGGGGGGTGGTGTTTTTTTGCGACGTTTCTTTTGGAAGCCGTGTTTATCCCCCTTGTTAAACGCCAGATGAAAAGTTTCAGGCCTAAATTAGTTTTGTCCTCTTCTCCCCGTTTATTTACATTATAATAATCCCACGCCTGCGAATTGTGTCAATTATTCTTTCCTCTGGGCGAGCCAAGAATTCTTTGTTCCTCGCTAGTTTACAAAAGTGAAATATAGGTGAGGTTTAGGACCTTTTAATCCTCCTATGTAATTACTGTTCCCTGCAGACACCGCCGCGTTTTACAATCGCTGCGTGTAGCTGCTGGGCTCAGATTAGACACACAAAGTCCCTTCACTTCATCAAAGGTTTCCTTATCTGCCCAAGACAGCGAAACAACAAACGATCCACAAATCTCGCAGGACCCGGTGTTTATTTGACCACCGCCGAAATAAATAAATTTGCTGTAGCCAAACACGCCGGGGCCGGCGGTTTCCCTGAGAACGGGGGCTCGGCAGGCGCCTGGGTGGGAATTTTCAAGAGCGTGAAGGGCCGGGGACTACAGTGGGGCTTTTGAAGTGCTTTTTCCACATTTTATGAGCCCAAATGAGGATGAAACTAAAATGACACGAAGAAATAATCCCCCATTCAGCCCTGAAAGGATTATTCTAATTACTTTGATTATTAAAGATCAGACAGATTTTTTTTTTTCCCTTCTTTTTTTTTTTTTTTTTTTTTTTTCTTTTCCCCCTCTCCTTCCAGCCTACGAGCAGAAGTAAACCAACCCCCGAAACACAAATCCTCGCTGGGAACTGAGGAACGTCTTAAGTAAACAGCGGGAACAAACGGGCTGTGTGACGGATACCCAGGGTCCGGCAGCCGGGCCGGGGGGGCCCCCTTTGTGCCGGCCTCAATAGGGGCTAAATGCCCCCCGAGACCCCGCTCCGGCTCCCGAGCGAGGGGCCGCGTCTCGCCCCTTTCAGATGCAAATGCGAGTGGGTTTCGCCTTTATCTCGGCGCTAAGATGGTGGTGTCAAGCTGGGCGCGGATGAATAAAACGGAGAATTTATGCTTTATTGAGATCTGGGGTGTTTTTCTTCCCCCCGCTGCCTGTGCCGGGGAGGGCTGGCGCAGATGGTCCCTCCCAACCCCCTTATTTATCACCCCGCGAAGGCTCGCCGGGCGCGATTCGTTTTAAGGGCTCTGTTTGTTTCCGCTGATGAGGACGGTTAATTTGCACAGCGGTCTCATTAGGCCTAAACCACCAATTAATTTCTTTTGTTCTCATTAAACGGCTGATTCCGAAACATTTCTGCGACCACAATGGATGGCTCAAAGCCGCAGCCCCGGCATCCTCCTCGGCAGTCCCGGCATCCATCCATCCATCCCTCCCTCCATCCTCCCCGGCGTTCCCTGCATCCTCCCCGGCCGCGGTGGGTACCGCTCGCCCGCGCCCGCCCCGCGGATGCACTTGATGCTCCCGGGCCCCATCCCAGCCTACAAATCCAGGAGTTTAAATGCATCCGCATCACCGAGCTGGAAAATGAGCACTCACAAGTCCTGGGGCACGGGGGGGGGGGGGGGGGGATGCACTTGCCGAGCAGGCAAGCCCTTTTCTCATCATTTCAGCACGGCAAAAATGGGGGGTTTGGGTGTTTCTTTTTTTTTTTTTTTTTTTCCCCTCTCTCTGGTTTTATCTGATTGTGGGTGCCTTCAGGCCAAGAGGAGCTTGTGACTTGTGTTTTCCAGCTTGGCCACACAATTTGCAGGCGCATTGAAGAGTCCTTGACTGTCTCTTAGCGATTTAATGCCAGAAAGTGTCAGCTTTTGTCTGGCAGTGACGCTAGGGCAAGTACTTAGCCTCGCTTAACATTCCTGCAGTTCAGGCAAGAACTGAATACCCAAAGCGAGGTTACAAAACAGCTCGTCTTTTACCGAAGAAGACAACAAAACAAGAAAAAGAAAAAAAAAAATCCCACGTGGTCGAGATAACCTTCTTGTGATGAACTTACACCAAAACCCGCTGCAACCAAAGCGCTTCCACTCGTGGTGGGCTCGCAGAGCCCTGGCTGGGATTCGCTTCCCCACACCGCAGCCCTGCGTTCAGGCACAATCGTGTCAAACTTCCCTTTATTTCTGAGCACGATTTTGCTCTTTTTCCCAGCAGTTCAAGGAGCTGCTACAGGGAGATAAAATAACAGAGGAGCAAACACAACCCTTTCCTGTCTACTCTGAGCCCGACACGCCACCCTTGGGTGCAAACACTGGTTTTGTCCATCCATTTTGCCGTCACGCCTGTGTTTTTAGATGGTTGGGTTTTTTGCTAGTTGCTCAGCAGCAGTGGGCAAACTCGCACTGGTTGCTTGGCTAACACCAGAGAATTTGGGGTCTAGTCCTTTGGGTTGGACTAGATGACTTTTGGAGGTCCCTTCCAACCCAACACACTGTGATTCTATGATTTGGAGACATCCATGCTGAGGAAAAAGTGCTGCAAGGTGCCTCTTGAAGCATCCTTGGCAGTCAAGTATCCCTCCTGGAGCAGTCCATGGGACATCCTGCATCACGCTGCCATGTTTCCACTTTTGGGGTCACCACTTCTATCTCTCCCTACAGCTGCTGGGGCTGCAGATGGGGATAAAAGACCACGGGCCTAAAGGCAGAGGAGCCAGGAGCCATCTCTGCTCCTTGCTAAATCTCCAGTCCTGCTCCACTCAGCTAAGGGAAAGAGGCACGCATGGGTTTTTTAAAATAAATTCAGGGTGAGGGCACATGGGGAAGGAAAAGATGGGCAGAGTCTCAGTGACTCAGATGCCAGCGGTGGGTGGGCTCACAGTGAGCGGGACCCACAGCCAGGACCCCCAAGATGCCCCTCAAAAGGAGCTGCCATCCAAACATGTGCCCAGCCCAAACCAATTAACCCTTTTAACGTAACCTTACACACATGTGGCCATCCATTACTGTCAATTAAGAAGAGCTGTGGCTAGGTATAATTACTACCAGGCCATAAACTGAGCTGTGAGGGAGTGGTCTCGCTGGCTGGAGGGGACAAGGGGAGGGGTTACAGCTCCAGCTTCCCAGCGTGGAAGCTTGCGTGATGGTTCAAAAGCAGTCGGCGCTGTCAAACAACAATTGCACATTGTGTGTCGCTGGGCTCGCCTGGATTTATGGTGTCGTCGTGGCCCGACGGCATAAGCAAACAACTGCTGGGGAGCGGGGCGGCTGCCTGGCAGCGCAGGGAGAGGTTTGCGGAGCCCTGGGAGGGAGCACAAACCTTCTCATCATCCCATCGGGGACCAAGCTGGGGCTGGAGGACCTTGGCAGGGCAATGCCACCTCCACGTAAGGGATGATGCTTCACACCCACCAAGTCCTGGGCACGTCCTCTCCTCCTGCTGTTATTGATGTCAATAAAAGTCTGTTGTGGAAACAGCCTCTTCCCAAGGGGTGGGTGTCCCCGGTGCCCCCCCAGCCGCCTGCGGCTGCTCTGCAGGGCTGCTGTGACTCTTACACACGGTCAGAGCCCTTCCCATTTGTCTCTATTACCTGGAAGAAAAGCACAATGATCCTTGAAAAGGGCCCCTTGTTGGGCCGCACCACCGCTCCTTCCCATGTTTCCTGCGCCTAATGAAGACAAATGAACATTATCTTAACCTGTTCCAGCAATTCCCGGTCCCAACCAGCTCCAGGAGGACAGGCAGTAACCCTTTCCTTCCCTTCCCACGGTGCTTGTGCTGGTGCCTCAGGAACGAGGTGGAGGTTTCCTGGAGGAGTCCTGGCTCGCTGCCCTTTGCACCATGGACGGGACTTTGCTTTATTGTTTCTGAACTGACTTCTTTGGTGGCCGTTGCTTGTTTTGCTGCAAGGCCAGAGCTTCGTCTCCGTTCGAGTTCCTGCTGCTAATGGTACTTTGAGCATCAAAGAGCAACGTGGTCCTTGCCAGGAGGGCAGCAGCCAAAGATCGCTCCAGGAGAGATGGGAAAGGTACTGAACCCCCAGCCACAAATTGTTTAAAACCAACAGATTAAACGAAACATTAACGCCAGCAGAGCTAAAGCTGAGAAGAAATTTTGGAGCAGGACTTATTGACGATGTATCCCTGATCTGCAGAGGGAGGATGCAGAAAGGGCAGAGGTGTTCCCCAGCTCTTGGGGTGGTTGGGAGAAAGCCAAGGGTTGGGATCGGTGGTTGGTGACGAAAGACTTCCCGGCCCTGCGGTGACTCTCACGAACGTTAAGCAGTTGCTAAACCCGAGTGCGTGGAAATCAGCAGAGCTGGTTGGGCTGCAGCCCAGAAGCTTTAAAAACAGTTGGCCAAAAGGAACGGTTGGGCCATTAATGTTGATTTTTCACTAAGTCTTTGAAGACCAGGGGGGTGGTTCCAGAGGGCTGGGAGGAAGATAATGTTGTGCCGGTATTTTAAAAGGGCAAACAAGATGACCCAGGTAATTACGGGCCTGTCAGGCTGACATCGATCCCGGGAAAAATAATGGAACAGCTGATACAGGACTCAATTAATAGAGAGTCAGAGGAGGACAGTGCAATTAATGCCAATCAGCGTGGATTTATGGGCGAGATCCCTTGTCAACCTCTTGTGATATCTCCTTGATGAGATTATGACTTCGGTGACTCATCATAAATATCGAAGCGATGGGTTTCGTGCTGTCCCCGAGCTGGGAGCCCCAATGACACGAAGGCAGAGAGGGCACGGAGGGTGCCCAGGGGTGATGGACGTGTCCACCAACATCCTGGGGAAGTACCAGTGTTGTTCTCCAGGGGGGCTACATGAAGGATGAGGGGTGGGGGGCTCGCCAAGTAGGGTGCCAGGGGACCATATGTATTTTAACGTGGCCAAAAGCAAAGCCCCTCATGTAGGAACGAGGACCGATGGGTAGAGAAGGGTCTGGCATGGGTCAAACCACCCCAGAGCAGGTTGGACTGCTTCAGAACCACATCTGGGCCCACCTAGGAGTTGTTGCCTGACATAGGGGGAAATATGGTGCTTTTGGGTTATTTAAGCCTCACAGTATTATAGAAACATTTAAGTAGGAAAATACCTTGAAGATTATTGAGTCCACCATTCCTTCAACCTTTAAAACCTCGACCAATTTTAAATTTAATCAATTACAAAAAGAAAAAAAAAAAAGAAAAAACCCTTGTAAACGCAAAGGCTACATTACGTTTTGGAAATGTCAGCAGCAAAACACTTTAGCATCTTCCAAAGGAAAATCCCTTTTCAAGCTTTTTATTTCCAGGAAAAAGCCCTTGGCAGGTTTTGTACCCTGGGGTCTCTGGTGGTCATCCCACCCCAGGGCAGCTCCTGGCACGGTGCAGGAGGGGTTCTCGGATCTTTAGGGGGGGTCTTTGGGGCTGGGGATGGGCAGGAGCCATCTCCATCCCAGCTCTGTTGCAAGAAGACCCCTGGCACGTGTGTCCCTGCATGTGTCCCCCCCCAAATTGGTCTGTTAGTGGTGGCAGATGGGCTCCTATAAAACCTACAGGTCCGGGCTCATTAGCAATCGAGATGCTGCTGCACCCAGCTCCCGACACGCATTTCTGGGGTCCCTTTTATTCAAAGTATTAGGCAGGTGATAAAAACGTCACCGATGATTTGCTCATGTTTTCTAAACTGCCGTTAAAAATTTATAGTCGGGACAAAATGCAAAAGCAAGAGGGAAAAGAAAAAAAAGAAAAAGAAGAAAAAAAAAACCCCAAACAAAACCCCTGCATGTTTTAAGCCGAGCCTCTCCATAAATTAAAGAGATTTGCTTTTGAGGGTGGTCCGCAGAGCTGCGTGCCAAAATTGCGTGCGCTCAAAGAGGGAGGATCATGAGGTTAAGTGTTAGGAAAGGGGAGGGGAAAAGCAACGTATTTAAGAACGCGGCGCATAAAGCGGGCTGAGGTCCCTGCAGCTGCCCGGGGGTCTGGACCGTTCCTGGGCGGGGAGGGGGTGCATGTGGGACTGCAGCTAATCCCCGCTGCCCTCCCATTAGCATGCAAAGCCGTGGTCTGGCTTTGAGGAATTTTCGAGCTGCTTTGGGGGATTATGGGGGGATGTCAGCCGGGAAATGCAGAGGGACATCGGGCACAGCACCGGAGCCCTTCCCACCCTGTGCCCTGCGCCGGGGATCCAGTGGGCACGGAGGGGGGGAGACCCCAATAGAGAAAACCGGTAAGAGAAATAGGGAATTTCTGCTACAAGAAGGGAGCCAGCTCTAAAGGAGTGTGGCTCCCATCGGGCTTGGACCTGTCTCGCCAAGGATGGGCTTTCATGGGTTTGCCCAAGTTGGGCAGGGTCATAGAATCATGGAGTCATAGAACATAGAATCATAGATTACTGGGTTGGAAGGGACCTCAAGGATCACCTAGTCCAACTCTTTAAGGTAAAGAAATACAGTTTAAATGAGATGGCCCAGCACCCCATCAAGCTGAGCCTTAAAACTGTCTAAGGTTGTGGAATCAACCACTGCCCTTGGAAGACTATTTCAACGTCTAATTGCTCTCCTTGCTCTCCGAGCAGTCCTTGCAGGGAGCAGCAGGGCTGGTTTGGTGGCTCAGGAGGGCTCCTGGGCTGGGTTTTAGCTGGGACACCTGCTTTGCCTTTCAAACAGCTTCTGGTCCTTGGAAGGTGTTTATCAGAATGGAGATAAATCTCATTAAAGCCAGGCAGGGGTTGTACCTGAGTGCTGGCTGCTTCTGACAGAGCGTCGGTGCTTTGGGAAGGAGCAGTGACCTCCAGCATGGCTGAATCAAAGCTTGCTGGGAACCCCGTGGCCAGTGGCAACTGGTTCCAGCGCCTGAGAACTCTTCCAATAAAGAAATCCTTCCTAATACCCAACCTCAACTTCCCTTGGCTCAACTTGAGCCCATTTCCTCTTGTCCTGTCACTTGTTACTTGGATGAACAGACCAACCCCACCTCACTACAACCTCCTTTAAGGCAGTTGTAGAGAACGAGAAAGTGTCCCCCTCAGCCTCCTCTTCCACCCCAGGTGGCCCAGCTGCTCCTCACAAGACTTGTTCTCCAGACCCTTCCCCAGCTCTGTTGCCCTTCTCTGGGCATGCCCCACCCCGCTTGGCTGGAGGGCTGAGACCTTAAAGAGGTTGTTTTGCAAAAAATGAGTGGTCAAGTGGTTTTTGCAAAAAATGAGTGGTCAAGGAGTTTTGCAAAAAGTGAGTGGTCAAGCAAAAGCAAGAGACTCATTGCACGTGTGGGGCCGGTGACCCCATGGGGAGGACAGTGCCACCAGGAGTAGCTCTGGCTGGTTCCCTGTGCCCAAGCCCGGCCCCAACAGCTTCCCATGAGTGACCCTCCACAGAGTGCAGTTGGGACACCAAGGATGTGTCCCTGCCATGCTGGGATCATAAATACATCACCTCTCAGCACGCTGTGGGCTTGCTGGCTCCCCCAGATTGGTTGTACCGGTGGGGGATAATATATTTATCTGCAAGTGAGGTATAAGGCCACAAGTCCAAAGCTACAAATCCTCACAAGTGAGTATTAATGGATTATGCCTCCGCAATCCGTTGCGTGTTCTAGTTATACAACAAAAATTGGGATAATAAAACAGCTCTTAGCGTCAAAACGTAATTAAACCGCTTCAAAACACCCCGAGAAGAGCACAGCTGCTTTGTGCCGCCGTAAAAGCGCTTTGGAAACTGCCGGGCTGCTTGCTCGGGTGCCTCAACGAGAGCTCCCGGACTCGCCCGTGGATCCTGCACCCTGGGGAGGTGAAACTGCCCCCCGATAAAACTGCCCTGCAACTGGAGGGCGGGGGTCTCGCCGTGGATGCTCATTCCTGCGGCCACTCTAGTGAGCTGCCACGGGGGGCAAGGAGTGAGCCCCGCTGCGGTGGGGAGGGTGGGGGACCCCCGCACCCCGAAACGAGCACGGGAGGGGCCGTCTGTGCCTCTGCTGCCAGTGGGAAGGTAACCGCGGCGCGAACAAGACCTGTCAATAGACTCTTGTTTAGTCCTTCTGGGGGATAAATGAACCGTTAATTAACCTCCCAGCAGAAGCTATCAAACCTGCACGCATGAAATACCAATTACCGGGCGGTCACGGGCCTTGATTCTCATCGGCCTCGTTAGCCTCACGGGGCTACCCGGGCCCCGCGGTGCAGCTCCCCGGGGGTAGCACGAGGGGCTGCCCGCGCCGCCACGCGCCCCCCGGGGTCCCGCCGTGTCCCCACCGGGGACAGCCCTGCCAAGAGCGGTGGGGTGCAGCGAGCCGTGCTGGTCTCATGGGGGAGCTGCCAGGTGAAGGGGTTGGGAGCATCCACCCCCTCCCAAAATCCCGCTGCTTCCCCAGAGCCCCCCTCCCTGGCTGACCCCAAGGCTGCCGCAGGGTGCTGTCCCTCTGCCAAACCTGCTCTGGGGAGGGGGGGTGTCTATTTGGGTTAAATCAGGCTCTGCAACATCCGAACCCCCCTTGCCAGTGCCCAAGCCCCCCCGTAGAGGATGCGTGGGCTGAGAAAAAGGGCTTTACCCCACGGCACAGCCCATCCAGGGATGGGGAACAACGGGGATAATCATACTGGGCTGGCGGGGGGACCATTTTCAGACAGTCCTGGGGGGCAACCATGTCCTGGGGGGGCTGCAGAGAGCGTGTAAGTGTGTGTGTGTGTGTGAGCACACACGTGCGCCCGTGCACGCAGCCACCTCCATCATCTCGCCCATCTACTCCCCAGGGGTGTTGGGGAGCAGGGAGGAGAGGGGGGGGCTGGTGGTGGTTGACTTTTATGTGTGACAATAAAAACTTTTCATTGTAGCAAAACACGGGCTGGTCGAAATTAGACTAGTTAATTCCAGAGAATTGTTTCATCTCGGCTCAACAGTAATAATGAAGCTTTTTTACAAGATGAATTGGTGAACAGCCAGCTTCCTCCGGGGCAATTCCTGTGTAGTGTTGATCCCGCTGGAATTTACCTTGGGGAAAAAAAAAAAAAAAAAAAAAAAGGGAAAAAAAAAAGGGAGAAAAAAGGTTCAAAACTATCAAATGCTACTATTCATAACAACATGTTATTTAGCTCAACCATTTACCGAGAGCGTACAGATGGAGCCAAGTCTTTTACAAAAAATGCTCACACAACACTTTTCTCCTAAGCCAACCGCAACCTAAAAAAGAAATATTAGGTGCACACAAGCACGTTATTATCCTCGCAGAAGCCAAGAAGCACCATGGGCGCTCGCCGAATGCAGCTTTAAAAATTAATATGATCTTGGCCTCTACCTCAAAAAATAACAAAGGGCTCGTCCCCGCTCGAACACCGGGCTCGCGGCGGGCTCGGTGCTCCCGCAGAGCTCTGCCCTTTGGCCACAGCTCGAGAGCCCCAAATTTGCAGGATTGGTCCCCGGGGGCGTGGGATATTCATCGGAAAAAGAGATAAATCTCATTAAAGCGCTGGGAGCGGTGCTGCAGCAGTGCCTTAATGAGATTTTTTTTGAGACTTTTCAAGCTCTTGTAAGATATTTTTCATGCGTTTGGAGGCCGGGAGAGCAGAGCATCCTCCTTGGTGCTGGCACCAACGTCTTGGCCATGTACAGCATCTCCCCCCAGCCCTGCTGCCTGCATCCCACCCACAGGAATCGCAGAGTTATAGAATCATAGAATGTGTTGGGTTGGAAGGGACCTTTAGAGATCATCTAGTCCAACTCCCTGCAGGGAGCAGGGACATAGATTCAGAGGATTATAGGATTACTAAGGTTGGCAAAGACTTCTAAGATCATCAAGTCCAACCATGAACCCAACACTACCATGACCACTAGACCATCTTTCACTAGACCAGGTTGTTCCAAGCCCCATCAAGGCTGAGCTTGGATGTGTCCAGGGAAGCCCTGGGTGGGCCGGGCCAGTGTGACACCCCTCTGCCAGAGCAGTAGAGACCCTTGAAGCTCGGAGGAGTCTTCAGGGTGAAGCTCTCTGCAACTGCCTGACGGAACATTGTGGAGAGGTTGGGGCTGGCCTCTTCTCATGGGTGATGAACAACAGAACCAGAGGGAACGGCTGCAAACTGCAACAGGGCAGGGTCAGACTGGGCAGGAGGAGAAATCTTTTCCCAGCAAGAGTGGTCAGAGCTTGGCCCAGGCTGCCCAGGGAGGGGGTGGTGTCCCCACTCCTGGATGCGTTTAAAGGCCGTTGAGATGTGGGGCTGGGGGAGATGGGTTGGGGTGAGCTTGGCCGAGCAGGGTCAGTGGTTGGACTCGGTGATCCCGGGGGGCTTTTCCAACCTGAATGATTCCAGGATTCTAAGTGTTCAGATCACAGAATCACAGATGCTGCAGCAGCAGCACGCAGCAGCCCGGCTGGTGGAGCCACCATCCCTGAAACTATCCAAAAAACTTGGAGATGTGGCACTTTGGGACATGGTTTCAGTGGTCTTGGTTGGGTAGACAGTTGGACTAGATGACCTTAGAGGTCTTTTGCAACCTTAATGATTCTCTGATTCTGGTTGCCGCAGGGTTTAGCTGCATTGGGGGCTTGGCAAATGTCTCCGGCCAGTGTTGGGATGTCACCAGCCCCATGGGCTGGGCTCAGGCTGTCCCCAAGTTGGGCTCGAGATGCTTTCTCATGCCGCTGTCCCTCAGCCCTGTGCCAGAAGCTGCGAAGGCTGCGAGCACCATGCACTGGTCAAATAATGGGCATGGGCAGGGCCAGGCACCCGTCCCAGGGCTGAGGTCCCCATGTCACCTCCAGGAGGGACAGGCTGGCAGCCATGAGCCACTGGGTGCAGGGGCGAGATCCCTCCCGCCCTGGGCCACGTCTGTCAAGCCATGCTAATGTGTTTTTATTTCATCCAGCTGGCAAAAAGCTCTGCAGGGCTTTATTTGCTGTTGCGGTGTTGTGGTTGTTGGGTTTTTTTTTTGTGTGTGTGTGTTGGGTTTGATTTTTTTTTTTTCGAGAGGGATTAAGCCAAATTAGTTTTTATCTGTTTCTGCAGTTTTCCGCTGGGATTCAGTGAAGCACCAGTGCCTGAGAACAGAAAAACGATAAACATCTAAACGCAGACACTCTGAGTACTGTTTTATCTCTGCCATTTGAAGTGATGACACCCTTCAACCAGATAAACAAAGCAACGAGGAGGGGCACGTTGTTAGATGGAGTGTGTAACGAACAGAATACTCCCTGCCACATTACAGACAATGGCAATGCACAATCATTCATTATAACTCAATTACAGTAATTAAAACTGGTGGGATGCAGAGGCAGAACAGACGAAGGGAGAAGGGAGTAGTGCCAACAGAATTTACACTCCGTGTCATCAGCTAGCGATAACAACAGCTGATGGTGTCCCAGAGCCTCCTCCCACCATCTGTTCCCAGCGCCGGCGACGAGGGGTGGCAGTAGGTGCCGCGGTGACGAGCGGGCGCTGCGATGGAGAAGGGGGGAGGAAAGGGCTCCCAGCCCTCCCCGGCGTGGCCGAGGTGATGCCCCATGCACCCCGAAGGGCGAGCCGCCCCGCCGAACCGGGCACAGAGCCCGGGGGAGCGCAGGGGGAAGGGGGGACACGCCGTCACCCCGCGGCGCAAAGGGTGGCGGGGAGGCGCCTGCCCTGCTCCTGGCGCGGGCACAGCCCGGCACGGCACAGAGAACCGAAGACTCCTTCAGGCTGGAAAGCACCTCTGAGATCATCAAGTCCAACCATCAACCCGAAAATCGCGCAACCACTAAAACGTGCCACATCTGCGCGTTTTGCGAACACCTCCAGGGACGGTGACTCCCCGGGCAGCCTGTGCCAGGGCTTCAGCACTCCTCCAGTACAGAAATTTCTCCTAATATCCAATCGAAACCTCCTTGGTGCAACTTGAGGCTGTTTGCTCTCATCCCAGCACTTGTTATATACATCCCATCGCTTGTTTTATATATATATCCCATCTCATGTTTTTTATATATAAAAAACAAGCGATGGGAGATATATATATATATATTACTGACCCTACCTCACTACAACCTGTCAGGGAGCTGCAGAGAGCGAGGATCATGGAATTGTCAGGGTTGGAAGGGACCTTAAAGCTCATCTAGTTCCAACTCCTGCCATGGGCAGGGACATCCCCCACTAGATCAGGCTGCTCAGAGCCCCATCCAGCCTGGCCTTAAAAACTCCCAGGGATGGGGCTGCCACCCCCTCTCTGGGCACCCTGTGCCAGGGTCTCCCCACCCTCATGGGGAAGAACTTCTAAAGGTCCAGCCTGAACCGATCCACCTCCTCCAAAGGCAGCACTTGGAAAGGGTTGCAATCAAACCAAATTAATTGCAAGAGGCAACAGTTTGCCGGGAACTGTTGAAAGCCGAAGCTCAGGTGCCCGACGGGGCAGCGCCGATCCCGTCCGCTCTCCCCCAACCTTACCACAGAGGATTTCTTGGCAATTTGGATCCGTTAATGGTCCCCCGTGTAAGCCCCATCCCCTCATTCTGCCCAGCTTAAAATCCGATTTAAATGCACTCATCACCATTTACCGCTGTACATTATCGGGAAAGCGAGCAGCCGGAGTGCTGCGCCGGCTTTTTATTTCTGCCTCGCAGCAGGCTCCGTCATGTTCAATCCATCACGGGGAAGCCCCCGCAGGACGGTTACGCGCGTCCTAGTTCAAGGAAAGTGCTTTGTCTCCGCCGGGGCCGGCTCAGGGAACCCCCCCCGGACCCCCCGGCCGTGCAGGTTGTCAGAGACCGACGGGTTTATAGACACTTTGCTTTCGTTTGAGCTCCATTACATTTACTTTTTATTCTTTTTTTTCCTCTTTTTTTTCTCCCTTTTTTTTTCTTTTTTTTTTTTTTTTACAAAAACCAGGTGTAGTTATTAACAGCTGTACATATTCTGCTATAGAACTTTGGTGTAGAGTTGAGAAGTCTGATTCAGTAGCCCTCCACCAGCTCCGGTATGTGCAGTCCCTTTATTATTTTATTTTTTTCCCCCCATTTTTCTAATTTTTTTTGGTGGGGGGGGGGAGGAAAACAAAGCACCAACTGGCAAACCGTGCTGGGCATGAGTAAGGTGACCTTACTACAGCTCAAAGCCCTTTCCCAGCCCCCCCATCAACACCAAGACAGGGGGGATGCTCCAAAACCCACGGGCTCTGAGCCCCAAAACACCCCTCGGCACGTCCCGTAGCATTTTCAGACTCATTTTTCCAACCTGAGCCGCCCATAAAACCACCTTCCCTACAAGCAGTCGTAAAGAATTTTGCTTTTTTCCTCCAATCAGCGCATGAGAGCGACCCCGTCTCTGCCGAGCGCTAGCGAGCCGCCCGCCCGGGATGTTCCTTGTGTTTTCCTTTTGAGCAGAAAAGGGCGAAAAAACCTCCCGCATCCGAATTTTGATGGGAAACAAGAGCATTTCCCGCGAGATCCCCTCCTTCCGCCGCGAGGGATGCGACGCCGAGCGCGGGTACCTCCTCCTCCTCTCCCCCCCCCGAACTCCCCACGGGCCGTTCTCCCCCAAACCTACAAGCAGTATCATTATTATTATGATTATTATTACTTTTGACCAGCTCGAAATCAAAAAATTAAAAAATAATCCATAAAAACGTAGTATAAAAATTCTCTTCCGTATGCTACAATAGAGGGTGAGCGCTTCTGCTACACAAATACTTTTATTTCCCGTTATGTCTTTTTTTTTTTTTTCCATCCCCTCCCTCTTTTTTTTTTTTTTTTTTAAACCCTTTAGTACAAAATTGCTGCAACGCAGGCCTGTGCGGGGAGGGGGGGGGGGGTTTTGCTTCGTCGGAACCTACACACCAGAAGACACAAAACCATATTAAAGCCCACAGGACCCTACCAAATCCAGCCCCCCCTTCCCCCCCCCCAACCACACGCAAACCCTACTGGTTAGTAAACTTTGCTTTTAAAAAAAAAAAAAAAAAAAACCTGTATTTTTTCTTTTTCTTTTTTTTTTAAAGGTTATCGATTCTAATTCTTTTACTTCCATTTGAATACAAAACACATAAGTTGCTATTATCTTTCGTTGGCTCCCTGAGCTGAATTTAACTAAGCTTTCTTTGAAATCACTCCTCATATTTCGCTTCTGTCCGAAGACCGAGAAGGGCTTTTGCGCAGACGATCCCGCAAGCGTGGGCTTCCCCTTCGCTTCAAACATACGAGCACAAAAAAAAAAAAAAAAAAAAAAAAATTAAAAAAAAAAATTTTAAAAAAATAAACCAAATAATAAAAAAAAAAAAAAAGGTGATTGTGTTTGCTGATGTCCCATCAGTAGCTGAGGATGCGACCGAGTCCCCCGCGGTCCCAGCAGCGTCCCACCATCACTAAACACACCGAACAACGCACGGCTACGACAGCAGGAACAACTTTCACCAGTGGACATCTCTGCTCAGCCTCCTTATGTCCCGACGGACGATTTTTCTCATTTTTTTTTCTGTTTTTGTTTTTTTGGGGGGGTGGAGGAGTCGGGGTAAGAAAGGAGGGATGGGGCAGGGGTTGGGTTAAAACCAAAAAAATTTAAAAAAAAATAAAAAAAATTGCCACCACCAAAAACCATCAGTGGAATACAATTACAGCAGACGAAAAATACACAACTAGTGTACTGGGATGGGTCCCCCACCCTTCCGAGGCTATTTACTAGTCCGTTATTTACATTTTTCACAAGTCTTATGCAAGATGCACCAAAAAAAAAAAAAAAAAAAAAAAAAGTCACAATAAAAAATAAGTCCTTTATAGTGCCACCAAAGCGCAGACGGAAAGAACCAGGAAACCAAAAAAAAAAAAAAAAAATTAAAAATAAAATCAAAATAAACCCCCAAAAAAACCCTAAAACCAACCAACGACAAGAAAAAAAAATAATCCGTTTAGGGCTTCAATGTGTGCCATATTTGCAGACCTCCAAATAAATCCGTGGGTATTTGCACGCCGGGCGCTCGGGGCGGGGTCCCGCCGGTCCGTGGCCGCGGGGTGGGGGTCGCTTCGGGGCAGCCCCCTCCCCAGCCCCCCGAGTCCTGCCGGTGCCGGGAGCCGCCAGCCCTGCTGCCAAATCCCCGGGTTAGTAGATGACCTCGTAGACTGTGGCCTTCTTGTCCCCAGAGCCCGTGACGATGTACTTGTCATCCACTGAAATGTCACAACTTAAGACGGACGAGGATTCCTTGGACTGGAGGAGGGGGCAAAAAAAAGAAATAAATTTAAAAAAAAAAAAAGGAAAAAAACCACCAATTTTGATTTTTCCTAAGTAGCATCCGCGTCACATCGCCGGTCCAGCTCTGCCCCCCCCCCCCCCTCCCCAAAACAGGATTTGCCCTCCCTCGCCAGGGCTGGCAGCCCCCCGGGGTGATGCCGAGAGGGAAAGGGGGGGTCCGAGGGGCTGGTACCTGGAAGATGCTCGCGCCGTAGGGCGTCCTCCAGGCGTTGAGCAGGTTGTCCTTCCCAGTACTCACGAACCATTTGCCTGCGCGCGGGGAAACGCGGTGTCAGCGGCCGGTGCTGCCGGGGTGGGTCCCCCCCAAAACCCCTCCGCAGCATCTCCCTGCCCCCCCGGCCAAGGCTTCTGGTTGCGCATCCCCGGAAATGGGAGAGGTTTAGTGGGGGGAAAGGGGGAGATTTGGGGGGAAAACATCAATATTTCTGGGAGAGAGGGGGAGGATTTGGGGGAGAAAGGGGGGGAGGTTTTGGGGGAGAAAGGGGGGGAGGTTTTGGGGGACAGAGGGGCGGAGGTTTTGGGGGACAGAGGGGCGGAGGTTTTGGGGGACAGAGGGGTGAGGTTTTTGGGGGAGATAGCTGGAAAACCCGCCGCGAAGGCTGCCGCTCACCGCAGTAGGCGAATTTGAGGGAGAGGACGCAGCTCTCGTGCAGGTGCAGCTGGTACTTGTCCGGCTTCGTGTGGTGCAGCACCTCCACGTTGCTGCTCTCCATGCCCACCGCCAGCCACTCGCCCGTCGGGCAGTACCCCAGCGAGAAAATCTGCCGGGAGGGACACAGGGAAAGTGCTCAGGGAGAAGGTTTGGACCCACCAGCGCTACGCCTTGAGCCCCAGAGCAGGGACCGGCCACCTCTGTGTCCCCAACACCTCCCCACTGCAGAGAGACACCGAGATCAGAGAAACAGCCTGATGAGTGGGGAAGGACAAGCTTGGTCCTCTTTGGTCGCCAAGTGTCCCCCAGCTGCTGCAAGGTGGGAGCTGGTGGCTGCCCAGGGGCACCCTGGATGAAACACAGCCTCTTCCAAGCGCAGTAACTCCTTTTCCTGGACATCAAGCACCACCCCAGCATCGTCCCGAAGAGGAAAACTTAGCGCGTGGAAGGCAGCAGGACTAAATAAGCTCTAAGCCACGGCTACTGGTGGGCTGGACACCACAGCAGCACGGCTACTGGATGCCAAGCTCCACAAAACACAAGCCCTGATGTCCAGTGCCGTGGGGTGGGATACAGCAGAGACCTTGACATGCTGCTCTTGCTGGCCCCTGACCACGCAGCTCCACTCTGACCAGCTGTACGACACTGGTGGGGGCTGCTGGAAGGTCCCAGAGAGATAGAGCGGGGTTTGGAGAGGTGCACCCACGTGTCTGGAGCAGCCGCGTGAACCCTGTGAACACTGGGACGGCTCCAGCCCCACCGGGGACACGAGGTCCCAGCTTTGCCTCTCTGGATGAGAGCTCTGCAGGATCCATCCCACCTTCAGGGCACCCAGAGGCAGCCCGTGATGCCCAGGGGCATCCCAGGGCGAGCATGGCTTTCTTCACAGCAGCCTAGTCTTGAGGGGGGTGAAAAAGCGATGAAAGAGGAGCTGAAAGAAGAGCCAGGGAGCCCTGCAGCTCCTACAGCTCTGAACGCTCTTGGGTGACACCTAAAGCAGCAGGGAAGCTGACAGGGGGCTGTGCAGGCTGTTTTTCCAGCAGGAAAATCCCCTTCTCACGGCCACGCATGAGCCAGACACTGAGCTGGAGGTTTGAAGCCCTGCTGGGGTCTCTGTGAGGAGCTGTGCAGCGAGGCCAGGACATGCCCCGCTTACCTGGGAGGTGAAGTCGTGCTGCTGGAGCTGCCTCCCTTCCCGCAGGTCCCAGGACCGCACGGTGTTGTCCAGACCCCCCCGTCCACAACTTCGTACCGTCGTGCGAGATGTCTATGCAGCTGGCGCCGTCCGTGTGCCCTTGGAATTGCCTTTAAACGGGGAGAAAATAATTCAAATCCTCAAGGGGAGCACGCAAAACAGGTTGCTTCAGTGGAGCATCCTTTGTTGAAGTCCACCAGCCCAGCTGAGCCTCCTTGGGCTCACGTGCAGACAAAGCATCACGAGATGCCACCATCCCCAAGGTCCTCAGGCCAAAATATGGTCAGAAAAACTCCAGGTTAGGGCAAAGAGGGAGCTCCCAGCCCTGGCTCACCTGACGAGCGTCTGGTTGTGCAGGTCCCACACGGCGATGTTGCCGTCGCTGCAGCACGAGAAGCAGACTTTGGCGTCGGGGCTGATGGCCAGGGCGTAGCAGGCTGGGGCGGAGGAGGTCAGCTCGGCCTTGATGCGGGGTGTGGGGGAAGCCAGGTCCCAGATGGTGAGCGTGCTCGCCTCCCCTCCCACGATCAGCGTGCGGCCATCGGGGAGGAGCTTGCAGGAGCGGATGTAGTTATCTCTGTTCTGGATGGAGGGAAAAATTGGAAAAAAAAAAAAAAGAAAAAGAAAAAAAGATGTTAGAGGGAGGACAGAGAGTGATTCACCATAAAAGAAGTGTGGGAAAGCAGAGAGGGGACACATATTTGGGGACTGGGAGCGATCCACCGTGGCTTGCTGGCTTGAATTGTAGAATCATAAAATGCTGGAGGTTGGAAGGGACCTCTGGACATCACCCAGTCCAACCCCCCTGCCAGAGCAGGGTCACCCAGGGCAGCCCCACAGGAACGTGTGCAGGGGGGGTGGAAAGTCTCCAGAGCAGGAGACTCCACACCCTCTCTGGGCAGCCTGGGCCAGGGCTCCGGCACCCGCACAGCCAACAAGTTTCTCCTCCTGTTGAGCTGGAACTTCCCATTTTCTAGCTTAAACCCATTATTCCTTGTCCTATTGCTGGGCACCACTGAGAAGAGACTGGTCCCTTCCCCTTGACCCCCACCCCTCAGATATTTATACACATCAATAATGTCCCCTCTCAGCCTTCTCTTCTCAAGCCTAAAGCCCCAGGTCTCTCAGTCTCTCTTCACAGCAGAGATGTTCAGTCCCTTGATCACCCTCGTCGCTCTCCCTTGGACTCTCTCCAGTAGGTCCCTGTCTCTCTTGAACTGGGGAGCCCCAAACTGGACACAGGATTCCAGGTGTGGTCTCACCAGGGCAGAGCCAAGGACGAGAACCACCTCCCTAGACCCACTGGACACATATTTCTTGATGCACCGCACCCCGAGCCCCTTACCAGGCAGTCCAGCTGAGAGATGGGGCTCTTGCTGCCCGGCTGGCTGATATCCCAGATCTTCACGCAGCCCTTGCCCCCCGTGTAGACGTGCCGCGTGGGGTTGCTGATGGTGACGGCGCACACCACCTCGCCGTGGCTCAGCGTGTTGATCTGCCGGGCGTGCCGCGGGATGCCGGGACCGGCCAGGGCGTCGTGGGGAAAAGGCACCGGCTGCATCTGCCCGTCGGCGCTCACGTGGAAGGAGTAGGCTCTGCCGGGGGAGGATAAACGGGGTGGGAGGGGGGCACTGCAACCCGGCTGCCGGGCCCTGGCAGAGCTGGGGGCCAGCGCGGCTCTCCAGGAGCTCAGCCTCGGGTGAAGACCCGCTCTCAGACCCCCCTCCCAGCACACAAAAAACCCAGGAAGGTCTTACGGCTTCCCGCCGGGGATGGACGCCAGGCTGGAGGGCAGGCCGGGGGCTCTCATGGGCGGGTGCGGGTCGAAACCAACCTGCCAAGAGACACGCAGAGGTGGGCGAGGCTGGACACGAGCTGGGCACGCAAGGAAACGGCTTCCCAACCCCGAGCCCACGCTGGCACGGGGACACTCGGTGACTCCCTCTTTTCCCTTGCTGCTCGATAGCTAAATCTGGCAGGGGGGTTGGACTAGATGATCTTTGAGGTCTCTTCCAACCTCTTAACATTCTGTGATTCTGTGATTATTTTATCTTATTATTTTATCTTATTTTATCTGGCAGAAAGGGTAAATGGGCTACAAGTTTTGGCTAATTTTTGCAAGGACCAGCATGGGACATGCTCCCCATTCCCAAGCCCCGCCAGGGACAGGAGCAGCCAAGCTGTGCCCAGCACCCCGGCCACAGAAACAACCCCCTCTGCACTAACGACAGAGTTTTACTTCTTATTTTGACTTTGTTTTGCCTCAAAGCACGTTATTAACAAGAAGGGGGCTGTGCAGCAGCAACAGCCACGCACACATCACCCCACGGGAAAGCATCCCCACGCCCAGCACCCTTCAACGCAGCCGATTCAAAAGGCAGCTGGTGAAGAGCATCCCACCCCCCTGTAACCCTCGGATCACCCCTCCAACCCACCACCCCCCTCCCGGGAGCCCGAAAAGGAGCTAAAAGTGCTACGTACAGCTCCAAAGCTCACCATTGGCGACCGGCCGTAGGCGGCGGCGGCGGCGGCCGCGGCGCTCATCTGCGGGGGGATGTTGTGGAGCCCCGCGTAGGCGCCGGGGCTGGTGAGCGAGCCGTTCATCTCGTGGTGCCCCATCATGGCGAAGGGAGCCGCGTAGGAACCCGCGATGGAGATGGGCGTCCGCAGGGCCGAGGCTGCAGGAGGGCAGGGCACGCGGTCAGGGGGATGCAACCGCCGGCATCCGCGACCCAGAGGGGAAATGCAATGGCTGGACGCCCCTGACTCACCCCATCTCTGGGATGGGGACCACCTGAGCTGCTGGTACCCCCGCCCTGAGCTGGATTAGATCCCCAATAAACCTGAACACCCCCCCCAGAAAATGTGCTGTGCCCCCAGAGGAGGGCAGGGGGTGAAGCCGTGCTGGGGACGGCAGCAGAGCGGGGAGCGGTACCCACCCAGGGGGTCCATGCCGGTGGGCTTGCCGGGCATCGGCCGCAGCCCCGGGGTGCTGCTCGTCCCCGGGGTGGGAGCGTCGTTCCTCGGCGTCGGAGTGTTCGACTTGAGCCCGGGCGTCGACGATTTGTCGTTCTGCATCGGCAAACGGGAAGAGGGGGAGGTTCAGCCGCCGGCAATCCCGCTCAGCGAGCGCCCCCCCGGACCCAAGGAGCCCCTTGAGACCCCCCCGGCAGAGCGAAGGACGTACGTGGCCCAGGTCTTTAGTCTTGGAGGAGGGAGTGCTGCTGGAGGAGGCGACCGAGGCCGGGCTGTTGGGCGCGTCCCCCTTCTTCAGCCCACGGGCTTTGTCGATGCCGTTCTCCGGGGGGGAGTGGGCTGGGCTGACCCGGGGGGTGGCGGGGTCCTGCGAGACACGAGAAAGCATTATCACCCCATCCCACCAGCAGCAGGGAGGGCTCCTCCAGCTCCTCTTGTAGGGCTGGGGGGCCCCTAAGGTATCACCACCCCCCCACCACATCACAGGGAAGGCAGCCGACCCGCCGGAACGCCCCCGCGGCTCACCTCGTTGGAGACATCGACCACCAGGTCGTCGCTCTTGTCACCGTCGCTGTCCTGAAACACGAAGCGAGTTACACCCCCACCGAAACCTCCCAAATCCCGGGGGGGCAGCCCCCCTCCCCGTTCAGGAGGTGAAACCCCCCTCCCACCAGCAGCCGGGCACAGCTCACCCACGTTCCATTTGGGAAGCATTACCCAAATCTGTCTTTCTCCCACCCAAAGTCCTGCCTGATGGGGGGCTGCACGCCTTTGTGTGTCCCCGCCATGGCTCTCAGTACCCCCAGGGCAGCTCTGAGCCCCCCCCCAGGCCACCAAACCCGGGTGCAGACCGTGCCTGTCCCTTACATATCGGCTCATGCTGTCCTTCTCCTCCGCTTTCCGCTTCTTGGAGTCGATGCTGTAGTCCGTGGAGCTCCGGTGCTTCTCGCTGGCTCTCAGGCTCTCCGAAGGCGAAACGGAGTTATTCTGCAACGCCAGGAGAAACTTTTTAAGTCGGTAACAGAAGGAAACGGGATTTCACAAGCTGTAAACAGCCCTACAGCTGGCACCGACCCCCAAAATACCGCCCTGCCCCAGACTGCAAAACCCCAGCGGGGGGAAGGTGAGACCTCAGGGGCCACCATCCAGGGAAGAGGGGCCAGCGTGGGCTGGGGGATGGCCACCACCAGACTGAGCATCACTTTGAGCCCCGGGGATGCTGTCAGGGCAGCTCCTGGGCACCTGAGCCTATTTACTGCCAAAGCAGGGCAAGAAAAAAAAACAAAACAACAAAACCCCCCACAAAGGACAGGCACCCTGTCACCCCAGCCGAGTGGCACCAGCAGCCGAGCCAAAGGGCATCCGAAAAATAAAAGAACGTTTGGAAAAACCCACGCCCTTGCGATCGGCAGAGCTCAGCGCCCCGCGGCACCGCTGGGGAAGGTTGCAGGGGCACTTTCTGTGCTGGCTTTGAGCAGCAAAGGCCGGGAAAACCCCTGGAAAAACCACAACGGCAGCGCAGAAGCACCTCGAGAGCGCCCGGCCCCGCACCGCAGACGCCCTTCAGTTAGTTCCTCGGGAGAAATCACCATCATTTCACGTCTCGTAGCAGAGCCCGCCACCCCTGCTAAGCAGAAATGTTCCTAAGCTCCTCTGCCTGCCTTTCTTTCCCCGCTGAAAGGGAGAACTAAAGCAGTTCATGTTTCTCCTCGGTACCCAATAAGCAGCTTTGGATAACACCGGGGTCTTTCTTCTCAGGCAGTCATGCTGAAAAACCTCGCAGCTACCAGAGAATCATGTCAAGCATTTAGAGGCATCGATCCATTCAGCCCCGCTTGCTGGCCCGCCGCCAAGAAACTAAATATTTTTTATTGCGCAGGCAAGGGCTAGGAAAATATGAATGACTAACTCTGATTATCGTGCGCATTAAACCTCCACGGGGAATACCCCCCCCCCCCCCCAACTCCCCGTTCCGTTTTATGGATCGGGAAACCTTCCCATCTCCGACCGGCTCCCCCCCTCCCCTACGGCCGAAGGAGCGGGTTAATGATGCCCAATTCCCCCGCTTTAAATGGGACTTTTCTTCCCCCTGCTCTCAAAAGGCCCATTTGTGGGCTCGGGGATGGCAGGAAATCGCTGCAAAAGCCGCGGCTCAGCCGCGCTTTGTCCTGGCAGCTTCCCCCCTCCGCCACCCCCAGACAGGGCATTGTGCATCCCAGGGGCCGAGCATCCCCCTCCACGGGGAGGGCAGCCCCCCACCGGCCTCTGGCCGCCGAAAAAAATATGACATTTTCCACCTGCTGGCACTGCATTCCCCCCCGCCCAGCCCAAACGGGAAGCAAACCTCTGCTGCCCACACCGGGGGAAGCAAATAAAAAAGCGGCGGCGCTGGAGGTGCCGGTCGCCCTCCACCACGGTTATTTAGCTGGTTAGTTAACTGCTTGACCTTCCAAGTCCTACTTAACGCGGCGTAATAGCCCCAAACCCATCCCAACAGATTAGATGACCCAAGATAATAGAAGAGTGATCAGGAATAAAATAGCTTTCCTAATCGCCGGAGGATTTTTGAGCCCCGCGGACTTGACTGCGCTCATTCACGGGGCTTAGTCAATTGAAACCGAATCTCCAAGCTCCGCCGGCAATCAGAAAGATTTAAAACCAAATCTCATAACCGGCCCGGAGGAGGCGGCTCCGCTCGCCCCGGCACTGCCAAGTAGCTCTTTCAGCCAGCGCGGGGGGTGGTGGGGGGGTTTTTTTGGGGTTTTAAAAAAAATTTTTATTAAATAGGACCCATGCAAAAGGCATCCCCGGAGCTCACACCCAAAAGCCTGGTTTTCGGAACAATAGATGAAATAAAAAAACAAGCAGCCACCAGAAAATTAGGGGGGAAAAAAAAAGATTAATGGGACTTACTGCACTTGAGTCTCGCTCTTTTAGAAGAAGCCGGTTGTCGCAGGCGAGGTCGCAGCCAAAATAAAGAGAAGACAGAAAAAGAAAGCGAGTCAGAATAAGTCTCAAAACAGAAAAAAAATCAACGTAGAAGCTCCTTTTTGCACGGTCTCCTGCCTTAACTCAAAACCTATTTGGGCTCTCGTCGCCTTGGCTTTAAAATCCCCGTCCCCTGCTCATCCGCCTCCCGCTGCCTCCTGCCCCTTTCTTTTTGGCGATGGGATTTATCTGGCAAAACGCAGCGAGGAAAAGGGGAAATGCCCTGGAAGGCGAAAGGCGCGGCGCTAGCCCAAGGCTCTCGCAACCCAAAAGAATCTTTGCAAAGCCAGGAGAAGGTCCCAACCTCCCGCAGCCGCGCCGGCGGGATGTGGTTTAGCCCTTAATTTGTCCACAAACGGCCCCATTTTCCCGGGGATCTCCTGGTAATTTGAATCCATGCAGAAAAAAAATAATAATAAAAAAAAAGAATATAATTGGATAATTGCTACCAATGTGGTTGGGCTTTCTTTCCCCCTCACTAGCTTTTCACAGGGAGGAAAACCACCCCGAATCCATCAGAAGAAGAACCCGACGGCTCCGGGAGGCTGTTGGGGAAACTGCCCCTGCAAACCAGGGTGTTAAGGGGAACGATCCCAGGTCTTGGTGTGGCAACAGGGGAAAAAAAAATAAAATAATAATAAAAAAAAATATCTTCGGGGCTGTTGGGTGCAGGCAAACTCACGCATGGTTTTATGTTCCACAAGAATCGTTTTTTTTAAGAAAAAACCCAGCAAGTTTGCTAGTGATTGCTGCTGGTTTCCAACCATCGAAAGTCTCTGACAGTGATGGAGAGGAGGAGGAGGAAGGCTGCTTGGCCACGGCTGGATGTGGAGGATTTGCAGCGAGACTCCAGCCAAGCCCACAAGGACTCAAACCTCCACGTGAGCTCGAGGAGAACATGTGAGCCCCCGATCCCCACAGAAACCCACCTGCCCGTGCTGTTTCTTTGCACCCCCTGCCCCAGACGAGCCCAGGCAGGAGCAGCCTGGAGGCAGGTCTCTTCTCGCCAACCTCTCAAAGACCCCACCGTCCCCAAGCTGCTCCAGAGGAGCAACCCTGACCTCAGCGAGCAAGCAAAGCAGGGAAAGCTCTGGCATCGCCTGGAAGCTGCTGCTGGGAATATCCTGCAGCAGTGGCAGCCCCTCCCTTGGCTGTCGAGGCCGATTTAAGGAGCTTGAGCATCACTTAGTGAAAGCTGCATCCCTAAAAGCACAAGCCCACACCTCGAAACCCGCTCCCTGGACGGAGCCCAGACCGGGGGGCGCTTTTAACCCCTTGGGACGCAGCGACGAGCAGCATTGACCTGTCCCCTCGCTCTCACCTCTGTGGTCCAGGTCGTGATGGTTTTTCTCGTCCTTGACGGCGAGGTGTGCCTGGCTTCCCAGGGCGCCGAGAGCCAGCAGCCCCGAGCTGCTGCCGGTGACCGGCGGGATGCCCGGCGGCTGGAGGCCCGAGGGATGCGGCGGCAGCTGGACCGGGGGCCCGTGGGCGGCGTGGGAGAGGTGCTGGGCCTGGAGCTGCTGCTGCTGCAATGAAAGCACCGGTGAGAGCCGGGGAGAGGGCACAGGGAGCTGGGGGTGAGGGGGAGATATTGAGGCGAAGGGGCATTCCTGGCGTCAGTGCCCCCGGGGGAGCTGCCCTGGCTCGGGTGCCTGGAAGGAAAAGCCCTGTTAGCAGGAGAGACGCAGGGGACCAGCCCTGAGGCAGCAAGGGGGTACGAAGGCACGTGTGGCACACACATCCCCCCCCTACCCTGGGTCGGACTGCGAGAGGCATCCTTAATTCCAGGTAATTCACATCGCTGCTGAAGGCTTGGCTAGTTTTGCTTTTCAGTAGACATTAAGCAAGAGAAAGAAAGAAGCATCACACAGAAAACAGCTCTGGCTGGAGTGCCAGCCGCTAAACCAGATCAGAGAGAGAAAACTCCAGCATCCAGGACCCTCCCAGGGCACGTCAGAAAGGAAATGTTTGCCTTATTTGCTCAGGACCAGTGTTAAGGCGCTTGATGGCGAGAAGAAAACTGCCCACGCAGCGCCCCGGCCCCATCCTGTGGCTGCTGCTCCCAGCCCCCTCCCACAGCACCTGGATGTCCCCTCCACTGGGGGAACTGTGGGTGCAAGGGTGGCTTTTTGCCCCCAGACACGGGGCTGGGCATCACCACCCGCATGCCCTAGCACACAGCCCGACAGGGAGGGTGCATGAGAAAGGAAGGGGGAAAAAAGCAAACACACCCCCTCCCTGCATTTCTATTTCAAATACAAGCTCAAAACCAAGCTGAAATCCAAGGTGCCGACTCTCAGTCCCCGATGTTGCTCCTAAGAGCCCCAGGCCACCACTCCTCTGGCTCTTCCACCCCAAGGATACCAAATGGTCCAGCCAGGGGGGTCTCAGAGCTGACGCTCATGTTTCCAACCCTCCTGCTTGCACCCATAGCCACCTCAAGCTACCAGTGAAAGCTGCATTTGGGCAACTGATTTCCTGCAGGAACCACGGGCTGGGGGGTCCCCAGGACCAGCTGGGATCGGGTTTTCTCCCTCTCTGATGCCACCAAGCGTGGCAGCAGCCGTCACCACACTGGGCAGCTTTCTAGCGCACTGGGGAGGATCTCACGGCATGGCACCAACCCACAGCCCTGCACGGGGCACCCCGAGGGGTACAGACAGAAAAAGGAGCCCCAAAGAGGTCTGGAAGGGCTCCGTTCCCATCCTGAACCACAACAACCACGGAGCAAGGGGCTGCTGCCACACGGCTCAGCTCCAAGCACAGCAGGAACACACCGAAAACCCCTTTCAGGCATTGGGAACCCTGCATTTCTGACATTTCCATTAAGGAAATTTCCAGACTTGCAAGCGGACGCAGCTGAGCACCCCCGAACTGGCTCAGCATTGGGGTGACCCCAGCACAGCCCAATGGCAGAGGGGTAGGTGACAGCCCCACGCAGCCCAATGGGGCAGCGCCAGTCCCTGCAACACACCCCCAAGCGAGGTCGGTGCCCCCCAGCCTGCAGCCCCCCATCCCCTCCAGGAGCCCAGGGTGCAGCAAGAGGTTCTGCTGCAGGGCTGGGGGTACAGACCCCCGGGGAGGCTGAGGGGACCCTGCAAACACCCCCAAGTACACCCTGCAAACACCCCTGACACCTTGCACACCCCCCCAGCAGGAGCCAGGCTGTGGCTTTTTGGAAACCCCTCCTGCACCGAAGCCCCCACTTCACAGGTCTCCCCCACCCCTCAGGATGTTCTTTCGGGGAGGGGGTGGTGGCAGGAAGAGGTGACCCGCTGTCACACGCCTCTCGCTGCCCTGCGCCGAGGTGGGTGCAGGGCAGAGGAACCCCCTCATGCCAAGCTGGGGTGAGATCTGCAAGGCAGCAGCTGTCGGTTCCAGGCAGAGGAGATGTGTTATCTCAAAGTGCAGCAACGCAGAGGTCTTGGCTGTGGCAGAAGCCAAATCGAGAAGGCAATTAGAGGAAAAACATAAATCGTCGTGTCCTCAACAGGAGCTTGCTTGGGCTTCTGCTGCTCCATCCACAGGGCAGGGAGGTGGAAGCATCCTCAGGATCTCCATTTGAGGCAGCGTCCTCAAACTGGTGTGCACGAGGCAAAAAAACCCAATAAAAAACCCAAAAAAGAACACAAAAGGAGAACTCGCTGGCGGGACAAACTGCACAGGGGGGGCTTCCCCATCCCCAGGGGCTTGGTCTGATGGTGCCAGCGTGGAGCACGGTCCCACAGCATCACCACGCACACACGCGCTGGGGCCAATCCCTCCGATAGCAAAGCAGAAGGAACAGAGTCACAGCTCTCGCTGAAGTCAAAGAGGCTCTTCACAGCCCCAGTTTCACTTGATTTCCACCCATTTAAGGGAGGGTTTTCCAGCACGGCACAGCTCCTCTCCCACAAGCCTTCCCGCGGGGCTGGGATACTCCACAACCCGGTGCTTTATCCTCGGCAATCCCCAACTTCCACGTCAGACAGAAATATCCGCACTGTACGATGCTCCTCCTGGGAGGTTTTTCACCCCCCGCAGCAGCAGGAGCCCCAGAGAAGGGTCTGGGGAGGGGCCAGCAGGGTCTCACGGGCATCCTCGGGTCCAGGCAGCAACACTCCAGCCCAGCGATGCCCACGGGGGTCTCAGCCTTGGCGGGGTCCCAGGGGATGAGGTAGCTCCACCACGAACAAACGCAGCAGTGGAGAGGGGAAGGCAGGAAGAATCGCCCCCCTGAGCTTCACCCTCCAGCAAAGAAGAAAATTGCTCGTTTCTTCCCTTCTTTTTTTACGCTGCCAGCAAATACATCCATCCAATGGCTTGGTGACCCAGAGGTCCAAGTCCCCCCGCAGCAGCCCCGCTCCGGCACAGGGGGTAGAAACAAACATCACGACGTAACATCCCACCAAAGAGACCACATTTAAGGCGTTTTTCTCCCTTCTGGGAGGCAGGACAATCCATTTGGGAAGTCTCCTCGCCAGGCAACTCTGGTTTCAAGCCTCATCCCTCCATCCGGCATCGGGGTTGGGCTCCACACAAACTCCACTGGGTAGCGAAGATCACACCTCGGGGCTGCCAACCTCCAACCCCAGCACCACGGGAAGGAGCCGTGCCCCGGCCAGGTAACCCCTGTGCTGCGAAGAAGAGGAACCGACGAGCCCAGGACACACATCCCTGCGAGCGAGGGTGCCCACACGGGTGCTGGAGGATCCCCCAGCTCTGCTCGCAGCTCCCCACAGCCACCGCCGCTGCCTTTCTGCGTGTCAGCCCGAGGGAGAGGTCGGCGCACGTCCCTCCTGCTCGTAAATCACATCCTGGAGTCTCCACGGAACGAGGATAAAACCCACGAAGGGACGCGGTGATGCTCAGCGATGCCGCTCGCTTGGCGTCTTCTCCGCCGAAAAGCCCACCTCGCCCTTTACTCCCTTTGCCTGGAAAAGGCTGATTTTAAAACCAAACTGGGGACGCTGCACCGGGGTTTCTCGTCCACTGGCAGGACCCCAAACTGGACTGACCGGCTGGTGACAGCGGGGACATCGGCGCCACCCAGCCCCGAGGTCGGAGCCGGCTGGAGATGCGCAGACTCGGAGACGTTTTTTTCCTCCTGGGGACCCCTCGGCGTGTGCCAGACAAATATGGTTAAGATATGAAGGAGGTTACAATTTACGAGAAAGGCTGGCAAGGAATATCTCGTATGCAGAGTGTTTTTAATTGGATTATGTACATCATGCTTCATGCCTTTGTTAACCGATTTAATGGTTCACCACTTAAGTTCACCACTTGCGTTAAATTTAGTAAAGTAGTCTAATCATTTCCAGAGCTATAACCAAATCAAGGGCTCAATTTCACAGAAGCCTGAAGCAGAGGAACTGTGAGACAATGGCCTAGATGCATAAAATTAACAGTTCTTGACCTCAAAAGGGGCAAAAAAAAAAAAAAAAAAAAAAGGTTTTAATCATTTGGTGCCTTTTTTTTGTGCACACGTCGATTTTGTCCGCAGCACCTGCACCAAGAAGTTGGAGTCGTTTATAAATAGTGGTGGCAGGGGACAGCGGAGCCACCCGTCCCCGTGGGACACGACTGGGTGCGGGTCCGCGCCCCTCCTCAGGAAGGGCCAACACGCACGTGAGCAACCCTGCGATAACGAACCGCTCGTGCGCAACGCGGAGAAACTCTGGTTTTGCTGGAAGTTTGGAAAAAAAAAAAAAAATTTTAAAAAAAAATCCCTTCTTGGTTTTACATCTCGGGGGTGGCACCGCAACGGTTGCACATCTCATTGAGCTCTGCCTTCCTCTTTGAGCCACTGGGCATCGCTCGTGGCACAACCCCCCGGGGGGGGACACTTCCCGCAGCCCCCCAACTCCAGAAAGTCCATCAGGCAAAGCGATTAAACGCCCGGTGGCTGCTTAATGACTGGACGAGGCACTCGCTCTGATCCGAGGAAGCAATTACCTTGAAAATGGGGGTCACGGGCCCCGCTCATTTACCTTAATTGAATTCCAATATCTGCCTCGAGCTGCCGGCAGCCCTGGCTGCGACTTAAAGCAGCTCATCAAAGCTGAGCATCTTGGCTGGCTCTGCCAGGGAAAATATCAGCTCGTCCCCATCCTCCCCTGCCCGCTGGGAAAGGTGCTGCCGGTCACCCCAGCACTGACCCGAGGGGACACGCTCCCGTGCCCGGTCCCCTTCCCCAGTGCCACCACCCCAAGAGCATTTCTACGCTTTGTGCCACTCATAAAACCAGGGGAAAAAAAAAAAAAGAAATCGATATAAAAGCGAATTAAATGCAGAGAATCACAAAGATCCTTGTAGCTTAAAGAAAGAAGCACAAATAGTTACTTAAAAAATATAATAAATTTTAAAGTGAGTATTTTTTGGGGCCAGGCAAGCGGTTGGGGACGCCGTTCGGTGAGCTCCAAACAGAGAGGGGGTTTGCTGCAGGACTGAGACCATCACACCGATTAAAGACATAATAAAAATTGTTAAGTCTTAAAAAAAAAAAAAAAAATAAAAAAACCACACCGCAAACCCTAAACCAATAATAAACTGCCCGAGATCTGCGAGAGAGAAACCCGGCAAGACGGGAGCGGGTAAGTCAATGCATGGAACACCAACTCCGTCAAGTTTACAGCACATTTCACATCAACAGCACACGCAGAGACACGCCTGGGCTCAGGGGGCTCCGGGAGGGCTGCCGGGCACCCGTCCCGCTCCCCGAGAACACGGAATTTGGCCGGTGGGGGCTCCCAGTGCCGCGTCACCCCCCGGAGAGAGGGATTTTGGCCGCCACCCCTCCCCGCCCGCTGCCGGATTGGGGGGAGCTCGGGTGGTTTTCGGGAGGGTTGCTGCGAGCCGCCCTTCTTTAACCCGGCCTGAGCGCAGGATTGCCTCTGGTTATGGTAAATGATAGGAATAAAAGGGGTAATACACACGGTGAGAGGCAGATTGGGAAGTCCACGTACCCCGATGATAGCATTCAACTCCGTCATTGTCACTTGCTTGGCACGCTCAACAGCCTGTGCGACTTGCTGTTGGTGCTGCGGGGACAGAGGCGCACGTCAGAGCTGCTCAACCCTTTTTTTTTAATTTTATTTTCAGTCTCTATTTTGCTCACGGGACCAGCACACCTCCCTGCTCCACCGGGCATTTTTTTTGCTCCACGGGCTCAGCACCAGAGCCCCTCGTGGGGTCCAGCTCTTCCCCACCCCCAGGGTTTTGCTACGTGCAGGCGGGATCTGAGCTCTGTTTTTCACGGGGCACCCCAGGGCAACCCCACGCTCGCCCCAGTCATGGGTTTGGGGGAGAAGGTCCGTGCCCCGTCGTGGTACCCAAGAAAAGTGGCATCCCCCCATCCCCGGGTGCAAAAGCATCCTTACCTCTTGTGACAGAAAAGGCATGATCTGGGCTAAAATCGTGTTCAGTCTTTTAGCAATTTCTGTCTGGAAAAACAGGAAGCAGAAAAAGCAACGGTCAGCGCCGAGCAACCTCCCACGGACCACTCGAGCCCCCTGCAACCCCCTCCTCATCCCGCCCCCTCCTCATCCCGCCCCCTCCTGCGCATCCCTGTCCCCTCTGCTGTATCCCAGTCCCCTCCTGGCTACATAAGGGTGAGCAACAGCTTCCAAAAGAGGCAACAAAAGCACCTTCGTGCTCGCTCTACACCTGCCAGTGCGGGGACGCTTCGGTCCCCATCCCACCGCGGGACCCAGCGTCATGCACCAGCCTCACACCAGGCTGGGCTTCAAGAAAACCCGTGATGTTGTTGGCTCCACCACGTTATTTGGGAGCTCAATATCCAACTGCGGCTGCCACGTAAACTGGGAGTAACGTTTTCCTCCAGAGATAACCCCGGCACACGCGAGGTGCCGTCCTGCCCCGCGGAGCCGCCCGGCTCCCAAGAGTTAACGCCGGCCGCTCCGCCGGCCGAGGCAGCTGTTAAAACAGCTTCTGGTCCAACTCAAACACGGCCCGAGCGGCCGTGCGAGGATTCAGCGCCGCAACAATGGCCGGAGCCGAGCCCTGGCGCGGAATCAAACGCCCAGAAATTCCTTCCGACGGGCCCCGAGCAGCTCGTTACCGATAACGCGGGCGATTAACCGGGTTTCGCTCCAGCCTCCCGCCGCGGGCGAGGTGCCTCCTCTTCAAGGCGGCCGGCGGCCGGTACCCCCCAGCTCGGAGAGCCTCCACGTGCTCCCCAAATAGTCACTGTCTCCCCAAATAATCGCCCACTCCCCTCTTCCCCACTGCTCAGCCCCCACAGCAGCTCTCGTTTTCTCATCCCACCCCCAGCCGGGTGCCAACCCAGAGAGGGGCTTCTCAGCTCCACCTGCTCCAACATATTCCAAGGAAAAAAATTAAATAAAAAAATCCACATATCACAGTTTGGAGGGAATAAACAACCAACAGACACTCAGCTTTAAGGAGCTGGTGTGACTACAAGACTAACCTCACAAACCCAACCAACGTGCACGCCCCAGGGTGACTTGAAGCAAGGGGGTGTTGGGAGAGCCCCCCATGGTGGGGGAATCCCCCCGCAGAGGCCGTGGGAGCTCGGGGGACCTGCTGCAAGGGGTCCCCACGAAGCACCTGCAGAGCCCCTCGCTTCAAAGCCCCGCGGGTATTCCTGGCCGCCGTCTTTTCCGAAAGCGCCCCGGTGATCGCGTTACCCCTGATGCTTTTATTAGCCCATCCAGAGGTCAAGGGACCGCGCGGGCACGCCGAGGCTCCGGGAAGCGACACCCCCGTCCGGGCTCAGGTACCTCGGATCCAGCTACCGGGATCATCACGGACCCCAAAGCCAGGACACAGTGACGGGCACGATGCTCCTCGCCCGGAGGAACGGACTCTGCCCAGCGCGAGGTATTTTAAAGCACCTGCATTGCCCACCGGCGGCTCTGCGCCCACAAAATTGGGCTGCGAGCTAAAATTGCAGAAAAAAAAAAACACCACAAAAAACCCATCAAGCTCAGCCACGGTGCCGTGTCTGAAGGAGCACGGGCTGGTGCCACCCCGGCGCTCGCACCACGCGTCGCTCAGCGATAGGTAAAACCTCTTTAAAGGCCTTTTTGGCACCAACGCATCGATTAGGTTTATATATAAACTGCAGCTCCATTAAATATTTATTCCTTCAGATGAAGCCTACTGGATTCTGGATGGAGCTCAGCGCATCGCTCCTCCGGCGAGCTCCTTCTTGCCAGCCCCCAACAAATTCTAGAACAAATTCCATCCTTATTCGAGGTGAAAACAGCGGTGCCAGCAGGAGCAGTCCCTCCGGCTGCGTGTCGCAAAGGTTGTTTAGGTGTAAAGTGGGAAAAAGTAAATAAAAATAACTGCAGCATCCAAAGCGGCCGCCTCCACGGAGGAGAGAGGGAAGGTGCTGGGTTTTCCGCAAATACCATCGAGCGATACCACGGTCCAGGCAAACAAGACCCACCATGACCCATCGCCTCCAACCTTTAAATCCAATTCCACCCAAACTCGCACCAAAGATCTGAAGAATAACTTCGCACTCCGCAAAAATAAAAAAAAAAAGAGACTTCCCACGTGGGATTCAGATATTAGGTGTCCAAAATATTATGTTTGCAACCGTGAGGTTTCCTGTTAACACGAGATTCAATCATCTTTAAATATTTGTTCTCACTTCAACTTTTCCCACTCCCCAGCACATTAAACTCTAGTCGTCCCCATTAAAAGTTTAATCGGGAGCGAAAGGGGATCCTCCGGCGCGCCAGGAACAGGGGAGGGTTTCATGCCCGACGCCTTCCCCCCTAACAGGGCTCATTCACCGCCGAGCCCCGGAGCCCCCCGAGCTGCTCCTGCCAAGAAAAGCCTCCATTCCCCGCCGCGGGTTGCCATGGCAATCCCAGCCTCCGCATCCCCTCCCAACGCCCTGCATCTTCGCTGGACCACGGCGCAACATCACCCAGACGGGGGCTGCAGATAAATGGTGCATTAAAAAAAATAAATAAATAAAAAATGGGAGGGGGAGGCTGTAAAAGGCACCCCGGGAGGGGCACCCATGGGATGCTCAGCCCCCCCCCCCCGGGGGATGCAAGATGCTGACAGCAGCTCGTTAAAAAGGGCAAGGAATCGGGAGGACCTGAAATCCCGACTAATCCCCCCGCTGCTGCCAGGAAGCTGAGCTGCTGCTAGAGAAGAAACGCTTCGGGGAGGGGGGGGTGGATGTTTCTCGAGCGGGGAAATCGGAGAAAAACCATTTGCACGGGTTGTAAATCAAGAGATGGGAGTGCTCGGGCACAGCCTGCGAGCCCTGACACCCGCTCTTAAAATGGCCAGAGCCAGCACCCAAAGCACTCGAGGGCACGGAGAAGCTGCTGCTGGACCCGAGTCAAGAGCTGGGCATGGTGTAAAATAACTGCGGGGCTGGCTCTCCCCAGCAGCCCCCGGCGCCCCGTCCTCTCATCTTTACACCTGGACAGGGCAGAGTGAAGCTTAAAAATAACGCTGCCAGACCCCTGGAGCCAGCAGAGCCCCAGCCTCGAAGCAAGGGGGAGCCTGCACCCCAGCACGACACCCTGCACGCACTGCTCCGGGCAAGGGAGGGGCTCGCCGTGCCAAAAACCCATCGGCATTGGCCTCAGCTCGGCAAGCAAAAGGGGAGCTCCAGCCCCGTCGCACCCCCAGGCTGGTCCCAGCACCCTGCAGGCACAGGATGGGACCCACACCCCTCCCGTGTTGGGAGCCTTTGGGGCCAGCACCCAGGTGGGTTTGCAGAAACCCACCCTGCAGCCCCGGGGTCGGGATGGATCCTCCTACGTGGTTTTGAAGGGAATCACTCCAGCACACCAGACCAGGCCAGCTCAGATGCGGTCTTGGAAGAGGTTTTGGATGGCACCAGACCCAACTCCAACCCAGCCTTGCTTTATCGATCGAAGCGGCGCGACGCAGCCCAGAGACGAGGGGCTGAGCACACAGCATCGCCCACGCCGACCCTTGCTCCTCTTGAAAAATGCACCAAAAGTCACAAAAAAAAAAAAAAAGACTTTCCACCCCAAGCCTAGAGCCCCGGAGCAGCAGGGTTGCTAAAGATGATGGTCCACGGCATGCACGACCACCAGCATCACCTCACAGCTCATGCAAACCACAAACACCTGCCAGCACCCAGTTTACTCCAAAAACCTCCAAAAAAAACCACCCCCAAACCCCTAAAAACCCACATCATGCCTCCACCCTCACACCCCAAAGACTTTTCCAAGCAAGGTGGGTTTGGACCCTCCTTCAGCCACCGCGGGTCTCCCCCCTCCCAAAGCCCAGCCCTGGCAGAAGAAGAGGGGCGGTGGGAGGGAGGCGAGGAGTAAATCACACCACCGGCGAAGCACCAGGAGCGTTTGTTGAAACCAGGATATTGTCTCTTTAAGCACATGAAAATAAGGCCCTTGAGCAGTGTGGTTCTCACTCCGGCGCACAATTATGGGTACTTTCAGCTGTCTACCACTATTTCAAGTGCTCTCTCCAACCAGGCTGTCAATGGCATGTTGAAAGCTATTTGTGGCTGCTATCGTTATTAGCAAAGTGGAGAGCTTCGCTGATGAGAATTAAATTCAGGGAGGGGGTGTGGAGGGGCGGGCCACAACCCCTCATTACGGAATTACCACCCGCACCAAGGCTGCGGCGGGGCGGGGGGCTAGAGCGCACCCGGGACCCCCCCCCAAAACCCACCCAGGACCCCCCCAAAATCCACTCGAAGCTCCCGGTGACGCTGAGGGGAGGGAGAGCTGACAACTATTCCCCCTTCCACCTTCGGAGAGCTGAGAGTATCACGCTAACAAATTACTTGGCTTCTGAAGTATTTAGCAAATTATTACCTGGCACTCCTTGCTAACGAGCACGGCAGAAAGTATATTGTGTTCTTGGAATATTCTAGAAAAGGGGGGGGGGGGGTGAAAAAAAGATAAATAAAAAGAAGCACGCCTCTCTTTCCCTGGAAGTGTCAGGAGGGTTTAGGTTTGTTCCAAGCTTTAAGTGTTTAAGCATGAAAACAAGAAGTGCTTATGTGGAGAGTTCTCAGCCATAAAAAAAAACACAACTAAAATAAAAAAATCAGCACAAAGGTTCTCCCCTCTGAGGTGTCCTGTTTCTCCACGCAAAATTAGTTTTTCTTTCGGAATTGTTGCTCCCTCCAACTGCATTCAGCAATTATCTACAGAGATCTGAACAAAAACAATGCGAAAACAACAGGGGAACGCCAGTTTCTTCTGCAAAAATTAAATTAACCTTTAAAAAAAAGTAATAATAATAAATAGTTCCACTCAGGTTTAAAGAGAAAACTCCTGACTGGCCTCAGGTTCACGAAAGCTGAGCCTGGGTAAGAGCGTGCTTCATCCAGCAGGAAGGCTGATGTAAGGAGCAAATTCACTGCGTTATATGCAACGAAGTGGGTAGTCACTTCCTAAATATTTCCTTGCATATGGAGTTGTTTATGAAACTACATTTTTTTCCTAACAAGAAACAAAACGAGAAGAAAGGAGAGGGGAGGGAAAGAAGAAAAAAAAAAACAAAACAACAACACACACAACCGAAAAACCCACACGCGGCCACATATGCACACACTTAATATTCAGCGTAGAAGAGATAATCTGTTATATAAGCCCGCAGACAGACAATCCCCTTTTGCTTAAAGATGAAGTATCCATCAATGTTTGTCTCAAGCAGATGTAATCACAAGCAGTCAAGTCTGGAGGGCAGGACACTGCATGAATAATTCAGGCACTTCAGTCTACTTGATTGTGTGCAGATAAACACAAGTCAACCGCTAAACAGGTCAGCTGATAAACTTGTTTGTTCAGGACCAGCCACCCTCGACCAGATGCAGGCAGGACCACGCCGCAATTAGCGGCGGCGATGCCGTTCCAGGGGGGGATGCTGCAGCCCCCCCAAAATAAGGGGCAAGCCCCCCGCTCGGGGCTCAGGGCCGGGCTGGCCCATGGCTCCGCTGCCCCTCTCGCCCCATTTTCGCCTGGACGCGCGCTGGGAGCAGCTCGGGGCTGCTTTTGTTTCCCTCCTCCCCGCGCGTTGCTGTCAATTCCATAACGAGACAGCTTCACCTCCCCAAACTTCCCCCATCAGCCCGGCGCTCGGCACGCAGCATATGTCACCAGGAACAACTTAAAAGCAGGCGGGGGATGCTCGGCGCAGGCTGGAACCATCCGGCGAAGGTTTGTTGTGTTTTCTTTTTCTCTTTTTTCCCCTCCGCCGAGCTGGAAGGCGGTGGCGAAGCTCCCAAGCCGACCACGCGGGACCTCCCCGGGGTTGCTGGGGCGGCGTGGGAACCACCACCCGGGCAAAACCCGGGGATCCACCAGCACCAGCCCCATGGAAAACCGCCCCGGGGGCGTCGGGATGATTCTGGGTTACCTTCCAAAACCACGGTGGGGGAAAAAAAAAGATACGCTACGTGGTCACGCCACGAGACGGCGGCCCCATCCACACGGGCTCTCTCATCCTAACCCCCCCGCAGGTGCAAAAGGGAAAAAAAAAAAACCAAAATCAAAAAGAAACCTCTTGAGGGTGGTTTTCGGTCGCAACCGCACGCTGGAAAACACGCCGCGCGTCCCGGAGAAGCGGCGATTTCCTCCGAAGCTTCCACATCAAGAGAGAGGGGGAAAAAAAAAAAAAAAAAGCTCGAGGTCTCACTGTATCGTCTCAGCATCTCCCGGCGCTTGCGCAGAGCGAAGCCGTCGGACACCGAGCGGGCAAGAAGCATCCCCCCCTGCCTCGCTCCGGTCCCCCGGGAGGGTTCCCGAAGAAGGACGGGGTCCTCGCAGGAGGCCACCGGTTCTCAGCAACAAATCCTGCACGTGGGGGCATTTCCCACCGCCCCGAGACAAACCGTGCCCCACAACCCGGGTTCCGCCGAGCCCTGCGTACCCCTGCCTGACACGGGGGTCCAGGGCTCCCGAGCAGCCCCCCCCTTGGCCTCCCCAAGGCGAGGGGCGCTGCCTCGCGAGGACGCTTTCGTCCAGGCAGAAGCGACGGAGAGAGAAAGAAGTCGGGATTTATCTGCGTGGAAGAAGATATTTTTAAAGAACTGAAGACTAAGCACTAATTATTTTCGTTACCCTGCGACGACGCACCAGAAAGCTAAAGGGAAGCGAGAGCGAAGGAGGAGAGAGGCAGACTCCGGCCCCGCTGCTTTGAATTTCATCAGTCGGCTGAGCGACTCTTCCTCGCTCGGGAGGGCGATGCTGCTGTTAAGCAAAACCACTCCGGAGCCAAACGGGGCTGATTTGCGAACGGCAAAGTTGATGTCAACTTCTATCTGCCTTAAGTTCTTAATTAGAACTACTTCTAAAACCAGTAAGCAGCAGCAGCACAAATAATCAGGTCTAATCTCAATAATAACTTTATTCCTTTAAGTTTTACCATCATGTGCCCAGCCTTTAGGCTCTTTAACTATAATCTTATCAAGGTAGCACACCACATTCTGCTACGGCCTTCTATATTTTTTCCCCTTCAGGCGAGTTACATATTAGAGGAGACCGAAAAAAAAAAAAAATAAATACCACCAAACATTGCTTCATTTTCCCAGATGCAAAGACAAATCCGTGACATTGAGCAACACACCATAAGATATGGGTATCCCTGAAGATAATTCCCTTCTAAGTCTCACGCTACGGCGCGGCGAGTATGACCTTAGAAACAGTCATGTTGTACCAACAACAAAACCAGAGGAAAACGCAGGAGATAACAGTATTTTCTGAGTGCTGGGAACACGCTATTCCAGGTACCCAGCTCCCAGCAAGGCTATTTTCACCTCTTCTCATAAACACCCTTTTCAAAGCCTATGTTTCTCCCAAATGTAGGCAAAAAAAACTCCAAACAAACAAAAAACACACCAAAAAAACACCACCAGGCTGCCACCATCAACCTGCAATTCCCAATGTAACTGCCAGGCCACGAGATCTCACCTGGAGTCACATCCACCCCCCCACTTCAGCACTTGTTTAGTGCAATCAGGGCCTGTTTTATCACAGGTTGAGAAAAGGGCAACAGGAGATCAATCAATCACAACTTCCCCCTCTCCACCCACCTCTCTTTTTTTTTTTTTTTTTGTTATAATTACTCACCTGTTTGTGCATTTCAATATTCAAACCATACGACATCTCGTAGTACTGGGGGAAAAAATAAAAGAGAGAGAGCCGAGAAGAATTTGAATTAATTTAACATAAGGTATTTGCATAAGGTCGTTACCAGAAAGCATCCCGGTCAAAACTGCGCTTAAAGCATTCGTAGCCAAGGAAATTATACCTTATAATAAGCAGCTGTTTATAGGGTTTAACTGGCATGCATTTAACAAGAGGACACTCCTTTTTACTCCTGTTTTCTCCTCCTAAGCTACTTAGAAAAACAAAGAGGCACGGAGCTGTGTGACAAGCGTCTGCACAGCCCTGGCAGAACAGGTACAGCCCGTAGTCTGGCCAAAAACCCAGTTTCTCACTGCTGGGGGGGGGTGTCGGTGGATTTATTTTCCCCCCCCATCCCAGGTCTTGCACTGTTGCTGGGAGCCCAGGGAGCAGCCTGGCTCACTCCACACCCCCCCCCAACCCGTACTGAGAAAGGGGGTGCTGGGTTCTGCTCAAACAAACATAAAAGCTCCCCCCCCACCCCCAATTAAATAAATAAATAAATAGGCAACAACAGAGCCCACTTTCCCCAGGAAAGGGGATGGGGGGGGGATAGAATGATGTCCTGAGAAAACACCAGAGGGGGGCTCACCCTGGTCCTGCGGAAACCCCGCCCAGAGCTGCTGCTTCTTCCCCCCCCTTAAGGGCTGCAAAAGGGGGTTAAAAGGAAACTTGGTTTTGCTCAGCTAAAGGGGGGCAGGTGGCCCCCTCCTTGGCCAAACCCGGGGAGGGGTGGAGGGGGGGGGGGAAACACGGCTGGCAGAGTCCCTGGGCAGGCAGGGGGTGGGGGTCCCTCCAACCCCCCCCTACCCCCCAGCGCACGGCTGGGCTCCCAGCTAATGACATTTACAGCCTGATCCGAAATCTGATTAAAGTCTCTTACCATAACGTAATGGCGCTGCATTTCTGTCTTCTCGTTCGCCAGCTTATCATACTCCACTTTCAGGCTGGGGAGGGAAGGAAGGGGATGGAAGGGGGGGTCGGGGGGGTGATGGAGGAAGCGGGTGGGGGGGATGCAGAGCAGAGGGTGAGACCCCGCGGGCGGGGAGGGGAGCGGCGCTGCCCGCAGCCGCACCCCGGGTCCCCCCCCCCGCCCCCCGCCTCCCCAACCTCCAACCCCCGCCGCTCCCCCCCTTCCCCGGCCGGGCTCACCTGTGGTACTGGGCTTGCAGGAACTGGAACTCGTCCTTGATCCGGTCGCAGGACTCGGCTACGGTGAATTTGAAGCCCGGTTGGCCCGGCTGGTGCGGAGCCTGCGGGGAGAGGAGCTCAGCACCGGGGAGGGGAGCGGGGAGCGGGGGGGGTGGTGTGAAGCCGGGGAAGGGGTGGGGGTCGCCGGGACTCACCGGGTGCCGGCCCTGGGGGTACATGGCAGGGCTGGGGCGCGGTCACTGGAGCCGTGCCTCGCTACGGCGATCGCGACGCGGTGCTGCTGCTGCTGCCCGCCGGCCACGGAGCGCTCCCGGAGAGGCCGAGAACTGGAACAAAGAGACGAGAGGAAAGTCCGTGCGGGGGGGCGGAGGAGGGAGGGCTTGGGGGGGGGCTGGAGGTGGTGGAGGGGGGGGTGGAGGGGGGGGGGGGGTCCGGCCGGCCCGGCTCGCTGCAAGTACCCCCCCCCCCCCCCCCGCAAAGCACCGCACCGCCGGGGAGGCGCTGCGCGCCCGCGGAGCCCAGCCCAGCCCGGTCGAGCCGGGGCCAGGTGCCGACCCCCCCTCGCCTTGCCCCGCTTCTCCTCCCCTCCCACCGCCTGGTTCCGCGGTTCTCCGCTTCCTCACACACACACCCCCCCTCCCCGGCTCCTTCCGGCACCCGCTCTCGGGGAAAAAAAAAAAAAAAAAAAAAAAAAAAAAAATCACCTCGAAAATAATTAGGGAAAAAAAAAGCAACAACAACAAAACCCAAGCAAAACAGCCCCGAAGGGAGGAGGATCCTGCTGCGAGAAGAAGGGGGGAAGCAAAGCCAGGAACTAACGCCGGAGCACGACGGCCATGGAGGAGAGGAGGAGGAGGAGGAGGGGGGGAGAAGGCCCGTACACATCCGACTTCCCGGGCGCGCCGCGGACATGCGAAGTGCGAGCGGTTCCTCCGCGCCGCGGCTTCTTCCCCCCGCCCCGGGGGCGGCCGTTCAGCTCCGTCCAGCCGGTATCGCCGTAACTCCACAAGCCATGCTGCCGCCGCTCCGGGGGTCCCGGGAGGGTGAGGAGTGGGGGGGGACGCACGCACACAGGACCAGGGCTGCGGGGGTCCGGTGCTTCCCAGCGAAGCCCCCCCCCCCCTCCCCGCGCCGCGCTACCGCGGACCGGAGCACGCGGTGCGGTCCGCTCCGCGCCGCCGCCGGAGCGCTGGGGAGAAACGGGGCGGCGGGGAGAGACCGGGGCGGGCGGGGAGGCGGAACAAAACCCGGGCGGCCTCTCTCCGCCCGCCGGCCAATAGCGACGCGAGGAACCCACGTGGGGCGCTGGCGGTGGGGAGGGAGAAGCGGGCGCTGATTGGCTGGCGGCCGGCCGCGACGTCACAATGCCAGCTTGTGTCTTCGGAACGAGCGAGCGAGAGGCGGTGGCGGGCGGGGGCTGCCCCGCCGGGCCACGCCCCCCGCGCGGCTAAGCCACGCCCACCGCCGGGAGCCACGCCCACCGCCGGGCCCCGCCGCGGCCGCCCGGTTCTTCCCCGTTCACCGCCCCCCCCCCCCCCCCCCCCCCCCCCCCGCCTCCCCGGTTTTGTCCCCGCTCCACCAGCAGGTCTGGCCTCGGCCCCGCAGCCCCGAACGGGAGCGCAGCGTTGCTCCCGCAGCCGGGGCTGCCCGTGACCTCGCCCGGTCAGTAAATCAGCCCCGGTCAAGCGCTGTTAAAAGGCCGCGCAGCCGCTCCTTTCACTTGTCAACGTCGCGGTACCGATAAAACGGCCCGTACGGCGAGGACGGGGCGGGAAAGAGCCCTTCCCGTAGTGCAGGGAGAACCGGCGGGCTGGCTGCCTTTCCTCCGCCGCCCCTCCCCTCTCCCAGGCCACCGCACGGCTCCTTTGATGTGCCGGGCCCGGCGGAGGCCGCGGCCCTGCCCGGTGCTGGCGGGGGAAAACAGGGACCGGCCTCTTCTGTCCGTGTGTCCCGCTCCCCCCTCCCCTCCAGCGCCTCCTTTCAAGTCTGAGCGGCTTTAATGAGGAACACGGCTAATGTCATTAACGTTACACGCTCCCGCCAAGCCGCTGCGTTTGAGGAGCCGGGGCGGGGAGGCGCGCACACAAACCGGGGGGAGACGTGTGGGCACCGGGCGAGGGGTGCGGGGGTGCGGGTGAAGCCGCGACCCCCCTGTCTGGCCGGGCCGAGCGCGGCTCCGCGGCACAAAATGGCTCCTTCTCCCCCCGGCGTCACACGGAGCCTCCCCGACCCCACGTGGGGGCTTCCTCCTTAACCACACCCCCCTCCCCGCTTCGACCAATCAAACCCAGCAGGGCCGGCAGCTCCTTTAACGCCATTGGCTGAGCCGCGCAGGGAGGGGGCGGTGCTTGCGGGGAGGGCGCTGTCAATCAAAACCACGCGGGGCCGGAGCCGCTGACAAGCGCCGCCGCTGCTGTTCAGCGACCCCCCCCCCCCCTCCCGCCCCTCCATCCATGTGTCCCCCCCGTCCCCCCCCCCCCGCTCTCAAATGCCGCCCGGCATGGCGGCTTAATTAGCTCGGAACGGCTTTTCCTCCCAGCTCAAACAATCTGTCACTGCCGCGCGGCGGAGGCAGCCGTGCATAAAAAAGTAAGCAGAGGCTAAATATCAATTTGATTTGGTGTATCAAAGGGATATTTTAGGGGTTTCTTCCCCCCCACCCCCCGCCCCCTTCTTTCAGGAAACGCGGCCCTTTAAGTAATTATTAAAAAAAAAAAAACTAAAATATTTTGCACAGCCCCCCCTAAAAAAAACTGGCACTCGGGGAGACCGTGATGTCCCCCCCGCCGGGGTGCGGGCCCCCCCGCGTCCATGAGAGAGGGGGTACAGCACCCCCCGCGGGGTCCCCGGCAAGCGGGGGGACCCTGCCCGGTGCGGTGGGGGGGGTGGGAAAAGGGGGGTGGGAAAGGGGGTGCCCCAGCCCCGGACACCCCCCGTTCTGCCCCCCCCCCCCCCCCTCCGGCTCCCGCCGCTAATTGGGCGCGCTCGGGCTGTCTGACGCGCCGAGAAGTGTCAGCGCGCGGCGCTGCCCATTGGTCGCCGCGGCCGGCCCCGCCCCGTCCCCACGTGGGGACCGGGCTGAGGCGGCGGGCGCGGCGCAAAACCCGGCGCGGACTTTAAAGCGCGGAGCCGGAGCCACCGCTCTGCAACATCTCCTCGCCCTTTCAGCCTCGTTGTCCATTTCACCCTCTTTCCTAATTTTCTTTTTTTACATTTTTTTTTTTAAAATATTTTTTCCCCCCCCCTTTGGCTTTTCTTTGCTTCCCTTCTGCTTGAGGCAGCAGCTCTGTGCAAAGACCCACCACAATGCACGGGGCACGCATCAGGGTTTATATTGGGATGCACGTTGGGGTTTATATTGGGGTGCACATCAGGGTGCACGTCGGGGTGCGCAGCCTCCCCGGGGTTGCAGCCCACATGGGAGAACGTGGGTCCACAGTGCTTCGAGCCACAGCGGGGGGATGCTCCTGAGAAAGAGCAAAAATTAATAGCAACGAGCAACCCTGGAAATAATAGCAGAGATCACCATGTGGTTCCCATGGGCTGACCTCCGACAATTCTCTGCATCGGCCTCAAAGCTTGGAAAGCGCAAGAAAATGAGGTGATGCCATCAGCGGTGGGGCTGAGACAGACCCTCCGCGAGAGGGGCTTTCTGGAGCCTGATTGAGTGGACGCAGGGACGCGAGGAGAGGAAGGGAAAGCAGCGATTTTGCGCTGAAAATCCAGTCTGTTGCTCAAAATAGAACACATTAGATGAGCTGCTTCCCTCCCCCAGTGGTACTTATGGACAAATTCTGCTTTTTATTTAATGGTTTCCCCGAAAAGGTTGTAATTTTCCTCACATCCCCATCTAGCTATAGCTCCAGTACTGTTGTGGTGAACTCAAACGACCGAGAATGCCTCTCGTTAATTGATATTCCTCACACTAGGACTGTACTAAAATAGCAGATGTTTTATTTTAGCTTATTAAAACTCACCTGGTTGAAAAAAAAAAAGAAGAAAAAAGAATTATTAGGGGTGAAAGGAAACATTCTGGTTCATATTGATTTAAAATCCACTTAAATTGATATTTGCACATCCCAATTATAAACTGTGACCTTTCCCCATAACTTATTTTTCTTCTAGTACCTGATGGGGACTACAGGAAGGCTGGTGAGGGGACTCTTGTAGCGACAGGACAAGGGGTAAAGGTTTCAGGTTGATAAGGGCTAGATTTAGATTAGATATTAGGAAGAAATTCTTTTCTGTGAGGGTGGTTTGCAGCCCTGCGAGATCCCACGGCCACGGGTGAGGAAAGGGGAGATGTCCTCATCCACCCTGCCTGGGGAGAAACCTCGGGCTCAGCTTCTGGGCACCGGGTGTTGTGACACCGTCCCGTCCCCACCACGATGCTGCCCTTCGGGGAAACTGTCTGAGCTGCCCTTCCCCTTCCCAAACGGCCTCTGCGGGAGGGGACGAGCCGCAGGAGGAGAAAAGAACCTGAGGGATAAGTTTTGCTGCAGCTGGACGGGTCCTCACGTCCGCACGGTCACCCTGCTCACCCCCAGCCTCCCTGCGGGGAAACGGGTCTAAAACACTGGGGATAGGAAAATCATCTTTTCTCCCAATGCTTTTTTACTCCCCTCTGTACACCCTGAGTCCTGCATGAGGCTGGGGGTCATCACACCATGTGGATTTGCTGTCAGGGTGTGGAGAAAGCAGCGGGAAAGAGGAGAAACCTGCGTGCACACACAAACACACACACATGCACACACGTGCCTGCAGATGCACGCACACGTGCACACACACACACACACACACATGTGCACGCACATGCACACGTGTTCCTGCAGCTGCACACACACCCACGTGCCTTTTCACACGCACACACCCACACGTGCATGCACACACGGACGCCCAGACCCTCCCCGGTTCCCACCCTGTCCCCCCCGGTCTCCATCACCACCCCGACTCGCCCGTCGCGCTCTCCCCGTGCGCGGCTGCGTGACCCCGAGAGGTGGTTTTATCGCTGACAAGCCGGTCCGGCCCCGGTCACTGGTGTGTGTTTACATTGCAGGTGACACTATCTGCCCTCCGAGCAGGGCAGGACCCTGCCTGCCAAATTTCCTTTAGCTTTCAAGTTTATCTAAACAAGGATTTCAGAGCCGGGGAAGGCAGTGAAACGCATACTAATGACCGACCGCGGAGAGCCGGGAGAGCCATCAGCAAGTTTATTTTGCTTTGTGGGGAAGCTCGGGTTTTATCTGCTCTTGGCAGGAAGGTTTTACAGCCCCCCCGGCAAGAGAGGGTTTGATCCTGTAACCGCTTCTCCCACCAGCATCCCCCTGCGGGGCTGGGGACGCCAAAAAGCCTCTTTTTGTTTTGGGTGTTCCCACCAGCAGTGCTCTGAGCACCCCAGCTCTAGCTTCGAGCTTTCCCAGTTGCTCCTTTTTTTCCCCTTCAGAGCAGTTCTCAGGGCTGGGGGTGGAGAAATGCACCCGCAAAAACCTGGGTTTTCCCAAACCCGTTCCTTGCAGAAAGGGACCTGGTACAGGTCAGACCCTTCATCTGAGTTGGCGAACGTGATGCTCCACCTCAGCGGAACCTTTGAGCTACAACTTTTCTCTCATTAAAACAAACAAACAAATACAAAAGCACCATGTCGGGGTCTTTTCGGCTGGCGGGAGCGGTGAGGATCCCTTTTGCCCTTGCCCGTTCTGCTCACCCGACTAACGAGAAGCTGCCGGGAGGATTCCGAGCCCGGGCAGCTGCCGGCAGGCAGGCAGACGGGAAGAGCGTCGTTTGCCCGGTGTTGCCACAACAGGCCCCGATTACCCCGTCCTTTCACAAGCAAAACTCCCATTGACCTCACCCTCATCCGCGGGATTTGCTTGAGCAATCCCTGCGTCCGCCCAGCCCAGCGCCTCCAGGCTGCAGCCGCCGAGCCTGGGGCTGCTCGGGCACAGAAAACCCGCTTGGGACCCGCCACAAAATCCTCCAAATGAGGGCTCGGAGCCTCGAAAGCAGATTTTTTCTCCCCTGTCCTCCCTGAGGTGGGTGAGGAGTACGGACGAGTGCAAATGGTGCTGGAGGGAGGGAGAAACCTGGGACCCTCCAGGCAGCCAGACCCAGAAAAGCCTCATTTGCAAAGTTTTGGCTCAGAACTTGGGATCAAGGCGAGGAGCTGGTGGAGCCCAGGCTCAGCTGCAGCCTGGGTCCAAACCCAGCAGCTCCAGCTCTGCCGGCTCCAGCAAAAACCTTGCTGGTATTCAAACCCAGACAGGGAAAAATGTGGGTGCTCATGGATGCTCGTGGATGCTCTCCTGGGCCACAGGCACTCGGCTCCCCACGCTCACCTGCCCTCCCTTCCCGGGTCGAGCGGCTCAGCCCAGGCTTTTGCTGTACAGTGTCTAATTATAGATATTATATTGCAAATGGCTTTTGGGCCTGCTAATGGTATTACTGGTGTTATTCTTCTACTTGTTAATTATAACCAATTTGTTTGGGATGCCTTCCCAGTTTTCGTCTGTAATTGCTCTCCCCGTTCCCTGATGACTGTGACTCAGCAGAAACTCTGCAGTTTCGCTCAGGGATGATATTACTCCTTGTCTCTCCTGCCAAGCGCGGCTGCAGACGGCTGCTTGCGCCGCTCGGCTACTGTTCCCACCCCGCCGGTGGCCACACTCCAGCCCGGGGCCGGCAGCTCGGGGACCGAGAAGAGACAGTGGCATCCACGTTGAGTTGGAAGCGGGACGATGGCAGCCGTGGTGGCGAGGATCCGCGTCCCGAGACGTGGCATCGCTGTTGTGCTCAGGTTTGGGGATGCTCATGAGCAATTTCTGCCGAATCAGGGCCACGGCCCGTAAAGCATTATAGGATCCTGCCTGTGAAAACCCGGCAAGGCTGGGTATGACTAAAGGCTTAGCCAAGGCGAGAGGGAAATATTAAACGGATTGTTTTCTTTTTTATTATTGCTAAATTCTAAAGAAGTTTGCTCTTCTCCTCTCCCCAGCATTAACTGCAGATAAGTTATTTGGAAAGCAAGTATTTCACCAGAACAACCATTCAAGTAGCCTAATACGCACATTACAGTCTATTTGCACTTAAAAGAAGTGGGAGGTATTAAATCAGCCTCTGGCCAGATAGTCATTGTATAAACAAGAGCTGTTAACTCCTACTTGATAGCAGTGATAGCAAGGGAAAGGAAAACAGCCCTGCAGTGTCATGACCAACCTGACACAACATGTTTTAGGTCTGGGGAAAAAAAAAAAAAACCCACACCAAAAAACAACAAACCAACAAAGCCCTGCGAGTTCATGACTGCCGGGTGGCTGGCGGGGATGCTCCTCCTGCCCCAGCATCCTCCTCTGCCAGCATCTTCCCCACACGCCCTTGACCTTGTTGCAGCTCTTGCACCAGCGTCACAGCCGGCATCGATGAGACGAGCCCTGTGGCACCTTTGCCACTTCAAGGACCTGCCCAAGCCACTGGCAGTGAGGCACTTGAGAGGGTTTATTTGCAGCCAAAAGCCTCACCCACGGTGGGTCTCCATCCTCCTGGAGCCTACGGCGCTGCTCCACGCGGGTCCGGAGGGCTGCGAAGGCAGCAAACCCGGGTATTAATGAAATTTATGAGTCAGAGCGGGCGAAAAGAAACTGTTTTCAGCTGACTTCACTCACCACTTCCTCTCCTCGCGCCCGTTCTCTCCCGGCAGCCCACTTATCTTCCCCTGGAGCCGTGCCCACCCGCCCCTGCCCGATACGTCCCTATCGCTACAGCCCCGAGCGCTCAGCACCCGGATTGCTTCTGAGTTTGCTCACTCACTCACTCAAGCACTCTCAAGTTGTTCTCTGTGGCTAATCAAATGTCAAAACAAGCTACCCCTGTGATTTTGAGAGCTTTTAAACAGGAAGGCATTCACCACAGATACATGAGCGTCGCGCACGTTTGTCTGGGGCTCAGCCTGGGACGGTTCTCAGCGATAGCTCAGGGCTGGTGGCAATCTTTGCAAGTATCTGCCGCGTGGGAGATGGTTTGGGGTCTCTCTTTGGAGGAATAACGACCGCACGAGCGTGAAGCCAGCACTGCTGTCTCCTGTGGGGAAGAGGCTCTCTCTCTCTGACCGATGGGCAGGGGGATGACAGCACCTCTCCGCCCCACCGAGCCCCATTCCTCCGCTAATTCAATCCGGGTTTATAGCTCGGCTCTAAATCATGTGCTTTGGGACTAACGCAGTGAGCTTTGAGCAGTTGAGAAGTGAGAACTTCTGGGCCCTCCGGTCCCCAGGAAAAGACCTGGGTAGCGTTTGTTTCCCATGCAGCGAGGTGCAGCATCCTCAGAGCCCCGCTCCGACCCACCACGGTCTGGGTCAAGCCGATGGCTGAAGAAGAGCAAGACCCCACATAAAGGGCAATTTTGATTTCAGAGCCACATCACTGGTATTCCTGAAATCAAACCAATCCTTTAGGAAGGTACCTGCTCCTCCACAGCCAAAGCTGGATGAGACCTGACATGTGACCCTGCAGAAGACTCCACACAGCCTCTTGCAGGATTAGCCCTTCCTTTGAGGCTGCTGTGGGTGACAGGCCAGCAGCACCTACCCCAGGGGCTGTGTCCCAGCTAAGGGCACCGGGCTTCAGGCAGCTCCAGGACTGTGCTCACACCCGGCCTTCAAATCCATCACTCATCCCATCTGAATGCCGAGCACAAGCTGCTCACAGGAGCTGCCAGGTTTGCATGACGCTCGTCGTGTGTTTTCCGCTTTCCTCCCAGCACATCTCCGACGTCTTAAAAAAAAAAAAAAATTAAAAAAAATAATATATATACCCACAGCTTCCTGAAGGCTCCACAACAGAGAGAGAGATGCTTCTGTTGCTCAATCTGTTGCTGGTCTGGAAATGAAGCATCTCCCTCCTCAGGAGCGTTTAATCAAACACGAAGAGCGCGCGCGCACGTCAATCTGAGCGGCAAGACCTCGGCGCTGCCGTCAGCCACAAGCACAACGCTCCATGAAGCATTGGCCAAGCCATGGAGAGAATAAAGCCTCCCCTGGGGTCCATGGGGGGCAGAGATGGGTGCTGGGGATGGGGACGTCGTCCTGGCACTGCAGCACTGGAGGATGGAGGGGACAAAGCCTCACGCTCGCAGCCGAGCTCAGCTAGAGAACATCAGCCTCAATAACTCCCAAGCTTTAGGTTTCTTGCTTTGCTGGGGTCTTGCTTAAAGCTCCCCCACCAAGCACCAGCTGCGGGGGCCACGTCTGGGGCCGTGCCACCCCGCCAAGCCCATCATTGTGCCAGCTGCAGGGTTGGGAGGGGGCTGCCCGCTGCCATCCTAGGAAGGGCGTTGGGAGCAGACAGGCACAGGCTTTGTCCCAGCCCGAGACAAGGAGAACGCTGTGGGTTTGTTTTTAGACAAATGAATGGATTTTACTGTTTGACCAACACTCATGAGAATGCCAGTCAGCGCGAATTTGGCAGGAGGTCTGACACTTGTCAGCTTTGGTTTATAACAGGAGAAAAGCAGCCAGCTCTCCGGAGGAGAATGACGCGCGCGCGTTGCTGTGCGGGTTTGTTCTCGGAAGAATGTGTGGCAACAGAAGATCAAGCAAATACTTGGGGCCACTACATCACGGAGAACTTTGTCAGCCAGCCGGAAAGTTTTAGAAGGGCTTCACGCTCTTTAGAGACAGCCGGGCCACTGCCTGGGATGAAAACACAACGGTGTGGGGTTTGCACCCATGGGTGCAGGCGTGGGGCACAGCCCTGCCTGGCTCACCCGGCTGTAGAGGCAGCCCCAGGGGGAAAACCCCTGGGAATAACCACCGGGGTGCTGCCCTACACCAACCCCAGCACCCCAAAAAGCCTTGGATGTGTGAGCTGAGGTGGGCAGGAGCCCCTTGCCCAAGCGGGGTGGCTCGGTCAAGACCTGGGGGGAAGCCGGTGTCCTCTAATCCCATCTCTAGGCTAAGCTCAGGCAGAATTTCCAGCCTAGCTCACATCGTTCCAAGCCGGCCAGCCAGCAGACAGGGCAGGAGACCCTCCCACAGCCAGGGACTGGCATCTCTTTTTATTTAAATCCGTCGTCTCGGCCGCATTTCCCATGCGAAAGCCAGAGGCTGGTGCAAAAGACACAAGTGCAATTTACTCTTGTTTTGTTTTTCAAAGGCTCTCCAGCCTGAAAAAAAAGGGAATGAGGGTTTCTCTGCCTCGCACAGCTCGCCAGAACAGCTTATTCTGCAACATCTATTCCAGGCAGTCTCTCCGTGTTGACAAAGCCTTCAGACGGGGAAGGCTGATGTCTGTTGGGATCGTTCCCTCTTCCTCGGCTCTCTCGCTTGCTCAGGGATGCAGGGATGCTCAGGGGTCTCAGGGGATGGATGGTCCCTGCAGCACTCACTGCACACCCGTACTGGAAGAAACCCAGAGCCACCGTGTCCGTGATGCTGCCCCAGGAACCGAGAGCCCAGCCTGTAAAACGGCCCTGACCAAACAGACCAGACCAACTCCGAATGAATCATTACAGGCGACGGAGTAAATCATCCACCTCTCCAAAAGGGCAGAATTGCCTTTCCCTGGGAGCAGATCTCGAGGAGCCAGGACTTTCCAATGAGCATCCGAGAGCCCCGGGACCTGGCGTGGTGGGAAGGGTGTGTTGCCGGCATGGCTGCGGGGCAGGCGCTCGCTTTTCTCCCGGCAAGAGATTTTCTCCAAGGCGCACCAAAGCTCCTGCTCCGACCTGCGGCAAAGCAGCTCCTTCTGCTTTGTGCTGACAGCTCAGGCTGATGCTGCAGCTTGGCTTTGCTGTGGTCTAGGTGTCCCTTGAGTATGGGTTTGGTAGGCTCCACCTAGCACCTAATGAGTGTTTGCCTGCTTCGCCGGGCAATTTGGCACCGTGGGCAGCCTTAGCTCAGGAGCTGCCCCAGTCTGGGAAAGATAAGGGTGTTGCAGGCCAGCTCCGAGGCGGGATGACAGAGCTGTTTGCAGGCAGCTCCTCTGATCTGCCCAGCTCTGCTATTACTCCCCGAGCAACCATTAATAACCCGAGTCATTTACAGGGTGCTTTTCCATTCAGAGGCCTAACAGCTCTCTAAAACCAAATGAGTGTGGCGGGAGGTTACGTGCTTCACCCCAAGTTGCACAACGAGCCCACGGCCGAGCCAGGAACCAAACCCACACCTAATGACGGGGCTGCATCTCGCCCAGAGCTCATGCTTGTGTCCTGGCCCAGGGCCAGGCTGGGACTCCTCTGCAGACCACAGTGGCACGGCGCTCGCAGGCGCAGGCTGGGACACGTTCTGCTCCAAGCCGGCCGGGTGTTTCCCTTCACGGATCCTCAGAGGTCTTGCTCTCCTTTGGACATCTTTGATCTGACTGTTGTGGTTCTCCCGGCTTCACGCAGTGGATGCATGGAGGAGGAGGATCAAGCTCTGCCCAGTCCTGATCCAAACTCCTGGCTCACCCTGCTGCAAAGTCTTGTTTGACCCTCGGTGCTGCAGCATCCTCAGACATCTGCTCAGGCTCCCATGGAAAGGAGGTTCCCAGCTCCCCATCACGGCTTCATCCACCTGCAGCCCCCACGGCGTTGTCATAGAGCCATAGAATCATCAAGGTTGGAAAAGACCTCTGAGTTCATCAGGCCCAGCTGTCAACCCTACACCACCGTGACTGCTAAACCGTGTCCGAAATGAACCGTCTACACGTTTTTTGAACACCTCCAGGGATGGGAGGTTCGTGGACACCCAGGACCAAGCCCATGAGCCATTGCTCTTCTTCTTTTTCCTGCTCTCAGCCACACACCTCAGCCTTACTTTGCCTGGGTAGCGGCGAGGCAGCCGTGGTCCACAACGTTCCCACAGTGTCTGCATTACAAATAACCCTCCAAGGGAAAGGGACCGTCCACGCTGGTGGTGGCTTGTCCCCCAGCTCTCACCCTCTGTCAGCGGCAACAAGGGCTGCGTCGGTCGCAGCAACCTCCTGCTCTAAGGGCTGATGGGTGCTTAAAATAGCTCTGTATCATTAGTTACATCTAATTGAAGGTGTTTTGAATGCAACCTCCACAACACACAAACCAAATGGGAAATGACATACCGTCAAATTAATGCCCCCAAACCATGATAAATGGCTGGTTAGATGATTAATGTTTCTATTTCTTGGTTTAAGAGAGAACAATGCCGCCTGGCCCGGCGTTTATCCGCGTTGCCTGCAAAAGGTCGCTGGGCATCTTCAAAATAAAGAGGACTATGGCCCCGTCATTACGCCTTCAGATGCTCTTGTCCCTGTGCAGGCTGCAGCCCGAGTTCTCAGGGATGGAGTGGGGTGAGTTTCATTTTTCACCGAGCAAGGGCGGATGGTCCTTTGCCGGTCCCTTTTGGCTCCATCATTAGGAACATCCCAGGCTGGCTCGGAAAATCGTTCCTCATTGATGCATCTGGGGAAGCCGGTCGTCAGAGGAATGGTTTATTGGTTGGGGTTTTGACATCTGAGCGGGCTCGTTGCTACGCCGGCGATTTTATTAAATCATTAAAAAGCCCTTCTTTAATAGTTCCAGAAATATCAACTTTTTCATGTGGCTGGGGCACCTGGAAACGGCACCGCTTCTCTTTCAGGTTCAAAGCAGTCTGGCTTCTGATACACCGCGTGTAATTAGAGATAATTGAAGCGAGCGCCTTCAAAGGAACCGGAGGACCGGCGGAGCGGAGGAGCTGGCTGTGCTGTCGTTGGGGACAATGCCAAACACCACCGGCCCCTCCTCACCGACACCGACACCGGCTGAACCCGAGCGCACGGGGCTGGTGCTGGGGGTCCCGGCGGGGATTTATCCCAAGGAAGGACAGCGAGCCGGAGCGAGGGTGGCTTGTCCCGACAAGACGCTGTTTGTGCGCGGAGATTAAAGTCTCCTCTCGGTAGCAGGGAAATGCAGATGTTGTTTAAACAAGCTGTTAATTGTTAAACCACATTATTTAGGGGTAATAATCACTGGAACACCTTGTACTGTTAAAACGAGGCCAAGAGCTCTCCGGTTGTGAGCTCCACGAGTGGGGGACGTGTCTCGTTTATGGGCTGCGTCCAAGGAAAACGAGCAGGCAGAGACGTGGGAATGGGGGGGGAAAGGAAATTGGGGGAGTGTGGAAGGAGAGGGTCCAGGGGAACTGGTGGCTGTGGCTCGGGTCCCACGGGGATCCCACCGAACGGGAGGCTCGCAATGGGGAGGGAGGTGTTGGGGATGGACAAAAAGATCCTGCAGATGAAAAGGCAGATCCCGCTGATGGGGAAGGCTGATCCCGCTGGCTCGGCCACACGCTGGGAGTTGTCCCGGCTGATGGCATCGAGGCTGCGGCAGGCGCCGGCACCTCTTGGTGAGGCCAGGGGTGTTCTCAGCCGGTTGCCACCGTGGGAAAGAGCGCCCTGCCCTCGCATCGCACCAAGACCTTTCTGATCCTGTCACGTTTTGCATTCGTTTGCCACGGCCCCGGGCCTGGAGGCAGTTGTCGCCGGGAGGGTTTGCCTGCGGGGCGGGTGCAGTTGGGAGCCCGGGTGAGCTGGTCTCCTTCAGAGCCCAGTGACGGCGTCAAGGCTGGCACAATCCTCAGCAGCTCGAAGCCTTGGGAAATCCCAGCATGAAGGCTGGGGAGCAAAGCCAGCTCTCTCCAGCACAAGGAGGGGATATTTGGAGACTCTCAGTAGAGCTGCTCGCAAGTCTTCCTGGGGGGTTCATGGGCTCAACCGCAAGTGGAGGCTTCGGGCATCCCTGTGCAGATGCTGCCAGTTCCACTTCACCCTGTCAGGGTGTCCCTGAGCCAAGCACAGATCCCACCCAGGGTGCAAAACACCCCAAAGTACAGCCGTGACCCTCGCACCCTGTGTTTGGGGCAGCCCCACACCCCGGCACCGCAGCACCCGGGGGTCCCTGCATGGAGAAGCCGCTCCAGTGCACTGGGATCTTTTTTCCCCTGGGTTTGGAGAAGACAGAGAAAGCCCCAGGGTGGAAAGCGGCTTGCTTCAGAGCTGGGTTTCAACAACGAGGAACTCGTGTATATTTTGGATTTTAATCCAGTGGGGCTGGGGCCATGTGCAAGATGTAATTTAAGCTCCAGCTCAGGGTCCAAATGTTCTCCAAGTGCGGAGGTTTTGGCACAGAGGTTTTGGTTTGGTCCCAGCTTTCATGGCAAATTGAATAATCATCTAAGGGAGAGGAAAGGAGAAAGAGCAAGAGGGAAAAAAAAAAAAAAAAGAAACAACCCATCGACAGTTCTTCCAAAAGTGGAAAGAACCAAAACACATTTTGGCTTCATCAGCTCTGAAACGGAGCTTATTTCCCTCTAGATCTGGAACAGCCTCTCGAACAACGTTTTTCAATTTAGCTTTTTATTAAAATAAAGCCGTGCCCCGGCAAATATGTCCTCGACCGCCGAGGTTCCCCACGCCGCCGCGGCCGTACCCGGCTTTATAGCTCCTGCTTGTGCTGCTGGCATCCAAACAGACGTTTCCTTCACCGTTTCGGAGGCCTCTGGGAGCGGCTGGCGAGGAAGCACGAGAGATCCCTGCACACATATTTAAATCACCTACTGTTGTGCTAACTCTCTGGCCTTGTAGATCTTTTAATTATTCCCATGTTTATACTTTTCTGCAGCTTAAAGGATTTTTTTTTTCCCCTTTTAAATGCATATTTTCCTGACAATTAGCCCTGCTGGCTGCAAAAGAGCAGATGAAGAGCTGGAGACAGAGATGAGCCCAGCCTCGAAATCCAAACCTCCCTCCTGGCCGCGATGCCGGGCTCAGCACCACAACCAGCCCCGACTCAGCACCGGGACCAGCCCTGGGTCAGCATCAAACCCTCCGCAGCCATGGGGCATGAGTCCCATGGGCTCATGCAAGCCCGGAGCCTCCCGTGCAAGCTCAGCTCCGACGCTTGCATGTGAGCGAGCACATTAAAACCATGGCTGGGCTCCCTGTGCCGCCAGCCGAGGCTCACCCAGACCTGCTCGGCGGTGGCCACGTCCTCACCCTCCCGGGGGGGCACGTCCCGTTCCTCCCCAGGCTGGTTCCAGGCGATGCTCATGCACACAAGCAATGCTAAACATCCTCAGCCGCCCGCCGCCCAGCCCCGGTTTGGAGCAGGATGTGTCCCTGGTGTGACCGAGGCCTTGGAGCATCCCGAGCTTGGCTGGGAGCCCTTGGGGAGTTTGCTCAGCTCAAGCCAGGCCGGAGAGAGCAGCCCCGGGCACGTCCCGCGGCTCACGCGTGGGTTTTATTTTCCGCACAGCCCTGCAAAGGCCGTGGGGAGGGGATCCCCCCGGAGCCATCCCTGACATTTCTTCCACTGACTCATCCCCCACCCCTCACCGTGCCGGGCTGGGTGGCTGGAAACCCCCCAGGACACACGTTTGGGGGCGCAGGGAGGGGGTAGAGGTGGGGACAGGCAGCCAGCCCCAACCCCGTTGCACTCCTGCCATGCATTGCAGCCCCACCAAGCTGAGGAAACCCCCCAAAAAATACCCCACCCGGAGCTCGGCTGAGTCAGTGGGGATTTACAACCTGGGCACAGGGAAGATGACATGGAGGAGGGTGCCAGGCAGACACAGGGCACTGGGGAGCGGGGATGAGGGCATCCATCCCCTGCCCCGGTGCTGTGGGAGCTGCGTCGGGAGCGCTACCCGGGATGCTCCTCGTTGCACCAGGTTCCCTGGAACCCTCTGGCTCTGCACCAGCCCCCCAGCACACACCTGAAAGAAGCACCCCAGGTGTAAACACCCTCCTTGTAAAGCTGAACCCACACGAAGAGTGGCTTCGGGGTGCGGGGAGGGGACATCAGGGCTGGGTACCAGCTCCCGCAGAGCCCCCTCCATCGTCCGATCCCTCGTTAGCCAGCGCCTCCCCGAAATTAGGCGGGAGGTTTCTGTTAATCAGCTACAAACTATGGAGTCATGGGCCAAACTATTCTCCTGCTAGTTTTGCGAGGAATTAGGCCTCCATAAAAATCAAACAGCATGAATCTTAAAGATTTACACGGTGCTTTTTTAACAGTTTTCAGTATATTTCAATAGTTAATAAAACTAAATGTTGCTTTGTGTAAAAGGTAATAGATTACAATCTAGTGTATTTTACTAGCACTCAGTGTGTTCGTCTAACACCTAATACGTTAAAGTTGGAATCTATGAAAAGCACTTTGTGGAGATTAAAAGCAGATTTATCACAGATGTGCCTCAACATTATGCTTGGCTTGAACCATTAGACTCCTGGAGTTTAAAGGTTAGACTTTAATGACTTCAAGGAAGTCGGTTACATTTTAAAGCTTTAAATAAGCAGCTAAGATACTAATGCCATTTACAAAACAGGGAAGACTGGTTAAGAGCTGCTCAGAGGATGCAGGAGTTACCACTTCAATGCCTGCTCTTTAGATCGCTTTGAAGCGAGATACATCTCGGCACAGTAGTTTAACCCTCATGCAAATTAATAATATGTTATTTACTAGATGAAAGCGTTCCCTTGAAAACTTTGGTGGCAGAGATTTGCTTCCACGTCTGCGTTCCCCGGATCGCCGAGGGACAGGAGCCATGAGCTGCAAATCGAGCTGCCTGGTTGCAGAGGGCAGGAGGAGGGAAGAGCCTGGAGCCCGGCTGTGGTCTGTGACTACCCAGTGGCCACTTTATTGCAGAATCGTAGAATTATAGACTCATTGATTCATGGACCCATAGAATCATTCAGGTTGGAAAAGCCCCTCGGGATCACCGGGTCCAACCACTGACCCTGCTTGGCCAAGCTCACCCCAACCCATCTCCCCCAGCCCCACATCTCAACCACCTTTAAACGCATCCAGCGGTGGGGACACCACCCCCTCCCTGGGCAGCCTGGGCCAAGCTCTGACCACTCTTGCTGGGAAAAGATTTCTCCTCCTGCCCAGTCTGACCCTGCCCTGGTGCAGTTCGAAGCCGTTCCCTCTTGTTCTGTCGCTCATGACAAGAGCCCAGCCCCAACCTCTCCACACTGTCCCGTCAGGCAGTTGCAGAGAGTGATGAGGTCTCCCCTCAGCCTCCTCCTCTTCAAACCCAACAGCCTGAGCTCCTTCCATCGCTCTTCATAAGAAGATTTATTCTCCTTCCCCAGCTCCGTCGCCCTCCTCTGCACTCGCTCCAGCCCCTTGAGATCTCTCTTGCGTCGAGGTGCCCAAAACTGGACATAAGTCCAGTTTTGGGCACCTCGACGCAAGAGAGATTTCAAGATGTTGGAGGCAGCTCACACTCAAGGTGTACTGAGCACAGGGGGACAGTCCCCTCCCCGCTCCTGCTGGTCACACTATTGCTGACACGAGCCAGGATGCCGTTGGCCTTCTTGGCCACCTGGGCACACGCTGCCTCATCTCCAGCCGGTTGTCGACGGGATCCCTCAGGTCCGTTTGGGCCAGACAGATCTCCAGCCACACTGCCCCGAGCTGCAGCGCTGCCGGGGGTTGTTGTGGCCCACGTCGTGAGGATGGTGGAGCTGGGAGCAAAGCCCGGGTGACACCAGGGCCACTTTTCAGCTCCTGTCCTCAAACATCCCTCCCACGGGCACCATCTACAGCTCCTGGGGAGGTGGTGGGTCCTGCGAGGTTCTTCTTCATCCATGCCTGAGCTGATGGCCTCCAGATGCCCTGCACCTCGACCGGGCATTCGAACCAAGGACAAAAGACGAGCTGGGATGATTAACATTGAAGATGCTGTGGATCCAAGCCCTGTGTGGGGTAACTCAGCCTGGATGCTGCAACCAGAGGGATGGAGCAGCACCAGGTATGTGGCCAATGGCCTGGGACAGGTCCCCTCACCACCACCCCCATTTTTCGTATTTTTTTCTATGGTCTTTTTTCTATTTTTCTATGCTGCTTCTGCTTTTCCCCGGGCATCCTGCTGAAATCCTCCACAAAGCTGAATTTGGAAGGTGGAATCGTAAGGTGACTGCAGAAAATGACCCTGATAATGCCTTAAAAATCAACTGTTGGTCTTACTAAACACTTTACACACCTACAATACACATATATACCATAAATACTTTACGACAAGGTATATATCGCAATTTCTTCTGTCCTGAGGGCAATGACTCTAATTAAACACTTAGAGATAGGATTAAAATTTAACCCCAGTGATGCTAAGTAAACATTCAAGGACATACTTAGCATATTTAGGAAATTACCTACACGTACGGCGATCGGTGGATAAATAATATATGTTTTTTGAGGGGTTTTTGCATCCCTTAGTCTAAAAAGATAACAATAACTCCATAGTTAATAATTTACAAGGTAGTTACAAGACCAGTCTCTCTGAGGTGGGATCAGGGTGCTTGTTCCCAGATACTTTCAGAGGTCCCATCTTGCCAGAGGGGCTGAGCAGCCAAATTGGAGGATCCCAAATTCAGCAGCAATTCACCACTGAAACCTCAAAACGAACCAGAAGCCTATTCTCCAAACGGCTGACGACACGCTATTCTTTCATATTATTTTTTTTGCACAATTGCAGCGATTTGTCTGGTATGCTTGTCCTTTTTCATCCGCCTCGTTTTCAAAGCGGTTTTACAGAAATAAAGGGAGAGAAATTGCCATCCTTGCGTGCTGGGCCAGCGCTCAACCCTGCTCGGCGGGGAGGGTAGCGGCTGCTCGGCAAGTGCAAACAGCCTGACCCTCAGTAAACTTTGTGCTCTTTGATGGGGACCTTTGAAGTCGCCCTGAGATGCTGCAACCGGTGAGAAAGAACCTGCAGTGAACAAACTTCTCGTTCCAAGCTCCTCCCAACCAGCATTAAACCCGTTGCTAAAGGTTTTCTCGTTTTGCAACGGCTCCGCCTGGATGGCGGTTGCAAAAGGTTTCTCTGCCGTAACACCGCGCTTGCAGAAAACGAAGGAAACCGTAAGATTTCTCCAGCAACTGTACAAAAAGCAGCACCCTCTAAGAAGGAGATAATCCAGATGTGGATGGATTGTTAGGCTGCTGTCTGCGTACCCGTTACTAACCCAGCACGTCGAGCCGTAAGAGGCTGCGCACCTCTTCCCAGGTGCTGCTCCTCCGTAGCTGCCGGTGGCATCACGGGGCTGTCAGAAAGGCTCCTGCCTGATGGGGACATTCTCAGCAGCAATAAGAAACGGGACTTAAAATGTGGACCTGGGCAGCCCTTGCCTGGGTGGAGCCGTTAAACCGCGCCTCGAGTGCATCCGCAACTTGTGCGTGTCCTTGGGGGTTTCGTTTCAGTGATGCTGGTGTGGGGTGATGCCGGTGTTTGTGATTAATGCCGGTGTTTGTGACTAATGCTGGTGTTTCGGGGTGATGCTGCTGTTTGGGGGTGATGCTGGCGTTTGAGGGTGATGCTGCTTTTTGTGAGTGAGGCTGGTGTTTGAGGGTGATGCTGCTTTTTGTGAGTGAGGCTGGTGTTTGAGGGTGATGATTTCTGTGAGTGATGCTGATGTTCGGGGGTGATGTTGGGTCTCGGGGCGATGCCAGTGTTTGGGGGTGATGCCAATGTTTAGGGGTGGCACCAATGTGGACATAGTGTGCCAGTAATGTTGGCAGCAGAGACTGTCCATGGGGTGGGGTGTGAGCCATCCCACTCGATAAAGACCCTGTGAGGAGCTGGAGTGGGGGTGCAGGGCCAGTAGTAGCCTGGATGCAGCTCTGATCCTGCTGTAAAAACCTCACTTTTGGGAAGGACAACCCAATCCCAGGGTCACGCTGCCACCTGTCTGAGGTGCGGGATGGGGAGAAGCCAGCACCTAAACCCCATCCTGCCCCATGCACGGTGCCGAGGAACCACCTCGCCGTGCTCAGAGGATGCTCCCTCCCGCTGGGACGTGGTGCTGGGCAGCATCTCCCTGCCAGCAGCAATGGGAACCAAGCCCTTTGGCTCAAGTTTGCAGATGGACATTTGCATCGGTCCATCATAAGGCGGTAGCTCCCACTTAAGGCAATAAAGGAGCTTAATTTCATAGGGAAAGCTTAATGGAGCACTTAGTTCCCATGCACTACTTCCCTGACATTTTATAGTCTTTGAAAGTATAACGTAATATCAGCCAGAAGCCTGAATCCCCAGGTTCTCCTGACCCCCTCAGGAAACAAAATATAGCCATTTGGAAAAAAAAAAAAAAGAAAAAAGAAAAGAGCAGGTGTTGTGGAAAATTCAGAAGATGCAAATTCTTCCCTCTCATTATTTATTGTATTTATTCCACGATTCCACCTGTTCGTATGACATCTCTCCCTCACAGAGACTTCTCACAGCAGATTAAAGTGCACTTTTATCATTATTCTGAAAGGCATTTCATAAGGGAACATTAGTTCTCCTACATTATTCTCACATGTTATAAAAAGTGTCTTTTTAAAATATTAGACAGCAATCAAGATTAATTTAAACCACATCAAACATGCACGGCTGGTTTGCTGGAATATTCACCCCCACCAACACATGCTCCTCGGCCGCAGGCAGAGCTCGACTTCGCTTTCTGGCACGGCAGGGATGGAGCTGCAGGGAGATGCCGGTGGTCCAGGCTCTGCAAACTCCAGCTGGAGAAAGGCAGAGAGATTTTGAGATTTTGACCATTGGAGCAAGGTCAATCCAAGTGCTTGGAGCCCAGGGTTGCATTCTCTGGAGAGGTGATGGACCTCATCCAGGCGTCTCCTCCAAGCACCACAACACCTCTGGGCACCCAGCTCCCAGCACCGATGTTAAACCAGGGTCGAGGGTGATGTCAGGGAAGGATGAGGAGATCCATCAAGCATCCCCAGGAGAGCTGGATGGTCTTGCTGGCACGACTTCCATTGCTATCGCTGCTTCTGCAGCCCACCAGAGAATCACAGAACCATAGAATCATAGAATCATATAGAATCATAGAATCATAGAATCATAGAATCGTAGAATCACAGAATGTGCTGAGCTGGAGATGCTTGGACCTCGCTACCAGTGGCCAGACCCTCACCGTGTGTGTGGCAGCCCAGCAGGGCAGGAATCGAGCAGGTCTGTTGCTCCCAGGAGAACTGGGACCACAGAAAACCCCAAGTCATGACTGTTTCCCCGACGGCAACTTTTAATCCCCGTCCATTTTGAGGTAAAATCGTTTATTCCCAGAGCCAAAAGTTCGTGGTGCTTTTAAATATTAATTGCACCTCCTTTATCAACGGGGCGAACAAGGGCGTCGCGCTCAGATCTTGTGGTCACTTTGAGCTGCAGCAGCCTCCCCTTCCCGCTGCCCGAGGGGCCGGGTTCGGCACTGCTTCGCTTAGCATTCAAGCCACATCCTCCTCGTGGAGGACCTATCAGCCAGATACCTGAAAACACATTTTCAACTCCAGTGAGCAATTGACTTTCAAAGCTTGTGATGCTTGTCAGCGTGTCTCCTAGGGCAACAAACAAACTCCAGAGAGCAGCGAGCCGGGCTGCCCGCAGAAGGAAAAGAGCACAAAGGGAGAAGAAGATTCTGCTTGTATTTTAACACTATTTATGGACTCGAAGGAGAGGAAAATAAATCCAACAAACCGACCTGCAAAAACTTTGTTGTGTTTTGCTTGCTGGTGCCTCATCACAGGAGCATCGTCCGGGCTCTGTGCCTGTGGGTACCAGGGCGATGCTGGTCCCCACGCCTGGACAGTCCTGGTGCAACACCCTCCACAAAACACACATCTGGCAGCTCAGCAGCTGGAAGGAAAAGCTGGCCCGAGCTGGCGGAATGACGACTGCCTAAGGATGCTTTGGGGCCTCTCTTCATCTTTGCACAGCTCTGCAAGTGCATGGGCGAGGTTCACAGAGGGATATGTGGTGCTGGGTTAACGGTTGGGTTTGGTCTTAAAGGTCTTTTCCAACCTAAACCGTTCTACAAGTCTATGATTCTATGAGGAGCTCTTGCAAAGGGACAGATAAAGGACCCCAAGCACACCTGTCCTGCATGTAGGAGCAAATCCAGGGTCCAAACCCCTGGAAAATCCCACCATGAGTTACTCATTTGAAGAGCAAAAGGTAAGTGGGCTCAATACGAGGCTGCAACACGGGGCTGCCCCTGGGCATTTGCTCCTGCCCATTCGGGTGGGCAGTGCCTGGAGTGGTGCCTCCATCCCCAATCCGTGGGTGTGCTCCGGTCCCACGGACCCAGGACCCCACTGTCCCAGGCTGGGGGTCCCCAGGGCTCCCCTGGGGTGCCCAGAGTGCTGGGATGGAGGTGGCAGTGAGGGCGACACTGGTCTCAGCTGCCAGGGAAGCGCTGCTGGTGTTCCTAATTCCCCGTGTGATTCCTCCTCAGCTTCCCCGCTCACACGCTCGGTTTATAGGAGGCACGAGAAGCGTCTTGTTCCCAGCATTGGGCACGTGATGAGCACTTGTGTTCGCCACGCATTCTGTGAGATTGTTAAGACATCAAACAGGCACCCAGAGGAGCTGCAGTTTGACACCCGCTGCCCCGGCGCGGGGTGCGGGGTGTTGGGCTGAGGCTGAACCCGGGGAGGGGGAACCCCCCTCCCACCACCCGGCCGAGCCCACAGACTTCCACAGAGCCACCCCAGGCGTGACCTCCCGTGGCTAATGAGGACCATTGATATGTCGACATTATTCCCTGATTCATTGTGGAGTGACACACATTTCCCATGAAGTTCCTGCTGTTATTAAGATCTCTATTACCAAACCATCCAGGCACGAACCTGCCTGAAACTCCTCAGCGCTGGGTGAAGACCGATACCTACATCCCTCATACTTTGCAGGACAACGTGTGGTGCTGCCCTCCCTCCCACGAGCTCTCCCACCACGTGTTTTTCACCGAGGTGGCTGCGTGTTGTCCAGAAGCCACCCACAGCAGTAAGAGGACGCTTGCCTTGAGGGGAGGCTGCACATCTACCAGTTTCGAAAGTGTCCGGAGGTGCCCTTTTCTGTGGTGCAAATTTGGTTTGATGAGAGCAAGGGGGTGGCAAGAGACACGGTTGGTCCTGTGGGTCTGGCGGGAGAGGGGACGGCACTGAGGAGCGAGGGCAAGGGGACAGGAGAGGGGACAGAGCAGACATCAACAAGGCAAGAGGTTTTGAGCAACCTGGTCTAGCAGGAGGTGTCCCTACCCATGGCAGGGGGTTGGGACTGGATGATTAAGGTCCCTCCCAGCTGAAACCATCCTGTGATTCCATGACATAAAATGAGGATGGAGGTTGGTGTCTGCTTTCCCACCAGGACCTACAGAGGACAGGGAGGCACCAGGGTGCTGACGGGACCTTTAGTAGACACAGGGGTCCTCCGGGGATGAGCATCCCCAGACTGAGGGTCCCACCTCTGTGGTTGAGCCCCCGCCAGGCAGTGGGTCCTCCTGGCAGGACAGAGGGATGTGGAACCCAGGATGGGACCTGGGTGAGGGACAGAGGGAGGTGGAGGGGTCCCAGGCCCCAGGCAGGGGTCCCAGCGGGGCTTTCCCAGCACGCAGGACACCGTGAGCAGCATAAAGCCAGCGTGCAGCTGGAGCCAGCCGTCAGCTGATGCTCGCTAAACGTTTCGTTAACTCACCGGGTTATAAAAAAAAAAAAAAAACCAGGAGAAAAACTGAACAATAATAATAAATAAAAAAAAAGAAGAGCAGAGCTTTGCCTTGGCGATGCTGCTGGGAACTGCTGACAAAGCTGCTCCTGACAAAGCCCCAGCAGGAGGGGGGGAACTGTCTCTTTGCTCTGCCTGTCTCCCGCTGAACAAGGATCACTTTTAATGGGCTGAATACATACAACATACAGCTGACAACAAAGATGTTAGACTAACCTAACAAGAGAGTGAAACAGAAACAGCACACAGTGAGTAATTAGAATCTAATTAATTTGCATTTCACAAGAGAGTCGGAGATGTCAGAGGGAAGGAGAAAAAAAAAAAAAAAAAAAAAATATTCCTCAAGATTAAAGGGCTGGCGGAGAGGAGCGAGGGGGTGAGCGGAAGCGCTCGGCGCAGCCAGGACCGACACGCAGCAGCCCGCGGAGCCGGTCGGGGTGGACAGGATTAAATGGTAGCAGGTGGGAAGATGACAGGTCTGGGAGCAGTGGCCAAGAAGAGGTATCAGCAGGTCAGCGAAATTACGCCGAAAATAGCCGAACAGCGACTTTTTCTGTTGAACAGCATCCCTTACTTTGCAGTGTTCTTCCCCCCCCTGCTGCTCGGCAGCTCTGCCAGAGGAAATGAAGGAGGGGGGATAAAGAAGAAAAAAAAAAAGTAGCGAAAGGCGGTGGTGTGGTAAAAGCGTTCAGCTCCCAGAGCTGCTGGGAAGGCGACGGCAGATGCGGCGCAGAGCTCGGCAGAGCCGCTAACAGCGTTACCGACCGCCGCTCTCCTCGCCAAGGCAGTCCCTTCCCAAAATTAGTGCTTGCAATATGTTAATCTTTATGTTCAACACCCTATTTCTTAACGCTGGCTGTTCCCGTGAGGCAAGCCATCCCGGATCTACATAACATCAAGGGAAGATTTACAGCTTGTTTCCATAATGATGACACCAGGCAGAAGATTATGCTGTCAGAGATGCCGGCGCATCCACACAAGCCCTAGGGAAGAAAAACAACCGTCGCTCCCCGTCGTGCTACGTGATTATCATCCCTGCTATCGACAGCTGCCAGGCCGGCCCCGCGCCCCTGCCTGTGCCCCTGTCTGCATCCTCGCCTGCATCCCTGCCTTCATCCTCACCTACATCCCTGCCTGCACCCCTGCCCTCATCCCTGCCTGCACCCTGCCTGCATCCCTGTCTGCATCCTCACCTGCATCTCTGCCTACATCCCTGCCTTCATCCCTACCTTCATCCCTGCCTGCATCCTCACCTGCATCCTCACCTGCATCCCTGCCTTCATCCCTGCCTGCATCCTCACCTGCATTTCTGCCTACATTCCTGCCTTCATCCCGCCTGCATCCCTGCCTGCACCCCTGCCTACCCCACGGCTCTGCTCCCTTGCAGGAGCAGGTCTGTGGGAAGGGGAAGCACAGGGGGAATATGTGACCAGATAAATTCAAATAGCACCAACCACAGCTGGCTCTGCCCACCTCGCAGAGAGGGTTCAGAGCTGAGGATCTGCGGAGCCTCCACAGACGAAGTCCCTTTGGGTTTTCACAGAATCACGGGATGGTTTGAGTTGGAGGGTACTTCCAAAGGCCAAACCCCCCTGCAGTGAGCAGGGACATCTTCAACTAGATCAGGTTGTTCAGAGCCCCGTCCAACTTGATCTTGAATATTTCCAACTTCAATATTGAATGTTACCAACTTAAATGTCTTGGATATTACCAACTCTGTGGGCAACCTGTGCCAGTGTCTCACCACGTTCATCATAAAAAATGTCTGCCTTATTTCTAGGCTAAATCTACTCTCTTTTATTTTGAAACCATTATCACTTGTGTTACTGTGACAGGCCCTGCTAAAAAGATTGGCCTCATCTTTGTTACAAGTCCCCTTGAAGTACTGGAAGGTTTCTGCAAGGTCTCCCCAGAATCTCCTGTTCCCCAGGCTGAACAACCCCCAACTCTCAAATTTTGGAGATTTTGAGGCAGGAGGAGCAGGTGAGCAGGTCCCAGTTATTCCTGGTCCGGGCCAAGGACACCCATCCTGCTGAGCAGCCAGGAGATGCAAACAAAAATCAGATGCAAACAAAATGCAAACCTTAAACCTTGCTTGGAGTCAGATGGGGCTGGGGGCAGCCTGGAAAAGAGATGGGGGGGCAGAGGGAGGAGCAGGGTCACCCCAACTCAGCTCCACACCCAGAGCAGCCGTGCTGGGACCTGGGCGAAGGGCGAGCAGCGTTGAGTGTGAGAGGAGCCGGCTGCAAACGGGAGAAACCTCCCGGGGTAGAGCTGCTTTGGGAGGGATCACAACGCCGAGGTGGCAGCTGAAAAGCCACGAATGAGGGCAAGCCCTGGTAAGGGAGAAGAGAAGGGATGCGGGCCCTGAGGAGCAGAAAACAGATCTCCAACCTCCAAGAGGGAGGTTTCTTTCCCGCAGAGCAGCAGCCAGCAGGATGGGGTCTGGGTCCCAGGGCCCCTCTGGCCCTGCCGTGGGGACATCCCAGCATTCCAGCGTGGAGAGCCAGCTCCTGAGGTTTGCCTTCGTTTTTCTTCTTGAAATGCCTTGCCCTCCAATTTAGGCTTGTGTTTGCAGCACCAAATCAGCACTGTAAACACGCCGAGGGGGTATTTATTTTTCTTGAAAGCAAAATAACAAAACAGCACATCAGAAGGGAGGCGTTTAACTCAGTCGGCTCCTTTCCCTTTGTTGGGAATCAAAGAGATGATTGTTGCTGCAGGTTTCTTCCAGGCAACCCACCGCAGCAGCGGAAAACGTGCTGCAAAACGTTGCTCGAGTTACGTCAGCTCGCGGAGAGGCGAGATTTTGGGCAGCAGCACTCGGGACACGCAGGCACGTGAGGATAAAGGTCTCCCCCTACTAAGGAGAGCTGTGCGTCGCAGGCAGCACAACCAACAAAATGAAAATGAGATGCCCATCCTCTGCAGAAGCTCCCTTTGGGAAGGCTCCTGAGCCCGACACAGCCAGGAGACAGCCCAGCCTGACAGCAGAGCATCTCTAGCAGCACAGCTCCTGCCGTTTTTAGGGCCCCATCCTTTCTTTCTTCCTCAAACAGGGTGAAAAAAAAAAAGAAAAAAAAAAAAAAGAGAGAGAAAACAACCCAAACCAAAAGCCTCCCACTGAAGTCAAAGCTTTTCAGAAACGTGCACAGCTATAGCTGAAGTCACCGGGCACCCGGCCACCGTCGGGGCGGCGGGATCCAGCCCGTAATTTGTAGCGTGAGTGCTAGAGCAGCGCTGCCACAACGTGATGAGGTCGTGAGTCATCTCACCACTGAAACCATCTAACCAGTCCCCGAATAACTCAGAGGCTGGGAAGGGAACACACATGCACTTACGATTCGGGGTAACTCTTTTCCCCAGGAGGTGCCTCCTGCTCTGGGGAGAGCTGGGGGGCTGCCGTGGGGCAGCTCTCCCTGCCCAGCCCCTTGCAAACAGCAAATGCACCCCCCGCCCTGGGGCTGGGGGTGGGATACACCTCTGGGAAGCGTCACGTTGGGCAGGGGAGAGGCGTGGGCTTCGGGTGGGTTTCAGCGATACTTCACCAAAGCGAAGATGCGCGGGGCCGGGGCTGAGATGTGCAAACTCGGGCAGAGTGTCCCGGGCATCCAGGGACGGGCGAGCAGGGCAGGCATCACCTCCAGCTCGTGGCACTCTCAAAACGAGCTCCCCAGAAAGTTGTCAGAGCTGGCAGCTGGAAAACGCGGCAGAGAAATCCCCGCTGCCAGTTCTGCCACTGGCCCAATTACAGCCCCGTCCTTCGGGGACATTTGCAAACAAAACAAAGAAGATGAAAAATTAATGCACCGCTCTCCTGACAGCCCCGAGTTAGGCTGTGATACATCCCCACCTCTGGGATCCGTGGCAGATATTATTCGTTGCTCCCGTCTCGCTTGTGCAGCTCTCGAGCAGTCGGGGCTGAGAACTAGTGGAAGTTCCCTGCTCTCCGCCGCAGGTTTGTCGGTTCGCTAAAGACCCAAATTACGCACGTTTACGGAGCCCGATCCAATGCTTGAACCCGAACGCGTCGCTGCCGAGATTGGAGATTCGCTGCGGTAATTATGTTAATGTTGATGTGCAGACGGATAACTGGCAGCAAGAAGCTCCTCTGAAACCTCTATTTATAGTTCGAGGTGGGGAAAAAATAATAATAAACTTTGCCATCTCCAGACAAACATATGGGCTACTGAGGCAGGCAAACCAAGTAGGAGATAAAAGGGAAAGAAGAAAATAGAAATGGGAGTCAGGCAAGCCTCAGGAGCTGGTGCCCCATTCCCATGACCTGATGCTCACAGGGCAGATGGGTTTGGGGACTGTGTCTCCCCTCCCAGTGTCACAACCTCCCATGGTGGCACCTTTGTGCTACCAACCGGCCTTGTTCTGTCCCTAAACTGGGGCAGCCAAGCGCGGGGAGCTCACAGAGAGCTCGTAGGGTTCTCCTGGAGCTCTGGATCACCCCGACCCTGCGTCTCACCTTAATCTCCCCGTGCACGAGAGGAGGTGGCAGCTCTGCTGGGGGCACCTCCCGAAGTGTCACCCTGGCACTGAGCGCGGCACGGCCGCTGCTGCATCCTCCGGCTCTCCGCGGGATGCGAGATTTAAATTTTTAGCTCTGTGCTAAATTACACGGGCCGTCAGTCAACTCTCTGAGCTGTTTGGAGCAGACAGATTTACACAAACACTCCAAGCTCAGCAGACCCAGAGAAGTATCTTTTCTACCGGGCGAGGAGGAAATAAATCACCGCTCCCCGCTTCCCCCGCGCTGAAATTTCTCCCAGACACCTTTCAAGCAGGATCACAGAAATTTTTATTTACCAAAAAAACCCCACAACAACAAAAAACCAAAAGCCCCAAAGCACCAGGGGATGGTGATGGGCGTGGGAGAAAAAGGGTCACCACGGAGATTCTTACACCTGAAAATGCTGCTTTTGGGCTTTATTTTTTTTTTTCCCCTGACTGATGCTCTTCCACCGTGCTCTGCCAGACCCGGCGCTGCAACATACCATTAGACAAACAACGTGCTTTCTCCACTTGATAGCTGGCCTTTTATTTTTGGAACTGATACATGCAATCACAGTAGCGTGGCCCCGGCAATTAGAAAGAAAAGTACTTTTCTTCTCCGGGCCCAATTACCCGTCCTGTAATTGACATAATTATTATCTTTCGGTTTTCTAATAATATTTATTGAACACTACAAATCCTCGTTCTCGGTAGAAGCTCCTCTTGGAGCACGGCAATTTTCGAGCCCTGACAGGGTCCGTGCTAGAAGGAGAGATCAATATGGTCTTTAGCAGAGCCGAATAAGCACCAAAATAGGTATTTTAGATTTAGCGTATTCCCACATACTAGAAGTACACAATGGCCAACCACCCAGTTAAAAGCCCTAAAGGTTTTGAGGGCAGGAGGGAGGGGAGAGAATAGCAAGTCCTAGTTGTAGGGAAAACATGCATATTAATTTAAAACAGGAGTAAAAAAAAAAAAAAATCTAAGGAAAAAAATTAATTTTAATTTTATTTTGGCTGCCTCGGGGCCGTTGTACCATATGCACAGACAAGTTATGCAGAATTCCTGCATGGAAATGCGCTTGCTGGCTCCTCCGTGTTTATCATCGCAACCAGAAAAATCTGTCAAGCTCTTCCCTTCCTCCTGGGGTGGCCGGGAGCGGTGGCCGGACCCAGCCCTCTCCAGGAGGAACAGCTCTGCAGGACAGCCCCGACTCCTCCCGCGGGGGATTGACCGGGGTTCAGAGCCTCGTTCACCCCTCGGGATGAGCAGCTCGGGTTCAGCGGGCAGGGAAGGGTTTTGCCGAACCGCAGAGCATCCTCCCTCACCCGCTGCCAGGCTGGTTCCCCGCCAGCCATCCCCGATGGGCTCGCTGGCGTGGGGATGCTGTCCTGACTCGTAACAGCATTTCGTAGCATTGAGAGCAGCCCCCAGGAAAAGGGCTTGGGGGTGCTGGTTGATGAGAAGCTCAACGTGACCCAGCAACTTGCGTTTGCAGCCCAGAAAGCCAACTGTATCTTGGGCTGCATGGAGAGAAGCATGGCCAGCAGGGCGAGGGAGGGGATTCTGCCCCTCTGAGCTGCAGTTCTGTGTTTGGGTCTGGGGACCCCAATGAAAGAAGGACGGGGACCTGTTGGAGAAGGTCCAGAAGAGACCATGAAGATGGTCAGAGGGCTGGAGCACCTACCCTACAAGGACAGGCTGAGACAGTTGGGGCTAGAGAAGAGAAGGTTCTGGGAAGACCTTATAGCAGCCTGCCCGTGCGCAAATGGGCTACAGGATTCTGGGAAGGGACTTTTGCAAGAGCATGTAGGGATGGGACAATGAGTAATGGCTTTAAACTGGAAGAGGGAACATTTAAATCAGATCTAAGGAAGAAATTCTTCACCATGAGGGTGGTGAGACCCTGGCATGGGTTGCCCAGAGCAGCTGTGGCAGCCCCTCCCTGGCAGTGCCCAAGGCCAGGTTTGGACGGGGTTTGGAGCAACCTGGGCTGGTGGGAGGGGTCCCTGCTCAGGGCAGAGGGTTGGAACTGGGTGGTCTTTAAGGTCCCTTCTGACTCAAACCATTTTATGAATCTACGAAATGCCAGAGCCAAGTGCTCCTCCACCAGTGTTTTGCCTGGATGGCAGCTCCCACCCAGAAAGCCCAGAGAGATTTCCAGGCTGCCTCCCATATCCCAGGGATAAAACCTTGGCAACGACACTCAGCAATAAGAGCAGAAGTCAGGAGCTTTCTGGGTCCCAGGATCCCTGGTTCTGTTCTCCCTAGCAGGGATGGGTCCCCCCAGATCCCCCCCAGCATCACCTGGGAGCCACGTCCGCATCCAACTTTCCAGGAATTACCTTCCGGCACCTCCAACCCAAACCACCACAAGAGCCACGGGATGAGAAGTTCTGCAAACAGTCACACAGCCTGTGTGTGAACACTGCAGGATCTGAACACAGATGAAGACTCCACATGCAAATACACTGGATTTTTTCACCATTTCTGGTAAGTATCTACAAAAAATGAGCCCTGAAGAGACTCAACCTCAATCACACCAGGAAGCCAGGGACAAAGCCAAGCCCACAGCACCCGTGTCCTTGGCTGGTGCTTGATCCTCCGAACCACTCACCTCCTCCAAACCCACCGTTTTGAGCTGCGTCCAGAAGCCAAAGGTCTCTCCCAGCCTTTTGAATCCGATGCACCAAGACATATTATCCTAACCACAGTTTTGTCTTGCATAATCGAGATTATTTATGGTCATGATCTCCTAATTGTCCTGGTTATCTGATAAGTGGATGAGGGGAAAGGGTGGGTCCAAGTAGTTCTTGGCAGAGCGCAGCTGTGCCGGGCATCAGATGTTGCTTTGTGAAAGTCCTCCCAGCTGAGGGTGATAACGGCCTGAGCCTCCTGCCCCCAGCCCCTGGGCAGGCTCCAGGGGAACGGGAACAGCCCGGAATTCACTGTCCTGGGAATTCCCCAGGCAGAGATGGCGAAGGTGTGCCCGATACACCAATCAGGCTCTCCCATTATCCCCTCTGTAGGCTATGACCACGTAGGGTTGAGCAAGCATGGGAGAAATACAGCCTTAATCTTTTCCTAAGCTTCTTTTTTAGTACTGACAGCACCGCTCGTGCCAATGTCATCCTCAGATCGTCACAGTAGCTCCAGCAACGCTTGCCCGGCAGAAAAACCAGGGCTATTCTGAGGAGCAACCTCACGTTTCCTGCTCTGCTGTGGTCTGGGGGGGATCATGGGCAGGAAAAGCGTTGGGAGCATCCGTCGCCGGGTGCCCCGTGTCCGGCCCAGGGTGGGGTTGGTCCTCAGGAGATGGGTTGGGATGATGTCGGGTCGAGAGCGAGCCCCACCGGTCCCAAGGCTGGAGGACGCTTGGCTCGCACCGCTGAGCTACCCAAGGCAGACAATGCCCTCATTGTCTTCAAATCTGATTCATTTCATCTAGAGGATAAAATTAGAAAATCAACCTAATTCCCAGGAGCCTTGTTAAATCAATACAACACACAACAAGCAGGCAAGGCACAATGCAAGGCTGAGATAAAATTAGAATGAGTCCCCCTGGGTGGGTTGATATCAGCTCTGCATTTCAGAATTGGCAGGCACTTTTGCATAATTTATCAATTACAAACAATTTAATTCATCCAGAATAATGAGTTGCAGGGCAGCTTTTGACGAGTTAAATGACACGGAGGCTGAGGGCCGCAGTGGACTTCCAAGCAACACCCACTCCCTCGTGCCAGGCGAGAAAACCAAGTTATCCCAGGGGCAGGAGAGGGCAAGGGGGGAGCTGCTCCGCTCCCCTGGGCACAGCAGCCCCTCGGGGTGCCAGGGTGCTGTGGGGACCCAGCCCTGCAGAGCATGGTCCCAAATGGAGCCTCAAAATCTGGGGAATGCTAAAATAGGTGAAAAGATGAGTGGGACGAGCAACGCCAAGAGCGAAACCCGCGGCTCCCCCACTGGCACCCTGGAGCGGAGCCTTACAAGCTCTCCCAAGCTCCATCTTGCTGTCCCAGAAAAGGAAACGCACAAAAAAAAGGTTAAGGGTAGGTTATTCGAAAGAACAAAAGTGATAAAAATCAAAAGCGTTTTCTTCTGCTGAGAGGGAGCCTTTAGAAGGTTATGAAGCATTTCCTTCCCGCAGCCCTCTTTTGTTCTTCTGCCTATTGCCCCGCTGAGGGCTCGCTCCGTCCCAGAGCCGCCCTCGGTTCTCACCGAAAACAATCACAATCGCTCTGGGACGGGGCAGGTTGAGCTGCGCGCCAGGAACGACATCCCCTTGGAAATGCCTTCTTCCCCCTCTATTTCCCTCCACAACCCCCCCCACCCATCCAGCACTGGGATCCTGCTCGCTTGCCTTAACGCCGGCTCGCACAGATATTAAAGCCAAGAAGTTAAGTGGTGCATAATTATGGCATTGTAGTTGCTAATTATAATCCCACAATGAAATCGGCGCTTTGCATTGATGGCCGCAAAACCCTGACGGTTTGGAGCAGGCTCCTTCCTAACCCCGCAGAATTTCTCCTTAAAAGCGATGAGAACTTGCAAGGAGGAGTCAGAGAAAGGGAGAGGCTAATAAAAAAACCCACCCCTCCAACCCCATTAACCTCCTCCCAGCCAGCTCGCCCAGGAACTCGCTTCACAGAGCCCTTTTATAAAATAAATGGTACCGAGCCGGCGCGCGGCCCGTCGAGCATCCCAGCATCCTGGTGCGCCCTCCGCAACGTCCCGTGGTCCCCTCTCCCCACCCTCCCAGCCTGGATCCATCCCTCTCTGTTACTATCCCTCTCCGTAGCAGCCTAATAACACTGTCCGCTTTATATCCTAGGTGCTTGATTTATTAGGTAATTTGTTTCTTCTCTGTGGTGCTGGCCTGCTTGTCACCCGTGTAATGGGATGATGGAAGCGCCAACTACAGACACCGGGCATTAAAAGCTGGGCAAATAGGACCCATCTCAACGTGACGTCCAAAAATCGATTCGTAGCAATTTTTGTGCTTTTGGCTTGCCTGAGAAATATATATATATATATATATAAAAAAGTAAAATTACGAAAATTATAGGGATCCACTCTTGTGCGAAGTCGGGATGGCAGAGGGTGCTGGGATGCTGCAAAGAGCCTCAACGCAAAGGGAGCTCAGCTCGGATCCCACCCCGAGCTATTCAACCCCTCCCTGGTTTAAATGAATCATAGGATCATAGAATGGCCCAGGCTGGAATGGACCTTAGAGATCATCTAATCCAACCTTCCTGTCATGGGCAGGGATGCCTCTTAGCTAGATCAGGCAACACATGGGGACCCAACGGGGATCGAACCCGCGACCTTGGTGTTACCAGCACCATGCTCTAATGGAGTGACCCTGGGAACAGTGTGTGCACACAGCCCCGGCCTCATCTTAATTAAACCCAAAGGCTTAATGGCTTCTCTCAGTGATGCTCCTCGCTTTGCAGCGGGAGCTGGGTGCCTGCAGCTGGGCGAGAGGAGAGGGATGGGGAGGGATGGGCAGGGGGAACCAGGCTCGGGGGGGTCCACGGCTCCTTCCCGAGGACATCGTGTGTCCCCCCCACCCCGTTCTTGGGGCTGAGCTGTGGCAATCGCAGCCACCCCCCCTGCCGAGTGTCTGCAGCGGGTTACTCAGAGTAAATGGGGCGCTCGTTAAAGCCCCAGCTAGAAACCACAGTGTGCTCTAATTCGCACTGTAATTTATATTTATTAAGGTAATTAACCCGCTCAGGTAGCTGTGCTGGTGAGCAGCGTGAATCACCCGACCTTGGAGCAAAACCAGGGCCAGGTCTCCGCGGAGGACCGGGGCCAGGAGGGATGCAGCCAAGCAGCCTCCCCGACACTCCAACCCCTTTTTATTTTTATTTTTATCCCCTTTTATTCTTACGCAGTGGCCGAGGGGGGGCGGATTGATGCCCGCCACCTCTCCTTCAGCCATCGTGGCACCCGTAACCAGAGAAATAGAGATGCAAGACCGATGGGGAAGCTCCGGCACGGCCGAGGCGTCGAGCTGCACCCAGCATCTCCCACACTGATAACCATCGGCCGGCGGGGCGTGACGCCATGAACAACCCAAAGGGGATTAGGAGGGATGTGCTGCCGGATCCCGGGATCCCAGCTTCACCCGCCGCTCTCCCCGCCGTTGGCGGGCCGGTTTTGTTATTCTTTTTTTATTTATTTTTTTTTTCCGGGAGGTTTGGATGCGCTCCCCGCGATAAGGATCTGCCGCAGCCCTCGGTGAGGCAGCCGGCACACCCTGCCCGGGAACGGCCCCGCACCTCCATTCTCAGCTCCCCCAGCCAAGGCATCGCCGGCCCCTGGAGCAGCCTGGGGGTCCCTCCGGCTCCCCCCAGCCCCCCCTGGGATAATTGTGCCAGAAAACCCCCCAAAGGAGGGTGGTTTGTATCCTTGTCCATCCAGATCTGGAGGTTCTCCAAGCACCAGCGCAAGGGTAGGATGAGCTGGCACACATGGGGATATAAAAGAAATAAAATAAATAAAAAATTCATGAAGCCAACCAGAAGAACCCAAAGTTAATGAGGAGGCTGGAAATCATGAGCCAAAACCTGTTTTGGCTGGGGTTTGCCGCCCCGACGTGCCAGACGAGGCCGGGAGCTCCGGGGGAGGATGCTGCTGCCCCGAGGGCGCTTCGGAGATGAAACAGGGGTTTTGTAAATACGAGTCTCTACCCAGGCCTGGAGAAGGGCTGGTTGGGGCCAGGAGGGAGCACCCAGCTCCATCCCAGCTCTCCCTGACTCACACCGCTCCTCACCCGCCAAAGGGTGCCCAAACAACCCCCCCTCACCCTTTTCTGCCTGGCCTGACACCGCTTTACATGCACGAAAAAACGCCGGGGGAGCAAACAGGGAAAGTAAAATCTGATTTCAGCGTTTTATGCTTTTTTTTTTTTTTTTTTACGCTTTCTTTTTTTTTCCCCCTTGTTATTATTTTCATTAGCCTCTCTGCTTTGGCTGCGGGGCCTCTTGGAGAGAATGGAGTGTCGCGTGGGTGTTACCGGCTGCTGGCGCTTACCCGGCTTCAGAAAGAAACGCCAATTACTAATTTCATGGAGATAAGCCATTCTGAAGGAGGGGAGGGAAGGAAAAAAAATAAAAAAATAATATCTCCCAGCTCTTTGAAATGTGCCTTCGCTTATTTATTTATTTATTTCCACAGCGATTGCTCGGCTCAGTCCCCAGGCAGAAGGATGGGAGCAACACCCGGGGGGCATCGCTGGCAGATGGACCCTGCACCAACACGGGTCCTGCATGGAGCTGGGTGTGCCCTGAGAGCCCCGGGGCTGCTGAGGATGAGGAGGGGACCAGGACTGCAGCATCGCCCCAGCTCGCAGCCATCCCCTTCCCAGCGATGCCCGTCCAGGCTCCTGCCTTCCACCCGGCTCCCACAGCCCCGTAAACACCGAGGGCATGGGCCGGGGAGGGAAAATAATGGTGCGCGGAATTAATCTGGGTGTAGTTTGCATTTTTATTGCTCTAGCCTCAGATTCCAGCCTACAGAAAGGTTTCGAAAAGGATTAGATGCCATAAAACCTTTAATAATCCTCCCACATCTTACGTTTAATTATTGTTTTTACACATGCGGAGCCAACATGCCTGTAGCGAGCAATCAAGTATCACATGCCACTCCTCCTGCGTTTCTCCTCTCCCGTGTGTCTCCGGCGGTATTAAGCTGGCACATGGTTTTCCATGGCTCATCCTCCTTCCCCAGCCCACTCCTCCCGCAAAATACAGCCCGATATAAGCACATCCCGGCTGCCGTCGGGGCGAGCGTGCCACCAGGATGGGTGCTTGGTCCCAGGTGGGCTCCAGCACGGGGGTCCTGGGGAAGGGGGGCTCTCACCATCCTCACCAGAGCTGCTGAAATCTCACTTGGCTGGGAATTAAAAAAAAAAAATTAAAAATAATCCTCTTCTCCAATTATAAACCGCCTGTTTGGAAGGAACATTTTGTCGCTAATTTGGTGCCATCAAAATGGTTGATGTTTCTTCGGGAGGGGGAAGAAAAAAAAAAACCCACAACACACCTTTTAATCTTTTTTTTTTTTTTTTCACCTCAGCAGCTTTCCTTAAGCTGAACAGCTCTGGAAAGGTTTCATCTGCAAGAAAATGTTAGGAGTAAAATGTTGGGTAGGATTTTAGAGGCTCCCTTATTTAAAAGAGGCATTGGATGAGGGTAAATAACTCCATTGCTGCAGCCTCTGCTCCATTAGGCTCCCAGGGTACTGTATTATTATTGTGGTTATTATTATTACTATCATTACCATTATCATAATTATCATTATTGTCATTATCATCATCATTGGTACCGTAAGTGATGCTGCCCCCGACTCAGTTGGGGCATGATTTCTGCCCAGTTATTTCTGGGTTAGGGGAACCAGCCGAGGTCAGAGCTGGGACAGCCCCAGTGGAGGTTCCCCCAGTCCCCTCCTGAGGGATGCTCAGGGGCCGGTACCCAAAAGCATCAGCACGCAGAGCCCGGGCAAGCATCACAGTCACCTCTGAGCCCATGTGGCTCACGGGCAGGGCTCAGCCACGGCAGCAGGAGGTCTCTCAGGGATGCAGGCAGAGCTCTGGTTGAGCTGCTCTCACCCCTTTATCCTCTGAGACATCAGAAGTTTCGATTGTTCTACCCGTGACTCATTTCTGATGAAGACTTTTTTCAGAAGAAACTCGGTAGGTGGGACAGGAGGGCACCCAGAGCTGCTGCTCCTGTCTCTGGAGAGGCTGTGCAGCATCAGCAGAGCCATCTCCTGGGAGGTGACTTTGCTCTTGCTCGAGAGGAAGGATGTTTCAAGCCCATCGTCACCCGTGGCAGGAGGAGTTGAAGGGCTGGTGCCCAGAGAAAGCCCCCTCAGCTGAGCAAGGACAGGCAGAACAATCAGTCATTTATTTCGGTCCCACTAAAACGCTGCCCTCCAAGTTGCGCGCACATGGCGAAAACCAGAGCGCCCGGCTCCGGGCCAGACAAAGGGAGCCTGTGCTCCCGAGATGTTTTATTCATGCACAGCCTTGAAGCACAAACAAGCCCAGCTATTCTGCTGCCCCGGACTCGACGCAGCCTTGCCTTCGCGCTCCGCGGCTGTAGGGAGGGGAATTGCAGAGCGGGGCTGGAATGGGAATTGCAGAATGAGGCTGGAGTCCTCCTTGCGTGGGACTTGTTGCTGCACCGCTGGAGCCACTGCTCCCCCTCCCTGGGCTTCCTCGGAGCAGGCACCACAAATTGCAATTGCTTTTCCAATTTCTCTAGTTTATTGCACTCGTTTCCCCGGCTGCTTCGCCAGAGGCGCAGGATCCGCTCAGGACCGGCTCTTGGTCTCTCCATCATTGCCACCGAGTGTGGAGCTGTTGTCCCCGGTGAGGACACGGGGACTGTCCCCTGCTCCCAGCCCGGCTTCCAGCAGCAAGAAAAGGCCACCTGCAAACAAAGCAATAATAGAAGAGTCAGCTGTAGTCTCACCCTGATCATTTCTAATTAAATATTAATACCATCTTGATCTTCCTTTAATGCTCCATTTAATCTGAATGTTTGTCTTATTTTCATTCCGGGCAGAGGATTAGCCATCCTGGGCACATGCGGTGTCGGGCCACGACTACTGCAGGAGTTGGAAAACTGCTGCTACGTGGAAATAAAACAATTGGAATTGTTAGAAAAGAAGTCGATACCCCAGCACCAGTGATGCTCCCGTCCACGGGTGATTTTGTTTTCCTGCTCCAACCTTCCTTTGTTCAGAATTCTCATGTTCTGGGGCATGGGGCACACGGGCTGGGAAGGAAAATCAGAGGGTGAGAACAAACCATTATAAAAAAATACACCTGTGACGTGTGTGGGTGGCTCTGTGGGCCTCTGCCCTCCCCTGCAGAGCGGGGATCAGCCACCCGCCACGTCCCACGCGGTGTGATCCTAATAGGCTGGTCCCAAGGCTCCCCAGCGCACATCGTCCTACTCAGCTTCTCCAGGAGCACATGCAGCTCCACAGCCGCGGCAGGAGGTTGGGTAACACGTGAGTAATGGGTCGGTTTAATCTCTTCTAAAATCACGATAACCCCCAAGGATGTACCCGTGGAGGAAGACGTTAGCGTGGAAGGCGTGCAGCAAGCAGCGCCGCTGCCAGAAATACCAGAGGAATTAGCAAATTGGGTTGCAGCTCTCAAGTGAAACCATTTATTGAGGATGGACTGTTCCTTCTTGTAATCCTCTGTCATCAGCACTCGCTGCGAAAATTTAACTGTGTCAGACTAAGGCGGCGGCGGTAAGCCCCAGGGCCAGTTCTGTGGGTAGAAAGACTCATTCGTTGCCCAACGCTATTTGCAAGTCAAGTGTATTTCTTTCTTCGTGTTGTAATTGCCGAGGAGGACCTGGGAATGCCTTACTAAGCAGCGAGGCCGTCTGGTGCTGAGGTGTGCTGAGCTCACGCCGAGCCCGTCCCGCTGGATCATCTCCTCCCGCCGGACACCCGAGTAGTGAAGCGAGATGTGCCAGGGCTTGAGCAAACTTTTGGGGGGATGCAGCTCTCGGGAGGGGGACCCGAAAAGTGTCACCTAACCTGGTGTCAGTTGAATATCGTTAGGGATACCAGGACAGAAAGCTGGAGCAGGTCTGCTGCTTGCCCCGCTCCAGAGAGATCGGCAGGAGCAGCCCGGCCAAGGAGAGCTGGCACAGCGATGTTTAACCCCCCTAGTATTGATTTGAGGGACATTAACGTGGGCAATGGTGACTCAGAAAGCAGGGAGAGAAGTGGCCTTTCCAACACACTGGTAGCAGGAACGTCGTTCCAAAAAGAAAGGGATAAATGAAAAACTGTGCCGAGCTGCCCCCATTGAGCTCCCTGTGATTTACTGGGAGGAAGAAACAACAACGTGGTGAAGACAGAAGCTTAGAAAGAAGATGTAGCAACTCCCAGGTGAGGGAAGATTTGGCCTCCAAAGCCAGGAGCATGAGGAGTTCATGCGGGGTTATGTCAGACCCGGTGACACACAAAGCTTTTCCCGTCAGCGCTCGAGCTTGCGTGCCAACCTATCGCTTCGGCCGCTGAACCGTGTCGTGTCCCAGCCTCCTCTCCAGGACGTTTCATCCTCCGACCGCCTCTAGACGTGCAGCTTTTTGGAAATTAGTTGCCCTTCTCTTTGGGCTTTTGATGTACCCCAGGAGGAGGGTGCGTGGTAAGCGTTGCTTCACTGCTGTTTTTGCAACCTCGCTGCAGATCCCTTATTATTCACGATGGTATCTTGCCGCTTGATATGCATAATAGCTCAAAGGTACCGTTGACTACATTTTTCCAGCTCTTTGATGTGCTAGCGATAACTTGTTTCTGTTTCGCAGCCATTAAGCTAGGTGGAAATCATTACACTACGTTAAATGTGGGGTTTGTTCTTTAATCAGTGCTGTTCTGGTTCCAGGCTTGGTGTTGCAATCCGTCATACGTGGAAAAATATCCTCTTAACCCGGGTTAGCAATTCTGGAGGAAGTGAGCACAGCTTAACAGAGTTTTTTCAAGGTCAGAGATCGAGGACCGAATCCTCCCAGGAGACTTCAGCATCCGTCTCTGGAGACATTCAAACCCTGCCTGGACATGTTCCTGTGCAACCTGCTCTGGGTGATCCTGCTCTGGCAGCGGGGTTGGACTAGATGATCTCCAGAGGTCCCTTCCAACCCCCAACATTCTGTGATTCTGTGCTCCTGGGTGGGTTGTGGCACCTCCTTGTCTGCTCGTGCCTGCATTTCAGAGGTGCCCAGAGCACAAACCGACCTCCCCACCCAGCAGACACGTGCTAAAGCCACCCAGAGCAGACCCTGCATATCCATCTGGCAACCTGCACCTGAAGTTTTAATGTCATATTTGTGAAACTAGGCTGAATGGGGCCCTGTCAAAGCCTTTTGCTGCTCAAGAAGGGGATGCTCCAGCCCGGCAGCCCTTCTCCTCCAGCATCTCTCACGCAGGTCACAGTGTCTCACACCATCTCTCATCCCTCTGCATTAACCACCCACTCTGCAAAACCGTCAGAAGGCAGGAGGTGGAGAGGGAACATTCCCCTTCCAGCTCTGCGCAGTGTCGGGTTGACCCATCGAGCGCTTTTCTCAGCGGTAATAACAACTTACAGCTTCTGACAGCAATTTTCTCAAGGGAGATTGATTAGAGGGAGGCTGACCCTAGTGGCGGAGGGATGGGTCTCAGGTCTGCTTTGCCCTGCAGGTGCCGGGGAGCTCAGCCAGCCACACAGCCAGAGCACGAGGACCCTCTGCAATGTGCTGTCCCCAAACGCGGCCGTCTGGGTCACCTTGCTGCTGACAGAGGTTAAGGATGCACCAGGAGAAGGTGGAGCAGGCTGTGGCATGGTCGCCTGGCATCGAGGAGGCGCCTGGAAGGAGGGGAAGCAGAGCGTGGGAGAGGCTCCTGCCAAAAAAAAAAAAAAAATTAAAAAGAAGAAACCCAGCAGCTGGCAGGAGGGAGCCTGGCAAGCGACAGGGCTGCGCTCGGTGCAGAGCCCCTCGAAAGCCAGCGCGGTTTTCAAATGAAGGCTGTATTTGTTTTGCAAAACCTCAAACCACCCCTCCCAAGAGCCTATGACACAGACAAGTGAAAAAAGGGGAAAATCTTCGCCCGTTAACCCCTTGGTGCCAGGGGCTGGAGTGGGAGCAGGCTTCCCACGCCGAGGACGGAGCGGCAGAGCCCGGCTCGGCCACCCACGCCGAGAGGAAGCGCCGGCTCGGCTCACGTTTGTCCTTCACGCCCGTTCGAGGGCTTTGGCAAGCGACGGTTCGGTTTCGTTTCCTGCTTTCTCACAGTCTCGGCGTGTTTAGCTTGGCCTCCTTGCGACATGAAAGCCTTGGTTATAAATATGTCGCCCCACGTCTCCGAAGGCCTGGGGGCATTTTCCTGCCCGCTTCGGGAAGGTCGGGAGCTGGGAGGATCGCGTGGAGCTGGCGATGCCAGCGGAGCAGCTCCCTTGCCTGGGAGATCCCTCGGTGCACGGCTCGTGGCACGAGGTTGATGGCCTCTCTGGAGCCCTGCTCGACCTCCAGATCTTTATCGAGGTCAAGAAGTCTCTTTGCATAAGAGGAAGAGGAGGTTTCTGCAGCAGCGAGACCCAAGAGAGGAGCTGGGGGTGGTGGTGTTGCTGGCCACCTGGTTTAGCCCTCAGCAGTGCTGCACCCCAAAGGGTTTTGGAATCACTCGTTCCTGGAGGTCTCAAACACCTCCAGGACCTGCCGGCTGCAGAGACACAGCTCGTCCCACCGACGGTCCCACGCTGGGGCAATCCGGCCTTGGGAAGGGTAAACACGTATACAGTAGCAGCCCAATAATTACATCCCTAATTCAGGGAAGCATCACCACTTACAAGGCACCTAAGCATGTGCTTAAAGTTAATTACACGCTTAAAGATCTTTCCTGAATAAGCAAGGATTTAAGGTTGTGTTTGGTATCTCCTGTACTTAACTGTGATTCAGTTAAACACCTACCCTACTTCTTCGTTCTCAACAACCCCAAAACCATCGTGAAGTGATTTCAGAGCTCAGCTCCAGCACTGGAAACCAAACGTCTGCGTGCTCCTCTCTGCAGGCTCGCTTTGCAGATGTGAAAATAAATATCCTTTTGATTCTTATAGCTTTGTTTCCCTGATAGCACTTCCCACCCTGCAAGCCAGCGACTTCCAGACTGATTAGGCTCTGCAGAGACCTTGTGAAATGGCTCCTCTGACAGAACCAGATACTTGTTGGGGGGGGTTGAGCGGGGGAAAGAGAGACAGAGAGTGCCTGGGTAGAAACTGCCCCTCTGCAAGGCGGCGAAGCTGAGCTGGCCCCTTCGCACGCAGTCAGTTTTTCCACCGCATTTGCATATCTCTGCTCTTTCCTCGCAGTTGCCTTTCTCCCCTCCGCCGCCTGCGGTTTTTGTCCTCTCCTCCCGCCACCCCGACCGTGCCGGGGACAGACCCGATGGCAGGACCCTGTGACCCGGGGGGGAGGCTGAACCCGGGCAGCAGCAACACCAACCGCGGGCGCAGCTGGTGAACGATAAGAGGGGTTGGTTGGAACAAGCTGCCCCCGGGGGCGGCTTCCGCTTTTAGCATCATTTCTTTAACAAATCAGAGTGAGCGTTTTCAAAAGGAAAAGGGTTTCGAAGCAAGCGGGTTTGGGGTTTTTTCGCAGCTGAAATTCCCCAGGGAAATGTTCCTGGACCCAGAAAGCCCAGCCCAGCCACCCGGCAGCTTGATAATTCAGGCAGGCAGGGCTCCCGCCGAGGAGAGCCCAGAGACCTGCCTATGATCTTGTCATCTTAGTCAGTGCTGGAAAATCTTTGAGGTTTTTTTTTTTTTTTGTTGAGTTTCTGGCACAAATCACACGCTGTGATGTGTGCGGCTCTAAAACACAGCTTTGAGATGGGATGGATCTCACCAGAGGGGCAGCTTCGCCATTCGAGGCTCCTGCTGGATGCCAGGGCCCTCCCTGGGCAGCTCCGTGCATCAGCCGACCCACCAGCTGGGCTCTTCCCACCCTCCCACTGGTTAGCGGGGCCACCCGTCCTGCACCTGATGGGGATTCCTTCCTTTACACCAGCTGTTAACTCAGCATCCCCAGGCTGCCCAGGATCACGGACTTTGAGCACCTCCAAGGATGGATGGAGCTCCACAGCCTCCCCAGGCAGCCTCTCCCAACCTTCACCAGCAAAAAAATGTTTCTCCATCCCTGTCCTCCTCCTGCCTGCTCAGCGGGTGGGAGCAGAGTTAATCCCTTGGAGTGAGCCCCAAGTCTTCTCCGGGCTCCCTTCCCACCCAAGGGATGGCCACAGGGCCCGTCCTGCAGTGGGACACCTCCGGGTGGCTGCAGTCCCGCATCCCCAAATGACGCCAACCCCTCGGCGCCGCGTTTCAGATGCCACCACGAGTGCATGTGACGGGGACCTTCCCAGCGCTGCCAGCCAGGAGCCTCTCAGAGCTGCAGATAAAGTTATCGTTAGCATCTACGAACAATAACAAACAGTATCAGCGTTGCTCGTTGTTGTAGGCTGGGTTATTAGTGCTGGAAAAACAGCTCCCCGAACACCCGAGGAGCCAGCCGAGATTCATCTGTGTCTCATTAGCCAAGCTTTCCTTCTTTGTTTGTTCAGTTAAAATTAACTCTCCTCCTGCAAAAAAAAAAACACACCAAAAATCATGGGCAGGGCCACCTTCTGCTAGACCAAGGTGCTCCAAGCCCCGTCCAACCTGGCCTTGAACACTTCCAGGGAGGAGGCTCCACAACTCCTCTGGGCAGCCTGTGCCGGTGTCTCACCACCCGCAGGGTGAAGAACTTCTTCCTAATGCCTGATCTAAAACCACCCTGTCCCCAAGCACCACAGCTACACGTCTTTTAAATACCTGCAGGGCTGGGAACTCCACCACTCTCCCGGGCAGCCTGTTCCAATGCTTGACAAATCGCTCTTCATTTAACAAGTCACTCTTCACTTCCATCGCTTCCTGCCACAAGCCCCACCAAAATGTCACTGTGTGTTTGCATTCACAACGTCCACCGAACCCCGCTGACTGGTTCATGCTTTTGTGAAATTACACCTGTTACGTGTCAGGCTCAGCATTTTCATCCCGTTGCCGAAGCTGCCCGGATATTTATAAAGCAAACCAAAAAAGAACCCAAAGCCCCAGGGTCCAAACATTTCAGGTTTGTCAATCACCAAGAATCAGAAATAACTTGAATCTCTGCTGACAGACCTGCCTGGCACCCTGCACCACCAGGACTGGGGTGCATTGGTGGATGTGGTGGGGTCGGGGCTATGATGGAGCAGAAAATCCAAGACTTGACCCAAACCTTCACTTGTCCCAGATGAGGTGAGCTCTCCCTAAGGGCAGGAGATGTGATTCGAGGGGTGAACCGGGTCCCCTGTCCCCAGCTGAGATGCACAAGGGGCCAGGATGACAGGTGAGGAGGACACAAATGGTACCCAGGGACAAGGTGTGGGGTCCCTGCAGCACCCAGCTCACACCTGCCCTGCAGGCCAGATCCCTGCTTAGGTGGGGGGTTTTAGAAGCTGTTTATAACATGACTAAGTGGCTTTTCTCGTGACTAGATTATTGCCATGGGATGGGTTAGCGCTCTCGAGAGCCAGGCTCTGCTCTCCTCTAGGAGCCTGGAGATTGCTGCTTGACTCTGAGCAAGCTACGTGCCCAACCTCTGGTCCAGCTCATATCTAGAATCCCAGGCTGGTTTGGGCTGAAAGGCACCTTTAAAGGTCATTTAGTCCAACCCCCCTGCAGTGAGCAGGGACATCTTCAACTGCATCAGGTTGCTCCAAGCCCCGTCCAATCCAGCCTTGAATATTTTCAGGGATGGGGCTTCCACCACCTCTCTGGGCAACCCGTGACAGTTTCACCATCCTCACAGTGATGAACGTCTTCCTAATATCTAATCTATATCTACACTCTTTTCATTTTAAACCATTACCCTCTGCCCTATCACAACAGGCCCTGCTTAAAAGATTGTGCCCATCTTTCTTATAGGCTCCCTTTAAGTACTGAAAGGCCACAATAAGGTGTCTCTGGAGACCTTGGAGACAGCACCAAGCTACTCCAGAAAGTTGAAATAAAATAAAAGCCCTGCAGGTCAGATGCAGGGATTAGACACCAGCATCACCAGGGCTGTGTGAGGCAGAGAATGGAACGCACTGGTCAGCAGCTGGGAGGCAGCTCTGCTGTTTTGCTGCAAGAACATGAACCTCTTCAGTGCAACAAGGCTGTTAAACAAATCGACCCGAGGCCAGCGAGTTCGGCGCTGTTTAGCCTTCCAGTTGAGCGACAGCTGCGATTGATCCTGCTGGGAGGTTAAAAAATAAAATAAAATCATCATTCTGGAACAACATGCTTCAGCTCGGAGCAGCCTCGTGCCCATTAGCGGTAATTGAGCGACGCGCGGCCGCGCCGATCTCCCCGCGTGGCGGCCGCATGATTAGGGACGGCTTCGGTTCTGCCCTCGGGGTGGAACGGCTCAGCCCGATGGAGAGAGAAATGCCGGGGTCTGGGCAGGGGGAGACTCTGCCAGCAAAGGCTCTGGGAGCTCTGACCCGCCAAGATGCATGAGCACAGCTGAAACTGGGGGGAACTATTGGAGGGCTCGGCACAGCACGGTGCGTGCAGAGGGCTTGCCAGGCATGGGAGCTCTGCAGCACTGCTGAGGCTTTTATGCACCATAAGAACCTCTGGAAAGCCTCATTTTGAGCAGGGCGTCACAGAGCGCTGGAGAAAGCCGAAATAAAATGTTTTGCCTCTTGCGTGCGTCGGGGGAAGCAGAAGTCCTGGGCTAAATGGGACGGGCTGTGCCGTTTTGCTGTGTTATTTAGCTGCACTGGAAATGAAGGATGAAGGTGATAAAGGGTTTATTTTAGCAGGCAGCAGCCACTCGCTGCTCGGTAATGCACCGAGGAAGAGCTCAGCTCCGCCATCCCGTTTTCCCATTCCAGTCACGTGCCCCCAAAATTGCAAATGGAGATTTGTTACATTTCATTTGCTCCCATCCCTGGGAAGCCATTTGCGATGAGTTCACGTCTCCCAGGAGGCTCTATTCCAATCAAAGTGAAAAGAGAGGAGAAAAAAAAAAAAACGGAAAAAAAAAAAAAAGTCACGCTACGCCGGATGACAATGATATCTCAGTGCTGATCGCTGGGTGTTGACTGGCGCTACACGTTTTAATAACAGCCAGCCCATGTGCAGCCGCAAGGCTGAGGCACTGCTTCCAGGCTGGGGGATGCTGAGGGATGCTGAGGTACCATTCCCAGGCTGAGGGATATTGAAGGATGCTGAGGTACCACTACCAGGCTGGGGGATGTTGAAGGATGCTGAAAGATGCTGAGGGATGCTGAGGTACCATTCCCAGGCTGAGGGATATTGAAGGATGCTGAGGTACCACTACCAGGCTGGGGGATGTTGAAGGATGCTGAAAGATGCTGAGGGATGCTGAGGTACCATTCCCAGGCTGAGGGATGTTGAAGGATGGTGAGGTACCACTCCCAGGCTGGGGGATGCTAAGGGATGCTGAGGTACCACTCCCAGGCTGAGGGATATTGAAGGATGCTGAGAGATGCTGAGGGATGCTGAGGTACCACTCCCAGGCTGGGAGATGCTGAGGTACCACTCCCAGGCTGGGGGATGCTGAGGCACCACTCCCATCCCGATGGATGCTGCTCAGCGTGGCTCAGCCCCAGTCTCTCCCCTGGGCTGGCTCCAGCTGCTCTGGGATGGTCACACACCACCTCGAGTTTCCAGCTTTCCTCTTTTTCTGCGAGCAGCACATTGAGCCAGGCAAATAAACCCACACTTTTGATAAACACAGCGCAGACAGGCTGAGCATCTGCTTCAAGTTTAGCAATTTTAGCCTTATATTGGCCTGGCTTTACAGACTCTCATCAACCGAGCGTACACACACACAGAAATCGAAAGCAGGGATGGCTGGGGCAGGGTCGCTTTTTTTTCCTGTTCCCCCCTTTTTTAAAGAATAAAATAGTCTCATTTTCACTTTAGAGCACTTTTGTGGGCTGTGGTCTGGTGTTATTGATTAGGGCATGTTATTCTGGAGCAGGAAGCTGCCTGACATACTGCCTGCCTGCTGCTAAATTGAAATCCCCTAATCTTTCCAATCCTTTTAAGCACTGGCAAATGAAAAGGCAGCACATTGTGGAAAATCTCCGCTCAAGGGGAAGGAAGGCAAGATCTGCCAGAGCAAGAGGACGAGCTGCTGAGGGTCGGAGGGGACCTGCTGCCTGGTGGGGGAGGCAGGAGAGGAGTTTGCTCGTCCGGGGATGCTCTTGCTGGGATGGGGGGGCTGGGAGGGGACCCCCTGGGCTGCAGCAGGGCTGGCAGTGATCTTCCGGGCTGTTGGGCAGGAAAAGGGGGCTTCATTCTGGTTTGTGGTGGAATTTGAGGCTGGGTAACTGTGTGCTCGGGTGACCACAGGGTAAGCCGTGGACTGCTGACGCTCGGGCACAAGGCTTATCCTCATCCCCTCCCTGTATTTCTCCTTCATGCAACATAAAAGGGGCTTCCTGGGGCTCGACTCAGGCTAGCAGAGACCCCCACTCCTCGTCAGGCTCACTCTCTGCCCCAGGAGTAACGTATAACACTAATTCCCTACTGAAAACCTGGGGCTTTGCTGTTCAGAGCTGCTGCTGGCTCCCGAGCCGTGGCAGCGAGCTCAAGCAAGGCCTGGGTACAGGGGCAATGCGCTTTTTAGTCAAGCCCACCCCACCACAACAGCAGAACAGGAGGGATCTCCCTGGAAGCAGCAGACCTCCTGCTGCCCTGCAGCACGCGCTGCCTGCACCCACGGCCCCCGAGCTGATGGGTTTCTCCCCCAGGGCTGCTGGATTGGAGAGGGAACCAGAGTCACTGGGAACAGCTTGGCCCACTTGTAATTAGCTTGTGATACTGGGAAAAAGAGAGCGTGTTCGTTAACCTGCACAGCCAGGAATAACAATTGCCTTCCATCAGGACCTCATGAGTAAGTCGCGCCATCTGATTTAGTTATTTATATCCTTCCTGCTGGTAAATTAATTAATGTTTCATTTGCAGCACAGGCAGGCCCATAAGACTGATTTTTCCCAGCTCTGAAAGTGGGCACGTTACAATGTCGTCTGCTTTAAAAGGCGTTTTTTTTTCCTAGGAAGAGGGTTGGTAAACACGAACCGCTCGCCCATCGGTGATGCCAGGTCACCTCTTGCCACGCTCGGCAGCAGAGCCATGTGCCAGACAGCAAGCACCTGGGGGGCACTTGTACGGTGTGAAAGGACATTTTTACTCTTTCTACTGGATCTTAAGCAACATTCAGGGGGAAAATTGTGATCCTGTTGCTGGGGCGGGTTCCTGGCACATCCATCTGGGGAGAGGATGAGGAGCATGGAGCAGCATCGCAGTGCCAGGCGTGCCCAGGGCCCTCGAGGTGCAGAAGAAGATGCTTAAAAGGGAAGTATTTCTATAAATACCTTTAAGGAAACAGATCGAAGGGAAGGGAACTATTATCTCATCGTGGAGTAGCAGGCAAGCAACGAGGCATCGCGGGAGGAGCTCCGGGGTTTCGCACGCCCGCTCTCGACGGCCACGGCGGGAAACACCGACGGCAGCGCACGACTCCCTCGGGATGAAGATAAGAAGCCGGGAAAATAAACTGCGCCACCAAGGTCGCAGAGGCGCTGGGGGCTCTCCCCGGCGCACGGGCTGCTTCCCTTTCCGCTTACAGAGCCGTCACCTGGTGGCTTCGTAATGGATCCAAGCTGAATATTTTTTGCAGGGGAAGGGCGAGCACCATCTTCCCCCCCGGCACGGGTCACGCCAAAGCACCGCGGAGATGCCCCGTTGTCCCATGCGACATCAGATCCCAGCCATGAGCCCGTCCCCCGGGCAGTTTGATTATTTGCTTATGGCATCCTAATAAGCCAAATTATTTTTTTGAACGCAGGCAGCTGCGGTTCATTTGCTCTGCCATCAGGCAGAGGCTTGCAGGAGATATTCTAACGCCAGCCAGATTTTAATTTCCTCAGACAGGGTGTTTTACGTGTGCTAAGTAGAGACGATCTTGGACCCAGCTACGGGATTGCAGGAGATCCCCATCATCCCATGAGAGAAGGTTCCCCAAAGCTGGTCTGGTCGACTGTGCCTTCATTGACTCACATCTTGCAGATCCTCATAAAGAGGACCTCAAGTTGAGTATGCTTCCGAAGATGGATGGTTTTTAAGAGTGAAGATCCTGCTGCAACACCACGGGCAGCGTTAATCCCCACCAGGGACCTCGCAAACCTCTGTGGCTCCTCCTTGTCCCACACCCATGACAGCAGCAGCAACCCAGGAGTGAAGAACACGGGTGAGAAGCGGAACGGCAACTCTCAATTCTTGATTTTGGGGATTCCAGCTCTAACTGCCATAATTTGGGAAGCCCACTCCGCTTCGTGATGATCGCCCGTGCCAGAAGCCGGAGCTCTGCTCTCCACGGCACCAGGATCACCCCAGGGTGGGTTTTCCTTTGGCCCCTCTTTTTTTTTTTTTTTGAAGGTGAGCAGCAACGTTTTTGTCTCTTCGATACTTCCTCCTTTCCAAACATGGTGAAGAAAATGAAGATATTCCATGGGAATGTCCAGTTTCAAGCCCTGTTTTTCTTTATTTCTTTTTTAGGTGATGCTGTCCGTGGGTCTGTCTGTGCAGGGGTGTGGATGCCGCCGCTCGCTCGGCTCGTAGCCCCTGTAAACTGCAGCAATAAAGCACGTGCTAGAGAGATGCCACTGGCGGGATTGTTAATGTGCGAGCCTAATGAATATGAATGGTCTGTTCATAAATGTAGCTTTGTGTCATTAAATTCCTTCACACCTCACTGGCCGAGGAAAGGTTACTCAGAATTAAATGTAAATCACATATTTACTGGTATGAAACAGATCAGTGTGTCGTTTTGTGGTGTTTTTTTTTTTTTTAAAAAAAAAACCCCACACATATAATTTAATAATGGTGCAATCTTCCTCTGGCAAGGCTTGGGTGATGGATTCGCGGCGGCCTCTCTCTCGGGGCGTCGGAGGAAGGAGATACAGATCTCACACGATGGGCAATTTACACCGTTTTCTTTCCAAAACAGAAGACTCGGGTTCTTAATCATGTCAGTGGCCCAGAAATGAAAGGAGTTATTTCACCCATGTCACTCCACGTAATTAAAAGATTAAGGGATGGCTTCTGTTGTGCTATAAATTAAGAGGATGGGGCTGGCTGCGGTGGGGAGCACCACGGACGGGAGCATCGGTCCCCACCGCTGTTTTGGAGGGTGGAGCCCCCGTAAAAAAAAAATAATAAATTACACCCATCAGCATCCACAGACGCTGCTCAGGACATCCCCCGAAGACCCTCGCACACAGCAATACAGAAAAAAAAGCCTCTTTTTTTTTAAAAAAAAAAAAAAATTGTAAAAAAACGAGGATGGTGCCAATTTTCCAAGCTCACCCCACGCAACGTTTGGCCCCCCCAGGCCGTGGGGAGGTGTTTTGGGTGGGGCAGGCAGCGATGCCGCCGGGCGCAGACGGCTCAGCCCGGGGCTGGGGAGAAGCAGGGCATTTTTAAGAAGCTCTGGAGACCTGTCCCAGCTGCCCGCCAGTAAAGCCCCCTAACAGACTGCTTTAAACAGCACTAGCACGTATTAGCTTGTAAGGGAGAGCTGATTAGTAATTAAATGGCTTTTAAAAATAAAACCATTAAGACTAATCCCATCAAAATTGGAGCTTCACCCAGGCAACTCTTATTAATTATCGTCCCACCTTGCTGTTTCCGACGGCTGGGCTGGCGTCAGCTCCGTAAATAAACGCGCAGGTATTTTGATGAAATCATCTCTGGTAGCGCTGTTGTGCTCCCCGCCCCGACCTCCCCGGCCCCTCGTTTGAGGATGGGGAAGACCCCAGCCCCAAAAAGCCGGGGATGAGCCCCAGCTAATCCCGCCGGCAAAGGCAGGTGTGGCTTTCAGCCGTGGCGCCTCATTATTTCCCTCCAAGTATCAATAATTTCAGGGTTACAGAAACAAAAGCGCTTTTTTTTTTTTCTTTTTCCTTGCTTGTTTGTATTTTTCTCCTCATCAATAGCGGGGCCAGGCAGGCCACTTCCAGACAGTCCCGGGGGCCTACTCAGCTATTAAAGATAGAAATTATATCTTCATAACCCAGGATATTGCTGCTCGCTTATTTATGACTTGCTCCATTTCAAGAATATTTATTCTAGACAGGGAGCCTGATAATTTTCATCCAATCTACTTCTCATAGCTCAGGGCAAAAGAATGGAACAGCTCAATTGAAAGAGCACTTTCCCATTATTGCCAGGTAAGGGCAGAGCAAGCTGATCTCATTTCTGCCCTCACCTCACCAGCACCACCGGATTCAGCTCCCTTTTTTTTTTTTTTTTCTTTTCCTTTTTCCTTTTCTATTTTTTTTTCTTTTTTAATTCATCGAGGAATGGCAGCCCACACAACCACTTAAAGGAAGTACTGCATAAATCCCAGTGCAGTAATTACCCATTTGGAAACATGACGCTTTATAGGAGAAAAGGCATCGTGCCAGGATGCTCAGCACGCTACTCCTACTCCAGCTGAAATCCTCCCAGGGCTTGTAGGCAACGGTTAGCGTCTGCAGGCACAGCCTAATAAAACTAAGCCATTACAGCTGGGGCAGCAGAGCTGCAGCCCACGGAGCAGAGAGCTCCCAAGGTGGGAGGAAAAGCCATTTCGGGGCTACGGAGCGAAGGGAGGAACCGAAGGACCTGCAGACACGTGAGAAACACATGGGCTGAGAGAATTGGGGCTCCTTAGGCTTGAGAAGAGAGGGGATCTTATCAATGTGTATAAATATCTGAGGGGTGGGTGTCGAGAGGAAGGGGCTGGTGTCTTTCTGGTGGTGCCCAGCAATAGGACAAGGAATAATGGGTGTGTGCTAGAACAGAGGAAGTTCCAGCTCAACATGAGGAGAAACTTCTCTCCTGTGAGGATGGCAGAGCCCTGGCCCAGGCTGCCCAGAGAGGGTGTGGAGTCTCCTGCTCTGGAGACTTTCCAACCCACCTGGACGCGTTCCTGTGGGGCTGCCCTGGGTGACCCTGCTCTGGCAGGCGGGTTGGACTGGATGGAGGTCACTTCCAAGCCCCAACGTTCTGTGATTCTGTGGTAAGGCAGAGGGATGCCCCAAAAGACAGAGGGATGCCCCAAAAGACAGCAGCACCCACCTCCCTCCACCCCGCTCCGACCGGGGAGCACCTTCCCCCCCCCGCCCGCGCTGCCGCCTGCTGCGCGCCTTAAATGTCAAAGCCAATGAAGTGTTGAAAAGGCTTTATTGCTTTTCGTGAAGCCGATTAGGAATATCTTCTGCTAGGTAAAGAGTAATATTGCAATATGAAGGATGGGGGAAGTTGAAGGCAGCCCTGTGTGAATTCCCCACAGAAACCTCTGTTCTTGCAGCCAGAACAGTTATCAAAAAGACAATTTAAGCAGGATTGCGCTCTAACTAGCTGGAGGACAGGGGAGCCGGCCCTGTACAGTAATCTTTCAGCCTGTAGTAAATGAAATTGCAAAAAAAATCAGCTTTCCTTCCTGATCTGCAGGGGGTGAAGATGCCAGAAGGAATGAAGGGGGTTTTTATAACCATTAGCTCAACCCAGCCCTCCCTGCCAATGGCGTGAGCTGCACGAGGACGAAGGCAGCTCAGCATCCTCTCTCCCCATCGTCTGCGGCTCTTCCAAGCACCAAAGCACCCCGGGAGAGGACAGAGCACACTCACAGACCTCCCGTGTTTCATCTCTTTGGATCCTGATGACCCTACCAGCCCAGAAAGACCCACCTGGCTATAAAATGGAGACGCTTGTCACCACTAGAAAGCAGGTTTATGCAACCAAGAGATGCCAGATCGGGTGAGCAAAGCGGTTTCTCGTGTGAGTGATGCTGGGTGAGACAGGCAAGGTTGTGATGGACTGGGGTGTTTCTGGGAACAGCAGTTTTCCAGAGTCATGAGGCATCATGGGCTGAAAGCAGTCTCTGAAAATCTCCATTCCTGGGAGGAGAAAGGCTTTGGCCTCTGCGGGGCCGTCCCTTCCTTGCCAGCACGAAGCATCGAGCGCCGGCGCTGCGGGACCTGCCATCGTCTCTCAGATCACTCGCCTCGGGTGCCATCCTGTCTGCAGAACGAGGCTGGGAAACTGAGCCAGGTTAATGACTCTGGCAGCCAGTGAGGACCTAAGGAAGCACGTGCCAGCCCCTGCTGTTAATGACAATTATTTATGGAGCACCCTGAATTCACCCCCTGTTTTGGAATGGAGGCGCGATGGCCGAATCCAGCCCCCGGTGAGGTCTGTGGGAAGCAGAAAGCCATTTCCACCGGCTTTGATGGGAGCTGGACCGAGTCCTACGGCTCTGATGACATCCCCATGAATTCACAGCAAATGCTGCCATTAGGAAAATGATAGCTTCCCAACTCGAAATTACTTACAGACGAATCGGGGGGAAAAATTCCCTCTATTTATTCCTCCGTCAGGCAAAATTAAAAAAAACAAACAAAAACTTCTCCAGCTGAAATCCCCAGCCCACCCGTGGGACATGCCGCAGCAGCCGCTTCGGTGCTCTGCTATTTACCGCTGGAGAAAATCGCCAGGCTTGGATCAGAAAATGCTGCTTGTGAATCTGGAGGTCTTGCATGTCAACAAGTGCTGGTCCAGCCCTTGCTTTGCTGCTGGTGAAGGTGAGTGATGCAGTTTGCAGGTCCTGCCTGAATTCGCAGGTCCTCGGGCACAGCCACATCGTCTCCACCGCATCCTTTAAAAAGAAGAGTTTGGCTTCAAAGGGCAATTTCAAATGCAAGAAGATTCCCTCGGTCTGAGGCAGCTCTGCAATTTGGGGTACGAAACCTCCCCCCCGGACCACTGCGCTCTGTGATGATACACGGCTTCTGCTTCTTTTTTTTGCCTGCCCACTGAAATGCAGACCCAGAGCCATCAACTACTCCTCAGGCAGCCCCGGGAAAGGCTTCACCGCCCCGGCAGCGGGGCTGTACCTCGCCCGGGTTCCTCCTGCTCACCAGGCTGCTCGCTGCCTGCGCCCGTGATTTACTCCCGAGGATGATGATTATGGGCAGGCACAGATGTGCCACTTATCCTCGACGTGCTGTGCAGATCCGTTGCTCAGCTCAGCTCGTCACGCCGGCTCAGACCGCTTCGAGGTGTGGTGGACGTTCCCTGGCTCAGCTAATTAATCAATAAACCTCCTGCATCCCTGGAGATGCACCAAGCAGTGGACACCCCTTGGCTGCTCCCACTGCCTGGGTGGCCCCAGCTTCTCCCTCTGACCTCCCCTTGCCTGAAAAAATAACTTGGAGGAGAGCAAAGGGGGATGAGTCTTTAACCACCCTGTGCTGCAGATGCACGGGGTGACAGCACGTTGGGCCATCCACAAACAGTCATTTTGGGTTTTCCCGAGGTTTTCCGCAGCCAGTGGAAGCTGTAAGTCATCAGGCTGGAAGCATCTCTTAAAAGCAATGGAGACTGGATTGGTTTGGGCTTCTTTAGGGAAAGCTGGAAAAGGGTCTTCATCTTCCCACCAGTGAGCAGAAACCTTTGCCTCTGCCTGCTCTCTGCTCCCGGAGCTTTCCCAGGACAGCCAAGCCCGCGCTGACACTCCTGGGAAGTTTGTGAGTGTTCCAAGCTCGCTCACGCCTCCTCCAAAGGGAAAGCTCATTAAACTGTTGATCCACATATCCTTTATCCAGAATCTCACATTCTTATTAGAGGCGTTAATTAAAGCAATAGGAGATCAAAGGGCTCCAAAGCATCTCATTTTGGATGATGCCTCCTCCCCTCCGCATCCCAGCTTTTGTTCTCGTCCCGCTGAGGTCATCGGCGTCGTTATTGCACCAGCACCATCCCCGGGCCAGACGGGCACGAGGAGTGTCAGAGCATCTCTGTCTGGCTGAAGGGTGACCTGTTCCCATGCACGCTGGGGGAAAAGCATTCCCATCCTCACGGCAGGTGAATTTATCCCAGGGGCTTCCCAGACGGAGCCGTTACAGCTCCTCTCCGCAGCTCCGAGCGGGACGAAGCACTTTGTCCTGCATGGCCGGTCGAGCGGCCGCCCCAGTCGACTCAGCGCTCGTCCTTGACTGGCAATTAGCAAGTGCTCGGTGTGATGGGCATCTCCTCCCAACCCCTCTTCAAGCTCTTCCAGCTGCTGCTTTATTCCCACTGGTGAGCGCAGCTAAAGCAGAGGGCAGCCTGACCCGGGGAGATCGGCAAGCTTTTATTAGCGCTGCAGATAATTACATTTAATAAGGACACTAGCTTTTCCCACACCAGAGAGCTGAACCATCAATCTTGCCTTTAATAATAAAACCCTCTCCAACTCATTTACACTCATTGTTCCTTTTGCAACACAACATTACACACGGTTTTATCGACCCGCGATCTAACGCGGCCGCCTCACACCTCGCGCGGCAGGTCCTCGTGTCACGGCGGGGGCTGAAGTCCCTGTCCCCGTGGCCGGAGGGGGGAGGAGCTGGCAGCCCTTGATTTGGGGAACCACAACCCCCCGAGCACACGGATCTTGCAAAACTTCACAATAACTCTGTGGCTTTGTGGACTTCTGGGCAATTCCTCACCCGGTGTGAACCTGCACCGCAAGGATTGCACCTTCGTGGATGGGCCTTTACACGAGGGTGCAGAGGAATGCTTACGAGCACGCACTTTTAAGGCAGAGCTGTTATGATTTTTAGAAATAGAAGTAAACGCTTTCTGCGTGCGCGTGTTGGGAAGCACAGTGTCTCTCAGGAGATAGGAAAAATAACGTATAAATGAATAACAGCGCAACAAACATTCATCTTCAAAGCCGAAATTGGAGAGTAAAGCTGAGGGTATTATAAATCCTGTTTTGCTGTTGCCTCGCTGTTATTTGGTTTCACCGGCTTGCACCAGGACTGATCTTTCTGCACATTTTTCCCTCCCCTGACACTCCCTATACCACTGCTGCCGAGGGTGGGCGGCAGCCCCAGCCATGGGTGATGGCTCTAGCAGAGGGCACTGCTCTTGCTGATCTTGAAATTTGTTCTCCTGGCCTAGAGTGCTGGAAAAAAAAAACATTTTCAGGGTGCTGGGGGTGCTGCTGGGGAGGTGTGGGGTGGAGGGGCTTCTCCCACACTTTCCACAGAATGATCACGAGGGTCTTGCAGCCCACCAAGACCTCCTCGGGCTTCCTGCAAAGCCTGGGGGGGCCTTCAAGAGGTGGTTGCCACCACCGTGCAGCTCAAGCACCGGAGGATCTAGAGGTGCAGAAAAGGGGAATAAAAGACACTTGCAAGCCGCACCTTTCCTCCCACCCTGTGATCCCATCTGGCCATCCCTGCGTGCCCAGACTGTCCTCTCCCTGTCCTCGGGCCAGCAGCAGCCGGTGCCAAAGCCAGCGTGGGAATGACATCATTCCTGACGGGATGGCAGCGCCAGGCAGGGACCGGCACCCAGCGAGAGGAGCCCGGGATGCACGGGGATGCTGCTCGGGACCATCTGCACCCTCCAAGATGCGCTGCCCGGCCATGCCCATCATCACCGCGCACCGGCGTGTGCCGACGTTCTCCCAGGGAAGGGGTCTGCAGCCCCCCGCCGTGTTTAGTCTGGGCTCAGGGCTTATTATCAGCTCAGCCCCATCGCTGGCTGCTCGGCACGCCGCTCCCCACGCACCTCCTCTAATCTTCTTTCGCTTGGCATCCCCGGGGTGAAGCAACGGGCCATCCATCAAGCGCCGGTGTTCAGAGCAAGGGGGATCCGCGGGGCCCCGGGTTTAATGAGGAGCCTGAAGCCTGGAGACGGGCAGCTCCCACCCTTCGCACGCGCAGAGGAGCAACAGCCCGGCGTTATCAGCTCCGTGTGCGCTGGCATTTAAAAAATTCCCTGCTCTGCAGGTTTATTGCCTGGTTACGCTGCAGGGAAGTGGTAAACCCCCGACTGAAAGAGCTCAGCTTCATTTCAAAGCAGGACAGCCAGCCCTCACCGCAGCTCTCCTGGATCCCACACCTCTCCCCACAGGATCTGCCCGGGGTGGGAGAGCCAAGGACGGGGCTACAGACCTCAAATTCCCATCCCCGTGTCTGAGGTGCAAAAGCTCACACCTGCCCGGGGCTTTCCCCCTCTGCACCTCAAAACCCTTCCCAGCTCGGCATCCCGCCCTGGCCCCGAGTCCCTCTGGCACGGCAGGCGCAGAGCAAAGCCTTTAGCACATTTATTTTTTTCTTTCCAAAACACTTCTTCCCTAATTTAAACCACCAGCTTTCATCTCAGAATTTTTCTTTTTTTTTTTTTTTTTTCCCCCAACAATTTTTTCAACAACGCCGGAATCCCTGGAGCAGAAAGGTCTCTTGATTGAGAGTGGTTCTTGGCACATCTGGAAAAAAAGCAGGACCCCCCCTTCGCTCTCCCGCGCTGCAGCTCCAGCTCGGACAGACAGGAAAAAATGCCAACGCCTCTGAGTGCAGCTCAGAAACCAGCGGGACCCGCCGGTGGCCAAAAAATACAGCAAAACAAGACAACACCACTCATTCCCAACCAGTGCAGGCGATGCCGCAGACTTGGCAGCGTCAGGGAGAGGGTCGGAGCCGGCACCCGGAGTCCCCGCCTGACGCTGGGCTGGAACCACGCACCCCACCGAGCTGCTTTTGCTGACTGTGCTGCCCATCTCCTACACCCAACCGCCGCCGTTTTGCAACCCAGAGCCATGGATTTCTTCTGGTTTTGTAGCCGAGGGTGCAGAGAGGCAGCTGCATCCCCTCAGCTCGGCACGGCGTGACCGAGAGCAGCGACGGTGTGAAGATGAAGAGATGAAGAGATGAAGAGGCTTGTGAAGAGATCAGGAGGCTTGTGCTGTGCCCACCCGGCAGCAGGATCCTTGCAAAATTGTTATTTCCTTCACAAGTCCAAAGATCAGGCCAGAAACCCCGATGGAAGCCGGGCAGGGCGACGCGGGTGGCTGGGAACGTGGGTCCTTGCAGGCTGTGCATCACGCCTGCAGGATTTGCGCCACGGGGAAAAGCACGGGCCTTCTGTTGGGAAGTGATTTTCTGTCCTCATTAGCAAACGGAAGCGTTAAAATTAATTCAAACTGAAATTACAGAGGGGAAAAAAATAATTTCTTTGCTTTCTTGGTTGCGTTTGAGAGCGTATCCTTGGAGCCCAGCCTTGGTGGTCTTCGCTGTGTCCTGGCAAGGGCTGATGCTCCCTGGGCCTGGGCAAAACCAGCTTTTTCACACAAGCACCTGCACCGGCTTGGGAAAATTCTCCAGCCCCACAGCACTGCTCTGCCCGGCTCAGGAGGGGGGGACACTCGGAAGCCCCGCCACCAGCATCACCCCAGTCCTTTTGCCAAAACCTCTGCGCTAAAGGCCAAATTGCTGCGGGCGCATTTGCAGCTGCCGGCAGCCCGGCTGGGGATGCGGGGGCTGAGATGGGCTGAGGGCTGGATGCAGGAGCCAAACGATGGGTGCAGGAGCCAAACAATGGGTGCAGGAGCTGAGATGGGTGCAGGAGCCAAACGATGGGTGCAGGAGCTGAGATGGGTTCAGGAGCCAAGATGGGTGCAGGAGCCAAACGATGGGTGCAGGAGCTGAGTGTGGGTGCAGATGCAGCAGGAGCTGAGCACTGGATGCAGACACATGCAGGAGCCAACACGGGTGCAGGGGCCAGGCACGGGTGCAGACGGGTGCACTTGTCCCCTCACAAATTCACCGGTGCCCAAGCCCATCCACATCTGGCCGCAGGCTGCAGCCCTGGGAAAGAGGTGGGTCTTTCCAGGCAGCACAGCAAATGTCATCGGAGGCGTAAATGTTTCCAGATTGGAAGCTGCAGCAGGCAGAGTCAGCCTTCCCCCTGTCATGTTTGCAGTCAGGTTTTACATATGGGTATCCACGGCTTTTTTTGCTTTTTTTTTTTTTTTTTCCCTCCTAAGACGACTTCCAAAGCAAGTGATTTGCACCATATGCTTCCAACGCTCCTATCAAATACCGTCCTTTAATGAAAATAAGTGCAGCGGGAGAGGAGTCATCTGCTCCCGAGCTCACAGGATGGGCGGGGGGGGAAAAAAAAAAAAGCAGAAATCATCTTTCAATAGCTACTCGGTAAGAACCCTGCAGAAATCCGGGTGCTGGAATTTATTTATTTATTTCTTTTTATCTGCTGCGAGGAATGACAGAACGGAACTTGGCAGAAGTCACCTTTGACGCGTGTTATCTCTATAATATCTCGATCCGATAATCCCGACCCAAGCTTTGTGCTTTACACCGCTCGGAGCTCCTGGCCAGCCCGTCTCGCTCCCACCCGCAGGACGCGGGCTGTGGGATTTCTCCTCCAGCCCTTTAGCCACCACTTCATAAATATTTGTGTAAGAGCCTCTGCCCCCCCCCAGCCCCAGCCCCGCTGACGTTACGTTTTCTGCAGCGTAGCAGGCGACTTTTTTCAAACTTTTTAATTCCGTTCATTAATCATTTAGAGAAATGTGCAATTACTCGAGTCCAATTACAGAAAATGTGCAACTACTTGAGTCCCATTATAAGCCCGCACGAAATGCCAAGAACTTGATTAGAGCAAAACCACCGCCAGCCCCATATACTTTAAAAGAAAACACTGCGTGTTATCCTCGCGGGTGAAAAGAAATCACCATTTATTTACGCACAAAATGTGTCTGACCCTCGCTGACAATATGGGAAATCTTTCCTATCGGCCGTAACGTGATTTCAGCGTTCCCTGAAGGAAGAGATGTCTCTCCCTTAATTAAAACAATGCCTGAACTCGCCGTAACCTCCTGATTTCATAGCGGGGATCTGCTCGCATTTTTCCGCGGGGTTTGTAATTACCGCAGGAGCCGATGGCTGGGCTGATGGTTTTCCAGCAGCGCCGGGAAGCGCCGGGTCGGGGCAGGCGATGAGCCGGGACCGCTCGCTCTTCCCCTTTCCCAGCTTTTCCGCCCCGAAGACGCGACGCGGACCGAGAAACGCGGTTCTCCGACGGCTCCTACGGGACGCGGCCCCCCTCTAATCTTCGCGACCGATTGGCTTTCCTCGGTAATCCGTAATTACACCAACTGTCTCCTATGCAAATCATAAACGTCTCAATCAATCAGCAGGGAGCGGCGGGCGATGGCGAGGCTGCGCACGCGGAGCGAGCTCGCCGGGGGATTTCTGCCACATGTGGCTTCTAAACTCCCGTTATTTAGGTCAGCATCTCCTGGGTGCTGTCTGGGGAGCGATAGGTATTACCGCTTATTAGGGATTAAGCCGAGATTTACGGGTCTTTCTTAGCGTGTCGCCGTGTGGACGTGGACGTCCGTACGAGCCCGACTACCAAAGTCTGAGATTTTCAAGGAGAATCTTGAGCTAAGGGGCTTAGGGAGGTGAATTAATTTACCGGGACTCCGGAGCTCGTCCGGAATGAAAAATCTCATATAAAAGTGCAATTTTCTTCTTGTTATTCGTGATTACAAAATAATAAGATTGTTTAAAAATCCAATAGAATGGATGTCAATATTGGCAGGAGATGTAATTGCGAAGCGCGTGCCAGCCTTCCGTGGCTTTCCTTAATTTTAATTAGGATAAAATTTACTAATCTTACAGGGTTTGCAGAAGTAGGCTTGCCAAGAGGCCATCAATTGATCTGGATGATATTGGCTTCCTTTTAAGAGCCCCTTGCTAACTGCTATGCAAAGCCCAGGCTTTTAGCTCCTTTCTCAGATCATCTCCGCAGTTTTTTTGGCATGTCAAAAGGCCAGATGTTTTTTATTTGAGAGCAAATTGACACGTTAAATTACATTGTGCAAACAGTAAAGCCAGCCATGAGTAAACAGGCGACGAGGATTCATTGAATTTTATGGGTCGCAATAATGTTTATGTAATTTAACAAATTTATGCTTCATGTCAGCTTTACCACAGGAGTTATTCATTCCAAAAGGAAAAACAACTTGCATTGCAGCCCCCATATTATTCTGCCTTGGAGCCAATCAAAAGCAAAACAAGCTTTAACATGACAATTGCAGAGGGGCATGCGTACGCCCGCACACGACAACATATATCATGTAAGTTAAATATAGTCTGCAGATAATGCTCCGTGTGTTGGGGTGGGGTTTTTTTGATGCGTGTGGGTTTTTTTTTAATTCTAATGTGATTACTTTTCTATCATCCAGCCAGAATGCAAGCGACGGGGGAGCCTTCTGCCGCGCCAAGTATAGCAATACAGATCCGGGCTCCGCGCGGTGCTTTCAGAAGGTCATGTTGATTTTTACCATAATGCATTTTCCAGGTCCCTGGGAACCTACAGCAGATTTAGCAGGAATCCTCGATGAATCAGGCTGTCTTCACTCTCCAGTGAAGTGTATACCTAGCCCGAATTTCGCCGGCAATGAACCGTGCATTAATATCACAAACTCTTCTGGCTATTCAAATGCAAAACCACATCAGACTTCAGGGCAGGCAAGTGGAGTCGAGCGGGCTGGCTCGGCGCTGGCAGGGTTTATCACATCAGTCTCATTAATGCAGTTTAACACCTTGTGTGCTCGGGGACACGCGGGACACGCTCAGCGAAAGGTCACGCCGCGGCGGAGCGGCGGGCGATGCTCCCGCGGGAGAAAGCTGCCGGGACGACGTGCCGGGCTGCCCGCCCGGCGCGGGTTAAAGGAGGGAAGCTCTCTTTTTTTAGAGCAATGAGGCATGCTAAGCTAATAAGACCTCTAAACTGGCATCAATAACAAATGGCTTTCCACCAACACGCGGCAATTATCGATAGCAGCCGCCGCTGGAGGGGCTGGATCCGGCCAGGCTCTCGCTCAGACGGGAGAGCACGCGGCGATATTCGCTGGCAGCTCCAAGAGAAACCCCGGAGAGCGAAGGCGAAGCATCTTTCCACACCCAGAGGGTCTGGCCGCAGCCTCGCTGGAGAACTCCCTGCCCTGATGGCCACCACGGATGGCCTGCAGCCCTCTGCTGCCTCGGATGGAGCTTGGATGCTGCCTCCCCCACAATGGAGCTGCCCTGGGGACAGGGAGCTGGGGCCAGCCAGGAGGTCCGGGACCTCAAGCCAACTCATCAGAGAGATTTCCAGCTCACCCTGCTCGTAACGCTGCCTTAAACATGGCGCAGCTGGAGCACACCCTGTCAGAGAAGCAGGAAAAACCTTCTCAGAGGATTTTTCACCCCTAGGAAGGCAGAGTTTTCAACAGAAATGGTGGAAAACTCCATCTCTCCCTGCGTGTTTCCATGCGGGAAGGGTTTGACTCCACGTGGATCCGATCGGCTGCGGGACGGTGCCGCAGAAAGATGCTGCAGGAGGTGTTGATGGGAGCCCCAGGGCAGTCCGGGTGCCCGCCACCCAGGCAGTGCTGGTGGTGGCCTCAACGGAGAGGAGACAAATCAGAAATCCCCGCAGGATGGGCGCTCCTCGGCAGGGAACTGGGCTGCAACGAATTTCTGTGTCTAAATGGCATTTAATGCAGTCTTGGAGGAGATCCGTACACAGGACACGAAGAGGGAACTAAGGGTTATTGCTGTCAATATAATTAATTTCAAGCTAATTTGAGCATCTGATTAAGTTTAGCATTACCATAAAAACTGAACTGCTATTTAAAACTGGAGAGGGGTTTATTAAATAAGTGCTGGAATGCAACAGAAAGCAAAATGAAGGTAATAAAGTCACTTGAAGTAATAAAATTAAGTGAACGCTAAAGATGATCCTTTGATGGATCTTTCCCTCACCCTTTCCCAGGATGGAGATCTTCCTCCCTCGGCTGTATCTTCTACGCAGACCTCTGAAATTCTCTGTAAATCTTCAGAGAAACCACATACACAGGGGAAAATACGGTCAATGCAATATTTTTTCCTTTGGAAAAGGAGGAGAAAACACCAAGGAGGAAAGGTGGCCGTGAGCCGAGCGCGTCACCTTGCCGGGGCTGTGAGCTTGCAGGAGGTCACGGGCAGCTCGGCCGGGCTGGGAGCGCTGCCTGGGGACGAGCTCGTGTGGGAAAGGGAAAGCGGGATCCCCCCCGCAGGGCGATGCTTTGGGGCGCTTCCTTTGTCGCCTTCCTGCGTGTAACAAAACATTAGTCCAGTGAGACAACTGGTGGTGAAAACCCTACGGGGTTTCTCCTGCTGTGCCGGAGCCAGCCAAGACAACTTACCCTTCTCCTCTGGGTTCATATGTCATCCGGAGAAAACACTTATTTACTCTGAAGGCCACAGAAGCCTTAAAATACAAAGCCTGAGATAACACTGATAGGATCACACAGACATCCAAATTAATTTATACTGCTGTCCTAAGCAGAAGTGACTCATTGATAGCAGAGGAGCACCGTCCCTCGGTTAAACAAGGACCTCGGCGGGGATGCCGTGGCGATGGGTCACGGCAGAGGGTGAGCTGGTGCCCCCTGTCCCATCTCTGTGCCCTGCTCCCAGAGCCCTGGGCACTGCCTGGGGACAGGGATGGCGAAGGGAAATGAAGGAGGTGCGTGCCGAGGTCCTGCTGGGCTCAGGATGGATCAAGGATGGAGATGTAAGTAGTCGTGGTCCTCGGTGCTGGGCGCTCCATCCACACGCTCACGCTTTGCAAGAGGCATCGTTCAGCCAGCTCTGTGGTCTCTGCTGCTTCTGGGTCAAAACCAGCCCAGGTGTGTGAACGTGACCATTTACAAGGGCATGCAGGGATAGGACGGGGTGCAAAGGTTTAAACTGGAACAGAGTAGATTTAGATTAGCCATCAGGAAGGTGTTCTTCACTATGAAGGTGGTGAGGCACTGGAACAGGTTGCCCAGAGATGTTGTGGAAGCCTCGTCACTGAAAGTGTCCAAAGCCCGGTTGGATGGGCTTTTGAGCAACTTGGTCTGGTGGAAGGTGTCCCTGCCCATGGCAGGTGGTGGGAACGAGATAATCTTCAAGGTCCTTTCCAGATCAGACAATTCTATGATTCTGTGATTCTATGATTCTGTGATTCAATTCTATGATTCTCATTCAATGATTCTATGATTCTATGATTCTGTGATTCTATGATTCTGTGATTCTATGAAGTGGGTGGGTTAAAACCCCAAAGATCTCCAGAGAGAGGGCTGGCCAGCTGAAATTTCCAAAGCTCCTTTCCTTCTGGCAAAGGCAGACCCAAGGCAATAGAGATGACCTGAGGCAGTGCTCGGGGAGGAGGGTGAGAACAGCTCTGGACACGCAGGGAGAAGCGACCTGGCTGGCCCTGAACCTCTCCAGAGCATGGCCTGGCATCTGGTGAGCAGGGTGGGGCGAGCTGAGGTTTCCTTCTTTTCCTGGAGAGGGACGTGAAGCCGTGACACTGCCCTAGCTGGTGACAAGCAGAGGAGACAAGCACCGACACTCTGCTCCATTTTAAGTAGTTTCAGCAAACATTGAATTCCCCTCCTAAGATCTCCATCCGGCACCAGGGTTTGCTGGTAACTTCTATTGCAAGGCTGAGCACAATTTAGATTATAAAATATAACCGCGGGCTGTTTCCTTAATTGATTTCTTTTGTTTCATTCTATTCCTCAAAGATTTGTCAACATTAATTTTTATATGCTTAACACTTCGCAAATACTGGCCAACTTTTTAAAATTAATGAGTTGAGATGGAGATTGAATACCTTCCCTCCCCTACTACTGCAGCGGGGAGCTAACACGGGGTGATAGTAAAACATGTTATCAGCCTTTAATTTGTAAAAAATGAATCTGCCAGCAGCCATCAGCAGCTGTATTAACGCCGAGGAACGTTATTCTCGCTTTTATTCTAGATGAGGTCTTCCCGTTTGCATTTCCCAAACCCAGAGAGGCACCACGTTTCCCACAACGACGTGGTTTCGAAGGTCCGTGGGTTTTCCCAGGGTTCAGGTCAAAAAATTGACAGCAAATTGTGTTCACAGTGAATTCCGGGGGAGGAATCATTTTTTAAATAGGGCCAGCTCTTAAGGGCTGTGCCCTTTAATGATGTACAGCGTGTCAGCCCAGGGTAAAGCTACAAAAACTAACAGAACCAGCGCCAAATCCTCCTACGAGCCTGGTCCCGAAGAATCCAGGGGTTTGGTGGTAGGAGATATCATGTGTTTGTAAGACTCCCTCCGAAAATACATTTTTTGAGATAGCTTATATTAAGGTGCAATTACAGGTTAAGTAACAAATTGGCTTGCTGCCTAATAGAGAGAAACACGCTGTGACAATCAGATAACGCGGGAATTAAACAAAGATGGCAACAGCTCCTGAGGAAGGGGCTGGAGCTGCCTTCGGCTCGGGGAAGGTGGATGGGGCTGGCGGAGCTCTGCTGTCACCTGGCTGCTCAGCCTCAGAACAGTGAGGCCCTTTGAAACCCCGCACCAGATAACACGGTATAATATCCAGGGGAAAAAAAAAAAAAGACTCCTCTCCACTCATCAAGCCCAAGCTCTTGTGCAGCGGAGAGATCCCGGCTGTCACCAAGGAAACGGGAGATTGCTGGAGCGATCTCCAGCCCTGGCTGTCTGCCCTTCCCTCCAGGGACGGGTGTTTTAGCAGTCGAGTGGCACTCCACCACCTCCGCTGCCTGCTCCTCGAGACGGGGACACCTCTCCATCCCCAGCACGCCCCGTAGGATGCTTGCGAGAGGCTCCTCGGCGGCAGCTTCTCCACCTCCTCGCTGCGACTTAGTCCCGACACTTCACCGTCTGCCTTTGCGCAACGCAGTGATGGGGTTGGTGGATCTGTTGCGGCTTGGGAAGAAGCTCCAAGGGCCATCGTGGGGGCCTTCTGCGCGGAGATTTCTGGCCAGCGATGCGGATGCCGGGCTGGAGGGGAGAGATGAGCATCTCGGTGCAGTGGTGTGGACTTGAGGTTGCTCGCACCTTGAGATCTGCATCTGCTCCAGTCCCTCCCGCACCAAAGGGAACTGGAAAAGGTGCAGGGAAAGGTGACAACTGGGCACTGAAGCTGGCTTGGACCAGGGTACAGGCAAGGCTGGCAAACCCATGGGAGCAGTTGAAAGCCAATGGGATGGGACAGGACTTCCCAGCCTGGAAAAGAGATGAGTGGGGCTTTATGAGGGATGCACGGAGATGGCAATTAGCCCATGGTGGCAAACAGCGACACCTCTCCACCTCATCCTGGGAGATTTAACTCCACTTCTTCACCATGAAGGTGGAAACTCATAACAGCTGGAGCAGGATGGACACAGTTCTCCTCTGCCGTGCTCCACCTGCTCTTCCTGGAGGAAGATCAAGGCACCAGCCACAAACAGGTCCTGCAGAGGGCTTAGCATCCCTGAGGACCAAGGGGACCGCCAAGTCCGGCTCCCCCATGGCACAGGACAAAGACCTTTACCAGCGAATCACCTCGTGCCATGGAAACTCTCCACAGGGCTGCTGGTGGGCTCTGCTTGCTCCTTCCAGCACCACCACCACCCAGCTGAAAACGTGCCGCTCTCGCCTGCGCCGTAATTGCAGTTATCCGTTCCCATTTTGGAAACAACAGGGAAGTTAGCAAAAGCAGAATACTTAAGCACAGCTAGTTCTCCGCGATATAATTCTCTTTAATCTTTTAAGCATTTGACAGTATTTGCTTGAAAGAAGGAGCAACAAGTACATAATTATTGCACTAATTAAGCTGCCAAAACACAAGCATGCTGCAAGAGCACCTTTGAAACAGTGAGCTCTCGATTCATTAGCATCTGCTGTAAGCTTATTAATCACCTAACAGGCAATTAGCAAGCTGTTACTGTTTGAGACTAGTATGTAAATAAATTCTTGGGTTAATTTCTTCCTCTGATAATAAAGAAAACATTATGAAAATTAGCTAAGCGACAATGTAAATGATCTTGACTGTTAATTATATGATGGTGTTACATATGCGGCCGCCGTACGCCAGATAAGGGATGCACCTCTCACTTTGCGCACCGCTTTAAAAATAAAATTGTTGACACAGGTAATAGGGAGCCTTTCTGCATTAGAGTCACAGATGTTTGCCTTTAGCTAACCAACGCGAACCGCCCAGCGCCTGACACTGCAAAACTACCAGCCGGCTTTATTTGCAGCCATCGCCAGCCCGGCGATGCCTCAGTTGAGCCCCGACTGCAGCTCCCCATGATGCTGGGGGGCTCCAGCCCTCTGTCCTCTGCCCACCAGCCCATGCACCCCCCAAAATCACCCGTGGGGGCTCTGGGCCCCCAGCAACCCTTCCCTGCAGAGTCTGGATTGATGCAGAGGTGCAGGGATGCTCAGGGTTGGGTGGCTGCACCCTATGGTGGCTGCTGTCCTGGCTTGAGCTAAACAGAACCAGTTCTGCTCAGTGATTTTATTTTTTAGCTCAGTCTCTTCTAAGAACCCTCAGCGCCTGCCCTGGGGCTGGGCATCCAGCCCTTCACGCAGATAGAAATAAATAAAATCGATGTGAAAAAAGGAAACACTGCCCTTGCCTGCACAGCACTGCCCACCGCCGCGGGCAGGGGGAGAACAGACATTTATTCACCTTCTCTCCTCGCAGAAGGATGTTGTTTTACAGCCTGGACAAGACAATTTGCCTGCGAAGCCATTGATTATCTCTGCAGGCTGATGGCATCGAGCCGCTACTCGGGCAATAAATTGCAAGGGTTTCCTTTCGTGTGGCACCACCCCGCAAGGAGGTCTCTACCACTGGTTACCCACCCCAAAAAAAGAGAAAAAATCCTATGGCAGGGCTCTGGCAAAACCAGACAATTCCCGAAGTGCTGATGGAGCTCTGTGAGTCCTGCCAGGGAGCCCTGCCCAGGGCACAGAGCCCACGGGGGACCGGGCAGCGAGCGATGCTGATGCCCCAGAGCCGTCCCCTCGCTCCATGCTACCGCACAGCTCGAACGCCCACAGCTGCGCCGTGCCAGCAGGGCTGGGAAGGACATTTCCCTGACTGTCACCTTCCATTGGCAAACCCCCGTTCTGCTAGGAACTCGGCCTTACAGCTTTCTCTCCCCAAAAAAACCTCCCAGCTCCTTTAAGCATGCTCCAGCGAAGCAGAAAACTAATTACAGTGAACTGCGCGCCTGCTCGAGTGAGGAATTACCAGCAGCAGAGGTTACTTAATAATCTTATTAATTTAAACTATTTTATCACCGTCTTTTGCCCCATAATTATGCGTGCAAAACGCACACAGCATATTTCACAATTAAAAGCTCGAAACAAAAGATGAAGATTAAGGGCGAGACGAGGCGCTTTCATGCAGCTCCAGGAAGGGGAGCGCCGTGGCCTCTGGGCTCCTGCCCGCTCCCTGCCTGCTCGCCAGGTGCCATCGGCACCGAAACGCGCTCCCACCTCTGCACTGGGAGCACGCCGGGATGCTGCGTTTCGCTGGATAACAAGGATACCTGCGAGCCAGGCGTTGGCATCCTGGCAGGGCCACCAAGCCTCGGTGGCGGCACATGTCGAGCCAGCACGGCCGCTGCTTCACCATCAGCCCTTCGCAATTAGCGCTCGCCAACGAGGCGATGCCGAGCAGCTCTGACCCCGGATGCTGAAAACCACTCAAACCTCCTGGGAGGAGGAATTGAGAGGGACAGAAGCGCTGACAGCGCTGGTGTCAGAGCTCGGAGGCAGGTCATGGAATCACAGAGTTGTCAGGGTTGGAAGGGACCTTAAAGCTCATCCAGTTCCAACCCCCCTGTGCCATGGGCAGGGACATCCCCCACTAGATCAGGCTGCCCAGAGCCCCATCCAGCCTGGCCTGAAAAACTCCCAGGGATGGGGCTGCCACCCCCTTTCTGGGCACCCTGTGCCAGGGTCTCCCCACCCTCACGGGGAAGAACTTCTTCCTCACGTCCCATCTGAACCGACCCATCTCCAGCTTCAATCCATTCTCCCTAGTCCTATCCCTGCCCGACATCCTAACAAGCCCCTCCCCAGCTTTCTTGTAACCCCCTTGAGATACTGGGAGGCCACAATAAGGTCTCCTCAGAGCCTTTTTTTCTGCAGACTGAACAGCCCCAACTCTCTCAGTCTGTCTTCCCAGGAGAGGTGCTCCAGCCCTCTGAGCATCCTCGTGGCCCTTCCCTGCACACGCTCCAGCACGTCCAGATCTCTTTTGCGCTGTGGGTCCCTGAGACTCTCATCCAAGCTCCCAATCTCCTCCAGGTCTGCTGTCCCTATTACTTTATTTTATTCCCCATGGTTATTTTTTTCCCCTGATGTTTTGAAGGAAGGCACATACCTAGGTAGCAGAGCAAGCAGGCAGCTTTTATATATATATATAAATAACTATATGCAAAGGGAATAGCTCTTCTGCCTTTTATTGGTAGAAATGAGCTTCCTCAGGCTGTTCCGAGGGTACATTGGGACTTGATGCATTTAGAGTGTGGTCATGCATCTGCTATAGCTGAGCCACAAGTCTCCCCTTGGCCAGCCTGCTGGCTTTTCATCTGCTGTGGCATGCTAGAGGAGAAAAAAAAATAATAACAAAAATCCAAATGTATTGATTTCTGAGCTTGCTTTAACTTGAAAACAAAAGGCATAAGCAATGTAGTTCTAAAATATCATTTTCCACTTCCAGAAGCAAGCACTGGAGCTGTACAACAGCTGCACAAAAGCAAGAAGACAAGGAGGGAACGGCTTGTAAATGGCTTTTCAGTACAAACTGTTTCAGTTTTATGGGTGATGGCTGGAGATCCCTTTAGAGTGATGTGTTAAGAGGTTATTTTGGATCCGAGTTAGAGAGTGCAGCAGTTTGGCCCATTAAAAAGTAAATTTTTCATGTCAAGAAACAATCTCTTGCAGATGGAGTGCTCATCTGTGAGGAAAAAAAAAAAAAAAAGGAGGGAAAAAAAAAAAAAAACTAGGTCAGGAAAGCAGCGTGCGGCTGGGGCACTTGTGGCTCCTCGGAGGGATGTTTGGATCCTGCCCAGGTCCCTTCTCCCCGACCTGGGTACGGAGGGAAACTGGTCCGGAGCCGCCTTCCACCATCGGACCCCGCTGGCAGCCGCCTCGGCCGCCGATCCCAGCCCGTCGCAAGTGCAAACCATTTGTGGTTATTCAGCCTGAAGCACATCAAGGTCTTGGTCTCCCACCAGCAATTGAGCTGGCTGGAAACCGCCGCTGCCTGACACACCAGATGTTTGCAGAAGGGCCCGGGGACAGATGTGCCTTCGGCCGCCACCGAAACCCGAAAAAGTTGCCATTTCCCTCCATAAATCCCAGCTTTCCTCGGTTTGATTTGATCCCAGACAGCTCCTCTCTGCCTGTCTGTGGGTTTTGCTTGTTTTTTTTCCCCTCTGTTCAAACACAGATAGTGGCAGCGGGTGCTCTGAGCCCAGGCGAGCAGGACGCCGCCGGCATCCCCGCGCATCACCTGCATTAAAGAGATACAGCGGGTGGCAGCAAGTGCTGTTTGCTTTGAATTCACCTCAACTGAAATAACACATTTAAATAAAAAAGCCCTCAGAAGCCTGGCATTGTTGCTTTTTTTTTTTTTTTTTTTTTACAACCTTTGCTACTGATATTTTAATTCCGGACACCAGCAAAGAGCTGCAGCAGCTGTAATCAACAGCAATTGACAGCTGTAATCAAAAGCAAACCTCCACACCTGAACTTGCCCACCAAAAATGTGCTAATTGCTTTGTATTTTTAAATGAAAATTCTAGATTTCTTTCTTTTTGTCCCCCCCCCGAAAAAAGCAGTGGTGTCTGCATGCTCATCCCTGTTCATCCTCCAAGGATGGAGAGCAAGAGAAGAAAAGGCTTTAGCAGACAGATGGGTTTGCCAGCAACTCCAGAAACACCAGAGCAGAGTGGGAAACAGGGAGAGCTGTACTGGTGAGCTGGCTCTCCAGAAAGAAACGTGCTTTTCGGAAGGAAGATTTTTTTTTTTCTTTTCTTTTGTGTCAAGTTTTACAAATAAATTCCCTTTGGTATCACATTCCAAGAAGAGGCCAAAGCCATCAAACAGCCTGGGTGTGATCATGCTCCTAACGAAGCCTGGAGCAAAGCTCCTCTGAACGGCTGAGCCCGCAGCTGTCCTGCCTTATAAATCAGTCTCACAAGAGAGCATTCCCCATCCAACACATTTTAAAGTTTCTCACACGCAGAATTTGGGTTTCAGAAGCTTTGGGGTTCAGTGACCAGGCTGAGATGCAGCATTTTGGAAGCCCCACATCGGTGCTGACCAGCTTCTCAGCATTTTATACATTTATTTTTTTTTGCTATCCACTGCACTCTTAGTTTTAAGCAAGTTTACATGGGATGGCCAAGGGACTAATGTGACCCTCTCCTCTCCTCTCCTCGTGGGCTTGGGTGTCAGCAGGGCCACAGGTGCTGTGACAGGTCCTGGGAGAGGGAAGAGCTCACAGAAGGGCACAGGGAGCTCAAGCTCCTGCAGCCCTGACCTGCTGCCTCATGGGCCCCCTCAAAGCTGAAATAACACTTGGTGCATCTCGCTACATTGCAGAAATCATTGCAGAAAAGAACAGAAATTGTCAGAGACGCTGTATAAAAAACTGTAGTTTAATCTTCTGAGGTGTTGTCGTTGCCTATTATTACAATTATCTCTTAAAAGTGTAACTAAATGTGAGGTCAAATTTGCAGTGAATGGTTTTCATTAACCCCAGAATGAATCTGAGGGCATTTTGCTTTGCAGGAGAAGTTCTGGTCGATGACATTCTGAATGGGGTTGCTCCCTTGTGATGCAGCCCTTCGCCTTCAGAGATCGCTGATGCGCGGTCCTTAACGATGCCTCCTTCACCGGGAGCACTCAGCCGGGCATCCCTTCTCATCTTTTAATCCTGGAGTTAGTTTTGCCTCGGAAATCTGGAGAAAAATAGATTGCATACACTCTGAAGTCTCGAAACAGCCTCTTGTGACCAGTGCAAGGGGATATCAGAATTGCACAATTCACCCCGAATTAAATAGCTACCTCTCGATGGCCCTGTTAGCACGGAGCCTCACCGACAGCCCTGCAAAGGGGGGACATTGATCCATTAAATGTTTTGCTGATCAGTCAGGGGAGGGCAGCCGAGGCAAACTGCCTGGTTTGAGGAAAAGATTACTTTAGGCCAAACCAACAGGTTGAGGAAAATTCCTTCGCTGGCGGCAATAAAACTCCCATCCCACTCAGCGTTTGGAATCGGCGTGCCTCAAACATCATTTCTGCCGGTGACACCGTCTGACGGAGGGGCCGCGACGTGCAGACTCTGCGAAAAGGAGCCGCTGGCTATCGATCGCGGGGAGACGGGCTCGTTATTATTAAAGCTGACCTTGCCCGGAGAATCTTCCACACATCCAAAGGTCACACTCAAGCAAAGAGCTGGGGAACGACTGGGGAGACTCCCAGTACGAGCGGAACGCGATGGAAACATCCCGAGGAGGCAAATCAATTCCCGGTGTTGACCCAGCACTTGATGTAGGGAGGATGTATGGAGCTGCAGCCCCATCGGCAGAGCTGAAATAGGTGCGGTGATCCCGCAGAAGGGCAGCCGAGCCCCGCGGCGCGGAGGGATGAAGGCGGGGAGGGGGTGGGAGGAAGAGGAGGAGGAGGAAGAAGGAGGAGGAGGGGGAGGAAGAGGAGGAGGAAGGGCTGGCTGCAGGGGGCAGGGGGGACGGCTGCCCGCGGGCAGGGATGCTCAGCGCAGCCCGGGGGTGGCCCCGGGGCCCGGGCTCGCCGCTCCGCCGAGGGACTCGCCTACCCCCGTGTGGCTGTGGCCGGCCGTGCACCCACCGAGACCGGCTCACGGGGGTCGGGCCACAGCCCCCGGCCCCTCAGCCCCGCCAGCATCGCTGTCCAGCGAGGGGGGGACCCAAACACACGCCCCCACCCCCCGGAGCGCAAAGGCGCTGCTTCCCCCGCAGCCGCAGCCCGGCCCCGGGCGGGTCCCGAGGGTGGGGGTTTTCCCCGCTGGATAAAGGGCAGATTCACCCTCTTCCCTCTTCTGCAAAGCCAGGAGGCACCAAGGGGAGGGAAATCCTGCCCGGGGCTTCTTATCTCGCCCAGCCCAGGGGCTACGGGGGGGCCAAATCACCCGTTTCTTCGAGCCTCCCCTCCAGACTTCCCTCCCAAGAGATAAGGGCGATGCAGGTCGTGGCCGCAGGTCGTGGCCGCAGCCGGTCCCCGCTGAGGTTCCCCACCCCGGGAATGTGGCGGCAGATGCGTTTTTCTCTTTGCACTAGCCCAATGCTGATGGAGCCACCATCACCCCCCAGCAGCAGCATCCTTCATGCAGTCAGGAGAAGGGTCGATCCAGCTCCCACTCTGGTGGGATGGATGGGAACACCTCGGCGCTTTCCTCCTCAATGCCCCAAAAAGGACTGTCCTAAATTTTACAGTGCGTCTGATCCGGCTCAACAGCATGATCCAGCAGAGACCAGGACAAGCCTTTGGGCATTTTTGTTCTGCAGGATTGCCTGGCTTTCTTCCAGCTCTGGGAAAATTTCAGCAATTTCAGGTTAGCTGGATTGTTACGTGCCGTTACACATACACGAGCTCACCTTGTCGGCTTTAGAAACCCATCAGTCTTTGGTGAGATAACAAGGACCAGCCTCTGACATCTCTTCCAAGATCTAGTGATATTCCAAGCTGCTCTAAGCTCTGGTTTTGATGTTTTTTCAGGCAGACAGCTGACGACTTCGAAGGCACCAGTCCTCATTTATTCGAAAATCTCCCCGACTGCCTGAAAGCGCCTTGCCCTCGTGCAGCCAACACACCCGGGCTCGGCAGGTTGTTCCCATCCCAGCCGAGCATCACCCCGGCAGAAACATGGGGCAGATCTGGGGTTTTCAAGGGGTGAGGGGTCAAATCAAGGTTTTAACCACCTGCCCGGGGCTGTTAAACTGCCATTTCTCTTGATGGTGGAAGAGGAGGGTTTGCTTTCATTTCCCTGTCCCTGTGGATTTGTGTGCAAGAGGTGCAGGTACAAACACTTCAGGGATGAAACCCTCTCTGCTGCAGAAATAAACATTTTGTCTTGAAAAAGGGTGTTTCAAGAGGACAGCTGGAGCTATTCCAAAGCTTTCTCTGGGCTTGGGAAGTAGAAAACGAGGTGCCGCATCATCAGGGCTCCCTGGGCAGAGCCAGCACTGGATTCCTCCTTGCCATCCCCCATCTCCCCGTACAGCTCAGCATAGAAGAAATACCCTGTCCTGGTGATGCCTTGGGGACATGACCTCGGACACCCCAAATGGAGCCGGGTTTGCCGATGGAAGCACGGCGTGGAGCTGGAGTGCAGGCACACAGATGGTGGTACATAAACGGAGGGGGACCGAACATTTTCAGCAAATTACCCTTGTTATGAGCCTGGCCATAAAAATCACCTCGCGAATGAATGTAGCTTTTCTCCTCTCCATGCCCAATCAATTAGCACATGAGTAATACCAGGCCCATTAGGGCAAACTGATGCCGGGGGAGTTATGTCATCTGCTATAGAAATTATTGCTTAATACACCAGTTGGCTCAAAGGAACTCTTATCCATCGCACAGCCCCCTAAAATCGATAGCGACGGTCAAACCGTATTGTTTGAAACAAGAATACTGCTGGTAAGCCTAACATCAGCGCTTGTGAACTCACTTACTGGGCTATAAATAATCCAGAAGAACAGCAGCAATGGAGGACATTTCTAACCAGGAGGAAGGGTTGGTTCAACTCATTACAGGAGGGCAGCAAGTGCCCCCTTTAAGCACTGAAAAACCATTAAAAGGTCTCCCTGAGGTCTTCTCCAGGCTGAAGAGCCCCAATTCTCTCAGCCTCTCCTCAAAGTAACCTCAGTTGCACCAAGATCCTACCTGATTTCATTCTGCTGCTGCACCCCTTATGCTGGGAGAGAAAGACACCATTTCCATTGCTTTAAAACACACTCCGAGTAGAAAGCAGCAAATAGCAGCTACGAAATCTGAGCTTGAGGATCTCAACATGGTGTCGTTGTCTGTCCTCTATAAGCCACGCTCTAGCAAAACGCCCCAACTCCTGTTTCCCATCACCTCTTCGCATTTCCATTTCCAGATCTTCACCCTCTCGTTGGGTTCAGGGGGAAGGGAGGAAAGCCCCAAGGAAAGGCTGGGAGCTGGTACGGGTCGGACCTAAGGCTCGCCTGGCCGGTACAGAGCATCCACCACCAACCTGGGCAGCGGGAGATGTCGGCTGCACCAGAGAATCATCTCACCACGTGTAGAGAAATATCTAAAAGTAGAAAAGAAGCAAGCTCCTCTGCCTTGCCCCGGGGACGGGGTTTCACGTTGTAAGTGCAGGACAAAGCACTCTTGATATTAGGTCTTGCCAGAGGATTTGAATAGGATTGGCCTGGGCTAACAAACTGTGATCAAAGCTAATCTCTGATTAGCTATACTGAGGAGATTTAATTTAGTTTAAAGCCTTACCTGAAATGCAGAACTGGGTATTATTGCATATCTGACTGAGGCTGCTGTTGTAGAGCTGAAGTATTTATAGTAGAATTAAAACCTCTCTGAAAGTAATCACCCAGGGAAGCAGCAAAATTGATTGCAGCGTTACCAGCTCCAAACACTCAAAAATCATGAGTCAGTCCCCAAAATGTCACAAGATTTTAAAATGCAATACATTTTGCCTTATTTTTATTTAGCCTGAGAGACTAGCGTTCGTGTTTGCAAGCCACAAAGGTTGAAATCTGACTCTCTTCTAAGGGAGTGGAGATTTTCACCTAACACGAACCTGGGAGCTGGACGATAAACAAAAGCCATGAATGGTTTTGCTGAACCCCCTTGAACCCCGGAGGACAGCCCGGGCGGAGGCGGATGCCCTACAACGCCGCAGAGCCTCATGCACGGCGCTAGGTTTGACGCCCGCAATGCCTTTTCCAGGTGCTTCCAGGGACCTTTCTGGGGAACCACAGCTCAGGAGAGCATTTTTCCACCACTGCTGGAGGGACTTGAGCAGCAATATGGGAAGCGGGTCCGGCTTCGGCCGCCTTCCCGTGCTGCTTCTCCCACTCCTCCAGCTCCCCACGGACACTCAGCTCCTGCTGCCTCTGCCCGCTCGGGCTCCTCGGCTCCTGACAACCATCCTCCCTCTCTCTTCCAGGCTGTGACATGTTTGTCTGCAGGGCATGAAGAAATGATGCTGACACAGTGGCGAAGAATCCCAGATGGGAAGCGCGCCGTCCGATCTGACTGCCGGAGCCCCAGGCTCGACCTTGGCAGGGCTCCCCGTGCCAGCACCCCTCCGAGACGTGGTTTCCCGGAGATGACAGGGGCTGGGATGATCTCCACACCCACCCCCGGCCTCCTTTTGCTGGGTACATCAGATGGAGAACACCGAGCTGGGCGGAGGACCGTGAGGGATGCTCCCTTGCCCTCGGAGGAGCTCCTCGCACACCTCGGCGCTGCCGGCCGCGGTCCCGCCGGCGCAAAACCCCGTGTCAGCGCTGCTTGGCAGCATCAGCAGCTGCGGATTTGCCTTGGCTCGTCAACACGCTTCTCCCTGACAGGGCTGACGGCGTGATCGCTCTGGCCCGTGCTGCAAGCTGCTGCCTCGCCAGCTGCGAGTCAGAGAGATCCCCGGCGGGCAGAAGGGTATCGTAACCGAGCAGGAGTCAACCCGCTTTGGCACGCGCCCGACTGCCGGCGGCGGTGCCGGAACAGCTTTCCAGTAGCCTCTGGGGTCGGCTCGTCGTGGTGCCTGTGTACCGCGCTGCGTTTGGGGTCCCCGGGGCTCCCCACAGCTCTGGGGCAGCATGGTAAGGTCAACATGAGCCAAAGTGTTGCAGCTCAGAAAGCCAACCGTGTCCTGGGATGCTTCAAGAGATGTGTGACCTGCAGGGCGAAGGGGGTGATTCTGTCCCTCTGCTCTGCCCTTGTGAGACCCCACCGGGAACACTGCGCCCAGCTCTGGAACCCCAACACAAGAAAGACGTGGATCTGCCGGAGTGAGTCCAGAGGAGGGCGACCAAGGTGGTCAGAGGGCTGGAGCACCTCTCCTGGGAGGACAGGCTGAGAGAGTTGGGCTTGTTCAGCCTGGAAAAGAGAAGGCTCCTAAAGGGGAGACCTTTTTAGTGGCCTGACAGTGCCTGAAGGGGCCACAAGAAGGCTGGGGAGGGACTGTTTGCAAGGATCTGTAGTGACAGGACCGAGGGGTAATGGGTGGAAGCTGGAAGAGTGTAGGTTTAGACTAAATCTGAGGAGGAAGTTCTTCACCCTGAGGGCGGTGAGGCACTGGCACAGGTTGCCCAGGGAGGCTGTGGATGCTCCATCCCCAGAAGTGTCCAAGGCCAGGCTGGATGGGGCTCTGACCAGCCTGATCTAGTGGGAGATGTCCCTGCCACGGCGGGGGGTTGGAACTAGATGATCTTTGAGGTCCCTTCCAACCCAAATCATCCTATGAGTCTATGAGCTCTGTGCTAGCAACAGCAGAAATTTGGACTGAGGCAGGCCAGTACCCCCTGCTCTGCTTCCTTGCTGAGTATTTCAGACACCAAGTGGCTTTCTGGGTCGGCCCGGCCAGGCGGCATGGGGGTCCCAGGGTGCTGGAAAGCGGGGAGGGGCGACTGTCGGAGAAGCAGACCTTCACAAGCATCATTTCCTTGGGAAATCAGAGTAAAGGGGAAAAAAATAACCATAAGCTAACTAATTCCTATCAGAAACGAGCTTCTCCCGCTCTCCTCAGCTCCTGCGAGCGTTCTGATTAGCTAATAAATGATTAATTGTGCCAAGAAAAGCCGGCTCCTTCATCTCCTGCTTTCATCCACCAGCTGCCTCCCGGGGATTTCAATGTCAGGGCCAGATGAAACAGCCTCCCCAGGACCCACGGGTCCCTCAGCAGCCAAATCGCCCAGGAGAGGCATCGCCCAGCCCTCCCTCGGCACCTTCATCCCCTACCTTCACGCCCGCGAGTGCCTCCTCTGCCTCCTCTAAACGCTCTGCAATTTGCCAAAGAGGGAACCGCGTGCACTGATGCCACAGAAACCAGCAGGCAGGTCTCTGGAATCCATCTCTCCGCACAAGCACTCTATTTTAATGCTCCTAACAGCAATTTTTATTCTAACAGTATGTGAAGGCACTTAGATTTCTATGCAGTTTTTACTTTTTAATCTCATATACTTCTTGCTGGTGTCAAAGTGTCACCATTTAATAGTCTTACTGGAAAAAAAGAAAAAAAAAAAAAAAAGAGTGTTTCAGATCTTGCTCTATAGTCCACATTGTGAATACATTAGAGAACCGCTGAACGATTTCAGGGGAATTTTTAGACCTCTGAACACGGAGGGAAGGCGAATGTGGGAGTGCATGAGGAGCCCAGCCTCATCGCCTGCCTGTCCAGAGCCAGGCAATACTTTCTCCTCCAGGCTCCAGCAGGGATTTGGGGGGAGGAAAAGTGCTGCTGGCACCCTCTCCCACCCCCGGGGGGACACTCCAGTTTGCCTCTCCCAAGCAAATTTTCCCCAGGCCATGGGCAGAGCACTTCTCCGTGGGATGACGGCAGTGGGGGGCAGGACGCCGAGTGCCCCCCACCGGCCAGAGCAGTGTCCAGCGATGCCGCTTTTTGGTCCCCACATCATTCCACCCCCCAGCCTCCCTGCCCCAGCAGCCTCCTGCCCCTCCGGGGTCCCGGGGGGGTGGGCGTCTCGGGGTGCTTGAAAAGGAGCTCCCAAGGCACCCCTGGTAATGAGAACAGGAGGCGGCAACGCGGCTTCTGTGAGATCAAAGCGCTCCCTCCCCGGCTGTACGTGCCCTCAGCAATATAATCATCCTGACAGCCCCATCAATATGTATTCCAGCTCCGCCAATTCCACCCAATTAGTTCACTAATCTCTCTCCGCCCAGGCACCGCGCGATGGCTGGGCGGAAACGCAGACCCGCGGCCGCCGCCGCCGGGATGGGGCTGGGGCTGCAGGGAAACCAGGCGTTTATTTTTTATTGTTATTTGATTATTATTTTTATTATTGTTGTTGTTGCTGCTGTTGTTATTATCATAATTATCATTATTGTCATTATCATTATTATTGTCATTATCATTATTATTGTCATTATCATTATTATTGTCATTGTTATTATTATTGCCATTATTGTCATTGTCATCCTCATTGCTACTGTTATTATTTTTCTTATTGTCATTTGGGGTACTAGTAGAGATTATTTGCAGCCCATTTATTCACCTCAGCAGGACTCCGTACGAAACTCGGTGAGAGCCGGCGTGCTCGGCAGAACTCTGACTTCGGGACTTCTCGTATTAATTCAGGCCTTGCCCAGAGCCTTGCGTCCCTCCCGACACATCAATGAGGTTTGCAGATGTTGCTCACGACCGGAGCCAGACCCAGGCTCCGCACCCGTGCAGCACCCGGAGAGCAACTCCTGTTTGTAACGTGGTCTCCACGTGGGATGCGGGGCTGAACCCCAAGAGCAGGGAGCCCCTGAGCCCCGACACCTGCCCGACGGCTGAGCGGGCATCGCCCAGCACCTTCCTTCCCACCAAGAGCTCACTCTGGATTCCGGGGCACTAATTGCAGAATGAACGAGGAGGCAGAATAAGCCCCATTTGCTTTAGGCAGGGGATTCACACGGCATCATTTGCCACAGGTTGGCTTCAGCTGCCGTAAGGATCCAGCTCCTGAGATCACCTGTCAAGCCTCCGTGAATTTTACCTAAAAGGTAAAAGGGTTTAACTCGAGCACGACACCTCCGCGCACACCGAAGCAGCTCCGCTCCGGCTTTCCGTCAGAGGCAGGTTCGCTCCAGACCCCGGCTCGACGCCGAGCGAAGCCACAAATCAAGGGCCGGGCAGGATTGCAAACATATTCTTCCCTCTTGCCTCTCTTCTGCTACAAAGGAGATCGGAGGCACACATGGGCTTTGCTTACATCTCATTTCAAACAAAATATACACGCATAAATAACGCCGCCTGGCAGCTCGCAGGCTTTCCCAGGGAAACGCCTGATAAGCAGCACTTCTGCAGCCACAGCTCCCCGTTGCTGCATGGGGGGACCACCCCCCGCCGGGGGATGATGCTCCTTGGGGTGTCCCCCCAGCCTGAGGGGGGTCCCGCCACCGTCCCGGTCCCAAACCAGTCCCTGCCCCTGAAAAAGGAGGAGCAGCAGCAGCCGTCTGGCTTTAGGGAGAGGGGATTGCACATTTGGATGCTTCTTCCAGCTCGAATCCCACTGGAAAATGCCAGGTCTGTGTTTTCAACATGCAGGAGTCTGCTCTGAGAGGAATCTGCACCCGAGGATGTGTGCGAGAAACCTAGTTTGAAAAAGCAAAATATCTTCCAGGTGCAGTGAGGACTGCACGGTCTGTTGCCTATACCCTTTCCCATTGCCCAGACTCGGAAATTTCATCGAAAACCAATGGCATTTTCCAGAAAACAAAAACAAAACCAAAAAAACAGACAGAACATCCTAGCCCAGCGTTAACACAACCAAACCAGACCGACAGATCTTTCACAAGGTTACTCTTCTTAACTGGAATGATTTTATTTTCGTTTTTTTGAACAGTCCTTAGAGCACATTGAGCTCTTGACCATCTAAAGGGGCACAGGTACTGGGGCTACCGCAGTGGGAGACATCCACAATGATGGGGACGCCCCTCACAACTGAGGCAGCTGCCCTGTAGGGAGGGTTTTCCACCCTTTTTAGGGGAATTACCCAAGGACTCCTAGTTTAGCCAGCTTCTAAGCAAAGCCAACGCGGTGCATCCCTTACGGGGGACAGGCTTGGGCTCTGGAGTGGTTCTCTGGAGCAACCCCAAACCACTGCCAGCGGTGAGCAGGGGCAAAATGAAGGCTTTTCCTTCCTCTCTGAACACGCTCCAGGAAACAGATCTACTATTTCCTCTGGAGTTGCCCCAAAACTCAAACAATTTCAGCCCAAGGAGCCTGCACTGTCCGACTTTGGGGCAGCAGTAACAACCCGAATCCTACCGCCGGTTCCATCGAGAGGCTTTGGGAGCCCAAGTGCTCGGGGTCACAGTACCAGGGTTGGCCAAGAGGGATGTTTGGCATCTGCACCCCAAGCTCCAGCCAAGCAGGGTGCCCAGCGCGACGGGGATGGGAGGGCAGGAGCTGCCAGCCCGGTGCTCCTCTCCTGAGTGATGCTCACCCCGGGACGGAGAAACGCTTCTGCATCGCCCTGTATTAATGCAGGCGCCCAAGTGGAAGATGTAGATGTCTTCTTCATGCACCTACGTCTGAAGCCTGAATACATAATCTCTGTATCACACGTACACTTTACACATATATAGCCATGCACAACTCGTGATTTATGCCGCCGTATTACATATGCGGAGGCGTGGGATCCCGCTGCACGGTGGGCAACGATTTTGGTTTTCCAGAGCTATTTATTTGCGTAGCGGCGACTGCAGATGATTAATAGGGAGCGCTGCGGTCAGGGCGAGCCCACTGCTGAAATACAGCCCCGCTTCCAGAAGCCGCCGCGGCATTAATTATTAACTCCGTACAGGAGATTTGCCACTCTCCCAGCACCGAGACGCGAAAATAGTTCCCTACATAAAAGAGCATTAAGTGAAAGCTTGGATAAAGCCGATCGCTCGGCAAAGCGACGTCCCGCTTTCAAGACCTATTGCTCGGCAGGAAAATTTACAATCCTTTAATTCCATTTACAAGGCGGCAACACAAAAGGGAGCTGGAGACGGGAGGCTGGAAGCCGAGAGACCGAAGGGGAAGAATAAAATAAACAGGAGTCCAAGGGAGCCCGGATCAGGCCCCCCCCCTCTGAAATTCAGCCGCTCATTAAATTCCAGCCGGGATTAGAGGCAGGAAAGCGCCGGGTAAAGATTTCGCTATTGTACGACGGGAGGTATATTAAGTTATATAGGTTCCATCTTGTCCCTATTCATGACTAACTGTGTTGTATACATCCGAGCAGCTAAGCGTAATTTGCTTATAAATAATTGACTTCTTGGCGATTAAAATCTCTCGAGGGCCTCTCGGTTTATTCACAACAAGCCGCCTCGGCCTGCCGTGCAAATTAGGCTTTTCAAACCTGTCTCATCTCCAACAGAAACGTTATGGAGAGTGATTTTTTTTTTTTTTATCCCCTGTAATAACCTTCAACTAACCTTTAAACCGAAGTGAATAATTTAAATCTTATTTTCATATCAATGGGGGAGTCAAGCCAAGCAATTATCTTTTATCTGTATACTCTGTCGTCAGAGCAAGGCATAATAAACTTTTCCCAAGTGGGCAGCGAGAGGAGGAGAGAGCGGGAGCGCAATGGGATCTGAAGACATTAATGCAACGATGAATTATTCAGTAATGAGTACAAGATCTGCCATAAAAGACCCGCCAGCGCCCGGTGCACGCCACAAATTGCCGGATGGTCGGCGCAATTAGTGCCGGGGCGGGCGCAGCCCTGCCCGGTGGGTGGTCGGCACCCACCTGCCTCGGAGAGGAGGCTGGACCATCCCCGCCAGGATGCTGGGGAGAAAAAAAAATAAAATTCACCCCCCCAACAATGCCATCGGCGGCTGAAATTCCCCACCCTGCTCATTAAAGTTCCGCCGTGTGTGTTTCTCCCCGAGTCCTGCCGGACCGTCCATGAGCTTTTTCAGGTTTATTATCTTTATTAATTCATGAAAATATCACGCCCGTGATTGAGATCGCCGATTGCAGGGGCAGACAAACACGAGAGATGGTGAAATATTCCCTGTTTCCTACCTGGGCTCTGCTGGCAAAAAACACGGCCGTGCATGAAATATTAACCCCTTCCTTTGGCGGGGGCAGAGAGGAGCGGGACGGGCGGCCGGCGTTGGCGGAGCCGGACTGGCGAGCTCTCTGAGAGCGAGGAGAAGCCAGGGAGAAAAGAAAATCATTATTAAACTGCTGCATTGAGCCTCCTCGCTAAATTGCCTGAAGACATATCCCTCTTTTCAGCCTTAAAGGTGCCTTTAACCCGCAGCCCCAGTGACCCGTTCCTGCCCCCAAAGCCTGCGGTCTCCAAATTTCCCCCCTACATCGTCTGTAAAAAAGATGCTGGAGCTTATCTAGAGCTGCACGAGGGAGATTGACTTCATGTCACAAAATCTGGAGGGCTGGGGAATGCCAGGCAACTCGGGGAAATCCCAGCCCGGGGGCACTTGCTGCACAAAACAGGGTCCCAGGGCGAGAAAAAGCGCCGTAAGGGAGCGCTGGGCAAGACGTCAGGGCAGCTCTGGCCCTGAGCATTAAGTATCTTCATATAATCTTGCCACTTAAACCAATGATTAGAGAGATTTAGCAGATGATTAAACAAATAAAGATTAATGAAACAAGCAAAGTAATCAAATCTTTACGGGGGAATAAATGCAAGCTTCAAAACAATATCAGGACAAATTGTCTAAAACTAATAGTGAACGCGTCGCTTTTTCTCTAAACGGCGTTTGTTACGTTCTCACTCAGTCGCAATCAAAATATTTGCTCAAACCAGGATGGATCTGAAAAGCTGCAACACTACCGAGGATTTATTTATTTAAAAAAAATAACTGTTTTGCAGGATCCCTTGTCCTCCTGGGCCTGCAGATCCTTGGGCTCCCAAGGGTTGGGCGTCTTGCCCGTGGGTGACCGAGGGTCTGCAGGACCGAGGGCAGGAGCAGCTCGGGCTGGCCCTGGGGACAAGGATGGGACAGCCAGTGCCAAGGGACCCTGGCCTGAGCTCCAGCCCAGCAACCACTCATGCCCGTCCCCCTCGAATCCGTTTTACGGGAACTCACGGCTTTTTGTTTTCATACATAAGCGGCGGCGGCGGCGGATTGGAGAGCTGTAAGTCTTTTTCTTTCATCAATTTTGCATACCGAAAGACCGTGTTTGCTCTAAATACTGTTGTTTTTAAAGCCTCTTAAATTTTTGAAATGGAAATAACAAGGAGGGGCCGGGGGGGGGTGGTGGAGGGGGGAGACTTTTCCAGACAAACCGTCAGGAGGCTGCAGCCGCCAAACAAACACAAACAGAGCTCCGCCACCGGAGCGGCTAATTAAGAAGGGAAGGAAACGAGGTGCCTAATGTAGCCATAATTGTGCACGTTCCTCGGGCTGCAGCACACGTATGTGCCACGAACACGTATGTGCCACGAACACGTATGTGTTGTGCACAAGGATGCGCCGCAAACACGTACGGACGCCGCCGGGGCGCGGTGCTTGTCCTCCGGATGATGCTCCTGCACAAAACAACCCGATTCAGCGTGGGATCGAGCTGAACAGTTTAACTTAACGCCCCCAGGCCTTGTCTACATCGGGGAAAAAAAAAACCAGGGCGGCCGCTGAGTGTGAACGCCAGTCCCCGTTTCCAAAAATAGCGCCAGCGACGCGCTGGGGAGGGACGCGGGGAATTCATCAAGTCGTGGTGCGAGATCAGCTCGCTCCCTCCGGGACAGACTGGTCGTCGAGTGCAGAAGCAACTTCACGTCGCATCCCTTCAGGCATAACGAGGCGTTGGGGTGCATCCCAGCCTCGGGGGTCCCCCCAGCCTGCCCTTCTCCTCTCCGGGTCGGCCCATGGCTCGTTAGTGCCGTTAGCACCGGTGCCTCGCCGGGAAGGCATTTTCTGCTGCGAAAAGCCTGGGACTATCACAGCCGTCGCACACACTCTTGGGACTGCGCTGGAAATGCTGCTGCAACAACAGGAGTTTATTTTGGCTGTTGGCTTGGAAAAGGAACATCTCGTGCTGCTCGCGACATTTCCCTTCTCGTTAACGGTGACAGCAAAACCACCCGCCACAAATTAACCCTCCTGCGAGGGCGCAGGGCACGGCAGAAGGACCCTTCCTCTCTTCGGGGTGCTTTTAGCATCCAGGGGGATGCAGATGAGCAAGGTCGAGAAGGGAATTGGCTCTTCCAGGCTCTGGGCAAGTCGACCCTCCATCACGTGCAGGCATCGTGCTGCCAGGCCAAGAGTCCCGGGGGTTTCTGGTTGCCCATGCAGCTCCCGAATGAGCCCACGGGTGCAAGCTGGTGCCACACACCTGCCCCTGCCGGCCACCATCGCTGCCTTCCCATCACTAAAGCACAACGAGTATCCCCATCGCGCTCCGCTGGAACGGCCACCAAAGAGCCCCATGAGCTCCCGGGTGCCACCCTGCCCTTCTCTTTAGAGAACAAGCCCGGCTGAAGTGCAGGCTTCTCTTTTCTCCTGTCTTCAGCCAAAAAAATGAGTTGAGAGGAACTCAACAGAGCAGAGAGCTCTTGCTTTGTGGACACTTCTTCTCCACCGCGCCCTGCCGCACCGCCGAGCGCCAGCTTCTTCGGCAACGAGCCGCTCATGGAGAGAACAGAAACTCCCAGAGCATGGATGGTGGCCGTGATGTCTGACTTCTACAGACGGAGCAGAAGCCTTTGTCCATCAGCTACAAACCCACACTTGACCTACGGACCCTCCCGCAGGGCCCTGCTGCAGAGGACGCCGGCACGGGCGGCCGGACCATCGAGCCTGCGGCCGCCTCGGCTGCTGACATCTCAACCTCACCGAGCCAGGAGCGACGAGCTGGAGCCCAAGGGCTGGAGGGAGGATGAGGCAGCTCCATCCACTGCCTGACACGTGCCCTGGTCCAGCCCAACCGCCCTCATCCAGCGAGGGCAGGACCCGGTGCTGGACGGCGTCGTGATGGGCAGGGGGTGGAATGCGGATTTTGGCGCCCGCCTGGGTTCAAACCCGGCGTCACCCCCCGGTTCAGCCGCTTCTCCGCTTCGGCAGCAAGTGGAGATTTACATCGAGCAGCTGCGGTGAGAGGATCCAGCGAGTCCATGACATGAATTACAAGTCTCCCTCCCCCAAGGAAGGGCTGGAGCCAGCTCAGCATCCCTCCTCTCTCCCTCCTCCTTTTTTTTTTTTTCCTGGAGACTCATTACTATATTGTGGATATTCTCCACTAAAGGGCATCTCTTTGAATGCATTTGCTTTTTTATTAATGTGTGCTAAGACAAGTCAAGCCTGATTATCATGAAGACAATTGCTGAATTCCCTCCTGGAGAAATCTCATCTAGACTGTGTAGGCGTTTTAATTTCAGAGACCCATTAATTGGCACAATTGCTTAAGCAGCTGCTTTCCGTGTCATTTTAGGACCACTTTATGAAAAACAGAGCTAAAAAAAAAAAAAAAAAGTATATGACAGGCCAGAGCTTTCTACATGGTAACATAATTAATGCAAGGAGCTTCCTTTGAGCAGCAAAGCAACAAAAAGCCACCCTGCTACCAAAATACAGGCACTGTGCTCCCGTGTGCCTGCCCTGAGCACCCACAGCCCTTCGGAAACGGGGCTGGGCGAGGGGCTCGGCACCTTGCCGGCACCGCCGCAACCCCCTGGTTATCCCAGCACTTTCAGGAAAATAAAAGGATAAGGAAAAAGGGAAGGAAAAGGCATCCGGCAGGAACCAGCCCAACACATCTCCGGCGGTGGGCTCCGAGCAGCTGCTCACCAGTGCTGCGGATGCCCAGGAAGGGGGCTGGGGGGTCCCTTGCTGCTGTGGTGGCTTTGTGGTGACAGGGGGTGGGGGAGAGCACCTAAGCACACCTGTGGGGGGTCCAGAAGGCTCTGGTGGCCCAGAACTGACTCCGCGAGCAAACTCGGATGCTCACGGTGATGCTTGCATCAGCCCTGCCCAACAAATCCACCCGCCCTCGGCCCCCGGGTGCCTCCCAGCAGCCCCCCGAGAGCCCCGAGGGGGTCAGGGTGCCACCGGGGCGGTGGTGGGGAGGGTCTCAAGGTTGTCACCCCGGTGTGCTGTCCTGTATGCACCCGGAACGCGCGGCTGCACGACTGCCGGCTTCGCAGGCGGCACACACACGCCTTCCACGGCTGAGCCCAGTTCCCAGAATTAGGTTAATTATTGAATTAATAAAGAACAAATCCTTCACTCCGGCAGAAGGGGCCAGACACGAGTTGTGCGCGAGTCTTTGCTACAGGCAAAAATACACATTCCCACTTATTAATAAATAAAGCCATATCAATGCTCTAAATTATCAGCGGAATATATTTGCTAACCCAAAGCAATAGGACGAACAATTACTTATTAATAAAGCAATAGCTAAATCTAATTACATCCCCATCAGATCCTGCAAGTAATAAAACCACCGTTGCCTTCCAGAGCCGAGGGACCCCCCTGACCTCAAATCAAAGTTTAAACCATCCATCAGCTTCCAATACATTCGCGGCACATCCAGCAATTACCATCACCTCCGCTCCGCTCGCCGGCAGGGCAGGGGTCACCCCACGCTCCGCAGGGCTGTAAGCTAGAGCAGAGCCTTGGAAATCTCATTATCCTGTTAACCATACATTTATCTGACAAGATAAAAGAGACTAGGTGACCAAGCTATCATTAAAGATTAATAGAAAGTATAAAAAATTCAGCTGCAACCAGCATTACTGTTTAGTGCCTGTGATAGGCCTGACAGGATTATTAATCAGGCAGCCAAAAAGATTTAGGTCTTTGCTCTCGTTTTCCCGTGCCGAGGCTTCAGCTCCCCTCCCGCCGCAGAACGCCCGGGTCAGGGAGGACGATGGCTAATTGGTTCTGCGGGGTCCGGCCGGTAACGACTCGCACCAATTATAGAACCGCCGGGTGTCGAGGTGACGACACCGCGAGGAACCGGGACGCTCCGGCTCGGGCCGCGGCTGTTTGTCGCCCGCGCCCGGCTATTAATAAATGGCGCGGATCAATGCCTGGATTAATTTTAATAGAGGGCTACAAGGATCACGCGAGTCCCAGGGTGATGTTCCCCTCATTCTTAATTCCATTTAAGTCGAACATGAAAGATTCCCAGGTAACGCCTACACAGGAAGAAACGAGATTTCCCCGGGTTTTTTTTTTTTTGGAGCCTTAAGTATTCTTTTTATTCTTGCTTTGCTTTTTCCCTTTTGATCATAAATCAATGTCCTTCCGCCGCTTGGCGGGGAAGCCGGGCTCGCGGGCAGGCACGGCGCTGCCCTCCAGTTCTCCACCTGCCAGGAAGAAAAACCAATAAATTAGGAAAGGCGCTTTCTAACGCCTTTCTAAAGCTCTAAAGGGGAGCCCAGGAGGCTTCGGGGCGTCCCAGGTTCTCCTCACCCCACTCCCGCAGGGGCCCGCAGCCCGCGTTGCTTTTCTTCCAAAGGCGCATTTAAAATAAGAAATATTACTGAAACACTATTGGCTTTGCTCCAGTCCAGACCATTCTACAATTCTATCTCCAGAAACCACCCGGATCCTTTAGAAAACCATTTTTCTCGCGTGAAAATATTCCAGCATGAGCTCAGGGTGGCTCAGGCCAGCAGAAGAGCATCCATCCTTTTCCACAAAAAAACAGGAGAAACGCTTTTGGGACGGCAGCCTCCTGTGAGAATCATTTGCCTTAAAAACCAGCAGGTAAACACGGAGGTGTGTGAGACACAGCCCAGAGCCCGGCTGGGAAAGCGATCTGCATAACCACGGTGTTTTACATCCCCGCTTCCATATGTAATCCTTTCCAAGGAGCGTTATCTGCCGCAGAAATCACATTTAAAAGCATTTCCCCCACCACCACCACCACCAATTACCATGCTTTCAATCAATTCGGTCCATTGTTTGAGATCCTGCAGTTGGGCAATTAATCATCAGACATAACTGAAATTATGCAAAGAACAAACTGGTCCTGTAGAGATGCTCGGGGAGGTTTGCTGATGAGGAACGGGGGGGGACAGTGACCGGGAAGTACTGGAGGGACCTTCCACCAGCACAGCACGATGGTGGCTGGGACATGATGCTGAAGACCCCTCTCTGAGCACTCTTTGCAGCACCAGAGCAAGCTCCCACCTCTCCAGTGGTGCAAAAACTGCAAATCTTCTAAGTCTTTAAAATACCAGGAAGGGAGGGATCCTTCAGCCCCTGGTGAACTGGCTTTGCTGGTTTGCAAAGCCGCTGGCGATGCTCCCTGGCAAAACGGCGTTTTAGCAAAAAAAACACACCTCTGTGCTCTCGGGTCCTCTGGAAAAAGGGAAGGAAATCCCTGTCCAGGGGAAAGCCGGGCGAGCACAGAGAAGAGAGGCCGGGCCAGGTCCCGGGAGCCGCTCCCCTTATCTCACGCCCCTTCTCGCCAGCAGAAGCGGCGGCGAGGTTAAACACACTTCTGGCCGACACACACCGCTGGGCACAGCCACGCGTGGTTCAAAACGCATTTAATAGACACTTCAACACGGCTGCTATCCCGGGGACGGGGCTTGGAGCCGAGGCTCCATCTGCTAATTGAGGGGTCAGGCTCGCGACCCGAGTAGCAGGAGCGTTGTCACCTCACGAAGCCGCGGCTTCCTCTCGCTTATCTGCGGCAGGAGAACCGTCACCGCAACTGCAGCATCCCCTCGGAGCCCTCCTGCCCTCGAAGCACCGCGGCGGATCCTGGGGGGCTCCTCACCCCCCTTCCCGGGCAGCACCGACTTCCTCGGGGAGGGAAGCGGCTCGCTGAGCTGGTGGGACCACTCGTGCGAGGTAAGGAACCTTCATCTCCTTCCAGCCACCTCCCCTGACCCTGGCTGCCACCGCGGCGCGGGGAGATTTTCAAGAGTTTTCCGACGGAACGGCTCCTGCCAGCTTCATGTCGCTCCCTGCCCGCGAGAACAGGCCACGCAGGCAAAGGGGGAAGAGGTTTGGGTTTGCATAAACCTCTGCAGTCAAAAGACGAAGCTGGTGGCGTCGGCCTTGGAGCCGGGATGCTCACAAGCCCCCGCGACGCCCGGTTTTGCATCCGTCCGGGAACTGCTGCGTGGTCGGCGCTGAAACCGAAATAAATCAATTCCAGTTCTGCAGGACGGGTTCGGGAAGCGCGAGCTGGTTTAATCCCCGTCTGCAGGAAGGTAGAACTTGGCGTCACGGCGTCTTTGAAGCTTGCAAGAGTGAGATAAAAGAGAAACGCTAAAGCTTCGCGGAGCGGGGACGGCGGGGAAGCCGGCGCTTTGCCGGTGTCACGGTACGGCAGCGCTCGTGTCCCCCGCGCCTCTGGCAAGCGCGGGATGAAAGGGAAACCTCCCGCACGGTGCACGTCCCCTGTGCTTCAGCCAGCCAAAACCAAGATGTTCTCCTGCCTCCGAGGCCACGTGTCGATGAGATCAGGTTTGCTCGACAGTTTGGGGCACAAAAAAAAAAAAGAAAAAAGTGATTCTTACCAAGAGCGATTCAGATTTGTAACCCAGTGCAAAGCCAGGAGGGACGCACACAAGTCTCAAGGGTTGGGCAGAGGGACTTCACCTCACGGGAGAAGAAAAGCGAATCCAGATTGACAGAAAGCCCGATTCATCTCAGAGGGGTCCAAACCACACGGAAACGGATCTAAATTTCAAACATTCCCAGGGGTTTGTGGTATCCCTGCCCCGCGGGCTGGGCGGAGCCGTCACGCAGATGAAAACCAGGTGCCCGAAAAGCCGCGGCGAGGTGGGCTGGGGCTTTGTGGGTTTTCAGATGAGGGGTTTCGTTTCGGGGGCTTCTAATTCTAAGTGAATACACGTGACTCTCGCTCAAAATACCCCACCACATCCCACGGAGCCGGCTCCGCCGCTTATCCTGATGGGGATGGGAGCACGACGCCGCGGCCGCCGCTAACGTTTGCCGCACGACCTCCGCCTCGCTGCCGCGTTCCGCGGGTGCTGGCACTGCCTGGAAACACTTGGAAGGAAAACCCATCCCTTTTCTGGGGGAGGAAATGTCCGAAGTAGAGAAAAGATAATGTCAAATTAATTATTTACTGACATTAGCTCATGGAAAGCTTCCCTGGGAGCCCGCCGAGACCAGCGGGCTCTGATCTTTTATCTGTTTAGCAGGCTAAGATGGAAGAAGAGGATGGGGGGGGGGGTTGGAAAAAAAGAGCTTAATGACGGTGTCTGTTGATCATCAACGCGAGAAAAATGAATTGCTTCCCTGAACCTGAAAAATATCAAACCGCATAAATAAATCTACTTAAATTATTAATAAACGAATTTACATTCGGAGCCTGAGCACGAGAATTAATTTCATTTCTTATGCTAAACTGGCCAGTACGGCTGATCGCTCAAGAATTAAAAGACGCAGAAACGAAGGGGAAAAATGAAGGTAGGGTGGGTTCGTAAGGAACAAGATGCAAAGTGGAAATTCTGAAATTCCTAAACAAAGCCAGCTCCCAGCGGCCGTAAAGTAAAAGCAACAGAAACAAAACAGGTCTTGGAGAGTGAAGCTGACTCAGGAAGGACGGTCCCTCTCCCTCCACGGAGGACGCCGAGGCCAAGGGCTTTTAGCGACAGGTCACGGTTGTTAAAAATCGAATCTGGACAAAACCTCAGATGGAAAGGTCCTTCCCAAAAAGCACCGGCCACCCCCTCGACCCCGGGGCTGCTGCCGTCCCTGCGCCCAAGGCGTGCCCCTCGCCTGCCCGTCACGCGCCCTCGTGCGTAACGCCAGCACGTCACCTGCCTGCTCCCGGGGAAACGAATTAGAAAGCGCTGATTTGGGGGCGAAACGTTGAGCTGCAGGGCAGGAATCCTCGCTGTTTGGCCGCCCTTGGTGGGTACCCACACCAAGAAAGGATGCCAGGGCGGCGCCTCGGTGGCTGCCTCCGATAAGGGAAACTTTGGGCAGAAAGTGCAGGTTCCACAACTCCTTTTCCTGCCGCCTTCCCTGGCGGGTGAGGTTCCCCAGACCCCGCTCCGGAGCAGTTCCCCAGCGGTTCACATCCTCCCTGGGTAGCGGGACCCCGTCCGCCCCGTCCCCTCAGCTCCCTTCCAGCGGCACGGCCGCAAACACACACGTCCCCGAGAGCTCAGCCCTGCTTTTTGTTGTTTATCCCCTTCTGCTGGGAACTGGCGTTTGTGATAGATTGCGCACAAAAACCGACTTGCAAAGCAATCTTTTCCTCGGCTGCCCCTTCGCTGGAGCCTGCCTGCAGCCTCTTAGTCGGGCTGCATTGTTATTTCATGTGATGAGACATTCCAGAAAACGAAATAAAATAAAAATAGACATTTGGAGGGGCTTTTGTTTTGCTTTTTCACAGCTCCCCCCCCTCCTCCCCGGTTTGACTCCCGCGAACACACTTGTCGAGTTGATTTGCTCACGCTGCCTCCTAAGCGTGTCCTTGCACGGGAGACACTGCTCTTTTAAATTCAGCTTCTCAGAATTAGAAGAAAAACTTGGCAAAGCAACAATGGGGGGCGGGGGGGGGGGGGGTGGGGGGAAAGAAAAAAAATATGAATAATCTCAGAACAGAAGTTGCATTATGTGATGTGGTTGCCATGTGGTTAAGGCTGAGAGAGGATCATGCAAGCGCATTGTGGGAAAAATGATAACAGGCGAAACAATCCGCAGAAACGCTGAGGGTTTTGTAACAAGAGGTTATAACGCAAACCCAGCAGCACCGCGCCGCGGCCCGACGCCAAGCGAGCTGTGAGAATCCGTCAGAGCTGGGGGGGGGAACCCGGAATGGGGACGAAGGGGGGTTTTGTTGTCCCCCACGCCGGGGAGACTCCGTTCGGGGACCTTCGGCCACGCAGTTTCACGACGCGGGGGTTTAGGACGCAACGCTGCTTTGGGCACCAGTCCCAAACCTCACCCGGGGGTGAAAACCATCACACAAAGTCTTAAAGCACGAGACTGACCCACTGCAAAACCTTGAGCTGTCAGAGAGTCTCATCTGCTGTCACCAAACAGGTTTCCTTTCCACAAGCCACCACCAGAAAGCCTCTGGCCATCACGGGTCCGTGGCCGAGCCACAGGAGGGGGGTCTCCAACACATCACCTCGGTGGGGCTGGCTCTAAAGAAACGCCATGTTCCAGACAAATTGAGGTTCAGATGGTTTGGGGGGCGGTATTTATGAACTACAAAGCCCCCGCGTCCTGCTCCCTGAGCTGTAGGAGCTGCGCCGGGGAACCCTTATCGGGGCAAAAGCCGACCCGTCCCCCTCTCGGTTGCATCGTCTTGGTGTGAACGTGTGAGTGGGAGGAGAGCGGGCGCAGTCAGCTGAGCTCCGGGAAACGCAGGGAGCGTGGGGAAACACGCACAGCTGGAAAAAAAAACCCCAAACGAGGTTAGATGTGAAATCCTATCGTTAATCTGAATTCTGCTATTTCATTGCAACGGAATTACGGCAGCACCTTCCCCCTCAACACGGAAGGCGAGGGCTCCGCGGTGAATTAAACACGCCATGAAGAATTGGCAAAGCAGCCCGCGCGCTGGCGCCTGGCTTTGTCTCGGAGTAATTTAGCGGGCTTTAATGAGAATTCATTCACATTATACTGTGAATAGCGGCTTTTATGGGAGACAGGGGGTGATGAACCAGCGCAGACGGCTGGCAGAGATGCCACCGTGCATCACCGCTCCCCCTCGCGCCAGGGCTGTCGCAGGGGCTCCCGAGGAGGATGGTGACGAGCAAGGACGGGGCAGAGGGGAGGGAGAGAGCGCGCCGAGCTGCTGCGGAGACAGACCCAACCTGTTGTTCCCCCTCAGGGTCAGGGGACAGGGAGCGGGGTGGTTGGGGTGCAGCTACAGGACCCGCCATCCCTCTGGGGTCCCCGGTGCCGCCGCCATGAGCCGGGCAGGGGAGCCCCAGCCCTGGGACCCCCCATGGCAGGGGACAGGGACAAGCTCACAGCAGTAAGAAGGCTCAGAAGCATCACAGGGTCCTGGGGTGGGGGAACCGGTGGCCCCGTGCCCGCTGCTCTGCCCCCGGGAAGGACGGAGCCCCAGGACTGACTGAGCTTTGCTTCAACGGTGGCTGAGCTCGCACAATTAGAGGCCGATGCGAGGCGGCGGGATTCAAAACCCTGTCTTGGCCTGATTAAAGCTTAATGATTCCAGCTTAATGATTAAAGAAATGCCCCAATTTCCTCGTTCCAAACGGCCCTCGCTGCCAAAACTCAGGTGGAGCGGACACGCACGGGGCCTGCGGCTCGCGGAGATGGACACGAAGAAAAAAAATGGGGATTTCAATGGCTTGGGCACAGAGAGCGGGATTCATGCAAACAGATGAGCCGGTTAGCTGACGAAAGGGAGGAATTAAAGTGTTTTAATGAGGATTTCAGGATGAATAACAACCTGGCGGACTCTCAAGCAGAAGAGAATCGCTGGGCGCAGTAATTTGAAGGGCAGCGGAGGCCAGGCTGGCGAGGGTGGGCTGCAGCCCCCGCTCCCCCATCGCCCCCAGCCCCGCAGGGCTCAGGGCAGATGCTCGCAGGGCCACAAAACGCAGGAAAACGCTGCGAAAAGCACTTGAGCATCGCGAGGCAGCCTCCCCGGGGGAGCCCGGGCGGAAAATAAAGCTCCCCATCTGCGCCCGGGCTCTGGACCCCATTAAATCGGCGATCGGCGGGGGGAGAGGGGGCGGCCCCAATCCACACAAGGTGCTCTCTTCATGAAAGCATCTTTTGATTATGTTATTGCAGCTATCAAAATATTGCAGAGTTCAGAGCATTCCTCAGGGATCCCTGAGCTCTTCAAAGACCAGAGGACCACGGCTGGGGGAAAAAAAAAAGAAGCCTTTAATTATGTCGGCTGCCACGCTTGTTTCTGCCGTGGAGTTCCTTTTAAAAAAAAAAAACAAACCCAAAAAGAAAGGGTTTAATGAGAAGAAACACATATGGCTTCATTGTTCAAACACGGAAAAATAAAGCTGATTTTTTTTTTTCCTGCCTTTTTTTTTTTTGTTTTAATAGACAGGCAAGTTTCTTTTAGGCCCTGCGGTGTCATCCAGGACTGCATCCCGGCTGCAGAGCTGCCCTCCCGTCCCCAGAGCAGGCAGAGGTTTTTCCCCTAAAGCCCAGCCAACACCGTTCCCCATCGCTTCCCCAGATTTCAGCATCCTCCTCCTCCTCCCCAGCCGCTTCACAACGCCCCCCAGCAGGACGGTGAGGTCTCACTGGGGTAATCCATCACCAAACCCCCTCATTTTTTTTCAGACGTTCTCTTGAATTTACACGTAAAGGCTCATTTTTATCCCCAAACGTGAACAGCAAATAGCTGTTCGTGTCTTACACGACAGGCCAACCCTACATTTCAGAGCATATTGAAAATCTTCTTCTAATAAATTATCCTACCTCGCAAATGTAATTAGTGGGCTAGCACGTGGTGCAGCCCGCGGAATAAAGTACCTCCATCAGATCTGCGACGCTTTTGGAGGCTTTGAGTGCTAAGAAAGAGCGTTTTGTTCAAGAACTCGCGGGGAACAACTACCAATAATTGCCAAGAAGGGTGTGTGCATCATTTAAGTGACTATATATTAAAAAAACTTTTAAAAAAAATCATAATTAACCACAGTAAGAGTGACCAGCTATGACACGGTAAGGCAACAACAGGCAGAAAACTTATTCACGATGGAGAAAAAAACCCAAAACCCACAAACCAAAGCAAACCACGAAAACGCCAAGAAAAGTCACTCACTGTAAATAAATCATTTTTCTGGGAATGTTTTTCCACCTTTCCTCTCTTGAAGCTACAGAGTGGAATTTTTCCCTGTTTCTGAAAACCGGGATCTCCACGAAGAGCCTGAGCTTCCCAGGGGATCACAGCCACTACCAAATCACTTACCCCGGGCAAACATTTACACTTTTAAATAAGAAAAAAAACCCACCTGTTTCCCAGGCGGCATTAAAACCTACCTGAACCCCTGGAGTTTTAGACTCTCCCTGGGGCCTTTCAAGTCAAGTAAGTACGACATTGAGTCCAGTAAAAAGAGAAAGTCCCTTTAAAATGACTTCTCGTGGAGGAAGGACTTAGAAAGAGCAACTTTTTGAAAGGTTATAGCTGCAGCACCGGCACTTTAGCTGCCAATTTCTTTGCACTCCTTGCTTTGCATGACAACAGGGGGGAAAAAATCTCAGACATACAGCAGTTCCCTTCCCCAGCCAGCGGGACACTGGCACTACAATGCACGAATTAGAGCTCTGGCAGTAACGAGCAGCAGAGGTCAGAGACGTAGCCACCGATGCCAAAAAAGGCACATTTTAAACCACCATAAAGACGTAATTTTTCTGTGTTTTCACACACAAATAACAAGCCAGGAGAGCAGCATCGCTGGCACAGAGAGCAAAGCAGGGCTCAAAACTGCCTGAGCCAAGAGCACGGCTGATAATGTTTAGTTAGAAAAAAGCTCCCACTTAGCACGGACGTCATCGTGCGCTGGGTCCGGAGCTGACCCCTGGGTACCCGGGGCTGACACCTGGACCCAGACCCATCTCCGGGGCAGTGAGCAGCAAGTCAGGCTGGATGGAGCTCAGAGCAAGCTGATCTAGTTAAAGATGTCCCTGCTCACTGCAGGAGGGTTGGATGAGATGATCTTTAAAGGTTCCTTTCAGCCCAACACATTCTATGATTCTACAGTTCTATAATTCCATGATTCCAAGAATCCCTGTGCTCCCTCCCCAGCGATTCAGGAGTTGGTGAATCCAAAAATAAAAAGCCAGTTACAAATCCAGCTCACCTAGAGGCCAAGGTGAGGGCAAGCCACGGGGCGCAGAGATTTCACAGTCTGCAGCAAGAGGCACGCGGCGCCGTGTCCTGGCTTTGCATCCCCGTCCAGGCTTTGCATCCCCTTTTGGTTTCGTCAGGCAGGGATATTGGGAAGTTGGGTTTGAAGAACAATTTATGTCTTGCCATTTCTTCTCCTAACAGAAGCAGCTCGGTTTTCCAACACTTGTGTTGTGGTTTTTTTTCCCTTCCAAAATAAAATCAGAAGTCAACACGTTGAAATGAACTTAGATAACCGTTTCAGAACTTAGATTAAAAATGGAAAGGGGCACCTTTAAAACTTTAATACCATTTAAATGTTCCAGTCTCACTACTGCACCAGATCGTTCAGTAAAGTAGCTAATTAAAAAATGGCTGCTGTGATGACAGACTAGATTAATAGTTTTTGAAGAGCAGCCAGTGCACCAACTGCTCCTGTAGCCATGATGAAAGCTAATAATGTAGAAAATTCTGCCAATTCTTTTAATTCATGAATATTTAAGCCTGTGAAAAATCTGTCAGATTATAGCACTTTTCTGGTGATTTTCTGCTTAAGTACATTTATGGGCAAATGCCAGTTGCTCAAGAAACTTCAGCGGAACGTGGAGACTTTTCATTGTTTGCATCACCAGAGCCCTTTTCTCTCTCCTCCGGCTGTTTAACCCCCGTCGAGGCTGCGGGAGCCAGAGGAGCCCCCTCGATCTCCCCCAGGTGATGCTGTGCCCCGGCTGCACCCCCTGTCCTCGGAGTGAGGGACTGGGAAGAAGCTTTCGGGTTACGTGCCACGGTGGGAAGAACCCCACAGATGATTCTCATTTAGGGATGCCTTCGCTGCGAGAACTAAAAGCGGTTCCCCGGTGTCTCCTGGTGGGGGTCAGGGGGGCTGTGAGCTTCGTGCTCTCCCCGTTACCCCCGTGGAATCACACCACACAGGGGCTGGCAGGGTCCCCATGCGGAGGTTCACCTCCCAGCCGGTCACCACAAGCCCCAAACCAAGAGACTGTCTTGAAGCCACGAGCGCTTTACGGGCAGCAGGTCCTCTGGCAGCTCCTTGGTGCTCTCCTCGCTGGTGGGCTGCATCCTGCCGCGGCGCCAGGTGACTCATTTTACAGCTATTCAAAGAAAATAAAAATAAATATGCCCAGTGGAAACGTAACCAGCCTCTCCCGCTCCTCAAAGAGGCTGATGCTTCCCGCGAGCGCACGGTGCGGGGAACGCGGGGTTATCCTTGAGACCACATCAGAAGAGATGCTCTTCTCCACCATTTCCAGCCTTTTTCCCACCAAACCTGCACAGTTCTTGTTGCTGAACCTCGTTCTTCCAGCTGGAACTGGAGCAGAACAAAGTCAAGCCGCCAGCAACCGCGACGAGCCCTTCTCCTCTTCTCCCTTCCCATCAGAGGAGTTCACCTGGGATGGGACGGGATGTGAAAGGGGTGAAAAATACACAAATAAGAGATGCTGAACTGTGGTTAAGTGCGGGATGACCTCGTTTCAGGATGGGGAACGCAGAGCGATTTTGGAAGAAAGATGAGGAAAACCCCACCAAAAATTCAGAACGTGTCAACTAAAGCTGGAAACGCAGTTTGTCATCGCAGGCTGGCTGGGGAGAGGGACGCCCGCTGCGGCGTGGCACGCCGGGCAGGCTCGCGCTTCCAGACCTCAGCTGCGCGTTCTCCTCCGCGCTGCCAGATCACACGAGTCCTTTAAAACGTTCCATAAACGCCGCCGTGTAATTAAGTGCTTACAGGGTTGCAGGCTCTTTGTTTCACGGCGGGGAAGGGCTTCTTTAAAGCTCTCTGAGTTTAGCGGGTCAGCCCAACCCAAAGCTCCTCAGCTCCAGGAATCGACGGCCGTGCGAGCCCCACGGCGCTCGGGCATCCCTCACCCCTGGAGGTGAAGCTGCCCCGGCTCCCTGTCCCCCATGTTTGCTAAAGCTGTGCTTGCTGCCCTGCTCGTGGGGTGCTCTGTCTGAGCTCCAAGGGGAAAATGAGCTTCACAGGCTGGGGGGGACTTTCGACCTTCACCAAGGGCTGGGATCGCTGCTCAGCTATCACGGGGATGCACACGTCTGTGGTGGGACGGAGGCGAAGCTGGAGCATGGCAGAAAAAATGAGAACCCCCCCCCCCCTCCTCTCCTCGTCACAGACCTTCAGCCACTTACAGCGTCACTTCAGCTGAGTTATAAGCAATTACGATTTAATTACTCTGACGCTCTCCAGCAGAATTTTCTGAATAATGACAATAATAGTCACTTCTGTGGCACCTCATTTCCCCTTCCACCCCTCCAGCTGGATTTATCCCACGCCGCCGCGAGTCTCGGCATCGCCAACCTTGTGTCCCGCTCCCACTACTCCCAAAATCAGAGAACCATTAAGGTTGGAAAAAGACCTCTAAGATCATCTACTCCAACCATCTACCCACCCACTACCATGACCAGTAAACCATGTCCCAAGGTGCCACATCCATCCACGCCTTTGTTCTCCCACCACGACACCATTTGCCGCGGCGGCGACGGGTTTGCAGCCACACGCGCGCGCCCGTCCTGGAAACTCTCGGCTCAGAGAGAACGCGACAAGTGCCGCTAATTCATAAATATTTAACACCCAAATCTGCTGCCTCCTGATAGCTTTTTCCAGAGTTTCTATTCTAATACATATTCCACCCCCTTCCCCTCCCCACCGGCCCTCCTCGGGTTTTTTTCTTCCCGTCCTCTTTGCCGGGCACTAATCCAAGTGCTGAGATGACTGTTTCACTTCCCTGCTGTCATCAGTTGTTTTTATCTTATCTGGACCGTGGATGCCAGTCAGCAACCCGCTGCGGTCTTTCCAGTTGAGTCCTGACCTCTGCAATCAGCCTCAAGATGTCCTGTAACAAGCAGATACGGTTACTCAACTTGTCCATCAGCACTTCTGGAGAAGTGGGGGGTGGAGGGGGCAGAAAAAGTCCAAAAAAAAAAAAAAAAAAAAAGAGAAAATTCCCGCAGAAGACAGAGCTGACAGCTCGGGGTGGGGAGCTGCCGGGAGCACGGCGGCTCAGTGCCGGGCAGGCTGCTCGGGGAGGCTGGGCTGGGAATTTTGTGCCGAAAGGGGCTCGGGTTGGTGCTGCAGAAGCCCGGAGGTATGAGAGGGTTCCTGCAGGTGGGGATGCTGGTCGTGCACCGGGAGATCTCGTCAGCAGTGCACAGCACGGCGTGGTATCTCCAAAGCAGTCCATGGCATTTCCAAACCAGGATGTGGCATCTCTGAACTGGTCCGTGGCATCTCCAAACCGGGCCTTGGCATCTCCAGACTGGTCCATGGCATCTCCAAACCAGTCCATGGCATCTCTGATCTGGTCCATGGCATCTACAGACTGGTCCATGGCATCTCCAAAACAGTCCATGGCATTTCCAAATCAGGATATGGCATCTCCAAACTGGTCCACAGCATCTCCAAACCGGTCCATGGCATCTCCAAACTGGTCCACGGCATCTCCGAACCAGGGCAAGAGGCACTATAGGGCAAACTCTGAGTCTCAGGGAGACTGGGAGCAGCAGCAGAATGTCTTCCCAGAGCTACAGGCTGGGTGGGGGTTCCCTGCTGCGCCCCACCCTGCTCAAGCTGCCTCTGGCATGACTGCTCTGTGGTGCTCATGCTTGGCCAGACCGCAGCCCGCTGCCAGGACCTGGGAGCTCGCTCTCCTCCATGGTGCCCCACTGTCAATCACATCCCCTTTTTTCCTCCCAAACTGCTGTTTCTCCCCTCCTTTGCTGTGCTTTGCATGCAGGGGCACCCACGTACACTCTGGCTGCCAGGGGAGCGGATGAAAATTGATCTGGGAAAACGGAAGGAGAGGGCTTTTTCCCAACCTGCAAGATGCCAGTCCCACCCGGATCAAGGGGGTCAGGGCTGGTAGACCCCAGCATGCAGCAGGCAACACGGGGTGCTCAACCTGAACTCCCTCTGGGTGCTCAGGAGGAATCGGGGAAGGTCTCTCAGCCAGCAAAGGAGCAAGGTGCAAAGAGCCCCACACGGCAACCGGCACCACCAGTACCCCTCCGGCTCCACACACCTTCCTTCCTCCCCAAACCACGAACACGCGTTTTGTACATCAGTTGTTGGACATTTCAAATGCTCAGGGAAGGCTGAGGTTCCCACTTAGAGTGGGACCTTAGCTCTGCAGACTCAAAGACGCGTTTTCTGGAGTTATCCTGCCTGAACTCTGGGGTAAATTCCACGCGTGTGCTTCTCCCTCATCCAGACCCCCAGGGCTGAGGCCGCTCCGCAAGACGAGCCCCTTGGACCCCGTCCCTCCCCGGTGCTCGGGAGAGCAGCAGCAAGGAGCTCACCACTCTGCCCTAGGAAAGAACTCCTGCAGGCAGCAAGTCCCCAACTATTTGGGGACATCTTTTCCAGGACCTGGCATTGCAGGAGCGTGAAAGGGAACACGCACACCACGGGGATACTCGCCGATCCTGCGCTGAGGACACAACGGCGGCATCGTCCTTCTCGACCGCCTCGTCCCCTTCCCGACTCACCTCCAGCATCTCGCAGCACAGATCTGCACAGTTAATTTATCAGTTTAATAACGGCATCATCAAGAAGGGCGAAGCCAGGCTAGCACCGAGCCAGCTCAACTTTATATACATATCACCCTGAGTAAAAATGTCATGTAAGATTTACTCAACACGCGTTTTATCAAAGTGCTCAAGCACTGAAGTAAAAGGGCTTTTAGTTACAGCAGATTGAAGGGGGTGGCACGTGGGGAAGGAGGAGAGAACGGATGGATTTTAGCTCTGCCAGAAGCTCTTGTTGCTTTTGCATCAACATCTTTATTTTCTAAGAGAGGATTTAAGACCTTGTTGTGTATAAACAACCGAGACTAGAGTAACTCGAACGGTGAGGAACTGTGAAAGGTTATACTGAAAAATGCTATTAGTCTGCATGAAATAAGATTCTTCCTGGAAACATGACACTGAACATTTAAGGGAGGGGGAGGAATAGCTGTAAAATGGCTATGGAAAGGGGTTACAAATTAAATATAATAAAAAGAATCCTTTCGAACGAGATCTTAATTTAACCTCAACATCACGACCGTTTATTTCAGGAAATTAATCCCTCGGCCTCCAATAAATCCAAAGTATAACACAACCACTTATGGTTCAGCAATGAGCCATTAGTATGGGCTGCAGATCCTGCAAAACCACCAGACCCATTGTTTAAGAATGGGCTGAATTACCCGGGTCTAGCGCGGCTCAGCGGCGATCGGCGCTGCCCGTAGTGGGGCCACGTCCAGTTCCCACACCCTGGGCCCTGCTGGCTTCTTTCCCCTGCCCCGTCCCACCCCTCCCAGGACTCGGTTCCTGAGCAAACATCGCACTCCTCGCCTGCAGGAACAGCCGGGGACCCTCAGCGAGCATCCCCGGGGGTGCTCCCAGCCTCTGTCAAACCCGCCTGCATCCCGCGCCGCGTTCGTGCTGCTTTCACAACAAAATAACCGAGGACAGAAGTGCAAGAGCAAACTTCCTCCGGAGCCTCCCCGAGCCCTCTCTGCTCCACCGCGAGCGTTGCCAGCTTGGCACCGGGTTCTTCTGCATATGCCCCAAAACGAGGGGAGTAACTTCTAATGAGTCGAGAGTGTAACCTTGCTCTGAGAGCGAACATATGCCACCGCAGCTCCCTTGGCAAAGGCGCCTGGAGCCGGTTGCTGGCGCTTCAGCGAGAGCTCTCCCCGTGCAGGCTGCAGACACTTCGATAAGGAACGCGTAGGGCAGGTGAAGATCACTGAAGCTCTGCAAAGCTTCAAAGGAGCAGCCGGCCGCGCGAGCGGCCAGACTCCTCCTGGAGAAACGTCCCTGCGCGCTGTTAGGGAGCAAGGGGTGGTTTGAGGGGTAAAAGGCATTGCTGCAAACACCAGCCAGCCCGTGCATTTAGACAGAGCGATATAACCAGAGAGCATGGGGACTCAGGGAGCTGCAAAGCCCCAACACAGGCTGGAACTTGGAGAGCTTGCACCCTCTCCCCAGCTTTCCTTTCCAGGCAGGAAAAAGCAGCAGAAGCGGGAACGCATCCGTCCCGATGGGCAGCCCTGTGCAGAGCCGGCCTGGAGTTACTCACGCTGGAAAACGCCTTTTTGACAAGGGAAAAGAGAAACTCCCTACAAGGGAAAAGAGAAATTCCCTATCTGAACGCTTCTTTGCCGAGAGTGTAAGTTTAGGACAAACCCTGAGCAATACATCCAAGAGCATCCTGCAAAGCATTGTCACAGAAAAACCAAAAAAGGTAAAAGTGCAATTTTTGCCGGGGAATCCCAAAGAGACGGGCGGGAGCTTCCACCACCACCTCTCTGCTCGCCAGCAAACCCCTCTCACACGGCAGAAAGCTTCCTCCGTTTACGGTGGGATCTCCCGCCCGTGGCCGCACGAGGGGTTTCCCACCTGCCGCGGGAGAAGGCGCGAGGTGGGAACGAGAGGCGCTCCGCTTTCCCACCGGCCGCCGCCGTCCTCGTTTATTGCAGGGCCCCGCTCGCGAATCGCTCGCGTGGTTCTCGCCGAGGCGGACGCTGCGGTTTCCTCGTCTGAAATAAATTGCGCAACAAACTCAGCCCGGCGTCGAGAAGCATTAGCTGAAGCAAAGCAGCTCTAATAGCGCCGGTCCTGTACGTCCCGCTGGGAGACTTTCAATCGACGGAGTTACAAGAGATGAAATATTCAGTAGGATTAAGAATTTGGAGGAGGTGGAAATCATCGTGGAAAAGAAAACAAGTAAAAACAGCTTAACCTAGCCTTCTAGCACTAATTGTCACTGGGATTCCGGCTAAAACAAACACGACAGAACGAGCTGCCAATTCGAAAGGGGAAGGAAGAGGGTGAAGACGATTCCCATCTCATCGAAAGCAACTTTTTTCTCCCCGCGGAGCCGCAGACGGCAGCAGGCAGGGACCCCCTCCCCGTCCCTCCTGCCCCCAAGGGCAGCCTGCTCCGAGCAGGATCCATCCTTCCCCCGCGGCCAGCGATGCCCTCAGCAAAGGTGCCACCACAAACGTCCCCTCCCCAGGAGGGCAGGACCCCTCGGGCTCTGCAGACCCCCCCTGTTCGCTCCTTGCTGAGCAGGAGCAGAGCCCAAGGCTGAGTCGCGGGAGAGGCAGATTATCTTACAGCCGACGCTGAGTTATCCAACACTGCAATTTAAGTTGACAATTACATGGTAACCGACTTGCACACAAAGAGAGGCTCTGGAAGTATTCCCAGAATACAGAAGTCTGACAGTATCCACCCAATTTGTTGCAACAACAAAGAATACTGGAATATGTCCTTTCATTTGGCAGAGGAGTATTTTATTTTTTGAGGCTAGGTGGAGAAATTTAGCCTGCTATTTAAGGAGCGTGTTGTGCCTTGAGAGTGACAAGTCAAGAGTTTCACTAGAAAGCCAAACTCAAACGCAAATTGCATCCTGCCACCCAAGAAACTAAATTGCACCAGGGGAAAAAAATGAGCGGGGCCTCGTCGGTCGTTAGGGGTGCGTTTTGTGCCTCGGGGAGATACAACCGGGGGCTTTGTAGAGCTCCCCTGTACATTCCCCTTCTCTGCTCCAGGGAAAACAACACCTCGGAGAGCGTCTCCCTTTTTTTAACCACTTTCTTTGCAGCAAAGCCGGATCGTTCACAGGTGTTTGTGCTGCGGGAACAGACCCGATGCAGCAGCCAAGGGAACCGGCTCATTTTACCCTCCCGAGGAGCTCAGCACCTCCCCAGGACCCACAGCAGACGGGTTTCCAGGTGCCAGCTCGGGAACCAGGGGAGGCACGACGTGACCGTGTGCTCTGCAAGCGTCAAGAAGCCACCGCACTCTCCTCGTGTGGGCAGAGGGCGAGCAGGGCTGAGGGCACAGCAGTGATGCAGAAGAAATCACCCAGGATCTTCTCAAACCTCCAAAATTTCAACAAGGAAGGAGGTTCCCTGTACTAGAAGGCAACACCAGCAGGCTATAAAATAAAGCACTTCAGAAAATTAACCTTGACAAGTAAGACCAGTGGCCTTTGCACGCTGGGACCCGGAGGGGAGAGGGTTTTGGGTGCTCTCGTGGCCCTAGTTTTGCTCTCATGTAAGACAAACAAGGAGGAATAAAGACTTCATGCCCCCAGCACAGACATCCCCAAGGAGATGCCTCTGTGGCAGCCAGCCCCGGGCATTCCCACATCACCGAGCCCCTCAGTTTCTTTCAAAGGTCTGTGCCAAAAGGTTAGGGGCACGGGTGTTTCTTGGGATCGTTTGGTGGGGGTTTTTTGGGGGTTTTTTTTGCATTTATTTTTTTTTCTTGTGGCATTACTTCTGGTGGAAATTAGTCAGGTTTCCAGAGCAGAAACCTCAAGCCAAAGCCACGCTTCTGACCTGGCTCTTCGCTGCCACCATTCCACAAACCACTTCCTTCCAGGTTCCTGGCAGCCGGTTCTGGCGTGTGATTAAAGGGCAGGAGCACGGCTGGCAGCGAGGAAGCCTCTTTCTTGGGGGAAAATGGGCTTTTACAGCCCTGCAGAAATACCTGGAGGAGCTCAGGGCAGCCCTGCCACCTTCACCTGCATCCCGCGGTGCCGGAGGTGCTGACCTCCTGCCCCAGCGCTGCTCCCATCCCCTTCCTCCTGCCCCAGTCCTACCTGCAAAACCTTCTGACCCGGCAGAAGTAAATCCCAAATCCCAACCACTGCTCCACAGGTGCTCTGCCTGGGTTGGAAAATTGAGAGCAGAGAAAGGAAAAAAGGGGAAGAACTTGAGGGATGCTTGGAGGGAAACGGAGAGCAGAGGGGCAGAAACCCCACGGGTTCGCCCAGCTTGCTGCACTAGAAATGATGCCAGGCTGAGGATGTGAACGACCCACGATGGGCACGTCCCGGGAGCCGAGGGGAAAGTCGCAGGGGCCAGGAGGGACACGATGCTGCAGGACCCTCCTCTGAGTTTCCCAGGTGCCAGGGAGGCAGACGTGGGCTCGGCTTTCCCAGGCTGACGTGAAATTGCAGCAAAAGCAGGACGGGAGCGAAAAGAGATTTCACCCTGTTGAACAACCACAGTGGCATCGCTGGTGGCTCCTGCCCAGGAGCCAGCCCTTTGTGGGGAGCACAGGGCAGGATTTACCCACATCATCCACGAGGAACAGGACTGAGGACCCAGCCAGGACACGAGGCTGTTTCAGCACCCTGAAAAGTCTCCCAAACTGCTCAACAGAAACCAGCTTTGCCCTGGTGAGCACTGGAGCGGCCACAGACCGGTTCGCTGCCCACGCTGTGGCCCTGGGGGAGCAGAGCATCCTGTCCCTGTCCCCCCCCAGCTCGGCACACAGTGGGTGGCAGCAGAGGGGAGAAGCGCCATCGACACGGACCACTCGCGCCCCACCTGCACCCTGGGAGCGGGCGGCAGCAAGAGCATCGCTGCCACGCTGGGGCTGCTGCCAGCTGCCCGACCACAGAGATTTGTTTTCTTTAGAGAGGATCTCAGCCTGAAGGGGGAAAAAAAAAAAAAAAAAGACCTCCTCAAAAAAAAGAAAAAGAAACCACGGCCACATCCTGCCTTAAACTGTCACCCGTGATGTGTTATTTGCTGATGAGGACGCACGGGGAGCGGCGCTGGGGGCGGGAGCTCTCCTCCACTTGCCAAGTAACACTTCTGCTATGAGTCAATGGGCTGAAGCCACAAATCCATTTGCTTATGAGCACACGAAACCACAGCAACCCAGGCTGCTTCTCAGGACCACGTGTACCACCACCTGCCCGCTGCTTCATCCCTGCCCGGCGGGACACGCCACAATAACCCCTGTGAGCCCACCGTGACGCTCCCCCAGGCTGGGATCCCGTGCCCTCCACAGGGTGGGCTACAAGAGGGAGTTGAGCCCTCCCAGCACCAGGCTGCAGGGCTGAGGGCCATTGCATTGCCACAAGCAAGTGAGGAGGCGAAAGCAGTGTTGGGTGCTGTCCCCCCCTTCCCAGGTTATTTGCCCCCCGGCATCTCCGATTTGCAGGCTGGGCTCCCCGGCCCATGGCTGCGCATCCCCGTGGAGCGAGGTCTCTGGGGAGCATCGGCCGTGCCCCGGCCCTGGCAGAGGCTCAGGGATCACACCTGCACCACGGAGCGGGGCCAGCCCGCGCCCCCGCAGCCCCCACCCGCGCCCCATGGCAGGAGTTGGACCCTTCACCCCCCTGGTGTGGGGCTGGGTGGGGTAAGGGACCAGGTAAGTCTCCTGGTATGCAGCGCTTTGAAAGCCCGGTGCTTTTCCCCCGTGGGTTAATAAACACTCGACGTGGGTGGCTTGTGACTCACGAGCTCTGTTGCAGAGGGCTACAGGTGCTGCCTGCACCGAGAAAGGCAGCAATTAAACACTGGAAGAGGGGAGGAAAATCCCGAGCAATTAGAGACTGCAACCGTGAGCCAGCCAGGACCCCGCAGGAGGTGCCGAGCGCCATGGAAAGGGCACGGGGGGTCGCCCAGGAAAACAGTTGTGCAACAGGCAACGGCTGCAGCATTGCACACCCACCCTGGGCCATCCCTCGTCACCCATCAGATGACGCTGTGAGGCACAAGCGGTGCAAAAGGCCACTGGGGCATTGCAAAATGACTCCCCCGAGGCCGTTCATGGGGAACACAAGTTCATCACCATGTTCCAACCACGCCTGCTGCCACCAGCTCTCCACCACGGGCAGGTTTGGTGGCTTTGCCTCGAGCTCTCACTCCCCAGAGATCTCCCTGCAGCCAGACGGAGCATCGCAGACACCCCAGGTCCAAGCACCGGCGCAGCAAAGCATCCCCTAACGAACACGTGGCAGTTGTGGGAAAGGCTCAGAGACCACACGTGCGCCACGCACCCTGTCCCCAGGCTGTGTGAGAAGGGAAAATAACCCCTGGGTGCTGCTCAGTGACTCAGAGCCAAGTGTCCCTGAGCACAAACCCACCCCTCGCCCTCAGTTGGGACAGGGCAGCCTCCCCGAAACCAGTCCTTGGGTTCACACGACACAGCATCCCCTCCCCACGAGCCGGGGTCACGCTCTGCAGCGCAATTAGGAGAAGAAAAACAATTATGCGGTGGAAAAAAACATGTAAGGGAAACAGCAAAGCGTGTTTCTGGTTGGGAGATGTTATCTGCGAAGCGAAATTGTGCTCTCAGGAGCTTTGACGGGTTTTGAATGTTTTACTGTGGCGCTACATCACGAGGAGAAAACACGCACCACCAGGCGAAGCCACATCCCTGCCATCACCCACCTCCCGCTGCCAAACCCGAGCTGCCGAGCACGCTCAGCCCCTGCCCCATCTCCCGCGACAAAACAAAGCTCGGCAACCACCAGTTCCTGGTCGGGAGAGAGGAACTGGAGAATTACAGAAGGAGCAAACAGCTGGAGGAACGCCAGCACCCGCCCGCATCGCCGTCAGAACGCACACGGGTGAAACGGGTCCGGAGCTGCTCACCTGGCCGGGGCTGGTCCCTGCCCACACCAGCACCGACAACCAGGACCTCTCTGCAGAGCCCATCGGCAAACCAACCTATTTCAAATAGGCCACCGGCACCTTCAGGGCAGGAATTCTCACCGCCTATAATACTTATTTATTTATTTTTACGAAAGCAGCACCGCACAGAGCTTCTGGGAACAGCCACGCGCACGTTATCCCTGCTCAGGATTCTGCTCTTGGCTGAGGTGAACAACCCGCGCCCCGAGTTGGCTCAGCGGGAGCAGCACCCGCTTTGAACCCAAAGGCTGCGCTGGCATTCATCAACACCAGCGCTGCCCCGGGGAGGAACCGAACAGCCTCTCCCCTCCCTCCACCTCCCTTTCTCTGTGTTAACCTTTTGGGCTCCTTTATTAAAGCAACCAAACAGTTTAGACTTTTTTTTTTTTTTTTCCCCTTCCCCCTTCTCCTGTGCGGTTCGCGGTGTAATTTGCCTTGAATATTTGATGTGGAATCCCTCGCGAGAGCGAGAAGTGTTTTTATGGGCGCTGGAGGAAAACTCTCGCAAAGAAGAAGTGGTAATGAGTACCCCTGAGTACCCTCTCGGTTTCACAACCGCCTGTGTTTAAAAATGAGCAGAAATTGGGCAAGTGGTTCTCATCTGGGAGCGGAGCAGCCTCTCGCTCCCAGCAACGCTCTGCCTTCCAGTAGCTCGGTTGAGCAACACTTGTTTATTCCAATTGAAGCTGACACCAGCAGTGGTCCAGACCAACCAGCTGAGCTCATGTGTGTCCTGTTTTATTTCCAACTCAGATTAACAGCATCTCTTTAATTTCTAATGGCCCATTCTGGGATTTGCAGGCAGTGTTCAAACAACACTACGGGCTGCGTCTCTGCGTGCCCCCTCCGCTCGCGTATCCCCTCTGTGGCCAACACCACGATTCTGCACGATGCAAGAGCTCTCATCCCAATTACAGGGGATGAACTCGCAGGAAGCTTTTTATCACACACACTTTTTTTTTTTTTTCCCCTCTCATATCCAGGTCTCTGAACTTAACACAGCAGACACGCTCCCTCTCCTTTTCAAAGGCAAAATATTCCCTTTCATTTCCAGACCCCTGTACATCATAACCCAGAGCAAAACCCTGCGCAGAGCTGCAGAGCGACGCTGGGGCTCGGCGTCAGAATAAATCGCTTTGAGGAGTCCTGGAGGTATCTCTGCTCACCTCAAAAGGACTTTACCCCCAAAGCAGGCACCCGTGGGGTGCCCGGCCAGGCTGGCAGCAGGACGGGGACCCGCCACGGCTTCGGCAGGGGCGAAGGCTCAGGGCGAGCGATGGGCGGCGGGTGCCTGTGCCTCCCCACGCCCACAGCGCCCCAGCCACAGCAGCAGGCTTCCCCACGAGGGGATCAAAGAGAAAACCAGTTCTCGGATCCTTCAGGTCTTGCTTCTCCTGGTGAAAAGGGCCGAGCAGCAGGTGCTTTTCAAGGGCCACAACGGCTTGCTCACAGGGACGATCCCAAACCAGCCACGGAGCAGGAGGAGAGGCGAGTCCATGGGACAGTGAGTTCTCGCTGGTGTTTTCTTGCTAAAGCCTTCTCCCTACCCTGCGCCGCCTGCAGGAAGAGCCAGAGCCAGGGCTCAGCGCTTGCAGTTTATGGGCATGAGGAAGAGTTTCTTCTTGTGGTTCACCGGTGGGTTTAGCACAGCATAGATTTCATCCCTGTGCAGAACATACCATTCCAGATCTTTTTCAATCCGTCTGTGCATCACTCCTTTCACGTGTACATCTCTAATAGCACCAGGTATATCCTTGTAAAGACACAGCCTGGTCAAACTCAACACCACGAGTTATGAAGTAATCAATGACCGAAGAAAGCATTTCAAGAAAAGAAAATATGTCCATAAACTACGAGGCTGGCTGGCCAAGCCCAGCACGGAGCTCTGCAAGGACCAGGGATCTGTTTTGGAGATGGAGTGCTTAATTATTTTAACGAGGCTTAGCAAGTTGATGGGCACAGCCTGGGCAGGGCTGGGGGTTCTCCTGCAGCTGCTCAGGCTTTGTGTCTGAAGGTGACTTCTTCCTGTGCCTCCGGAGGGGCCACACACACAACCCCTCGCCCGTTCAAGACCCCCAGCCCCACGGCGGGGTTACCTGTCAGGATTTGGCCCAGGGGGCTGCAGCACCTTCTAGGTTTCTGTGCAAGAGCTCCCGAGCCTCGCACCCCACGCCCAGCACGGAGGCAGAACCCTGGCTGCCGGCAGCTCCGTGAACTGGGCTGACCTGGGAGGCTGGAAGGAGCAACACCGAGGATTGCCCGGGCTCTCAGACGAGCCAGCACGTTGTAGCAACATGGGGAATGGATTTGGTTTTCCCTCCCCCAGGGCTTGCTCCCATCCCCGCGCCGCTGTGCTGCAGCAGGATCAGAGAACACTATTAAAATAGTGTCATGTTACCTATCAATAATAAATGACCAGAATAAATTCACTGCTCTCTGCTTAATAACCCTACCGGATTTCCATTTAAATATCTGCAAAGAAATGGGTCCTCGCTCAATGAGCCTTTCAGACGAATGCAAGTGCTGCATTTGCAGAGAGGCAGCCCAGGAGAACCTAGCCCAACTTTTAATGGGAAAGTGCTTTCCTCCTGCCGCAGGACCAAGCTGCGGCAGAGGAAGGAACTGGAGCTTGGGACGGGTGAAAAAAAATTAAATACCGGTGATGTGCTCTTGTTTAGATGCAGCCTGAGCATCTCCACCCTCAAATACCTGTCAGATATTCTCAGCTGAGAACTGCTAATGCTGCTGGTCCCTTGCACCCTCAGCCAAAAGCACTATCAGACCTGGGGCTATGGCCAACGGAGATGCAGCAAAACAACAGCGAAGCTGGTCCTGAGATGCTCCCAGCTCAGAAGAGCCTGTAGCAGAGTCCCCAGATCCCCAGACCAACGGATGAAATTAAGCCACCAAACCCCACCTGACGTGCCCCGTGCAAGGAGCAGCGCTGCTGGGAGGGAACGGTCCATTCTGCTGCACACCAGCGCCCAGGTAACCTCCCTGATTCCCAAACCTGCCTTTAGGGATGCTCTGCTCCCTCCCTGGGCATGTTTTAGCTCACACGGCTCTTGGCCTGTGTATTAAAGATGCTACAGGCAGCTGTGTTTCGGGTGGTGGCTCCTGGAGGGGGATAGAGCGTGGTACCCCAGATAAGAGGTTCACCCCAGCTCCAGGAGCCGGCCTTATAGCCCAGGACACCCCACATCTCCACCAAGTGGGACAAAACAAGCGGATCAGCACCAAAAAACCCTACCACAAGCAGCAGCAGGTCATTGCCCTTCTGCTGGTGGAGCCCCAGATGGCACAACCCATCCCAACCCCGCCGTCCCCTGCTCACAGGGTGCCAGGGTAGGGCAGCACAGCTACCCCCCGTGCACCAGGGGAACGTGGGTCACAGGTCCCAACGATGCACAGAAACCTCTTTGCACTGAACCCCCCACCCGAGCAGAGGGCAGCACCGAGCGGGCATGGGCCAGGGCATCCCACGGCACACGGGTAGGAGACGCAGCCCCTGGAGACCTCACGAAGAGCTTCACTGCAGGAACTGAAGGGAAAGCGTGCGCGGGGCTCAGCGGAGCTCCTTTCGGTTCAGCATCCATGCCAAGCGAATTCAAAAGGGAGAACAAATGGCAGAGGGGACCCAGGGAGCTCACCCGAGGAGCTGAGGAAACGGCGCTGGCGCTTTGAACCTGGGCAGCAGCCACACAGCCCGAGCTGGCGGCTCCGAGGTGCGAAGGGGAGCAGCACGTGAGGCTCAAAACCACCGCCCTCCATCCGCGGGGACGGGGAGAGAGGCTGCCCGCAGGCATCCACAGCCAACCCCAACCCTGCAGGGAAACGGAGCCCAGACCAACCTCGAGCAACCGAAACGGGTTGGGCTGTTTGCAGTGCTGGGCTTCTACCCGACGGAGACAGATTTGGGAGCAACGTTCTCTCCTCGCTGCGTGCCCGAGCAACACAAGAGGATTATGCTTTCCCCCGGGAGCCTTGTCAAGGGTGAAGGAGGAGCTCGACTCCCCGAGTGCTCCTGGCATCCCTTCTCCCGTTCTCCCGCAGCCCTCTGCTGCTTGCTTTTCACTCGAGCCGAGCTCCCCGCTGCCCACCCAGCCCTGCACCCTCCGTGCAGGCGAGCATGTCGGCGGTGCTGTTGCGTGCGTTTTTATTTTGCTTTTTAAACATGTCAAAGCAGCCTGTTTCCCTCCCATCGCTCTCAGATGTGGTCGAATTGTTTTCGCCAGAACTTCCCGAACACAAAGTTTCAACCTAAAGCAGACACGGCCCACAGAAAGTTTTGCCCCCGAGCTAACTGCGGAGTTACAAGCAAATAAAACTGGATTTAATAATGGGAAATATTCAGCATTCTTGTGCATACGCCTCTGAAGTAAAACCACCCTCGTAGAAGACATCCTTCTCCAGGAAAACACAACTTGTGCTGGCTGCTCGCTGCCTTTTGGACCAAAGCACATGGAAGACTGGGTTTGTTTTCCCCCCACAAGGGCAGTACTTGAATCTGCGCTCCTCACAGTCTTGAAAATTATTGGGGGGCTGCTTTGTTGAAGCCTTTTTTCAAGAGGTCCCCAAGCCAGCTCCTCCCAAAACCTTCCCAGCACAGCGAAGGCCACAGCTCTTAAAATCCCACCGGTCAGTTCAAGGGCACAGAAGGACCCAATTCCATTTTTTAGGCAAAACCACATTGCCTCTGCGCAGCAGCATCCTCCGCCCGCTCCCAGGGCAGGGAAATCTCACCAGCAGCACAGGCAGGGAGCATCCCTGGCACATCCAATTTGCCATCTCCCCATCATCGCTTCCGTGGCGAGCAAGCTCTTCATTTGATGTGGTCCTCAGCACCTCAGAGCTCTTTGTTCTTCAAATCTAGAAACTAATTAAACCCGACTGAGGAAGGTTTTCCGTTTCTATGTCTTTTTTTTTTTTTTTATATCGGAAATCATGAGAGAGATATTGAGTGTAAAAACACAACGCAGCCTCAGCAGCAGTGTAAACACTGCGAGGAAAGCTCCTCACGACGCGGAGTCGTCAGACCTTTACTTAACGCTCATAACGAAATCGCTTTGAATTCCACGGGCTCCTTAACGCCGAGCTCCCACGAGAGCAGGGCGCAGCGCCGGAGCCCCGGCAGGCAGGATCAGGCAGCGACATGTGTTTGGAACAGGAGACTCTTGCACTGGGGTTTTGGAGCCACAGCAATTTGTTACGGGACGTTGCGCAAGCTGTATCAGGCGTGTTTGGGTTTGGGTTTTTCGTTTGTTTGTTTGTTTGGGGTTTTTTTCCAGAGGGGACATAAAGCAAACCAGGCAGGGCAGCCCAAGGGGTGCGGAGCGGGCTGGGCTCGGAGGGGAGAAGGTGCTTTCCAGGCTGCACCACCACCACCCACCCGTCCCCCTGCCCCGCTGTGCCACCCAAGCCCAGAGCCTGGGGTCTGTTCGGGGTTTCCCGGCTGGAGGTTGTCACCCAGGGGGCTGGGAAGAGGAGAAATAGGCAGGAAGATAGAAGTCCACTTCAATCAAGCGCGGTGCACAGAGAGATCTCTCCCAGGATGTAAGAAGGGAGGAAAACCAACAAAGCTCTGGATTATTTTTTCCCTCTCCCGGGGACATGGAGCACCCAAAAGGAGCGCAGCAAGCTGAAACAGCGTCGTGCACACCAGCTCCATTCCAAAATCGGGGCTGACCCAGCAGTTCGCCTTTTCCACACAAACCCTTCCTCTTCACCCTGAGCCCTCAGGCCACGGAGCAGTGAGACCAAGGGCAAGGACTGCCTGATCCGCTGGAGGTGACACTGGGCACAGGTCCTTGTCCCACGCCCAGAGCTGGTCAGGGAGGGGACATCGCGAGGTGCAAGGTTCAGCTGTGAGGTGCATCCCAAACAGCCAGCACGTGCCAAGACACCAGGTGTGTGACACCCCTGGGCTCCTCTGAGCCCAAAAAGCAACGCGAGGAGTGAGAAGCCCTCAGCCTGACACAGGGACAATCCTCCATGCCCAGGAGAGCACGCACACGTGTGCCCACAACAAGAACACACGTGCCCAGGAGGACACTCGCCCCAGCTGTGGGGAGGAGGAGGAGGAAGCAGGTCTCTGGCTGGGAAAGGGCAGAGAACACCGCAAGTTCTGGCTCTCAGATGCGGTTTGTCTCAATCTTTCCAATCACATCTGCCACACGCTCATACTCTGCAGTTTCAGGGACAGGTGCCTGGGGGAAGGTCATGCTCTATAACTTGACATCAAGGTACCTCCCAAGCCAGGGAATTTATTATTCTCACTGAAAAGCTATGATCCCTTAAAGACACTTCTCTGTATCCTTCCATCTTACACAGCTTTTCTCCACCAGCCTGGGAGGTGCTTTTAGATGCTGCCTCTGGTTTAAATGGAGGATCACACAGAGCGGGTGAAAGCGCAGCTATTTGGAAGTGACAAATCTCCCGTTTCCCCAGGAGCGTCTGCAAAGCACAAGCCTCCAAGCAAAGCTCCTCTTCCCAGGAAAGGAAGAGAAGGAAAAGAGCAATGCTTCAAAAAAAAAGAAAAAATCAGAGCTTCCTTTACAGGGAATAAAAAGGAAAAAGACACAAAACATCCCATAAATACCCATCTCTCCAGGGCAAAGCTGTGGAGGAGAGAGCACGCAACCGTCTGACAAGGGCAGCGCGGTACGGCGCAGTCCTCCGTGACTGCAGTGCCTTCTCCCCAGAGACCTGAGATCATTTCCACGCTGGAGACAGAGATCGTTTGTCAGCTTTAAGAGGGACAATGTCATCTCCCTGCTGCCGAGCCGCGGCGAAGACGGGCGGCTCCGTCTGAAAAACGAGCATCGCTTCAGGTCCGCTGTCGCGGGCAGCGACGGAGGCGTCGAGCTGGGGTGGGGGAAGAACCATCAGCTTCTGCTGCAAGGAGGGGCCGGGAGGCGGGAAGGAGATAAAAGGGCTGGAGGGAGGAGCACCTGCAGCTCCAGGTTGGATCACTCCCGCAGTCGTACGCGAGGGATAAGGACCGTGATGCTGAGATCCTGCAGATGCCAGGGCCTCCGCTCCCTCGTTACGTGAAGGGATGGGTAACACAGGGACAAGCTGCCCACCCGGTGCTGCCAGCGGCTATCAACGTCCTTCTGATGCTCCAGCATCCAAGGAGGAGGGGAGGTCACCGACTCAGCCCCGTTCTTTATTAATTTTGCGTGCTAAGCGACCCACTGCAAAGCAAGACCCGAGCCCTGTAACCCAGCGGGCCACGGCAACGGGCTTCCCCGCATCAAAGTTCTTCACCTGAATGACAGGCGAATACACGCAAGGGAGGAAAAGACTTGTAGAAAGCAAGAAATCAAGGCTCTGAATAATGTGTCGATCAACATGCTTTTCTTCTGGGCTCAATCAGTATTGTTCAGAAGAAAAGCCATTAATCTGTGATGCCACTGTTAAAATCCACACCCATTTGTATTTTTAATAGATAACAAGTGCTCTAGCGAAGAGCATCAGGAATAAAGTCTTTAAAAAAAATAGTATTTCCTTCTAAAGAGTAAGTTGATTTATTATACTTTAATCCTAAGGAAAAATAAAAAAATAAAAAATCAGGAAACTTTCTGCATCTCTGCCAAAGCAGGTGGTGGTGGCTCGAAGCCGGGCTGGGGTCAGCCACAGGGCCCTGGGGATGAAGCGAGTATCTGCAGGGTGACAGCACGGCGCAGGCACGAAAAACTCAATTAACCATCCTTATGTACCCTGAGCGTCCACGGCTGGCATTTAATTTAATTGCAGAGAGAGCAATAAACCTTCCCGGCCTCGCAACGCGTGCATTCGCTTCTCATCAGTCAGCCTCACCAGCCCGACCACTGCCCGCGTGAAAAAACAAGAGGGAAAACCAGCAAAACCCCAGAGCTGAATATCAGGAATCAGGGAGGGAGCGGGGAATCTGAAAACTGCTCATCAGCGTCAGAGAGAGCATCTAATTAAAAGCCAAACGATCTGGGAAGAGCTGAGGTTAAGGTGATGCTGAGGTGACACCGATGCACCGCGAGGGAGTCCCCAGGCATCAGGGAACAGCAAAGAAAGGTCCCTGAGCACTAAAGCAGAAGCTGCTACCGCTTGTTCCCCAACACCACGCGCAGGACTAAAAGGCAAACTGAGACATTACTCACTCCTGAGCAAGGCCGAGATGGCTGAAGGGCTTCCCAGGTCCTCTCTGCAACTTCGTGTGGGAAAACAAGGCAGAGAAGCCAACGCCCTTCATCACATTCTTTATCTCCAGGTCACTCGTTGGTAAACGCACAAGTGCTCACACCTGAGCAACGTGACCCAGCCCTTGCCCTTTGTGCATCCCTGCAGGGCAGCTCTGCAGTGGGGAGACGGGGCTGTGCTGCCCACACCAGTTCCCCCTCCCCACATCCCCCAGCTGGCCCGGGGAGCAGCAAGGAGGGGTCTGGCAGAGGGGAAGAACATCGCGCCGCCCGTCCTGGCCCCCTGCAAAAACCCCACACAAAGCTGAACCGGGCATCTCCTTGCAGGGTGGGTGGTCAGAAACGGCTTCGCGCCGGCACCCGGGAGACCTTGTCTGGCCCAGCTCGGGTCTGGGAGCAGAGGATCACCCCGGCAAGGGGGAGCGCACTGCGCGGTGTTGAGCACGGGCAGAGCTCGGTGCAGCGCGACCAAGGATGCCCAGAGCCTGGGAGCCGGGTCCTCGAGAAGCAGGAGTTGCAGAAAGCCCTTTATTAACCTCGTCTGTGATCCCCGAGGCGTCTGCCAGCACAAGGAGGGGGTGCCGGGGCAGCAATCTCTTCCCTCGCCCCCGGCTCCCCCTCCCTGCACAGGCAGCGACCAGATGCTAATGCAGATGCCAAAACCGTGTAAAATGCACGCTGAATTCTGGGGAATTAGGAAATTTCCATTTCAATTCAAATACAAATTAAACTCAAAGTTGTCATCAAAGAAAAGAAGAAGATGAGGATCAAAGTGATGCAACACTCTGGGAAAGGAAAAGATTAAAGAAAGTAAATTGAACAAGATTTTAAAGAGATATTAAAAGGTGTTAATGCAAGCTAATGCAGCTAATGAAGAGAAAGGGAGGCTATTCAATTAACATTTGCAGCAAGGAGAGGAGAGCTTTCTACACCTCCGCTATAACATCAAAGGGTGGATGCTACCTCTTATTAAAAGGGAACATAGAATATTTAAAAGGCAGAATAGATTAAAATAGATTTCAGATAATTACGTCTACCTCCATAATGGCAACAGTTTATCATTATATTCCAAAAACAAATCTAATAATACGTGCCACATACTGCGGTTAGCAACATTCTTTGAAGTGTTTCAGAAAAGCAGCAATTAAACCAAAGTAGAGGCGGGTCTGAGGTTTCTCTGGGTAATGGGAAACTCGGAACGTCCAGCCGAGGCTGGGAACTTCGCCCCAGCTCGCCCTCCCGGCCAACCCCAGCCGAAACGCCGCGGCGGGAAGGACGCTCAGCACGCTCAGCGCGAGCTGCGATGTCCCCCACGGAGAGGAGGCTGGGCGAGCCCCGCTGCGCTATTAACACGAGCTGATGGGTGCACGCTGGCGGCCCGAGCGAGTGCCCGCTCGCAGGGACCTTCAAGTGAAATTAAGACACGCGTGTGCTATAGCCAAAAGGACCGACCGCTCGGCTTCCCCACCTTGGATCGGCACACCCCCCCCATCCTCCCGGGGCCGAGCGCTTGCGCTGTCACGGCGCCGCTGCCTCCTTTCCTCCCACACTTCACCAAAAGGAGATGGGGTGGCGGGGAGAAAACCCCAAAGAGGCAGACGAAGCGGGCTGCCAACCCACAGGAGCAAAACGACAAGGCAAGAGCCTCCTTCCCATCGCCCCTCCAGGGTTTCGGTCCCGCCGGCACCGCACGTCGACGCGCCACAGTGCCTGCCGTGGAGCCCGGCGCTTCGACACAGCGGGCTTTAACACGGGACACATTGCCTGGTTGGTTTTGAGCGATAATTAAAGATAATTTGAGTATTTGCAAACACCTCAAAACTAAACAACGGAGACCGAGTACGATACCATCTCCCTGGATGGCCACGGATGCTCTGCGGATTGATGTGTGTTTTTCCAGCGAGGATTGCTCGCGGAGCTCTGCGTCGCCGCAGGGATTTAATTGGCGCAAAACAAAAACAAGAGAAGAAGTGGAAAACCTGTGTCCTGGGAAGAGCAGAGAGGGCTGCGATGCTCCCACCGCGCCAGGAGGCATCGGGTCGGCACAAGTGCGGCCAGGGCAAGGCTGGAAAGCGCGTATGGAAATGGTGTTTTTGTCAGCTCCAAACTGGAGTCTTGTGTAGCGTGTATTTCTGTGCAGATGGGCCCTGAACAGCCTCAAGCAACACCCCTGCCAAAGCCCCTTGTCCTCGTGCCATTTCTCAGGGCCAGATCCTTTCTTGTTTTCAAGACAGTTCTGCATTCTGCCCCAGCTGTGCAGACCAGCCCGTCCCTCCAGGTCGCTCCCACGGCGGAGACACTGCCAAGGCAGAAGCAAACACCAAAGATTTTGAAAGTTATTTTCTTTCTGGTTAAGGGGGAAAAAAAACAGACACTGCATTAACCCCCGGGGCAAGATGTCTGAGAATGAGAATCAATGTATTTTTAATTTCCTCCCGAGAGGCTCAGCACCATCCCCGGCTCCTGGGAGCCGGCGGGCTGCCTGCTCACGTACCCCCAGCTGCGGAGGAGCCAAAACCACCCGAACCAGCCGGGACTTGGGTGTTTCAGGAGACTCAGGCAAATCTGTCAAGTGCTTCTGTGGCTGCTGGAGCCATCGCTCAGCATCTTCAGGCTCGTGGCGTTTTCTCAGATAAGCAGGCAGCAGGGAAGAGCCCTCTTTTGTTCTGTTTCAGGGTTGGGTTTTTTGCTTCATTTGATACCGATGACAACAGCAGCGTGTACCAAAACAGTTACTGTGAGCAAGCACCACCCAGAGCTGGCGGTTTAAAGATGCTCCGGCTGGCTCGAACCTCACCACACCCACGGCTGCCAGGGGCACACGCAGGTCTTGGCTCCGCAGGAGACCCCCTTCCCCAAGAGCATTTCTTCCCTCTCCTGTCCTTGAATGTTTCTGGTTCATCGATCTTGCCACTGAGACGATCTGCTTTGTCAAAACCTCTTTCAGCCTCCTTGGGCAACGCGCCCGCCCTGCATTTTCTGACTTCGAGCTGCCTCCATCCAACGGGGAGGAAAAAGAGGTGGAGTTTTTGGGATCCAGACTTGGTGGGAGCTGGGGTCTCCTCCTCGCAGCGATGGCACCGCGCAGCACGCGCAGACCACCAGGCTCTCCCCACGCCGGGCAGCTTCTGCAGACGGGGCTCCTCCAGCACAGCAAACCTTTACTTTGCAGTAATTGAGCGTTTCCTCGGAACAGAATTAGCGAAACCCACAGGTTTCGGGGCGGACGGCTCGGAAGGCAGGATCTCTCCATCTAAGCGAGGGCATATAAAACACATCGAATTAGCAGAGCTCATTATCTCAAGGGCCAGAGGATTTTGTTGAGATGCAGCAGCTTAATAGCTCGGCATTAGCCCGGTGACCCGCTCACCTCTGCTGAAGGAGCCTTCAATCCACTCCTGCCCGGCTCGGAGGAGCAGCCCGAACGGCTCTGGGTAACGCCCGCCCGCCCCTCGCGAACCAACACCCCTTGTGGAAGAACCTTCTCACCCCCACTTGGGAAAAAAACCCAGTTTTGGGGATTCTTTCACAGGCAAATGTCAGCTCCGACGAAACATTTGAATTTTTTCCCACGGGAGACGTCTAAACAAAACATTAACATTTTGACTTAAAATGTCATTTCGCTCTGGTTCTTCAATTAAAAACAAAATGACATTTCAAGTCAAAAAAACGTCGATTTGAAACTGATTTTTTTTTTTCTGTTGTTTTACTTTAGAAACCAAAATTATATTTTAAGCAAGAGAGACATTGGAAAGGCTTGTACACGAGCTCTGCTTTCTCCTAGGTTAGCTGAGCAAACTCCCCAGGAAATCCAAATTCGGTGAACGACCAGCTTCAGGAAAGCCTTTCTCATTAAAAAAAAGGATTCTGCCGGGAAGATGCTAGCTCCTGAGCTAATTCACATCACCCCACGAAGGCGAAGGGAAGCTCACTGGGCCATCCGAGGGGGCCTTGGCTCTGGGCCGAGACATTTCCTTGGCACTTAACGCCGTGATCACGGTCAGATTTCTCCTCCGGTAGAAACAGTCTCAAGCAAAAATTCCCCAAGCAATTTACTGGAGGAATTTAACATCCTTTCCTCGCCCGTTTTGCGTTATATATATATATATATATATATAAAAAATAATATTTTACGCGCTACAAAAATACTTTGAAACCAATTTATCCTTAAGCGTTCCACAGCCTTTTTATTTGCAGCTGCAAAAACATCTCGGAGCAGGTTCAACGCTTCCCCCGAGAGGGCCGTGGCGTGGCTGCGCGGTACCTCGTGGCAGATCTATAAAGGCAGGGGAAGATTGCAGCCTGCCTTACGGCGGCGGAGGGAGTATCCTTTGCTGTAATTCAAATGCCGAATAAGCAGTTACCAGAACAAGTAACTCTGTGTTAGAACCCGGCGGAAACGTTCACAACAAACTTAAAACTGTGCAAAATTCTCTGGGTTTTGGCCCCCGGTCCAGCCTCCAAGCTCAGGTTTTATCCGTCACGGGGCGCGCAGGGGCCGGTTTGTGAGCGAACTCGGCCCCTTGGTTTTACCGTCAGACGGAGAGTGTGAGAAATTCCACTTTGCAGTGTTTTCACGTGAAATTCAGTCCCCGCAACCGAGTTTGCTCGAGGTTTTGGGCTTGCCAGAAAGCGGCAGAGCCACAGCTGTGATCCTGCTCCCGTAGTCAGCCAGGCTTCCCTCTGCTCAGCGAAAACTGGCCCCAAAGCTCAGCTCAAGATGATTCTAGGAAATGAGAGGGATGGAAGGATGGACTTCGGGAGCACCACTGGCTCTGGCCGGGCCACAATTCTGGCTTATCTCGAGCATTAGGATGAAAGAACGCGTCACGGCGTAAAGACACGAGGTTGTACGGCGCGGTCTGAAAATCCTCAGCGCTCGCAGAGAGGCGATCGCGCGCCCTGGAGCCACGGGGAAGGGCCTGCCGGGCAGGGGAACGCACGGGTACCGAACGGGCTGTGCTTCTGATTCCCACACACGCAGAACTCGCTGCTTTGAGCAGCGCGAGCAGCCCGCAGTGGAGGAACAGTAGCTCACGGGAATAGCAAGGCAGCATTTAGACACTTCAGTCATTTTGAGACGGAGTGTACGTGGCTCCAAACAAGATCAGAGCTCTGCTGTGGGTACACACAGACGTGGTTTTGCTCCAAGGAGGTTACTTATAAGGCGAGGCTGGCAAGAGAGTAGAAAAAGTGGCTTAGGTTGTGGAGAAATTTGCTCGAGGCCGCACCAAACGGGTGCCAGAGCGGAAAACGGCATCCAGGGCTCCAGCTCCCACCCCGGGCCCTCGACGACCGAACCACATCCAACGGCTTCCCGAAGCTGCAGCCAAACCAAAGCACAGGCTCGGGCAGCGCTCGCGTCTCCGGTTGTCTGAAGCGAACAAAAAGACAGCAAAAGTAAAATCCATCCCCTTTCCCTTCGGTCCTTCCCAAACTTTTCTGCTGGGGAGACTCCCTGGCACGACCCGGCCCAGAGGAAGCGAGAGTGGGCTCGAGGCAGCGGCACCCTGCCAGGCTGCCGGGGGCTGACGGCACCCCATGTCCTGCCTCCCCCCAAGACCTTCTGCACCGATCCAGCACAGCCACAGCCCCCATCCCACAGCCCGGCGGCCGCCAGGGTGAGCTGCCCGTTTGCCACGGCAGCTCTCGGAGCCTGGAGCTCGTGTCCCTCCAGCCAAGGCTGACGAGGCAGCCGCAGGACAGCGCGGGCTGACGGCTTCACCCAAGCATTGTCTCCGTCACCACCACGGGCGCTGGCAGCCAGGAGCTTCCAGATTTCCTGCCGTTACACAGCGTTCCTTCCCCCATGCAGCGGCGAAGGAACTGTCACTTTGCTCTAATTAGCCAATTAGGTCCTTAATTAGCTGATGTAATTACTCTGAGGAAGTGATTCCATTTAAGGAAAAAAACCTTACACCCCAAAGCAGACAGGAGCCAGCCTGTCATGGGCAGGGACGGCCGGTGGCTGCCGCGAGCGGCACGGGGACGGTGCCCAGGCTGGGGAACAAACACGGCGTCACCCCGGAGCAGTCAGCGCCGGGCGCGCTTCGAACCCGCAAAGCCAGCGAGCTCCTTCCCACCAACAACTTGTTCTTCAGAAAGAGATCAGATAATCTAATCAGCGCGGCTCCATCTGTCGAAAGGACGCGGAGGGGAGGGGGGAAAAAAAGTAATACTGCTTATTTACATTTTTTCCCCTTTCTCGATGTAACTTCTAGATCTAATCAGCACCAAGCTGTGCTTTAACTGGAAATATACAGCAGACATACATTTCCCTACAGCTCATTTGTTTCCTGAGGACAAAAATCACCGGTCAAGTGGACAAGGTGGCACCTGGCATCCTCCTGCCTGGCCTGGGACAGGTCCTCCTGCTCCCGCTGTGAGCTGGAACCACCCCAGGGACAGCCAAGCCCCCCACAGCTCCTCCCTGCACCTCTCAGGAGCAGGTGGAGGGGAGATGTTGGAAGGGACTCCAGCAGTTGAACAACTCCCGGGCTTGCACCGAGCTGCCCAGCGGGAGCTCCGGAGGAGATCGCATCGCCGTGACTTTGAAGCTTCAGCTGAGCCCCGCGTTTTGACCTGGCATCTGCGCACCCCATGGCAGGCGAAGGAGCCCAGGAGCAAAGCGTCCTCCCCAGAACAAGAAAAGCTATTTCTGTGTGACGACGGGAATAGCTGCTCTCCGCCCAATGTGACTCGACAAGCACAGTATCTTCCCCAGCCCTCCAGCAGCTTTAGCTGTAAAAGTCTATGCAGATATTGTGACCTTTTAAGAAGGCACAGATCTGCGAGGTTTAAATAGCACGCCACGAAGACTCCCAGGCAGAGCCTCTGCCAGACAACTCATATACAAAAAGCACTCGCAGAAACCATTTCCAGGTCAGCAGAGATGAAGGAAGAAGAGTGACCCTCCAACAGCGAGGCACGGGGAGCGCGGAGGAGCCGAGAGCCCCACAACCTGGGGCAGATCCCGCTGGAGGTGGAGGTGTTGCCGCCTGCAGCAGCGTGAATCCAGGTCGTCAGTGTCACACAAAGGGTCACAATCTAATTTGCTCCCGACAGTTTTGAGCCGCAAATTAGCAGCCAAAAGCTGTTAAGTGCTTGAATTCATCCACGGTAATCGGAAAGGGATCGGGGACAGGAATGAGACACCCCGTCTGCTCCCCAAAGCTTCACATTAAGGCAGACGATCATGCACGTATGCGAGCCAGGTCACTAGAGGACATAAATGTTTGCACTCCTCCTTTCCCACAGCCCTGCTGCTGGCTAAGCTTCAAAAAATCCCCAGGACGGGCAAACGCTAACACACTAAACTGCGGTTTGTGTCACCTAGAGCATTCTGCAAAGTCCCAGCGATCTGCAAATAATTAAAGGAGAAAGCAATCAATCTTGTTGTTCGAAACAGCGATTAGCCTGGGAGAAGCCGGCATTGTAATTCCGCAGGCACCCAGGGGGAAGATGCCGTCTGCGCAACCAGAGCTGCCGGTCCTCACAAGTTCAAGGACCACGGGGTGTCCTCCGGTTGTGATGGGAATTTCCTCCCCGTCTCCCAGGCTGTGTCACAAGCACTTTGCCAACGGAACAGAGAAACAGCTTTGCCAGGCACAGCCCGGCCCCAGCTGCCGGGAGGACAGGCGCAAGCTCCTGCGTGGTGGCTTTTGCCAAGGGTGTGACCCAGCGGCCGAGATGCAGCGGGTCCGTAGCCAGAGCATCACCGGGCCTCCAGGATGGGTAAACTGCTAAAAGCTGCCCAGGTGTGTGGTGAGAGGCAGCTCCGGGGAGAGGCCGGGGAAGGCTTTGCGGGCAATGGACACCTGCCCCGTTTCAGAGGAGCTGCAGCGCCTTGTTCATGCAGGGGAGAGATAAGCACCCGTCCTGCGGATCCTGCCGGCCAGACCAGCCTCCCCCAGGGCTGGCGGGATGTTCAGGGACTGCAGCAGCACAAGCACAGGTGAGGGCAGAAACCGAGCACCAGCGCCCGCTCCATCTCTTCAAGAGCCTGGTCAGCCAACCTTCACCCAGCCTCGTCCTCCGCTCAGCATCTCCCTGCACAGCCGAAAGCGCAGCATATCCACGCACAAATACAACTCTCCTTCTCCCTGACTGCTCTGGGAGGAGAAGAAAAAAACGCTCCACAACCAGGAGAGACCGGCATACACACATATGTAGGGCTGCGTAGCACTTCCTACCCACCTTCTGTTGTGCATTTGGATGTCAGACTCTGCATCTGTGGCTAAAGCAACCCACAGCGACTTAGAAGTGATTGCACAGCATTTTGCACGGGGTTAGGTGGAGATTTCTGTTTGGGGTATCATTAGGGCAAGCAGCAGCGGTTTCTCAGGCTTGGCTCTAGCCTCACCGCAAGGCGAAGAGGAAATGGCAATTATTTGCTGATGGTTTTTCAAAGCCCTCATCCGAGCACACGCAGCTCCCCCGAACCTGTCACCAGGCAGCCTCTAGACTTGCCAAAAGCTGCCAACAGCAGCTCCTTGCCGCTGCTCACTTCACCACGTACCTGCTTCTCTCCAGCACAAGGAAACAGCCCTGCCAAGCCAATTCCCAGGGCAGCTGGGGGAAGACTTGGCTGGGAAAAAAAAAAAAAAAAAAGTAGCATTTTAAAATCAAACAGAAAAACAAAACAAAGGAAAAAGGCAGAAAACTTCTCCTTCAGCCCCTCCCCTCCTCCACAGCCCAGAGCTGCTGTGACAGTCAAGAGGCACCAGCCTGGAGAAAGGAGGGTTTCCCAGAAGAGATGAAGTTTTCTGTGCCCAGAATCAAACTCCACGGGGCTCATAAACAATTCCCACTGGCTTTTCTAGAGCAGAGACCAGGCTTTTCGTCTGACCCCAGCACACTACGGTGCTGCCCCAGGAACAGGGCACTAGATGCCACAGGGATGTGCAGACAGTTGCACTGACCTTGGAACCAGGTCTCACACTTTCATGTCCCTGTGGGGGTTTTCCTCACAAATCGCAGCCTTTGTGGCTGCCAGAGCGTCCCTGTCAGGGCAGGGAGGACGGACGAAGCAGGCAGCACAGCACATGCACGGCTGCCTTTGCTATGACAGAGTCTCCCGCGATGGCTTCCCTCCTTCTGCTCCACAAGGGGACAAGAAGTCAGAGATCTTTACCTCGAGGCAGCAGACCCGGATCAGGTCAGGGTTTTGTCACACCGATGCTCAACCCAGCCCACGGAGCCTCTAGAAGGACCTGGGGGCTGTTTCCAGGCAGCCTCGAAGCTACCACAACCAGAAGGGTGACAAAACGGGCTGTTTAACCCAGGCAAACCAAAACCAAGTGAGTTTTCAGAGCGCGGCCTCAGCCCCAGCGGCGCAGGAAACGGCGCGGAGGCAGCCGAGCTCCCCGTTAGCAGAGACTCGAGGCGGCTCGAGCTCCACCATGGGGCTGCGGCCCCAACCTCGGAGCCCCGCAGCACCCTTCTCGCCCTGGATCAGTCGGAAAGGCTGGCTGCAGGTTGGATGCAGGCACCGGTGACCCTGCAGCTGCCTCGGGGAGGGGGTGCCGTGGTACCCCCTAGCCGAAGCCGGGCAGGCACTTTGCAAACGCTGCCAGCCAGGGCGGGCGCCCGCCGCCTCGCACGAAACGCCAGGGAGGGATTTGCATATGTGGTTGAAACTTGTGGGAGCGGCCGCCGGTATTTCGCACGAGGCGATGAGAGGGGCCGTCCAAGCAAGAAGGGCTCAGCTGCAATTAGGAAGACAATTTTCCGTAATGTTTTTATTGGGAGGGTTTCACATGCCGATGGTCTCCAGGGGCGGAATTCATGCCTGTGAGGTTTTGCTTCTCAGCCCATCCCTTTGTGTGATACTTAGCTTAAGCTGTATCTGAAAGAATCAATCTCTCTTATTATCAAAGCCACAAGCCATCTGGTTCCACTTTCCCGGGGAAAGGGAATGAGTGGAAATCTGGTTTCACTTGGGTTTTCCTTCCCTGGGTTATGGTTTGCTCCATGTTTAATGTTGTTACTGCAATATGATATTCGGGCAGTGGGTGGCCTGTTTCCCCCATTTGAAACTAATTTACAGCTTTGTCTGGCAAAATTGTTGCTTCCAATCAATTAGCACTGACACAGAAATTAAACCATCCTGGGGTCTCGACACATAAGGGAGCAGGTCCTCATTTGCTGGAAGGAATTCTGCGTTCAGGGGGGAATCAAGCAGCTCACCCTTCCTCCATGCCAGCCAGGATTTTTGTGATCCCGACTGCATTTTTAACAGAGGTTTAATAGGCGAGGCTGAGCTCCATCATGGATGCTATTTTTATTTTACAGCCACGACCTTGTTAAGGAGATGGACAAACAAGCCAGAAATGGAACATTAATAAATAAAGCCCGAATCCATCAAAACATCCACCGCCGCCTCAATCGTTTCTTCTCCGAAAACACACAGAGCACTTCGCCAGCACTTCCCTCCGCACCACGTCCTACCAGCCTGCTCAAAGGACCAGCCCCCTTCCCCTCAGACGCCACACACCCGGGCACACCTCCGCTCCTTCCCCGCGGCTTTGGCTTGCCCTTACCTGCAGGTGGGATTCCCCAGCCCCGACTCCCCCGGGACACCTCCCTTCCTGGCAGAGCACCCGGTGTCCACAAGGAGCTTCAGTGCAAAGCAGGGCTGCCACCCTCCACACAGCATCTCGCCTCCAGAGCCAGGCAGGGAGGCTGAGCACCTGCAAACCTGGGACCTTCAGGGGTTTGCTTTTCTCTCCCTGGGCAGGGGGACACAGTTGGGGTCTTGGGTTACAAACGTGATGGGACAAGGATAAGATCAGCTCTGGTGACCCTGTAGTATGTGGCCCCTCAGCAGTGCTGCAGGAGCACGGACTGCTTAGAACAGGCAAACAACAACAAAATAATTCTAAGCTCTCCCTCTCTCTCTCTCTCTCAACAGGAAGGAAAATATTTTTCAAAGTTTGGAGGTTTTTACAGCTGGTGAGAGACAGCAACAGGGAAGGCCGTAGGGCAATCCTGGCCAAAGAAATAAAATATATCTCGCCAGAGTAAGAGCATGGGAGAACACTTCACCAGACAGGAGATGAAGAAGCTGAGATAAAGACGAGCTAGCTGACAGCCTGCTGCCCCCGGAAAAGGGCACCAGAGCCTCGTAGCTGAAGATGCACCAGCCATAGCTGGGAAAATTCCCTGGCTTTGAAGACCAGGCCTTCCTGGAGACAAACAGCTCTAATCCACACTCCTGAGTAATTCTCTCTTTGGCAACACATCATACCAGCATCGATTCAAACCTCAGGGCAGCTGTACTGGCTTTAATCTAGGTTTTATTTTTGTAAACTACAGTTTCAAGGAGAATGCTTGCAAAGTGGATCTGGGGATGGGTGGCAGGGAGCAGAGCCAGAATCACTAATGTCTGCAGTGGAAACACTTGAGCTTCTTCAAGTACAGGGACCAAATGTGAAAAGCTTTGATCCTAAAAAGCTAACAGCCCTGTCAGAGAGAAAAGGGGTCAAGCTCTTCCACTTCTGCTAGGGCAGCTCCCTCTGCTGTCTTTGCTCACCAGCTGTCGCCCAGCCACGCCGGGCAGTTCCAGATGGGCTCACAGCAGTGTTTCATCAACATGTGGTCATTAGTCTCCTCTGTAAAGTTATCACCTAGGAAGAAACTAGTCTCCACAGAAACCAAACTTGAAAAGGAAAATGCCATCCCGGCTACCCCATCCGGCAGCCAGATGGACCGGCCACAGAAAATAAATTATGTCCACAGGCTATTGCAAAGCCAGATAAGACTCAGCCCCTCATCTCCAACATCCCTTTCACACGTGGCCTGCTCAGGGAGGATTCAGCAGCGGGAGCAGCACGGGGGACACATGGGGCAGGGCAGGAGCGCTGCTAACGAGCACGCTTTGACTAAGAAAACCAAGTCCACAGAGGCCAGTTGGGTTCTGCCCACCACCAGTTCCCCCAGTGCCACGTGCAGCTGCCTCCCTGCCCCGGCTTCCTCCAAGGAAGCTGCTGCTGGACATCAGAGGGAAGAGGCCCTGGTCTTGAGGGTCTTGGCACGATGCTCCACCTCTTTCGGAAGGGAAAGATGCATCCCAGCTGCAAACAATCAATGCTCCCCCATGAGACTGTGCCCAGCTGAGCAGGCCCTGCTGGTTCCAGTAGGAGCAGAGCTCGTACACCAGGCGTGTGCTGGAAGCAGACACCCCCTGCAGCAGGAGGGACCAGGGATTTCTTTTATCACAACCTGGAACTGACACCCAATTCTTACCCACTACAAGTACTTTTAGCAGGAAAACAAACCGTCAACCTGACATCTTTGGAAATTAAGAGATCAAGTATTTCAGCCTTGCGATGGCTATGAACCATGGCAGATATACTGCTGCTCTCCAGACAGCCTTGTTTTCTCAATGAAAGAATAATTCAATAGCCTGCCTGACTCTCCTTGGGGTTATTTTTTTTTTTTTAAACCCTGTTAAACAGTCTCAGGCTGAGAGATTAATGAAAACATCTTCAAGGATATTTGGAACCAGAAACACAAGACAGGACGGATAAGCGATCTGGCACATGAGATGCTGGTGGACGCGCACCTCCTCTGGATGTTCTTCACAGGGCACTTAAAAGTACAAACCTCGCTGCTTTCTGTGCATCCATCATCTTCCAGCACACAGATGGGGTCCAGAACCAGGCCTAACTGGTGCTAGGGCAGGCACAACGCAGAAGAATGAGGAAGCTATCAAGACTTTTCTTAGAAAAAGTGGAGGGGGACACGCCTTTTCTACATCTTAGGGGTTTTTTTCCAAGCTTCTCCTACTTCAAGGCAATATCCTCGACCCACCTAGAGCAATAGGTTTTGTAACAGCTTCCCCTGAACTCTGCAACACTCTTAGTGCAGATTTCCTCTCGATTTCCACTTGCTTCCCAGCGTTGCCTTCGTATTACCTCTGCGCCGCTGAGCGCAGGGTTCCTCCCCGAGCAGCATTTGGGCAGAAAGGGGAGGCAGCAGCAGCCAGCCTGCTCTTGTCCACGGCTCTGGCACCATCTGCAGGTCGCAGTGCCAGCCGCAGCCCTGCAAAGGGACAAGCAGAGGGGGCAGGGGAAGCAGAAGGATCTTCAAAATTGGGTGTTTAACCGCAGAAGAACGGCAACGTGTGTGATAACCCAGAGCCCAGCCGGCACAGAAGGATGCTGCAATATGAGAGGTAATAGTCTCTCCTATTAACATGAGAATCGCTCCGCTGAGTTCATTGAGGGCAGCAAAAGAAAACTAATAAGGCTGTGTATGAAAAGGGCACTGTGGTGCTTGGAGACGTCAGCAGAGAGCTCTCTCTCGGCATTAGCCAGCCCCAATTTCTATTACATCCAACGTTCTGCAAATCTCCAGCGTGTTTATCCTCCCAAGCCCCTGGAGGGACACGGCGGCGCTTTTATCATCCGCGCGCAGACAGAAAGCCGAAGCCAAGAGAGATTTGGGGACCAAACCAAAATCTGCCTGCAGTGAGTCCAAAAAGCCCAGTGCCTCTCCCAGCTCCTCAGCTTACCACGCGCAAGTCCTCTGCGATAAGAGAACCAGGACTGGCCGTGCAGATCTTTCGGCACGGGGTAGATAAACATTTTCAAAGCTTGGGAGCTTAAGATGATTCCTAGGAGCCTTACGGCACTGTCGATCGGATCCCACACGCTCTTGGGCACATGCCCAGCTCTCCCTGGGGTTCAGGAGAAGTGCTCGCAGGCCAGCGCAAGCCCACGACAGCGTTTATTAGTCAGGGCTGAAGGATGCCCCAGAAGGTTCAATCAGCACCAGGCAAAAAAAAAAAATGGAACTACGTACAAAGCCCAGTATGTTTCCTCCCCCTCCTCTTCCAATACCACTCTCTATTCTCATGTCCAAACCGCAAGCGAACGGGCCAAGTACGTAAACACAGCGGGAAGAAAATGTTTTGGGGAGCGCGTGCCCACTGCAACCCTCCCTCTGACCGACTGTGCACCAGCTCACACCCCGTGGCAAAGTCTCCAGGCACATCAGTGCAGCCTGGGGGGGGGCCAGAGCCCCCCTTGGCCCGGCAGCTTTACCTGCTCCACAGCAGCTGCAGGCTTCAGCCTCTTCGTGAGGAGAGGATGAGCTTCCCAACATTGGCCGTAAGCACGTGTCCCTCCCTCCTTCCCTCCAGGAGCTGCCGCCTCCCTCGCACCATCGCCTGTGCTAGTCCCTGCTGACAAGCCACTTACCAGCAGTTATCAGGTTTTGGCTGCAGCTAAGGGGAGTTTCTTTCTCATTCTTTAGAGAAGGAAACAGCTGCAATAGTTACGGGGAAAGGAATTGTGGTGAAAAGCAACCACGGGCCCAGCGGATGAAGAATTTGGGAATGCCAGAAAGCCCCGGTTTGCCCAGGAGGTGGGTGCAGCGAGGCCGGTCCGATCCAGGGCACCTGGCTCCCTGCCCGCCTCCCGCAAGCGGTGGAACAGCTCTAAGGATTTCCACCTCGGGTGGGAAGCCCGGCTCCCCGGGCGCTGAGCCAGACCCACCGGGGAAGGCAGATTTTCTTTTTCGCAGCGACTCCGACAGGCGCCGGTTCAAGCTCCCACACCACGCGCCCGGGTGGGAGCGGGCACGGGGAATTCTTCAGCTCGCTCCTTGGCACGGTGGAGGCTGGCTCATCTGACAGCTCGCCCACAGCTAGCCAGCACCTCCCATCAGGCAGAAAACAAACAAGCAGATACGTTTCTGAAGAGCTCTTGGCTCTGATTTTATCGTGGAATGTGCTGAAGGTTTAAGGTTTCTAGTTCTGCTTTCCTGAACACCTGTAAAGCGTCTCCTCTAACTCATCATAGCTGAGTACCGAGGAAATTCCGCATCTGAGACCTGCATCAAGGCATCTCGGGTCTCCAACCACACGTACCCGCTTTAGCAACAGTCAAGTCGTTATTCTGATGCTCCACACCAGCCCTGAAAGAGGTAGAGCCCAAGCAGGGAAATGGAAAAAGCCTTCATTCCACAGCCTTTATCAAAGAGATTTCAAATGCAACATTCCCAGCGCAATGAGAAATACTGCAGGATTGGCATATTTCCTTCCTGAAGATTTTTTGGGGAAAAAAAAAAAACCAAAACCACCACGCTTTTCTTCTGCAGGGAAAAAAAAAAAAAAAAAAGAATCAAAGCCAGACTCAGCATCAAACGATTAAAGGTTAACTAAGACTTCAAACATGTATCAAACGACGGGTCGTTCGCCTAAGAATTATGGAACATAACTTAGGCTTCGGTTTTAATGTCTGCATCTAATTACGGCCATGTCTGAAGGCGATGAGCAGAAAAAGACAAGCTTTGTTACAGATGTGCAACCCGCTCTAGAAATTCCGTGGAAGGAAAAACATTGCTGCACCTGTTAGGGGCAAAACGCTAATGATGCCTCAGCGCTACGGGGAAAGCGCCCTGAGTTTAGAGCGAAATGAAATTGGAATTCTTTTAAAACAAGCAGAAGATTCAACTTAAACACGCTGCCTTTTTCTTTTTTTTTTCTTATTCTGTAGGAAACAAGGCCCACTGGCTCAGGATGTGAGGACGCAAACGCGAAACAGGCTGGCAGGAAACTTCATAAAGCGCCCTGCACCACAGTCAGGTTTCTCCTCAAGAAACTTGGCCTCTAAAAACACGAGCAAGTAACGCAGTAAAGAGAAAAGCAAGAGAGCCTGCGCTGGAAACCGGCATCTGCTTCCAGGCACATCCTTTTCACGCTTCTCCCCATCCCTCAACCGAAGCCTAATCACAGCAGCCTTTTAATTAAAAGAGGTGGCTTGACGCACCTTTTTCCTATTGATCTGGAGTCAACGAGAAACCATAAACCAAGAAATTAAAATAATAATTTATAGCCTTTGGCCCGGTTGCCTGCGAGCTCTGTTGGCCATATTGTACACAACGGTTTCCTGTCTCTGCCAGTATATAAACTCGATACAACCACTCCAAAAAGAAAAAAAAAACCAAAACACACCCCACACCAAACCCCCCACACACAACCCTATAAGGCTTCCTCCAGCGAGCAGCTCCGAGGACGGTTTTCAGCTCACCCTCTGTCTGATCTGGGGCCAACCCCGGGTTCCAACGCTAACAGAAAACAGAGCAGATGAAAGGCCAAGCTCCGTTTCGCTCCAGCTCAAGCCAGGTGTACAGCTGGCACCGGCAGCCCCGATGGTAACGTGTTCCAGCGAAGACATGTTAAAGCGATAAAAAGAAAATGAGTAACATGTGGCTAAAAACGTCTGTTCGTTTCACTTCTTTTCTATAAATGAGTTTTCCCAGGGCAGCGTTTCGGGGTTTCTTTTTAACAGAGTTCAGTTCCAGAGGCGTTACGGGGTTTCCAAGCTGGTGTGATCCCTCCGAGAGGTTGGAAACGCCAGCGAGCGACGTCTCTTACAACCTCCTGGCCTATTATTTACAATTGCAAGCGGCTCGAATGGCTGATTTAAAACTTTCGAACGACAAAAATTCCTCGGAGGCAAGATGCCAAAAAGTTGAGCAAACAATTTGTACGGTATGTTAAGTGTAGGGGGAAGCCATCGAGCTTGTAATGAAGCCACGGCTTGTGTTTCCCATCAGAGGCAGGCAGGTCCGAATGCGTTACGGCAAGCTACCGAGTGAAACAACAAACCACGGGGGGAGGTGGGGAAGAAGGGGGAAGCAAGGTTGGATTAAAATATTATTTTCTGTGGCTTGTTGAACAACATGACGTAGTTATTCCTTGGTACGGAGGGGACGGGTGCTTGCAAAGAGCACGGAGCCATCTGCTGCTCGTCAGATTCCAAAGCAGATTACAGAGTGTGGGTGTTTTGATTACTTAAAGAAAAAAAAAATTGAAAATTTAAAATATCACTTTCCTTCCTGTCACTCAGCCGACACAGCAACATCCACAAGTGACAGCACGAGCAGCAGTATTGAGGTCAGCCCCTGTGTGACACCTCAGAGCAAGTTCCACAGAGCAGCTGACGTGACGGAGACGAACGGGACAACGGAGCGGCACCACGCGCGGCGCTTCCCCCGGAGGCTGAGCGGAACCAGAGCCTTCAGCCCCGAGACCCTCCCGGCGGGAGCTGCAGGGTTCGTGGGAGTCCAAATCCCAGTCCTGGGGAGTGTGTCAGAGCACGTACAATTCAGCTGGTAAGTACACACCAAATGTTAAAAGCCGTGAGCAATCCCAAAGCACAAGGTTTGCCGTAGGTCGGAGCAGCTCCTGCCCAAGCCAGCGCACGACAGTCTCTTCTTTTTCAAACGAAATCCCACCATAGCAGCACAGGGCAAACAACCTGTAAGTTAAGGTGAATCGCAATGCCCTTCTCTAAGTGTAAGTATTCACAAGTCCTTCTTCCCCTAAAGCACTTATCTATGAAAATTCTCAATCTGACGAACGCTTCGGAACTACTTCTTTCAGAAGGCGGCATCTCCCCCTTGCTCTCCACCTTCTCCCCGCGTCACGCAGCGTCTCCGTAGGGAGCATGGGAAGCTCTGACGAAGTGCCCACACAAGCGCTCAGAGAAGAAATGTCTCCTGACGGTACATTTCTGACCGGCTGCACAGAACACGCCGCACAGCAGGCATTTCTCTGCCTACACAAACGCTCCTGCCTAAGAGCGTTCACTCATCCTGGATGCTGGGAAGAGTCAGGACTCCTGCTACCTCGTTATTTGTCTGATATTCCTACTGGGCAATGCTTACAGCGAGACGGGGCAGGGTGTGGTGCAGCTCCATATCCATCAGTTCCCTGATAGAGAGCCTCAGGGGGTTCCATTTTCAGCCCCAAGGGTACACAGCAAACATCATCCCACCTCCAAACGGAAAGCTCTGTCTTAGTGTCCAGCTCAGGATTGCTTGTGGTGTTCGTTTCTTCTCCTCCTGTCCCCCCCGAGAGCACGTCCCCAGGATTTCAGGACAGTTGGGTGCCACGTATACACTTTGTCCTGATGGGGCAGAGCCAGCTGTCACAGGTAATGCTTTACCTCCAGCGCTTTCAGCCTCTCCTGAGCATCTTTCAACAGAAATACAAGAGCATCTCACGCCCGAGATGGGAATAGGCCAGACAAGCACATTCCTTGGTGTTTTATACCAAGTTAGAGCCAGAATCCTCTCACCAGCGCTCCCTCCCCCGTAACGCTTGTTACAGGGTTTACGACCTGCTGTATCAGCGTGGAGCAAGCGCTGTCAATTAGGAAAGTCAGCTGGCACAGAAAACCTCCGAGCCACAGGGCAGAACGTCATCTCTGCCAGAGCCTGCAGGCAGAAGCTCTGTAAGGACGCTGCAATTAAAAGCATTTGAAACGAACAAGCAAGATACCTTCTCCTCCCCCAACAGCCCAGCAGCCACTTGCTGAAACAGCAGTTTAGCCCCTTCTAGCTCTTCATCCTGCCTAGAAAAGCGCAGTTTTTTTCTCCTCTCTCTCTCCTCAGGCTCCTCCCGGTCCCAGAAAGGATGTCGAGAAGCTCACTCTCTGTTAGCCCCGGAAACTCATCTGACCACCCGCGCAGCCAAACCCAGATCTGCGCAGGAGAAACCATCACCTCCAGATCTCACCCGGCTTCAAGAAGAGAACAGGAATAAAACCCGCTTGCAACACAACCGCCAGAGACAAGACCATGCTGGAGACCCTCTTCCAGGTGTTTTAATCACTTTTCAGCTCTGAGGTGCCTGGTACAGGATGAACGCCCACTGTAAGCACGTGGCCCCCAAGTGCTGATCCAGGATAACTCCCCAGGCTCACACACATACCACAAGCACTGGCACATCAACTTTGTCCTGGCAGGCTCCGTGCCAGATCAGGTAACCTCTGTCCTCGGCTTTATCTGATTGCAGAGGAGGGGTTATGCCAGAGCAGGTGCCATCCGCCAGCCCGCAGCTGGCACAAAACCCACAAAGCCAGCAGGGGCTCGGGACTGCCTGTTCTAGCTGGCCCGACAAATACGAGGACAGAGTCAGGCTCGAGGTAAGACAAATTTGTACTGCCAGGGGATCTGACGGCACGCAGGCACGTCGTTAATGATCACTAACCCACGGTCAGAAACGCCTGGAGCACGGCCCAGGGCACAAAGGATTCTGCCCCATCCCGAGAGGCGCCAGTACCCAGCGTGTGCATCACGGAATGAGGGACCCCTCTGCCACAGAGCGAGGGGACGAAGAGCATCATTACCTTTAAAAGGCAGGAAGACAAAGCGGAGCAGATGAGGTTGCCCTGACCGGAGCGATGCTCACCCGACAGGCTTCCTTTCCTCCCCTGCTAGCAAAGGGGCAGGAGTGGCTCTGAAGAGACTTCTCCTTGCTTGCCCTTGGCCGAGCACTGACCATGCACCCTGCACAGCGACCCGTCACCAGAACAGAGATCCCAGGGTAGGGCAAAGCCTTTTGCAAGGGAGTAACTGCAATATCCTTTACCATTGTGCCTGAGCAGGCCAGCATAGATTAAAACCAGACATCTCCTAAACAGAGACCCACAGCACTGAGGTGTTGTGGCCCCCCCCCCCCTTTTTCTTTTTTAAGGTCAACTCAATTAGAAAAAGCCAGTAGGTAGTCAGTGTTTTCAAAGGCACAAGAGCACTTTAGAAACAGATTGGTTTATTTGTTCCATGTAATTTACTTTAAAATGTGTCCCTGGATTCCCCATCGATCGCATTTGAGATACTGCAAAGGTGACCCGGGAAGTTTTTAAAAAATCACACGTGCGATGCCACAAGCAAGCCTTCAGGCACCCAGGGTTTGGCGTGGGGATTAGGGGCACGAGGGCTTTACCGATGCATGTGGCGGGGGTGTTTAAATAAACCTCACTTCAGCTTTCCAAGGTCACGTTTCTGGCAAGGAGAAGCCTACAGGCAGCCCTGAGCGAGATCCGCTCTCACGCCAGCGCAGGGGCAGCAGGGAAATGCGGTGGCTCCGAGCAGGAGGTCCTCACCCTTTCAGCTGGGGGGAGCCTTTAAACACCAAGCGCAGCGAAGTATTCCTCCTTCCTTCAGGACACTTCTTGGCGGGGGGTGAGCGATTGCCCATCCTTCTTCCCAGCAACAGACCCTCTGGGTACACACGGGGACAAACTGGGAATCTCAAGAGCCCTCTCTTGTGCACAGGAGAGTCATTGCATCCTCCCCTCCGCTCTTTTTATACCCTTATTTGGAGGAGAAAAAAAAAAAAAATACCAGGAGACTGCCAGCATTCTTCAAAGCTGCCCAAATTAATGTAGTTTTGTACTTTCCTGACTCTCCCCAGGTAAGTGTGAAGCTCTGAGAGAACCCTGTTACCCTTTCTTCAGACCCTGCTCCCCCTCCAGCCTAACCTCCCGCGGGTTTTTACTTTTCACCAAAGAACTCCCTCTCATCACTGCGTGTCACTGCTTACAATGCCCACTGATTTTCTTTACCTTTTAGCAACAGTAGGACGTGAGAGACCTAACTGCCTGAGGCTGGGAGGAGACTGCTGGAACAGGGTTACCCTATTTCTGCCTCGAATTTCTGGTATAAAAATATGCACGAGCACCACGAGGTCCCACGGTTTCCGAGTGCATCACGCCCACTCCTTGTATGTGTGGAAGATAGCGACGCAGCACCTCCAGAAAAACCTCCAACAGCTTGAGAGTGTCAGACGTAAGAGCTGAAACGCGTACACACAGTTGTCTTTTATTCGGATTTACAGGAATTTGACAACTCTGTGGAGCTTCAGATCAAAGCAAGCTGCCAGGAGTCCAGGATTCCTAAAATGAGACAAGGTTGGTTTTTTTTCTAGGCAGAAGAAAACATGAATATCACCACTGGAAAAGCCAGGTCCAACTGCAGTTAACGCTGAATTCCTTGTTGCTGGAAGATCAGCGTTTAAAGGTGTTGAACCTATCACCTACGCTTTAAATTTGCCTTTCTGCAGCCAAACACTTCCCGTTGCAACACGCTGCAAAAGCTGCGGAGCCCCTGTCCATCCAGCGGTAAGTCATCGTCCTTCTAGACGTCTGGTTTGTGATGGGGCATACACGATGCCCACAGCGTGATGCCGACGTGCACGCTCCGTCCTGGGGCTGTATTTGACACGCATTGTACCAGCAGAAAGCACTCACGTGTGTTTATCTTTTCAGCGTCCTCCTCTGCCAATATTCCAGAGTAGTTTTTGCTTCAGATTCGTAACGTAAGAGGCAAAAGCGGACGTAGTTCCCCCATTTACTGAAAGAGATCGAAGGCTTCAGCCTTTCCTCACGTGTTGCCAGGTCAAATTCAGCTGAGAATCTCCGTGGTTTTCCAGCTTTACCACATCAGTAGCACTGTTGCATTTCTCTCACTAGACAAGCCAACGGGCTGCCAACTTCTTCAGTGCAACTTGACAGGTCTCTCTAACTCCTCACCCAGCCTCTACCAACAGAAATGGGCATCTTTGCGGGCTCATCTCCACCGTGATCGCACGGAGGCAGTGAGAGCAGGAAAGGCCCCCTGTGCCTTTTAGTTCAGCCTTGAGCTAAAATTAAAGCTTGTCGGAACGTGATGTAACTCACAAGAGTCCACTCAAGCCAGCTCTCTCCTTGCTGTAGCTTTCAAGCCGAGAGAACAACGTTCTCTCTGATTTTAGGCCACTCGCTGGTGGCTTTAACATCACACCTCACCCTCCCCTTTCTGCCATTTCCAGTATATTCCTGTAACAGATCTCCAGCTGGAACAGACGCCAGTTCCATAATTCCGAGTCAGGCCCATAAATACTTCATGGGCATTTCTCAACCCCTTTCTTTTACAAACCTGTCCATTACCCTTGCTTGCGGCAAGTGCTACTTTGAAGTCCTTGGCCTCTTACACACACACACAAACCCAAAACTTAATGGCTTTGGCTGCTCTCCTGAAATTCAAGCCACTTTCGTATTCTGGAAAGGTTTTCTGGGTTTATATTCTGGTATCCCACAACTTCTTCCCCCTCCACAGCTTCTCCTCCTACCTTTTCCTACCGAATTTCCTACTGACAAAGAGCTCACCTACTTCACTCCTCCCATCCTTGCTTCCCCCCCCCCCCCAAAAAAAATCCTTCACTACATCTTTCAGGGGAATTTGCAAGCTGGAATACACCTGCATCATCAGCAGACTGCCCTTTTCCACAGCTAGGATGTTTATAGAGAATTTTTTATTTATTTTTATGCCAAAAGCTCAAGTTCTCCTGCCCAACCAGGAGTCCTTCTGCACCCAAAAAAATCCTTGTACTACACTCGATCCTCCAGATATGAGGAACCTTTAAGAAGATCCCATCTTACTTTGAAATAGCCCCCACGGATTATAAAGCTCTAACTTGACACCCTGCTGAGAATTTTCGTCTTCTCCACTGTATTCTAAGAGCACATAAGCAAAAGCCCCAACATTCAATGAAGTGTAAAACTAATTATTATGAAATAAAACTTGCTGTTCACAAAGTGGAATAACATCACATTTTCATGTCCTATTTTCCTTCAAAATGTATTCCCTTCCCATCATCCAGCATACCTCACAAATGTAAAAATAAATATTCTTCACAGCAGAGTGCTGGCTTGAAGGCTACGAGTCCAACAATAAAAAGCTTCACAATTTAATGGCCCTTAAATGCTCAACATCTTTTTCACTTAATGTAAAATCCATCTGATCTAATAGCTGTGACTGAATTATATGTACGTTTTCTCTATTAAAAGTTAATTTTCTGAGTTGGCAGAGCAATACAAGCATTAGATTAAAAAAAAAAAACCAAAAAAACACAACAGTAATCTCTATAAAATTCCCAGGATTCAGAGCTATTTTCGTCTACTCAAAACAAAAAACAGTCACGTACCCACTTTAAAAAGGGCTATCACATAATGTGAGCATTGTGCCACCAACCAATGACAAACAGCATCACCTTATTAACATGGCTTGACTGTTTCACGGAGCAGATCACCACATACCTCCCGGAGCACCCCTCAAACCTCCCGGCTCTGTTTCCTTCACATTTGACGTTCCTGTGACGACCCGTTTCCTCCTCTCGCTTATCAGCACCGTTTCTCCTTGACCAAACACCAAAAGCTTCCTTCCCTGGGCAGGGGCTACCTCACGCTCGATTTGGCCAAGCACACGGACCATCGCTGCCACGGGAGCGTCACTGACGCACCCACACAGCCCAGATCTCGCACCGACCTTCAGGAGTTAAGCGAGCCAACCCCCCAGACACAGCCACGGCACCACCAAGGGACCAGCTCGTTCGGTCTGAGCCACACACATCCTCATTTGCACGGTATTTATGAAAACCCCACACCTATTAGAGACTCAGAAATGTGAAGCTTTCTTTCCTGAACACTAGGGTTTTATAGTATCACCAAGGCAAGAACAAGGCCAAGCTGGCGTGTGTTACGTGAAACACTGAATTACACAGCATTCCTGAGGAAATTCAGGTTTAGCTTCTCATTTCCATGGCATTCTTTACCTCGCCTTTATTTCTAGCAGAATTTTCTTCCCAGGTGAATAGCTGGAAGTTCAGGTAGAACCTTCTTCCCAAGCACTGTTAAAGACAGTGTTATGCAAAGGGCAAAGTAACCGCAATTACAGCTCGACATGCACCGACTGATTGACAAGAACCCCAAAAGAGAGCTTCTGCTTCCTAACTCGGAACACAGACAATCCTCTGGAGAGCCAAGGAGGAAACCGTTGCTCCAGCCCTTATTTAAAGACAGTAACATTTCACTTGCACCCTTCACACCCTAACAACCTTTACTCATTTTCACATCCCGTTGGCTGGACAAGATACTCAAATAACCAAAAATTAAATTAAGCTAGTGGTGAAATGAGGGCGCCCTTCACCTTCAAACGGATGGACTTTGGTGGTGCCAAGAAATTATCCTGCAAAGGTTGCGGGCAGCCAGGTACCTGGGAACACCGTAAGATCACAGAATCATAGATGAACCATATGCTCTCATCAGAAGCTGCAGTAAAACTTCACCACTTTCCCCTACCCCAAACATCACAGCTGAGGTAAGACCCAGCCCCAAGTGGCCAGAGACAATTTCCTCTGAAAAACCGGCTGGTAGAAGCTTTGAATTTTGATCGACGTCACCAAAATTTTACCGACCATAAACTCTGGAAGTAGAAAAACCCAATAATCTCAACAGGCATCTAAACCCAAACGTGTCGCCTGGTATTCGAGAGCATTCAGGTGAGTCCAGCGTCCTTCGCTACCCAGACTATTTTGCCAAACTATTTACATCCCTTTACCTTTTTACAGAATTGACCACTACAATAAAAAAAAAAGAAGAAAACATTTTATTGATAATGTATGAGGGGAGAAGTTTAGAAAACCGTACATAGAACTCCCTCAGTAAGGAAACATACAATATCAAAATATGCCAGAGTTAGTATATCAAAACAAATTCTCTCTAATAAGAGTTTCAAGTAATGCAATCATAAAAGAATTTGGCTAAAAAGTAGCGTATATATACCGAGATGTTTTCTGTAATAGTCCTCTAAGAAATTAAAGGAAAGCAGCAGTAGATCTGTTTAACTACAGACACATACTTAGGAAATATATTAAGTGTATTTATATAATAAAAACTGTCCTGCACATTCATCACTATGTCTGTATCCTCCTCTGTGCGGCAGCTGTCTCTTCAATTCTACAAGACTCTGCCCAAAAAGGGACAAAGGAGGAAACAAACATAATACTACTAAAAAATAAAATATAAAATGAGACCTAAGCCTGTGAGGTACAGCTCCTTGGGAAGCCCAGTTAACATGAAGCAGAGAACTCTGACTTAAGTCCTTATTTTTCAGGAAAACAGAAGAGGAACTTTGTCTTGGCTGCATCAGGATGCCAGATCCCACTTGCTAATTACAAGCAAATGCTTTCAACCTCGTAGACTGAAGTTAGCGTGGCTATCGATAGCACTGACACTGTTTGCCCTATTCCAAAAGCCACAGGCGTTATCAGGCTCATTGTTTCAATTCTCTCCTCTGAATAATTGCAAATTTAGTGTTTTCTTACGTAAATCTTACTTATGGGAACATCATCCTTTGGTTAAAGCTGAAGCCTTAACAAGCAGCTCCCAAGCAAATCAAAAGTCTCCTTTCGTTACTCCTTCCTATTGGCATCTTTCCCCATAAATAAGATTACAGTACATAATTCATAGTTAAGAGGAAAATACCTTAAACTTCCATGAGATAGTGTTTGAAAGTCCAATCCCTGAATTACCTAGTGTACAGCCTCACGAGCTGCTCAGTCTACATCCATATTAGGCCTAACAAAGAATGAAATTACACCCAAGTAGGACTATTGCAATTAGACCAAAATGTCGCTCTCCAGCCCACGTCCCTCCAGTCCCACCAGCACAGCCCACAGTAACTGACAGGACGAAGCATTCATGAAAAATCTTGGGGAGGGTGGAGGGGGAAGAAGAAGTGAACATAAAAGTTAGTGTTTTGGTGGAAAACCCGGTTTTTTAAGTCTTGCAAAAAGCGAAAGGCACTACATCTTCAGCGTATATTTAAATAAAGTCTTTAACTTGGCCAGCCAAGTTACAACATACACCTGAACACCTTCATCTACCTCTCACTGAGCGTGTTCTAGTACATCTTGAGCAGCTTACGCGACAAAACAGCCACTTTCTCTTAATTGTTAAAGGAGATATACAGCTACAATACTTAGCCAAGCTCATCTGAACATTGGTGATTTTTTTTAACCATACCATGAGAGTTCCAGTTAATAAACGAGAGTTTCTGGGACGAGGCCTCGCTCTACTAAGCGGTCAATCAGACATCAAAAATAATTTAACTACTATGTCATCATTTTGACAGTCAGCTGGTGTATCGATTTTAAAAAGACGTTCTACATCTTTTACAAATCTAACGCAAGTGTCAGATCCGAAACTCAGTACGCCTATTTTACTGTTTTACCAGAAGAAAATACTTCAGTTTTGCAAGTTGTTTCATATTTGGAGACCCTAATTGCAGCTATATCATCACAATTACATAGATCTCATGAAGGTTATCACTACTACCGTCATCACAGCACTCCTACAAGATGCAGCAGCCTTCACGAGCAATGGCACTAAGCACGTCAGCAAACGAGACCCTGTCTCATTCGAATGATCTGTAGCAAAGCAGCTTGGACATCTTCATCCATGTGACCCTAGAGCAAGCAAACACTTCGTTAAAAGACAAGTTTAAAAAAAATAAATCCCATGAAGTAACAACCATCCGTCACTAACATTAGGAGTGTTCAAAATTACCCAGAAGTCTCAACTCGTTGCTGTATTTTCACCACTTTGGGAAAATCTGAAATACTTTAGGAATGCTGTTTTTCTGGTTCGGGGTTTTGATTTTTTTGTTTTGTTTTGATCTCATAACAGAAAGAAGGGTCTGCCTCTCTGACACAGCACCTTCATTTATGAAATACAGCGTGTGAGAACAGACTGCTCCTGTTCCCTGGACTCCACAGCCTGCTGCTGTAGCAACGGTCCCTCTTTTGCACGCTGAAGTCTCTGAGGTGGTAAGACCTGATTTAGTCCTTTGTCCAGCGAGAGCCACTGGCTAAGCCTACATTTAGTTTTCAGCTTCTCTCCAGCACTAGCTGGGATGATGCAGAATGAAGAACACCCATCACCAGACACCACCAGCCTCCAGAGCAGGTGAGTGGTAAATATATATTTATACACAACCCGCAGTAAGAAAATGGCACAATAAGACTACAGCTGTGGTGTGTGCTCACTTTTTTTTGTTGCATCAGTCCACCCTAAATGAAAATTCTCAACATGAAAACAGGTGCTTGATGCTAGTTCAAGTTTGAGACCTTCCACTATGGCAGTTAGAAACACATGTCAAGAATCTCTGCACTGACAAAGTAAAGTAATCTGAGCTTGGGACCATCATACCTGTACAGCACTAAGAAGATGTGTCCGATAAACTGCAACTACCTCTTGATGCTGCCTTTTAGCATCCTATAAAAAAAAAAAAAAAAAAAGAGAGGAGGTGAAGTCATCAAATTCTTAACATCTCCTGCCTATTTCCAACCGGGCTTGGTTTTGGTGCACTTACAGATTAGGCAAACAGAATTTCAAGGTTAAAGTCAGCTATAACCCCTCCATTAATCAAGAAATAAGTCACTACTTTATTACCTACTCAGAGCAAAGCAATTTTGCTGAAAGGCTGTCACAGACAGGTTGATCTACTGTGTCAGCCCAGGTGCTACGACTCAAAACTTGGTTCACCAGCAGCATTAGCTATTTCTGTAAACCCAGCCAATTCCAGAACGCTCTGCCTTCTAAGGGTCAACCTTGCCAATACTATTACAGATGTATCCTACTTTTGCACAGATTCACAAATAACTAACTGTGCTCACATGCAAAACTTTATTGTGAGCTGTACTGAGGTCACGGGGGCCACAAACCTGTTTGTGCACAAAAATCACAGCGCTTACCATGAACAGTTCCCCCTTACTCTGAACACTTAAGGATAAGCAACACACTTCCCATTCGCAGACAAGGGAACACGAAGTCAAATCCCTTGAGAAAGGGCCACCTCACTTCCTTTCAAAGTGAGAAAATACACAGCTGGGGTTTTTTTTGCAAGAAAATACTAATGTGGAACTTGCATACAGGAATGGTCTGGGCACAAACCATAGCAGTGTATCTTGTAAATACAAATTTTCTCTCAATTGTGTCCTTTTTAATCTGGAAAAGTCCCCAAACACTAGCAGAAGCAGTCAAAAAAACAAACCCAAACCCCACAAACCCCAAACCACGAGTACTCTAACTCTGAAGGCTAAGCCTACAGTCAGGCCCAGCAGCCACGTACATCCCTGTTTATCCGAGAAACTGTGAGCAACGCTGCTGCACTTCAGACAACACCTCGCCCGACTACTTACAGCCAGCTGCTGCTGCAGGGTTTTCACTTGGTTCTGGAGCATTTCAACCTGCTGGTTCTGCCTCTTTGAGGGAATCCCGGTGGTGTACGTAAGCTGAGACAAGCCATTAAGAGCTTGTTTTAGCCGCTCCACATCATTAAGCAGCTCCGTTATCTTTGGAAAAAAAAGCACACAAAAAATCCCATTTAAGGATGTCTCACCAAAAAACTAATATTCTTTAAAGACTGTTGCAGATCAAGTGTTGAATGGTCTTTGTTCCAGCTTGCCGTGACACTGGCTAAGAGACTTCACAGAGGACTCCGTAACACGGTTCACACCCTGCTTCGTAGCACTGAAACCTCCAAGTGTGGACCCTGGAGGCCCACCAGCAACATAAATAACTTCTGCTTCAAAGACACTCTTGGTCTAATTTCGAAAAAGAACAACGAAGCACCAGAAGGTAAGACAGAGATACTACACAAACACAGCTTCAATAGGAGAATGAGCTCATAGCCCAAAAGTTTAAAACCAAGCTTGGAAGTTTTAATGGAGTCTAGATACCTGAAACACACAAGGAGTTAGAACCAGGACTTGATCTTAGCAAATCTGGGCCAGTCCTGGGTGCCCACTACTGCTCAGTACACGGAGTCGCACCTGAATGCTTCACAGCTAAATGTGAAGTCCAGCTGATCCTCCCGACACTTTCGGTTTAGCATCAGGAACTATCTGACATCTCACCTTGTTATCCTTGGCTTCCACCTGCTTTGCAGATTCCTGTATTCTCTTCTGCAAGTCAATAATTGTCGACAACGATTTATCACACCTTTCCTTTTGGTCTTTAATTTCTTGCTCAATACTGCAACTCCGTAACTGAAGCAGCTCCTTTTCATCCTTTAAAGAAAGCTCGCTCTTTCTGGCTTGCAAAGCCTCCTTGCACGCTTCCTCGTACTTTTTGTTCACATTGGACAAATTTTCAGCTATGCTGTTAATCTGGGCCTCCAGAGTGCTTTTCATGGATTTGTATTCCGACATGTCAATCACTTCTTTGCCTTCCAGATCTGTTAAAGCCTGCCGAGTGAGCTGAATCTCAGACTGCAGCTTCAAGATTTCCTCACTTTTAACTTGGTTTTCTTCTTCCTTGTCTTTCAAGCTGCTTTTGGCTGCTACAATTTCTTGTTCCAGCATTTCCTTCATTTGCGTATACTCTGCCAAGGGTACCGAAGACTTTTTTAGACCTGACAATTCCCGCTGCAGTTCCCCTACTTTTAGCATTTCTTTGTCGTAGCACTCCTTCTTTGTTCTGAGGGCTGCCTTTAGATCCTCTACGGTGTGACCAAGAGCCTTCTTCAAGGCTTCAATCTGTTCCACTGAAAGATGCTGAGCCTCGAGAGCCACGGGCTGCTGGGAGCTCTCCTGCAGCTCATCTTTCTCCTCTTTCTCACCCGTGTATTTCTGCAGCAATTCTCTCAATTGCTTATTCAGCTCTTCCATCTTGCCTGCAAACATGTTCTCCATGGCGCGGGACTTCTCTGCAAGGACGTAGTTCTGCTGCAAGTCATTCTGGATGGACAAAATGCCATTCCTGAGCTTTTCGTTCTCCTGCTTACACTTCTCGTTTTCCTCCTCACTTTCTCTGCACTTCCGTGCCTGCTCCTGCAACTGCGCTTTCAATTCCTTCACTGCGGCTTCAAAGCTTTGCTCTCTGTCTTCAAAGGAGGCAACCGGGGCGTATTTTGACTTAATGCATTCTTGAATCATGTCAAGTTCCTTCTTCTGGGCTTCAATTTCTGCGTGCAACTGCAAAATTTCTTCTTGACCCCTCTTACGTTCAGTCATGATTGCAACGTTGCTCTCCTGAAGTTCTTGCACACTTTGATTTAAAGTGGTCACTGCAGTTTCATGATCTTTTAAACTTATGTACTCGGTTTGTAATTGACTCTCTAAGAGCTTCACCTTATTTTTCAGCATTCCATTTTCTTCGTTTACCCTCGTGAATTCTTGCTTTATCTCTTCTGTTTTCTCTTTCAGATCTGACAGCTCCTTATTAGTCTTTTCCAGCGTGTTACTCAACGCTGTTTTAACCTCCTCGTGTGTTGTAGCCAGCACATACTGATCCCTGAGAGTCTCTCTCACCGCTGCATTTTCAGAAGCTAGTTTGCAAACCTTTGCTTGCTCATCATCATATTTTTTCTGAAGCTCAGCAAGCTGCCTTTCAAGTTCAATACCATTAGATTTTAAAGCTTCCACTTCTTTTCGGTGCTGCTCTGGAGACAGGTACACAGACTGGAAGTGGCCGATGCTCTCGCTTAAGTCGTTCTTCTCTGTCAGCAACTTTTCGGCTTCTGCTTTGCTTTCATTGTACTTCTTCGTTACTTCAAAAAGCTTTTTGGTCAGGTCACCAACAGTCAAATCGTTTGCTTTCTTCAATTCTTCATGAATTTTTAAAGGCACATTCTGGCTTTTAATTTCAGTTTTTAGCACTTGGATTTGCTGCTTGAGCATCTTGTTATCGATCTGCAACCTTTCAAGTTCCTTCTGCAGGGTCTGGTTCTTCTCTGATAATTCAGAAATTGTCTTCCCAAGTTCCTCATTTTTTTGCTCCAGCCCACTCCTCATTTGCTCGTGGTCTTCTGGCTTTACCTGCTGAGCAAGTTCAGCCTTCTGACTCTCAGATTCCCTCCTTAAAAGCAGGACCTCTGCCTGCAGTTTTTCACGCTCTCCCTCCATCTCTGCTAACTTCCTTGTTCTCTCGTTCACTTCACTGGATAACAAACCCTTCATGTTTTCAAATTTCTCTGAAGTTACAGAGTGGGCTAACTTTGCCACCGTTTCTTTGAGCTGCCCTTCTAACTCCGCGACGTTTCTTTCCCTTTTATCTCGCTCCACCTCCAACTTGCCAAGTTCCTTCTGCAACCTTTTATTTTCCTCCACTAGCCTTCCTTCATCTCTCTTAAATTCTGCCACCAGCAATTCATTCTGCTTAATCTGGTTCCTCAGCTTCCCCACTTCGGCAGAGGCTCCTTCGTACTTCGCTTTCATTTCTTTCAACTGCTCCTTCAGCTCCTCCGTTAGCTTGCTGTTTCCTGAAGCAGCTTCGCTAGTCAGGTGATCTTTCAGAGCAAGAAAATGGGTCTGCATTTGCTTAACTTTGCCTTCAGAGTCAAACATTCTTTTCTGTACGTCTTTTAAAGCATCTTCCAGTTGTTTTATCTGTCCGTCAGACTCCGTCTTGCTTCTTTCACACTCTGATGCCAAAGCTTTACACTCGGATACCTTCAGAGACAGCTCTCTCTGCAATTTGCTGATTTCTTCTTTTGCTGCACCATAGCAAGTCCTCACATTGTCAAGCTCTTTCTTTAAAGTTTCCTTCTCTGAACTGGAAGATTGGTTAGGCAGGGAGAGCTCCAGGGGTCTCAGCATAGACCTAGACTGAGGATGAACGGGCACAAACAGGGACACGTTTACAGGTTTGACAAGTCACATGCAAAGCAGTTGGCACACACATCCCTGTCTTAACTCTATGTCGGTATGAGCATAAAATCTGTCTGATTACTTCTAGAAACACATTAATTATTTCTGTTCACATTACAGAATATGTGTTTCAGCTTGTAACAGTAAAAATCTTGGATATAGCCCTACATTACTGTTTCCCAACCACCAGATCCTACTGACACGAAAACGCGGGTACAGCCTATTCATTTACTTCCCCTTGCTCTTCATGTTTAATCACTTATGTGCTAGAAGAAATTTCATTTATTGAGAGATCTCCCCTATCCCTCAAGCTTGTGAAAATAATTTGAAAAGGAATTAGAACAGAGTATGTCCTGGCTAACAGAACCTTCTCTCTGAGAAGACTGAGGAAAAGAGCTTCTCAGGAGGGACTAATCCCTCTCATACGTGACTCACTACGAGGTTCCGAGGACCTGGTTTATAACCAAATTGTTGCTTTAAAAGGTCGGTAGCTATCAGCAAATGAAACCAGCATAAAAAAAAGTACTGTATAGCTGGCAGGAAAGTAAAGTCTCCTGAATTTTAGCTAAATTTAAAGTAGAAAAAAAAAGATATGCAAATACAATTGCCCTTTACACTGTGGCTGCTGACCCAGTGTGCTGCTGGTTCAGCTTTAGGAACGCTCATGACAGACCCTGCAGCACCCAGCAATTCCACAGCACTTAAAGCTATGTCACATACGTAACTCTAGAGGGCACCAGCAGTTAAATAAACATAATTTATCATTGAAATTAAATTATTATTGAAAACGTTGCATTCAGAAGCAACATTTAATGTATGCACATTTATAAGTATATTTAGCTTTCCCAAGCACAACTACCTTGGAATTCCCTCAAGTGGCAAAATATTTATTACCTGTGATTCCACAGCAAACACTTGGCCTTGTTTAAGCAATAAGTCTTCTTTTCCTAGATTTGCAAAGCAAACAGCATTTAGTTTCTGTTAAAAACCAGTAACATGCAATCATAAGAACTAACACTTTTCCCTCCTAACTTCATTCTGTTCAGTGAAGCCACGCTAGGCTGCAGGGTGGTGTTCACAGACTTGGTATTAAAAAACTACTCCTTAAGTCACATGGGAAGTCTGGACAAACTCCTCCTAAGGAAAAAAATTACTGTGCCAGGCTAGGTAATTGTTCTGCAAACAGCCATGCCTGCACGTGAGCACGCCAGGAAAAAGCGTCCCCTTGCGCTCCAGATAAACATTCTTACATCAGCTTAGGGCAGACGAAGTAACATCTTGGGTTACACGAGTGCGAGACGGGCACGTAATCGGGTTGGATGCAACAGACTTTGGTTTCTGGAAGTGGAATAATAACTCGTAGAAAGGATAAGCTGAGGTCTTGTGTTTAAAGGCACTTTCCAACCTGCCTACTCTCAAGGTTTCACGACGACCATAGCTTTCCTGTCCTTAGCTACACCGGAGCGTCGCTTCGCACACAGAGACCAGAAAGGGGAAGACTCCACTTGGAGCACGGATCTCGCTCATCAGGTTTTTCATGTTATTAGAAGATCAGTAAGTGAGACTGATCAATAGTGCCCTACCGCTCGGCTACAAACACAACCGCACCCGGCTGCCGGCACTCCGGGCTCTGCAGTGCGGACACAAAGCTCAGCTGTAATTAAGACCGACAGAAGGAAGAGACAAGGGGAAAAAACACCCCACACCCTTTTTCTGTGTGTTCTAGCACTGCATCATGCATGGCAGGTGTTAATTAAAGGTACTTACTATTACCAAAGTTACTCCCAGAGCCCACGAAGTCAGCCTAAAAACAAACAGCAAAAAGCCAAAAAATAAGCTTTGGATTTGTTATGTTACATCAAAAGCTAGGGATTAAAGGGCAGGGAAGGCTTTCACAACGAGATAACCACTTAAGACTTCCAATAATTTAAAATTGCTCAAGTATTTACTACTGCAATATCAATTACATTTCAAATCAATTAACATACTTCATAATATTTGAGCTTCGCTTTGAGAGCTTCAATAGTTCTTAAGCTTTCTTCCTGCTGTTTCTCCTTGGTAGTCAGGATTTTCTTCAACTCATCCTTCTGAAAGAGAAAGAGTGCCAAAATAGCCAAAGCCACAAGAACAGCCAGATTCGTATGATCTTGAGCAACTTTTAAAAATGTTTAGGGCAAACTTCAACCAATATCATCACACTAAAAGAATCCCTAAATTTTTGATTCCGAAGTTCTCCCACAACACAGCTACTCTACCAGGAGTCCTGAAGAATGACAATATGGCAATATGCACCAGTACAATTCGCTACCATTTAATTTATTCACATTTATTAGTCTTACATTACTGAAAGTCACTAAAGAGATACTTATAACATTAAGTCTGCTCTTAAGGTGCCACAGGGATTACACCTATTATTTGTAGCAACAGAAAAGCTGTGCAGCTGTACAAATAAGAATTCAGATCAGTAGGCTTTTCGGTTAGCATTTATAGAAAGCTTTTGGTTTCTCTACAGTTTTAAACACCATTACTTCAATGCAGCAGTCACCTCCCCATTTCACAGTGCTATTACATTTTAAGGCGATATATCGTACCTCATTTTCAAGATCATCTGCAAACATTTGCTCCTGCAAAAATAACAAAAACAAAAATCCCCCCACAAATCATTTTCTCAATAATGTTTAAGGGGCTTATACACAGTTCATTAGCTGACAAGTGTACCCCGGCCTCTAATTCTACATCCTTCTGCCTGTTCCCACCTACCCTGCGGCAAGAGAAATAAAAATAAACAGAAGTTAAGGACGTCTGACAGAACCATGTCTCTTGTCATGCACATGAGGAACTTGGAGTAACCCATACCGAGGCAGAAGAGCACAGTTTTTCAGAAGCTGACTTTGAAAAGACAGTATAAAGGAGTGAGTTTGGGGTTTGTTGGTTTTAAAGGCAATGCTTAAGACAGAAGTTCAAACAAGCCAATGATTCCAAGAAGAAATTTTCTATCTACATGCTATGTTTAGGGGAAGCTGCTTGTGCTTTCAAACGTACCTCTACAGAAATACAGTGAAAGAACAAACGTGAGCCTCCACAAAGAAGAAAAAAAATAAAATAAACCCTGCTTTTGCCTTCCTTAGTTCCACTCATCACATTTAGAACTCCATGAAGAGGGAAGTTTTTAAAAAAAAAAAAATCAGGGTTTCAAATTTGGGTGAGAAATTTTCTATTGAAAACCTTTGCTTCCGTTTTTGGCAGCTGATTATTTGTCTCTGTGTTACCACTTGCAATAACATCCAGAAAATAAGCAGTGGCTGTGATCTAATCCTGACCCACAGAACCTACATTTAATTGGGCAACGTGCCAGAGCACCTCATGGCTCACGCCGCATTATGAAGCGCAGCCATAAACGTTTTTGCTCAAATTTAGGGATATCAGTGAATGACGTTGCAACATCTCTTCACATTTTGAATTTTACTACAGGACCAAAAGCTTTTGCAGCAGAAGATGACAGCGACCCATACACAAATCATTCACAGGAAAGCAGTGGGGACTACATCCTAATTATCCATGCTTTCCTTTCTGCTTCTGCCAGTCTCCCCTGCCAGCATCCGGTGGTTATCACAGCTTTCAAGTCCCGTTACTCCAATCCCCAGAGGTTTACCTCACTCAGTTGTAGCTGTAGCCCACTGATTCTATCCAGCAGTAGCCGTTGTTCCTCTTGCACTTCTCTCATTCGATCTTTCAAGTCTTGATTTTCTAACTCCAATTCCTTGAAAGGTAAGTAAAACAAAAAAGAAAAACAAGCCCCACACATCACCACACTACGCTACACACACACTGTGAAAACTAAGGAATCTGAACTAACAGTTTTAAGGTTTATTAAAGACACCAACACCTAACAAGTCCCCCAGTTATTTTGTGGCCTTACTCCAGTCAAGTGTCATTCTGAAGGTTTATTGAAGTACAAGCTCCATGGTCTTCAAGCTTTTCGGCCCTAGACAGTTCACTCTTGTGTAAGTGTACACACAGGTTTTAAATGTATGAGCAGAGTAAGATTATTTTCAGCGCTTACAGCACTCAAGAGGCCGATTGCCTGCTGTCTGTTGACAGGTGAAAATAACTAATGTTAAAACAGTTCCTGAAAACCAACCACTGCAGCCAGAGGTGCAATGAAAAAGCCTCCCTGGCATGAAGCACAGGAACCTTTCCAGCAGCCACCAGAGCCACCCCAGTAACAGAGAATAAATCCAACATGCAAAAATAACAGGTCTCCACGACGTCAGTCGGCCCTGTGCTCACATAAAAACATAAAGGTGTGTTTAACTCTTGCCTGATAATCCCTTCCTTAACTGCGGTGACTGCCTCAGCTCAAACCAGAGAAGCTGCATTCAGAGATCTTGATCCTTTTGTTAGGAAGCATTGCACAATGAAGGCTTCATTCTCCCAGTGGTTTGCTCCCCATAGCTTAGAACACTTACCTTTTCAAAAACTAATGACATAGCAACAAGATGAGAAAATGAGTTAGTAGAACAGTTACGATACAGGCTGTTTTTAGAAAGACGCTGAAACACCTCTCTGGAGAACGTTAGAAAAATAAATCTTCCTAGTTTATGTCCCATGATTTTACTGCAGGCAACAGATGACAGAAAGTTAAGAGATGGGCAGGGTTAAGACATGAACAGACTCGCAATTATTTCTTACACAAACAAGTTTTGGTGGTTTTTTTTCCCCCCTGAAAAAAATCACGGCTTATCTGCATAATTGTCACATTACAGTCACACAGTTCAGTCTTAAGCAAACGGCAGTACGGGCGACCTTTCTGAACGGAATTGCTCACGTTTGTTTTACAAGCGCATCTGGTCTTCAGGACGTCTGGTTCATTAAACACGTGGGAATACACAAGTCACAGAAATCCTTTTCGCTCACCTGAGCGCTGTGTTCCTTCGGATACAGCCTGACATTTGCCTCCTCCTGCGCATGCAGCCGATTCCACTTCTGCGACGTAGTAGTAACCTGTCGTTGCAACAGCAAAGTGTTAATTTATGCTGCTGTTATGTTTCTGGGGACAGAGGGCTGCTGTAAGCATCCATTTCAGCTTCCACTGGGGAGGCAATGCCACCAACAGGCACGTTCGGACAGACGGAGTGCTGCTCAGTAAGAGGTCACCCATGATCTCATCCGGACAGCAAAGGGGATATGCTTGTCAAAACTCTAATCCTGAATATGCACACCATCGAATATTTTTCAAATGGAAACAGTCACACAATCTGATCACAGGGGGAATCTTCTCAGCCACATATCAAGAACTAATAAAGAAAATACTAAACTAGTTTTACATCATAGCACAACCTTATTCACCCTCTCGACACCACCAGGGACACACTGCCTTAGGAGATACTTCATGTAAACAGTCTTACCTTTTGCTCAGGCTGCCCTTTCTTCATGCTATCTCTTGCTAAAAAGCACCATAAAAACACAAGGTTAATAAATTTCAAGGTTAATAGTTTCATTCAGACTCATGCACCACATTTCAAAAACCAGATTCACCACCACCACCCCAGTTAATCAAATACTGAAACATTCCCAAGCACAAAGTTTCTCTATAAATAAGGCCATAAATAACTCCTGTGATCGATACTGCCACGCCAGGTTCAGCAGTGTTAATACTTCAAGGCATCAGAGCCTGCATTTACGTTAAAAGCTTTGCTAAAAACAAAGACCAAAAGCCTCCTTTCCTTGCCCAAACAGGCAGCGTACCACCTTTTTGTCCCAAGGACTACTGCTCCCCTCCAAAAACCAGTTCCCGACGACCCAGCAGTGGGAAGGTACACAGTTCAACAGGAAGAGCAAACAGTCACAGCCGTGTTCCTCATACCTTTGCTGGAATCCTCAACGGCAGCTTTTATTAAAGCCAAAATGTCAATATTGTCACCAATTCTGGCATAGTAAGCACAGTCATGACCGAGGCCATCAGTCAAACTAGCGTCCGCGCCATTTCTGAGCAAAACTTCTACTGCATCCTTGCAGCCGTACTCACAGCCCAGCATTAAGGCAGTCCTGGGGGAGAGAGACGGCATTCAGAGACTCGGGGAGCTCGTGCTTTAATGGAGCAATCACAGAAATAATCCTTCATGCACTTATGTCTAATCACGGAAACTTGAGTCAATCTTTCCTCTACCAAGAGAGAAAACTAAGCTTTAAGAAGTCATTTAGTCAATGTTTAAATATTTGTTGAAAAGCAAAACAAAAACATTATAGCAGCAGCATTTTTCATCATAAAACTCAGCATAAGCCTTTGAGAGCCACTCAGCGATTTGAAAACGCACGTGACTTCAGCTTCCTCTGTCTAGAAACGGATCTCAGTACACACAACAAACACAAGACAAGAAGTTTAGACAGAGTTTGGGAGGGGTCAAGTGCTTGGGAGCCCTGGCAACGCCTTCCAAACACTTGCCACCTTCCGAACATGCAATGCAATAGCTGTGCTCTGTCCCACAGCAGCCTCCTGTCCACTGGCCACCAGGCAAGCATCCTCCAGGAAATAACTGGCAGAAGTAGCAGCTACAAAGAGAAAACCCTTCCCCAACCCACTTCCATGACTACAAAAGCAAACATTTCAAGGCCCTTCAGTTCCTTCAGAGCTCCAACAGGACTTGAGTGCTTCATGACAGAGTAAGACTCTTGTCATGACCTGTTTTTTCCTTTTTTAAAATTTCTTATTTGTTTAGGATCCTTAAGCATGCAAGCCTCAGAGAGGAAGGCCCGACGAGGGCAGGGTTGGCTTATGACATCCAGTTTAGGACAGAGCTGGGAAAGCCTCTGGGTGCAAGATGCAGCTTCGGACGGACAAACCCTTAAAACAACCAACTGCAGTAACACCCTTAGATGTATTGTATAAAAGGTGGCCAGTGATCTGCATTACTGAATGAGCACTTCTGAACTAAGTCCCAGGTTCTTTGCCACTGAATTTAACGTATTTATTCCATAGCCTGAAAGCCAAGGGACAGCTTTCTGCCCACTAACTGTCCGCAGGCTCGCTGACAGCGCTCTGCACGGTTACCTGTTTTGTTTGTCCCTGGCATTCACATCCGCTCCTCTGTCTATCAGAAGCTGACAAACTGCAGGACGACACATCTGAGTGGCCAGCACTAGTGGTGTCCTCCCGTCCTGAAGAGAGAAAGTGGAGAAGAAATAAGGAAAGGGAGAGAGAGAACACAGGAAGCACCAGCACTTCAATAAGGCTGGTGCAGGGGAATGCTGTAAGCGGCAACTTACTCCGTCTTTCGAATTCACCGAGGCCCCGTGGTCACACAGCAGTTGTATGCTAGAGGAGCAGTCAGACATAGCTTTAAGAGAAAAAGAAGAATTATACTGCTGAAAACAGCCTTTGCAGAACCCCAAACATCTCCCTGATTTCACAAAAAAAAAATAAAAATCACAGAACTAAATTGGAACGTGCTAAGGCTCTCCAACGTAGTTCTCACACACCCATCTCGAAAGCACATGAAGGAAATGAAGTGCTGCTGTTCAAGATGACGATGACGCAGACAAAGCAGAGTAAAGGCACTTTAACTTGTTAACATCACCTCTCTAACACGCTGTTCACGATGCTTGCCCAAGATTTTACTAGATAAATCATGGGCAGCAAAAGACTTTCAGATCTTCCTCTGCTGTGACTGTTAAGTTTTTCCTGAGGACAAACATCATGACAACATAAAACATTTTCTCCTATTACAGTCACCAAAATTGAGAAGAATTCAGCCCACCTGAAAATTAATTTATTAATTAAATCTAGATTTCACACTACAGATACCAGAAGAGCAAAACTTTTTTACCGGCATCATGAAGAGCAGTTCTTCCTTGAAGATCCACATTCTCCGTGGGACAATTGTACTGTCAAAATAAGTAACCCCAGTTATCAGTCAGGGTTTAGGCTGCACTTAGAAAACATGACATGTTTTGAGGTTTGAATTAAAACAATAAAAACTGATTCAAGAAAAAAAAAAAAAGAAAATTGTACTTTCCAGTATAGTGACACAAAGGGTTATGGGAGCACTGGAGTGCTCTGAACATACTGATCAGAAGTTGTAGAAGTAAATCAGACCATGCAAAGAAAATGCACAATTCATCACAAAGACTTTCCAATGCCCCTTCCCTACTACATGTCGTTACTCCTTCACTACCAGTATCACTACTGGTTCTGGCACTCCAGGAAAAAAGTAACATTTACATCTGCATGGAGACAAGCATCAAACATATAGAAGATGAAAAGAACCCATTAAAAGTTCAACAAGGAAAAAAAAAAAACCAACTGAGCATAAACTGATCAGGAATTAAGAAAAAAATAAATATCACACAAACGTAAGACAAACCTCCCAATATTGTTTCAGTAATGGAAGACTATGGATATAAAACCCATCTTTTGAAAACACTGCCCTTGAGCAGACCTTTCAGTGTTACTGTTTCCAAAGGCAAACATCTTCAGAAAGAGAGCATTAGTCTTTGAAAGACACTCAGCTCCATTTTCTCTAAGTGGTAGAAACTACAACTTGATTTGATCATCTATGTGAAGAGACAAAAAAATAAATATTTGATTCTAGCACTCTTTCAGCAACACGTTTTATTAAAAGGTCTTTCTGCGTTGACTGTCTTATTTTTCAGAAAGAACGCAATCTTTCTGGGGGGAAAAAAAAAAGTATCATATCCCAATTTGGAATCGGTATATTTAAGGGCATCTTTTTTCTTTCGAGACTAAAACCCAGAACAGCTAAGCTGCATTTTTCAGTACCTGCAACAGCTTCTGCAAGCATAAAGCGTGTCCGTATTTTGCAGCTAGGTGCAACGCGTTTCTACCTAGAACGAGATCAACATCGATTCAGGATCTGTTTCAAGAATGCATTTAGAAAAACCACACACAAATTCCTCGGGAAGTCTAGTACTAATCATTCAATGCTGATTAATAAGACGTTAATTTGCACTTTGCTAAAGCATTAGCATAGCTTATTCCATCTGAAGAAAATCCTGTCATCCTCCCCCATAATTCTATGCACTTCATCTCACACACTGCTCGTGGTGCGCTCGATGTACGAAACAACAAGATACACACGGGTCGTTGCCTGCTAGACCAAGTTCAGGACAAGAGGCAGTTCAGATCAATATTCACATCATTTTAGGTACAGCAGTCCCCATCTCTGCCCCTCAGTTCTGTCAGCACGATAACTCTTTTCTTGTTGTAGAGAAACTGCAACCAAGGATTCAAGTTCACCGGTGAAACTAAACTCAAAATACTACAAAGGACTCCACATAAGCATTTAAGAAAATAATCTGTTGTTTGAGAGGAGAAGGCTAAGCTACTTCTGTAATGAAATTGAAAACAAGAGATTATTTATTAACCACGTTAAATTATGGAGGTAAACACTCTAAAGCAAAATTAGCACCAGTTTTTAAGCACCTCTTCTGCAAGACCTTCACACAAACTGATACACGCGTGCAAATCAAGAAGGTAGCACAGACACTCCGAATTTCCGGGCTCAGTACAGGTGTGTGAACACCCACCATAGTACTCAACTGAGTACTGGGCTTCACAAGCCTCAGCAAAATAAACTTTGCATTTAAATGAAGAGAAATCCATTTAAAACCATTCTGACACTATTATTCTCTACCAGAAATGCTAAACTCACCAGCGAGTCTGGAGCAGGCAATATAAGCAGTTAAAGCAGCACAAACCCAAAGCTCTCAAGTTCTGCTGCACTCATGAACTCGTACATGGCAGGGCGTGACCAGTGTCCAAGAAGTTCAGCAACAAGTCAGACAGATAATAAATTTATTTATTTTTTGCCAGCTACAGGAAACTAGAGAAAGGAGGCAGATCTACGCTCTAGTTCAGTTTAATTCTACTTAATTCCAAATAAAAACCAAGCCAAAACCTTTTGCAAGTTGCACTCGGACACGTGAGGAAGCCTACCTGCAGCATCAGTGGCTGTGATGTCAACTCCATGGATAAGGATGGTGTTCAAGCAATCCAGGTTTCCCTTTGATGCTACAACATGGAATCTAAGAGCAGAAAACACCTTACTTCAGCACTACTGCTTTCTACACAGAAAAGGTAACATCAACCAGGAAAGTCACAGCAAGCAGCTGTGCACTGAAGGCATTTACAGGACAAATTCAGCTCTGGCCAGTATCCAAACCCAGTTAAGAGTTTTGCAGATATTACTTTAAAGAGTAAGATAGCTTCCTGGAGGAGTAATCATTATTTACTTTAAATCAATGAAGCAGGTAGAAAAACCATTTCTCTTGAACATTCAAATCTGACAAGAGCAAGTATTTAAATACCGATCTTCACCTGGCAGTGAGGATGGTTTATGAAAACTTCACATCCTAGTTTAGATGAGGCTGGAATCTAAACCGATGTATTGCATAGATTTATATACTTAAAAAGAGGCTTCAGAGCAGTAGCAAGATTTAGAAATTTAGTAATTTTCAGTAGCTTCCCAATCCCATTTTGGAGCACTGGAAATTACTTACGCAGATCTCCCTTCCACATCCAGTTTCGCAGGACTGACTCCTTTTTTGGCAAGGATTGATGAAACCTTTTCCACATCGCCCCTTTCAGCTGCTTTCATTAACCTGTCATCGTATTTGTTCCAGTCTGTGTTCAGCTGCGTAAGAGAATAAGAAAAGCGAGAGGGCTTATGGTACACTACCGATCTACTGAAGGAACTAGTTCCCTGTCCTCGTTCTCAGATAAAGTTTTCAGACAGTTTCTCATATTATGTTGCCTTTAGGCATCTCCTTCTGGCCCCTCCATCTGACACAAGGCTGCCCAGACAGCTAAAGCCAAGCTGGACACTGATGACTTGACATTCAAGAAGCTTTTAACAGAAGAAAAAGGCTTATAAAGGAGTATTATAGTCAAATCTAACTCTACACAGCAAAAGAATCTACTGGTAAGTGAGCCACACACAGGCTGGAGGGGCATGACGTTATTTATCACCACGGATCAGTAGTTCTACGCCTCACTGAATAAAGACCATTAAAACTGTTAAACCTAGTAACTCCGAAAATAGAGCAGTCGAAAAATGTATTTGTTTCTTGTATCCTTCCTGTTGGGTGCATCACAATAAGCTCCCCTGCCTCCTTAAAGCACCAAACCCCCTATGCAAAAGCCTTAGTTAGCAGTTTTCCCATGAAAGTGAGAACAACAGATGAAAACCAGGAGGAGATACAAAAGAAAAAGAACAAACCCAGAAACCCACTGCGACCACCCTGCATCTGTAAAACAATCAGTGTAATGGAGTTGTAACCGTGATAATTCCCCGTTCTCACAACAAACAAGATTACAGTGATCACAAAGCTTTAGCAATAGCTTATTCAGTACCACACTTGCTAAAAGTGACTATGAAGTAACAAAAATAGACAACTAATGAAATTACAACCACCAGCGTGGCCTGAAGTGCAGTGTGGACCGATGTGTCAATCAATTAAAACACCCATTAGCTTAAAAGCCAAGCCAGCCTGGCTGGCATAACGAAGTCGGTGACATTACCACGTACAGCAAAAGCTGCATCCGTTCCCAGGAGGAAAAGCAGTATTTCTCTGCTAAGTTACCTTATTATGGACATTTGACGCTTTATTTTTAAAGACCTTAGAAACTGGCCATACCTAGCATCAAACTTTGTTCCCTCCAAATTCTTTTGCATGTGACATTTCATATCCTTTCAGGAAAGCGATCACATCTCGCAGGTTTGCTACTGGGTCTAGATTGCCAAGTTTCATACCTGCAGCTTAGACTTGCTACCTAAAACTCACTCTAGCCTATAGAAAACCCTTCACCAGCCATTCCCTGCTCCCATTTCATATATCTTCTGATTAGCAAGAGCAGTATTTTAAGAAAAACATCATCTTCATTTTTTTTCCCACCCTTCAGGTATAACACTTAAGTAAACTGCATCTATTTTCTATGATGTACTAAATCAAACGCTGTCACCCAAGCATTTCACATTAAGGGAAAATTCCTCACAGTAGGAGTTGTTAAAGATAGATATGACACCCATCAATTAAAAAGAGACTGTTAAAGAACATTTACAAAATTCAAGCTTTTGCATTTTTGCAGCTGTAAGCTGCTGCCACCGCTGCAAAATCTAAGATACCTACTGTGTCTTTAGCTGCACAGGAAAACCAGCAAGTCATGGTAGGACTCGCAGCTTCGTGCTGCCAGAAGCAATCAGTTTATCTCGCCTCAAGCTACAAACCCCTTCAGCTCAAAGCACCGAGCCGGAGCTCAGACAGGCTGCGTCGAGAACTGCGTTCTCTCCACCACCCCGAATTCATCTTGCTCCGTCCTTCAGCTTAGCTTGGATCCCCGAGTGTATTTTCTCCATCTTCGGGATCTTCTTCAGACTTCATCACTCTTACAGAAAACGCGGGGGCTCCCCCCGGCCAGAGGCTGCCCTCCGGGGGTCCGGCCGCCCGCTCAGCCTCTCCCTCGCCCGCGATCCCGAGTAAAACTCTCCCAGAGCTTTTGTTCCTGGGTTGCGACAGACTGTCGGAGTGACTCAGGCTCACGAGTAAATATTGCCCAGATCCGAAATATCTTGTAAACAATACGTAGACAGTCTCATCAGCCCAGATCTATTTTCTGATAACCGGGCACTCGATAGCCGGAGGACAGAAAGCAATAGCTATTAATACATTCTCCGCGTGCTCGTGCCCTGAGTAAGGCGTTTCAGATTTAACGTTAACTAACGAGACAAGCATGCGTGAAACTTTACTACACGCCGTTATTATGTTCTGCAGACATACAAACACTCACTTTAAAATAACAAACACGTTCGTCAAGCTAACTGTCCACTGACATTAAGGAAGGTCAGACTTCTCCCCACTTATAACACAGAAGGACCGAAATACTCGCAGGAGTAATTTTTTCCCATTCCACCCCACCACAGAGACGAAACCAGACTCACGACCAGACTTCAGACAGTTACAACTGCAGAGCAGATGGAATGCGTGATCCTATTTTGACAGAAATGTAACTGATTTTAAATTAGAAAACACACATGCCTCTGCTTTAAAAAAAAATTCTCCTTCTACAGTGATGAAACCTATTCTGAATAGAACCTGGTTTCAGCTTACTGCTGCTGCCAGTCTGTCTCGCAACATGTTAAACGAGAGGAGTCACGGAGGCTGTGAAAACATTAAATAGACAGCATAATGATTAACAGTAGGGAAGATGTAGAGTCTCCTTTCACAAGTTTGAAATTTAAATAGAGATCTCCCAAGAGTCATATTTAGAGCACCAGGTCAACATGCCAAGCAATGCGCTGTTGCGTCTGCAGAAGAGAAGAAAAACACGGTGCACAGCCAGAAAAACCACATACACACACACACACCCTCTGGAGGACACACACACAGGACTGCAAATAACCTAAAAACCAGATCTTCTCAGTAAAGAGATTTTCAAGAATCACCCACTCGTTCATACTTGCACAAATTGACCCCTTCCCAGCAGCTTCTAAACTACTCCACAGCACTTGCTGGGAGCACCCAGCCCTTCGCCTCACAGCAATAACATGTTTCTTAAAAGGACATTCCAAGACATCTCTGCAATTAGTGTCCATGTGACAAGGCTCCAACAAAGTGCAACAACTGTCATCTCAAGTTACCTTCTGCCCAGGACCAAGTCTGTCTTGTCAAGCTAAAAATGGCACTTTTTTTGGGGTGGGGGGGAAGAATTAAAAAAAAAATTAAAACGACATCACCAGTGACAGCAACCCAGCAAAAAAAACACTTAACTGAAATTAAGTTGAAATTAAGTTTGGTGAGAAGGTGGGTGAGACTATACCTTCCACGTGAACAGTCTTCTCCAGTTTATTCATCCCAAAGGTTTGTCTGCATTTTTATCTGCCTGCAGACACTCCTCATGACTCGTGAGCTGCACTCATCCTGCAGCCCCTTCATGCTGGAGATCCTCCCAAGACAGTCCTGACCGCAAGATCCAGGATTGCTAAACCACATTGCCCAGTCCTGCCCAGCTCAGACATAGCTCTTGGGAAACGCAGCTTTCAGGGCTCCACCAGCACGGAGCAGCTTCAGTAAACACGGCCTGGCTCCAACCCACAGCAACCGAACCCCTCTCCAAGGCGGCTGAATCCCAGAGAGCTCCAAGGGTAGCAACTAACGAAGTGTGCTCGTGCTGCATTATTCCAGCGTAACCACAGTTTGGAACCTAATTCAGATTTGGGCTTCCAGAACAAAGACCCTCATCAGACGGACTCGCAGCACAGATCTCATGGAGGTGCCCGATCACCAAGCACGGCCCAGAGCCCAGGTACAGCTGGTACCGGCCCTGTTCTGGTAACACGGAGCACCTGGTCTTCCTAAGCCCAGCCAGCCAGGAATTCTTCCCAACTCCAGTCTCCAAAGATAAGGAAGTATCCCACTTCAACCATGCAGCCAGGACCGAAGGCAGGACTTGTACCAGCTCAGCCCTGGCGGGCTCTCAGCTTAAGGGCTTTATCCCGAGCAGCCAGGCGAGGTGTGAACACACGTCCTGCATCCTCCTGCTACTGCAGCGCCTTCCAGAGCCGTGCGGGGGTGCCCGCACACACCAGCACACTCAGAAGAAGAACATAAATTAAACAAGCACCCAACACTTTTCCAAAAGCTCTCCCGGCTTTCAATCACTTACTTAAACTTCCCAGGCTAGCGCACTACCTACCTGCATAATAATTCTGACTGAATTGCCCTATTAACCCACCCAGTTCGTCCTCAAGGGCAGGTAAGCTTTGAGCATCCTCAAACCATTTGATAAGGGACTCTATGACTTAACTACACGTTGCACGAACAATTATCTGCTGCTATTCTCTCTCAACCTGAAACCTCTTACCAGATATTTAGCAGACCAGAAGTCAAGCTACCTTACCTACCCACAGTCCTCATCTTGTCGGTATCTCTAGACCATCACATAACATTACTACACCCTCCGACACCCCAATAACCTCAGCCAGCACCAAGTCAGGCAGCAGATTAAGAATATCACCACTATGAGTTGTTTACCGAGTACACAGCAGAGTTCAGACTCAAAATAAGTTGACTTTTTTGGTCATAAAACACAGTTCAGACACTAAAATGACAACCTTTGAAAACAAGCCTGTTCCTCATCTGACACCACAGTTAAGTATTTAAAGATGAGAGCAGTGAGAGCATTAATGACTTTCCCGAGAGGTATTTATACTCAGGCCATACTTGGTACCAAGACTAATTACCCTCACTCTTCTGAGCAAGGCAAAACAGGATGTTCTAGTGGTACTTAGAGGAGAGAGCACACCGCTGCCGGCAATGCAAGCCAAGGGCACTATCAGCAAGAGTAGTTCTGAAAAACTAAGAAAAAAAAATAGAAAAAAATATATATATTTAGAAACTGCTGACACCCAGAGAAACAATTAACAAAATTAATGTTTAATGTTATTACTGTTACAGGATATGTACCCATAAACACAGCACCACACTTCGGGAATCTGAACTTGAAGCTACGGGGCATCTTCTCCCTCTCAACCAAAAAAAGAAAACCAAGCAGAGTCCACAAAGCCACGACTGCACATCCCATCACCTGGACGTCCCCACTGAGGAACTGGGAGCAAAGTGCTTTTATTAATGACCCCAAGACACAAGAGAAAACAACACTGGGGGTACGGGAACCCGAACAGGAGAAAGATCCCACCCCTGGAGGCCTTGGGAAAGCAATCCATAATACCCCTTAATCCCAGCAGCTCTTCTGCTGAAGTTTTTCTCAACCCAAATATTCCCCAGAGTCAGGGAGAGAAGAGACCTCACACGACTACTCATGCCAGCAGGAAGAGATTTCTGGTCACAGGTCTGGAGGTACAACTCCCATCTGAGAACACACTGACCTTTTTTAAAGGAACAATACAGAGCCAGGGACACAAGAAATGCAGCAAGAAAACAGTGACAAGTTAACTTGTTGATGAAATACAAGTATTACTTAGGAAGCTTCCACCTGAACTGGGAATTGCTCATCCAAGGTCTCTTACACACTTTTGCCTATGTAGCTGCAAAACTTAAATAAACAGCTTATTTATCTAAAGCACAGACAACCTTTAGCAGTCATCTAACCCGCTTCAGAAACACCCGCTGTAATGCAAAGCAGTTCTTAAACCTTTCAGCCCGAAAGCTGGCATAAACCTGTGAAAGCGAACACAGCTCCTGTCACTGCCGGGCTAGGCAGATAATCCTATTACGGAAAAAAAAACCCAGAGGGGACACATCCTCCTCTAATGCCATTAGCAGGTGACATAAGCACATAAAACACACCGGGAGCAAAGAGCTTTGATAAAAGCCATCTCACCACTTACAGCCAACGCTCACAAATACACGAATGGCCCTGAAAAACATCCAGACAAAAACACTGAACATCACGCTTTTATGGCAGCGGTTACAAAACCTGTAAAACTGCAGTCGCTGAAGTCTCTGAAGGACAGACAGAATAATCCTTGTCAAAGGAGAGGCCAAGAATTACCAATTTTAGCCCCATCTTTGTCACCAGGTATTAATTTTTCCAAGTTTAGGTCTTGTGCGGTTTTTCCTGCAGAGAAAGGCAAACACTCGCTGGCAAAGGGGAGTCACTTGAAAAACGTCCGTGTGTCACGTAAGCCGAGCACCGATGAGCAGGGCAGGCTCGACACACTCGTGCATTGCATTTTCCTGCTCCTTCTCCAGAGGTCAGAGTACACCTGTGATCAAAACTAACGTCTGAACAGACACACCCTGTGGCTTTATATGGCACAAGATGACAATTGCTTTTGAAGCAGTTTGATTTATTTAGAATTCTCACTGACTGACAACACAAAAGGAGAGGTCAGACTACCAAAAGTGTTCTCAAAGACACGCACCAGGTGTAGCTACCCATCCTCCCTGCAGACTCGGGCTTCTCTGCAACTGCCTAGAAAATACTGCAGACACCAGGTCTGGGAAAGGGTTAGCTGAGACAGTGGAAGGGAGGGAAATGGCATTTTATATTTTGTAAGCATTGCTTGCTTATCAGGATGTGTCATATTCACATACAAACGTTGCAGAGTTTGAAACTGCTGGAGTCAGATGTACTGTCCAGTCCACACCACGGAAAAACTGAAACAGCTTGAACACAGGGTTCTTGTTTCACCCCACAGGCTCCCACACGAGGCACGTTATGCTATCACCTCATTTACAGCAATTTCTGTATCTATGGAAAATTACTGAACGCTACAGAGAGGGCGTGAGGTTTAGTCTAAACAGTAATCAAGAGTAACAGCCTTCCCAGGGCTGCTCTGGTTTTGCACTGCTCTCAAAACGCTCCTGTCAAGAATTCAGATCAACAGCCGTGCACTCGTGTGGCTTGTTTAAACCCGTAACACAGGTAAGAGTCTCCTAACGAACAGGTTAAAGTGAACGAAACAGTGACCGCTGAAAACCGCACCACAAGCATTTCTGGGTTTAGCCCATTCTTTAGGCACCTCCCTTCTTACTACAAGTTTGCACATCCCATCAAGATCAATTTATTAATTATTAAGAACGTACTCAAATCTGCTTCTAGCTTTCTATGTGGTATGTCAAACAGTCCTCTGAAAACCATCATAAGGGCTCTGAATCCACATCCAGTAGTGCATTTCCACCTACAAGCAGCGACACGTCCCCAGCAGCACAGTCAGCTTCTCTTTTCCACGTGGCTTTGGGTAGCAGGGGAGAATCACCAGCATCAGCAACAGGAGCACGCAACCTACAGTGGAGGCATTGAAGAACTCTGCACAGAAGTCTTGAAGGAGGCAAAGTCTGCTAAAACTTTAAAAACAAAACACAGTTTTGTTTTTAAACACAATTTCCCCACGTCTCATTGCCAAGGTACGATGCAGGCGCACTGTATTGATAAAACATCCTTGAATTCTCAACCCCGAGACAGAGATCAGCTTGGACACTACTAAGAGTGACCAGAACTACTCGCATGCTCTGAAAACAAACCAGTGTTTTTGCAGCGGCATTTTAACACTCTGCCAAGTACATTTTATGGTAACCAGGCTCAGGCTTACACACAAAGAACATCACACCCTGCTACAGCAACGAGAGCATCACACCTTTCACCACAAAAATAATGGAAGCCCGGGCAGCTGAGGTCCTTTGCCACCCCAGGAGAAAGTATGTCCCCTTTAATCGGGGACAAAGCAGCAGCAAGGTCAGAGCCCGGCTGCCTGTGCCTGACGCTGCGAGCTGCGCATCACACGGCCTTCCTCCGCACTCGAGGCAAAGCGTTAGTTCCAAACGACAAGTTCTCCGGCAAGGCCCGATCAATCTGCGCACTTCCATCTATTAATAACAGAGCAGAAAATATTAGGGAGTGATGAAACACGACACGACTGTTATACTCATCATGCGGGGAAGCAGCAGCCTCGAGAGCAAAAGCACAGGGAAGGGAACACCAGGTTACAGCCCCGCTCCATCCTGCTCGGTCACCATCAAGTCATGAAAATACAGAGACAGGATCAGTCTCATCAGCATTCGCCTGCTAATAAATATTAGTATTTAAATACTGACAAAGTAGTATGTCAGCTGAACCTGAGCAAAAGGTCAGACGAACTTAAAAGAGATAACCAAACAGCCTCATCTGCATAATTATGTCTGCAAATCAGCTGCGGGTATTTAACTTGCATGCAAGCGCTCATTGCGCCTCCAATTTTTAAAATATTTACTTGCTACATTCCAAAGCGATAAAGCATTGATAAATGCTCCTTTTAAGGCGCCTGGAAATTACAACGCACCTGTAAACAGGCTGCACCACAAAGCTTTTGCTGAACCGCAAATTGCCCAGCTTGACTAATCTGTGTGTTCCTTCAACACCAACAGCAAACAGCACACAAGCCACCACCTAACTCTATTTAAATGTAAATGAATCACAAAGGTTTTTTGTTGGTTTTTTTTTCTCTCCAAGGAACACACACATTAGTAAAGGCCTTAATAAAGCAAATGGAACCCAAACATACTCTACAGAATCATCACAGTAAGTCCCGGATTCGGCATTTGAGTATTGCTGTGCTGATTCTTGGCCGTGTTGCCCGGAGATGGCACCATGAAGCCACCCCAGGTTGCCCACGAGGGAGGCAGAGGAGAGGAGTCACTCTGGCCAACAGCAGTAATGCTGGAAAAGAATCTGCTGATAGGTCACAGCATTGTCACCGGCGTGGCTCCCTGCAACTGTTCTGCCTTTGCGCGGAGCAGAGTCATGACAAAGCACCGCGGAAATCTCGCTCGTTTACTGACCAGCGTTTGCCACCAGCGGCACAAGCTTTTTGTTCAGTAAGTTCAGCACAGAACTGATCTCGAATGTTCCGTTAAAGGCAGGTTACCAAACATCACCTTTTTTACTTCATTCCTACAGTTACTGAAGTGTATTATTCCACAGCACAATGGTGCTAACAAATAGTTTTTAACAAAGTTACTCTGCTGTAAGGACAAAGATATAGTGTTGCTGATTAATTAGCACAGTCAGACAACAGAGTATTCTTCGGTTCCCTTAATAAAAAGGGGTCAGATCAGAAAAGAGGAGGCACCCACCTCCCCTCTCTGCTCCTGACAGGGCAGTAGTTTTTTAACTGTTTAGCAGGTCAACCCACACAGAGGAAAAGCCACCCATTCCACAGAACTGGGCAGTCTCTGCAGGAAAGAGGCACTAACACAACCTTAAACAGGTTCAGCTGTCATTAACTACAGAACTCGTTCAGATACCAACTTAGTAATCACAGATCATCACACCAGGGCAAGTGCTCTGATGTCTACCTTTGTTTCTTGCACAATGGTTTCCAATAATTATATATGGGGTTCAGCTTCTCTTAATTAAAAAAAATAAAATAAAAAAATGCAACATCACTTTTTCCCAGAGGAGAAGCAACTGGCAGTAGTTCTCGCACAGCTTTACACCTGCTCATTCTCATCACCCGCAGGTGCCCCAGGGCAGCGCTGCTGATTTCTGAAGCGCTTGAGATAACACGAGATAGCACCAGCTCTGCCTTTCATGTCCTGTCTCGGGATGCGAACAGCTCCACAGGGATGCAGACCTGCCTCTGTGCAATCCTACAGCTTCAGCTCTGCTCCAAGCTCTACCATCAAGCCCAGGTTTCACAGCAAGCAGCCCAGAAGCCCACTTCCCTAAATTCCAAAGCTCCTGACAAAGGACAGAAAGGTTATCAACTAGATAGCCCATCTCAAATCTAAGAGAATGCCTCCTCGGCCGCAAGCGTTAAAGAACTAAGCAGGCAACCTTCCCCCCCCCCACCCTGCTGTGGCCCACAGTTAGAATCTCACCACTGAAACTCGATTAGCAAAGGTCTGAAATAAAAATATCTTTTAGATATAGAATTATAGATTAGAATAAGCCAATCTTTCCGCAGCCACCTTTGAGAAAAAACACACCAGTGAGCATTTCATGTTTCCTTCTTGTACATACAGCTACAGACAGAATTTCTAACTTCACTGGAAGAACACACTTCCTAAACACAAACTGGAGCCCAAACATCCACTCGTAACATCAGCGTGTATTTTGGAATCTCAGAAATACTCGCAGCGCACGCTGCTGTAGACACCCCAATAGGACTGACTATATTAATTAAAATCTATCTTGTAAATGTTGGCGAACGAGGCATCATCTCTGCCTGAAAGTGAGGACCATGCCCTCAGGGCTTCAGGCTCCACAGAACCTGGTGCTAAAAGTTTCCAGCCTACGCTGCTGCAAAGGACAAGCATGTGTCTCGCTATTCAGGGCGCCCAAGTTACCCAACAGGCTGCTCAGATTAGTTTCCAGGCACCATCAGCCAACCGGAGCTGGCAAAACCAGATAATTCCATTTTCAGGTGCAACTTTCTGGATAATTGTGGAATTGGTAATAACTACCTTTCTCACTTTCTGCATGGCTTCCCTCCATCACGAGGCAGGTCACAAAGCCATTCCCACCATCAGAAGACAGTGGACACGTAACCATTACCTTCACCAGGAGGAAAATTTTCAGAGGCCTGATGAAGGGATTAAGTTTCTCTCCACCCCTCAGGAAATAGCACTGGGTGGGAGACAGGAGAGAGGGATGAAGTTTCTCAAACAGGCAACTCTTTCACACTCCTTTCAGGCAGGATCTATAAAGCTCAGGCTGGCAGGATTCCCACCCACTTCCCCTCCGTCCCCAGCACTCAGAAACACAGACTCCGCTTCACCCTGTCATCCCCTCCCTTCAGCCTCACTATTAACACCCACCCATGGGGTTAATTTATTTTTCCCCCCATGTAGAAGGTTATCAGGTGGTGGTTGATTAGGTGGAGTAATTACCTAACCAAAATATGTAATAAACGGGAAATAAGTACATTGTGGACACAAAACCCAGGTTTTTTTAAAGGATCTTGATGAAAGCAATTTCCCCTCACGTATTTTAGAATAACTTCAGCTCTTAAAAGTATTAAAGACTGCTCAGACTTACTTTGACGAGTTGCTGAACCTTTACCTATGGAAGTGAAAAATATCTCCATGCCTATTCAAAAACAAGTATGTAGGTGCTCACTTGACATTTCCTTATTGGAGGCTTATTTTGAAATAAACAGTTCAAAAGTACAGGACAACTAATAAATAACATAAAGGAGTACCAGCCTACGCATTATAAATTATCATAACAGACTTCTGAATCACTCCTTTGCAGAGGGAAGCGTTCAGCACGGTGATGCCCTTCCACACAGAGCTGTCATTTTGTCCCACGAGTTTGGTCAGCACTTTACAAGCTGGAATATCTACATATCTTTCAAATGAGCTATTATTTTCGAGTAATAGCTTCAGATCCAAGACAAATGTGCAAGAGTATTTTAAAGATAGCTAATATCTTAAAAGCCGACTGATAAAAGCCGGTGTATCATATTAACCTGCCCTTTTCCGCTATTCCGTGCCACCAGCGGCAGGTTTAGCAAAGCAGGGCAGGAAGACAGCAGTAAGCTACAGCAGCCTCCCAGGGAAGCATTTTCTGAATGGCCGCTATGAAAAATTATTTACCGCACAAAGTCCTTTCCAAATCCAGCCTTCCTCAGTTACAAAGACCTTGCTCATCAAAAGCCATCTGCAGAGATGAACGAAGTAAAAGCGAAAGCCAACAAAGCCAGTTAACACCAGCATCAATTTTGAAAGCTACAGAGAACAAGACACAGACAATTGCACCATCACAAAGGTGCCTCATTTCCAGAGGCTGCAACTCCCTCAAGGCCCAGAATTCCCAGAGTGGATTATCAGAAATCGTAACTACCACAAATTCGCTAGCCCCTCTGAAAGCTTTCTGTCCACCTTCTAAGCAAATCCTCCTTCTGTGCCCTGGGATAAGTGCTCCTGTTTTGCTACAGAAGTGACCAGGGTTGAACAGAGTGCTGTCAATGCCCCGCACGCCTATCTCAGCAAGTCCCGGGGCGGGCTGCCAGCCAGAGCTCAGCACTGGCTCCCAAGGCTCTGACAGGATTAAAAAAAAACAAACCAACAAAACAACCAAAAAAAGTGTTAATTTCTGCTGGGTCCGGAATGCAAAACTGAAGGCGGAGGTAACCTGCGTTTGCATGCTTGTTTCCCGAGCTGCAGGTCACCCCGGGCAGCCCGAGAAGGCACCAGGCGCGGTGCGCCCTCCCGAACCCCGCTTCTCCCCACGCCAGCGCTCCCAGACCCTCAGCTCTGCCTGCCCCCCCCGCCCCGCCCCGGCCAGAGCAGCCCCCGCCCGCCCTTCAGCCCTCCTCACCGCAAGGGACCCCCCTACTCCCCCGGCAGACCCCGCCTCACCGCAGCCCGGCGCTCCGCGTCTGCCCCACCGGCCCCACAGACCCCGCTCCCCGGCACCCCCCCAACCCACCCTCCGCCCCGGAAGGCCCCGGCCCAGCCCACCTCCCCACGGAGCCGCCACCCCACCGCTCCGTCCCCAGATAACCCCCGGGGGGCTCAGCCCCCCCCCCCCCCCAGGCCCACCTGCCCCTCACGACCTGCCCCTCACGGCCCGCCCCCGCCTCAGGCCCGCACGCCCTGCGGGGGGAGCCTCTCCCACCCCTCCGCCCCCGGCCCAGCCCCGCCGGCACCCACCACGCTGCCCCCGATGACCGCTTCGTGCCTCTTCAGGCGGGACTTGAGGCTCTTCATGGCGTGGCCCCGGGAGGAGCGGGGGTGGTGGGGCTGGGGGGGGGGGGGGCGGCCGCGGCACCAGCCCCGCGACGCGCACCCGCCGCCGCCGCCACGGCCGGGACGAGCTGACCCCCGCCCGCCGCGGCACCCCTAGCCCGCCGCCCCGCCCACCACGGGGACACGCAGCCAATCGCCGCCCGCCCGAGGGGGCGTCGCGACCAGTCACCAAGCGGAACGGGAATGGGGGAGGGACTTCCTCGTTTTAAAAGCTGCCTGCGGGCCGGGAGGGCGGAGTTGTACTCTGGGCGGACCCGCCCGGCCGCCAGGGGGCGCGCTGCGGGCGGGGCAAAGGGCGCGCGGCGGGCGGGGCGCCGCTCTGGCGCCGCGGGCCCCCTCAGGGGCACCAGCGAGGTGGCGGCGGGGCCGGGGTCCGGCCCGGGCTGTCCCCGCCGTCCGTGACTGTCCCGGGGGAGCGCACCACCTCCATCCCCGCGGGCTGGCCAGGCTGGGCAGGGCAGGCAGCGCTCGCAGGGCGGGAGGGAGCGGGCAGGAGCCCAGCGCTCGCTTGCCAGGGGCGGAAAACGCAAACCGATTGCTGTCCTTGCGAGCGTCTTCCCTCTTAATAAAGAAAGGCATTTATTTGCGAGAGATCTTAGGAGCTGAGCAGAGGCAGCATTTAAAACAGCGTCATTAACTCCCTGCTTCTGGCTGAGGAACGTGTGAGGGTGGCAGGGGGGTGGTTTGGTCACAGCTCGGCCCAGCCCAGACTCTGCCGGAGTCTCTCTGCACCACGTTACTCACCGCCCGGTCACACGCGGTGGCACACGCGGCGCTGGGGCAGTGTGAGGTCGTGCACAGCTTTGAGACTACTTAATTACAACCCATGGCTTGTGCTTCAACCCTAAAACCGTGTTTGTTGTGGCGGGATATTGGAGCTGCTCAATGAATACATCTCTCTAATATAAACAGGGCTCAAGGTAAATGTCACTGCCTTTTAATCCACTCAGGCCAAGCATGTATTCAAACGCTTGGGTTTCTCCATAGGTGGCCTGCTTAGAGAGAAAGATACCCGGTGTCTTCAAATTTATACTGTCGCTTCGTGCCCGTCAGGGTCGCTGAGAAGCACCAGCGTGCTCCGAAATGAAAACCTTCTCCAGAGGAGCCTAACCCCGAGCCTAACCTCATCTAAAAGGGATTAAGTCCAGATCTGAACCCTTTGGAGCAGCAAAGTCCATTCTCTGAATGCCAATAATACCATTAATAAATGGTTTCGGGGTTCTCCCCAAAGAGCCACGCTTCCAGGCAACTTCTCCGCTTTCGGGAGCCACCTCCTTCCCCCCCGTGGGTGCCTCCATGCTTTGAAGGCACTGACAGAAACTCCAAGACCAGCATCTCGCAGAATAATTTTACTTCCTTGGAGAAGAAGCCAACACGTCTCAACACCTCTGTCATTCAGCCAGCCAGCAGCGCTCTGGCTCTCAACGGCTGGTAAATCCCCTTTGAACCCTGATTCCCAACACCTCAGCCTGGTATTGCCATCCCGTCCCCGCTGGCAAATCCCACCCTGCGCGGCACAAATTGAAGTGACGTGGTGGGTAAAACGACAGCAGCAGCTGGAAGCTGGTGAGATCAGGATTCGCCGGTTGTTTTCCACCCACGGCAACGCAAGCAGTGGTTGCCCTTCGCTGAAGGTACGGAACTGAAAAAGCAAATTCCTAGAGCGCACCCAAGCCACAGCACCTCAGCAGGGTGTTTGCGTAAGGATGTGCACAAACACGAGCCAGCAGCGTTCATGTCCACTCATGAATCCAAGCACAAAGCTGAGCCCCAGCACCAGCCTAACCTGGGGCAGGTGAGCTGGTCCGAGTTGTTCAAATCAGAACCATTATCTGCTGAGTTGTTGCGGAAGGCAGTCAGTTCATTCAAAATAAGGCTTTATTGCCAAAAGTTTCAGCTTTACAAAACACCATCCGACTTTCAGGGCCAGTAGCTTTCTCCTCCTTCCACCAAATTCATGCTGTTTAAAGGAAGCTCCTCCTGGGTCTCTCCGGTACGAGGGAAAGCAGAATTTTAAAAATAACTCCTCGCTATCGTGTCGGTGCTGAGAAGCTGCACACGGCAGTTCTAAGTGCTCAGCCGATTCCAGAGCTGTTCCCTGTCCCCAGATAATCACACGCACACACGTGTCTGCACCGACCAGCTGGGGTTCTGCTCTTATGAAGCCTCAGCTGCTGCGCTAAGAGGACGGCATCTGCCCTGTCAACCAGCTTCCTCTTGCTGGAGTCAACCGTGGGTGAAGCTTGTCCCAGTCACACCATTTTTCTCACTCGCTAGCTCTGCGCAGGGTAAAGCGATCAGCCACATCAGCCCGAGCGGAGCCTTCCCCTTTTTTTTTTCACTCCTGTCAAAGCAGAAGGCTCCCTATCTGAACACCATCTTTGTGTGTCAGCACAAGAACAAGATGTTTCATGTTAAATTACTAGGGACTGACTTGTACATTTGACTGGCATCCAGACCGTACAGAGTCGGGAGGGAACCCGGCTAATCCTACTGCCTCACGCGGTGCCACTCTCCCCTTTGCCGCCCCAGACCAAGCCGGGCCGTAGCGGTGCAGTCTGGACAGATATCCACGCTCTGGCCCTTCCCCTGACCACGGTGCCAGAATTATTCCCTGTTTCTGGACACATCTACCACAGTCTTTGTCTCCAGACTTCTCACTTTGCTCTCCAAATCAGTTCAGGCTGTCGCTGCTAAGACTCTTGGCACGTAGTTCCCGCTACATCACCCCTCTCCACGTCCCATCCCCTCTCTGCCTATTAACTAGATTCATCCTCGTTTGTTCTGCAGGACGCTCTCACCATCACGCTATTACTGGTTCTTGGCTTCTGCTGCCTCGTTCCCTGCTCGTCTGGCTAGACTTTCTCCCAGCTCTCTTGTGAGCGAGACGAGCCGATACAAGCCAATCTGCTGTGGCTCGTGTTCGCTTTGCGTGGGCACAAACAGCAGAGCACAACCCCGGGGTGGTTAGATAAGGTCACTTCGCTGCCAGCAAACAGAGACCAAATGGAATTTTGCAGCTTTTGCCAGAGATTGGCTCCACTGTCCCCCCAACTCCGTGTATTTCCTTCTCTGTGGCTTTATCCTTCAAACCATCGGTGTTTCTGGAACAGCGACTGACACCGATTGTGCTTCTTGTGCTCTGGCGCAGCGTTTGGTGGACGCCCGTTAGACGCTCGTGCATCTGCTGTGGCAGCACCGCTGAGCACGGCGGGGCCGCACGCCCCGAGGCACACTTCGTGCCGTTTCGGTGACCCTGGCTAAAACCTGATCCAAGCGAGCAGCTCCGAAACGATCACATTCTGTATCTGCTCAAACGTTTCATTTCTGTGACAGCCTTTGCCTTACAGCAGCACAACAAAGGGCATATTTATCCCAGCAACGTTTGTGCGGTAAGTACCGAGTTAATGGCACACAGAATTTGCTGGCCAGTCCTCTAACAGGCCTGGGATCTAATTAATCTCTGGCGAGTTCCCCTGAAATAGAAGAGACGTTGGCCTGCGCATCTAGCAGTCGAGACAAACCAATTGGAGGCAAGCCGCACAGTGAGGTAGGAGGAAGAAATAGCTTCACCACAGTGGAGGCTTTCTCAGACTTACGGTGCCGAAGTCCGCGTTTCTGCTCTCTCAGGTGAGCACCGTTTGTGCAGTTCTCTGACCCACAGAGCTCAAGAATCAGTCTCAAGCTAGCACACAGCGAGGTGATACCGACTTTCTGAGCTTGTGAGCAGCCGAGGCAACCAGGCAGCGGGTTTTCACAGAGGCTGTGACTCCGACACCTCCACCCACGCTCGGTGACATCTTCCCGGGGAGCTGGCTGGGGAGCACCCTCTGGACAAACCACTGTATGGCAACGTCTGCCTCTCAACAAGCTTTGGTTCTCGTCTGTTTTGTAAGGCAGAAAAGCAGATCAATCTGAACATACTACACTTCTCCAGGCATTTGACCTATCAATCAGTTTGTAACAGGGCATAAAAATCAAACCCCAACAGGACTGAAAGGGAAACACGCTCCTCGCTTTCTGTTTCCACCTGGGTCATTAAATTACCCAGCCACTTCCTGCATCATTTGCTGCCTTAATCATCTGGATAAATTAATCCCCAGGCCAGGCACGCACATGAAGGAGGATATAATTTTATCTGCCTTCGTTCTAGAAGCCATGGAGAGTCGCAGTGTTCAGTGGGAGGATACAGCGAGGCCTTGCTCTCCCAGGGCAGCTCACAGCCCATCTCGTGCCCGGGCTCACGGCTGGATGCAGGGGTTCCGAGAAAGGGAGAAGGGATGAAACATGTTTAGACGGAAACCTCCGTGCAGCCAGTGTTTGCACACTGTGCTGCTGAACCCGCCTGGCGCAATGCCGAGCTCGGGGAAAAACAAAGCGCGTGCCAGCCTCTCGGGAGCTGAATTAGACGAAAGCTCGGCTGCCAACTTGGCTGCTCTCACTTATTGCTGGCGGCTGTTTCAGAACGGTGCCTGACGGCCACAGGAAACGCTCGGCCCCGCTCATGGAGCACAGTGCCCAGATCGAGCGCGGCACGAGGAGCTGCCTGCGCGTAGCCAATGGGGCAGCCGTGGGGCTGGGGACAGGTGGGACGCGACTTTCCAAAGCTCTACGTCAGGTCAGGAGTGGGTGTCGAAACTAGGGCTGCTGCCTCCTGCTGGGACAGCCAAGGGAACAAGCTGTCCGATGTGCTCCTTGCTGATTAACCCACACCCCAAAAGGAGGATGCCCATGTGCCCAGCAGCCACATGGCCGTGGTGACATCGGTAACCTCCATGGACCATGGGGGCTGTAGCAAGCGACAGTAACGGCCGATTTGGTCACAGAGATAAAGCTTTACCATCAAGGGAAATGGGAGTACAGACAAATGGAAGGCATAAAGAGAAGTGATAAGGAGCCTCAAGGAATGTAAAGATCAAAAGGAGCTTAGCCAGACCTGAATGCCTTTGTGCGCTCATAGAAGAGACTAGCCAAGGAGTAACCACGCTCTGGTTTAACGCCTGAGTCATTCGCAGTGACGGAGCGGGAGAAAAATGCGTCTCTGTGCGAGTCCATCCGAACGCTGGCAGAGCTGCAGACAGGTCACCGGAGAGGCGATGCTCTGTCTGTGGGGAGCCGGGCCAGTTCAAAGGAAAATGGCTCAAATAGCTGTTTGTCATCAGCACATCTTTCTCCTTCTCACCGGATTGGTTTTTCTGGCTGGCTACGCTGGAAGCCAGAGCTCCTAGGCAACACCAGCCGCAGTTTCCAAAGCTTTAGCGGTGGAGTCAGAGAGAAAGGGAAAGCTCTTCCAAAGCTTCTTATCCTTGTGTGTATGATGTCTGGGGTTGGACCATCAACAGCTCGGAGCCTAGTTTAAGCTCAGATGGATCAACAGTGAAACTGGAGCCCCTTGACCTTCAGTAACACCCTCACATCGTGTCTCCTCTTGGGAACTCCTGTCGGCATAGGAGAGATCCTTGATTCATTTTTAGGTTGATGAGGAGCAAAGCGAGCAGGGTCCCAGGTTAGCAACCACCCGGGCATGGGTTTGCAATGTAAAAACAGCCACCAGAGCATCTCCCACAATAATCCTGACCAGCAGTGCCTCCTGAAGCCAGAGAAGCACCACGCAGCTCTCCAAGCCTCGCAAAATAGCTTCATTATCTCTGCCATGCTCAGCCTGCTCTCCATCTGGTCTGATCAGCGGGAAGGCATCGGGGTTTGAAATCCTGCCTTCTGCTGAGATACAGCAGCTGAGCCTGCAACAGCAAAGCCAGGGGCAGCCTGGCGTTCGCAGGAGGAGCGAGAAGGGAGCCGCAGTGGAGGAGAGGGAGGCAGCTCGGGGACACGCAAACCCTCAGGGAGGACAGGGGTGCCGGAGGTGACCCGCGTGGCTGGCACACGGCCATCAGCTCCCACCGGCACCGCCCCATTCCCACACCTGCCAGTTTCATGATACTCCTGCAAAATAAACCTTCCACCTGCGTTTCACTGCTCCCTCTTGGATGCTGGCCGATGGTAAACGGAGTGTGAATTTCCTGCAAGCGGGATTCGGTTCTGGAAAGGAGTTTTGGCTCATGTTAGGCAGCAATCTGTACACAAATCCGGGAGCTGGAGAGCAGAGGCCTCAGCCCTTGGAGCAGTTCTGGAAGAAGGCGGCAGGCACGCTGTGTGCTGATTCCTGTGCCTCCCCACAGCACGCTGGACAAAGCCAGCAGGCAGAGAGAGGCTGCCCAAAATACCTCCCTGTTCAGTTCAGCAGCCACGTAACGTGAGCCTGCTCTCCACGCCGCGAGAGCTATTCAAGGATGGGTTTTCTCAAAGTCTCGTCATTTCAAGAGAGGAGGGAAAAAAATACCCGTAGGTCAAAGCACCCAGACAGCCTGAGAACTGCTCTGAAAAGAGTCCTTTCCTCTGCCCCCTTTCCCACGTGCCAAGTGCCAGGGTGCACTCAAAGCAGACACCAGACACTGTCTCGACAGTCAAGAGCTCCTCAAGCACCACCAGGACGGCGCGTCTCCCCCAGGAGAGCATGAACGCTTCCGAGCATCCCACACGGGCTGCCCACCGGCTCTGAGAGCTCGCTTCCCTGGCTACATGGGCAACCCCTGCACCTCGGCTTGGTGCCTAAATTCAGGGCTTATTTCAGCTGAGGACACTCTGGTCCTGCTAAATGGAGTCAGTCTTCATCTCTCCTGGATTTTGTTATTTGAACATACTCGTTTGCTCAGTTTCTCAGGTTGAGCGAGCGGTCTGCGTTGTAATTCTATTGACAAAATAACCTCTGTCCTGCTGACAGGGCAGCTTCCACTTCCAAATTCCTCCTTGCATGCAACCTGGGAGGTGTTCAAGAGTGGCCTCTGCAGCAAGGGCCCCTTGAACAATAAGCCACGCAGCAGCGATGGCCCGCGTGCGTGTGATTACACAGCACTGCTCCCTCTTCACCTTGCAGCCTTGCAGGGCACGTGTAAATTCATTTCAGTTCCAGTTCTGCTGGAGTGGAGTGAACTCTGCCATAAGGATTTCCCCCGGTGTCATATTCTTCTCCACAGCACACAGCTCCCTGGACACATCCTCCCTGCATTCCCGACTTGAATGAAAACAAGAGCCAAACAGAAATATTAACTACAATGGCTTGGTAAATAACCAGATAAAGCGAAAAGCGTTGAAATTAGAGACTGGACAGTCTAATACAAAATAGTATTAAGTCTTGAAAAATCAGAAGCTCAGGAGATCACGTTCAGGCACAAAGCCTTTCCTCCTGCCAACATCCGCACAGCCGGGCGGCCCCTCCAGCACGACGTGGTTCCCAGTGAACCCGGCATCTCCGTGCAGATGCGCTCTACTTGCACAAAGCTCTCTAAGGTTTGTGCCCTGGTTTTGCACATTCAGGCCTGGAGCAAAACTGAGGGGACTTTGGGAGTCCCACCAGCCAGCCGGGCTGGCTGCGTCCCATGTGGACCCTCTCAGTCGCCTGTCCCTCCGTGACAGAGCCGGGCAGAGCAGAGCTGGCAGGGGTGTTCCTGCCAGCACCATAAGCTGCCGCTTCCATGTGTCCTCAGAAAAGTGTTCCAGGCTGCCCGCACACAGCACTGTGCTGGTTTGTAGCCCCTGTCTATTTTGACATTTTTGTTTGTTTGCACTGATGAGGGAAAAAATGTTACTTGTATTTTAAATAAAAAAATCCTGGAGCATAAGACCCAAGTATCAAGGGAGAGAGCCTGTTGCCAAGCCGCCCTAATCAGAGCGCTTCCCTCCTCTGCATTCAGCATTCCTGCTAATGGAATTTGGACTCCAGCTAATGCCGATTAACACTTCCATGCGAGTTATTTCACATATTCTTTTCTCCAGCTGTGGCAGAGAGCAGAAACACCATTTATACTCGTTCAGCTGCTGATTGAACGTCCTTCCCTCGCTCTTGCCAGCCAAAGCCGCCGAGAGTGAAAGGCTATTATGTTTAACTGATCCTAATATGGATCAATTCCTGAATGCAGGAGTGGTGTCCCTGCCCCATAAACCTCTGCCTGGATAACAAGATTTTGACTGCAGCCTAAACCTGGGGTGGGAGAAGGGCGGCAGGCGACTGGTGTGGAGCCTGGGAGGCAGGAGGGCGGACACGAGCGAGCGCCGTGCTTTTTAGTGATGGAGCACTGGTAACCGCCAGCCCAGAAATAATCCATCTAATTTTACACCTGCGCTCATTCCTCAGCGCTGGGAATCCGGTGCGGATATACCGCAGCCTAAAATTAGAGCAGGTTACAGACACGCTCTTTAACATGTTAAAAGTAGAAACATGCCAAAGGATGCGATGTCCTCGCCCCATCGCTCCAGCCTGTTTCCACTCGGGGTCGGGAGGAACGTACCAGACACCGCCGGGGGGCACCTGCAGCGTTTGGTTACGGGGCTCGGGCAGCGCGGCACGAGGTCTCTGTCCTACCACACGTCAGGAATACTGATTTCATCTCCTCAGGTGCTCAGAGGACTGGCTCACCTTGGGATTATTCTGGGGTAGCTGGGTTCCCCCTTGTTTAAAAAAAAATTCAAAAACAAAATTAAGAAGTTTTTGTGACACACCAGTTCATAATCAAAAATGATTTTTATGCACCACTAATTCTCCCAGAAGGATAAAAACGCGAACGGCAGCATGTTTAGCTGTGTCTGGTGCAAGATGTCCTTTGGGCACTGGAGGAACCTCTGCCGTACGAAGATGAGAAGAGCGGTTTCTGGAAGGCAAAGGGGCCCTCGCAAGCAGCGGGGAGGAGACACACCTTGAGCTCCGTGCACCCTTACGCTCGCAACGCACGCTGGCTTTACAGCAAGGGCAGCATTTTATTCACCTTGACGCATGGGCAGGTGAGGTTACGGCTGCTGCGCAGGTTCAGCTGGGGCAAAGAGACACATCAGAGCAAATTACGGGGAAGAGCTTCTGATGTGAAACTCCCGTGAGAAAGAACAAACAGGAGAAACTACTCCCCGGCCACTCCCAAGGGCTAATTGCTGAGAGCGATGGACCAAGAAGCACGCAAGGAAGTCCCAAGCAAGTAATTATCCTGCCTGGGGAGGAGGATCATCGGCTTCACCTGTAGCCGGGTTCAAGTGAAGGCTTGGAGGTTCGCGTGGGTCAGGGCTCCTGAGATCAGCAGCCCCGTTGTGCTGGTTTGGGCGTGGTGGAGTTACCGGCCCTGGGCTCGGCTGGCAGGATGACCAGGGTGTCAGGACCAGCCAGGGCTGCCGGCAGCGGGCAGGGGCTCAGGGAGTCCTGGCAGTCATAGAATCACGCAGGCTGGAAAAGACCTCTGATATCATCGGGTCTGACCATCAACCCAACACTACCATGACCACTAAATAGAATCATTAATGTTGGAAAAGACCTCGAATATCATCAAGTCCAACCATCAACCCAACACTACCGTGATCACTGAACTATGGCCTGAAGTCTACATGTTTTTCCCCAGGCGTCACACACCATCCCCGCTGTACTTAAGGCAATCTGGGGAGTAAACAGGGAAAAGCACAAATCCCTTGGCAGGAAGGAAAAGGAGAGTGGAGATGTGGAGAAGGGAACGTGGATTCCCTTTGTCTTCCAGAGAGCCTTTAGAAGAGGACAAAACGAAATCCCCTTGCTGCTGCTAGCACTTCAGAAAAATCCCCATTGCCCTTCCTTTGTGCACGGCCTCAGCTGGGCAAGGCAGAAGCTGAGCCTCCAGCAGGGCCGGCTCTGGGGCCTGACTCTGCCTCCGACTCCAGGGCAGCATCTGGGCACAAGCCACCAGGCGTGAGGTATGCTGTGAGGTATGCCACGGGGAAGCAGAGCTTCACCCCTCGGACTGTTTGTTGTCAGAGCCTCAGGAAATTAGCGAGTGGGGGTTTTTAGTAAGCTGTAACCTTTAGTAAGCTCAGGAGACCCCTTCCAACACCTCCAGAGGTATTTTGAAATAACTTTTTAAAAAGGTAAACCAAGACTAACCAACCGCACATTTTTCTTGAGCCGGCTGTGGGGAAGGGAACGGGTCGGAAATCACTAATTAACTTCCTCCCATTAAGACTGAGCCCGTCCAGCCCTGCTTGCACGACAGCTGCCCAGTAGCACCCATCCCTCTTCTGCTGCAGGCAGAGCCGCTGGTGGGACCCATGCTGGAGCTGGGACCAGCTGGCAGCACGGCCAGGACCCTGATCTTGGGGAACCCCGAGCTGTTTTGTTTCCAACTCAGAAACCAGCCTCAGGCACGTCCGCCCTGGTGGAGTCAGCGATTTTGGGGCGGCCGTGGGGCTGGCGGGGCTGATGCTCAGCCTGTTTCCATGGAGAGCTCAGCAATGAAGATAAGAAGAGATGAGAAAGGGAGGTGGGAGTTTCATCAGGCTGATTCAGGGAGCTGGGCCCCTGGATAATAAATCCCTCTTGTTTGCACAGAAAGGGGACGCCGGGTTTCCACTCTCCACCCAATTCAAAAACAAAAGCGGCGATTGCGGCAGCAGGAGTGTCCGGCTGATAACGCGCCTGCTGCCCCGCGGGGCGGCTGCCCCAGCTGCAGAGCCAGCACAGCGGGACACCTCCGGGCTGGTCCCCATCACAACAAAGCCATTTTCCTTCTCCCTCAGGGTCCCCTGTGCCAGGGACCTGGTAAAGCCACCACGGGGCCAAGGCATGAAGAAACCACGGGGAGAAGACAGGGCCAGGAATGGGGCGTGTTTTGCCCTAGACCCCAGCTCTCCCGGCAAGCAGGAGCCACGACCATCAGCACGCTGCAGCCCCAGAGGCCATGGGCTCAACAGCAGTGATAACACCATCCAGCAATAACAAATGCAGCAACGGGAGAAATATTCTGAAAAACAGCAGCGAGAAGCTCTGCCAGGAACCGTCCTGTTCGGGACCAGCTGGTATTTTTACTCCCACACTGGCAGCACGTCTGTCCCTGAGCTGCATCACCGCCAGCCTCTGCCCCGTCCTGCCGGAGCTCCTGCGCGATGCCCCCCCAGCATCAGCACAAGCCACCAGGGGTGCCACGGGGAGGTTTATTCAGCCACAGGCAACCTTCCCACCAAACTTCTCCAGCCTCACCTCAACGTCCCCGATCCGCCGAGTGCTCCGATGCGGGGGGCAGGCAGGCCCTGCTTTTGTATCAGTGTCTCTGCCAACCTTGGGCCTGTAGGACACCTGACTCTTCCCTGGTCCTCCCAGACATGCTTCCAGGCAGGAGCAGGACAAGACTGAGAAGGCAGGGACCTAAAATTGCAGTTCCCCAAGTTGTTGCTCCTGGTAAAAGTACACTGGCTGGAAGGAGGGCTGTCCTGCACGGACACTCCATTACACTAGAGCCCCCCAGCCAGCATCTTTCCCAGCCCAAGGGCATGGGCACAGCTCCAAGGGGGACACATCCAGGCACCAGCTGAGCAGCTTCTCCCACTGGTCACCCGGCAGCAGGCTTGGAGCTGGCAGGCTGAGCCGTCTGGAATTAGGGAGAGAACCGCAGGGGCTGATGAAATGTCACAGGGACCAAAGTGAGAAACCCAGGCTGGTTTGAGAGCATGACAGCAGCTTGGTGGTTGTTGTGCCCTTTTAAACATCATCTCACTTTGCTGTCGAAGGAGCCAGGACCTCCTCAGCCGGGTTCATGCTCACCAGCTCAAGCTCCAAAACCTCCAGGGCAGAGGGAAGGCAGCCCCTTCCCTCACTCGGGTTTCCTACAGGGAGACTGGCCTGAGCCCCCATGGGCTTGGGGGGACCCTGCTCCTCTGCCAAGCTCCAGCAGACCCCAGCGAGCAGCTCGGCTCTCCCACCTCTGCCACACACGCCGGCTCCCTCCTTCCCAGGGCCAGTTATCGAATCCAGCCCCCGAGTGGAACATGGTCCGTGTCAGAGCAGCTGCCAGGACACGGCTGCGAGGCCCAAACCACGGCGTGCCTGGCACCAACCGCCTCCCTGCCCACACGAAAGCTTTAGGCAGTGTCACAAGGCAAACAGGCTGTAATGAAAAGGTGTGCGCGGACATGTCTGGGCGCCGGGGCGCTTTCGCAAGCCGTGCTCAGCAGCCGAATGCCTTTGGGGAGTTGGGGCAGAGCTCCGGGGTACACCCGAGAGCTCCCGGGCACCCGAGTTAAAACGAGGATGAGGTTTTCCTTCCCCGAGGACAACGGGAAGCTGCACAGAAGGAAAACGTCTCAGCTTCTCTGCTGGTCCAGTGCCACCAGGATCCCCAACCCAGGGCTGTGCGAGGGCTGCTGCTTATTATTACAGTGAGCAGGAGGGCTGGTCTCGACCAGCACTTTCAGCCCATGACACCGTGTGCTGCCACCCAGACTCTGATCTCCGCGGTCGCCAGGAGACGTGAAGGAGGGAGTGTGCACGCTGGTTTGTTTTCTCCAGCTCCATTAGCTGACCTAACAAAGTAATGACATCCCCCTGCAGCCCTGGGAGAAGGAAGCGTTTCCCAGATGATTGAGTTGCTTCTGAAAGGCTGCTTTAAAGAATAAACTAATTAGCAAGCAGCCTTTGTTTCTGGATTTAGCAACCCTTCAGTGCAAATTAAAGGTGACGAGCGGCGTCTGAGCCAGAGCTGAATGGAGACCTCGCTGCGTCCGGTGTTCCTCATCCTCCCGTGAAGGACGGGTGTCTGTGCAAGGTCGTGCAGCTCCCACAGGGCTCCCACCCTCCACTCCCTCGTGGTGCCCGTGGGTGCTGCCCAGACAAATGCTTCCAGACCCACAAAGCTATTTAGGAAACGAGTCTGGGGCAGCTGGCACTCACTGCAGCCGTTCTGTGTGTGTCAGGCATCCTTCCTCTCACACTTGGGCAGGGCTATGTTTTTTTAGAGCATTCACAAGCACGTCCATGCATCACCCCTCCTGCCTTCCCCTTCTCAGAACCTGAAAACTGAGAAGAAATGCCATGATTTGTGCTTGGAAGGCACCCAGGCACAGCCTCAGAGAAGTCCCTCTCAGCCGTCCCCACAGCCAGGCAGCATCAAGCCGCCCCGTAGCGGAGCGCAGCAGGGTGCCACAGCCCAGATCTCCCAGAAAGCGGCAGCATGGACTGCAGGACGCCTTTGGGAATACTCGGCACTGCTCACGTTGGTCTCCCTCTTTCCCACAGCCTCGAGGCAGGGACATCCCGCAGGCGGGCAGCCGAGGACAAGGGGACAAAGGGCCTCACGCTCCTCACCCCACAGCTCCTGACCCTGCCTGGGCCTTTTGTTCAGCGCCCACCGGAGGAGATGATCAAGAAACCTCCCCAGGCCGTTCATCTGCTGGGCTTTACCTTCCTCCTTTGCTCACTGCCCATCTTTCTTCAGAGGTGCTGACCATGGCTAATGGGCTGGGGCTTCCTCTGGGGCTACTGTGGGTGCCCCCAGGAACCCCTCTCACTTCCCCAGCTGCGGGTGAGCCCCTGCCGACCTCTTGACCCTGGGGCAGTAACCCAACCTTTTCCTTTCTTTCCCTCCTTCACACGGGCATTTAGCAGCAACAGGGAGGTTTCAGTGACACTTTGCAAACCAGCTTGGAGAGGAGCAGCAGCCTGATGCCACAGCTTCCAGCGCCGTGGGCTCTGGATTTACTGAGCAGAAGGAAAGTCAGGCTTTCCAGGGGAACACGATGTTCCTCAGGGCACCTGTTCCCTGGATATGCCGCATCTCCAGGTTCTCAGAGCTGGTGTAAGATGTCAAGGGAGAAAAAAAGAGAAAGGGGACGCCACGGAAATTGAGATCTAACAGTGCCACCCAGCAGCAGCTGCTGGAGGATCCTCGAGTGGAGACCCAGTTCCTGGCAGACCCAGGCACCCCCTGGCTCCTTCCTGACCCCGGAGCAGCTGCAGAAATCTGATTTACTTGAAGAGAAGCCGATTATCGCTTCCTGACACCCAGGAAGGCAACACAGGCTGCAGACCCCACAGCGGGGCCGGGACTTGGGAGCTGCATTTCCCGAGAAGGCACCAGCGAGTCCTTTGGAGAGAGGGGCCAGGGGCACTGGGGGAGCCCTGCAGGGACTCTGCACTCTCCGCATTTCTCCACCATCCAACTCGCTAATTCCATTAACAGGAGCAAGCAGAGCAAAGCTTTGCCATGATCCCTGCGTGGCGTTAGAGCGCGTGTAAAGCCCAGCGAGCACCTGCCCGCAAGAGCCTGTCGCAGCTCACAGGGAGCCACACGTACACTTAATGGACTTTGGCTCGAGCTCCGCGGGGGGGACCTATTAGCTCCTTACTCCCTGGTGTAAGCTCCTTACCTCTCGCATAGAGACAACGTGGGGAGCTGCAGGGAGCTGCAGCACCATCCCTCGCCCACGGCCTGGCCGAACCCCCGCCTGGTGGCACAGCCCCCCCAGGGGAGGGCATGAGCTGCCCCAGCACAGCCCAAAGCACCAGGGATGCTGCACACGCAGGGCACGGCCGGAGAGGACAGCGGGGAAGCGCTCACCTGTGAGGATGCCATGGCTGAGCGCGGGGAGCGCTCCGCTGCCTCCTCTCCTCGGAGCGACAGCTGAGCTCGCAGAGCAGGACTCACCTCGAGGATGGAGGAGCACCAGGATCTCATCTGACACGCACGCCGCTGTGCCGGGCGGGCTCTAAACGGCAGCAGGAAAACGAGGCGAGGATGCACCCAGCCCTCCGCACCCCACGGCGCAGGAAATCACCCTCAGATTGGAGCAAAGGACGGAAAAAAGCAAAACAATGCGCAGGGCAGGATACGCGGCCGAAACGCCACCCGCTGCGCGGCACCGCCTTCCCGCCACAGAGCTGGGGTCACCCCGAGAGGCAGAGTTCATAATCACCACTCACCAACAACCTCTAAATAGATTCATTTCTATGTGTAAAAGCACTTTCTGCAGGAGGGAACTCGGTTAAGCTCCCCCAGGCTCAGTCACTCTGTTCTGTGTGCCAGGAGGGAGGCCGGGGCTCTTCCTCAGCTGCTCAGCACGGGACTCATGGTGTCCCGCTTCCGAAATTGTCCCTTCCAGGCCCCCGGTTTGGGCTTGGGCCACAGGGCCAGGGCTCCTAAAGCCTCAGCCCGCCCTGCAGCCCCACACAGCGACTCGGCATGCTAGGCAAAAAAGAGTGGATAGTTTCTCATGAGTTCAACACAGAAGAGGAAAGAGCAGCAGGTTCCTTCTGTGTGAGGGGGAAGCTTCTGTGACCCAGCTCCCTCTCCCCAGCCTCACACGGGCAGTCCTGCTGCCAGCAGGCCCTCAGGGAGCTGCCCCAGGAACCACCAGAAGATCCGTGCAGGTCTCGGGTACAAAAGCTGTTCTACAAACACGAGTGTGCCGACAGCAGAAGGCTGCTTTCACTCTGGGGCAGTTTGGCAAAGGACAAACCCATTGTTCGGTCTCAGAAGACAGTCTTGGCTCTTTGTCTGGGCCAGGGCCATGATAAATAAAGAGCAGCAGCTAATCAGCCTCATGAAGCTGCTCATCAAACCCCGAGAGCAGCGCACAGGGATTGCAACACCATTGGGTGAGGGCACCCACTTGTGCTTCCCACGCAGCCATAGGGCTTCTCCCCCCACTGCCTGGAGCCGGGCGAGGGGACCCACAGTCCCCTCTGCTACTCTCTGCTGGGATTCCTGGGGAGGAACCCACCTCGGAAGCCCTGCAGCTGCTCCCCAGCCCTGCCTCTGTTTCCATGGCAACTTCCACTCACATCATTGCTCAATATTGTTCTTTTCCGTTGGACGAGAGATCCCTGCGCTCCACAGTTTGTTATTGTCTGTGCTCCAGCAGACCAGCCCTCAGCCAGCACCACCCTACTCAGAACAGAATCAGCTTCGTCAGCGTTTGTGCTTCGGTACAGAAGGGCAGGCGGAAGAGGGTGGGACAGAACCCAGCCCGACTCTTGGCCAGGCACCGACCCCAGGAGGCAGCCACCAAGAATTCGACCCTGCTTACAGCTTCCCTGGGCCCCAGGTAGCCCATTCCCATCTTTACACACAAGTAGCTGCTCTGGGAAGGGCACGTCCCCCTTGGGCAGAGCACTTTACCAGGTTTTCATCGCAGATGTTACTGCAGGAAACCCCAGGACCTGGATTCTGCCTACAAACAGCACCTCCTTGGACTGTAGCCAAGTCATTCAACACTGCTTTTAACAGATGTGGCCAAAAACCTCACTCATCCCTCCACACAGCGCTGCTCTCCCGGCCAGAGGGGTGCAGGATGCACCCCAGAGGGAGCTGGACACTTCGGTGTTCACAGATGAAAAACCTTCAAAGGGAGCTCTAGATCCTGTCCCACAGACACAGAATCAAGGTGAGAAGCTGGGCCGGGGAAGTAGCTGCTAAGTACCGGAGCGTGTAGGCACACAGTTTACAAACAGAAAGGAGTTCACTACAAAATTGGCCACAAGGAGCTCTTACAGAAGAGTTTCTGAACAGGCCTCAGGGCAGAGAGAGACACGACAGAAGACCTAAACGGGAGGTGGCTCCCAGACAGAATTTAGCCGAGAGGGCCGGAATAGCGAGTTTGTAACTTCACGATGCCCAGGTGCAGACAAGCTGCTTGGGAAATACCCAGGGAAGCAAGGAAAAGAAACAAAAGCTAGACAGGAGAGAGCTACACCACAGCGCAGGCTGTGCAGCACGCAGCTCAGAGCTGACTCCACCAGTGACCTCCCCAGCAAGAGCCGGGAGCTTGCAGGGAACTTGCAACATCAAGAAGAGAGATAAAACTTTACGTGCCCGATACCAAGAGGTCAAAGCTAAGTGCAGCATCAACCTGCCCACGAAAATAAGATACAAAAGGCGCCTCGCAGCGTCAGACCCTCTTCCTGTCAGGAGTTCACATTTCTCTTACATCTGTTTCTTTACCACCGACTTCAGCTTTTGCCCGTGGCTCTTGCAGTGGTATCGAGACAAGAATCGGGAGCAGGAGTTACAACAGCTTGCAGCAAGCCGCTAAAACCAGCGGCCAGAGCAGGGCCATTCCCAGCACACCTCCACTTCAGCACTCAAGATGCTACCACGCATATAAAACTGAATTAGAATAGGAAAGTGATCGACAGAAGCCAGGCAAAGGGTGCTCTCAGCATCCAGGCTTTGAAGAACAAGCCTTTTAAGAATCCTCCAACAAATGCAGTGAAACCGCACGATCACTACCTATGGAGTATTAAAAATATCAGAGAAAAAGAATCCACTTCCCCCACTGGAAGTGGACCCATGGGCTTCAACTGACCAGTCCTTACAATTAAAAAGAAACACAACAGCTCCAAGTTAACATTGCAGAACTTTATACTGCACTTAATACACTTGGATCATACTTGATACTGTCATAAGGTTGTGACTGATGCAAATACAAATATTAGAAACCAGATGTGAAATTAAAAAAAAAAGTTTATTTGAAGATCTGTAAAACAGCTCTGTGAAAGATCAACATTTCCAAGAACACTACGATACAGTAATGCACCTCCCTATTGTTAGAATATAAAAAAAAAAGTCACAGTCCTTCAACCATCTAAATAAAAGCACACATTTATGGACCAAACATGGTGCTTTCAAAACCAAAAAAGTAAATGGGATTGAAAGCCAGACTAGTCAATAGCACCAACACTACGTGATCACAGCCCCCGCGGGTCTGAGTCTGCGGTGAAGCGGGTTAGTGAAGCAAATCTTAATGTCACAACAGGCCCACGAGCACGGAGGAGCTCAGACAATGAAACACCATAACGCATTCTTTTTACATTCCATCGATGCAAACAACAGTAGCAAGCCAGAAACACCAACAACGAGTCCCGTGAAACTCCACGCTTCCACTGCGGGGCAAGAAATCTTCCAAACTTAGAGCTGCCAGTTCCTTTTTTAAAACACACACCTTTACTCACTCGGTGTTTACATAATCTGTGCAAGAGACACACGTGCGAGAGGAAGGTGAAGAGACGACGGGGAAGTGGGCAGCGTCACCAGGATCCGAGCAGCACGGGGTTATACCGCTTTCCGGTGATACTCGGGAGGGGCTACTTCATAGTCGCTGGCGCTGAACAGCGCGGAGGAATTCTTTGCTAAATACCTGTGGAAAAATCACAGAAAGATGAAATGGCCTTCTTGCCTGAAGGCTCTGCTGTTCGGCATCACGCGATTAAATCGTTACACATTTGCTGAGGCCATAAAACATGGTTTCAGGAGTAGGAAACCAACGTGTATCAACTGGAAGGGCAGCTGTGTAAAGCAACTTGAGATTTGACAGCTCACAAAAAACCCCAGATAGATAAATAAGTTCCAAACAGGCTGTGCTAGCAACTCTGGCTCCAGGTGAGCACATGAGCACAAGGAGGTTAATATTAACAGCATGAAGCAGCTGACATTTGAGGTTTGTTCAGCTGCTCTACCAAGAACCAATTCACTACTGGTCATACTCAAAAGGGGTAAGGACAGGCAGTGGGACACGGCGAGGTTCTGTCTGCACAAAGACAGAACTTACCTGGCCAAAGGGACGACGGCCAGAGCAAGGCGGGCAGCAAAGCACGAGAGCAGAAGCCAAGCACTGCAGGCCACCACCTTTCACCGATTCGGGGATTTCTGGTCAATGCATTTGCTCCTCATTTCTCCCTTTACCGCCCAAAGCTCTTGCGTTTCCTTCAGACTGACCCAAAAGCCCGGAGCTACTCAAGACTCCGGGACTATTCATCCCGAGGCAAGTTTACCCCGGCAATCGGGCTGACCCATCGGTAGCTCTGCTGCAGAGCCCGCCCGGATTTGCTTCCAAAGCGCAGCCGGTCACACAGCGGTAAAAACTGGTATTTACTGGCAGAGCAGCTTTTTGCTTTGTTACCCTGATCATTTACAAATCAGTATTTCCAAATACTACCAGTAGACCTCTAAAGCCCTGTATGAAAACACACAGAACACTTCTCTCCGTGACATAATCACCAGTGAAAGTTTACTACTTCAGTGAAAGCTGGGCAAGTAGATACACACACGTGGGGGGACATAGGTGTGACACACACCTCAGACACTGAGCCAAAATTTCATCCCATTTTAGAATCTCACCTTCAGGAAACATTTATAGGTGAACTAAGAAGCGAGTGACTCAGTTCCTTACAGCAGTGAGGTAGCATTTTGTCACCCATCTAAAATCAAATGCCTATTTTTTTTTTTCCCCCAGAAACTTTTCAGATTAGAATAGAAGTCTTGTGTTATTCTTCAGGAAGATATTTTCATCCCAAATGTTACACGTCTACAGCACCACAGGGCACTAAAAGTACAATGATAGTTTGTCCCAGAAATAACATTAGTAAGGTTCATCAGCTTTTAACATTTGCTCAATTGTTGTTGAGCAACTGTTGTGTAATTTAATAGTTCGCTGTAATTGTCATCTGCTTTTTATAGCAACTACAAATAAATGTTGAAGCCTTTATTTTGAATATTTACATGTGTATGTAAAGTAACACCTGTTCACTGGAGGCAGACCACACTACAAATCACCTCCGCTTACTGAACTGCCTCGCTCAAGGACTTCTAAGTACTCACTTTAAGAAGTCATGCAAATAGTTCAGCAGCAAAGCCAGACTCTTCTCATCCAGAGGAGTGTAAGCAAGCATAGCTCCAATTCGCACTGTTACAAAAGAAATAGCACTTGTTAGTTATAAACAGCTTTAACGAGTGTTTAAGTACAGCCTAGAACCTTAGAGCTAGCTTGTAAAATGAGCCCAGGAATCAATCCCCATGCACACCAGCTCACCTAAGTTAACTAGACTGCTGGAAATACATTCCCATTCCAAATGCCCGAATGACTCTGAACGTTTTAGGTACAGGGAGCAAGGAAAACTGAAACCAGGTTTCACAGCCGCTTGTCAGACTTGTGCAGTTCACACCCACGGAGACTCAAGCCAGGACAAGGAAGAGTTTGAATACTTGCAGCTGCTCCTCCCCCCTCTCCGGAGGTCCTACTCACCAAATAACCGCAGCAGGTGTGGGGCACCATACACTTGAGACATGGGAGCATCTGGGTGATCTGCTAAAATCTCAGCATATTGGGGCCTCTCAAACTTGTACAGGAGTTGAGTTCCCAGCATGACATTGAAGTATTCTTTAATTCCAGCCACGACCTCATTGACCGCGTACTCCCTGGTGAAGAGAAAACATTGCAAGTCTCGCTCCAGTGACCGGATGGACACAAGAAGAGAGTTGTCGTGGTGAGTCCATCAAAACCCTAAAGATCTTTTACAAACCTCCAGATTTTTCAAGGCAATTTGCCTGGAGACCTTAAAACACACAGCCATGGGGAGCGATGCACTTCAAGCCCTCCTTTGAAAAGGAACTGCTCTGAACACTGTGAGAATTTGGGTAAACTGAGAAAAGCCTTGCTTTCAGTCACCTACTCAGAGAGCCAGCGCAGCCCTTTCAAAGCAACTGTAAATATTTGCCAGCTCTTCTGTTTTCAGCCCAAGTTAATCCCAACTCACCCCAGTTCAAAAGCACAGAACTACTTAAAAGTCATCAGAATGAACTCCTGCTTAAGGCAAGGGAGAGCCACGCGGCATTTCAGGTGACCGACCCTTTCCAACCAGATTCCTGCAGGCCTCCACCTTCACAACTAATCGCGGAGTAACTGGACGGGGATTAGCAGTGACACTGCACATCTGAGCAGTGCAACCCTCGCTCCACCCTGCGAGCGAGTTTAGAACAGACATTGGGGCAATTACATGCAGGAATGTTAAAACACCCTGACAAGTTGATAACACGCTTCCTCTGGAGCGGAAGAAAATAACTTCACATTTCTAGTTTCTCTCCATTTAAAACAGGAAAGCTTTGTTCAAGAACACACCTCGTTTGTTGTCCGGGCTGGACTGCTGGGGTGATTAAGTAAGAATCTTCAAAGCTGTCACCTCCAAGTAATTAGCTTGCCCATCTGATTCTCTTAAAAGTCATCATCTGCCTCCCTGCCCCACCACCCCTCCGCCATCGCAACAGCAATGCTTTGCTCATCGGCTACGTGGGGCTTTTCTGACAGTTTGTTCAGCTTGTGCCACGGGATTTATTCGCTCAACGTAGGAAGCCTGAGCTAGAGTGAAGGGCTGGAGAACTGCTCCCTTGGCTTGTACCAGCTCCTCTAGGGAAAGGCTTCAGGAGAGCAGGGGAGCAGAGGTGACCCCCAGAAGGTAGCACTGCATTCCTCAATCACCTCCTCAGCGATTTCTCAACTTCTCACCTCGGTCTTAGAACACGAAGCTGGACTTGGGGCTGGGACAAGTTTAGCCACCTTAGTAAATTCCCCACAAAATACAAGTCCAGCAACAATGGCAGAAGAAGGATTCGAGGTTTGAACTGACCACTACTCACTTGTTATCGGTATTTCCACGGGATTTTTTGTAGTTTGCATAATCCTCTAAAATGGAGTCAACATTCTTCTTGGCAGGAAGGTAGAAGAGCTACACAAGAAGCAAAATCAAATACAAACTGTCCAATTTATGCATTTATGTCTGCATGCTAAATTTAAATCAGTGTACATTAGGGCATTTCCACACTAAGATTAACAGCTGAAGATGTAGAGTCTTACTAAAGGAACACCCAACGGCTTTAGTTGTGCACACCAAAGAAAACCAACCGTAAGAGCGACTATATTTTTCCATTTAACACTTGTGCTGCTCAGCAGCACCCTGACAAACTGCAGAAGTCAGCCCAGGAGTCAAAGGCCCACAAGCAAAGCGCCCCCAGTGCTCCTACAGGGCAATGAAACAGGTCCCAATTCGTTAATATGTTTTAAGTTCATGGAAGTGTTTAACACTTAAAATTTAAATTAGTTTTCAAGTTTAATTTACTGTATTAGGAAGCCTGATGTGGATCCAGCCTGGCAGAAGTACAGACTCGTTGCCCTAGCGGCAGCTTTGTGTCAGGGCTGCAGGACAACTTAAGATACTTGTGCAACTTGGCAGTGAGGGACTCGTAAACAAGGCAGGAAGGAGCTGAGGTGGAACAGGCAGCACACGTGATGTTCCTGCAGACCAGCTCTCTACCAACTAACTAAACCCTTCGCAACACACCAGCAGGCCAAGCGTGCATAGAGCTAACACCACGCTTAAAGCTTAAATAGGTTTTTAAAACAATTCACCTCCCTAGCTTATGCTTGATCAGATCAAGTCTCGTCTACGAGTTCAGACGCAGGGCTGCCGAGCCACGGCCCTGCACAGGGGACCTTTGGTTAAAATCCAGTCAGAACGAGAACTGCCAAGTGAGCCGTGAGGCTGCTGTCAAACTCCCCACGAGGTTTCACCACACTGCTCTTGAAGAGGGTACGAGCATCTAGTTTGTGTCCTCGCCCACACGTGGCCAGACTGCTCTCGCCACAGATTACCTGCTTCTGCCTGGTGATCAAGTCCCAGTCGTCTACCAGCCACGGTTTCAGCTCTTCTGGGATTTTCACCTTTACTTCAACTCTGTTCATAAATGTTTCTTCCTGAAAAACATGAAACTAGACTAACTACCTTCAGATAACCATCCAAAAGCTAAGAGCCACCCATATTCCTTGCGTTCACAACTGAAAACCACCACTGACTGAGGAATGTCTACAGCAAACCCCGTAGATTACCCAGGGAACAAGGAAATAGTTTAGATTTTTCCAGGCCACTTGGGAACCTCAGTTTTGCAAGTTGTGACATTTCACACTGCAGGACAGAGCACCGCTGTCAGTATTTCTGAGCAAAGCAACCTTCCTCCTCTGAATCCCATTTTTCATCAAAAATCCTGTGAGAGCATCAGAAACACGTACACTTTCAACCGTCGGATCTACTCGAGCCCTCTTCTTCCTCGGAGGCTGAGGGGTCTCACTGGTACTGCTCCCTTCTCCAATTCCTGGAGCTGTACAGAAGACATCATGCTGCTTAAGAAATCTGGTCAGTCAGCAATAAACACACCAGTAAAGATTCAGAAGAAGGATTTAAAAGCAAGACTCCGATTTCTCGCAGATCACCTCTCCACTTTTTTTTGTTTGTTTCTTTTAAATGTGACTTGTATTCTCTTAAGTTCCACATACTCGTGACAGCTTAAACTGCTGTATTTAGACTCATCTGAAGATGGAAGTTTCGGCACTAAAACTAAACCATAGATCAGCATCTGTAACATTCTTGGGCAGAATTTTTGGAACAAGCAGCTCAGCTTTGCAGATACGTCACGTCTCCATTTCGGTCAGAAAACATGAGCTTGCCTTATGAAATCATTTCGACAGATCCATGAAGATATTGCTTTGCATTTAATTTGAAAGAGGTCAAAATCTTGACGGAAAGGAGTAGTTTGTGTACAAACCAGAAAACCATGCATTCCTCCTGAGTGAGAGGAAGAGACATCTCAAATCCAACAGGACCACACGAGGCGACAACAAGTAAATGTAGCTGAGGTCTTAGTCCAGCTAAGAATCCTTCAGTAAGGGCATCCACTTACACACAAAATAAAGACATACTTACTTTTCTGTTTGTTCTTTTTTGTTTTCCTGCAAGAAGAACACAAATTATTGCAGATACACAGACAGCCTTACTTCAAGAATCCAAAGCAGAAAACCGGAAAACTCGTCCACTATGTTCAGAAGAAGGAGTGAACACTTGTGGCCTGTGGAGTATTCTGACAAGAGCGCATGGTACTACCAAGATTTTTCATGTAACGGGTTGGAATTCACAATCTGGTGGGAAGAATCACCAAGTTACACCTACAAGGCCCCCAAAAGCATGCCAAGAACACAGGAATATTTTAAAACAGTGCTGACTGACATGCAAGTAACATGTACAGATGCTTGAGACTCTCCAAGTGCTCTTGAAAACCTACCCTGGGTTTGTCGGCGTTTTATTTCTCTGTTTCAGGGATTGCTTAGAGACAGAACACGGGACAAGGAAACTGAAGTGCTGGGAGTTATCACATAAGTCTCTGAAGTAGCTTCTGGTAAAGTTTTTTTGGGGGGGAAAAAAAGAAACCAAACCCCATGCAGTTTTATCTCTACAGCAGTGGGGGGACGTTTCGACAGCACTATGGACCGATGGGCTTGAAGCTGCAGGGAGCACCTGAAATTCCACCATCGGCTGCAAGGGGAGGTCCCAGCTGCACTCGCCACTTGTTAACAACATCTGGAACGGTACCGAGTAGCACACTCCCTGATATCTATTCTCTTTCAACTGCTTCTCTTGGCACTCACTGTTTTTAACTTACACACTTCTCTAAAGTCTCTATCCTTAGCCCGTATTTTTATTCCAAATGAGGAGCTACATTTCCAAAAATTGTAAAGGCAGCTGAAATACAGAGCACACAACATGTAAATATTCAGAGAGGTCAAGAGCATCACTGCCAAAATTAAACTGTCTTGACAAAGTCAAACTGTCCTAACAGGTATTTCTGTTATTAACCAAAACCTTTGTACATTTACTAACCATTTTCAGAAAATTCTTCATTAAGAGTACTACTAGCCACACTTCAATTCGCTCACTATTAACGGGACTCTGGTTAAACTTCTCAAAAGAATCAGATTGTGTGGATAAAACTCTTTTCCAGTACAAGATTATTTCCTTGGAAATTCCTCACTATCTCAAGGGACTCTTGTATTGAAGCTTTGAACTGGGTTTATCTGGGTCAGGATGTAGGCAGGGTTTCTATGAAGGTCTGAAGATAGGAAGAGAAAGGCTTTTTTCAAGCTTCAAGGCAAACAAGTCTTAGGCTTAAACCGTGGGCGCAATAAAGAGCATCTCTCTCCAGGAAGAAGGAACAATTGCCAAGTTGGGTCACTGACAACGGACTTGTGTATCGAAGAGAAAGTCTTTGCTTCCAAACCTAGAGTAAACAAGGAGGAACGGGGAGTTCTTTCCTGAACTTAAAAAAATAAAAACAATCACAAGATAAAATAATGTTAAGCATTAGTCTAAAAGCAAAGTCTTAAATGGGCAATGAAGTACTTAAAGAACTACCACAATTAAGGCAGTAAAGCACAGCTCTGTCACTGGAGCACAAAGTCTGGCACAAACCACTCCAGGCGGCTGCTTGTGCTCTCCCACCTCATTCCTCGCATTTCCCGATTCCTTAAACTTGGAGCCGCACGCCCCTGCTCCAAGGCAAAGCAGCCACCTGTTTGCACAGCCTCGGGGACAAACCTGAGCGAGGGGACACACAGGAAGAGCTGAGGTTAGGGACAAAACATCAGCACCCGAACAGCAGACTCCTCACGGCGCAAAGAGCACGCCGTGCACGCGGCGTCAAGGAGAAAGACGCGGCACCGGCACCACCCAGGCTGCAGGCAGCCCCACGGAGAGAAGCTGCAGCCTGAGACAACCCGAGGCCGTGAATCAGAGCAAGGAGACTCTCCTCTGGAGCCAGGCAGCTGAAGCACACCGTGTGTGTCCCGCAGGCTGGCAGGTAACGCCTCCCTGCCAAGACAACGGGAACGCAAGTCCTGAAGTGACACGAGAAGATGAAACGTATCTGGGAGAGGTTAAAACACATCCTTTTGGCCACCTCACACCTACATGGCAAACAGCAGAGGCCCCACACTGCTGTAGAGAAGCAGGATAAAAACTGTCATCAACATCTTCTATTCAGCAAGCGCAGCACAGCTGCTGTTCCGCATTCTGGGATTTCTCTGTTGATGGCACTCCTCAATGAAAACTGAAATGGAAGTTTCAAGGAAGCTTCTGTGGAAAGAGTTTTAATTAAACACAGAACAGAGGCTCAAGGTGCTGAAAAATCTCACAGTTCAAATGTAAAGGATGCATCCCCCTGCAGGCAGAACATCACCTCCCCACAGCCAGGCCAGCATCCCGTTCCGGGCAGAACCCAGCCCTCATCGCAGGGTTTTATTTCAGCACAACAAGAATATTTGAGTACTAAGAGATCAAAAAGCAAGACTCAATCAGTCAAAATTAAATGGACCACTGACATAACCACTTGAAATCGTGTAGAAACAAGATAAGTAGAAAACAAACCGTATTAATAGCTCAGAGAACAGCTCCAACGATGAGATGCTGTATACCAAAAGTGACAGACTCGGCAGGAAAATAAGCCACAAGAGCATAACAGTGAACTTCCAGTCTCAGTACCCAAACCAGGACTGCATTCACCATCAAATGGTGAGAGGAAACTGGATGCCACGGGAGATAACGTACTGAACGACTGCGCTGCACCCTTCACAGACACCCATCAGAAGAAAGAGCCAAGTATCTGTCACAGAACCTTGGGTGCCACCACCTCGAGAAGCCAGCGGAGTCTTTGCACAAATGTTAATGCTCAAAGCTCTAAACTGAAGCATCTCCTGGCACATGTCTAGAGAACTGTCAATAAGAAATAAAACCGGCTTCAAAAATAGAATTCAACATAGACAAATAACATCAAGAAGAACTAGACTTTGGAAGGTTTACTTGTCCCACAACAGATAGGAGTCCCTGACCAGCTAGATAAAAACGTTGTGGATGAAGTATTTTACTTTCCCAAAACTCTTGTGCCTTTTGAAGGGACTTACATGTTTGTTAGAACCTCCCTACAAGAGCTGGTTAAGATACAAGCAGCAGAGAACACAGGTAACTACCACTTGGCCTCGGGCATTTCAGTTTGATACGTTTGTAAATACCAGAGAAAGGGAGATGGGTTACCAGTCTGACAAAACAACAGCTCTAACTGCGCTACAGGAAATCATAAAGGCTCTCATAATACAAGGTGTACAGTAATTAAAAAAAAAAAAAGGAAATTAAAAGATTCAAGTGTGAAAAAATGTTGGGAACCAGTGTGAAATGGGCTGCTGTTGCTCAAGCAGTTTGGTCACTAACTTAGCCCCATTCCTGCGAAGATTCAATTAAACATTATGAGCAAAAGGGCAAAAAACCAAGTCAGGATGATACACGCGTGTCTCCTGCGCCTTGTCAGACAACCTAACCTTGGAAAGCCCACACCAGAACTAGAGGAGGTGAAGAAAGCAGAGAACAGTTGGTAGCACACAGCAGCTTCTGTCCCAGGAGTAACCAGGCGGACAAGGGCTTTCTCAGGCTGGCAGCCAGGCAGGGAGAAGAGGGGAGATGTGGCAGAGAGATCGCCAGTGACAAAAGGTGATAATAATTGATCTGTCCTCACGAGAGATGAAAAAGGCCAAAAAAACAGAGCAGCAGACGTTAAAAAAGAGACAGGAGTCATCCATCCTCTTTCCTCCCTCTTCCACACAGAGCTGAATTCAAATGAGAACTCGCTGCCACGAGATGAGGGGGATGCCAGAAGCCCTGAGGGTTTGGATGCCGGTAGATAAACGTAACCTGGTCCCACACGGGGTTATTAAACCCATCGCATGGATCCAGGCTCCAGCTCCAGGCCCTTACTGACAGGCTGCTAGGAGAGAAAAGGCTGTCTGGGGAGAGCTTCGTTCTCAACTCGACTCACTTGATTTCCCCTAAGCCCCTGGTACTGGCGATCGTCAGAGAGCAGGAGAGGTTGGGGAAATCTCCACCCCGAGCCCGCGCAGCCATTCCTGCGGCGTTACAGCCTCCGACAAGCGAAACGCAGGCAGCGTTCACGCGTCGCGTGACATTTAAAGGACCTGAAGGAGCCTGTGCGAGCCGGTAGCTGTGCCAAGGACGGCAGAGGGTGCCACAAGACACGCAGCGGGAGCATATGCTTTTCAGTAATAGGTTCAAGTTAAGAACAAGACTTCTACTAGAAGAAAAACAACCCCACAATAACTCCCAAGTTGAGGTACTGTTTTGAGAGCATCTCCGATGAGACTACTTGCATATGCACCATTTCAAACCAGATGCTATTTCCAAACTTGGTGTTCAGCGCCGTATCTTCCCTCCACAACGCCTGCAGTTGCCCTTCTTACTTTCCAAGCAGCTAACTCCAATTGTTTACTGATTTTTTGCAGGTTAATCATATTAAGCCCATGGACAGTAGCGTAGGCTCTTAAAAGTCGGAATTCAGCAGAGCTACGTATAAAACAGCCCGGAGAAGTCAGTATCTGCAGTGTTACGTTTCGATTTTGGCAACCTGCTATAATCATACCAATTTTTTTTCTACAGTAGCTTCTAGTTATCAGATGAATAATTATTTCAAAACCAAATGTATACAACCTGCAGTGCATGCACATTTCTATTTGAGCAAGTATTGCTTACAATCAGCCTCGAAAGCTTTTTGAGCCAGCTGCCGCAGCTTACAGAAAAGGTAATTCTGAACAGGCTCAAGTCAACAATAAAAATACGAGGACGATGAGGATCGAGCTCAAACCTCACATTTCTGACACCATCTATCGCAGCAGCCTCGCTCCCAGCACTTACAGAAGGCAGTGCTGCTTGCTCCCAGTTCCCAGGGCAGCAGAACTCCAGGCTGCAGAGCATGCAGACCACTCGCAACCTTCTAGAACTACCCAGTTTCAGGAATCTGAAGGCAGCGTTCTCCACTTTAAACAGTGGACACACCGAATGCCTTTGACCACTCACCCTGTACCCTATCCCAGCTGAACAGGTGCACACTTAGAGAAACTGGTAATCCATGCTGGCTTTAAAAACGAAACAAAAAACAATTTAAAGTACTGCAGTATATAATTTTGATAACTGAGCTGCTACCAAAGCGTACATTATTACAACTGCGGACTTTAAGAGTCGCTAAAAGAAATCTACAAAAGCAAGGAGATCTGGATTTCAGGATGAAAATCCTGGTTTGACAATCCATCCTTAACTCACCGCGTCGATATTGTAGGGGTCTCCAAACAGCAAACAGTATGCGCTCCATCTCGTCTGAAAAATCTAGGCACAATGGGGGTTGAGTTAAGGAAAGAATGTCAGACCTAGTGCTTAGCCTTAAAGAGAATCTATTTAAGATTCAAAAATTTACCTTTTTAGCAGCAGATTATAGTCCTACTGAACATTCCTGGAGGATAACTTGTGCTTAGAGTCTGTATTTTCTTTCCATTATTGTTTTGCTATCTGAAGATTAAGTTTCAAAACATAAGTTACCCTTCCCTCTGTTCAATCCTCCAAGAATGCTACAAAAGGTAAACTCTGAGGCCCAAATAGGTCGACAGTGTCACCCTTTTAGAACAGTTGCGTGACCAGTTTCTCCCCCTCCCCACCATCAGTATTTTAGGTATCCGCAACAATCTTAGATTTACAACAAGAGAACAAGCCAGAGGTTTTATTTTGGAACAGTGTTTTGAGATTCTTCAGAAGCCATCCTGCCTTTGGCTGTAAGCAGGATCCGAGCAGCAGTGGCCCGGTCAACGATAAATCAGCATCACAGCGAGGGCAAGTCAAAGGATTTCCTCTTCCTCAGCCTCCATAGTGAAGAAAACCAGGGAGACTTTGCTGAAAGCAGCACAGGTCCAATTTAGAAGGATGCATTGGGTGCTGGCAATGGCTAGAGACTAGGAGCAAGATCAGTGCAACGAGCATGTGGGGCCCTGTTATAAATAACTTGCACAACGCAAGACCGCTGCTCTAACAACAACAGCTTGCCTTATTCCTCTCTAAAAACTCTGCAAATCCACAACCAGGGAATTAATCTTTCCAATCAACACGAAACAAGTTTCAGAGAATTAGTTTGTTGACTGTTTCACTGCACTGGCAACAACCACCTGCACTTCCAATAGTGAGGACAGCAACAGCAAAGCCACTCCCTTTCCCCAACTGGTTTCCACCAGAGAGTAAAGACAGACCTGGTAACATGCTCTCAAGCTTTACAGTTACACAGAGGCTGAAGCTGGAGTCATTTTTGCTGTGTGGGTCTCCCCGAGATGCAACATCATCAGGTGTGGTTGAGAGGATGAGGCCAAGATCCATTTCAAGCACTTACTCAGCCAGAGAGAACAACTCATCCCGCTGCAACCAGCCTGAGCTACCCCGATGAGTAAAGCTGACGGTATGGGGAACCTAATCCTGAAGTTACTACTGGGATGCTCTCTACAACAAATTGTAGACATTTACAACTGAGTCATCACTGTCTGCATCAAAGCTACACATGCAATTAATTCCACCCCCACTGACAAGGCAACTCAGGTAAAATAACTCCTTAAGCAGCCAAATTAGTAGTGGTCATCATTTAGATCGGTTCTAATTAGATTTTAATGACGTCCATTAGGAACTATGTAAACAGACATTTGGGTTGTGCCTTGGGTTTTTCCCCCACCCCCAAAATGAAAACAAATCGGTGACCAGGCCCCTGAGCTGCACCCACTAGGGCTGCACTTCTCGAATCGATGAGAGATATGTCATAACAAAGTTGCCCACGAATGAGACATGAAATCTGAGGCTGCTGCCAAATGCTCCTCTCAGGAACTGATGTCATTTCAGCAGCTCCCTCGTGAAGACCAGAATCATGAATGAAGTCAGGAGTTCAAAACACCTCGTTAGTCATGACCATCTTCGTAATTAAGTGAAGTACTGCCCCAAACAGAAGATTTTTCATGGCACACGAGCAAAGCTGTAGAGCTGTACTGACTGTGTGAGAACCTAAACACCATGCAAGCCTATTCTGGAAAACAAAAAGGGTGGAATGAAAGAAATCTGACCGTTACATCCTAGAACTATTTTTTAAAAAAATAAATGTCTGAGCTTGCTTCTGGTCTCTTAAGGTGCAAAACCATTGTTAATAGCATACGGGTTTAGTTTTGTCAGAAATGGCCACACAAAGACTCTTGAAATTCAGCTTTAACAGCTGTGCACTAAAAAGGCAAGGCATTTTAAGGATTTCATTCAGAAGTGCTTGCACATCTTGGAAGAACGGTAAAGTTCTATGGAGAAACCAATTTCACTGACATACAAGAGCCTCACGAGGACTCACCACTCCGAGTGTCAGTTCACTAACTTCACAGGAACGGAGTGCAAAAACCAGACAGCGTTAGTGTCCACCCAGTGCCTCGATTCTGTGTCAAACCCTGCGCACTCCAAGGCAGCAGTCTGAGTAAAATACTCCAACAGAGGCCTTCTGGACATCATGAAAGTAAAACCCAACTTTTGCACGGGTTGTGTCACAAGCAATGCAGTTTGGCCTGCACAACCCTTCTCAGAAAAACACTATTTAAAGATCAACAGTTAAACTGATAACCAAAAGTTGGGGAGGTTTTTTTTGTGAAGGCTGGTTGACTATTGATATAAAAAGCTTCTTACACTTCAACATTTTTCTGCTGCAGACCAGAAGTCTTCTTGCCTGGAGCAGCACCTCTCATCTTCCCTTCTGCATATTGTTCCCTGTAAAAAAAAAAAAAAAAGGTACGTTTGTAAATAAAACTAACGGAAAAAGGAGCTTGCTTTCCCTCAAAAGAGAAACACAAACCATTTGGAGACTGTCAGATAGAATCATATCATCGACCAGAACAGCCTAGAACAGAAATGCCTTTGCAGATCAGCGTGTGTCATGAGCAGGAATAGCTCAGCTCGTTATCGAGAAGAATTGGGCTTCTTCACACACCACCTACAGCACAAACACCCACTTCCTCCCCCTCCCACTGTCCTTTTCTTCTGATCCAGGTGGAAGCAGCCGCTGCTGCCGAAAAACAGAAACCGGCTTTGCAATAAAAGCATTTTCATCCAAGAAACACAAGATTAGCAGTCATAAAAATCAAGTATTTGTAGGCATCCCGAGGCTGAGAAGATCCGTACCACCTAACACTGTACTTGAAGGATGCTGGACAAGGGTCATTTTTAGCCACCTAATTTCCACGTTACAGGATGTCCCTGCGGTTTCTCAAGCTGCCTCTCCATTTCCTCAGCCTGCCCTGCCTGAAAGCACCATTTTAAAACCAAGCACCAGCTTGCTCTTTCTAAACTGCCAGAGGACAAAAATCAGAACGCTTCTGTAAGCCAAAGCATCTCAAGAATAAACAAACATATGAACACCTCTTGAAGACTTTGCTTTTTTTTCCTTGAGGTACAGGTGTTGGATTGAAACTCTAATTTTATTTACTGACAAGTACTTCTAACAAAAATACTTACTGATTGGCCTTTTGAAGTTCTTTTTGTTTCTGCAGATTGGTATCCACGTATTTGAGCACTCTGCTTTCTGGAACCCATTCATCCCAGCTGAAAAAGAAAATTTAGAAGACAATCAAATGATCATTCAAAAACACGACATGGTCGCATTGTACACGCAAGAGTCGATAAAAAGCTCTACAGAATTTGAGACTGAACTCTGCTTTTCTATCAAATCACAGACTGGCACAACCGAAAGCACAAATTTAACACATTCCCCACTGACTGAAGCTGTAGCGATTTTTCTAGGGAAGTGTAACCCTCAGTCATTTTCCAAAGAGTTTCCCAAACTTGAAGGACGAGCAATTTAGAAGGGAGGGGACTGCCTTTAACTTAAATGATGCAGGAAAATAAAAATCTTCTGTACTTACTAAATTACGGGACACCTGTAGCCAAAACTACGTTATGAAGCAAGTTTCCTTTATCTATTCCAACATTTTATAGGTTAACAAATTAAGCAATAAGATCTTACTGTAAGAAGAAGAGCTCTGATTTCTGTCTGTGAAGGAAACCGAGATGGCATGAATATTTGAAGGATCTGAAGTGAACGATTCAAGAGAACAGGTGTTGGGGAAATTGCCATTACGAGCGAGATTCCACTTTGACAAAGAGTGGATTATCTGAGCAATCTGACAGTTTACTTCAAATCAAACACATTAAAAGTGGCCAAGTCATGCCAAAGGAGGCAAGTTAAAGCTCTCTGTTTCAAGAGATCTGTGTCATTTTCATCTCATGACAAGAGCTGCCAGTCTCAGAACATCAAGGTGTCAAAACCAGCACTACTACAGGAGTACCTGGTCTTCAAGAGCATCAAGACAAGGCAAGCTTAGCATCCAAATGTTAGAGAAACACGCGCCCAGGCACACACATTCTGAGACTATCTTCTTCCGATAGTGCTTTGGTCGGGTAGCTAAGCCACTTATCCTACTCCTGCCTGGACAGCTGCAAGAGATCTTGGAAAAAAAAAAAGTGCTACATAACTGTGCAGCACATTATACCGTGCAAAGAAAAAAAACTCTCCTGGAATCTTTGTTGATATTTGCCAAAAAAATGTTAAGAAATCAAGTAATTAACACGTAACAAAGGGCCATAATTACCGAAACTAAAAGTAAGGATTTCTATTGCCCAGGCTGTCCGGATCTCGCAGCAAATGCCACTTTTAACATAGTTAATTGGAAGCTTGAAGGCAAAAAAACCTCAAGCAGCGCAAGCAAGAAAAGCGGAGTCATGGCATCACTCACGGCACCCTTCAGCAGAGGTAAACGAAGAGGGGAAGTATCAAATCTCTGCTGCCTCATTAATATGCAATTACTAGAACCAGCCGCGCTCCCAGAACTGCTGCCGGTTACGACAGGGCACTTCTCTGTCCAGCTGGCAGGAAGGGCGTGTGGATGCATTTTAAAGAGCCACACATTAAAACATGAAGTTCAGCTCTTAGTCATGTTAGTGAGATCAAGATACCAGTGACAAAAAGCCTTCACTTGAGTCTGCAGCACTGAAATGAAACAAAACCAAACTAGAGAAACACCTTCTGAAAGACTTCTGTGGTCTGAAGAGCCAAAGCTTTTAATCGCCAAGAAAAAAGAAAAAAAAAAAAAACCCCTTTCACTTCTCCTAAATCCAAAATCTGTTGGCAGAACAGAATTCAAATGAAAGCAAAAAAAAAACCCCAAACCAACAAAGTACAGAAATGCAATAATCCTATTATTCATCTTTAATGGGCTCAACATTTACTTCATTTCATTCTTCAGCAACCTCTCACCTAGAATCCTATCGGGCTTGCAGCACAGAAAAGTATCTCTAATTTTACCTTAGCATGAGAGGCAAGAACTGAAAAACAGGCTAAAGCTGCTCCCGTGAAGGACGACAGCCAGCCTTTCCCATCCTGAACACAGCCTTTGGTCAGGCTGGTCTCTCCACATCTTTGCTACCAGACCTTGTTGCCAGAAGCAGTACAAAGGGAAAGGGCACCACATGCGTCTGAGTAGAGAGTTTTGCTCAACCTCCTTCCCCTCTCCTCCCAACAGGTAACAAGGAAGTTTTTGTACTCGTATTTCTGCCAGGCAGGAATTACAGTAACTATTTTCTGAACAAACAGAACATCATAAAGCATTCCCCTTGGTCTACTGACACCCTAAGCTAGTTTGTGTGTTCAACCAAAGCTCTGAAGGAGATGTTAGTTGGGCAATGTCTTCATTGTGTTACCATAAATCACTGGTTCATGTACCAAAATCATTTGGGTGTTCCAGGAACAATCTCCTAATGACAGGGACACAGTAGCACTAGTCCATCAAACTTGCATTCAAACTGACAAAGCTTGTGTTTTCCCCGTAGAGGAAAAAAAAAAAAGTCAAATACTGCTTTCATTTTATGTAATACTTACTTTTTATTCCAACCGCTGTAATGGATGAAGTATTTCACTTGCTTGTCCTTTATGGCAACCTTTACACACTGGAACAGAGAAGAAAGTTCAGTCAGGACCACTGAGAACAGAGAGGTCTGAACAAGCTTTGGTTTTTTAGCTTCCAGAGCTCAGGCATGCAGAGCTTTCCATGCGAGCCACTGAAATACCAGCAGCTACGTCGTGGCAGAGAGTAAGTTCTGTAACACAAGTTACTGCCTGCTTATGGCTTTGGAAGGGCTGGGCAAGACGCTGGCTCAGCTCTCCAAAGGGACACCTTCGCCCACCAGAAGGATCAGAACTGTTCCCTGAGGATGACCAGAAGAGTAAAGCAAGCGGTCCCTTCGCTACCCTCAGGTCGGCCCAAAGCCATTCCCTAGGGAGCTGTTCCCAAGAGTCTTGTTCACGTGCAGGCCCCCACCTCACAGGCAGGCAAGCTGGCTGAAGTAGAGGAGTCTTCAAAAGTAAAGTACATAAACTGGATCTCTACAGCCACAGTGAGAGCGTTATATCCAGTAGAAAGAGTTTCAGTAAGGGCTTTGTCTAGGTTAAGAACGTACACAAGGCAAATAAAAACAGTTATTTCCATCAGAAGACTGACCCATGAATACCGTAACTTCCTCACATACTGACACTCGGGTGCAACCACTAAAAGAGGGCACACACACACACATCACGAGGCTGCTCCGATCACCCCGCAGTGTCGCTCAGATTTGGAGGTGTCCCTCACAAACCCTTCTGCCTCGGGGCTCAGCACAGGCCCACTCGCAGCCTGCGAGACACCAGCGTCAGAGCTTCAGCTACCACAGCCACAGAAGAGGAAACGCACAGCCTGAGACACGTCTCCTCCTGGGAAAAAAACAACGCCAAACCAGCTCAGAACTACATAGCCCTGGCTAGCCTGATTATGTGCCCGCCACATGTCCCTGAATTTCTTGGCTACACCAGATTAAACCCACCAGCTCCACCATTTCACCCAGGAAGTTCCCAAGCCTTGTTCTGGAGATGCTGAGATACAGACACCATTGCACCACTCCAACAGTGAAATAACGAGGATAATGTAAAACGTGAAAAATCACCTTCCTTGGGCCTAATTTCCGGATTTTTTTTTTTTCCCACTGAAGTAACAAAAATACTCAGAGAAGTCATAATTGCCATTTTCTTGCCATCCTAACTGAATCGCCTCCAAGTATTTGAGAGGGCAGAGCCTTCTGCTACACAACATTTCCTCAAGACCTTTGTGGCAACCTCAGCATGACAAACAAAGTAAAAGAAGATACAAATATATTTCCACACCAAAATACTTTCCTTCTTGCTGGAGGTTAGAAGTATTTTACAACAATCTCATTTAACTTGGCATTGTACAGAGATGTAGCTACCGTTTGCCATAACATTTCACACCGCTCTAACACAAACTAGTGCTGCTCTGATCATCTTGCCGCAGGAAGCCAAGGACACAGGCAGCAGGACCAAAATACGCACTCACAATCACAGCAGAAAAAAACAGATCAAAGGAAAAAGAGGAAAGCTAAGGTTATTACTCATTACTACCTACAAAATGTCTTCGTAAAATTAAATTCAGGTCCTTCTGCCACTTAAGAGCCCAGAAGGATGCAGACTCTGGATACAAACAGCCAGCCAGAAGCTCTCTTGCCAGCTGGGCAACCCCTTCCAGCACCAGGCTGGCAGGTCCAGCTCCTGCAACGCTCAGCCCACCCCTGCGTACAGAAGGGGGCACAGCACGGAGACGCACACCCCTGAGCAGCTCTGGCTTGTGTAACCGGCCAGAGAGTTCACACTGCTGCACAGAGAAGTTTGGTTTCACAAAACCAGAAGCTTTCCCTACTCTCCTCTCTGTACCAGCACCTGGGCAGGCAGGGACAGAAGACAACACTGAGCACACATTTGCAACAAACTTGGCCTCCAGTTCTAGAGCAAGGGAGAGAACAATCACTAATGTGAAAGATGTTTTAGACAAGCACATCCCATCAATGCTCTGGATGTTATTTTAACATTAGAATGACTACTTCCTGAGAGCACGACAAGAGGCGTCAAGTATTTCTAGCTGCCTCCCTACTACCACCTCTCTGGAGTTGTCCCACCACGGGAACACAGCCTATCAGATGCTCGACACATAGGCCCACCCTTCAGCAGTTTGTCAAAACAGCTGCACGGTACCACAGGGTTTTCTGATTTTTTTTTTTTTTCCTGCACTATAGAGCTCCAAGATTTCAAACTTGTTTCATACATTATCAGGTTTTCATTCATTTAATCCCATCTAGCGAGGTACAGCAGGTAAAGTAAGACAATTCCTTATTTTCTCGAGAACAGTCTGCAGCAACAAGCAGCCACACCTACCTTTGCCTCATAAAGGAGAGGTCCATGAAAACAAAGCACTCGTTCACCTGGAAGAAAGTTACAGACAAACATCTTAGAACACCGCCACCATGTCATTTCGGTAACACGAATCAGCGGGTACAACACGGATTGAATCCAGCATCACCCTGGAGAGAAATTCAGAGGCAGATACTGATTTGAGAAGCAGGCTGGTGTTTGAGAAGCAAACTCATTCCACACAAAGAGCGTCAGAGCTCTGTTTATTTAGGCCACGAAGCACAGATTCCCAAGGACCTCCCCGAGGAGCACTCGTGCACGTGAACCCTGCCCAGAGCTCTGCACTACGGCTGGTGACCGGCAAACAGCCGGCAGTGACACCGACATTCCTGCCTGTGCTTCCAGCCGCTGCCAGTTCCAGGTACGGACACCCCTGAATCCAATGGCAAAACACCTTCAGAGTCTCAAATTTCTGATGCAGGCACCAAAGCATTCCGGTTCGATACCCATGGACTACTTCAGCCTACGGACTCGAGCAGTCTCACTGCAAGGGAATCTTCAGTCTCCGCGCCACTGCATTTTGATTCAGAGCAGGAAATCAGCTCTCTGAAGAAACCCCACCTCTGCATCCTAAGCTCTTGACACAACGGGAAGCAAGTGCTCTCAGTGCTCTTTTCCCACAGGACAGACACCACCACCTGGTATTTCCAGCTCAGTGAAGCCAGGAAGAGTGAGACCCTGACATTGTCTCCCCATCCGACTTGTGGGACAGAGGAATGCCTGGTTCATGCAACCGCAAGAAAAATTGTTCGCTTTGTGCTTTTTAACTAGGAAGAGATTGTTCTTCAGTCTTTTTTCTCCTCCGCTTCATTAGCAAGGTCTTATTGTGTGGTTACGCTGTGGGAATTTGAACGTACTTAACACAGGATATCTGCGTACAGATGTTTCCTTCTTGAAAGCTGCAGCACCTCACATTTTCAGAGACGCTGCACAACACGCTCCAGGCTGGAGCACACATCCAGTTCTGGATCTCCAAGACACACAGGACAGAAAAGAGGTGGCACAGCAGTACCCACGGGCAGGTATTGCTTCAGTGCCCTGGCTGGGCAAGGGGTGTGCAGAAGCAGGATGTCTCACCAGTAACAGAACTCTGGGTGCCGTGAGCAGCCCAGGAATGACACGGGTGGAGCCTCCGACTGCAAATTTTACCCTGCTCTTCCAAACTGCTTTCTCCGTATTTGAGAGAGGAACACAGTCAGTGGCACATGGTACCATTAACTTGGACTCTCCTGAATCCCCTTCGACTCTGGCTCCATCTGCCTCTTTAGCACACAAACACACAGCAATACCAACAAAGCTTTAACTAGACAAGCTCTAAGCAGACACTTCCTCTGCCAACAGAAACGCAATGTCCCCACATTTCAAACCTTTCAAATATTTTTTTCGTTGGCATCGGGGCAGAGCAGTTCTTGCACTTAATCCCACTGGTGGCTGATGACAAACCACCTGGGTCTTTTTTCCCTGTAGCAGATGAGGGAGTATTCACCACCAAGATTGGGAGACAACAGCAACAGCCTCTTCAACCAGCACATTTCATCTAACGCATCCGGGCTCTGAGTAAGATCAAACATCAATTTAGTTTTTCATTCCTGTACTGACTACAAAGAACTGCTCACATTTTAAGATTTTGTTATTAGCCAGTCTGTAGGACCCCCTGCTCCCTTGGAACAAATAGTCACAGTAAAACCTAAGAACACAAACTAAGTCAGAAACAGATTTTGACTTGTAAAACGCTTCTGTGTATCAGGATATAAAAAGGTTCTCAGAGAAGTGCCCACCTGATATATTCAGCAGTTTTATTTTTTAAAAAATAAAGTCTTTATAATCAGGGCTAACAATCAGAAGTTACATTATTATCCTCATGCGTCATAGCACTAGTGCCACGGAAAACAAGTCTCCACTCCAGTTATTACACAAGGCCTTTCTACACACGATGTCCACAAAGAATTACTTCATTTATTTTAAAAAAACAAAAACGTTTTTGCAGAAAGGGTTCTTCTGTTTTTCGCGACAACCTGACAGGCTCTTGCTCCCTCCCAGCTGACTGCAGACATGCACGAGGCCTCTCCTCTGAATCCACAGCCTGTTCTCTCCTACACGCTGCCACCGCCGCGGCGAAAACTCCCGCACCTGTTCCTCACCCCAAAGACAGTGTCTGTAGGACGACAGCTCTTTAGCCAAAAGCGCTGGCAGAAGATACCAGAAAAACGCTCTGTTATCACCCCGAATGCCAGGGTGCTGCTGCTGCCACACTGGCTCACTGCTCAAACACCAGCTCGGCTCCAAACTGACATGTCTGCCAGCCTCAGAAAAGTAGAAATTCAGCCACTCGCTCCTCGCAGTGCATAACGTGCAGAAGCAAGAGGCTCTCAGTCTGCGGACTGAGCGTACAACTTCCAGCGACACCCTCCTGTCACCCTCCCGTCGATGCCCGAGCAGCAGCTGAACCAACGCCCTCAGGCCAGGCAGCGCCAAAGCCTCCCCAGGCCTAAAGACAAAACCTGCCGTAACCTACTCAAAGTTGAATCCGACTTCTGAGACTCTTCTGTGTTTAAAAAATGAACGGCCATCAAGATGTGGAGCACCTGAAGGACCTACAATCCTTAGCTCGTAGTTGCCTCAAGGTTGATCTCACTTCTCATGCCTGCATAAACACATCAGTCCCTTCATTTCAAGGGAAGCTCATACTCTTCGCTCCACATTTAGTTTTTCCTAGTTCTCAGGTGTTTTCACACATAAATTCAGTCTCCTCCTCACTCTTCGCTTTGCGAAAAACGCCAGTATGGATCGCTTCTAAGTCTACCTACCACCCTTTGATGTGCATTTAGCTCGAAAATCTACAATTAAAATAATTTTCACGTGTCACGCTGTGAAGAGCCACACTAAAGTATTTAAGATTTAGGCCTGCAGGAAGCTTTATTCACAGCACTTCTCCCTTTTAATGTTACAGCTGAGGTCACAGAAACATCTACACTGTGGAAAAAAGCCTACAGTATTGAACTTCTGTGCTAAATTTAGGTTGCCCACATTCCTACAGCTGTGAACGTGATTTCAGCCTGGAATTCTATTTAAGTCTTAGTTTCTACAGTTCACTTGATTTCACATTAATTATTATCACGTGACTCACATGTTAAAACCTTGATTATTTTTGCAGGTTAATAATACCACTGGTATTAACACATGGCTGATGCGCGACTGAGCACTTTGCAACTGAGGCAGCCATGAAGCACAAATAATCACAGTGTCACTTAAGTTACCCACAAGGGCCCATTTCATCATTTTTTCTGCAGTCTGTGCTTTTAAAGATAAATCGATTGTGTGGAAAGTCCTGCTTGGACACTACAGTGAGGAACAGGTAAAGAGAAAACTTCATTTAGCACTGTCTAGCGTTTTCACTTCCCACACAGTTCTGTATCAAATAGAACTATCATCTAAAAAACAGAATGTGTGCAAAATAAGGCTCATGAAAAGCATAACCCTAACCCTTGTTCAACTAAAAATAACCTGATGCTTTGTTGTAAATACCGATTCCACCACAACCGCCAGCTGGAGTCCAAACACTGCCCCCGTGAACCTTCCTGCCAGAGGATCACTGCCTGAGCTCCCTTTCAAGGAAGAGGAAATAAAAACCACGGCTCAAACTGAAGAAAACAGAAATCCTGACAGACTTGGAAGATTTAAACACTCTGAATGGCAACGAATGTTCACACCTGCAAGAAAACGAAGCCTGCTTAGAATAACAGGAGATCGGAAGGCCCCACATGCTGCTGACAGGAGGGATGAGAAGAACAGGAAGAGAGACAAAGACCACAGGAATTCATTTTTTTTTCCCCTCCCCACACACACATTTTCACATCGTTAGGACTGAGCAGCGAACACCGAAACACCAAACCGCCCCCTGCGCGGGGGGATCGCAAACGCCAGGGCCCCCCGGCCCGGCCGGGCTCACCTCAGAGCCACAACCCCCCGGTGAAGCGCTGCTAATGACCCTCCGCACTGCTAATTACGCTCCGCACCGTTAATGACCCGCTGGCTCGTTCCGAGGCAGGGAGCCGGCCGGAGGCAGGGCTGGGCCCCTCCGCGCCCGGGCCGAGCGGGAAAGCCGCGGGGCTCTCAGAGCCTGCCCCGGGCCCGGCCGCGGCGGGGACACCCCTGGCAGCCGCGGGGACACCCCGGCAGCCTCGAGCAGAAGCAGCCGCGGAGGCCAGAGCGGATTTTTTTCCTTCGCTGCCTCCCCCTCCCCGCTTCAAACCGTTCCCTTTGTTTCTTTTCGGCCCACCCCGCACCGCCAAGCCAGGGAAAGGAAGGGCCTGACGCCGGGCTTGCCAGCGGGGAGACGCGGAGCCGGGTCCTCAGTGTCCCCCAACACCCCCCAGGCCCCTCCACACCCTCCAGCGCCCCCCTCCCCAGGCCCGGCCTCCCCCCGCCCGACCAGGCCTCTACCCCCGCGCCTCCCCCCCAGGCCTCACCCTCCCCTCCGAGCCCCCTCTGCCCCACGCCGCCCCCCCCCCCGCACTCACCCTCCTGGAATTTGGGCTTGGGGTCCTGCTTGGGCGCCATTTATAAGTGACTCTCCCTCCTCCCGCCCCCCTCCCCGCGGGGGCCTCACCACCTCCGCCGCATTACGCGCGGCCGGCCCCAGCCCCCCTCCGTCCGCCCCGCGCCGCACAGGCGCGCTGGGCCCCGCCGCGCCTCCCCCCGCGGCATGCTGGGACTTGTAGTCCGCGGGGGGAGAGTCCCCCCCCATCCGAGCCGCCCGCTCCGAGGCCGATAAGGCAGCGTTGTCGGCTGCAAGTGCCGTGAGGAGCGCGAGTGGAAATAAAAGAAAGGAAAAAAAAGTGAGGAAAGGATGGAAAAGCTGATACGCCCAACGTGGGGCTCGAACCCACGACCCTGGGATTAAGAGTCCCATGCTCTACCGACTGAGCTAGCCGGGCACTGCGTGCAACTGTTTAACTCTACGCTACTCGGCAGCGCCCCCAGGCGCGCCCCGCAGGTCACGCAATGCTGCCACGAGGGGGCGCGCTGGCGAGCGGGAGGTGCTAAGCCCGGCCATTTGCATATTTACAATTATCGCTTTAATAACGGAGTACCCGCACCCCGCGGCTGGCAGGGATGCAGCGGCAGCGGCCGTGACTGTCCGGGGAGAGCTGCCCGCTGAAGCAAGCGCCGCCCGCAGCCTTCCGTGCCGTGTGTAGGGATGAGGAAACGCATTTATTTCGAAAATGCATTTATTTCGAAAATATATTCATTTCGGAAATACGCATTTATTCTTCTTTTCCGCGTTTATTCTGCTCCCTCTGCCCAGGGAAGGCGGGAGGGCTCAGGGAGCACCCGGAGGGTGTCGCCCGGCGACCCCCTGGCTCGGAGCCCCCTCACATCCTCCACGCGTGGTGCGCGTCGCGCCTCACAGACCGGTTGGGTTGGGAGGAACCATCGAGATCCCTCAGTTCCAGCCCCCGACCACGGGCAGGGACATCGTCCCCCAGACCAGCTTGCTCAAAGCCCCGTCCGACCTGGCCTTGAGGTGTTAGGGCTGAATTATGCTCCAAAAAATGCGGATTTCTAGGCGTGACCTCATCGTCCAGGAAGCGCCCGAGCTCCAGCTCCGCCGGGCTGGACCGCGCAGCTCGGCTTTGTCAGACCTCGCTCACCCCTCAGAGCGCGGCTTATCGCAAACCAAACACTGCGATTGCAGTGTTCAGAGATTTTTTTTTTTCCCTTTTTGGCTTTTGCAAGCGGATCTGGGGGGGGAGCTGCCGACGGGCGGCGGAGGGGGGACCGCGGAGCGCCCACCCGCGCTCCCGCAGCAAGAAACTGCACTTTAAACACCATCAAATCACCCAACTTTCATATTTTACCCCAAATTAGACACCGTGAGGAGAAAATCTCAGCCCTGTCACGCCAGCCGGCCGCCGGCAGATCTTCTCGCCGCCGCCAGGGGGCGCCCTCGGGCCGGTCCCGGGAGGAGGGGAGCTCGCGCCGCCCGCCCCGCTCCGCACGCGCGGAGCCCCGCCCGCCCCGCCGGCATCGGCACCGGCAGCGGCAGCGACGCCGCCACCGGCATGTCCCCCCGCCGCCGCCCGCCGCCCTGAGCCGCCCCGCTGCTGCCCGCACCCATGCCGGCCCCGGCCGGCCTCCTCCGCCTCGCCGCCGCGCTGGCGCTGGCCGCGGGCGCGCAGGGGGGCGCAGGCACCGCGCCCACAGGTCCGCGGAGGCGGCGGGTGGGGTGGGGGGGGGGAGAGGGAAGGAGCGGGAGGGGGTGTGCGGCGGTGTTGGCGGGGCGCGGGGATGTCGGTGAGGCGCTGCGGGCGGGGAGCGTGGCCGCCGCGGCAGCCGGAGCCGGGCAGCGCCGTGTTCCCCCGGGCGCGCTGGGCGGGGATGGAGCCCCGGCTGCCCCTCGGTTCCGCCCGGATCCCCGCCGGTTCCCCCCGGGTCCGCCCCGGTTCCTCCCGGCTCCCCCGCGGCCGCTGCCGGGGAAGCTGCGGAGCGCTCGGCGTCCGGAGGGATGCTTTGCCCGCGGAGACGGCTTCTAAACAGCGTTTTAAACCCGAGATTTGGGCGAGTTCGGAGGAGGGGAGGATTGGTTTGGTTTGTATCTTTTTTGTGTTTGTTTTTTTCTTCCGGCCGCTGTAATTAAACAGCGGGAACTTGCGCGTGAAAACTCGGACCAGCCCCGGGCAGAGCAGAGCTGAGCTGAGCTGAGCTGAGCTGAGCTGAGCTGAGCTGAGCTGAGCTGAGCTGCTCCGGAGCTGCCCAGCCACCCTCATCCCTCCCCACCCAAACCTGACCCCCCCGGGGCAGGAGGCTTCCCAGGAGGCTTCCTGGGGCACCAGTTACCAGATCCAACTGGTATTTGGGTACCCGACCCCGCTGGGCTGCCTCAGATGTTCAGCTTCTGGCTGAAGGGGTAGGAGAAGAAAAGTGATGAACCCAAAAGCTAACCACCGACCCCTCTTTCTTCTCAGAGCCCGCTCTGCCGTACTCCAGCAGCGTCATTGTTCATCCCATCAAAGTCGACGAGAGCGGATCGTTCCTCTCCTACGATTTGTCCCACCGAGCCCTTCACCGCAGGTCTCCTTCCTCCAGGAGCAAGTCTCTCGCCTTCTACGAACTCCATTACAAAGGACAACCCCTGAAATTCAACCTGAGCCTTAACAACAACCTCCTGGCGCCCGGGTTCGTCAGCGAGAGGCGATACGGGGGGATCGCCAGTGCCAAGATCCAGTCTCACGCTTACAACTCCTGCCATATGATTGGGGAGGTTCGGAGCCGGGCGCTGGCGGGAGGTCTGGCCGCGCTCAGCACGTGCGATGGCCTGGTAAGTGCAGAGATTTTTAATCATTAAGGAAATAGCAGGAAATCTGTGTGAAATTCTTTTTTTTTTTTTTCTGCTGAAAGCTGTAGCAAAACTCTTCCTGGCAGTGACAGAGTCAGGATCTCATTGTGCGGGTTTCGCGCAACCGTGGATGAGCCGACTGTACTTTTCCCATGGATTCCAGGGATTTGGGAACACTCCGGGGCTGTTTTTACTCATTTGTGTCCTAATTCCCAAAGCAAACAATTCTCATACCGCCTTTGCCTTCTAGTACAATAAATGCAGGCTTAGGAGGAGCACATCTGAAAAGGCATTCGAAGCCTGGCGGTGTTTCTGGTGACACAGCTCACGTGTAGTGAAGCTGCTTTATGTTTTGGGAACACCTCCACTGCCTTGTTCCACTGCAAATATTTTCAAAGGCGATAGTGACCCGTAAGAGCGTGAGTTTTGCTGAAGGGCAAAGTGACTCTCAGAGGTAAGACTCTTGTGTTGGCACTCAGCAAGGCACGTTGAGGACTTTCAGCATCAGTGTCCGTGTCTGTGTGAGCTCATGTGTTGCTCCATGGACACCGGGTCCCTGGCGGGGCGAGGAGGGGGTCGCAGAAGTGTTACCTTATCATTTGGCAGCTCCCGTGATGCTCAGAGCCCCGTTTCCAAGCAGGGGCTGTGGGATGACCGAGGTGTTGGGGTTCTCTGGACGTGGTGGCTTCGCTCCGCTGGGGGCCGTGTTTGAATTTTAAACTTCCTGCCTTTAAATCAAGGTAAACATGTGTCTCTGCGCTGAGCTAGCCCAGTAGGGCGGACTGGCTTTTAAACTGGGGGTCTGCAGAGGCCAACCCAAGGGCCACGCTGGGTCTGGAGGTGCAGGAGCGTGCTGCTGGGGTTTGGGGCAAGCAGAGCGCAGGGGTGCAGCAGGGAGCATCACCACCCCCCTCCCCTCGCCTGAAGCTGGAAAAGAAGAGCTCAGACCTTCCCCGCCATGGCTGGTGGTGGAGCAGGACAGGGGCTGGGCACGTCCTGAAGGTGTGCAGCACTTACTCAAGGCACTGGTGCTGCACTGTGGTGGGCTGTCTGCCCAGATTCCCCAGAGCATCTCCAGGAAGGTCAGAGAGGGGTGGTGGGAGCGCAGTCTGAGACCATATGTTCATATTTCTGGTGTGCTGTGGCTCTCTGGAGGCCTTTCTCTATTTCAGCATCCCTGAGGTCCCTGAGCTCCTCACCACCAGACACCCATTGGCTTCATCACCCATCTGCACTTCACGATGGGATCTCTTTAGCTTTTGCTTTCTTAGTGATCACTCCATGGTGGCTCATTCTCTGTTGTCTGGATGTTTAGGGCTCAAAATATCCGTTAAAAAAAGTGTCTTTAGCAAAGACCTGTCTCTTCCTGGAAAATTTTGCAAACCCTCTCCCATTCCCAGATCCTTCCAGCGTGAGTCTGTGCTAGATGCAGATGGCTTTACGGTGACAACTGTCTCTCCCTGCCAGGAAGGCGTGTTTCAGCTGATGGATGAGGACTATTTCATTGAACCGGTGTCCACCAGCTTTCGGGAGGATGGAGAAGCTCAGCCCCACAGGATATACAAGCGCCAGGCGCCCGAGCTCAAGGCAGAGCAAGGCAGGAGGCCACCAGCTCCGCAGGAAACCTGTGGCGTGCAAGGTATAGTCCCCTTACTCTTGTCTTTTTTGCAGTGAGCTGGTAGCAGCCGAGTCCTGTGATCTGTGTGAAGCACATCTTAGCAAGATAAAAGGAGCAGGTCCGAGCCTTAACCCCCTGCACTGCCTGGTCACTGACCCGCCGGGGCGTTGGGCTTCAGAGCGAAACCCGGTCGCTGTCCCAGGAGTCTCTCTGCGAGCCGCTTCCTTCTCCTCAGTCTAGAGCAGATTTCAAGCGATGAGGAGTTCAGTGCATGCCCAGCAGCTCACAGGTGCTTTGCTCCTCGTCTGCATTGGTGAAGCTGCATCTTCTGGGCAGCACATCTCATTTTGCACATTTCCAAGAGCTCTCTGCTTTCAGTAACTTCTTTTTTTGTTGTTAATTTATAGTCAGGCTATCTTCAGGCATTCTTCTGTTAATCTAAATTAGTTATTTAACCTATGGTAATAATCATAATGGTTCCTTGTAGACTTTGAGGTCTATTGATTGAAAATGAATTTCACTGGGCGTAAATGTGGCCCGTGAGTGATTCCCATGGGTCTCTGTTGTGGTAGAGATCCGCTGCAGATCTTTGGGCAAGTAGGTTGGATGTGATGTGTATGTCCTGGAAAAGAGACCAAAAACCTGTAGGATTTTAATTACTGCAAAGTCTTTCATTCTGTACCAGTGGACTGCCATTTTTTCTTTGCGTAACACCACACGACTGGGCAGTGGTAGGCTGGTAGGTGTTCTTTAGGTTCTGTCAACACATAGTGCAGCCTGTGAGTACAGCTGGGCGAGGGTTTAAGAGGGGTCCCAAAGGGAAAATGCCACGCGGGGATCCCAGGAGCCCGCAGCACCCACCCTCTCTGCAGCACCTCCGCCTCCCGCCTGGCAGCTCAGAGCAAAGGACACAATGGAAGCAAGCTCCAAGGAAGCTGTCGCAATTAAACTGTCACAGTGGTATTAGCAATTCGTCAAATTATCCAGATACTTGGGATTTTTCGGGCTGGGGGATAAAACCCTCTTTCACAGCTAATGTACAGTATAGCCCGTAAAATGTAAAAGTCCATTGTTAGTGAAGTAAGGCTGAACCCTTAGAAACTGGTCATAAAAGCAATTCCCGCTGTGTGGGATGTGGTTTGTAAAGCCTTTACCCAGCTTGGGGCTGACCCTGACCTTGATCTTGGAGCGGCGTCACAGGAAGAGTCTCCTCATGAGAATTCCCGGTTGGTGGTGTGCGTGAGGAGCGTCGAGCTCTCCTCCTCCGCCTCCTGCCTCTTTTCAGCCCAGTGAATGTTCCCCTTGTTGCTCCCCGGGAAGGAGCAGAGTTCAGGCTCCGTGTGCCCCAGGAAACCTCGGTGGTCCCGCAGCGTCTCAATCTTGCCCAGGACACTGATCGTCTCGCAGGATTTGGCTCAAAGCATCAGTCCAGCTTTGGGGAGGTTCAGAGTTTGTCGTGTCAGGGAACTGTCTGTCCCTGCAAAACACAGATTCGTGGTGATAATCAGAAGTGTTGAGCCACCGGGTTGTTTCATGTGCTCAAGCATCTCTGCAGGGTTGCTTATAAATTCATACATCAATACAAACTCTAAGTGCTGTGCTCTGGCAGGCTCCATGTTCCTCGTGGAATGTTGCAAACCCTGTTCCAGTCCAAGAAGTTACTTCAAATACTGTATTATGGGTTTTTTTTCTGTCATGCTAATGCTGCTGTGCAACAAACTGAGATCAGAGTCTCCTCCCCTCAGTGATTTTGTTGAACGTTCAGCGCAGCAAAATACACGTAGGCTAGTGTGGAGCTTTCTTCTCAACGCTGAAAGGTTATTTTTTTGAATTAGGGAAAATAAAAAGGCCTTGGTGATACTTTATCAAACCTGCAGACATTTTACCAAAAAAAATAGTCTTTGTTTTTCCCCCACTTTAATCCGTCAGAATCTTGGGAGAGCCTGGAGAAGTCTGAGAAGCGGAGGGAAAGGTGGGAGCAGAAACAGCACAGGAAGAGAAGGATAAAGCAGCGCTCCATCAGCAAGGAGAAGTGGGTGGAAACGCTGGTGGTGGCGGACACCAAGATGATAGAATACCACGGGAGCGAGAACATAGAGAAGTACGTGCTGACCGTGATGAACATGGTGAGTCCCGGTCCTCTCAATGGCAGGGCCACCAGGTCCCTGAGGCTGTGGCTACGAGGCATAAAGGCTGCTGGCCTTGCCAGGACTCATCCGTGGTGGGACCTCAGCAAACCTCTCACCAGAGGGGCTGTGCCCACCCACACGTTGGCTTTTCTCCACCCACCGCAAGCCTGAGGCCAGAATCTCCATGCAGGTGGTGGTCTCCACTGGGAAACGGAGAGGGGTTTGCTGGTACCATAAAACAAGCAGATAAGTCATAGAATCATTTAGGTTGGGAAAGAACTTTAAAATCATTGAGTCCAGCCGTTAGCCCAGCACTGCCAGGTCCGCCACTAGACCGTGTCCCTGAGCACCACATCTGTACAGCTTTTAAGTACCTCCAGGGTATGGGGATGGGGACTCGCCTGGGCAGCCTGTTCCAAAGCTTGACAACCCTTTGGGTGAAGAAATTCTTCCTAATGCCCAACTCAGCATGAGCTGATTTTGTTTGTGTGCTTTTCTGCTGCCACCTATTTGCATTTCAGAAGAGGGTTTGGGTGATGGCCAGGAGACAGGGTGGGGTGGGGCAGAGGACCTCACAGTAACATCCCTGGGTTTCTGGGGGTTGGTGAAGGCACCAGAAAGCACAGACTTCCTTTGAGATGTTAAACACACCTACCAGGAGTGAGAGCAGAGGTGCTCCCCGGGGCATTTCTGGTTGAGCTTCAATATGCTACGCAGATTATATCAATTTTAAATGGATATCATCACATTCCGAGCTTCAGTCCAGGTCTCCATCTGGTCTTCTCTATTCTGGGGAATTCCCCCGAGATGTTGTCAGCAACTTTCAGTAGCTTCCCCTCCTCGAGCTCCCGTTCCCCCGCAGATGTACTTACCAGCAGCGTCAGGGTGCGAGGTCTTTCTTTCAGGCTTTGTTTCCTTGGCTTTTGGCTGTTGCAGGTGGCCGGGCTGTTCCACCATGCCAGCATTGGGAACCCCATCAACATTGCCATAGTGCGACTCATCCTGCTGGAGGAAGAAGAGGTAAAAGAAAGACACCAAAAACCCAAACAAAAAGAAGAAAACACCGTGACTCACCCGCCCGTATTCTGGGAGCTGGCCTCAAAAGCCCGAAAGCTCTCTCCCGTGCTTGCTTCATGGCCTTGATTATTCTACATAAGATAAACCCAGGCACCCATGTCATGCTTCCTCATGCTCTGTGGGGGCTGGTGAAGTCCTGGGGACGGTCAGAGGAGCTGCAGTTACTCCCAATCCCACTCGGATGAGATGAGAGCCCTCCCCACCGCATCCTAAAACCCAGACAGACCCGGCAGCGCTATGACAGCAGATTTCTCTTTGTGTTGGCAGGAGGATCTGAAGATCTCCCACCACGCAGACAACACCTTGAAAAGCTTTTGCAAATGGCAGAAGAGCATCAATGTTAAAGGAGATTCCCACCCCCTGCACCACGATGTTGCCGTCCTGCTCACAAGGTATCGTGCTGCTCTTTTGCCGTAGCTGCTGCTCGCTTCTGCAGGCAGTGGGGCAACCGGAGGAGCATCTCCTTAGGAGCTGTTGACATCTCGTTCTCCGAGCCTGGACACCTGCTCATAAGATCCGTAACATGCAATATGAAGATAACCTGGTCTTAATGGCTGGAACTGCCCTCAGATCTCAGCTTTGAAACTGGAAAGAGTGCCTGGCTGACTAGCGGCTGAGGTTTCCAAACCAGATTTTCACCATGGCCCTGTTGCCAAGCCCCAGATCCTCCAAGCTGGATCCTCCCAGATGTACGCAGAGATTAACTCTCCTTTTCCTCTTGGAGGCCAATGCTGGGATTGGCAGCAGAGCCTCCAAAAAGGCCCCTGACCTCCCATGAAGCTCACAGGAATTCATCCCTCTGGCCAAGTTTGTCTACCTTGCAGTCACAAGCAGTTTGATGGTTTCAGGCTGCCGCAACTTGGCTGTTGGCAGTATCGTGGTGGTTTGCGTGATGATTCACAACCCACAACAGTTTTATCTTCCTTGGGAAGTTTGCTTTGTAGCAGAAATAAGGCACTTGAGGCCGTGACTTCAATGGAGTTGTTCTTCCCGGGTGGCTGGAGCTCCTCTGCCCTGAACCACAGCACCCCTGGGCTGTGCTTCACTGAGCTACGTAGTAATTGCTTAATTATTCCCAGCATCGACTTTATTTATACAATGGAATAAATGTAGCCAGGCTGGCTAGCAGTTCCCATTAATCAGGCTTAATAATGAGCTGGGGATACTGGGAGAGTAAAAGGGGAAAGGAGAGGTCGTAAATTTTTCCGTTGAGGGAAGACGTTGGATGTCTCCATTCTCGCTTCTGTTTGGCCAGTGTCCGTGTGTCTTCCTGCGTAGGCTGGGCGCTCCTTCCCGCGTCTCGCGTTGGGTCCTGCCGCGTTCGAGCCCTCCCGCTCTGCTCTGTGTCTGTGTGTTCCTTGTCTCCAAGGAAGGACATCTGCGCGGCGATGAACAGACCCTGCGAGACCCTGGGACTGTCCCACGTGGCGGGGATGTGCCAGCCCCACCGGAGCTGCAACATCAACGAGGACACGGGGCTGCCCCTGGCCTTCACCGTGGCCCACGAGCTCGGACACAGGTACCACAGGCTTCCTCCTCCTCTCTTCTGTCCTCTGCGGTGCTCAGTCAGGACTTGAGAAGGCACGGGTGGGAGCTGGGAGAGGATTACCACCTCACTGGTGCAAACCATCCCCTGCACCCCCTAGGACTTACCCTGGGAATTTCGCGCCAGGGTTAGGTTTCAGGCTGCCCCAGGTACAATGGAAGTCACCTAATCCAGGGCAGCCTGGACGAACTGCTTTTGCTGACTCTGATGGTTTTGGAGAAGAGAGTTGCCCATTGAGAAGTTTTAAAATAGGGTCTGCCTATAGAATCAGTGAGGGACTTGTGCTTGCCCTCATTTCAGTTAAATTTTGACAAGATCACTTGGATGTTATAGTTCATGATACGTATCTTTGTGTAGTAAAAGCACGTGCTCACTAAGTTTAATTAACTTGAGCTTGTTCAGTAGTCCCATGACTTTATTTCTTGGCTGACTTTTGGTGAGAATACTGAAATAAAAGCACGGGGCAAAGGTCAGGGCAGCGTCCGTGGTGTCACTAAAGCATCCCACACACGGCCAGACCCCCCGGTCCCATCAAGGACCGAGTCCCCGTGTGCGATGTCCGGCGTCGCGTGTCGTCGCGCTGGACAGCAGAGAGCTGTGCGGTTGTAGCGGCGTGCGGCTCACCTCTCCTTTGTGGGGCTGTGCTCTTACACAGTTTTGGGATTCAGCATGATGGAAGCAGCAATGACTGTGAACCAGTTGGGAAAAGACCTTTCATCATGTCTCCACAGCTCCTGTATGACACGTCCCCACTCACCTGGTCCCGCTGCAGCCGGGAGTACATCACACGATTCCTCGAGTAAGTTCCTCTCTGTTCCTACTCCTCTTCCTCGCTCGCAGGGTGCTGGGGGTGTGGGTCTGCACCCGGGGATTGACCCAGCCTGTTGCCCCAGGACATGGGGAGTCAGCCCTAGGGGGTCAGCCCCAGGACATGGGGATGCTTTTATCTCATTCCGTCCTGGTTGTGAAGGGGTTTGAACACCAAAGTAGCACAAAAAAAGCATTTTGGGCAGTGCCACAGGGGTTGTGGTTCAAGTGAGTAAAGCTGGAATGGTTTTCTTCAATGCTCTGTGCAGTTTTCTTCAGTGCTCTGTGCAGGGCAGATGGTGTTTGCCTGTAGGCAGGAGGCATCACGTGAGCAAAAGAGACCGAGCCAAATTTTTTCCGTGCGTTTGTTTATTCTTAGCACCCCGTGGCTGATTTTTCAGCTTGTTGTTATTAAGTTCCTCGGAACACGGCCCGGAGATTTACATTTGTCAGCCAGGGGCTTGTGCTGGAGGAATATTTTCGATTCCTTGCTATGGGAAGGTTAGAAAACAGTGAGAGCATCAACAAAAGGCGGCTACGGGGAGAGCCGGGCGAGGGACCGGCAGTTGCAGGGCAGGAGGGCTGCCTGGGGCCAGCTCCCACCCCTCGGTCCCAGCCTGGAACGCATGGGCTTGACCCCCACACGGGGTGAATACTTGTAGATTTATGGCTTTCGCTGGTACCACGCTTTCTGGTATTTGCAGCGTTCTTGGCCCTTTTGCTTTTAACCTTCACTTTTTGCATCAAGAATTTCCTGCTTGCAATGACCCTTGGGCTGCTACGAGCTGTGACAGAGAAGAAGCAGAGCAGCTGGATGCTTCTCCAGTTGGGTTTTGGTCTCTTTGCTCCCCGCAGAAGGGGCAGCTCTTCCTTAGGAGCGGAGCAGAGCTCGGCAGGCGTCGTTCGGCGGCTGCGACATCCCCCGGGCGAGGGAGAGGCTGTTGCCAGCACAGACATGAGTGCGTTTAATATGATGTTGGCAGGAGAACGGGAAGGATTGAGCCAGAAAATGAGACCCTGCTGACCTGGGGTTGCCTGGAACAGGCTTCGCATTTGATAAAAAAAAAGAAACACACGCAGCCCTGCTCCCCTCCCAGTTCTGCCCAGTCTCCTCTTTGTGCAGCTGATTCTTCCCCAGCTCCAAGCGTTGCCTTTGTTTTTGTTGAATTCCATCCTAGCTTTTTTGGACCCTTCCTCCAGTTCTCCAAGAGCTTTTGGAATTTTAATCCTGCTCTCGAACGTATCTGCAGATCCTCCCAGCCTGCTCACATATGGGGATTTAATCATCGTACCATCTCCTCCAGCATCCAGCTCGTTAGCAGATGCAGACCCCGCACGCTTGCGCTGCGGAGTGTGGGTTATGCATCCCCCTGCAAAGCCAGGGGGGAAACTCGTGCCAATTTCTGCTGGCTCAGAAACGTGTTTTGGCCAATTGAAGAGACCGGTAGGACGACTGTAAAATATTTAACGAAGAAATAGATTTTGGACAGAGCACTGGAAAGCTGACAGTGAATCTAAATCACCCTCTGTACTGGGACAGAGACCTCTCCCATCAACTGGGACAAGAAAGGAAGAAAGTGCTCAGGGGGCCAGGAGGGTCGGGAGTGGTTTTAGGGTGATGCGTGGGGCCCCCTGTGCTCGTCCCTGAGTAGACACTTGGTGACCTGGTGCAGAGGAGCACCAGTATCATGCACCAGGATTGTGCATGTTGCTCAAGCCAGAGCCCAGTGCTTAAGCTTGGGCTTTCCCATCCTTTCTATTTTTAAAGAAAACACTCTTTTTAAATGTTTTCCTCCAGCAAGTAAAGAAAATACCTCTGGGGATGCAATGCAGTGACACCTCTGTATGCCTGGAACAAGCGGCACCATAATTTTGTGTCTTGGACCTCATTGGAGTGGGAAAGGGAGGAGGGGATACGGGTCATGCCTGGCCCCCCCAAAGCGAGAGCGCTCCCGTGCTGCTGGCCCTCGTCTCTGTGTTGCTGGTTTGGGTTAAAAAGGAATCTCATTTCAAGTTAATTTCAACCTGTTCCCAATCACGACAAGCTGGAGTAATCTAATCTGCTGAGAAACCCTCGCTGGAGAGTTCGCCTTTGCTGGAAACAAGTTTGTTTAAATCAACGCTGAAAGCTAAACTAGTGACAATTTCTTGTGTGTTTGTGGAGTATCGTAGCAAAAGCACTCGGAGCGGGGGGAGGCGGCCAGGAACGTCCCTCGCGCCTCCCGCAGCCTGGCCGCCAGCCACCCGCTGCCTCGGTTTTAATATCTCTTTTTTCTAAAAATGTCCCATCCAGCACAGTTGGAGCGCTGTTCGTAGCGGCAAATATGAGGGCGAGTGTGTTTTGCTGCTGACAATCCACTTTATTTCCGTTACAAGGGCATTGACACCGGGGTTGTGGTGTCCGTAGGGACGTTTCTGGGCTCGGCGTGATGTGTGGACGCAGGGACATCATCTGTTTCTTGGCCATGAAGCGTTTATTCAACAAAACCCTTCACCTTGAACGGCAAAAGCAGGGTCCCGACTGAGGACTAAGCAAAAAGCCAAAATCCGGGGGGTTATTCCCAAGGAGAATGACATTTCTGGCTTTTCCTCAGGAGCACAGGGGCATCTCGGGGAGGGAAGGGGAAGTGCAAGGCACTGGCACGGAGAAGCTGCTGCTGCTTTTGCCCCTTTGCCTTCCGTGTCACTCACCGTGCCCAGGTGCCGTGGGCGATGGCTTTGGGAGTGGGCACCCACCCCAAAAAGCAGGTACCCACACCCCACACGCGCCTGTCCCCACGCTGGACCTGCTCCGGGATTGGCGGGAGAGCCAGGGTTGTATCCACTAGAACTGCTAATCGCTCCTCGTCGTGGTGGGATGTTAACGAGCTGTTCGGTTCCTCCGTTAGCAGCTGCCGGAGCCTTGTAGGGGTGTGCCGGGCCGGTGGTGACGCCGCTGTGACCCCTCTCTTTCAGCCGGGGCTGGGGGCTCTGCCTGGACGACCCCCCTGCCCGGGAGGTGCTGGACTACCCCTTGGTGCCCCCAGGTGTCCTCTACGACGTGGCACACCAGTGCCGGCTGCAGTACGGCGCCTACTCCACCTTCTGCGACGACATGGACGTAAGCCAGGGTGTCCCCTCCCCACCATAACCCCGAGGCTTGGGTGGCTCTGAGGGGCTTTCTGGGGGTGGGAGGGCTTTGCACGGGGTGTTCCTCTCCCTGCAAGTGAAAATTTGTGCCGAGGGGTTGGCCGGCGCCGTAACCTGCGTGCCCTGAGCAGCCGTGTTTTCTGCAGAGCGTCTGCAACACGCTGTGGTGCACGGTGGGGAACACGTGTCACTCCAAGCTGGACGCTGCTGTGGACGGCACCGCCTGCGGCGAGAACAAGGTAATGGGGAGCGACCTCCCTCTGCGGCTGCAGAGACTCCTCGTCCTGCAGCTGAGGAATGTCACGCACGGGGACAGACTCACCGCCTGTCCCCCCTCCGGCATGGGGACAGGCTCACCACCCTCACACCCACCTTGCTGTCGGGGAGGGCTGCCTTCAGCGCAGCTGCAAACGCCTTCCGAAGGCAAAAGTCCCGGAGCAGGAGAGCACAAGGCTTGTTCTGCTCCCTCTGCTGCAGTGGGGGATGCTTGTCCCCGGGACCTGCGTCCCTGTGGAGGGAGGGCACCTCTTCGCCCTCCTGGAGGGGATCAGCTCTCTGCAACCAGCTCGCGTCACCCTCAGGTGGGTGACGCTGGCTCCTGAACTGGGGCAGCCCTGGGATGGAGCTGACACAATTTGCTCTTCCAGAACAGGGTTTTCCTGCCCAAGAGAGCATAAAACTATATGATTATAAAAATATCTGCAGCCATCTCTTCTTGTTAGGTTCAGTGTCCCCTCCTGAAGCCCTTGCCCCAGAGCACTGGAGGTCACCCGGGGCTTGGCCCCCGCTCCCCACGAAACTGTGACTGTGCCTCGCTGGCTTTTCCCTCTGGGCTGAGGTCAGGCTGCAAATTGCCTTGCTGAGGGGTCTCTGTGGAGGTTTGTGTATGTTGCCTTGGATAAATCCTCAAACAGCCCAACACCTCTGGGTTTCCCATCACTTAGATATGTGTCGGGCCCTGGCAGAGCCAGCAGACCCCTCCAGCACCTCCGCGCGAGGGTTTTCACGGGGCGGTACGCCTGCTGGGCTTCAGCGCTGCCCGCGGCCGGGCTCTCTGACTCGGCACCAGTTACTGCATCCTTAAACTTTATTCTTAATTCTGGCCTGTCCCTCCGCAGTGGTGCTTCAACGGCGAGTGCGTGCCGGTGGGTTTCCGTCCCGAGGCGATCGACGGCGGCTGGGGCGGCTGGAGCTCGTGGGCCGGCTGCTCGCGCAGCTGCGGCGCGGGCGTGCAGAGCGCCGAGAGGCAGTGCAGCAGCCCCACGTAAGTGAGCGCTTGCTCCCCCCAGGGCAACCCTGCAACCCCTTTTAGGCGAGGAATCCAGCGTGTCCGTAAAGCTGGGGACCATTGCATGTCCAGCGCGGTCCTAGCCCTGCTTGCGTCGCACGACAGAATTGTGCTGTTGTGAAGTTATTGGCGTGAACAGCGTGTTTTGAAGCACTTGGGAGGGTTCAATTCTTGGGGTTATCCAGCCAGCTGGGCAGCAGGAGCCTCTGGAGAGGCAGAGTTTGCTCTGTCCTTCCATGGGCAAGTCCCTCCCTGCAATATGGCTCAAAGAGCAAGGACTCTGTGCTTGTAGGTGTAAAACTTATCCTGTGTCCTTTTAATGACACAAAAGAAAAATTGGTGTTCCTTGGGCCTGATTCAGAGTCAGTTTAGAACCAGAGAATCATTTAGGTTGGAAAAGACCTTTAAGATCATCAAGTCCAACCGTTAACCCAGCACTGCCAGGTCCACCACTGGGCCATGTCACTTAAGCACTATGACTCCACGTTTTAAAAAATCCAGCTGCTGTTTACCACCCCGTGGCTTTCTGTGAGCAATTTCTGCTCCGTGCCCAGCCAGAGGCTGCCTTGCTGTCCCTGCAGTCGCCTCTGGCTCTCCCTGGGAAGCACCCAGGCACCGACAGGGGAGCAGCCTTGTCCATCCATGGATTTCTGGGCTGACCTGTCTGCCCCCTAGATGTCCCCTTGGTCACCCACTGACGGTAGCATTTGATTCACGCAGAGCCCCCGACTTGCCCGGGCGCCAGAGCACCCTGGGATGGTAGAGAAGAAGGCTTTGTGAGCAGCGTTGTAGTGACGGTCACTTTGCAATGGCTCGAGGAGGTCCAGAAGCTGTGGGAGCAGCTGATGAGCCCAGACGTGCTCCAGCTTGTTCCTCGGGCGCCTTGTTTCCAGCGCTTGCCGTCGAGCTGTTCAGTGAAGCGCTGCGTAATCTCGGTCCCGGGTCAAGAGCTGGGTTTGTGTTTGACATGAGTTTTGTGGCAGAAGTGCAGTTGTAGTTTATGGAGTGTTTTAAACACAGCTGCGGGCAGGCAGGAGAACAAACACTGGAAAAGCAGCAGAATTTCCCCGGGCAGTTGTTTGCTTTGGCCACCGTAGGTAAATCTTCAGTTTTGCCTTTTGGATGGAGCGAGCAAATGTGTGCGCTGGGCAGTCCTCCTCCCGCAGGCATTTCCTCGGGGCAGGGTGTGTAAACACAACCTTAAAATAATAATTAATTTTTTTTTTTCCCTTCAGCAAAGTGTGCCCGGACTTAACCAATGAAGGGAAAAGTAATTTTTGTTGTGAGGTTATGGAGATGTGGGCCGTGGAGAGTGACCAAAGGAAAGGGCAAGCATCAGGAGACAGTGGCAGTGTTTTGAGAGTCTGAGAAAAACCTGTTGTTGCTTTTAAAGTCCCTCTTACAGACAGTGTCTGGCAGCAGCTTTGCCATTCCCAGGGTGGTAAAGGAGGTGTTTCACCCCCCAGGAAGGTGCCCAGCTGCAGCTGCAGGAGTTTGGGGAGCTTCACATGTGAACGTTGCCAGTAACACCTCACTTTAATACCCCAGACCTATAAAATTGGCCATATTTCCAATATTAAGGAGGGACTGCCAAGAGAGACGAGACCCAAGATGTGGTTCATCCAGCTGGAGAGCCGTCACTCGCCAAAGGCTGCCTTTGGTCCACGGTCTCGCCCTGCGTGGTCCCACATCAGAGCCCCAGCAGCAGCAGCAGGGAGCTGGTCCAGGAGGGGCTTGGAGAAGAAGGACATGGGCCATGGTTTCCATGCGTTTCAAAAGGAGTGGGGATCCTTTTGGGGTGGAGGTTCGTGGCCACCTTCCTTCCAGGAGCGCTGCAGCAGAGCCACGGGTGGGTTAGAACTGGGAGAGCTCCCCATCGACTCTCCAGGTGGATTCTGGCTTGACCCAACCTCATGAGATCATACCCTCAGCTGCAGTTACAAACCCACCCTCCCTTAGCTGCGAGTAAAAAGGGAGTTTCCCCGTGTATGTGGTAGATCTTTATTTGATGGGGCAGGAGTAACAGTTTTAAACTGAAAGAGGGTAGATTTAGGAATAACTTTTTTTACAACAGTGGCACAGGTTGCCCAGAGACGTTGTGGATGCTCCATCCCTGGGAGTGTTCAAGGTCAGGCTGGACGGGGCTTTGAGCCACCTGACCTAGTGGAAGGCTCCCCTGGCACTGGGGGTGGACTGGGTGATCTTTACGGTCTCTTCTGACCCAAACTCCCTTTTTCCCTCCTGCGGACAGGCCGAAGTACGGGGGCAGGTACTGCCTGGGGGAGCGGAAGCGGTTCCGGATTTGCAACGTCAGGCCGTGTCCCCCAGACAAGCCCAGCTTCCGCCAGGTCCAGTGCAGCCAGTTCAACCCCATGCTCTACAAAGGGAAACTCTACAAGTGGACGCCGGTGCCCAACAACAGTGAGTGGAGGGCAAAGCCCACTGCTGGCTTTCTGCCTGCAGCCCTAACGAAAAACCCGAAGCACAGCCTTGCTAACGGCTCGGTTTGTGTCTGTAAGGTTTGCCTTGCAGCCGTATTTTAAACAGCAGCTGGGCTTGCGGGTTAATTTATGCTTTTGGAGGTGGTTTAGTTTCTGCCGGTTGGGTTCCGCAGTTAACCCCTGCGAGCTGCACTGCCGGCCGGAGGACGAGTACTTCGCGGAAAAGCTGCGGGACGCCGTCATCGACGGGACGCCCTGCTACGAGATGAACGCCAGCCGCGACATGTGCATCAACGGCATCTGCAAGGTGGGCCCCGCGCCGGGACCCCCCCATGCCAGGACCCAACCCTGAGGTGTGCCCCATCCCCGCTCTCACACGCACCGACGGGCTGAGCTCACTCGTTTTGTCATTCACCGCCTGGAGAGCTTTGCTTCTTTCCATGGGGTGTGTGGCACGGAGGGATTTCAGCCTCCCTTAAGGGAGCACAAACCTAAGGAAATAAAAAAGGAATAGTTTCACTTGAAAATAAGGTGCATGGAGAGGATGCTCAGCCCAGCCCAGCCCTGCACCCCGAGCATGCCCGCGGGTCTGCCCTGCAGTGATAGGGCATTGAAGTTGTGTTGAATTAGGGGGTGGGTGGTGATCTGAGCTGCCATGGTACTGCGGTCTGCCGGGCAGGTTCCCACCACGGGATGTACCGAAGGCAACTCGCCGCAAAGCTGGGGGGACTCGGGAGGGACACGCTCACTGCTGCAGTGTTAGATAAAAGTGCTCTCTGAAAGGCTTTCTAGAAAAATTTTGGAAAAAAAAGCCTTTTTAGATGACACCCTCATCTACGCTGAGTCAACACCAGAGCTCTGCCGTGCTCCCTGCAGAGGTTAAAGCAGAGACAGACTATCGTGATAGTTAAAGTAGAGCTGCCTCTGCCCTAGGCGTGTGCCCAGGGTGGCCTGGGCAGCTCCTCGCTGGCACAGGACCCAGCAGGGACCCTCCGGGGTCTTGGCTGTGGTTTTTCTGCTGCGACATCAGGAGGAGGCTCTTGCTCCACACGGGTCGAGCAATTTGGCACAAAGTGTAGAGACTTTCAGCAGAATGTAAACGGAGGTTTTGGGGCATCATTTTGAAACGGGACTAGGAGTGCCCAGGACCGAGGAGCTGCCCCAGCTCAGCTCGGTGCTTAACGTGTGCCCACGGGCTCGGTTGGGGAAAGGGAACAAGGAGATGTGGGTCATGATCCTCACTGTGTGTGAAGAGGACGCAGGACCCCGAGGACGAGTCAGAGACACCCGATGTGGCTGTATTGCCACCCACCCTGCAAAAGCACCCCCGTCGCCCCTCTCTCCCCCCAGCTTCCTTATTTCCCACCATTTAGGACAGAGGCAGGTCCTCCCCTCCCTCGGCCCTCCCCAATGTTGTGGTGTTGTTGCGGGGGGGGGCACGGGAGGCTGATGGGGCTGCCTTGCAGAACGTGGGCTGCGACTACGAGATCGACTCCAACGCGGTGGAGGACCGGTGCGGCGTCTGCCACGGGGATGGCTCCACCTGCCACACCATCCAGAAGACCTTCGAGGACAGCGAGGGGCTGGGTAAGGACTCTCAGCTCCATATTCGAGCCCCCCTGGTGCCTGTTCCAGGCTCAGAGCTGCCGCTGCTCCTTCTTTGCGGTTTGGTTTGTTAGTCACAGCTCATCGATTCGGGCGGGATGAGACCCGAGCAGCAGCGCGGGGAGGAGAAGCGGCGTTGCCGTTCCCACTTTGTGCTCCTCCTAAGAAAAATATCCCCCTGCTGCTCTTGGTGTCTGAATGCCTGGAAACAAACCTGTGCACAGTGGAGCCAGTTTGGAGATGTTTAAGGGGATTTTGTGGGTTGGGAAGAACAGGTGGAAGGTGCGGTGACCACCTTACCCGTGCGGGTGATGTCTCTCTCTGCAATGGGCTCTCCCAGCGAGGACACAGCTGGGCTCCGTGCAGGGTGGGCTTCACAGAGCTGTGAGGATTGGCATGATGCTGGCACCCAGGGGACACCAGCACCCATTCCAGGGCACAGATTGTCCCTGCTTCGCCTTTGACTCCCCCAAGACCAGTGCTCGGTTCCATTCCCAGGTTACGTCGATATTGGGATTATCCCCGTGGGAGCCCGGGAGATTCGGATTGAGGAAGTGGCAGAAGCCGGGAATTTTCTGGCACTGCGGAGCGAGGACCCGGAGAAGTATTTCCTGAATGGTGGCTGGACCATCCAGTGGAACGGGGACTACAGGGTGGCGGGGACCACCTTCACCTACAAGAGGACGGGGAACTGGGAGAACCTCACCTCCCCGGGGCCCACCGTGGAGCCCGTGTGGATCCAGGTACGGTCTGGGATCTGCCGGTGGTCGGGGCAGGTGGTGGGGGGGACAGAGGGACGGAGCTGCTGCGTCTTCTTCCTTCACGTGGTTCCTCACGGCACTTCCCTGCCATCCGAGGGATGGGGCTGTGCATCTCCTCGCCGAGCGTGTTCCTCCAGGAGCCGACATTGGGAGCGGCCGAGCACGCTGGCACCAGGCTGATATTCCTCCTGTTGCAAAGCGTGTCGCAGAGGTGGTGACCGGCCCCCAGGACCCACCGGCAGCGACAGCTCAGCCCGATGAGCTCTCCCCGAGCATCATCAGCCCCTTTGCAGAGGCTCGCCCTGGAGCCCGGCCACGCTGAGCAGCCAAAGTCTTCGCCTTCTGCATTTCTTTCAGCAGAGGCTCGGGGTGAAATGTGAAGCGGGATCCTGGGCTCGGCGGCCGCCAAGCGCTGCTGTTAACGGGAACGCTGGCGTGCTCAGCGCCCACAAATCATTTTCTGGGATTTGCGTAACCTAATTAAAACCTACTGACAAAAATGTTTCAATATTCATGAAGAGGTTTTTGGAAAGATGCCCTTGCTCCCGCCGTTGCTCCAAGAACAACAAAGCTTTGGCAACAATGGGAGCACTTAGGCTAAGAAAAACAAGGTTAAACTCCCGGCCTTCGCCGAGCGCTGGTGCGGGAGGTGCTTTGGCAGGATTTGTGCCGAATGCAGGAGCCGCTTTTTGCGTGTTGAGAGAAGCTGGAACCTGTTGGGGAGAACTTAAAGGAATTCCGTCAGGATGGGATTAACAGGGGAATCCTTCCAGACTCTTCATCAGGGGAAACTTAAACCCCGAGTGCTGGTGGTTCTCAATGCGCTCGCTGTTATTTTTTGTTAGTACCTACAGTAGGGCTGGGGAGGGACTGTTTACAAGAGTGTTCAGCGATAGGACAAGGGGAAATGGATTTAAATTGAAGGAGAATAGAGTTTGGATTAGATGATCTCTAAGGTCCCTTCCAACCTAAGACATTCTAGGGTTCTGTGATTTCCACCAGCCCAGCGCTCTGAGCAGGGGCAGCTCCTCTGTCCCTGCGCGGCTTCGCCCGTTTGTTAATCCTGTTTCTGAGACAGTCTTGTGCTCCTGTTGGGGTACAGCAGGTGGAACCATCGCTGTCCCCTGCAACAGTCATTGCAAGGGGACAAACACAGCCTTGGCACGGAGCTGGGCGTGGGATGACATCTTTTTGTCTGTGCTGGGCAGGTTGTGACCTCCCAAAAGCCCGCTGGGGTGCAGCAGCCCTGCACTGGCCACCTCCCTGACCACCCGTGGTCTCTCCGCAGCTGCTGTTTCAGGAGACCAACCCAGGCGTGCGGTACCAGTACACCATCCAGCGCCCGGCCGACAGCGAGAATGAGATCGAGCAGGCCGAGTTCCTCTGGCGCTTCGGCTCCTGGACCACGTGCACGGCCACGTGTGGGACCGGTGAGTCCGGCTGCCGGCGGGGCTCGGTGGAGGAAGGAAGCGGAGCAGGCAGAGCATCCCCATCCCGCTGCACTGCCTTAAAATTCCAGGGTCTTTGGTTTCAGGAGGTCTTTATGGGGGTAAAAAAAAACCAAAAATGCACCATCTGCTGAGGTCACCACTCTCCGGACCCCGCGTTTTATCAGCGCTTCGCTCCCCGCTCGGTGTCCTGTTACCGTGCCGGGTGTTCCTCGGCGTCAGGGTGATGGAGACAAAAGAGCTTTAGAGCAGCTCGAGGAGTCTGGGCCTCTCCAGGGGGGGGATTGTTTCCAGGGTTTTATGGAGAGCACGCACAAGAACTCCGGGATGCCGTGCTGCCCCGTGGTGTTGACCTGCCTCTCCTCGTCCTGTCCCTCTGCTCCAGCAGCTGGGTGTCCCGGGGCAGCTGTTGGGGTGACTGATGGAGGGAGGCCATCGGGCACACTGCAGGGGGGGGAGGCTGGGGCCAGCAAAGCTGGGGCCTTGATGCCACTGAAAAAAGGGGATTGGGGGACACTCATCCTTCTGAGGTAGCGCAGGGTGCCAGGAGCTGTCTCCTGCCTGTGGCTGGGAGACCGGCGTGATCCCTGCCCGGAGCAGGAGGGATCTGGTGTGGCAGGAGCTGCCGGGGCTCATTCTGTACATTTCTGCTGCGAGCAATTTGCTGTGGGTTTGCACGACCCTACGGAAGTTGACTCCAGTTTCAATTTCAGTGGCAGTTTCATTTTCTTTCTCCCGCTCTTGGTGGCCCAAGCTGACCTGAGGGCCTCCTCTCTCCTGCTGTCAGAGGGTGCTCGGTGGTTTGGTTCAGCTTTAATCTCAGGCCCTTGCCTGTGTCCGCAGGGGTGCAGCGACAGATGGTGCACTGCGTGGAGAAGCTGGCCGGCATTGTGGAGGAGCGGTACTGCGACGCGCTCACCCGCCCCGACGACCAGCAGAGAACGTGCAACGAGGAGCCCTGCCCGGCCAGGTCCGTTGCTTCTTCCCTCATCCCTTCCCAACAAAGCTCAGATCCCCAGACTGCCCGGAGGGGGTGGCCGGGGCTGGGGGGACCTTGGTTGCTGCAATTGCACCAGGACACGTGCAGCTGTTTGCACCCCCTGGTTTGTGGTTCTCCTCTGCCTCATGCTTGAGAACGGTCCCAGACTGTGCATCAGTCCGTGGGAGCAAATCCTCGTGGTTTTGGTTGTGTCACTTGTCCACAGACCAGGAGCTGCATGGGAAGGCACCGTCCTGGAGGGGTCGGGAGCCCCTCCCTGCCTCTGTGCAAATACCCATCCCCAAGGACAGGCTGAGGGAGCTGGGATGGTTCAGCCTGGAGAATAGAAGACTCCGGGGGACATATAACTGCCTGCCAGTACCTGAAGGGAACCTGCAGGGAGGCTGGGGAGGGTCTTTCTACAAGAGTGTCCAGCGATGGGACAAGGGGAAATGGGTTTAAATTGAAGGAGAATGGGTTTAGGCTGGATCTTAGGAAGAAATTCTTCAGTGCGAGGGTGGCAAGACTGTGGAACAGATTGGCCACAGAGGCTGTGGCTGCCCCCTCCCTGGAGATGTTCAAGGCCAGGTTGGATGAACCTGGAGCAACCTGGGCTGGTTAAGGGTGTCCCTGCCCATGGCAGGGGTTGGGTTAGATGGTCTCTAAGGTCCCTTCCAACCTAAACCATGCTATGACACAACACGGGGACTAATCCGTCCCTGACCTGGGGCTGAAACACAAGGTGCAGTTGGGATCCCAGTTCCCCTGGACCCTATGACTGTTCCAAGCTGCCGAAGCCCTCGTACATCCCCTGGCCCCAAACACTCTCACTTGGTGGCGGGTTTTGGCCTGGGCACAGGGCAGAGCGGGGCTGGTGGCCGCTCGCTCCGGCTGAGATGTTTCCCCGTTCCCACAGGTGGTGGGTCGGCGAGTGGCAGAAATGCTCGGCAACCTGCGGCCAGTCGGGGCTGATGAAGAGGACGGTGCTCTGCATCCAGAGCGTGGGGCTGGACGAGCAGAGGGCGCTGCAGCAAGCAGACTGCCAGCACCTCTCCAAGCCGGACGCCACCGCACCCTGTCACCGGGAGGTCCCCTGTCCCTCCCAGTGGGCCGTGGGGAACTGGTCCGAGGTGAGAAGGAGCGGCGGGGAGGTCCTGGTGTCTTGCAAAGCTGGTGGGAGAGCTGAGGACAAGGTGCCCCCGGGCATCCTCAGCCTGGCCCAGAGCGATGGGCACGCTCCTGCTTGCGGGAAGAATTCACGGATGTGTTTCTGTGGGCTGGCATTGTAACACCAGCTCACACAAGTGGGAGTTTCCTTGCACGGGGAGGTCTCAGGGTGAGGAAGAAGCCCCCAGGCTGATTGACTCTGCTCCATCTCCTCAGCAGGGTGACTGCCACGCTCCGTGCTTCACGCAAGGAGGGCAGAAACAAGAGGCTTTCAACCCCGCAGTGTGTTTTCCAGCACCACAAGCCTTCCCCTTTCTTCTGACAGAAGCCTTAAAGATATTTCTTGCCTGCTGAGGGAAGGTGTTAGGGGCGAGCTGGGGTCTGGATGCACTGGGCTGAAGCTGCCCCATCTCTGCTGCAGGGCTGGGCACAGACAGACACCCCCTCAGTGATGGGAATGGGCTGGGGGGGCTGTGTAGCCTTTATTTTGTTTTATATTTCTGTGGATCAGCTTAACCGCAGGTCGAGGGTTTTAACCAGAAAATTATAACTCCTAATTTAAGCAGTCACTTCAAAAAGCGTTCCAGTGTGAAGACAAATATCGGGAGAGAAATGAGAGAGCCTGGGAATTGAGCTTGTTGCTAAGAAACAATCGGAATAAAAATGCGAGCAGAAAATTTGAAGGCTAAATGAGAGCTATTTAGAAATATTTTCCTAGGGGCCCACAAAAGCCACAACTACAGGGCTGAGAAACAATGGCTGCAGCAGTTTAAAGGGAAAATCATGAATTACTGGTGGGTTTGTGCACGGAGCCAGCTCAAACCATCACAGTCATCCTCTGTGGGGCTGACCTCAGCAGATCTGTGAGCCCAGGACAAATGTGCTCAAGATTTTGAGCAGAGAAATTTGAGGGGCTTGGAAGCTCTGCAGGAGCATCATCCTCTTGCCCCACTTTGCCTGTATGGGCAGCACACGGGCAGCCCGTGGAGCCAAAGGTGTTATTTGCAGTTTGGGCAGCCCAGCGAAGTGCTTAAACACGTGAGATTCGTGTGTCCAGCTTTAGGGACTTTGCAAAGAGGTTACTGGAATCATTATTTGTTGCCCGTTCATACGTGAATGTCTCCTGTCCGGAGCATGTCCCACGGTGCAGCCTCTGGCAGTCATCTTCGTGATGTGGAACCCTCCTGCAAGCCCTGGGTGTTCCTCCACGAGACGCCTCTAACAGCCACCCTTTCTTATCTGTGTCCCGGAGGTTCCCTGATAACCCAGCCTTGACAAATAACCCCCCTCCTTCCCCTGCGAGAGCTGCGATACCTGGAGTTTATCTCCTGGATGGAGCTGCAGGCATTTGCTGAGAAATTTTAGCTCAAGCAAAAAAAAACCCTCCATCGGGTTGGTTTGCCTTGTTGGCTGTTTGTTCTCCTTGGTGGGGTTGTTGAAGGCACTTTGATGTACGTGACTAGCGCTCTGTCACCACAAACCACAGGGCCTCGTGGCTTGTGTAGCCCACATGTGATGCTGGAAGCATGGAGGTTTACTTACCCAGCAGAAAATGCTGCTGCCCTTCTCTCCAGCTTGTGGGTTTCTTTGAGACCGAGCCATCTCAAAGAGACCATTATGATGGAAGACGGGGTGTCCTCAGCAAAGCTGCTTATTGACCCTTGCTTTTTCTCTACTAGGACAACACCCATGTTTTTATTTCCCGCTTCAGAAAAATCCTCTTCTAGAAGAAGAGATGTAATTCATGGCAATAGGTCATGGAAAAGACCTATTAGATCATCTTACCCAATGTCCATCTCCCGGGAAAATTGTTTCTGGCTGGAGTGCCGGTCAAGGATCACCCCGAGCAAAGCGGCAGTAGCAGCCCCGTGCTGGGAGGGTCTGTAACGGGGAGGCAGCCCTGGAGGTAGATTTGGCCAGTGGTAATGTCCCTTCCTGGTGTGACCAGTACCCCCCGCTCCCAACTCCTCGTGCAGGGGAACTCCTGGCTCAGCTGGGACGGGTACAGGAGATATCTCGAGACCCGCGCGGGTGGCGGGAGCATGGCAGAGTGACACAGAGCCCCTTTGCCCCATGCCTGAAGCATGGTGGCACGTGGGATGGTCGAGCACCCACTTCATTATCAGAGGGGAGCACAGCCGAGGGGCTCAGGTGCTGCAGGGACCACACTGCTGGCCCCTTCCCCACTCCTCCTGCTGCTCCCCGAGACGTGTGTGTTCTCCCTTCCTTTCCCAGTGCTCAGCGACGTGTGGAAACGGGACACAGAGACGCCCTGTTTACTGCAGCAACAGCACCGGCGTCGCTTGTGACCCTGCAGAGAGACCCAGCTCAGAAACTATTTGCTCGTCGCTGCAGTGCCAGAAGTCAGACAATGCCAACACGGACTGGTCTGGCAGCGGCTCCTCCAGCAGAGAGATATTTAATGAAATCCATTACATCCCCAGCAACCACATTGCTAAATTTAACCCCTTAATTCCTAACGTTCCGGAGTCCAATGATGTCAATATCATCACCGAGGAGGACTTCCCAGCCAAGAAGGGAAATGTCTTTGTTGACGATTTTTACTATGATTACAATTTTATCAACTTCCACGAGGATCTGTCTTACTATCCCTTCACGGAGAAGGAGACCAAAGGCGAGGGACAAAAGCCAGAGCTGAGCACCAACGACGTGGAGGGGTCCCGTGAGATGCCTGCTGGTGTCCTGCACACTGCTGAGCCTGGAGGAGGAGAAAGCGAGGACCGTCTGACCAGGGAAGCAAACGCTTCTGCCCCTGTGCACGGTGAAGGAGAGACAGAGCCCGGGCATTTAGCCACAAATGACCTCCTGGGTGTGGTCCCCAAGGGTGCGAGGACAGCTGCTCCCCAGTATGCCATCCCTGACTTCACGGGTGAGGAGGAGGATGCATCATTTGTGCCCCACTTCGAGGACCACCCGCCCACCCAGAGCACCACGAGTCACAGCCCTGCAAACAGCCACAGCCCTGCAAATGGCCACGACCCTGCAAACAGCCGTGACAACCTGCCCCTCTATGAGCCCTGGGGAGCTGTGCTGACGGGCACAGGTCCTGCATGGGATGCTCCAGCCCATGGCCTCACTCCGTGGACTCCTCACCCAGCCAATCCCTCCCTTGCCATGGACACTTCTGACAGTCCAGGAGAGCTGGGGAGCAGCAGCGAGGGGCGTGTGAACACAGAGGGACCAAGTAACACCGGCAGTGAGGAGCACAACCTGGCCAGCTCTGCAGGGACGCGTCACGAAGACTCCAGGGAAATGGGTCTTGTCATCACCAGTGATGCTGATGGTGCTGCCCCCGAGAGCAGGGAGCAGGAAGGGTGGGCAAAAGCGCCAGAGGGGACAGCGGACAACGAGCAAGCCCGTGGGACAGAGAGGGCAGATCTTTCCTTCCCCACTCCACAGGGACCGAGGTGGGAGATGGGCAGGAGTGCTGGCAGCACCCACCCTGCTGTGAGCCCCCATCCTGCTAGCAGGGCTCCTGTGGGGCAGGCAGGACCCCAGCCAGAGCTGCGCGCCCCCACAGCCCCCACCTTGGCCCACTCGGTGGCCACTACGGCCTTGCCAGCAGCCGTGTCCTTGTCCCCCACCATACCAAGGCCAGCCACCCAGCTCACCACCAGCGGCCTCGCCCACCGAGATGCCCTGGCACCGGCCGTGCCCGTGGGAGCACCACCCTCCGAGAGCCCCCCATGGGGGTGGTGGTCCGTGGGGGTGTCCCACCACCCGGAGCTGGGGGAGCCCTCGCCGTGGGCAACCCTGGGGACATCTGCTTCCAGTGATGAGGAGCAGGGGTTGTCCCAGCCCACCGCTGCCCCCCCATCGCCCTGGGAGGAGGAGGAGGAAGAGATGGAGAAGGAGGAAGCTTTGCTTCTGCCATCGACCACGGCGATGCCCAGCTGGGAGGTCGGGAACTGGAGCGAGGTACGTGTTGAGTGCTGTTAAAAGCCTGACGTTTGGAGGCAAGAGACCTCTCCCTCTCCTGGGATGCTCTCTGGGGTGTGCAGCACGTGTGTAGCTCACACAGGCATTTTTTGCATTTTGGCCAAATGCTGAAAGCCCCCAGCACAATGGGGTGGAGCAGGCACACTCCCCACCCAAATCCCTGCCCAGGACAGCACAGAGCTTCCCCCCCTGTACTTTGGCTGGAGACCCCCGGGCGCAGGAGCAAGCTCCTGCCATTGTACAGGAGAGATTATTTTAAAATAGGCCCTGAAAAGACAGAAATTTAAATGGCAAGTGTAAGGCGTATCGAAGCTGTAAATTTAGCAAAGGGAAGGGGCTGTGCTGAGTGCGGTGAGGGGGGGTTATCAGCGATTATCGGCTTTGCTCGGCTTCCAGGCTGTCTTGGGGCCACTTCTGTGTTTGCAGTGACAGACAAATGGCTGCTGCCGTTCATGGTAATGTGTTTTTATCAGAAAGCACAAAAATAATCAGTCTTTGGGGTCATGGAGCGCTGGAGACTGAGCGTTGGGGGAGTCTTTTAAGAGGGCTGCACAAAGGATCTGATGATGCTCAGCGCGATACTTAATGTCCACAAAAATGCAGTCCTACACGTGGGTTTTACAGAAGGGCTTTGAACGTGGCTTGAGCCACGTTGGTGGCAGCGCTGCTGTGGCAAGAGGCACACGGGGTGGTTTGGAAGCCCTGCAAATGCTTTTCAGGTGGAAAGGCTGCTATAAAATCCATCAGGTCAGTCTGGACAGCGAGGGGTGGGTCCAGAAGAGGAGGTGGAGGCGCTGCCTTTCAGGTGCAGAGAAAGCTTCACCGCAGCTTTTTGTGCCGGGCAGGCAGGGCTCGTGACAGAAGGGCACGGGACAGAGCCTGGTGAGACAACAGCCAAATAGTTGAAGCTGTTATTGCCAATTACGAGAAAAAAAGCTAAAGGCACCCCCAGCCGCAGAGATCCCAGTGCTGCCCCGTTTCCCACCAAGCTGCGGGCAGCCGTTGCTGCTGTCGCCGTGGGACAGTCCTGGAAGCCAAAAGCTGAGCGGGGAAGGAAAGGACAGTCCCAGCCAGACCAGAAATGACTGAAATGGGGTGTGGAGGAGGGTTTTCCCCCTTCTTCTGCTAAACCAAGGGCTGCCTGATGGGCAGCAGCACCCCTCCCAATGCCCACAGAGGAGGTGATGAGTTGAGTCCTGAGTTTTCCTGGGCCACTGGGCTCCATCCTTGGCCAGAAGTAGCCGCAGGGCATCGGGGGCGTCCTGAGGGGCATCGGGAGAGAGAGGAGCAGGCTGTGCCTCGTGTGTTGCAGTGCTCGGTCACCTGCGGCGTGGGCGCGATCTGGAGGACCGTGCGCTGCAGCACCAACCGCGACGACGACTGCGCCGCAGCCAACAGACCAGTCCCTGCTCGGAGGTGTTCCCTGAGACCGTGTTCGTCGTGGCGTGTGGGGAACTGGAGTAAGGTAAACGGGTGTGCAGGGTCCCCAAAACTCCACAGCAAGACCAAGGCGGGTGGTGCCTGTGGCTGGAGCCGTGCCTGCCCTCGCCCCAGGGCTTACAAAGGCAGAGAAGCTGCTTCATCCCACAATCATCTTTTCACTTTTCCTGCTTCTGGGTTGGGATTTGCCAAAGCTAAGCAAAGAGTGGTTTGCAAGTCTCTGGAAAACATTGTGGCCACTCAGCGCTACCGGTGGGGTTTGCAATTGAGTTTGGTGAATGCAGTAGGTTCAGTGGTGGGGAAACAGCCCTCCTTGCTCGGGGTGGCCGCCGTTTCTTGGGATCATCAGTTGCCTGAGGCACAGAAACTTTCTTGCCGTTGCAACTGGAAACGGTTTGCCTTCAGAGGGACAGTTTTGGCAGATTCAGAGCTGCACGGACTTTTTTCTGGCTTGCACTAGAGAAAGAGGTGAAAAGAGGTTGAGCTAACTAATTAACTCCATCCGACCCGAGGCAGAGCATGTGCCTGGGGGCCCCTCCAGTTGCCGGAGGCATTCCCCTCGCACCAGCCCTTTCCCTGGCGTGATGCTCCCGTTGTTTCCCAGTGCTCCAGGAGCTGCGGCGGAGGGATGAAGGTTCGGGACGTGCATTGTGTTGACACCAGAGACCAGAGGCTCCTGCGGCCCTTCCACTGCCACGCTGTCCTCTACAAACCGCCCGCCCAGCTGCCCTGCCGGGACACGCCGTGCCTCGACTGGTACACATCCTCCTGGAGAGAGGTAGGGGTGCGCTCGACCCCCAAGTGTCGCCACGGGGCTTTGTGCCTGCGATGGGGTGTTTCGCATTCACGGTTATTTTTCCTTCTCCCTGGAAGCACGTTGGGCTGCTGCTCAGCATTTCTTTGCCCACAGCGGATGCTCAGTAGCTGGGAAGGCACGGGGCTGGGGGGAGACTGAGCTGCCCCTCCAAATCTCTACCAGCAGCGAGGCAGCGGGCTCAGCCTGCAAAATTTAAGCAGATATTTGCCGCGGGTCTGCTGGACCCTCGTGTTTCTGGGAACCTCCCAGCCAGTTCCAAGCACCGAGAAGGAAACCGTCCGCTGGTAGCAGGGTAGCTGCAAAGCAGGCAGGGAAGCGGGTTTGGGGTATTTGCAGGGTGGGTTTGCAATGTATTTCCTTTGGACACTGACGCCCAGAGCGTGGGCTGCTTCCCCACGGCTTGTCTCTCGGCAGTGCTCGGAGCCGTGCGGCGGCGGGGAGCAGGAACGGCTGGTGACGTGCCCGGAGCCGGGTCGCTGCGAGGAGACGTTACGGCCCAACACCACCCGGCCCTGCAACACCCACCCCTGCACCACCTGGGTGGTGGGCTCCTGGGGAGAGGTGAGTGGGAGCAGATGGGAGCTTCTGCACGAAAGGTGAGGAATTTAGTCTTGAAAGAAGGTGACTGAAAGGGGATCTTATTAATGTGTATAAATATCTGAGGAGTGGGTGTTGAGAGGAAGACACCAGCCTCTTCTCAGTGGTGCCCAGCAATAGGAGAAGGAATAATGGGTTTAAGTTAGAGCAGAGGAAGTTCCAGCTCAACATGGGGAGAAGCTTCTTGGCTGTGGGGGTGCTGGAGCCCTGGCCCAGGCTGCCCAGAGAGGGTGTGGAGTCTCCTGCTCTGGAGACTTTCCAACCCGCCTGGGCGCGTTCCTGTGGGGCTGCCCTGGGTGACCCTGCTCTGGCAGGGGGTGGCACTGGGTGATCTCTAGAGCTCCCTTCCAACCCCCAACATTCTGTGGTTCTATGAATGCTGGCAAGCAAGGAGGTGGGGAAAACCCAACCCTCAAAACCAAAGTACCGTGATAAAAAACTTCCCAGGCTCTGGTGATGCCGGCGTTGGGGGGTGGCTGCGCGGGGATGGGTCCCCCCTCGCGGCTGACGGGGCTGCCCCGCTCCCGCAGTGCACGGCTCCCTGCGGCGGGGGCATCCAGCGGCGCCAGGTCAAGTGCATCAACACCCAGACGGGGCTGGCCGAGGAGGACAGCAGCCTCTGCGACCACGAGCCCTGGCCCGAGAGCACCCAGAAGTGCAACCCGCAGGACTGCGAGAGCTCCGAGTCGGGTAAGCGACCGTCCTGAGTGCTCAGCGGTTTCTTTCTGGTGTGGCGACGCTCCCCGGGAGCTTGCGCGTGTTGTTGGGGATGAACGCTGTGTTTTGAGGGCGTGGTGGTGATTGTGGAGGTCAATGTGAAAACCAGCCAGCTCCCAGTTAGGGAGTGCTGCCTGCAGGGTGGGCGGCTCCTGGAGGAGCGATGCAGCATCCTCCATCACCGTCCTCTGCCGTGGCTGCAGATGCTTTTCCACCATCCAGCACTGGTGAGGGCTAAAAACTGGCTAAAAACTCAGGTGTGCAGAGTTTTGATGCTCATTGCAGGTCACAAAATGATGCGTGCAAAGCGGTGGCGTCCCTTGGCGTGCTGTGTGCTCGGTGGGTCGGCGCCGGCTGGGGGGTCAGCTTGGTCTCTTTGAAATGTAGTAAAGCCAGTGTAAGAACATGACCTGTTTCTGGGTCTGGTAACTGGAGATGTTTTTTTCTAGCCAAGTTTAGATCATTCTTTATTTTAATTCTCCCCACTTTTCACTTCTGGGTCCCCCCGGATGGTCTGGAGGAGGACGCCAGCAATAACTGACCTTGCTGTAAGAGGAGCTACACTCAGTTAATTTTTTCAGGGCCCCGCGCTCTCCCAGCTGGCCGTCGGCACGACACCGTCCTGCTTTGGGGAAGGGACCCTGGGAAGGGCTGTGCAGCCAGGGGGGGATGTGCTGGGTGCCTGGAGTGGGCTGGGGGACCAGGCACGGGGATGGGCGATGGGCACACAGTGCTCGCGGCGCTGCCGGCCAGGGAACCGGTGTCGGCTGCTGCAGGGAGAGTGATGGGGAAGGAAGGAAAAACCAGCCAGCCCGCTGGAAAGCAACGTGTCCGTGAGAAGGTGGAGGGGGTGTTTTATACATGGATTGTGTAAGGCTAGCTTGGCTAATCGATAGTTAAGTGGGAATGCTGTAACGCGTTTGGCTCTCGAGGGGCCGAGCATGGTTTTTTTACTGGCGTGGATGTGAGCTGGGATGTGCTCGCCTGGGCTCACCACTAGAATGTCAGATCAAAGACCAGTTCTCCAGCACCTCTGGGTATGTCTGAGCAGATGCTCCGGCGAGTCATAGATTCATAGAATGTTAGAGTCAGTCCCACTTGAACCCGAGCCATCTCTGCCAGCTTCTTTTACGGGCTCCGGCTGCAGCCATGGTGTTGGACCGTGCCACGGCCACTCACTTGGCTTCTCCTCTCTCCGTCACTTGGAGAGACACGTCCCACGGCACCAGGCAGGTCTCTGTAAGCCAGAAATCTCTTGGCTGTAGGGGTTAACAGCGCTTAAAAGGAAAAGCAATATAACGAGGGGCTTTAAGGCCATTCATATTAGCAGGTTAATCATTAATCAGCGTTATCTTTTAAATGTGTCTTGGCAAAAAAAAAAGCTTTTTGTCTGCCCAGAAGGAAACATTAGACCCTCAGGAGATTTAGAGAACCAGGAGATGGAGCAGGGCAGGCAGGAGGGCAGCAGGCAGCTGGTGCCCAGGGAGCAGGAGCTAGCCCCACGGCTGCCCCACACCTCCATGTAGGTCCCCTTTGCAACCCGGGTCACCTACTCTCCTCCTTTCAGCATTTTGTGTTTGTCCTGTATCCAGCCGTGTTCCTCCTCACACCTCTCCTGGGGAAGGCAGAAACTCTGGCTTTGGTTAAGTGGAGTTTGGAGACCATCGGGATGCTCTTAGCCATTAAACCGCTCCTTCTCGGCCGGCTGCATGCCTCCCCTGCGTTTGCTGCTCTGTCGGGCAGTTCAACGTTTAGGAAATAATTAGTCAGGCTTGCTCAAGAAATGATGTGCGGTTCCGGCTATTTTTGTCAAGGGAAAATTTCCGTGCTGGGCTTGGTGATGAGAGCCGCGGAGCCGCGCGGCGTAGCCAAGGTTGTACCAGAATAACTGCTTAGATGTGTAGGAAGCACACAAATAAATGTTAAAATCCTGGATTCGAAATGACATAAATGCTCTGGCTGCAGCGCAGGGCAGGAAGCGCCTCTTGGAAATACAAACATTTCCTGCCAGACCATGAAGAGGGATGAAACTTTCACATGGTAGGAAAGCACAGATGTGTAAATCCGCAGGCAGAGGCTCCCAGAAAAAGGCATGAACGTAAACTCCGACCCTTTCCTGTGTTTTAAGGCTCTTTGCTGCACGAGATGAATGTGGGCTGGAGTGATTCATGTGTTTATGTTAGAAGCTCGAGGAGCCTCCATCTCCTCTAAATGAAGTGCACCGATACCAGCAAAGCCATGTATTTGTCTTTGTGAGCAGTCGTGTTCTCGCTGGACACAAAAATGCGGGTGACCCCAGTGGGGTTTAAATGTTAAAACCGCTATCAGATGAATTTTGAACAGAGACGGGACAGATCAAACATAAACAAACATCCCTCGGGCAGTCAGCTCTCTCGAATTAAAGGAGGTCACAATTAGTTAGAACCAGAATCCTGTTCTGTCACCGGGTTATAAATTAATCGATGGTTACACAGAGGTTGTTTTCAGATGTGCCTGTCGTTTTACAGCTGCATCCAGCTGTCAGCAGAGCAGATAAGGTTGCCCGTGTCCTTAGATGGCTCCTGGGGAGCATCAGAGCCCACCGGGCACCCGGAGGCCTTCGTGCGATGCTCCTGGCACCGCTGGGCAATGGGACTGGGAACAGCTTCCCTGGGCGATGGGAGAGGGATCAGCTTTGCTTTGGATCTCCAGCGGGGCTGCTGGGGAGGCAGGAGCAGCCTCTGGCTTGGGAAAGCCTCTTGCTGACCAGTTTCCACCCCGTGTCCGTCCCCGAGCAGCGCTCTCACACCCACACCAGCCATTCCCGTTACCGGAGCATTTCTCGTAACTCAAAAAGATGTTGGAAAAAAACCCCAACCAAAACAACAAACTCTCCCAGTGTGTTTATTTCCGAGTTCAAGTACCACACTTGGGTTTGTGGCTGTCTTGGAAAGGAGCTGAGCAGCAGGTGAGAGCTCGGGGGACCCAGCGCCGGTTTATGCAGCGGGTCAAAGAGTTTTAACACACGGAAGCGGCGGCTGCTTTACGCTGGAGGAGGGTGGGCGAAACAATCTCGATCAGGACCGAAGCCCATGGGGTGCTCATCATGGGAAATGGCGTAAAATGAATAATTTTCCTCGTGCTGGTTTCTCTGGTTCCAATACTGGGGTCAGCAAGTTCCCCAGATTCACTCTGAGCGGGTGTTTGCCTGGTTCTTCGCTTCAGCCGAGGCACCTTAGCAAACCAGCGTGTTCCTCGTGGGTGTCTCAGGCTCTAAATACCAAAGAAATCAAGATATGGCATTAACCTGGCCCAAGGACAAATGTGTGTAAACTGGCCATAGGTACAGTTTCTTTGGGAATGGGACAGTTGTACTATCCAGGGTCTGGCTGTGCTTCTAGTTGCCTCAAGATTAATTGGCAATTAAGCGTTCTATTCCCGCTTGCTTTGAGCAGGGAAATGAAATTATGCGTGGTTCTGCATGTAGCTGAGTTTGTCCGGAAGGGATATGTGCTAGAAATAATTGCAGCAAATTCCAATTTTCTCTGTCGTTTGAGCGTGTAGTGTTTGTATCCAAGTGGCAAGACAGGGAGGTGCTGCTGAGCGAGTCGTTAAGTGCCTTTTATTTACTGCTAATTAGCAACGGTGTCAATGGGAAAGGACTCCCCGTTTCTGTTAAATGTAGGAAAAATGAGTGTTTGCTCAGCAGGGTGGGAAATGCTTCTCCTCCAGTGATGGGAGATGCTTCTCTTCCCTCTTTTTTGGCAACTGCTGAGTAGGTTTAAGTTCTGGAAAGCGTAAATGGCGCTGAGGGACCCTGCCAGGAGCCTCATAACAGCCTGGCAAGGAGGAGGCAGAGCCTAATCCCGACAAAAGATTAACACTCACTCCACTTTTTTTTGGAAAACTCTCCAGAATGCATCAAAGGCGTGGGGTTTTCTTTCCTGTGCAGAAGAAAGACCTTCAGCGGAGATGATATTGGCCTTGGCCTTGGAGTGCTGAAAACAGAGGAAGCGAGGATAAAAAAATGGAGAAATGATGTTTTACCCGTGGCTGGGGGAAGGACTGCGCTCGGCCGCGGTGTCACGCTCCGGGGGTCCCGCCTGGAATAGAGGGAGGCTCGGTGCTGGTGCTGAGCACCCCTACCCTGCCCAACCTTCACGTGTGAGGGAAAAAAAGGCAAAAGAAACCAAGACTGGGCAGATGGGGCCCTGCTGCCTGCTCAAGCACGATTGCTCCTGGCAGGTTTTTTTCTGTGGGAAGCTCTGGCCGTGACATGTTTTAAGAAGTTTTGGGTTTTGGAGAGGAAAGCAGGGCCGTGTTCACGTTCAGGCACGTGAGGAGGAGGGGGAAGACAACGCAGGGAGAGCCCCGGCTCTGCCGCAGCCAGAAAATTTCTCTCTGTGGGATTCAGAGACTCTAAAAACCGGGTGATCCCTCAGCACCTCTTGGAGAGCGCCGGCATTTTCCATCCCCAGGCTGGATGCTCAGGGGGTGGCAGTGGGAGCTCCACGAGGGTGCTGGGAGCGGCGGGCTGAGACCCGAAAACTGGTGGGTTTTGTGCTTTTCTTCCCGTTTTTCTGAGCTGCCGCTGTGTCAGACCCCGGGAGGGCACCGCGGCCCCGGAGCAGGAGCCTGGGCTAAACCCTTGTTCAATTCGGCGCTGGCTCCCAGAGCATCCCGAAGGGCAGAGGTCAGCAGCTGAATTCTCTGCTTTTGCTAGCTCAGCTCTAAGCTCAACCTTTCCTTGTTTTCACAAAACCTGTTCCAGGAAGTTTATTTTTCCCGAGCATAAAAGTAAATGCTTAGGTCTGTATGGCAGAAGCTTAAACGAAATTTAAAGCGACTTCCACGCCAACTTAAAAAAACAGCCAAAAAAAAGAGAAAGAAGTGGGGGTTTTCAGTTTCTAATGTGCTGGCTTAGCCTGGATTTTAAAAGTCCTGCTTTAAGCTATTTCTTTAGACCAAAATTTGGCATAGGCTTGAACACTGGAGAGCGTATGTTCAAATGAAGTGTTAGGATTGTGTATTAAAAAAAAATAATTTGTTAATAGAAAAAAATAGCAGTAAAAGTATTAAATGAGAATTGGGTCAATTCTGTAGGGAGCCTCTCTGAAGAGCTGACAAATGAAGTGCTTATTGCAGCTTCCCTTGCCCAAGACCAAATTCCAGGGAGAAATCACGAGCTCAGCCAAGATTTTCAGACCTGAGCTTGACCCTGTGCGCATCCACGCTGAGACGCCGCGTCGGACCGAAGCACGATCTGGAAAAAAGCGATGAGCGCTCCACCGGTCCCGTTGCCTTGGGTTTATTAAACGGCTTTGGAAACCCGGAGTCCGGCTGCGGGGTCTCGTGTAAGCTCAGAAATAACTCCTGGCAGGAGATGGGTTTATGCCTGGGCGCAGCTCAGGTGCAGGAATTCCCTACCAGCGGGTGTTGAACCCTTGGGAAAGGATCCGAAACGAGTCAAACCATCACCTCTGCTCCTGGAAAGCGACCTTCCAGCGAGAGGCTCAGAAGCCTGGCCCTTGCAGCTCTTTCAAGGGAAGGCAGGAGGCAGCTTGGTTGCGATCCATAAATAGCTTTCTAGGAAGACCGTGGCGATAAGCAGAGCAGAAAGGAGCCCGTCGAGGCGCAGCGGCCGCCTGCTAAAAATACCGAGGGGCTCGGTGGGGGTCTGCCTGAGCACAGCGTCGCCCCACGAGCGCCGCTGACCTTCCCATCCATCCATGCAGTGTTTTTTAAACGGGTTCTTTGGAACGCCGTGGAGTTTTTACTGTTGTTACGCTTGCTCTGGCCAACGCAGCGAATAACGAACCCCCCGGCACACGGCAGCCCCTCTCTGCGCCTGCCAGGGGTGGCTGTGTTCCCCATGTCCCCTGCTCAGTGTCTCTTCCAAAACCAGCAACTGCCCGTGCGAAAGGGCTCAGGGGAGTCAGGGCACGCCGTGCCGGAGCCGCAGGGATGCTGCCAGGGGACTCCAACCCCAAGACCCCGATGGAGCATCGCACGAGCAAATGCTTCCCTTCTCCCCAGCAGCCCTGGTGCTCTCGCGCTGCGTGGCTGCTCTCCCAGCAGATCTGGGGACGTGCATCACTCCCAGTCCGGCTCTTCTGGGCTTCACAGCAATTCATAGAATCATTAAGGTTGGAAAAGACCTCTAAGATCATCTAGTCCAGCTGTCTACCCAACGCTTCCTCCTCTGCTCTGCTCGACCAGCAGGAAAAATCCACATTATCCCCCAGCCGCGAGGGGTCGGACCAAACCCCCAGCCTGGGAACGTGATGCGGGACGGGGATCTGGTGCTCAGTCGTGGTCCTGGTCCGTTGGCAGCTGTTGGATCCGCCAGCGGCTTCTGTGTTAAATGGTTTCTTCAGGAAACAGAGACACTATTGCAGGGCAGAAAGAGCTGCTGCCCGAGCGGAAGAGAGGAAATACCTCTACTGAAATAGAAAATTAATTTTAGACGAGTATAGTGACCTCCTTACTGATGGGCGTGAGGGCTGCGATTGAAATCCCAAATGGAGGGAAAAGGCTGTGCTCTGCATCTGCCGCGGCTCGGCCCGTGGGAATCGGGGCAGCAGCCTTTCCCTCAGCAAAGCCTTTTGTTCGCAGGGGGAGATGGCAGGGGGCAATGGTCAGCGAGAGCTCCCCCAGCTCTGTCCCAGTGGTTCCCCAGCAGAAAAGTGTCCTGAGAAACAGTAAAACCCGTTTTCTTGCCCCATTTCTGCATCTGCTCAGCGGGGCCCGAGGTGGAGGGTGCCCGGGTCCCCAGGGAGCATCGGTTCTGCCCTTTTTTCCGAGGAGAGCTGTCATTGATTTCAGCCACTTGTATGGGAAGTAAAATCAGACTGAGCCGATGTAATTTCAACAAGTCTTAACACAACCAGGTGAGAAGCTGGAGGCACAGTATAAAGTAGAGAAGGAGGAAATTCAAAATTAAATCAAACCCAACTATCTATTCTTACAAACCAGGCATGTTTGGCGATGGGTCTCTACCACCACAACTAAGCGGGGCTGTGCAGCCCGGGCTGGCTGGCGATGGAGCTGGGAGCTGCTGGGGCTGTCCCCTTCTCGTCACGACGCACAGCACCGCGGTTTGCACCTTGTGCGGGTGTTTTGGAGGGGGTGGGATTTTCAGCCGTATCTAGCCCTAAAGTCAAGGTCTCTTCAGGGCAGCACTTGTGCCTCCCTCCCACCACGAATGCGAGCGCTGGACTGAACTCCCCAACGCGGTGCTGCCGGCCCCGGGGGGGGGATTTGTGATTTCCAGACTGTTTGCAGAGAGGGAACGGTTTCTGCAAACAGTTTGCTCAGCCTGCGAGTGACTCAGCCAGGGCAGCCGGGCTACGACCCATGGCCACCACGGCCACCTCTGCAGCTGGCCTGAGTGCTGTCCCCCCTGGCCGTGCTGGCGCTGGGGCGACGGTTCCCAAAGCAAAGCCTGTCCTCGAAGCAGCACCCACGTTGTTTGGAGGTTTGCGAGACACCTGCAGGAAGCGAACCGGATGATGGGGGAGTTCTCGGAATAACCTAAACGCAGTGTGAAGGAAAATGACTTCATGTCTTTCTGACACCTTCTGCTGGCGTCACGGGAGGGTTCGGGGTTGCAGCATTGCGGGGAGATTTGTCACCTCTCTGGCCTCTGGCATGGACTCCCCTGCCCAGGGAGCGAGCCCCGGGCTCAGTCTCACTTCCTGCTATGGTTTCTCTACCCTGGGAAGATGCTGCAGGACTGTAGATGGTGGCAGAGATGTTTTTTCTGCTGGCGATTAGAAATAATGCGGACGCTCGGTACCCGGGTGAGGGTGGGCTCTGCATTTGCCGAGGTCTGGGTTTGTCTCCACCAGTTTTCCCACCCAACAACCACACCGGCGACTAATGCTATCCCTGCCCTCTCGCCTCCTCTCCAGACTTCGCCTGCGAGCGCGACCGCTTGACGTTCGCCTTCTGCCAGACCTTACGGCTCCTGGGAAGGTGCCACCTCCCCACGGTCCATCTCCAGTGCTGCCGGAGCTGCCGCCAGCACCGTGCCGAGCCCGACCGCAACCGCGGGGACGAGCGGGCTTCCCGGAGGTGACAGGACCGTCCCCGAGGGCCAGAAGCTCCAGGACCGGCACCGGAGGAGGGACCAGCCGGGTCACGGCCAGGACTGGCGGCAACGCCTGGTGCCGCCTGTGAACTGAAACATGGGGAAGGCTTGATTTCTTTTATTTGTGCTACACTATAACGGTGCTCAAACCATTGGTCTGAAAAAAAATTAAGGTCTGGCGTGGGCTGGGTGTGCTGGTCCCACGGGAGGTGTCAGGACCCTCCGTCGGGGTCACGCTGCCGCCGGGCAACCGGCAGGGAAATGTGTTGGGGATGGGAAACTGAAAGCAGCAATAATTCGGGGGAGACCTCTCAGAAGTGCTTATGGTGCTATCATTTGACGTTTTCAGCCTCTTGTTGGTGTTGGCAGGCCAGCACGAAACTCTGGACTTTTATTATTATTTTTATATGCCTGAAGTGAGCATCTAGCATTCCACCAGCACGGCCGACCGTTTGGGTTAGGGGTGTTTTGTGTTTTTTCTTAAGGGACTTGAAGCTGGCAACCCGTTTCTGTTAATTTGCATTAAAATGTTTACACACTGAAGCTGAATAGCCGTAATTTAAGAAATGGAGACAGGACAGAGGAATAAAGTATCAGCTTCAGTTGCCCCCACGAGTCCAGGGCTCGCGGTGTGTGCGAAGGCTCCGTCCCCTCGTCTCCCCGCTGCTGGCTCTGTGTGCCAAAGCCATTGCCTGGCGGAGGGGACACCAGGGACACCGAGGCACAAAAGAAATGACACTAGTTTTGGAGTCCAACCCTGCGTCCCCTTGCATGTATTTGTGACGGAGAAGGCAATCTGCTCATCCCCTTCGCTGCGTCCTTCCTCATTAACGGCAAGGCACTTACACATCTGGATCTCTGTATGCAGTGTAAGGATTGCTTAAGGTGTTTTTCTGTGTTCTTACAAGCTTTTTTCCTGCTTAGGTAGATTCACCCCTCTTCAGGCTAGCAGATTCTTTTAACTAGAGTATCCAATACTCTATGGGGAGCGGCACTTGACCAGCACAGCCCTTACTAACCTCTCCAGGAGGGCCATGTGTTAGTCCCTCCCTGCTTTAGGGAGGATTTGCTGTTGGGTTGGTCCTCAGAGGAGCGTTTAGGCAGGAATTCCTTTCTGTGTTACACTTTGGGCTACAGAGGATGCCCAAAACTTGGGAGGCATCCAACTGAATCCTACTTGCGTTGAGGGGAGAAAGGCTCGAGCCCAGCACCAGCCACGGCCACGCAGCCCAGGGCGCGTTTCTTCTGCACCCGGTCAGTCCCACGACAGGGGAAATCCCTGCGTGTAATCTGTATGTAAAATGCAAGCCGTGGCTTCACCTTTTGTGTTTTATTCCTTTCCCACACGGTGTAATTTTTTTATGTTCCAACAGCCTGTGTCCAGTCCTGTTTTCCTTCTCTCTGGCACCACCCGTCCCCTGCTTCCCTCGGGTTCTGCCAAGGGGTAACCGCTACACGCGTTGGGGTTTAATAGCTCCTGAGTGTGTTAAATTAAACAGTTACCGAAGGAAGTGGTGGGATTTCAGGTTTTCTCTTCCCCTTGGGAAATTCTGAGGGATTCTTCGCTGAAAACGCAGTGAAGTAGTGATGGTTTAGGTACTGGCAGCAGTGGGGGCCAAGATTGGTGTCCTAGCTACAGCGGAAAGGGGCAAAACCAGTTCAAGCTGCCGTTTGCAGCTGGGATTCACAGGATTCTGCGAGAGCTCTGCACACCCTGTGCTGTGTGACGAGGAGGTTTTTCTTCTCATTAGCCCATGCGTGGAGCCGGTTGCTGAGCATCCCCGGTGGCACGGTGCCCACCAGCGCCTTCGTGTCCCTGCAGCCCTGACCGGGTTGGGTCCCTGCAGCGCAGGGAACTGCAGCAACCAGGGAGAAACCTCGCTGTTCCGACCCAGGAACATTTCCCTTTGAAGAAGGGCCAGCCCCGCCGCGTCCAAAAGCTCGGGGTTTGCAGAGCAGAGGCGGGTGGCCCGGCTCTGCGATGACTTTCAGCTGTCACAACACGGCGGCGGGGCCGGGGCATCCTTCTGGGAAAGGGCTGACCAGAGCCGGTTCCCAAGCGCTCGGACCGGGAGCAGCGGGGATTCACATGAACCGAAAGCCTGGCCGGGCCCCCAGCCCAGCAGCTCCCAGGCTGCGGAGGTTTCTGGTGGGCTGCAGCAGCTCACATCGCAGTGTGGGAAGCTCCACCAGAAGGGCATTTCATCTGATTTTTAGGCACGTAATAAGCTGAGAGGCCTTCTACAAGCAATATAAGCAATATACAAGCAATATAAGCAATATACAAGCAATGGATCGCATTATAAGTAATAACCATAGAATTGTAGAATGGTAACAATCGCCTCGTTCCATGGATGCCTTCCACTAAGTGACACATGTTTTGCTTAAATGCCCGCGACGTTTTCTTTCAATGAGACCCCCACAACTCAGAAAATGGGATGCAACCGTAAATTAAAAACTCTCCAGAATCGGTGAAGTTCTAACTCCCCAGCCCTGCTGTCACCAGCTCTGAAATGCCTGAATCTGCTCTAAATCCCCCGGGGACGCAGGAGCACGTGTGTGCAGAGCTCCTCGCCTGCCCTCGCTGCAAAGCCCAGGAGCAGACCCGAGTATTTAGTTGCTTGGCTTTGTTAGTGTCCCTGTGTTCACTCGCTCCTTGCAGCCAAGGAACTGGCTAGAATTGCCTTTTTTTGATTCTTTTGAAGATGCTTTCAATTATGTGTCGACACAAGAAGGGCGTTACTCAGAAACAACGGCTGCGGTAGCACGCGAAGGAAAGCAGGAGCGTAATTGCGAATCAAAAAGATGTTTGAAATAGAAAGATTCTTCTCCCTTGGGGTATCTGAGGGCGGTTCGCCAGGAAAGCAAGTTTCTCCTTTTTGTGAGGTAATTACAGCGTGAAAGAGAAAAGGAAGAACATGTCAGCCCCCTCCCACAGAGGTCCCCGAGCTCCACGGCCACTGTCCTTCAGCCAGGTGGACCCACCACCGCCGGGACGCACCGTTTGACCGGAGACCCCGGCCGAGCCTCCCCTCCCGGGAGGTTTTCACCAGCGGTGCAGGATGCGGGGCGGCCGGGACGCGTTCACTTTGTCATTCTAAGATACTTTTGGTTCATTACTTCAGAAAGACCCCATTGAAGGCCGGCGCTGCAGAGCTCACATGCTTCATTTGGCACACAGCAAAGGGGGGGATTCCCGCCCATTGTGAACCGCAGCGAGGGCGGGGGCGAAGTCTCCCCGACCTTTGGCCGCTCGGTTTTACTTGGCCCGTTCGAACGACGTTTGGTTTCCCCGCTAAGCTGTCGGAGGCTACGGGGAGTTTTGTTCTTGCAGCCTGGTCACCTCCCAGCACCAGTCGGACGGCTGCACTGGGTTGAGTGGAGGTGAGGGCTGGTTTTGAAGGCAGGAATGTACATTTATCCAAATCTAGACTAGTCTAGTTACAACAGCAACCGATACTGGAGCTGCATCTCCTCTTTCAAGTGAGTTGTTCGTAAAATTTTGTCCCATCGAAGACTGGGTTTTTTGGCAGCCCAGGCTGACAGAGACTTGCTGGCCCCTCTCTCTGCACATAGAACCATAGGAGTTTGGAAGGGACCTTGAAGATCATCTCGTTCCAGTCCCCAGACACCTCTCCCAACAGACCAGGTTGCTCCAAGCCCCGTCCAACCTGGCCTTGAACCCTTCCAGGGATGGGGCATCCACCCCCTCCTTGGGCAGCCTGTGCCAGTGCCTCACCACCCTCATGGGGAAGAATTTCTCCCTTATATCTAATTTAAATCTATCCTCTTGCAGTTTCAGGCCATTGCCCCTTGTCCTGTCACTCCAGGCCCTTGTAAAAAGCCCTTCTCCAGCTTTCCTGGAGATGGATGCCCTGGAAATCGGGCTCACTTGCTTCAGTAACTCAACGCAGCCGTGGTCCATCCGAGGCTTCTTCACGGCTCCTTTCCCCCTGCCCCCAGGCCCCCGTACGCCCAGCACCAACCTCTGACAGACACTCCTCAGTAGCTTTTTCCTATATTTTCCACAGAGGAAGCAGAACAAACAGTATGTTTTCAAAAGAGGATTTCAGCTAAGTTTCCTGAAATCCATTGTAACCTCCAGCTGGTAATTACTGACCAGGGAAGGAATTGCTCAAAGGTTTCACTTGCCTTTTTTTTTTTTGGACCGACACGTGATAAATCTGTAGAAGGTGGATTTGGAACAACGGAAAACCCTCACATTGTGCAGGCTTCAGTCTTGGGAAATCACTGATGAAGTTAATTAAAAAATGATTTGATTCTGGAGCCAATCAACCCTAACGTGCAGGTTTTAAACCAGCTCAGCTGTGGTTTGGCAGCTGGAGGCTGGACCTTCCAAAGGACTTTGCCTGTTTGGTTTTTTTTTGGGTCCAACTGTAAATATAAAACCTCCCTGAGATATTTTCCGTTTCTCTGTAGGCTTTCAGTTTGTGCTTTTATTTATAAACATCTGATTTTGCTACAGGTCAGCCATGCAAACCGCTGACGTCGAGAAGGTCCCCACCTCTTTTTCCACCTCCATCCAACATGTTTTTAATAATCTCTTCTCACCCCCCTCCTTCTCGGAGGTAGGATTAAATCATCCGTTTCCACGCCGTGTCCGTCAGGGGAGCTGGATCCAGCCCAGTTTCTGAAGACAGATGGCAGGAGAGATTTAATAAAAAAATTTGCCAGATGTGAGAGCAAAGGACAACGTGGGGAAGAACTGGATTAGGATGTGGTGATGGTGGGACAGGAGAGATTTGAAAGGTAAGTAAGTGCCAAGCAGCACTAATAGATGTAATTAAAATAATGAAGCTGCCCAAGGAAGGTGTTAGGGCAGTGACCTGTGGCTCATTTTTTGCTGTTGCTTCTACTCATCCATCGGCATCTCCTGAAAGCCTCTCTGAGAGGAGCCAGAGGCTTTTGGCCTTCGGATCAGCAACCCGAGCTTGTGCCTGCCCTGCTCACCTGCAGACGTTTCCAGCGCTGGAGCCAGGAAGGAACCGAGAGCTGGTTAATTGGGAAGCAGCAGGCGTTTCTCGGAGGAGGTTGTTTGTGTCTCTTCTCAACAATAACACTTAAAATGCTTCCGCATCACAAGAGGCAGCTGAGTCACCCTGTCAGAGCACCTGGCTTTGGAGGCTCTCCCGCCTCACCCAAGGGCTGCTGTCCGGAGCAGATGATCTCAGCTGGAGTATTTTAGTCCCCAAAGAGCAGGAGGGGTCATCAGCCCTTCATCAGCTGCAGCCACCGGTGAGGGATGTGGTCTCGCCCATGACCCGAGCACAGGAGGAGGCAGCGAAGTCCAGACGGGCCAGGAATAGCTCACGATGTCCATCCGAGTGAGAGATGCTTTTATTTTCTCTCGTTCTTAAAACCTCTTGCCCTTGTGCTACGCAGAAAGGCTTCACAAGTACGGCCCTGAGGGTCAGAGAAGCAAAGGCAGGGCAGCGAGGAAAGGATTTGAAGAATTTAGTTGGTTTATCTTTTTTTTTTTGGCTTTTATATGGCAGCTGATGACTGTCGGCTGCTCGGGGTGGGCAGCTGGGGCAGGGGGGCTCTGGCAGGTGCTGGCTGTCGCAGGGCTGCTGGTGGCAGAGGGACATTCCCCACGGGAGGTGCGGCACCAGAAAACAGGAGGAGGGAAGCCGGGGCAGAGAAACAAGCTGCCTTGTTCCTTGGCCACGAAGCTGGTACCGAGACACGGCTTTGCTCACCCGGAGCAACAGCTTCTGTCGAGAAATTAAACAAAGTTGTTTCACAAGCAGGGAAGAGAGAGGAGGAGGTGCAGAGCCCAGGTCAGAGCTCGTAGAGGCACCACTCGCCTCCCCGGGACCCTCTGTTGCTGCCCTTCGTGCTTTCAGGAAAGCTCAGCAAGGCTGGGTGTAAATATTTAGAAATATCTATACACTAAAACCCGCTCGCTCTCTACATGCAACTGCTCCGTTGCCATCTGTAGTGACTAACAGTGACCCCCGCACGTAAATCCTTTGCAGACAAGCCCCAGCATCCTTTCACACAGCCCTGATGCCCTCGAGGCAGAGGCCAGCCCTCAGGGCGCAAGCAGTGAGAGAGGGAGCAAAACAGTCCCGTTACCTCACGGCTTACACCTCGCTTGCAAAGAGCTGCAGCCCGGTGAGCTGGGATTGCAAACGGGATTTCAGATCTGTTATGTCCTGCCTGGGGGAAAATAAAAGCTGCTACAAACCCCGTTGCCTGCCGGAGGAGCCCAGGGCAGGGATGCTCCTCGCCCGGCAGGCAGTTCCTGGCTGTGATATCGTTCGGTGGTTTGCTGGTGCCCTCTGCAGTTGTCTCTCCTTATTGTAAATGCAAAATATTAACATGAAGGGTCGATTTTGTTACTCAGTGGTAGCAAGGTGACACAGGGCTGTTTGCCCGGGTTAGGAGAAACATCGCAGGGCAGCAGCAAAGGGGATGGGCAAAGCTCCCAACCCCGATTTCAGTGGAAATGCTGAAAATTGCATCTTCCTCAGGCTCTGTCAGTGCCCCAGGAAGATCTGAGAGCATCCCTCCGCAGGGACCCCTGGGCTGCCTGCCCAGGGCAGCGCCACGTTAAAAACCCAAAACCCGAGTGTTTCCGCAGCTCCTGAAAGAGGGGAGAGCTGAGGGGAAGCGGAAAACAAAATTCCGAGCAATGGAAAAAAAGATAAAACCCAATGCAACCCAAATATAGAAAGTTTAAACCAGAAAAGTTTGCGATTTTGGCAAATAAAAATTCGCAATGACTAGGGAGCGCCTTTCCAAAGATTTCCTCAGCTTCTGGATTTCAGAATTATCCACTGTCCCCAAAGCAGTCTGCTGGATGCCCTGGAAATCGGGCTTCCTTGCTTCAGTAACTGCCTCCTTTGGGGCAGGAGCTTTGTGCCCCTATGAAGGCAAAATTGTTTTCCAAAGCTCAGCTCCCAAGCTCTGCCAGTCCTCGTGCCTAAGCAGCAGCTCACAATTGCAACTGAAACACCCGTTTTAATGCAAAACCCTCAGAAACCAAACCCATCCCTGGAGGGAGCTGCAAGGCTCTGCTGGACTCGTCCGGAGGCAAAGAGCCTGTGGGGCTGGCAGCTTCGGGGTGTCCGAAGCAGCTGAAACCAGCACTGCTGCCGCAGGAGCAACACTTTGAAGTTGGCATTTAAAAGTATTTTAGGTGTCCCCAGCCCGATATCGTTCACAGTGCGGAGGCTGGGGGCTAGAGATGGGTGCCAAGGGCCAGCGTGCAGAGGCAGGGGACAGAAAAGTCATCACCCCCCCCAGCCTTCTGTGTGCAAATCTCACACAATCTTATCTCCTTACAATCCAGAAGCTGTTTATTTAAATTAAAGGGTATTTGAAACGGGTTGAGCCACTGAAAGCACGGCCTGGAGCATTTTGTGGTGTTGGATCAGGAAATGGAATACGATAACTCTCTTGGGATTCAATTTCTGGAGAAATCAAGCGAATCGTTGCCTTTTCCCTCCCCCAGAAAAGCCTTTTCCTTTTCCCAGGGTATTTCTCATGGTGTGCACACTGAAACTGGAACGTGACTAGTGCAATTCGAGCAGAAATGACCCTCTAGAAGCCTGCTGAATGCTGCAGGAGGTTTTGCTCGTGGTCAACGGGCTTTAAGCGCACGAGGGGCACCAGTAACTCTGCAACACAAACTGCACGAGGGCAGAGTCCTCCCTCCCGCTCCTCGGACTTTCGTCCCTTGAAAACCAGTTTAGCAGAAGCTTCCTCTGGGACGTCTCGTTCACATGAAAACTGACCCATCAAACAGCTGCCTCCAGACCGGGCGATGCAGGAGCAGGTACCGCACGACCCCGCACGGCTGGGGAAGTGCAAAACCTCTTCTCACCCTCCAGCTCTGTGTAAAACCATTATTTGAGAGACGCTTCCCCTCCTGTAGTTATTTTCTGGGGCAGCAGGGGAAGAGGACAGCCCCGGACTGGTTGAGCTGAAAGCCCCGTGTTCACCGCAAAGTGGGTGAAACTGTTGCCCGTGCCCTTCCTTTTCTGAATCCTGACAAGCCGTGACACAGCAACGTGCTTGCCTGACATGAGGCACGTTTAATCAAAACAAGATTCTCTTTCTCACAAGGTTTTCTCTGTGGGAGTAGATCCAACAGTAAGAAGCTGCAACAGCTCACAGAAACGTCAAGAAAACACAGCATTGTGCTACAGAAATACGTACTCCTGCAGTACAAGTTACCCGGCAGCACGCTGAACCACAAGTGGAACCAATCTAAAATTTGGGCGATGCAAAGCCAGATCTGTCTTCAAATTCAGTTTTCTTGAAGGCTTCTCTTATAAGAGGGTTTAGGGATTTTCTTCTTTGCTTGAGTCTTGCACTTGAGAATTGACCTCTCCTGTCCTGCCCCCAGACTACCAGCACGAAAGATCAAACCCGGGAGTTCTGGTATGGCAGGAGACAAAGAGCAAAAAAGGCACATAAGTGCTATCTTGGGAAGTCTGGTGGTGACAAATGAGCTTTCTCAAGGGATGAAAGCTTTCTGAGAAAGTTTCTGCTTAAAGGCAAAACCCACAAAATGTGGAAGGAGAAGATAAAGACTCGTCCCCGAGGGCCAACTCACCAGTCTCCAATGGCAGCTTGAACCAGCATAACCTGGAATTCTGATAAAGAAAATTATCTTTGCCCACATGTATTTACATCTTGGACCATTACTAAAGGTTCCTTCCATCCCAAACCCTTCTGTGACTCCGAGCTCTTTTCTCAACGCTCCCCCTCGTGGGAGGACGCTTCCAAAACACTCCCAGCTCTGCTCTGCTCTGCTCCTTCTCTCCAGGAATCGTCAGTAGTTAAAATAAAGCCTTTGCTTGTTTTTCTCCTTTTGAAAACAAAAATGTCAGACTGCTTCAGAAACCAAGTCAGCTGAGGGTCAATAGTAAAACGGAACTAGAGACTCCTACAACACGTTATTCTCTTTCCAGCTGACTTTGTGCAGACTTGCAGCCATCGCCTGGAAGCCGTTGGGGACGGGATGCAGGACAGCGTTGCAAGGAACGGTGCAATCCCCACAGTCCATCGCGGCTTAGAGAGCCAGAAATTTTTGGAAGGAGAGCGGCATTAGAAACGCTGGGCTGATGCCGACAAGTAACCACACAGGATACTTTTAGGATACTTCTAGGATACTTCAGGGTAGACCCTTCCTGCAAGAGTCTACATGCAGATTTTAGGTTTTGCTCTAAATAGGATTTAAAAAAAAAAAAAAAACTTGGTCCATGGGTGTTTATTTATTTTGGAAAGACTGCCAAGATTTTAGCTCCTCATTCAAACACGAAGGAGCGAATTTCCTTCACATTCTGCTGAACACCTGAGGTGGGGGACACGGCCGCGTCCAACATTTAAACTGACATCGAGTCACACCCGACAGAGCAGCTCAAGGACATCCACACCTCCCTCAGGCTAATCCAGAGCGAGCAAAGGCTTTTGAGATTTAAGTAAAATTTAATTGAAGCTGAGTAACTGAAGTTAAGTCATTTCCCACACGTACGCTAGAACTGGCCGATGCACAGTAACACGTGGAAAAGGGGGATTGTTCTCTCCCTCTCTCTTTTTTTTTAATTTTTGGGATAACTTTGGCACCTAAAGGAGGGAGATTACGAGCTCTTGTTGGCACAGCTGTGACGCATGTCAACAGACTGCTTTACAAAGGGAAACACAAAAATCCCCCGGCTCCTTATAATCCATCAACCACTTCGGGAAAGCTTCTGGTCAAAATGGTTACAAACCCCTGAAATCTCCCCAGGGGCTTGCACTGAAATCCGAGGAATTGTCGCTGTTCAACCAAACTGGAGGAAGCCCCGCTGCACGGAGCAACCTCGCAGGAGCCGGGCACCCCAGGGAAGAGCAGAGAGGGAGCAGCAGAACAAGCAGCAGGAGGGTGGGGAGCAGAGGGAGGCAGGGCTCAGGGGTTCTCTCACCTCCTGTGCTGCAGGCCAGTCCCGAGGGAAAAAGCAGGAACACACTGGCAAGATCTTTGTCCAAGGAACAAGTCTGCCCCTGGGGCAATTATAAAGCAAAGCCTCCGGAATCAGAAATCCGTACTCACAGGAAAAAAAAAGGGCAAATGTTCAGCAGGAATAGCGTCGACCCAGCTCTAGTGCAGTCCCTGGGTTCTGAATTCTTTCCCTGAATTCTTTCCAGCTCTAACGTGTTTACCAACAACAGGGAGGCTGAATGGAACGTTTCCTTCTCTAACAGAAACCTAAGCTTAAAAGAAAACTTCCGCACGCAGGAAGCAGCATTTCAGTACAAGAATCTGCTTTATTTTTACAGTGCAATGATTGAAACGATGTAGAAATTTAACCCGCAAAACTGAATTTATATCACAATGTCTGTCAGAAGGCAATACATACACGTCGCTTTGTTTTCGATCATAAAATATTTCTCTGGACACCAGAAATTACAAACTCTTAACACTATACACTTCACTTTAGAGACTGATTCATCATAATTTAAATCTATCTTATAAACAATTTCTTTTAAAAAAACACGTGGAAGATAAAAAGAACTCAAGTATTAAACTCAAGGCCTTGATTATTATTATTTTCTTCTTTTTTTTTAAACAAAGGTATTTTAAGAAACGTATCAAAATGATAACTCTGTGGGTATTTATAGCTACTAGTCAGGCTCCGTCACGCACTGCTCCACGATCTCGCGCAAGTTTGGATTCTCCATCGCAGCTGCTACTCTCTCTTTGTCATTGATTTGCTTGTTGACTGCAAAACACCACATGGAAACCGAAGTGAGGGGCAGCTTTCAGGGGCGCTTCACCCACCCACCGCATCGGCAACCCGGCGAACACCCAGTACCAGCCACACAAAACCCCAACCACCAGAAACGGAACATTTTTGGTGAAACAATCCTCAGAAATGGAACATTTTTGGTGAAACAACCATCGGAAATGAAACACTTTTGGTGCTTTTCTAGCTTAGGAAAAGAACGCAAGATGCCCTAATGACACGTCTTGAAATCGAGGGTGTGATTCGTGACAAATCAGGAGCCGAAGTTCATCAGGTCCAATTTCTAGTTGTTTAATCTAAAAAAAAATTATTTTTACCATACCAAGATCTAATGCTTAACGACAAAAAGGCCGGGGACGTGCCTGGACAAGGGCTTTGGCAGCCGTTTGAGACAGTGATTGGCTACAGCTCTGGAAGAATTTTGACGTCTTGTAAGTTTTACGTTAAACATTGACTGAGAAACGGGTATTTTTGTTACGAAGGTGTTCAGATGGCGAGATCAGCCAGTCAGGAATTTCTTCTTGTTGATTATTCAGCCGCACAGCAGCAGCTGCTTTTGTTACGAACACACCACCTTCGAGAGCCGTGGTCTTTTTTGGTTTGTTTGCTTAAAAATGCAGAACAAGCAGCATGCGCCGGCAGCACCGCTACAGCTCCTGGAATAAGCCTCGACTACACATTTCATTTTAAAGCTTTAACAGTGTGTTCGTTTCCGAAAAGGAGAGTGGGGCAGGAGAAGAAAAGGACCTGCCAAAAGCACACAAACCCAGTCCCGAGCAGCCCTCACGGACAAGCTGTACTTACTGTCCTCCTCGGTGGAATGGGTACCCTCAGATATGTAGATTTCCAGCTAGAGGAGAGACCGGCAATGTTAGATGCGCACGTCAACAAAAACATCCGTTACTGGAAGAAGAAAGATGTGCAGTTCACAGAACTCACGTTTCTAAGAACGTAACCACACTCCTAGAAACGGGCTGGAGAACTGGCACTGCTTTTCCAGTGAGTTCTCTGCCGGCCGGAATTCAGGAACAGTTTGTCTAGAAGCCACCGGAATTACAAGTGCCACTTCCACAAGCTGAGAGACATCCTTAGGAAGAAATTCCTAACAAGATATTCCTCCTAAGCTTTGGTGAGTGATGAGAATCACAGAGACTCTATTTGAAAGCGGCAGCGTAACGCGGTGTCTGTTTCCCACATGGGAACCGAGTACAAGACTGGAATCTAAACAGACCTAAATCACCTTCACGCACTTACCAGGTTTGGAAAAACAACCAAAAAACCCCTCACAGCCGCTGAATTGCCAGGAGATCTCATAAAAGTGACGTGCCAAAGGAAAACAAGTAAACAAATCCTACACCTTTTAACTTATCTCGCTGAAGCTAAGCCCATTCGTTACCATGCGTCCAGCGTAATAAATCTAATTTTCTAGACGGGCGAGTCTCACTTTACGCTGTTCAAGTGGAAAGATGAAGCTAGCAACTGTAAAAACAAACCACCAACCACCAATCAACACCAGGAAGCCTACGCTAACGAATTGACAGCTTAAGTTATCTCAGGCCAGTTTCTAAAGGTCTACAAAAGAACGGCAGCTGGTGAGGAAATCCCTCTGAACACAGCGTATTGCAGAAGGGCAGCAATAAATGGTCCTTCGTAAAGAGGAGGAAGAACCACAGCTACCCACAGGTGCCTGCAGCTGCTGCAACATTCTCTCCCTCCGTGGGCAAGAGACAAGCTTTAGAAAGACCCCATCCTCACTCCCAGCTTTCAGGTTACCCAATCCTGCAGCACCCATTCTTATTAAAACAGAAGCTGGAATTAATTCACGTAGTTTACAGCAAGTTCCAGGAGAGATACGTTACCTTATGTCTAAAAGGCAGACATCGCTGAAGTTTTATTCTTAAACAAAGGCCTGTTTAAACAAACAAACAAACAAACGAACAGGTAAGAGATCTTCTTGTTAAAGTCAAGGTTTGAGGTGCATTTTCTGAGAATCTCTATTTAACAATCAAAAAAACCCGGTGTAGTGGACAACCTTCTCCTTTTTTCATTGTGAGCAGCGAAAGCCACAGAGGAGACCACATCATTGGTTTGACCCTTCGGATGTAGCCCCTCCGCTCGGCTCACAGCTGCCTCACAACCCCCCGAGGGTCTCTGGGCTCTGAACACCTCCTGCAAACACCGAGTGCAGGCAGATTCCCCCACTCTCAGCCTCCCTCTGTACTTCCGAGAGCGAGAGCCTCCCGCCTGTCACTGCGGCTGCCCCTGTGCCGAGAAGAAGGTTTTCCTTTCCACATAAAGCTGCAACGGTTTATTTGGGCACAAATACATTTACTTCTTCGTTAAATTAAAGACCTTTTCCCCCTTACCTCTTCAAACCAGACTGAGAAATCCTGGTTTTGATACACAATGGTAAGAGTTGCTAACCCTGGTACATTTAAACAAATCACTTCAGAGTGGACGTGATTTTTCAGGTGTAATCTCACCACAAATAATAAAAGGGGGAAAAATCCCCAACTAAAACCACTGTAGATTCTCATTCTACTTAACTGCTTTCAAACTCCAGAACTTTTTTTGGTATCCTTGGATTGCTCGTGGAGTTTGCTGCACGTGTGTGGGAAAGGAGAACACCCCAGAGGAGGGGAAAGATAAGGAAGACAATCATACAGTTGTAACTTTTTTTTTTTTTTAACCTCAGAGCTGAAAAATCTTCATTACTAAAATAATTTGAGGAATACAAAGAAGGAATTTTGCACCACTTCCCAGAAGGTTTCTGGGAGCTTCTCTCTGAGGAGTTTGAGACAACCTAAAATTAACTCATGGTCAGAGAGTTAATGAAAGAGAAACCTCACCAATGAGAGTAGCCAGAGAGCAATGAGGTACTGTTGGTGTAAACCTGATGACCACCCGATATTCATCTTCGCCGATCTCCTGCACTTCCACGCAGCTTTCCGTTACCACTTCCAGTTCTTCTAAAGTATTCGGCTTCTCCGGGTCCCGGATAGTACGGATTATATCTAAAGCAGGAGACACGTGACCAACAAATGAAGCAGCTTTCCCAAATTTCATAAAAAGGCGCTTTTGTCAGAAACCATCCTCCCAGCGTTGGTTATTTTGCACCTCCTCAGCACAGACAGAGCTGTAAGCATCCGCGATCTCTCGAGCTGCTTCAGAACTGGGCAAAACCGAGGCATTTGTTGCGCAGATTTTTCTTCCACCTTCCAGTTCTAAACCTGCTATTATTTTTGCAAGCCTGTTAAAATAAATGGAAATCAAAACATGCCCACAAAGGGATACGTATTACCTTCAGAACTACGGGTCGGCTGGTATTAGCCCAGCCAAAAGACATACAGAGACGCAGCGTTTCAGGCAGGCTTGCTCGCCTTTCAGGTTTTTCAAAATGCAATTTGTTACCAAGACAAGCCAGATTTCCTTCTCATCTCCTCTCCACTTCCCAGCCTGGGCCTCACAGATTAGATTCTGAAGCCATCTTAAGGAAAGCCAATACAAACCCCATATTTATCTGTATCAATGGCCACTCCCTTAGCTTGTAAAACGTGGGGATCAGCTAGGTTTAACGGACCTGCACAGAAGATTATAAGCAGCGCTGTCGTTAGAGAAGCAACGCATTCGGGATCAGCTTAAGGAGGTGTCATCATACGATGCAAGAGAATTATATTTATTGTTGCTTTTCCACAGAGCAAAATGATTTAGGGTAATATTCAAAATACCCGATTATAGGACTCTGAAAAATAATGCACGAGAGAGTACACGAACTCAGAGAATTTCCAAAGAGCCTCGGAAAAATCAGCCTCTGCAATTCGCTGCGTTTGCTGAGTAACACAGCGCAGAAGGCGAGGCAAAGAGAGGGCTCCCCTCTTCACAGCTGTGCTGTGCACCCACCCTAACTCGAAAAAACACTGGTTTTGACAGCGGAGGCCAAACCTAGGACGTCCCCAGCTGTCACCTCTCGCTCGCTTCTGCCTTGTGTGCAGCTGTTTGCCCCTCGGAAACACAAGCACGAGCACTTCTGCTGCAAATAAGGTAACTAAAGGGACACGGGTTAAGGGCAGTTTAAAAAAAAAACCCACCACCAAAACAACAAGCGAGTGGGCAGATATTTAGTCAGCCACAGCGACTCCAGTTTAGCGTAGCCCCACTACAACAGCCAACTGCCCTGCGGAAGCAAACGTTGACACCAGCCTCCGCTGCGGCAAATCCCTCCGGTCCCTCTGCAGGGACAGGCAGACCCACCCAGCTCTGGGGAGCTGCAAAAAGCGCTTCCAGCGCGCTCCCGCCATCCTCGGCGGGCACCACGGGACACCAGGGCGCTAACACTGCCACACGGCTTCCCGGCAGGAAGGGAGCAGCCAGCCGGCGGGCAGCAGCGGGAGCTCACGTCTGTCCGGACTCCACCCGTGTCGGAAGGGTAGGCCTGGGGGCAGAGGGACACCCCGAAGCCTCCGAGGGAGGAAAAGGCTTCTGCTTCAGCTTCTGCGTTAGCCTTCCCTGCTGGCAGTCACCTCCACGCCCCAGAACCTCTCGGCCTCCTGCAGGGGCTGCTCAGGTTGCTCCCGAGACCTGGCGTAATCCTGCCGGCAGGGCTGGGAAACGCTTTCCAAAGCAAGTTGTCACTTTCCAAAGTAAGTTGTGGCTTTCCAAAGTAAGTTGTCATGGCTCGCACCACTAAAGGAAACCTGGGATGCAGGAGAGAAGTGAGCCCCGCTCCCTGCCCTCCAGGGAAGCAGACAATTGCTCAAAGCAGCCCAAAGCCCCCCGGCCTCTGCTTCTCTGTCTGCAGCATGAGGAGGCTGAATGACAAACCTGGAAGACACAGCAGATGTCACAAGGCTGCTCATTCTGTGCTCCCAAGGGACTGGTAACCGTCCCCTCAGCTACACCAGGACGGCAACAGGCAAACTGTCCAGCTTTGTTAGCACGTTTACCAGCAAACAGATCCGTAATCTCATCTGTCAGACCAATAGAAGAGTACTTTCCCTTTTTTCCCATTTTAATTTCTTTGTAATTGCCGATACATTTCTTCCTTTATTTTTCAAATTTTATCCTCTTTCCACGTGAAAGGGCCCAAGAGGAGATTACTTCACTCAGTTTAGTTCAGCAGTTCTTCACGAACATCTTTTAAGTCCTTAAAACCCGATGCTTTAGCTCCCCAAAGGTCGCACACAAGGACAACCCTGTGGATGAACTGAAATGAACAGGAGTACTTACACACTCAGCCCAAGTTATTACTTAGAACCACTGATGTTTTAAAGTAGCTATGTTTAAACATCATTCGAGTTTTAAAATTGATTTGGTCTGACATTGCTTCCCGGTTAATTCTTTTTAGATGAAACCACGTGCACACTGCTGCGTAAAGCCCTGACGCTACTCTTAACTGCCTACAAAACAACTGTGCCTCGAAGCCTGACGACGCTTTCGGAATCCTCTAAGGTCCTACAGGCAGTGTTTCCAGAGGCAAAATCTCTCCTTGTTTCACAAACCCCCTCAGTCACTCAGTAACAGATATCTCCATCGCGCTGGACAAACTGGTCGACCTTTCTGGAATGACCGGCCCTTCCAGGTGTGTCCAGCTCCTCTCCTAAGGTGACGAAACACAAATGTGACTCCCCTCACCCCACACAGGGACTGGGCAAGCCCAGCAGCAGCTCAGCCCCTTCCCCACCTGTGGGGGAGCAGCAGCAGCACCCACCAGCCGAGCAGGGCTCAGCACCCCCCGTGCTCAGGACCCTGACTAACAGCCACCAAGGCTCAACCGCCCTGGTTTGAGCTAAACAGACCCAGCTCTGTTCCATGGTGTTACTGCTCAGTTCAGTCTCTTCCGAGAGGCTGCGCTGTCTGACGCGAACAGCGTGGCTGTGAAGTGCCTGCCGCTGCAAGGGGTGACACCTGATGTTTATGGTCACTGCCGGGCACGGGGATGCAGACAGGCTCTGGCAGGTACTTGCTCCTGTAGCGACCGAGGTCACTGCTGGATCTCATGTGCCACACTGGGGGTGTCTGGAAGTAAAAGGGGTCACAGGGAAGCAAAAGGTGGCACCTCCAGTGAGGAACAGACAGGACAGGCAACCAGCAAGAGTATTCCATTCCACACACATGGTGTTCAGTGTGAAGCTGAGGGAACACGGGGGTTAAGTCCTCTTCTTCAGCTGCTGGCACCCGAGGAGTGCTCTGCCTGACCTCTTGCCTTCCTGCCTGACCCTGAGCTCCCAAATCCAGCCCCTGTACCCAGCCCCCTCTGGTGCTGAGCCTGGGCTGACCCGGTGCCGCCAGCCCTGGCAACTCCAATCGCAAGGGGGTCAGGTTCAATACTGATCCTGTATACAGTTCATTATTTCTACTATCTTCCTTATTAGCGCTATTATTATTACAGGTGGCTGGGCTTTCTTTTCCAAGCCCTAAGTGTCTCTGCCTTCTTCCCTGTCCCTTCCCTTCTGGGGGGGCAGAAGGGTCCCAGAGCCCCTGCCAGCCCCAGCCCAGAGTCACAGCACCCACCCAGCAGCTCCGCACCCAGCCGGGCAGCCAGCCGGCACCCCGGGCAGGCCTGCCCCCTTCCCTGACCGCTTCCCGGGCCCTCCAGCGCCGCCGGGGTAACCCCTCCGCCCCCCGCAGCGGTCCCGCTCCCAAGCGACCCCAACCGCTCCGCGACCCTGGGACCCCCGGCCCCCCCGGGGACGCCGCAGGAGCGCTGCCACACGCTCAGCGCCAGGACACAGCCCCTGGGCCCGTCAACCCCCACCTCACCCCCCAAGGGCGCCGCAGCCGCGGCCCCTCGGAGCCCGCCCCGCGCCCGGGGGCACCGACCCCCCCCCCCCGGACAGTCACCGTAAACCTCGAGCGCCTTGTCCTGCTCCATGGCCTGGTTGCGGGGGGCATGGCAAGCCCTACGCAGCCCGGAGTACCGCAGCACCCTGCCCAGCGTGTGCGACAGCAGAGCCAGCACCAGCGACATCCTCCCGCTCCGCCATGGGAGAGCGCGGAACGGACCCTCGCGGCCACCGTCCGTCCCCGCCGCCCGCGGGAAGTTCCTGGCAGGCGGGGCGGGGCCGGGCAGGGGGCGGGGCCAGAGGGGCGGGGCCACGCCCCTCGGGCGGGCTGGGAAGGCTCGGCCCTGGGGGCTCACGGGCTTTTGAGGAGTTGAGGGAGCCCAGCAGCGGCGGCGGCGCTGCGGGCTGTGCCGGGGCGGGTTTGCCGCTTCTCGCCCTCGCTCGGAGACTCGTGAAGCGCGGGTTAGACGAGGGGGGTGCTGCTGTGGCAGCGGGGTTGGGCTGGATGACCTCGGGAGGCCCCTCCCAGCTCTGGCGATGCTGTGCCGCTTCAGGCGGCTCAGCAGGTGCCGGGGGGAACGTCAAGGCGCCCGGAGGTTGTCGCCTCGCCTCGGTCACACGGGCCGCGGGGAGCGGAGGTGGCGGCAGCCAAGGGGCCGCGCACGGGGACTACAGCTCCCGGCGTGCATTGCTGCCCGCCCCGCTGGGCGCCGGCCGCGGTGTCTGCCGGGAGCTGTAGTCCCGCGGCGCCCCTCAGCTGACCGGAAGGAGGGGCTTCCCCGTCCAAGATGGCGGCGGCCCGGGGGCGAAGGCGGCTCCCCTGAAGGATGGCGGGCGGCAAGCGGGAGCTGCTGGTCCTGCTGGCGTCCCTCTCGGCGGAGGCGCGGGGCTCCCTGCGGGACGCAGCCCGCGTCCGGCTGAGCAGGGCTCAGGACGCCCTGGGCGGCCTCCTGCTCCCCGGTGGGATCTGCCTGGAGCCGCTGGTGCCGGGCGGGGGCGGCCGGGCCCGGGGCAGCGTCCTCCCGGGAGCCTGGGCTGAGTAAGTGCCGGGGGGGCAGGCCGGGAGGGGCCGTCCGGAGCCCTGAGGGGGCTTGTCTGTCAAACCCTGCCTTGGAGCGGGATGTTCTCCGCTTCAGACCCCCTTGCTGGAGGGGACGTTGGTTTCCATCCGCTTCGTTGTGTAGTTGTGGGTGTATTCGCTGCGGTAGGTAAAAAAACCGAAGGAAATTCACCGGGTTTTGTCGAGTTGCTGGCTTAGAATTTCATAGTGGCCCGACGGCTTGACTTCCTCGTCTGCTGCTCAGGGGAAGCTCTTGTGCTGACGGGGTGTTCAGCTGCCACGAGGTGTTTTTATTCTGCTTTAGCGGCTTTTAGTGCTGAGTCGAAACCACAGTCGTGTTGCGTTTCTAAACTGCAGGGCCAAGCAATACCGACACCGTTACGGGGCTCTGGTCTAGTGTGTCACTGTGCCCCGACCTACTAACTGGTCTTCTGGCAGTTTTCTCTCTGCCCGAGAGCAGGACTAGAGGCAGACGCCCAAAGAGTGTCTCAGCCTGAGCAGCTGGAAGGTAAAACCTGTGGAGAAGGAGCAATATGCTCTGCTTTTCCCTCGCTGGCAGTGCTGGTGTTCCTCCTCCTGGGAGCTGAGCATCGCTGGTGTGGCGCATCTCATGGATGGCTGAAGGAAAGAAACACCCGAGGACAGAAAACCTCTGTGCTGAGGGGAAGCAGGGGTTTGCTGTCTCGCACTGCAGGCTCTGCTAAGGGTGAAATACACTGGGGAGGGACGGAGTGTGGGCAGAATCCTTACAGCAAAAGGTTAAAGTGATACTGTCCCTCATGAGCACAGTTCCAGAACTGCTCTGTGTGTGGAATGTGGAAAGAGATTAAGGTCAGTAAACGTACTGAATGTTGTGTCTTCAGCTTCACCTGGGACAGCACAGAAGATTATGATCCACAAACGGAGAAGAAAAAAATACTGGCACTGAGTAAAAGTCATGAACTGTTTGTGTATGAATTCACTGTAGAAGATGGAAAATACAACCCGATTTCCGTGCACAGTTGTAAGGAAGACACACTTAAAAAGCTCCTCGAAGTTAAAAATATTAGTGAGTAAACTTCAACGTATATCCCATATCTGAAATTTTTCTGGGTCTAATCCTGCTTCGGCTGGTGAGGGAAGTGGAGGCAGTGGGACAGAACGCCGGGGGCAGGTCTTGTACTTTCACACTGATTTAAAGTGCTCAAGAGCAGGATTAATGAAAAATAATAGTGATGTTTCTGGATTAAAAGGTGATGTTGTTAGAGGGAGTTGAATTGTTGTGGGGTAAGTTGTTTGGATGATGCAAAGTTAGACAGAAACTTTAATAATAAAGATATTAATGCAAACTTGCCATCTCAAACTTGTCCTTTAATACTGGAGCTGATGGGAAGAAAACAGAGGTGGGGCTCCTCGCTGATCCTGCGAGGACTGATGCTGTGTTTAACCTCACGCTCTGCGGTTACAAACACGGGACCTAGACCGCTGAGCTTTGACACGTTCTTAAACAGACTCCCTGGCTAAAGAATTCTTGTTTCCAAAGATTGTCATTGTTATTTTCAGTGTTGACTGAAATACTATTTTATGGTGATTTTTTTGTGTTCTTCGTAGCATTGTCTACTTAAAAAGCCTGCACTGTTTTAGGAAACTCCTCAAAATTAGTGCTTCTGACATAGAAAGTGAGATTTAAAACAAAACAAGCGCCCCCTCCCCAATCCCAGCTTTGCCAGGAGAGACAATGACTTTGAGCTGGGATTTTCTTGAGGTATCCTTACAGAACAGAAGTACCGGGTTGCTGTGATCCTAACGGTCTTTAACTTTGCAGGTCTGCCTTCAGTTTTCTCGTTGAGGATACTGTCTTTTGAAAACAGCAAGTGCATCCTTCTGCTCAATAAGTTTGTTGTTGCACATCTTGCCTTTCCTGGCAAAGACTTGCCCCCGGAGACGTGTGACTGCTTCGCCCTTGATTTGCCTCCCGCCGTGTTGGAAAGAATAACAGATGTGCACTTCTGCAGGGGGATCCTCTTCCTGTTGGATGGCTCTGGCTGGATTTGTATCCTTTGTGGTAGAGCTCTCGGCGTGAGTGACCTGGAAGAACAAAGTCATTTTGCTTCGCTGCCAGAGTTAAGCAGAAATCTCCTGAAAGACGCTCCAGCATCTGTTTTGAAGGTGCTTGCAGGAAAGGGGTTGTGCAGCTGGTTGTTGTAGTAAAAAAATGGCATTGATCACTTGTCAAATGCAGTTTCTTAACGTGCCACTGGAAACCTGTTTCACGCAGGAGTGATGATTTTCAGCGTTTTTGACAGGTGGATCTCTGTCACTAGCCTTTCTTCTCTTAATCAGGTCCTTTAGAGATTATCTACAGATGAGCAGGGAGTCACAGCTTGGAAATGAGTTGTGAGCAGCAGCTCAAACCCCGCAGGCTCTTCACAGGGCGCTCGACTTTCGCCTGTTCTCTGTCAATTCTTTCTGACACGCGTGTAAACAAATGTTGTAGTCGGGTTACTTTTTCCTCCTGAGTATGTAACTGCCAGTGTACATTTGTCCCTGTTCACTTCCAAGTGTAATTAACTCTTCTGAGATGTGCTCTTGTAAAACAAACAGTTCTAGGTATTTTCTTGTGTGGAGAGCTTGGCTTGCACCGCGAAGTCAGCGGAAGGAATTCACCACCTTCCCTTTCTGTGTGACTTCTTGGACAACCTGACCGGGTGTTTTCTTTGACGCTGTTTCAAGATGTGTTTGACTCTTCTGATGGTGCGAATCTGGCAAATATCAACGTAATGCTCTGCCACGGAGGCGTGGGGGATGAGGACAGGAGCGAAGCCGTCGCATCGCCTCTCACTGCAGTGAAAGTGTCGCGGGACCTCAGCGTCGCTGTCGTCGTCGGTTCTTCCGGCCGTGCCGTCTCGGTGGATCTGAACCTGTACTTCAGGTACCGCTGGGGCAATTCCTAGATGAAAGGTTTGAGCGTGGCAGAAGTCAGGAAGTGCCTGATCTTGGTGTGTGGTGGTTGGGATGCTGTCAGCTTTTCATTTTGAGTTCTGGCTCTGTGGTAGAGGGAAAATTCCTTGTTTAAAGGTTGCCCGTTATTATTCGCTCCATTTATGCTCCGTCACCTTAACAAATAGAAGAACTTTGTATTGGACTTCATGGGTTTTTTTGGGGGGGGAAGACAGATTTTTTCTGTGCTGTCAGTTCGTGCTGGTGGTGGTTGGTAGAACCACCCGATAGAAATACCGTGGGGTGCATTATGCTGGTACAGCTTTACTGATTTTACTTGCTAAAAAAGGACTAGGTTGTAATTTAGGGATGTTGTCCAGCTCAGAGGACGCAGCGCTGGTTTCGATGGCTTATTACCTGGTTATGTTTTTGTGAATGCTGTTCATCTGGGAGAAAACTGCTTCGCTGGTAGCTCCTGGAGGAGTTGGACATGAAGGGGAGGAAAAAAAAAATCTTAGGTCATCTGATGGAGATGAAATTTAATGTTTCTTTCTTTACAGACAGTTCCCTGAGCATTTGCTCTGTAAGAGAGATCCTGAAAGTCTCCCGGTGAAGCCTCCTGAAGGCCTCGATGAGGACGACCTTGCTTGTTCTGACTACAGCATGGAGCTTCTGTCGTCGCCGTTCCGCACAGACCGGTGCGTCAGGAAAATACTTTCTAATGCTTTCTTCATTTCTGGTTTTTGCCTCCTGCTGATAATTGATTAATAAACTGCAGATTTATTTTCTTTTTAATGTAGCCGTGGGAAGTAAAATCAACTCATTCTGCTTTAAGTTTTTTGACTGTTGGGAGGATGTTAGGAAGTGTTAGGAAGAGACAACTTTACATGTGTCACCAAACTGCTTCCGAAGAGAATTACTGCTCAGGGTGTTACACTGACAGACTTTTCTATTCCAAGCACTTTACAGTTGTCACATGTTTGGCACAGGTGAGTGTACGTGGGCTTCAAAACATTTCGTGGCAATGCAGAGCATTTTAACCATGTTGTGGCCCTTAGTATTAAAGGTATTAATGCAAATAAAACAGCTTGATGTAAATGTAATAAATACTCAGTTCTGGACTTAATTTCCTTCTGCTTCTTTAACTGACGGTGGCATTTTCTGCGAGGAAGAGAAAAATTTCCAAAAATGCTCAGCTTCGTGGGCGTTGTCCGCTACGACAGCTGTGATCATTCAGCTTGGCCACAAACAGTATTTAAACAGAAATAAACAGGTCCTGTTAAGGTTAAGATGCAAGGTGCTGGATGGAGTCTACAAGCTTAAAATGCCAAGGGTTTAGCTGAGGAAACTTGAATAATTTATGTAATGGCATTGTTCTCGGAGCAGCACCTTGTATTGTAGGTAACTTCTTGCTTCGCCCCAGGTCCTGGAGGGCGCACTTGGCCTCGCTACGTGACAGAGTAAGGAGAAGACAACCAGGTTCTCCGGGATTGGTGGACGACTTGAATTTACCCTGGTATCAGTTTTTTACCCATCTCGAAGATCACGATCCTGAACTCTATGAAAATTCTGAGAAGATGTTGGCTTTCCTTCCACGGGTCGTTACGTGGGCCCCTTCCAAACCATCCCAAAGCGACGGTACAAACCTCAGCTCCGCAGGGCGGCGGTGGAGGCGAATCCCCTTAGAGGCACCACAGGAAGTGGTGAAACTGGAGTGTAAACTGGTGACTGGAGTCAAAGCCCTGTTTGTGGTGTTAACAGAGGACAAAGGGTTGACTCTTGCTCTCTGGGATTTTGAGTCGCAAGAGGTGACCTACTACCCCTTTGGCAAAAGCAGCGTTTATGTGGATTGCAGCGAGGAGGTGCCCTTCTCTCTGCTCCTGACAGGTGAGGGGCTTCCACTGCATTGTTCAGATGGAGCCTTCTGAGAAAAGCTTTTTTTTCCTTCTTGTAGTGCTCCTCTTCTCCTGGCTGCCGTTGGCTAATTTCTGATGTCTTCTTGCTGAGGTGATGAAATCCAAATGGAGCCGCCGCGGCTTTGCCTTGTTATTTTGGAAGAGAGATGGAAGAAACTTTGCTGTGTAGCAGCTTGGTTGCATATGTTCAATTATGGTTTGATTCTTTTTATTTAGAGCGCGGCCTCACCTTGGTTCTGTTTGGTTTAACTCAAGAAGAGTTTTTGAACAGATTGATGATCTATGGCAGCGCTGGAGTCGTAGATTCTGTTTGTCATCTCAACGGGTGGGAGCGATGCTCGATTCCGATGCATGCGCTGGAGGTAAAGAAACCTGTCTCGTATCTTGCAGGTTACAAAAATACTTCTTTAAATATTTGAGTGCAGTTTAGCAACGTTAACGGTGTATTTAGACACTGCTAAGAGTGTACCTCAGTAACGTAGGGGCCAAAGGGAGTGCCTCGGGGATTTTCCAGTGCTCTATTCCCACTTTGAGATAACAGAGATCCTTGTTCAGAAAAGCTGTCGCTCCAGAAGCCCAGGATTCTGTAACGGTCTGTCTGCAGCGTCGCTCAGGGCGCTGTGTGCCAGCCTGTGCTTTCGGTTGTGTTTGGAGAGAGGGAGCTCTGCTGAAGATATTTGGTTCTTTTGGGTGGGTTTATCTGAAGGATAAGACGGAAAGCGAATTGTTGGGAGGGAGGGTCACAGCAATTTTCAGCTGCTCGAGGCTTATTCAAGGTCCTGATTCTCATAGTAGTTATTTTATGTCCCAAATCAAACTCTGTAACAAGTTGCTGAGGTAACGTTTTGTCCCTGAAGGTACGGGGCAGGGTTTCTGCAAAGCCTATTAGAGGAGTTTGGCGGGTCCTGCACAGGTCGCCTTATTATTTCGGGCTACAGGTGTTGCACGCATGGTTTAAACTTCTTATTTTTTCCTGTGTGTATTATTTGTCACTGAGTAAGAAGCAAAATACTAGCAGTAAGTGTACAATATATATATATGTTTGGAATGCTGGCATAATTGTTCTCGTGCACGTTTGTCTAGGCAGGTTTGGAAAACCGTCAGCTAGACACGGTGGACTTGTTTTTAAAAAGCAAAGAAAGGCTTTTCAGTCTGTCTACACCCTCCTCTGGAGATGAGCAGTCAGCTGAGAGCACATCCCAGGCTTACCTGGAAAGTGAGTAGAACACTTCCAGCTACACAGAGGTTAAAATTTAATTTCCTTTCTGTTTATGGCCAAGTGTTTGAAAAAAACAGGTTGAATTGCCTGTGCTCTTGTGTGTTTGGATGATGCTGTGTTGCAGCTTTGCTGCTTGTGGAGTGTAAGAGAGAAATGGTGGTTACAAGATTTTTATAGCATGCTTTTATGACTTTGAAGTTAAAGTTATCTGATCAGTCATACAGTAGGATGCGGATGTGTTAACTTTTGATGTCAATATTGCAGATTTGGAAGGGCTGAGGCCAGCTCTAAACTTGCTTTGCTCAGCAGTCAGAGAAAATGATACGGAGCCTCACAGTAAACACTTTTCTGAGCAGCTGCTAAACCTCACGTTGACTTTCCTTAGCAAGCAACTCGAAGAAATTTTTGTGCACACAGAGGGTAAGATTATTCATATGTAGTAACGTCACGTGTCATTGTCTAGGTAAGAACAACTAATTTTTTCACTTAGAAGTCTGAATTTCCCTAGAAGTAACCAAAAAAAAAAAATGCCCTGGAGTTAAGCAAATGCAAGATGTTATCTAAGGGGAAACATGAGAACATAATCTGAATTACCATATCTGTGTCAGCCCAGACAGCTGCAGGCTCTCAGATCGGGCAGGACATTGTCAGCGAGATCGTTTTGGGGAGCATAAGAAGGACAGAATGGGACTCGGAGGCTGTTGCTGGACACTTGATGGTCGGGCAGTTAAATGACTTTAGCCCTCAGCTGCTCGTTCTTTTCTCGATGCCGCCACTTGAAAAGTGCTGGCACAAATATTTATGTGCCTGTGGAATGGAAAAGGCTGGTTTAAGAAACTGGTACAGCTGAAATAATAATAAAAAAGTAGCCTGCTGGGTTATTTTTTACCTGGAGTGCTTCCCAGTCAGATTTACCTTGCGGGAACACAGTCGCACGGCGCGAGGGCTGGCGCCGGAGCCGGAGGCAGCCCCTGCGTTTTGGTTGGGACTTACCTGACTGATAATTGGTTGGATTGATAAAAAAATTCCTGGTAGGGTTGTGGCTGTGACCTCACAGTTTGCGGGTGATGGTGGGCGGGGTGGGTACCTGTGCGGGCCGGGTCGTGGCACAGAAGGTGTCCGGCGTTGCTGAGCGTCCCGAGCGCTGTCCCCTTCATCTCTGCTTAACTGAGATCTCGGCTGCTCTTGACAGAACCCGATGAATTCCTGCGGAAGGCTGCCGATATTTTAGCCGATTACGTTATTCAGCTTAGGAAACTTCTCAGAAAATATCCTCAGCCACAGATAAATACAGAGCAGATGGGAAGGGATCTCGAGGAGTACCCGCCTGAGTTAGAAGAAAGCCACGCGTGGGAAAAACTGGCACCAGAGGTAAAAATGAATGATCCTTTCTTCTTGCTATTCCTAGTGAATGTACTTAAGGAAATGATTTATAGGGAAATGTCTTTAAACTATTGGAGAACAAATCAATACAGGGATTATAAAGATGGCAAAAGTGAAGATTAATGAGATCAATTTGTTTCCTTTTTTTCCCCCTTCTAGGAAGTTGTCGCTGAGGCCATCTTAGGGAACAAGATACCGGAGGCCCAGACCTTCTTCCGAATGCGTCAGCATCCTGCTCAAAGTCTTCAAGAATTTATTCAGATGGGTTTGAATCTGGTCTATGACCATCTTCTGAAGGGCAGGACCAGAGAGGCCTCAGAACTCCTAAGGAATATGGTGAGAGGGGTTCAGTAAGCGTGCCCGTAGCTCTTACTGCTCCTTTGTGACCCACAGAATAAATGAATGCTGAGAGTGCGGCGAGCATTTGGGTGTCTTACTGGTCTGTTATTGATTCTGCTGCTTGTGAAATTCTACCTGTAGCGAAAATTAACTTGTTTTGAAGAGATAACCGATGGCTTTGGAGGGCTGAGGGAGCCTGTCCATGAATCTGTGTGGTCGGGCGAGGGCAGAGGGGATTGTGGCAGGCCAGGCCCTGAGGGCACACCTTTGTATCCAGGCGTCCTGGGGACGTCACGCAGGTCAGGGGGTGGTTACGACGTCTTCAGTAACTGGTGAAGCGTATGTCGCGAGCAGGTTTGCAAAAGGTTCTGGGTGCTTTGGAAGGAAAGCAGGGACATTTATCCTAGCGGTGTACAGCTGGCGTGCAACGAGTTTCTTCTTTTTTTGTCAGGGCTTCGATGTGAAGGAGGAATTGCGTAAGATATGTTTCTACACAGCCGATAGACATGTACGAGATTTGTTGGTAAGTGTAGAAAAGGCTTTTTTTTTCCTTTTTTTTTTTTTTTTCTAGCTGGTGTTCAAGTATTGAACACACTTTCAGAGAGAGAACAAACAGGTTTTGTCCCTGCAGCCTGGCACTGCAGTTGCTGACACGTGTCATTGACGTGCCTGTGTTCTTTTGAATTCACAATTAAAGTAAAAATGGGTTAAAATGTCCTTTTGTTGTTCTGGCTCTGATGTAGTTCTCATGTGCTTGCACACAGTACGAAGTCCTGGCCCTCTTGTAATCGAAGTGTGTTGCCTCAGTGCTCCCAGCGTCCTTCCCTGCCGTTGATTTAGCTCTTTCCACCTGCAGGATCATTTACAACTTTACTGTATTACAAATAGATAAAAATTGTAATTGGAGGTAATACTTTAATTTGAATTGAAGGTGAAAGTTTTACGAGAAGAAAATTATTTTTCTGAAAAAGAGAAGAAAATGATAGACTTTGTGCATCAGGTTGAGAGCTTTTACTCGGAATCCTTCCAGGAAAATAAAGAGATTCAGTCTCTTTCCAGGTAATGTGGGTTATCAGTTTTAATTATTAATTAATAACACTAATAGGATTTAAAATGTGCTGGCTTCTGCATTCCGTATGATTTACTGCACTAATAGTTATGGGCTTTTGTAATTCCATTGATTTCAAACTGGTCTTCATTTGCAGAAATTAAGGGTCAGTGTGGGAGCCAATTACTTTTGTCACTGATGTAACAGTTGTTGTCTTGTTCTTTTTGGACTGTCGTGGTGTACTGTCATCAGTGTAACAGAGGTCTTCTGTGCATGTCATCGTCACCATAAATGAAGTATTTTAAATAAATTTTATAAAATGGTATTGTTAGAATTATTAATCGAATGAAACGTGTTCAGGTGGAATGTTTGCTCTATTTTTTGATACGTGATTTCCATAATATAGCGAAGTAAAGTAACCTAGAAAATCATTTTGCAGTCAAATAATTGTAAAAATATTACAATACTTATCATTTGCTGTGACGGTTTTGGGAAAAATAAAATAATTCTTTGCTCTTTGCTCTCATATGCATTCCCAGACTTGTAGCTGAAGTAAGCCCCTCTGCCTTCAAAATGGACTAGCAAAGTTCCTTAACACTTTTATCAACTTCTGCCTGTTAGATTGTGGGCTGTTTTTATTTAAAGAGTACTAGAAAGCATCCTAACGCAATATTTCCTTGCAGTTTCAAGAACTGGAGGAAGGAACAAGACTTCTCCAGACATCTGGCTGTCCTGGACTCGTTGAATTGTGACAGGCGTCGGGTCTGCAGCAGGAGGGTCAGGGTGATGTTTGACTGGGCTCAGTGGTGGGATGAGCTTGCCCAGGAGATGATTCTTCTCCCCAGGAAGCCACACCAAGGCAAGTATTCTGCTCCTAAGGGCTTAAAATTGTGAATTGCAAATCCTCCTTTGACGTAGGCCGCTGCAGCGGTGTGCGCGTGTCCCTGGTCTAGCTGAAGTTCTGTGCTACCCCACCAGGTCGCTTCTTTTTTGTCAGTCAAAATGGATGAACAATGTGGTTTTGTCCTGTTGCGTTCTGGTAGGGATCTGCTTATTTCCTGTAGAGAAAAAGTTGGAACTGGCTGAAAGGGACTTGCCTAATGCTTGGCCACTCGTTGTAGATGTTGTGCTTTGCTACGTGCTGTAGAGCTCTTTACACTCTAGAATTACTTGGAGCTTTTCCAGTAAGAAGCTGTAACAGTGCACTTAGTCTCAGCATTGTATTTTCAGCCGTTCGTTAAAAGTGTGTACATACAGAAGGAAATGTCAGCTATTTCCCGGTGTGATGTTTGTGCTGGTTTCATGAGTCTGACTTTCTGAAACACAGAGCTCAAGGCGTGTGATCCTGAGGTGCTTTGGATGCACTTGACAGCCCGGCATGACTGGCTCAGCATTTGTTCGTGGATTGAAGAATCCCAGCTCAGCCAGCCTTCGTGCGGAGGAGCTCGCTGGCCGCCTCTCACTCCAGACGTTATCGACCGGAGCACGTTGTGTAGCAGCTACATGAGAAATGATGTATTGAACAAGCTGGCCAGGTGTGTGCCCTTAAAGCGTTGTTCTCACTTCCCGTCTCATGTGAAGCCGGAGTCAGACAGGTACAGGAGGATGTGTTAATAAAATCTTTGATACCCATCAGTTTTTACATCGTGCCCTTTTTTGAAGCAGCACAAATCTATGAATACGTTTGATTTTAGTCTTGTTCTTGCACATGCCCTTACGCAAAAGCAGTGAGAAACAGGAGCGCGACAGAGATCCTTGGTTGTTCGTAGTGGTTCTGTTCCTGATGCCCGTTTTAGCGCAAGGCAGAGAATTCTGAACACGCAGCATTTCGCTTCTCACACCTGCGGTAACTACGACATTGTGTGAGCGCTACCAAACATATTTTGGGGTGCTGTGTTTGCCTCAGAAACGAAGTAACTCCCTAGGAGGAAAGGTCTGCTTTGTGCTTCTGAATTGAGAACACCCTTCAGAACTCGTTATACACACTGATTATACAGTTACCTTTCTTCTTTTTCTCTTTTCTGTTAGAAATGGAATTTTCGTCCCTTCTGAAGTGGAAGATTTTGAACTTCTGCTCCAAAGACTGTCCTGCCTTGGGGGAGTCCTACAAACCCCCCACCCCGTTCCGAAGCACAGTGCTGCGGGTGGCGTGGACTTCCACGCTCGTTTTGTCCTTCACTGCTTAGAGCACAATCTGCAGTATCTGTTGTACACTTACTTGGATTATTACAGGTACGAATGCTTTTTTTGTCCCTCAAATTTCACACGGATTTAAATAATTAAACGCAATTTTAGTAGTTGGCAGTAAGAGTTTTCCTCCACCCTTCCTGTCTGGTGAGAAAGACTATTTGGGTCACAAAAGTGTCATCGAATGAAAAACTGTGGGGCAGAGTGTTGGGTTTCATGCTACGCTTTGAAGCTTTGTTCAGATTGTCTCGGCAATATTAATTTGTGTGTCAGTCATCCAAGGAAACAGTTGTGGTTGTAATTAGTGTGATGTTACAAGCAGTGCAATCTGAAATGAGCCAGTAACTTGTTCTTCAGAAACTCGTGACTTGAGCACCAGTGCGAGTTCATTCCCGACACATTCACAACTGAAGAATTTGCTGGTTTCTGCCGACCTTAGGATTAGTTGGGATTTGGAGGAGAAAGCGGTATTAGGCATTGGAACTAAATGAGTGCTTCCTGCTTAATGAGTACTTTGCAGTTAGAGCTCCAGCCTGACATTAAACGTGAAAGTGGACGAGAAGAAAGCCAACAATTATTATTATTATTCTGTTTGTGTAGTTAATTTTAATGTGCATAAAATATTTAGACTATATAGAGCAGTACCTGTGAGCCAAAACCCTTTTTTGGGAACTGTTTGGCCTTGTAAGATCTGGAAACTTGCTGGGATTTGCAGAAGCAAGCTGGCAGAGAACCAATCTTAAAGAAGGGAACTCTGAGAGATGCCGTATCAGCTCAAGCTGTACAGAAGGGTGTTGGGCTTTGACTCTTGATGAAATAATTCGTTGCAGAACCGAGACAGATGCTCTCAGTTTTTAATGCCATGTTACGCCAGGCCAGATGATGGTTACAGATCCTGAGTTTTCACTGTTCTGCTCTTATTTCCAGTTTAACTCCTTCCAGTTGCCCTATCTTGGATAACAAGGAATTGCACGAGGCACACCCCTGGTTTGAATTCCTCGTGCAGTGTCGAGGGGTTGCCAGTAATCCACGAGGTAGGAGTCCGGTCCATTTGCGCAGAGAGCTGGGGGTTTGGCACAACTGCCTTGAATTCTCTGCTCCAAACTCTCTTTTGGACCACGGCAAATCATTTCCCTGTTCCTCATCTCTAAAATGTGGATTAAAATTCCTGTACGTAAAGATTTGGAGACTGTCGATAAGTGAGAATTATTTTGTGTGTGGTCGTCATTACCTCCAAGGTGACTGAACCCCCAGCAGGTTGACTAGAAGGAGAGTTCATTAGAAAACACATATACTTATTAAAATTAAAGCTTCCTTTAGTTCTGTAGTGGTGCATGTTGGCTTCTCTGCCCTCGGATTATGTTTGCTTTTTAGTTGTTGTTGTTGTTATTATCATGGAAAATCAGTAGCACTCGTGCCCTTAACTCTTTTTTTTTTTTCAAACACGTCATCTTTTGTAGAGTCACGCGTTAACAAATGATAAAAATAAGCCCAAGTGAAGCTTTTTCAGAAAGTGTGATCAGTATAGGATAACAAGTTGGAGCAGTACGATGTTGAACTGTGGGACTCAGTCCACATCAATCTGTGTAGGTCATTGGAGAAAGCTCGGTAAAATTTAGAACAGCATATCTCTAAGTTGAAAAAAGCCACTATTAACGACAAAAATCTAAAAACTTAGCATTTTTTTCATGCTCATAGAAGAGTTTTAGTGCCTGATTTAACGTTAGGCTTTGGAATTAGATCTCACTTTTTTTTTTTCTTTAAGATCCAAAGATGATTTTCCAGGCCAGCCTCGCCAACGCTCAGATCTTGATTCCCAGTAACCAAGCCAGCGTGAGCAGCATCCTGCTGGAAGGACGGACGCTCTTAGCGCTCGCCACCACCATGTACGCGCCCGGAGGCATCGATCAGGTACCGTGGGCAGCGAGTCGTTGACGGGCTTTTGGGGAAGTTCTCACGTGGCGTTGAAAATGGCAGCGAAAATAAATATACTGATGCCATCATGTGATTCCTTCTCGAGTAAGAATCTGGTTTGGGTGTTAGTAGTTGGCCAAATGAAGCGAGCAGAGCGGTTTGAGGTGACGTGGTTTAGAAGCAGCAGCTCTGCGCTGGGGGATTTGACTCCTTCCACACAGCTGCAGCTGAGGGTGTTTATAGGCACGTTTGGGGAAGTAATTTCAATAAATGTCACAAATGCCACTTACTCATTGCGTTATGTTAACCAGTCGCATCGTGCTGTAGAGGTAAAAAAGCAAATTGGAAGCAATTATACTTTTAAAAGAGAAGTGCTGGAAGAACCGGATTTATTCATACAGGTAGCTTTTTGATACATGGCACAGTAACCTACAACATCAGGTGCTGAAGACATGTCTCATAATTTAAAAGGATTTTACAGAAAAAAATGATACTTTCTGGATCATCACCATATGTCGGATTCCCCTGAGGTAGTTTGACTTATTTAAAGATTGTTTTATTATTATCTTAATGCAGTTTCTTCTTCCTAATGAAATGATTGTGTTTCTTTGCGATACAGGTTCTTCAGAATGAAGATACGGAGAAACCTCTAAAGAAGGTTGATCCACAGCTGTTAAAAATGGCACTGACACCTTACCCCAAACTCAAAGCCGCCCTCTTTCCCCCGGGTACTTCTCATGGAATTTTGCCACCTGACATCTCTCTTTACCATCTGGTCCAGGTACACGCAGTCCTTCTCGGGGGGGTCTTCTTTGGCAGAACAGAAGTAAACTGAAAGCAGCTCAGTTTCACTTAAAGCCCGGAGGGTGGGAGCCGTGTGTTGGTTCTTTGGGATCCTTAGTTTGGCTAAAATGTATAGGTGCGGTCTGGTCTGATGTGAAAATCTTCAGCTGTCTCAATACTTTTTGTTTTTAATCTTCCAGTCGTTGATGCCCTTTGATCCCAGTAAATTGTTTGGCTGGCAGTCAACAAATACTCTTGCTGTGTCAGGTAGGTTACTTCTCAAGTTAGCTGTGCTTTTTTAGCTGAGCACCAAGGATGAAATACCTTCTGGTGGAATGATTTACCGGATAAACTTTGACAAAAGGCGATTCCTTTTACCAAAAAGTAGCATAATTTACTAACGTTTTGCTTTGAAATTAAATCCCAGACAGGTTACCTTTTCTCATTAAGCTCTTCACAGACAGAATTTTTTCTGAAAGTGTTACGAGATAGAAAAGTGGCATTTTCCTGTGAAAGCAACTTGAGGGCCTAAGAAGTGATCTAGAGTTCTGATTTTACAACAGGAGTTGGAAACTCCGTGGGGTTTGGTTGTGCTGAGATTTGCATTAGAGCAAGAGGAGAGGTGCTTGAGTGGCATCTCATATTTTGTAGCTGAAAGCCAGTTTCTGCCTTTAATTCCACTCTTTCCCAGCTCGTAGTAATGATGATTTTCCTTCTAGATGCATCAAGTGACTTTCCTCATTTTTCATCCCCCGAACTGGTGAACAAATACGCTGTAATGGAGCGACTGGATTTTTTGTACTACTTACACCACGGGCGTCCGTCCTTTGCGTTTGGTACATTTCTGGTGCAGCAGTTAGTAAGGAGCAAGTCCCCCAAGCACTTGTAAGTCTGCTCAAACCCGACAGCCGGATGGTTCTTTTGAAGTTGTAATCTCGCAGGTGGGGTAGCGTTAATCCTCCCCAACGGCAAACGAGTGGCGTGTGCCTGGCGTCACTTGAAATTTTAGGTGTCCTGGGAGTCCAGTCAGGCTCGCGTTGAGTAGGATAGACATCAAATATCATCTAAAAGAAGGTCAGCTTTGTTTTGAATTACCTAAATAAAATCAGCACAAGGCAAGCGAGGGATGCAAAATGCTCCAACATATCCAGCACAGGTAGGCTTTTCTTCTCAGGGCCTGTCTCTGGATCGCTTTGTAGAAGAGAGATGCCCCTTCTCTTTGACATTTCCTTCTTAATTCAATTAATAAGACAAATATTATACTGGAGGCTGAAGGAATTAAATTTTCTGGTTGAAGGAGTTAAATTTTCTGGCTGCAGCGTCAAAATCACATGTTCAGAAGGGCACGGTGGAATTACACACCTTGCTTGAATATATTGAATTTACTGTCAGGTGTATTCAAAACGAGCAGGAGTTACGGCAGAACGGATCTGGCTCTAGGATGTCTTGTTTGTGTGATTGTCACTGTTTGTCTGTTTTCATCCCTTTACGGATGCTTTACGGATCTCGTGTGTAAATAGCCGTGATTTGGGCAGAAGGGAAGACAGTGTAGGCTGAAGTGCTTAGTAGTTGGGAAGCCAGTTAGGCGGGCGTGATTGTTTCGGTGGCTACTCTGGAAAAATCTCTGGTGAGCAGTGGCTGCGGCGCTGTAGAACCCTTTGGGGTCTGTTTTTAGCACAACTCACAAATCCCTTTCGGGTTCTTGGTGGTGCCGTGCTGGGATCCTGAACTCTGCAGTGGGACTTTGGCACCAACAGTGCTGCCGGGTGCTTTTATTAATTACAGTGCTGAATGCGTGGGCATTGGTTTTCTGTCGAGTTATTAAATTGTGAGCTTGTCGTGTGTGAGGCTTTATCCTCGTACCTACGTTTTTTCATGAAACTGAAACTTTTGGTTTGTAAATACCTTTCAAGCGTGTAAAGCCTGTGAGTTCAGTAAACCTTGTAGGTAGCTGTTCGCGTGGGGGATATTTGTGTTTGAAAATTGGTTAAAAATCTTAAGGGTTAACTGGTGTCGTTTTTGTTTCAGGATTCAGCAGGCGGGCAAGGAAGCCTGTGTTCTAGCTCTCTCTTCCTTCAGTGCACCCTCGGTGGGAGCAGCCTGCGTGTGTTTTCTGGAGTTGCTCGGTCTCAGCAGCCTCAAGCTCAGGGTCGATATTAAAGTCGCCAACATGATTTTTAGCTACAGAACTAGAAGCGAAGAATCCCAGCACAACCAAATACGAGAATCTTTGGGTAAGGGACTTGTTTTAAAACAGGGCACTGTGCGTGCAGTTATTGGGTTGAAAAGGGGTGCCTGACTGTGCAGGACTGCAGCAAAACACCCTGTCCTTTGAAGAGCTAAGAACTTTGCTCTTCTCTCCTGCTTTTTTCCTGATTTTGAAGGTGTGTTTTGAACCTGACATACCCTATAAGGCAGGAAAACCACCGTGACCTGCAGCCTCTGGCTGCAGGAGGCTCTAGCAGACCCTGTCGAGCAGCTGCCTAAGGCTCAGGGTAATATTTAGTAAAGCTCAGCCTAACGTTGTGACTAGAGGATTAAACAAAGCAATAGTACCAAATCTCTTTTCTCTTTCATACTTGAAAACTGTCTCACGGCTGCAGTGAAGTCAGGTGTTCAAAGCTGTACGGAAATTTAATTCATCCCAGGAAGCTGCATTTCTACCTATGGGTCTGCAGGTGTCTTTGTCCCAGCTACAAAATTGCTGGCATTTATTTATATTTTCCCGATGGCTTGAAAAAAAATGAAATTTAAAATTATAGGTAGAACTTACTAAAAATAATAAAAAAAAAGTTATGTGATTTGAAATTTGAAATTCTTTTGCAAAAATCTTGTTGCCACTTTGGTGCCAGACTTGGCATAGTTACTGAAACATGTACATTAATAGGATTTGTTCTGCTTGCTCATTGTGATGCTTTTGAAAATACTGCTCTAATCCCAAATAGCATCTCAGAAATAGCAATATGTTCCTTTAAACAGTGGAAAAGTTAACAAAATCAGCTGATGGTGAAAGAGCAGCAGCAGCAGAAGTTCTCATCTCCTTAGAAGAAGCCTTTTGGGATGCGGTTGAGCATCAAGGAATAAAGAAGTGAGTAGAACACAGTTTAAGGGACTGTGCTGGCAAACTGAGGCTGAGAGCTGGATTTTACCATTTCCATAACATCCCTCGGTAACATCTGGTGTAAATACCAATTTACTGCAGCTGAAGCTCTTTAAATTCCATGCAGGACCTCTGGTGACTCTAGGAGACAGTGGGCTTTGGTCATGCAGTTCTGTAAGCTCCACGACATCGGGCTGAGTACGTCCTACCTTAGAGAGTGCGCCAGGGGCGACGACTGGCTGCAGTTCGTCCTGCAGACGCAGCTGCACGGCCACCCGCCCGAGGAGGTGAGCTGCCCGCCTGGGGTCTCAGGGGAGGAGAGCTTATCGAGAGGGTTCCTTTGCTGTTCAAAAAAAAACAAGGAAGGAGGAGTTAGATTCTTTCAACAAGACAATGTCACGTTTTGGAGACAACGTGAAGTGGAAGTTTCCAGGGAGTTAGAAGTTGTCTCAGATGCTCGGTGCCCTCTGGCTGCGACAGCCTTTCTCTCACAGCCAGGTTTCCCGACTCTTCTGCTTCTCTCCCTCTTGGTATGTGAAAAGCAAACACAAAGCAAGCAAAACTGACTCCAGAGGGAGCTGACTGCTCAGCAGGTATAATCATACGCTTCTAAGAGCGCGAAAGCTGACTGTTAAAGGAGAAGATTTGAAAAAAAAATCCCTATTTAAAAAGCTCATGTGATGTTATTACTCCATAGTGGAGAGAGCAATTTTCAGACGAGTGATTCGAGTGTCTCTTCGAAGGGAATTGGACACAAAAGTATTTGCCAAGAAGGGGCTTCATTTTCATTTTTAATTTACTCATGTTTGTAAGTCTAATTCTGTTTTTTAAATGATTCACCGTACTGATTTTTTGTTGGAGAGTTACCCTATGTTCAGTGTAAGTTTTAATAAAGCCACTCAAAACTTAAAATGATTTTAGTGTAAAGATACTGAAGATACTTTTGAGAACCTAAATCTTCTAGTTTTAATTTTGAATGTAATTGAAAATTTAATAAAACATTGCCAGCATGTAAAAATGAAAAGCAATTTGGGAAGAGTGACGTGAGGAAGCTGACTGGAAAAGTCTGGGCAAGATGATGTTTAGCAGGCCTGGGATTCTAACTTGGAGCTCTTCGTTGTTGCCTTGAAAAGAAAAACAAGTAATTACCCAGCAGCAATTAACGAGGCACTGCTCATGATGTGCTGTTTTCACTTCATGTAAAAGGACGAGCTTCAGCATCTTGTTAGAATAATTCACACCTACAGAACACTTTTTCCTCTCTGGGTGAAGAAAATGTTTTGTCTTTTTGCATTTAATGCTTCAGTCCTTCTTCCCCCTCGTCCTCTTTGGATCTTGCTCTTTATAGATGCTTTCTCTTCTGTTGTCCTAGGTCATTCCTATCCTGCAGGATTTCACTCCTGTTTTACAAGATCACTTGATGTTGGCCTTGGAGAAATTACCTTTTTCGTGTCCTGAGAGCAGCGCTGCCCGCGCGGTCCGGAGCAAAGGCGCCGACAGTCTCTTTCAGATCCTTTTTCAGTGTCAGGAGAACTCAGACCCTTCACGTTACCTTTTGACCGAGGGACTGAGAGAGCACGCTCCCATCCTGAGCGTTTTAGCAGCGTGTTTCCCAGTGAGTATTGACAAAGTGATTTATCTTTTAGAGGAAGATTAATAAAAAGAAGCGAAGGTGGTGCATAGTGATCTTAAACGAGCGATGTGTCGCTTGCACTCCTCAAGGATTTTTCCTCAGTTTTTGTGGTAATTGTGAATAGTACGATACGTTTGGCCAAGTGATATCTAACGAGGTGGTGTTTGTCTCTGGTTATTATAAAACCATCTCTTTTGTCAATTACCAGGATGCAAACGTTATCGATTGCCTGTGCGTTTGGATAATTACGGCTGTGGATGATACCACCAGAGCTGAAGCAACAAACCATATTCAAAGCTCAGCAGAGAATCACCGGTGGGATCTTCATGACCTGTCGGTTATCTGGAAAGTCTTTTTACGAAAGCAAAAAAGTAAAACCCTTCTGAATGGCTTTGGGCTCTTTTTGAAGGTGAGGTAATGTCCTTTTAGTGGTATTCTTGAGTGTATCTCAGATCGTCTGGAGAGGAGATGGCCCGTAGGTCCCCTCTCTGTCTCGTCCTTAGTGGCCTGGGGAAGTCCCCATCGAGTCTTTGAATGGAAATTCTTCCAGTTGTTACAGATGTGCAGACCATGTATCACCCTTGCATGCAATTTTAATAAGTCAGAACTTTATTGCTCTGAGGAAGACAAATTCTACATTTATTGAGGTGCTTTTGAGAAAAAGTTATAACCTATTCTTGTGTCTTAAAGGATTCCCCCTTACTGCATATCCTGGAGATGTATGAACTGTGCATGAACTGTAAGAAGTACAACGAAGCTAAAACCAAACTGGAGAAGTTTCAGGAAGGTCTCACAAAGGTGAGCAAATTCATTTTCTCTAAATGTCCCTGCCTAGCTCTTCCCTTATTAGAATGTGATAGGCCTCTAATGTCGTGTATGAAAACAGTGAAAAGGGGGGACTTCGAATGACCTGGGAGCTGACGGGTGAAGCAGCAGGTGTCAGCAGGTGCTTTTCTTTGCTGCCGGTTGATGGAAAAATGTTTCTGACCACTCACACCCCACAATCTGAATCCTTGTGGTTTAAGTCGATGTGGGAAGATGGCAACACAATGTCATCGCCCTCGTGCGAGCACTTCACTGCTTGCAGGCTGACGTGGGCTCAGGTAAGACCCCAGCTGGTCGACTGGGTTGGTGGTGGTGAGCAGGTGTCCTGTGTGCGCCAGGGCAAGCTGCTCCTGAGCCGATCCCCCAGGGACTCACATCTGTTTAAGAAGGACGGTTGTTTGAATGTTTCAAAGTTTCTGAAAGGGTCCGTGATACTGCTTTAGTTTGGGGAGTTGCGTAGATTTTTCTTTGAAAGCGACTCAGTGAACTGAATTACACTCCTCAGATAAAACAGTGGTTTAGTGGTTGGTCTTAAGAGGACCCAAGTGTTCATGCAGTGGTCCCTGCTTGTCACATACACATTTTCACAAATTATTTCGCTTCTTTCCAATCCAGTCTCCTAGTTCCCCAGATATCTTGGTAACCAGCATTCCCTGTCGTTAGCTGTTTTCCTTCCTGCAATTCAAGCTGAGGCTGGATGAGTTTCCTTTCCCCATGCGCTACTCACGTGGTGGACACGCTTAGAAAGTGCACAGCAGCCTGGCAGGAGCTGTTGTTAGCAATTTCTTGTGTCTGTCCATTTCTGATCCTTTTTGCACCTTTTACCTCTTCCTTGGTACACCTGGGACACCTTCCATTTCCAGTGTGATTCCCACCCAAACGCAGAATATGTTTGCAAACAAAAACCCAAACCCTTAAACCCAACACTTAAATATCTTTGTCTACACAGCTGAAAGCTGAAGATGAACCGGCGGCTTCCGAGTTCCCTGTGCAGTGGCTGGAATCACAAGCGTTGTTCCTTCTGGAATTGATGATGCAGCAGTGTAGGACGGAGTATGAATTGGGGAAGCTCTTACAGCTGTTTGCTGCAGCGGATAATCATCTCCTCGACGGTAAATGCAGCTTCCTCTGTCAGATGATGTTGCTGCTTTAACCTAAAGACGACACAGAAAGTTTTTGGAGGGACTGAGAATGTTGTAGTGTATTCATACTGCTTTATTTTGGGGTAAGAATTTATATACCCAGACTTGCTCCCTATGAATTGCAGAGATGAAAATAAAACTGCATTTAAGTCTGTTTGGGAGAATGGTTACGTGCAAGCATCGATGATTACCTGCAGAAATGTTTTGGTTATGGATTTAGAGCTTATTTTCAGTCCCACGAAAGCTCTAGTGTGTATAGAGCTGCCCTCCTCTCGCAGGGCTGCCTGCTGAAGTAAGTCAGAGAGCTTCCTCGGGTTTTAAACCAGCTGCCTTGAGTTGCTTCTGCTCTTTTTAAACAGGCCCTTACATGAAGAAGCTCTGCACGCTCAGCGAAACCCTGAAGGATTCCTCCATCCCAATTAATCGCTCCGTCCTCACCAGTCGCAACATGGAGACGTTCCAGAGCGAGTGCGGATCCATCCTGGAGCAGCTGCAGGAGAAAGGGATGTTCTCCCTGGCGCGGGACGTCGCGGCACTCGCTGCGCTGCCCGTGGACACCGTGGTAACCCAGGAGGTACAGCACACTCCGGTTGTGACAGTCCCCTCCTAATACTCCCATCCCTGGCCCTAGTGAAGATGTTGCCTCTCAGCCTTCCTGAAACACAAGTTTTCCTTCAAATTTGAAATACCAGACAAGTTGGCTGGAAGTGCCGAGCTGAGGAGGACAGTGTAGCTTTCCTTATTCTCGTACTACTCTCACTTGCTATGCAGTCAGTTTGATTTGGTAGGAAAAACAGATGGATTTGTTGCACGCTGAGGCAATACAAATTCCGTTTTTCAGTATACTGGCCATCCAGTGGGATTTTTCTTTTGTTTAAAACCTCCCTGAATTTTGCAGGTTCTGCGAGATCTACGTCATTTAAGAGACACTGGGCGGTGGGATCAAATCCAGACGAGAACTGAATTCTGGAAGAAGTGTGATGACAGCTTCGTGAAAAATTCGATCTCCAGCAAAGCTGCATCTGAGTTTTTTTTGGATCAGGCAACCACATCATTTGAATCCTTAGCTCAGGAGAATTTGGACACCGTTATGGAGAGACACTTGCTGCTTACCCTGGCTGGCCACTGGCTAGCCAAGGACGAGCCGGTGTCGCTGCACAAGTTAGAGGAGATAGAGAAGCAGGTCTGGGTCTGTCGCGTCGCGCGGCAAACGTTATCCCCAGACGAGGGGTCGGGCGAGCCGAGATTTTCCTCCCATGTTGTGGCGAGCCGGGAGCTCACCTTCGAAAGCTTAGCAAAGGAGTTTTCTTTTTCAAAGCTGCCTGCTCTGAACACACCAAAGTGCTTAAAACTCGAGGCCCTTGCGTTCAAGGAGTCCCAGCAGACCTTGACTAAGGAGGAGGAGGAATCACTCCAGTCTCTGATCGGCCGCCTTCTCGAGGAGGGCAGCGTGCACGAGGCCAGCCGCGTTTGTCAGTATTTCCGCTTCTACGACAGAGACGTCTCGCTGGTTTTGCATTGCAGAGCTCTGGCCTCAGGGGAGACCGATCCGGACAAACTACACCCGGATATTCGGAGTCTCCTCGGAGCCAGAGAGAAGACGTGCGAGAGCAGCGCGGCTCAGCAAAGCGGAGTCCCGAGCGGTGAGTACCGCCGGTGGGCTGGCACTGGCTTTTGGTAGCGTTTGTTTCACCCAGAATTTCTGCAGGAAATCAGGTCTTCACGGCAGTGCAGTATCTCCTTGGTTCATAAATCCCCTGGTGAGGGGAACCTGAAGCCTCGTAATGCAGGTTGCTTGCGTGTACTTCAGGCAGGGTGTTTCTGCGCCCAGGTTCTGTAGACTCTTAACCATTATTTATTTATATTTTATAACTCACAGTTCTGTTCTGGTGAAGTAGCGCTGAACTTCACCTGCGTTTCTGCTTTGGGAATACACACTCTAGGAAACCTTGAATGTGTTTCTGGAGCTGGAACAAGGAAATGCTTTGATTAGTGTACTTCTCTGAATTCTTTGTACATTTTAAAGGGTTTAGTGTTTCTTACTAATAGCAAGGCTAAGGCTTATAATGTCGGTATATGAAGTACTCTGAGCACATTTATGAAGCCTGTGTGAGAAAGCTGCCAGCTGGAATGTTGCTTTCTGATACTAACCTGTGTAAAGCTTAATAGAAATAGAAGAGAATAAGTGAAGCCTAAAGCATGAGGAGGGCCGATGAACCCTCATGCTTGGGCATTTGACATCTGAGCTATTACTGTGGATGTTTTGGCTCATTGGTGTTGTCGTATTGTTTGTACCCTAAAACTTAAAAAAAACCCCAGAGGTATGAGGAGGTCAGTTTCCAAAGCCTGAGCAGGCATTATGTATTTACTACAGATTTCTGGAGTCTTGCTCCAAGCCTAAGGCTTGTTGGTGTTCTCTGTCTACGAGAAAGGAATTTACAGTATTTTATTTCCAGCATCAAGCTTAGAAGACTGGACGTACGTTGTGGCTCCATCCCCAGACGATCGAGTCGTGCTCAGTCTGAAGGCTCTCATAGATGAATGTGTCCGTGGCAGAAACTACTGCAGACAGGTTCTCTGTCTGTATGAACTTTCTAAGGTACGTGTTTAGCAGCACTCTTGAAGAAGCAAATGGTTTGTATCGAGCTCTGCTGTGAAGGGTTGCGGAGGGAAGGGTACAGAGCACTGAAAGGACTCGTCAGGTGCCTCTGGGGCACCTTTCAGAGGGCGAGATTGCCAACCTCTGCTGCTTCTCCAGAGGGTGCCGCAGGGAACAGAACTCCTTTCCGTGGTGGTTGGTCTGCATTTTTGGAGCGTAGCATGGTTTATTTTCTATGTAAAACCAGCAGCGTGCATCCTGAAAATGTTAGTGTTGTCTTTGACACAGAGGTTCTTAGATTTTCCTACAGAAAGTTTTTATGCCTCGAATATTCAGAGGACTTTAGGTTTGAGATACTAAGAAGCAGTCGTTTGACTGGCTTGTTCCCTTTTGTACCATCCATGTACTTCTTGCCTGGAGCTGGATGCCTGTACTTTGGAATTTCCAGTTGATCCTTGTGTTTATGAGGTACATTTTCCTATTGGTCTGTCAGTTTGTGAAGCTGTAATATGTTACAGCAGGGTACTTACAGAGCCCCACCAGCTCCTCTTCTGAATGGAGGGGATGTAAAAACTCGCATGTCTTTTTATCCTGAGAGTCTGTGGTGCGTAGAGAGGACACAAAGCAGTGCAGGAAAACACAGTTCTTCATCTGGGGGGAAATGTCGCTGTCTTTCTTGCAGGTATTTTAAGTGTTAGGGTTTGTGTTTGGTTCAGAAAAGCATCTCTGAGTGTTAAACTTCAAGCTGGAGGACATTACTGCTGCAGACGGAGGGAAGGAGGCACCGCTAACGGATAGAAGGATGGATCCCGTTTGCATTGTTTGAAGCTGAGATTTTTCTGCTTCCCCAGCGCTCCCCTCTTGCAGCAGCTCATCGTTAAGCCGCGCTGTGGGTCGGTACGTGATCTGGGCTGGGATTTTTGCCACTTTTCTAAGCGCACATTTGTGTTTTAGGAATTGAGCTGCTCCTATGGTGAGATGTCAGCCCAGGACCCCGAGAAAGTGCTTCAGGCGATTCTGTCGTCCCGCCGGCCTGACCGATGCAGGAAGGCTCAGGCCTTCATCACCACGCAGGGGCTCCCGCCTCAGACGGTGGCACAGCTCGTGGCCGAGGAAATCACGCAGGAATTACTGGCGTCTTCGGAAGCCAAAGGTAGCAAGGAGGCTCGAGCTTGTCTTTTAGTGGCTTTGGGTTTTAAGTGTCGTATCTGTGTATCTGAGAACAGTCCTTGCCCTTGAGACACTTGAGAGTCGGCAGCAGCCTCCTGGGGTGTGAGATTGCGGGTGTCACTAGAGCAGCAGCGTGGTTGTTCCATAGGGTTTCGTTGGGTTGAACTGCCAGAGAGGCAGTACCTGATTCTTAAATTTGAACAGGAAGGTCAAAAGTGTCTCTAGAGTTGTGGCCTCAAGTCCTAAGTCAGTCTGGATGAAGTTGGCCTGATTGTGTTTTTTTTATTAACGTAGCTAATCTTTCCTGACCCATTGGCACTTGTGGCATAACTCTCTCTCTGGACACAGGGCAGAAACAGGTTCTGAACCCCGCGACTGAGAGCGAGGCCTTCCTGCGGCTCGCTAAGCTCTGCCAGGATCATACGCTGGTTGGCCTGAAGTTACTGGATAAAATTCCCTCTGTGCCACGTGGGGAGCTGTCGTGCAGTAAGTACCTGGCAAATAATCCTTGGTGTAACTGAGGTACTAAACACGGCGTGACTTGGTTTAAGATCACGTCACAAAGCATAAATTAAGCAGCGCTGACGGAAGCGTCTGTCACTGAGCTCAAGTTTGGGGTTAAATGAATAGACCCAAGTGTGTGCACAGCAAAGCAGCATCTCCTGTAAGCATCACATCAGTCTATTTTCAGACAAAATACCGATTTATTTCTTTTGTGCCGGCAGCTGGGAAGTGCAGTCAGGGAGTTACCTGAACTTCAGGAGTCTATTGTGACTTTCTTTGTATTAATCACAGTTAGAAATTGCTTCCTTTATCCATTCCTTAAACTAACTTCCGAGATGTTTTGTTACCGATGCGGCTCTGTACACCGCGGAGATTTGTCACTGAGTTTATGAAACGTGGCCAAGGTACTTTGGTACTTTGGTTTTGTCGCTGCTGGTTAAGACTGGGTTTTTGTGTTGTGGTTTTTTTTTTTTATGGGCAGTTCATGTCTGAGGAAAATGAACGAGAGAAAGATTTTAGTGTGAGTTGTCCCCTGGTTATTAGCATGGGCAGGACTTCCACTGCTGTTCTGTCCAGAGCGTGAGGAAGGGACATCTTCTAGAAGCGTTGTGCAGAAGCAAAAGCGTGGCTGGGGTTAGTGTCGGAGCTCTTCTGTTAGAATCCCACTACAATGCTGGAAGATCGGGAAACCTTTGGGAGAAAATACTCTCAGTGCAAACCTTGCAGCCTTCCTTTTCTTGACGGGTGCCGGAGGAGCGCCGGGGTGCTGTGACACATTTGTCGATCAGCTTTTGGTGGGGGGGGTTGGAAGTGTCATGTGTGGAATCAAATAACATTTCAGCGAGTGATCCAAAAACCCCAGACTTTCCCACAGATGGAGAAGCCAGACTGAGCGCGTGCTGTTACAGAAACTGTCACTCCTTAAAATTGCCAAGGGGAGAACCATCACGTCTCGACTTTCTAATCCAATTCCAATCTAGTTCTGCTGCTGGTACCCGGGAGGGTTGGGTGCGCTCTGCAGAGGTGGCACCACTTCTGTGGAGAGGCGTAACAGTTAACTTCCGCAGCTTCGTAACGGAAATACCCGACTGCTTCTGTTTCTGCAGTTACAGAATTGCTGATTTTGGCCCATAACTGCTTTAGCCTGACCTGCCACATGGAAGGGATCACTAGAGTCCTCCAGGCGGCGCGGCTGCTCACGGACGAGCACTTGGCGCCGAACGAAGAGTACGGGCTTGTGGTACGTGCCCTCGATGCTCCCTGTGCTTGACGGAGGGTTCCCGCGACACCTCAGCGAGTGACTTCGCTCCCGAGCAGCACACGGGGGCGATGGGACGGGCAACGCACTTCTACTGCAGCTGGACTGTCCGTCCCATCCCGCCTGTCCTAGAGACTACAAGTGGGTGTTTGGCCTGATGGGCATAGGGGGTGACTTTTATGCCACAGAAGCTCTTAGAAAACCTTTCTGGGAAAACAGACGTGGCCATAGTGGGACAGTGAAGTGGCAGCAGCACGGTAAACCCAAGTGGGAATGTCCAAGTAAATGAAGCACTGGGGAAACGTGATGATTTGTGTCACTGGGCTGGCCTGTGTCCTTAACTCCCAGGGTCTGAGATGTGCCCCGTAAAATGGTGTCATTGCTAAAAGGTGGGGGGTTTTGGGGAGGGGAAATTATGTCCCTTCACCTCACAGTATAAAAGATGCGGTGGGTTGGTTTAAAAATAAAACCTCCGTAGCTCTAAGGGCACATCTGCCCACATAACTAATGGTTTAGTGGTCGTGGTGGTGTTGGGTTGATGGTTGGACTTGATGACCTTAGAGGTCTTTTCCAACCTTAGTGATTCTCTGATTCTACTCTGTGATTCTAATGCCCCTCCCAGGGCCACGTGTGAGCTGGCAGAGCGCGTTGGCCCCCTCCCCACCGCCTTCAGAGAGAGGATTTTTCTGCTTTACTTTGAGCTTCGTGCTTACGCTGTTATTTCCGCAGGTTCGTCTTCTCACGGGCATTGGCAGATACAACGAAATGACCTACATATTTGAACTGCTCCACGAGAAACACTACTTTGAAGTGCTCATGAGAAAGAAGTTGGACCCGGTAGGTGGAGGGAGATAAAGGGGAGAAAACTTCCAGAGAACTGTTGGCTACAGCAGGGACTGATAGTTACACAACAAGGTGGAATTATCTGGGGATTTCGATTACTGGAGTGTACGAATTGTTATTCAAGTCTCAGAGTAATAAATTGATTGCAAGGTTTATTCTGCTTTTAGTTTAACAAGTTTGCTTAAGCTTGGGAACATAAATGCACAGGTGCTGGGCTTTCTTGTAGTTGTGTAATACAGCCATGGCGTTCTAAAATCATACAGAGAAACCTCAAAGAGTGTAATGATCACTTTTTGGAAAACTACCAGGCCAGAGTTGCTTGTGGGTACCAAAATGTGAATGAAAAAAAACACCAAGAAAAACCCTCTTGAAATCTTAATCTGATATTCCTTCCCCTGACCAGAGCGGGACACTGAAGACGGCTCTGCTGGATTACATCAAGCGTTGTCGCCCAGGGGACAGCGAGAAGCACAACATGATCGCCCTTTGCTTCAGCATGTGCCGAGAAATCGGAGAGAATCACGAGGCCGCCGCCTGCATACAGCTCAAACTCATCGAGTCTCGGCCATGGGGTGAGTGGAGAGTGCAAACCCGAGAAATGCGAGCAAGTTCGTTTAAGAAGGAAGACACGGTGGGTGGATGTGGTTTCCATTGCTTGTGTTGTCCTGGTAACGTCCACAGATTTTCCACTCTCTGGAAGGCGGCTCCTATTTGCCAGGTTTGGGGTGTTCTTGTAACTTTGTCACCTTTATAAATAATGGGGTGTGGGGTTTCTTTTCCCATTTCAGAGGATTCTCTTCAGGACATTGCAAATTTAAAGAAACTGCTGATGAAGGCTCTGACTCTCTTCATAGATGCTGCGGAAAGTTACTCGAAGGTAAAATGAGATGGGATTGTGTGACTTCTGTACCCCTTTTGGAGCAGGCTTGGAGCAAGCTGAACTGGGAGAACAGAGGGTGCACAGAACCCTGTCCCAAAGGGGTCTCCTGCTCCATCAGCTCGGCAGCATCCCAGTGGTCTCAGTGACACTGCTGCAGCCCGGAGCAGGACCTCGTTCCCTTCTCTGGCTTTAACAGCTTGGGTCACAGCTCCGTTCCCCAGTTTCAGAGTGACCATGAGCTTAACTGGCGTGAGCAGGATATAAAGTGTGTTCACAAACCGGCATTATTGTGGTGAGAGCAGTGTTTGCAGCAAGTGAAGCTTCACTTAAAACTGATGAAATTTGATTGATGATAAAACTGCATTGACCTGAAAGATGAAATACAAGTTAACTCTGAACTCATTGTTGCTCCCGGGAACATTTATTGCTTTCCTCTAGAGCCCGTGCTCGAGACGCTCCCATTTGTCTTTGATTCCTTGACCAGGACTCCTGTGTCCGTCAGTCGCTGCGCTGCCGCCGGCTGACGAAGCTGATCACCCTCCAGCTGCATTTCCTCAACACCGGCCAGAGCACGATGCTGATCAACCTCAGCAGGCAGAACCTGATGGATTCCATCATGTCCTTGCCCAGGTTCTACCAGGTGAGCTTCGCTTCCTCGCCTCCTATTTTCTTCTCAAAACGATTGTTCTGAAGAACAGGTGCCTCAGCGCTCTGGGAGCGCAACACTTGGCTCTTGCACGTGGCCACCGCGTCCCGTGACTGTTGTCCCCTGATCTTTCCTGTGGGATCTCTCCTGGGTGACCCTGCTCTGGCAGCGGGGTTGGACTGGATGGTCTTTCAAGGTCCCTTCCAACCCTCGACATGCTGTGACTCTGTGATGCTGCCACGGGTGGGATGAGCCGGGACACGCAGGCACAGTCGTCCTGCTGTGGGCTGATGCTTGTGGCCACCCCTGCTGCACTGCAGTCCTTGTGCAGCCTGGCCCTTGGCTGCCCTGCAGCTCTCACGCTGGCATCCCTCATCTTGGAAATAAGTAAGAAAAGGGCTTTTTAAAGAGAACAAGCGTTGCCCCTCAACCTTGTGTTCTTCAGGGGTTCAGGAGAATTATTTGCAGTACTTTGTATTTGTCCTTAACACAGCTGCTCTCAAGAACATCCAGAGATGGGCCAAACAGCAGACCTAGAGTATATGAAGTATTCCCAGTATAGGAATGTTTTGGTGCAAGAATAACTCTTGCCTGGTCGGTAATTCCGGCGTCTGTTCTCCCTGCAGGCAGCTATTGTGGCCGAGGCGTACGAGTTTGTTCCAGATTGGGCTGAAATTCTGTATCAACAAGTGATCACCAAGGGAGACTTCACTTACTTGGAAGAATTTAAACAACAAAGAGCACTGAAGCCCAGCATGTTTGAGGAGATTGCTAAGAAGTAAGTGGTTCTACGGTCAAACTGGACCTTCCTTTTCCACAGGCTACTTCAAAAGGGCAGCTGGGTGTTCAGTAGCGTGCAAGTCTTAGTACCAGTAAGACCTTTTACGTGATGAAATGTAGTATAGAGAGACTCAAGAGTTGAGTTTCTTAAGCACGTTGTGGAACTAGCACTGGATCTGCTGTTTTTCTGGAGCTGGATAAATAGGGTGCCCTTAGGGTGGTCAGATCGAATCTTTTCTAAAAATGAATCAGAGCAAAATAACCAGCTGAGAGAATCAAATGTACATGTTGAGCACAACCTCTTTCTAAGAGTTGTAATTCTCACAGGGCTACAGCAGGATGGTCTCATAATCATTGACTGTGAAACTTCTCTCTTCCAATTATACGTCCAATTATTTTCAGAGTTAAACAACACCCACCTGCTGACGCTGCTCTGAAAAACCTAAAGAAACTGCTCACTTACTGTGAAGATATCTACACGTACTACAGGCTGGCTTACGATAACAAGTTCTACGACGTGGTAAATACGCTGCTGAGGGATGCGCAGACTGGCTGCTGCCTCAATGATATGTTATCAAACTAGAGTCCGGCCTCCCCGAAGCAGAGCCCGGCTCTGACAAGTCCCGGCCCCGCCGCTGCTCGCACGGTTAGTCCCGAGTCCTTAACAGCTGTTTTTATCCATCGCCTGCTTACGGCTGCGATGTCAAAGCTGCTCCAGGTTGTAAATATTTCAACTGCCGAGACTGTGTTAACCTAAAAATGTGTTTTGTATAATAAAAATCTGTTTACAAAGCCCTTGACTGGCACAACCGACGATGACCCAGAGATCCCGGAGGCCTTTAAAGGAGGGGTGGGCAGGGTGGGTCTGCCCAGGAATGGCAGCTGAGCTGCCAGGAGCCGCAGCTGGAGGGTGCAGAACGTTCGCAATGGGCTGAGGGGAGAGTAACCTCCTGGGGAAGTTCCAGGTACACACCAGGATAATCTGTTCTTTGATTCCCGGCTGATGAGATGGGGTTTGTTTCCTAGCTTAGTGATAAAGTGAAAGCCTTGTACAGCTCTGCACAGCGTAGGCTTTGTTTGCTACTGCCTCGGAGTAAAAGCAGTAGTTGAGTAGGGATGCATCCTTACAGTTGGTGAATTTTACCTCCTTGCCATGCCCGGACAGTGCTGCTGGGCACACAGTTGGTACTGACGAACTTTTAAGTAAAATTAAGCAGCGATATTGTACCATCTCTGAACACCACCCTAGCAAAAATACAGTTGCCGTAGCAACGCTGGTAATCAGCAAAGCGCTGCCAACAACGGCCTTTCAGTTGCTGAATGTTTTTATACCAGCAACTGCTGCGCAGGGCAGGTGTTTGCTCGCAGCCTGGTCATCTCAAACCCGCAAGGGCAGAGCTAAGAGTTGGGCGCAGGGCTACAGTGTACAAGTCACAGCTCCTTTGAGAAATCAAACATTTTATGTAGTGAGGATTGTGCCTGAGCAGAACCAGAATTAAAATTCCAGTTTGTCTCATGAGACCAAATTAGCCTGAGCTGGCTGCGATTAGTCTGAGTTAAATAACTGGGAGCAAGCTTTTAGCTTGAACGTTAAAGGTGCCACCCTGAAAGGAGAACCTCGAGCTGTCCTTCAGAGAGTTGCCATCCACGAGCCTTTAAAAATTTGGGATCACCAAGGCTGAGAATAACGTGGAAGCACGATTGCCGTGGGAAAGCGCACGCAGATCCCACCCGTAGTGGGAACACGCACCCCAGTGCCCCACGTGAGCGCAGGACGGCTGCTGTGGCACCAGCTGCCCCGGGGAGCGGGAGGACTGCTCGAGGACTGCGCACTCCACTACGGAATCCCCCTCAGGTAAGTACAAACCCCTGAGCTCAGCAGTTACAGCCACAACAAATACCAAGGTTGTCGTGGAAATGCTCGCGTTACTGCAGTCCCCAGGAATTCTGTTTACCAACAGCAGCTTACCCTAAGAGGAAAAAAAACATTTTACAAGAATGAAATGTTGCCCCACGAGCACCAGCAAAGCTGGGAGCCAGAGCAAAGCCCAGCCCTGGCACCACACCCGGTACCGCAGCGCTCCTGCTTCAGGAACTCCCGTGTAAGAACAGAACTAGCTCAGGCAGCTTGTAGTGAAGTCCTCGATAGTGATTTTTATTAAATTAGTTGCTTTATAAAACATTGCAGATGTCGTAATTGTTAACATAACAATCTGCCCAACTGTAGTAACTGCTGCAGTTTGCTAAGCAAGTTGTTTTGTTGTTGTTGGTTTGTTTTTTTTTAATGAAAGAGAATGGCCGAGTCGTGAAAGATCCACCACAACCCCAGGAGAGACCGAAAGGAAGGCTTTTTTTTTTTTTTTTTTGTTACACTGAAACCAGGCAATTAACTGTTAAAGAATACCCAACCCATACAGCTGCGTTAGTAGAAATTCAGATGAAGTGAAACTTAACTTCAAGACACAAGTTATGTTTTTTCCCAGGTAAGCAACCCTTTCCTCGTCCCGCCCTGCCACGGTTCCTGGCCGGACGTCGCACAGCGAAGCTCTCCGGCGCCGCGCTGCCTGGCACAGCAGCCCCATGCAGACGTCGGCAGTTCCCCTTCACAAGATACTGAAAAAACCTCAAGCTCTAACTTAAGACGAAGCGCTTGTAATACTAAGTGCACACCATGCCCTCGCTGCAAACTGCTCGTGTTCATCAAACGGGTCCCTCGGGGAGGTACAGTTAAGGCCATGTCACGGGACTGTGCTGGTAATAATACTTGACCCTGACGAAATTCATTCATGAAACTCATTGCCAATTCAGTGGCTGTTACTATAAAACCAAATAGCAACAGTTACCGTTACCAGAGTTTGGGGGTTTTTTAACTGCAATTTGTGTAGCTTTTAAACGTCTTCATTCTAAGCCCCGGCCGCAGAGCCCGGCGCTTTTGCACAGAGCCCTCAAAGAGTTAAAACCACCAGCACAGCGATACTGCAATTTTGATTGTAGCATTTGGCAGAATTGAAAGGAAGAAAAAGTTGTGCTACATGTTTAAGGGATTATGGGCAACAGAAAGACAACAGAAAGGGAGATAAGTGTCACATGAAGTCTTCAAAGTCTTGTACGTATTCTCCATCGTAGCCTCCGTAATCAGCCAGGTCGTCTTTCATCGTAGCCTTTAAACCACCTCCGGGCACGACGCCTTTTTTCTTCTTTTTGGCTTTATTCTGCTTAAATAGGAAGCACGTTTACTTTAAAACCCACAGTAATTCGTCATCGCTCTAATCAGAGCACCAGCACGTATCTTTGGGTGGCTGACCAAAGCAATTCCACACGGAAAGGCGGTAGAGGATGAAAACGGGACGTACCCATCCGGGCTCACTGAGCTCCAGCCCGCCTGGGGCCCAACCCAGCCGTGTGCATAACCACAACGCTCTGCGTCACCCAGGAGTGACGAAACAGCTTAACTGATGCTTCGACACTTACTCTTCCTTCTCTTTGCAAGTTACTGCTCCCGTAGTTTGCGTGAGAGCGTAACAATCCCAGTTATCCGCTATTCCAAACCCCCAACTCTGCCAAAGATGTAAATTTTGGCCCTAGGTGGGAAGAGTATTGACCCTGGCCTCCAGGTGAGGCTGCCCTCAGGACACCCTGCAAGTCGTTCTGACTCCAAGACCGCGTAGAACAGAACAAGGTCAGCACACGGGGAACTCTGATGTAAATTAATCATGGTTTTTCCTCTGATCTCTAGATTGAGTTGACTCCCGATTACCTCACCCAGCGAAGAGGATTTAATGCTAAACTGGTCCCCAGGGTTATCATTTAATCTCCCGGTACTGCCTAGAACAGAACCAGCCCCTCGCGTCAGCGCGAGACCTGTGGCCACTTTGCGGAGCAGCCCTTGAGCAGGTGCTGTCACACTGCAGGAGCACACCCGAGCCTTACCTTTTCTTGTTTTTGTTTTTCACTGCATAGTACTGTCAAAGTATTTGTGATCTTTTTCAAATCATCAACTTCCACTACAGCGGGAGCAAAAGAAAAAAAAAACAAAAAACGATTCCTCATCAATGTCATCCTAAATAATCTAACATCAACATTCTCTAAAAATCAGGAACAAGCATTAGTAGTAAGCACGGGCAGCTGCTTGATTTGCCTCAGCAAAACACAGCCTGGGTAATTCTGGCCCTTACAATCCCAATTACTACTTCAGGTGGTCCCCAAGAAGCAGCCTGAGTATGGCAGAAGGTAAAACTTGCAAACTCAAGACTTGGTGAGCACAGAAGTCTTAGTGAGGAGTCATCTGAACAGTAACATAGGGCCAAGAGTAAAATACAGTAAACTATAGCAAAAGGAGGAGTGGATTAGGAGGAAATCCTGAAGGGATCCTACAGGAAGGCTGGGGAGGGACTTTTTACAAGAGTGTCCACTGACAGGACAAGGGGAAATGAGTTTAAGTTGAAGGAGAATAGATTTAGATTAGATTTTAGGAAGAAATTCTTCAGTACGAGGGGGGCAAGACTTTGGAATAAATTGCCCAGAGAGGCTGTGGCTGCCCCCTCCCTGGAGGTGTTCAAGGCCAGGTTGGACAGAGCCTTGAGCAGCCTGATCTAGTTGAGAGGCGTCCCTGCCCGTGACAGGGAGGTCGGATTAGAGGATCTCTAAGGGCCCTTCCAGCCTGGGCCATTCCATGATTCTATGAAATTATTAACAGCAGTCTAAGAGGTTGTGAATCCTTCAATTTGGGAAGCTCCGGAACCCACGAACAGTGGCAGTTACCAGCTCCATTAGCAGTATTATTATTATTATTTCAGACACGGCTTCTGGAAAAGCACCCAAGATTTAGAGCCGCATAAAAATTCCCACTTTTTGCAGCACCTGCCTTCGGCGCACACGCAGAGAGCGGCTCTCGTGCAAACACAGATGGGTGACAAAGCTTGTGGGAATGGAGTCGGGCACCGGCCAGTGGAAGAGATTAGTACTTACTTAGCATAAACTACACAGATCGCTCTCAATTTCACACTTACTACAACCCAATGTTTTTACGCTGCCACCAGAACCCTGGTGGAGTCATTCTCGGCCGTCTTTCGCTCAACTTACATGAAATACACACGTCTCGAACTAACGCTTCCAAAAAACTGGCGTAATGTAACGATTTTTCATACTGTGTGATTTTCTCTTTTAGTAGTTTGCCAAATTCCGTAAAGTCATCTTTTGAAGAGGGATTCATGGCATCTATTCCACAAGTGTTATTTACACCTGCAGGGAAACACAGAGGCAGGACAGAAAACGTGAGCTGTGAGCCTCAACGCCGGAAGAAACAAGTAACCTCGCTGAGAATTGGCTCCTCACCTCCATGGGAGCCTGAGAAACCCAAAGCCGAGGTTTGCTCACTCCCTCCCCACCAGCTTTTGCCACACACAAACTCACGGCCCCAGTCCTGATCCTGCACGGAGACTTTCCTGCAAAACCCAGTCATCTGAACCAGCTACTCCTGCTCCCCGGAGCAATGTGCGCTACAGGCAGCCCCTTTCCCCTGAACTAAGGGATTCTTGATTTGAACTCCGAGCACAAACCCTAGGTGGGTCTTTGCAGCTGTACTCCGAGCCCCCACAGCCCTCCGCGAGGCACCGGGCTCCTTCAGAAGACTCACAGACAGTTTCTCCTGAGGAAGGAGCTGTGTAACGCGCCAGAACGAAGGAAACGCAGTTTCAGGGCAGGAGCACGCTGCTGTGGAGCGGTGTCTGCGCTGGTTCCGTCGGAGCACAGAACCAGGAGGCTCTGCTTTAAGGCTCCTCCATCTACGCCAGGAAAAGCGCTCAACGCTGCGAGCCAAGCTGGATTTCTCAACATCTTCAACACGACGGCAGCGACTGCCCCGGGAAGGCACGCACGAGTCACGCCGTGCACGCGCCTCCAAGCCCTCATCACAGCCCTGTTGTAAAGCACCTCAGAACACCTTGAGACAACGCTTTGTCCTCTTGTTTTTTCTTCCTACACACCCTCTTACCGGCAGCACAACACGCTGGAAAGCGTGGTCATCTTTCCCTATAACCTTCTAACATGACGTACTAACAAAAAGCACCTTCAAGTCTGAAGATGTTTTCGTGGTTGTCACAATTAGCCCTCGGCACCAGGACACGCCTCCGGCAGTTTGAATTAAAACCCCTCTTTCTTCTCGGTACCACAACCCCCACGTGCTGCCCGGGGCAGCCACGGGGGACGCGGGTCCACTCGGAGGCCGCGGCGCTCCCGTCCTGCTCTGGGCGCAGCACTTACCAAAGGTTTCTTTTGCTAACTCAAGGTCCGACTCCTCTTGTAATTTCTTTAGCCGTAGTTTGTCTGCTAACTGTTCTTCTGGGGTAAGTTCCTTCTGTTCCTCCGGTGCCTCTAACTGAATTAAAAAAAGAACAGAGCACGGATGTTGCACTTCCCGAGCAGAGGTGGCACAAGAAATCACATTTTTTCCCAGCAATGCTCCAAAAGGCGACTTGTGCCCGCAGCCAGCACGCCTCGGGCAGGCGCAACCCTGAAAACCACCCCGCCGGAGCACAGCACCAGCACGCTGGCTGAACTGCTCACGCTGCAAGCAGTGGGAAGGAACACTGCAGCTCTAAGTTGCACAACTGCGAGTATTATCAAAGTGGTGCATAAAAAAAAAAGCAGCAGAGATGAGTGTTACTTCAATAATGGGTTAAATTACAGAGAAGTTAAAGCCATCAACCCCCAGATGTGATTAACTACACGACTTAAGTTTATTGGACAAGTCGAGATCTTTACAGGTCTTGTTCGACCTCAAAAAAAAAAAAAAAAAAAATCAAACCTTCTCTGCAATTTTGAGACCGGGAGAAATAAGGAGTTACCCTTTTTTTTAAGCTCCTCTTGCTTCTTCTTCTGTAGCTTTTCTTTTTCTTTTATTTTTTCTGCTATTTTCTTTTTTTCTGAAACTTTTGGTTCTGTAAAACATCGAACAACAGCTCTCAAGAGTTCTGCCGATTACCTTTTTTTCTCAGCAGCTAAAGAAACCCTGACCAGAGAAAGCCCCGGAGCTCGGTTACTGGAACCTGAGCACAGAGAGTTAAAGGAGATGCTTTGCCAAAAACAAACCCGGCCCGACCGAGCGGTTTCAATTCCTCAGATACTGGTTTTGTCCCGAGCGTCTGCTCTGGTGCCACGCGCTCCCGTACGCCTTACCTTGCTTTATCTCTGTCTCCTTTACTTCCTCCTCTTCCTCCTCATCATCCCAGTTATCCTACAAAACAAGTTTTCATTCAGATTCTTTCACAGGAACTTTCTACTCGTTTAGGCAACAACTAGAGCAGCTGACACAGCCCCTTCAGCGCCCACAGAGCCAGCAAGCTGGCACGGCGAGAGCCGGCCGCCAGGGCCCAGTTCTTACCACAAAAAGGCAGATTTTGGTCAAAGGATCAGGACACTCGTGTCAACATGAAAACAAGACCACGACCAGTCAAATCGTGTGAAACACGAGCTTGTGGCAATTCCTTAACACAGTCCCACGTGAGCTTGTGGCAGTTCCCCACAGAGCGGCAGGGAGCAGAGGGAAGGCAGAGAGCCCAGCTCCGGGCAGGAACACCGACCTGGAACAGCCACACTTTTTTTTTTTTTTTTTTGCTAAGCCAAGGAGCTGTGAAAAGACTCTTCCCACAAACAAGTCTCTTAAATGTTCTCCAAGAGCCACCAAGTGCGTTTCCCAGCCACCTCAGCTGTGCTGCTCGCAGCAACTCTCTCCCACACCACGGTCAAGACCCGCAGTGTCCTCCGGTGTCCTCGGGTGCCGCAGGACTCGCTGTCAGGCATCGCTCACAGCACCCCCTGCCTCCCAAAGCCAGCGACCCCCGCTCCCCACGGCCACTGCCTTGCGCCCCGGTGGACAATCCGTGGTGTAAAACGCTCCGTGCGGTTCAACCAGGGCCGGAGGAAGCGGCGTGTCCCGCAGAGCTGACCTCCCGACGCCACCCGCACACCCTGCCAGCGGTCCCTCTGCAGTTTCTGCCCCACAGTTCCCCGCGTGGGGCTTCTGGGAACAGATTCTTGTCCCCGTGCCACTCCCAATTTTAGCAGAGGGCCTCCGCATGGAAATCAACGCTTGAAAATTGATCTAGAGTTACATGCTGAGCCCCACACCGCGTCCACACCAGAAGCCTGAGCCAAGACACCTCCCAGGACTCGCACTCCAACCACCCATTCCAACTCGGGCCGCACGCCTCGCAGAGGACGTTGGACACGGGCTGGTTTACACAAAAATGGCACGTCCTGCCAGCGCCGCGCTACAGGTGAGCTCAGAAACCGTCAGACCTGAATTCTGTCACTTCCACCTCACAAGCGGCCACGCCATCCGTTTGTTCGTTTCCAAGGGTTGCTACGGCCGGCAAAATGAAAGAAGAGCGGGGTGGAAGAGCCGGGTATTTCGCCGCAACGTGCTGATCCAAGCAGGGAAGACACCGAGTTCGTCCAGCAGCTCACGCCGGTTAATTGGCACTTGCGAGGGCTTCGGCTTCCCTGCCACATTCCAAGAAGCTGACTAGAATTTGGAGCAGCATTATTTTAGCTCATATCTAATTAAGAGTTCGTTACACCCACTTCTTAAATAGCTCTTTTCATTACTGCTGTACGTAGCTCCCTGCCTTACCCCCTGGCCCCGTCCTTCACGGATGGATTCTAAAACTCAAGTATTCCACGGCGCAGAACCCCAACGGAAGAGCACCCTGTCCCCTGCCCTGGAGGAAAAGTGCTGTAGTGCTTTGCCTTTGCACCAAGCCAAGTAATTGAACGAGGACATCTTTATTCCAAAATATATCCGCCAGAGTACCTTAAAAGCCTGAAGTCTTCCACTACTACTCACTGATGCACACGGATCTAAAATAAGGCCGTGGAAAACACCTTCCACTCCGTGTAAACCAACCCCGGATGAGCGCAGCTCTCCCACAGTTTCACACGCTCCAGCACCCGGACCCGGAACGCACGTTCTTCCCCCCAGAACCCAGAGGACGGGACCGGAGGGCGACGGGTGCTCCAGCACTCGGATCTCTGGCTAAAGCCACGTGCTCTCGTGCCGAAGGCTGCTGCCCGGATGATAAGCAGCACTTTTCCCAGTTTCGGCTTTGCCGAGCACAGAATTGCCCAAGAGTAAACAGATGAAAATTCCTTGGCAGGAGGCCCGAGTTCTGGGAAGCTCGTGTTTGGGGCAGCACCGCAGAGGAGTTCTGCTGCTTACCAAGGTGCTAATTTTAAACCCGAGGAAGTCGGAAGCTTCCAAATTTAACAGTTATTTTAAGTTCATTACTAAAAAAAAAAAAAAAAACCCTTCCAAAATAAACTACAGAACTTGAATATATAAAACACATTCTGAAATGGGAAACACCAGACTGAAGGCGAACTCATGGTCAGAAATCACTTTGTGCTCTTTGAGACAATGTCATTTTCCTTACAGGGGTACTTCCCCGCCTTGCAAATAAGGGATCCAGAGCCAAAGCAACCAGTGCCCGGGCTCAGCTCTGCCATCTTTCGTGCTTCTACAGGACGAACCAATCGAAGTAAAATAAAACTGATTCTCCGCTGGACCTGTCGCTCTCTCTGGACGCAGCTCCAGTGCTAGGAAGAGTTAAGTAGTTGCGTTCTCAATACACGCAGAACAACTTTGCCCCAGGAAGCACAGGGAGCTACATTTCTGCCTCCAGCTCTCTTGGACACATTCTATCACAGCAGAAAAGTTGCTGAGGGGAAGAGACAAGGGCTCCAAGATGCACGGGTGTACCCACACATATACCCAGATAAATTACACACACGGGTACGCCTCTAGTTACTTGCTAACCACACTCTTTACAAATGACTGTAGCTACTACGGCACGCAGAGATACCTTTTAGTTATTTTGTCTGCTCTAATGTGGCACCTGTGGTAACTACAGGGTGTGGGCGTTATTACATTTAGGAAGGAAAATGGAAAACCTGTAGCTCACAAAAATTTGTTACCTTTTTTTTTTTTTTTTAAGGGAAGATGAGCTACATTTTTTTCACACTATCTCTAAAAAGAATACCACCCTAAGCTCCAAGGACAACTGTGTCGGTGTTTTTCAGATTCTGGTAACATAGTGAGCAGCCTCAGTAACAAACGAACCAAGTCTTCAGCCCCAGCACCCTCCTTCGGCGATCTTCACACCTGTCACCCTACTACAGCGACCAAGTCACCTCGTGACACTGATCGGGAACAATAAGGAAGGTTTGCTTTCATAAGCATCAGAAAATCCACACATCCACACATTTTAATATTGACTCGGTCACTCTTTGGGACACAGTAAAAACCCATTTCCAACAGTGCCTTAAGGACTTATTTTAAGCAATCCAGGCACTACGAAATCTGAAACCCCACAGCAAGGCTGCTGCACTTCCCCACTGCGGCGGTGGAGCCTGGGACCGGGGGATGTGTGCGAGGAAGGAGGAAAAAGGGAGTGGGAAAAGACACGCTGGTAGGAGGCAGAAGCTCCTGGTCACCAGCAGAGGCAGGAATAGAGCCCGGCTTTCACCGAACCCACCCCTAACGCCTCGCCCAGCGCAGCACACTCGAATCTGGGAAGGCAAAAGGCTGCGGAAAGCGAGGGGTAACCAGCCGGGCCCCGGAAAGCGCCCAGCAACCGGGCAAGCACCCGGGGAGGCGCCGGTGGGTCCCCCGGACACCAGGAGACGCTTCTTCAGGCTTGACCACCGCCGGCCCGCCCGCGCTCTGCTTCTCCCCCGGCAGACCCGGCGCAGCGGGAACGAGCCTCGGGCGGAGCCGCCCGCCCCGAGCGCGGCCGAAGCGGCGCAGGGCCCCGCCGGGCTCCTCTCCCGCCCGCCCCGTGCCCCGGCGCTGCCCTCCCAGCGCCGCCGCCGCCGCCGCCCGCGCAGGCCGCCCCGCACGGGCCGAGCCTCGGGACGCGCTCGGGGCCGGCCCCGTCGGGTCCCCCGCCCCCCCCCCCCCCCCCCCGCGGGCCGCGGCCACGCGCGCTCCCCCCGCGCCCCCTCCCCGCCGGCCACGCGCGCGTCCCGCCGCCCCGGCCCCGCCGGCGGGAGCCTCCGGCACGGCCCGGGGCCCGCCCCGGCCGCGGCCCCCGCACACGCGGCACCATATGGCGGCGGCCTGCGGAGGGCCCGGCCCGCGCCCGCTCCCGCCCGGCCTGGCCGAGGCCCGGAGGCGGCGGCGGCGGGATGCGGGTCCCGGCCGCCCCCCTCCCCGAGCGCGGCGAGGGCCCGCCCGGCCGCACCTTCACGTCGTCCTCCTCATCCTCGCCGGCCCAGCGGTCTCCGGCCACCGCGGGCACCAGCCGCTTCGCCACCGGCTCCACCACCTCGAAGCTGTCGGCGTCTGCGGGGGAGAGGAGAGCGGGTGAGCGAGGGCGGCGCGGAGGGCGCCGGCGGGGCGCGGGGGGGGGGGGCCGCCGCCACCACCACCACCACCACCACCTACCCCACGAATCCGCCGCCTCCGCCGCCATCTTCCCGGGCGAGCCGCCGGCGCTGGCTCCGGGCACGCTGAGGCGGCGGCGACAGAGCGGCCCCAGAGCGGCGCCGCGCGCGGGGCACGCCGGGACGGCGGCGGAATGACGGGCCCGCGCCCCGCCCCCGCCCCAGAGCCCGCCCGCCCGCGGGGCGGGGCCGGAGGGAGCGGCGGGGCCGGGGAAGAGCGCGGGGAGCATCGGGTCCGGCCGCCGGGAGCGGGCAAACCGCCCCCCCCCCCCCGGGCCACTTCTGCACATTTGTCGAAACCCCCCCGCCCGGGACGGCGACTCCCCGTGTCCCACCCGCAGCTCCCCTGGTGCGAGCGGAGGCCGCTCACCCGGGGGCAGAGCCCGACCCCCGGCGGCCCCTCCTGCCGGGAGCCGCGGGGGCGATGGGGGCTCCCCTCGGCCTCCTCTGCCCCAGCGGAGCGGCCCCAGCTCCCTCCGCCGCTCCCGGTCTCCAGCCCCGCCCCGGCCCCGCTCCCTTCCCCGCACACGCTGCGGTGCCCAGAGCCCAGCGCGGTGCTCGCTCACGCTGTGGCCTCGGCAGCGCCGAGCACAGGGACACAGTCCCTGCCCCCGGGCCTGCCGGCCACGCAGTTCCTGACCCAGGCCAGGATGCTCTCGGCTTTCTTGGCCCCCCCGGGCACAGGGCTGGCTCCGGGGCAGCTGCTGTCACCAGCACCCCAGGTCCTTTCGCGCTTCCCAGCTGCTCCTCCCCAAGCTGGGCCACCAGAGGTCCGGGCGGGTCTGTTTCCTCCGGCCGAAAGCGTCCTCCCCCGGGGAATGAAGCAGGCAGCGTTTGGAACGGCAGCTCTTGTTGCTGGAACCAGCATCCTGGTGCGCTGCCGACGATAAGGGGGTACGCTGTGTCAGGGTAGGAATCTTCACCCGGTCCTGACCGCGCCCGCGCTGCCACCGCGCACCAGCTGCCCAGAGCTGCCCTGGCTCCGCGGGAGACGAGCGGCCCCTGCCACGGACCCGCGCGTGTCGGACGCTCAGCGCTGTTCGGAGGCTGCTGATGTCAGAAGGGGAGGACGCCTTTATCTCGGATTAAGCGCTGATGCCCCAAAGTGTCTGGGGGCTGCAGACCAGGCCCCCCCCTGAGCCTCCTCCCACCTTGTGAAGGAGCATCAAATACAAAAAAGCTGGAAGCACTCACCGTTACTTCATTACCACCCCCCAACTCTGTGATTTCTGTGAGAATCTGAGCAATTAAGTGGGAAAGGAGGATATATTTTGTCTGAAGATAACAAATTTAGAAGAACGTGTGTCTCTCATGATCTATGACGCCATGATGTATGTTAGCTAGGACAAAAGTATGACTTCCAAGAGTATCATCCTTTTTTGTTGTTGTTGCTACCCGTTTATAAATAACCACAGCGACAGACAGAACGATGAATCAAATAGCGTTGTACGTTGTACCAAGTCCATGCCGAGTTTCACAAGCTCAGTGAGGGTAATTACGAAACTGCCAAGAGCTGTGCAAGGACTGGGAACAGGTGAATTATAAAAATACCACGTATTTACAAAGCACACTTAATTTAAACATTCAGATTAAAACCAGTTAACTATTATTCCCATTGTACAGAAGAGGAAATTAAGCCACAAAGGAAAAAAAAAACCAGCTCTGAGTCAGAGGAACCGCTACCTTCGAGGAAACCAAACAGTTCTTGTTTTGAGGGCTTCTCCTTAGGAGGAGAAACTAATAAAGACGAGACAGATCGGGCCTCGTGGTCATTTTACAAAAGGTATCCACTGGAATATACATCACGTATTGAAAAGGAGACTCAAAGCAAGCCCGTCTTAACAGAATCTGCTCTCACAATTTTAGTACATAGACCGTGCCTTTTTTTTGTTCTTGTCTGGCCTCCAGCCCCCTTGGCTTTTAAAACACATGCACAACACTCCCCTTCCTGCAGTTTTAAAGGCTGAAAACTGGCATGAGAAATAGCTCTTGCTTTACGGAAGACAAGAGTTTTCAATGAAGGATATCGGCTAAAAACCATAAAAACAGTAGCCAGAGCATAAATATTTAATATAAATCTTTATGATTCTATATACTAGAAATGATTGCAGAAGAAACACAAATTTGTAGAACGTGAGTTCTCTTCCGACTGTATTTTACAAGATCCAGCCTATCCGTACAATGACATTTTTGCAAGTATCAAAAAAATAAAGTAAAACGGTATTACATTACACGGTCAAGACAAACAAAATAGTGATGTGCTTCACAAAATCTATACAAGTTAATCCTTAGCAAGACCATCCTTGCTTCCAAACAAAACCGATTTGGGGGGTTTTTTTAAATTTTTTTTACAAAATTATGCCTACTAGCTAAGAAAATGATACACCTATGCTACTTCTCGTTTAGCAACTTGGTTATGATTTAAGCATCAAGAACCTAAAATGCAAATCTGACACGACGTGGGTTTGGTGCAATCGGATCTTCGAGAGCATCTTCAAGACACCCAGTGACGCCGTTCTCCAGCTGAATGAGTTTAACGCCACCATTATTTTCTCCGAAAAAATCACCTGCCCCCGAACCTTCGCGTAGTCCCTGCTCCCCCGCAGCTTTATCTGACCTAAGCCTGGAGCCCTCGGCGCCACCGTCCTGGCCCGTGTTCTCTCCTAAACCCCAGGACATCCACCTCAGCCCGAGGAGCTGAGGGCCCGCGGAGATCGGCTGCGTGCCGGGGCTGGCGCCCACTGCGCCACTGCGGTTGCTTGATTTCATCTTGCGCGGGTCTTCCATAATGAGTTTGAAGAAATTTAATGGCGGGAACCACGGAGCTGGCGTGACTGCAGACCCAATGTACCAAAGCTGTCATCTTTGCCACACAGGTCCAGAGAAGCCCTTTCACCAGAAAAACACACCCTACTGAGCCGAACGCTTTGCTTACAGTGGAAGACATTATTGTAAGAGAAGTGATTAGATTCTCTTGGCACCCGCTGGAACAAACTTGTCCAACTGAGCCACTGTCATACCAGTAGGTACTGCCAGGTTTTTATTTTTTAAATTGAGCATAGATTTTGAATGTTTACTTTCTGGCCTTGACTTCTTGAATACTATCAGGTTCTAATTTACCTAATCTGCACTAGATTCGCTCCGACTGTGCGAGCACTGATTTCACAGAGAAATCTTGGCTTTGCAAAGGTGTGCTCGCCCAGTCCTTCCGGCGGAACGTAACGGGAGCACGGCGCAGCGAGGGGATGCGGGAGAAGGCACGGTTAGCTCTGCTGGTTCCCCACGCCGGGGCGTACTCAGTGCTGCCCGTCCTCCCGCGGAAGCAAGAGGAACCGCAGCGAGGCTCACGCAACAGCCCCTGCTTCCACAGGTGGGGGGTCGCTGTAGTTTCTGTGTGAATCGTGAAGTTACAACCCAACACGCTAACAAGACGTGGTTGATTTGAGCTGGTTAAGACCTAGAAGAATAAAGGGTACGGTTCGCAATGCAGTGCTGTAAGGAAGCCAGAACCAGAAGGAAAAATAAAGGAATCTGGGTCTCTACTCAGCAGTCACAGTATTTTTGTGTTTTGGACAGCTCTCCTTACCAAACACGCAAGCTCCACTGTTAAGAGGCGGTTTCAGAGTGCGGTGCTGCTCTGCCGGCAGCAGACAGGTCAGGGGGATTTCCACCCGCTCCACCTCCTCCTCACGCGCTCCTTCCTGCTCCCCCTTCCCCGGGGCTCGATGCTTTTTCAGCCAGGCCAAGCCAACCACCAGCACAGTGGAACTCGGGCACGGGCAAGAACTGCGCTTGGGGAGGGGGCGCGGTGTGCTGCGGGAGGGACGCGGGCTTCTCACGGCCAAAGGGCCAGCGCCGCCGCCCCACCTCTTCCAGCGTGGGCACGCAGAGAGCCCGCTCCTCTCCGTAACGCAGCCAAGCGCTCTGCCTAAAGGAGCCCCGTCTCCTGAGCACGCCTTGGCTCGGTACCTCTTGTGCCGGGAGGTTTTTAAGCAGGTCTTGAAACATTCAGGCTTTCCGATACATTTCAAAAGTCACGAGAAAAGGTGATGGAAGGTGACGTGAACCAAAGGTGGAAAGGAAGCCCCTAACGCCGAGGCGTTGCTATAGAGCAACTCAAAGAAAAAAAGAAAAAGAAAGGATTGAACGTGTATCGCCAAAGTAAGTAGGAGAGACGTTGTTTTGCTGTCAGAACCCAGAATGCTCAAACCTAGAACAGAATACACATGGACATGTAAGATGAACATGCGACTAACCACGAGCAAGCAAAAGACCACAAATGAAATCAGTAAGAACTCTGGAAACAGAAAATCGGAATCAACGATAGAGCTACAAGATTAACCGCTGGAGTTGCGCAATTCTACATTCAAGACTCGAGCAATGCACAGAGCTGAGACTCCCCGGGGTGTCGGTGTCAGTGTCGGTGCGCGCGGCTCCATCCAGACTCGTGTCAGAGAGACGGTGAAGCCTCACCCTCGAGACCAATAACAAAGATAAAACCTGACAGATCGTAACTTCGCTTCGCGCAAAGACCGTTTATGCCAGAAGCGTTTGACGTTTTTAGGAACTTACGTTTTGGAGAAGTTAGGCTCATTCTGCCAAGAAAGCTCAGAATGATAAATACCAGACTTGCAGCACATGAAAATATTAATATTTAATATGTTTACTAAGCAGTCTCTTATTTCTGTTGTGCATCTATGTAGAACTAAATCCCTCGGTTTACATTTCGATTTCCCTCACTGATCTGATCATCACAACACAGATACAGCCGTAAAGTGCAATGTATGCTTTGGTTTCCTTAACTGAAGAAAGCACTTTCAGAATGGTTTTAGCCAAAGATAGGACCCACGTGGTTAAGGACATGGTTTGAACAGATGACCACCTCTTTTTAAGTCAGAGAAAAGCGATGGGCTGCTTCACGAAAACCGCCTCGTTCTGGCCGACCAGTGAACCTGGAAGCAGCTCTGCTCATGTCAATCACTCGGAGCCACTTGGAAGGATTCCACGTTAAACGAGGATTCGCTGCCGGACCAATTGGAAATCTCCGATTTAGATTTACATGTTAGCGAAGGGCTAAAAAATAGTTGGCAAACCATGTAGCAATTCAAATACAAGCTGACCGTTTTCAAAAAATCTATAAATATTTCCAGAACCATCTTATCGACATAAAAACAGGAAGGAACGGGGATGGTTACAGGGTTCACACGTCTGCGCAAAAGCATATATAAAGGTAATGTTATGTACATTTTATTTCAATAAAGACATAAGACAAACAGCGTAAAGATGCCCAGATGCCCTAAAGATAAATACATTTAAAAGATTCTCATTAAAATGAATCTGTAGTATTTCTTTCCTGCAAGCAAAATACCTTTCTTTAAATACAAAAAAAATCAGTATTCTGAATTGCAAATGTTCTCGCTTTTTTGCAGAAAACCTGCCATGATGATTTTTTTTTTCTTTTTTTTTTTAATGAATAAGGATTTTCCACAAAACAGGCTTGCTCTACATGCTAGGTTTTTTAAACAGTTCAGTGACACAATGTGCTAGCTACATACACAACAGATAATATAGTAAGAAAACACTCAACCTGATGAAAAGTTAAAATCTTCATTAATACACTGGAAAAAGTTGACATAACTCATGCCTTTTAAAATCAAAAATACAAAAATTAAATGTTTTCCTAAAAAGATTTTCCTTATTTTAAGGACTCATTTGAAAATGAAGCTGCATGTAATTTGTACAATAAAATTGTACAAGTAAACAGGTAATATACATAAAAAATTAATTGACATACTTCTCAATTATCAGTTGTCCACCTTTAATTTCCAATACTGTACTTTCTTAACAAGCATACAAAATATCAAACTTCTCTTTAGAAAAAGTGCCGTTCTGTGACATCTTTGACACAAAAACAGTCTGAGCCTGTGGCGTGGTAATGCAGTCGAGAGGCAGCGCGCCCTAACTTTTACAAATTCTACCTTCCCTAAAAAGCCCCCCGAAAAGGAGATTACACACCGTTACAAAAATATCGACCTCTTCGCGGCAGCTGCATTCGAGAACCAAGGCTGAGAGACTATTTCCATGGAGCAGAGCCAAGCGCGCCGGCGGCGGGGAGCGTGCCGTGCCGTGCCGCGGGGTCGTGCGGAGCCGCCGCCGCCGCCGGGTACCCTCGCTGTCGCCCCGGGGGGAAAGCAATGGGAACGCCGAGCGTCACCGAGGTACCACCAGCCCGCGCGGGACATCGCGAAATACTGAGCCACTCACTGTGCGGAACACTTCGATCTCGGAGGAAACAGAAGGCAGCTGTAATTGAATTGCATCGAACCTAAGAGGCGACCGAGCTAGCTCTCCCGTCGGGACCGGCACGCGCGGCATCGTCTGAGGTATTCCTTGCCCGTCGGTCACTTGTGCCGCCGCGAGATATCGTCCGTCCGGAGTGCGTGCCGTCACGATGGTTTAAAATATTCTGAATATTAGTAAATTCTTATCTTCGCCTTATCTAGCCAGTCTCTTGATTTTGGAAAAAAAAAAAAGATTTCGACTACGGTAGAATATTACAGAAAGAAAATATAAATGCGGGGGTGGGGGGGGGGAATCCTTTCTAAATGAAACTTACGTGGACTAAACCTAGAGAATATTTTTAAACAAATATACAGTATGCAGGCAGAGGAAGCAGGAAAACGGCCATCCAACTGTTTAATAAAAAACTAAGAAAATTTGGCTATTTCCAGAAAAAACTATGAAGCGCCTCAACTAAAAGGAATGCATAATGAAATTCTAGTCTAATACAGGTCAAAAATGTAAAAAGGTTATAAACCTTAACAGGAAAAATAAAACAACTTTTACTGGCCATTCCTGTTGAAATGAGAATCTTAAAAGTAACAGAAAAGTGGCTACAAACCCACTTAGAGCACCGAACAGAGAGAAAATACGAGTCCATTTTCAATCTCTGTTATATCATAAAATCCTGTGTTTCGACAGGTCAAACTGCTGGTGGCAGAAACAGAATTCTTTATAAACTGCAGATGTCCTGTACATACAAAAATTTCATTGGAGTCGCACTAGTTCTAAAGACTTTTCTGTTCTAGCCTACCTACTGCGGTGTACGGTGTCGTACTGAATGTATCCGATCTCAGATATAGAAAGTCTCTTTCCGTAACCCTTGATTACTGTTGGGCACCAAAGATAAGAAAAGCAAGACGGGGTACAAAAATGCAAAATTTCAACAGTAATGGCAATGTTTTGTTTTAGTCCAAAAGGGTCCTGCATTTTCTCCCCCTTCAGCAATTAGACAAAAGGCTTTAATCTGGGGGTAGCAAGTCATGCAAGCGAAATCTGTCTCTGATGTGAGGTCGGACATCTTCGTTCTGTAGGGGGGGAAAAAAAAAGGGGGGTGAGGAGAATTAACACGTCTGGAAATCAGATTTTAGCAGGCACAATTTTCTAACGCCGCTATTTTAATGCAACAAAATATAAGCCGCGAAGATACGTGATTACAAGAGACTTACGGAAGCCACTGTGTAACGCTCACAACAATCTGGCGGTAATTTATTTGCTTTAAGGAACAAGGGCGCACAGCAGAGCCAACACGAGGCATTCTTTAACCGAAACGCCTCCGGATTCTCAATTTCGTTATGACCGATGTTACAATTCTCCATTTCCCAATCAATGCACAGTTGGAAATAACAACAATCTGTCTTTTGCTACGTCAGTAAGTCCTTGTGCCTACTCTGAAACGCTGCCCGAGTACCCTTTTCGAAGGGACACACGTGACTTTTGGCAGCCTGTATCTCGGGGACTCGAAACATGTTAGTAAGGGAGCTAACCAGCATTTCTGGGGGGTGGGTGGGGAAGAGCCACATAAAGGAAACACTTACCAGCTCTACGAGTTTCTCCAGAAATGGAATCAATTTTAGGAGTTCGTTGTCATTTTTATCCATGAACCAGCTTTCTATAGGAATTCCATTTGAAAGCTAAAGTGAAAAAAAATATAAAAAATCATCAACGCATGATTTATACTCCTATTTATCTAGAAGTATGGCTTGTAAAATAGCATTTAGAGGAAAAATGTTTCCAAACTAGAGTTTAAGACTGCATTTTTCCTCCAGTCTGTATTAAAATTCACTTCCAAAACATCTCCTTCCTTTGCATACATCACTACAAAAATCTCCACATCAAAGCTGCAACAGAACTAGCTCTGGAAGTTCTGCTGAACTGAAACGCGTCGGTATTTGGAGGAGATTTTACGTCACGGCACACATGGGTACTAACTGTGTCCTGGCAAACGAGGCTAAGGCAAACAGCTTTTTGGAGCTGTGCTTCTTCGCCGCAGGTGAGACGTCGGAGCGCGCGCGCCGCACTTCTGTCCCCAGATAACGGACTAATGGGCAGAGCTGCACCCCAGGGAAAAGCAACCAACCCCCAGTGATCTGCTGCAGCTTGGTTTGTCAGCTTCAGTACAAACTCGGACACAGCAAGAAGTTAAATCAACACGTGCGTGTTTCACTGTCTGCACGCGGGAAGGATTTCGCCGTATCTAAACAGTTTGTTGACAGCGACATCCTCACCTGATAAGCAAAGGCTTGCGGTGAATTGTCAATTATGATCGTTTTCGAAAGATCTCTACCAAGAATGTTTAAATCCTTTATGTAATTTCCTTGTACACAAACACAATGCTCACGGAAAAGTCGATGCCTGGGATTGAAGTAAAATACCAATTAACGAGGCAAATTACAACATTTACATTGCATACAGAAAAAGGACAGTTAACTTTGCCAAATGTTCCCCAGTTCTTTTCTCTTCTGATCTACTCAGCTCCTTTTAAAGAACCGTTCTCTTTCCTCCTTTCTCTTCTGAGCTTTTTGCCGGTAAAATTACTAGTTAAGGTGATTTTGCATTAACCTAGTTCTGCAGGCACATTCGCCTTTAAACAGAAAAGCTCAGCTCAGGTGCAACAAGTATTTGCCAACAGGACCTGGCTTTCTAACTCTTTTTGCAGATGGACAGACAAAGCCACCCCAATTGCTCAGATGACTTTGGAAGGCCCCAAGATCAGAGATTAGTTCTGCTCAGGAACCAATTTATTGGGTTTTATTATCCACGTATTTCGCTCCAGCTGTTACAGTACACGGCCTCCCTGCACCGCTGCGTGCCAGAACACACAGTATCCGAAGACGTGTTTTCTTTTTTGCGTTACCTCTGTTCGCAATTAACCTATTTCAGTTATTAGAGCTTGAAAAAAGCCTTGAGGCCAAAACATTCCGTCAACTTCTTCCTTTCCAATTAGTCTACTCCCTTTTAATTTATTACAGAAGAAGCAGATGGATAGACTAAAAGGACTCAGATTTAAAGAATACCAGGAATAAAACTCGCGTTTCATGGAATATCAACGTAATTACAATCTAAAAGGAAACCCTGAACTAGACAGACCAAGTTTTACACAGGCCTGTGACAACAGTGCAGCTCCTTTAAGGCTGCTTCTATTCTTCAATGAAGTTTTTAGGAGCTGCCCATAGTAGACTCAACTTCATCAGCGGGCTGAGTTCCTGATGTTGCTATGGAGGAAAACAAGCTGCTGCCTCTGCAGCGAATGGGTTTATATATAGACTCTGAGTCACACGTGTGGCGTGCCTGACACGTCTACCTCTAGGCTCATGTCAAAACCAATCATGCCTTGATGCCAGCTTCTCAGTGGCACAGGAATCACAACTAAATTCAGGCGGCACATGAATGCTTCTGCAGATTCTGGCAGTACCGTTCGGCTGTACCTGACCCCAACGCAATCAAAACCGCAGTCCTGAAACACACGTGTCAGGCTCTCAGGGGAAGGTTTTTAACGCCACGGAGGCGCACTCCAACTCGTTTTCTGCAAATACCTTCCCTGTTCACACCTCCTGGCCGGCCGTGCGCCGCAGGCAGCCTCAGGCCCTCCAGCCACAGAAAGGATTCAAAAGCCTAGTTTTGTTTGCCCAGATTCTTTTGTTTGTGCCACACTAAAACAAGCAATGAGAGGATTGTTCCTGGATGAAAACTAGTGAACAGTTTGTCTTTACACGCTCAAGGAAAATGAGTTACGATGTGCCTGAATTACCAAAACGAAGGGTGCAACCACCGTCTCAGTCTATATGGCAATTTTATTATGCGTGTAAAGAAAATTAAGCTTTCACTGAAGAATATTATGATAAAATGATGCAGAAAAGTGCTTTGCTGGCAATGTCCCAGGTGTAGGATCACAGAGTTTGGCTCTAATCAGGTACTGTTGTTCACTTCCTTTACTTGGGACACCCTACGTAGGGTGAATCCCCGAGAGGGATTCCCCACGTGACAGCCCACCTTCTAAATGAGAGCAGTAGAAAGAATCTCATGTGGCAGAATTTCTCTGTACCTTAAGAAACTGCTCTTGGGGAGTGCCAATCGCTTCCAAACAAAGCTCAGCAGTAAGAAAAGAAATTAAACCCCAAAATGACTCGGCTACAAAACCCACAAACAAATTCCTTTGTGACTGAGGAAAGGAAAACATGTTGGTTGTAAAGGTACCTCTTTGTAATTTATAAATAATACACCAAGCTTGAATAGTTTAAAAGTAAACTAATAGTTATTCTTCTTCACTTGCAACACGTATTCCAAAGCAGCTCAAACACAGCTTTGACACCCAAGAGGTCACTACGTGACGCCTACGTGCGGCGACAGAGGATGAACGGGGCCGGTTTTTGGCCACAGAGGCCAATGTAAAGCTGCCGGGGTTTATCTTATCACCAAGGCAGCAATTCAATCACTTAGTTCCCTTCCTCTCTCACTCTCAGACCAGACCAAACCACAAAGAATCAGTTCAGTTTCGTGAGACACGCTGCAATAACGAACGTAGCATCACTACGGCTGCCAGGAAGCAGCGCGCAGTTTGCCTACAACAGGTACGGTCACAATTTTCTGGTTTTACCTGACCAGTTGCTTTTTAGGGTCTAGTATGTTCAATAACTTGTCTGCATACACCTTCTTAGAAGCAGTAAAAAGAATAATCTGTGGATTAAAGGGGAAAAAGTAATTATTTCAGATGTAAGTACGTGGATATAATTCAAAAATTTAATCCAAAGGCAGTGTCTATTTTTTTTTACCTCATAAATCTGAGACATACGTTCCAGGAATTCTCGGAAGAATGGCCTTAACCGGACATAAACCTGAAGCAGAGATGAACTTTTATTAGAGATTCAAAATACTCCACTATCACCTGCACCGCGAGCATCAGTCGGTAAGGATTAGGTCAAAATGAGCACTATGAATAAAGCAAACAGCAAATATTAACTTCCTAAAGCATAACAACTTGGTTAAAACAACACTGAATTCGCTTGCAGCCTAAGCAGCTGTAAGTGAAAGCATAACACGATAAAATTATTAGGCTTAACAAATTTACTGGAAAATTTGACAGAATTAGAAATAATTTCAACTAAAATATGAAAGTTGGACAATGTCTAAAGAAAAAAACGAAACCAGTTGCTTTGACTGAATATTCTGCATTAGTTTTCACCAGCTGGGCAGCATCAGCTCAACTCCTAGATAACGTGTGCCAGCACATCAGCTAAATAATCTTCTTAAGAACCATCTTCCGCTAAGAATTAAACATCAAATACGGGGGTGTCAGAGACTGCCCACGTTCAGTTTTGAGGAAAGACTTACTAAAATATCCAGAAAGAGAAGGGGATGTACTGAACTTCTTTCCATTTCAGTTCAGGTTATTTCAGCTTTACCAATTTTTCTAACAGCCAGTTAGGAATAGGCTTAAAATACCTCCAAACCCTCCACAAAGGATTTGCAGTGCCTGAACTGGTTTGTACCAAATTTATGTGTGGACACAACCAGGCGACCAGCGGGGAAGGGAAATAGTTTACATGAAACCAAAATTTCCTATTGTTAGCACCTCCTGCACTAGATCTCAGTCCTGTAAAGGAATAGACAGAAGTCTTAAAATAGTTTTCCCCACATTTAATGACTGAAAGTCTGTCAACACAGACCCATGATATCATCTACTTCAAAGTGGATTATAGTCATAAATGCAAAACATATATGAAGAGACCCCTCAGGGTTTTTTGGTGGGTTTTTTTGTTTGCTGTTGGTTTTTACTTTCTCCCTAAACAATCGTCACATTGCACTATTGCAATGGCGACAGAATCTAAATGTGGAAAATTAAAATTGTCATCTAATGCTTTTCTTGTTCAAAATACACGGGACTTTAATTCTCTGAAGGTGGAACTGGAAGGAAACGTTACTCCTTTCACGTGTCAAAAAACCCCAACAAAAGACATGTTCCACTTGGTGTCCAAATCTCTGAAAATCACAACACTGAGTTTAAGGATACCTGTAGCGCATCTCTACGCCTGACGATTTTACCGTCGTTTTACGAGACGAAAACCAGAGACAGGTTAGGGAACTTGCCCGCGTGAAGCTGCACTTACCCACTGCACTTCCAAGCCGAGCGCTCTCCAGCATGGCAAGCCCCCTGCCCACGTGCCCTTCTGACCCGGGGCACATCGGACACCAACGCCAGGCTGCCCCAACCGCTCCTACTCGCACCCGAGGTGGGCTGGACACGCGCTGTGGCCAGGACAGGTGGCACGTGCTGGCAGCCTCTGCTCATGGGACGGCCCCGACACACCGAGCAGGGCCGGGTTCCAGGCCTGGCGCCAGGATGGGCTGGGTGAGCAAACGAGCCCCACTAATTCACACGGGACCCTGTCTCGAGCGGCTCGAGACGAAGCCCATCCCATAATCAGACAGAGCTGCCTGATTCGTAGCCAGACGGGGCTCTTCAAGGGGCAGAAGTGCAATTCTAGAGGTCCTACTGAACTCAAATCAATCCTTCTCAACCCACGACCAGATTTCTTTGTGGATGCTGCCCAAGATACACTAAAGCCTCTTGACTTTCAGATCCAGAGCTTGATGGCTCTTCTGTTCTTCCCGAGAGACAGGCAGAGAAGGGAGAGCTGGAGCTCACAAGCGCTGTTTGCCTCCTCCTACTGCAACAACCGAGCAAAGATCTAAGTGTCGCTGGCGACGGCAAGATGCAACACATGTAACACCAGATTCAGTAACCCACAACTGACCCGTGGAGTTCCAGAACATCTTTCAAGGATCACAAAGATCAAAGGGAACTATTCAGTGATAGATGAGTTAGGACGCATTTCAGCTGAAGATCTGAGTGGAAACATCTGCCTTTTGACTGTGGCCCCCTAGAAGGTACCCTCTGAGCGGAGCAGAGGGTGAGATGATCTCATGCCTGGGGTTTGAAGCCAGCAACAGAAACAAAACCTCTTTACCAAGAAAAAAAGAGAAGAAAAACTTCTTCGTAAGCTAAGCTGCTTATCTTATTATGTAAAGCAATACGACGAGTACAAAGTCCAAAGTCTACAGCTGAAGAGCTGAAGGTTTAAGAAGTAAGACAGCACTTAACAGATATCCAAGAAAACTTCACTTTTGCAAAGACTGTGTTGTTACTAGGTCCAAAACTTGAAACACTGGCATAATTTAGAGATTTTTTTCAAGCAAGAAAACACAAATTCATTGTCTCAAAATCTTGACATAAGTAAGACAACTGTACCCATTTCACAGATTTTTGCGTCTTTTTTTTTTTTAAACAGAAATCAGTGAGTATGACTCATCCAAAGGTTTATAAACCCCTACGTGTCAGTGCTGGAATCACACAATAATTTTTAAGCTTGCAGAATGCTGCTCTATGCTCAGACACTAAACAGTTCTTCTCTTCTGCCTAACTCTGGGCGAGTTGTGAGAAATAACTTAGGAGCAAACCAGCCCGTATTTTTCGAAACCTTTCTTCAAAAACAGACCATCGCTTACAATCACTGAAACAAGCAACAGCCGAGCTGACTTCCTGGACGTGAATCTTGTGCTCGACTCACGGGCCAACAGAGTTTAGCTGTATTTTATAACTGATCTTCCAGAAGCCAAGTCTTACTGTTGCAGGATCCTGCAACGGCCAGTTCTGGAGCATCTTTTCCAGAAAGCGCCTGGTTTATCACCGCACTCCTACTGCAAGAGCATTGGCTTGATGCCTTCAGATGGGGAAGAAAACTGGAACGCGATGAACCCAGGCTCACGTTTGCGGCCTTAGTCAGACTTAACGTCAGCAAGATAAGATATTCAGTAGGAAAACGAGCACTGAGCTAGGCTCTTAAAAAGTAATTAACAGATAATTGTCTAATATTTCTGGAAAACCTACATGAAAGCGGTACGTATTTTGATATTGATGGCAAACATCTTCAGAAACGTCTCTTCCACGTCTAGCATTGTTTTCAGTGGGTTCCATTATGCAATACTTTATATATAGTAACGTGCTGACTTCTGCTTTGCTCAGATTACTGTCTGCTTCTCTGCTGCCAGCCGAAATGACTTTCAGAATGAAATACGGAGATGTGAAATTAATACAGGACTACACCAGAGGTGATGGTGAAATTGATAAGCAAAACAAATACACTTTAAAGGTGGATAAATAGCTAATCCATGAGTAAAAACGCTACGAAGGGTACGAAACACCAACAAACTTCTCAACATTTATCGCAGAAGATTGTCTTTCTGCATATTATACCCTAATTAAACATGAACTTAATTGTATCCTTAAAATATCTGTCTTGCTTACTACCTAGTAAGAGTTGACTGTTTTCTCAGTGCCTAGTGTGATGTAAAACCAGCTAAACAGAACACAGTGATCAGGAGAGGGTGCTCGAAGACAGAAGCCGACCTTCTCAAGCCTGCAAGAGGCTGCTGTCCCTGGGCAAAGCCAGGCTGGACTCCAGAGAGAGCTCAGAGAAAGCTTATCCAGGACCCACACAGGAACCGTACCGGATCGAGGCTACACAGGCCCGTGTGCAACGCCATTAAATAAAGCTTCAGAAGTATTGTAAGTCACTCTTTCCACTGGCTGTGAGTTCATAAAGCCAAAATCCCGGTTAGATCTCAGCATAAACATGTGATCACTAGAAGGACCACAGTTACAGAGAGAAAATACTCAAACCATACTGAGATCCCTTAAGAGAAAGAAGGAAATAGCTTTAGTTTTCCTGATTCTGTTAACGGTGTCAAGAACCTCCAAAGACCTAATCCCTAAGGCTCATTCAGCCTGGAGAAAACTGCATGGCCGTCAGCAAATAGGAGGTAAGACAAACCCATGTTTACAGGTACGTCAGTTTCCAAGGGTTTTAGTAAGAAACGGAGAAGGAAATAGAATTTTAAATCAGGAAAAATACCTGGACAAGTGTCCTTTTAAGGTGCCTGATGACTGGCTCATTCTCCAAAGATACTACAGTGGGGTCCCATATCGTGCCAACTACACGGTGGGGAAGCTGTTGCTACTCCCAGGCACATCCCACAAAAGGACCTGGGAACAACAGCCGGGGTCAGTGCAGCATCTCTGGCAGTTGCCGGAGGAGAGCTCCTCCTTCCCACGCTTGCTCCTCTCCAGCGCAGCAGCGTCAAACACGGAGCTAAGGACACCTCCTCAAGCAGAACAGCAGCCTGCAGCCAGCAGCCTCCACAAGACAGTCGGAAACCTCTCCAGGCTCCCGCGCAGCACAACTAACACCCGAGAGCGACGCTAATTCACGTCAGGCTCTGCAGGGGTCTCCTCTACAGCAAGGAACAACCGACCGCTCTGGATGGGTTTTCCCTACCGAGGGAGGAAAGCGAACGGTCCGTGAGAAGCTGCGCCTGGGAAACGACACAGGCTGAGCTACTTCTCTCTCTCCAGACAAGCTGATAACAAATGCACGCAGCAAGAATTCACATGTGAAACACAATAAAAAGGCAGATATTTTTCTAGGCACACTAATTACCTGGTAAATGACATCTTGGAAAAGAACTGGAAAAGTGAGTGCAGCATCTTCTAATTCATTTAGACTACAGTGCACTAATGTTTCATCCTATTAAAATAAAAAAAAAGATGATAGAGAAGAAAGAAAGTATTATGAAAAGAATGTTGAAAATAGAAATAGCTTTCTGGATTTTGATGCTCATTTTAAGGTAGGTTTATTTAGTCAGGAAAATTTATTTTTCTGCAAGTGCACAAGTCAAGATTGAAGGAATGAATTACACATTTCATGATTCTTACAGTATTTGAAAAATTTCACTTAGAACCGTGTGCTAGTGGCATAGTTATAAGAAGATATTTTAATTTTGTAGGCTACCCTGTCATTCAGTTCAAGCCTGCATGTCAGTGTGAACAACCCATCCATTGACACGACCACTAAGGGCCACGCCAGCTGATACTGTTCATGATAAAATCATGTCCTGACATCATTAACAGGGTCTGAAACCACTTTCAGAACAGAGAAACTAAAAGAAATTATTATGAAGACAAATACATTTTCTGTAAACATTTTAAAAAAAAATGGGCTTTGTGCCCTCTAGGAATGTTCAAAAAATGAAAAGATTCATTCTTGATCAATCTTGATGCAAGACATATGAAGCTGAATTATTCTATTTATTCATTTATTTATTCATTTTTTTTCCACGTTGGATGTCGGACAGCTTTATGGGGACAGATAACTCTTTGTTTGAGACGATAAAAATTGAAATGCTTTTTTATTTTCAAAAAACCCAGGACGTTAAGTATTTAACAAATACAGCAAGCGTTCTATTCTTGCCACTATTCTTTTTTTTTTTTTTTAAAGCAGAGTATATTTAACTAAAAATACTCAAAATTGTACAACATTCAACAAGGCCTTTTTGTTTAGAGCAAACATTACTAATTCCAGCATCAAACAAGATAAATTAAACTCTACATAGCCCCAGCTTGTGGTGTGTGTTTGTGAAGATATTTACCAAGTCTAGAACTAATGAGAATTCCGGTGTGCTTCTTGTTTTCAGTGGAAGAGCTGGCTTCCTGTTCAGTTGTTCTTCTGTTAGTGGTGGAACGTGCTTGATGAAATAATACCTGAAAAGAACAGAGGTTTTGCTGTAGAAATGTATATACGTTATTTAATTAGTAATGTAGCCCAACTTAAAATGTTTAAGGCTGCACAAGAAATAAGTATTTTAAATTGAAAAAAAAAAATCCACATCAATATACACTTTTTTTTTTTTAAGTTAAGAGTTTCTGGAATTCACTGTCATAATATAAAAACGTTGCAACTTAAATAAAAGTATCGCAAATGAATTTGATATTTTCAGTACAAACATTAGCACTTACGGGTCAAAGACTTCCCAGTCTTCCTCATAGGTGGCTTCCGCGTGAGCTGATGAGTAGCCACTGTCTGGAGATACTGGTGCTAAAATTCAACGAAAATGACCAAAACAAAAAAAAAATAAAACAAAAAACCCACAAGAGCTAGTCTTATTAGTGCAGTTTTTAATAAAAAGTGAAAATTTGCAACTTTTACACGAGTGCCTCAAAGAGCAGTGGAAAAACCTCTCCCTTCAGCGCCCCCTCCTCAGCGCCCGCGTCTCCCCGGGACAGCGTGGTGTTAGTGCTCGTGGCAGTGCTGGGTCGATGGTTGGACTTGATGGTCTGGGAGGTCTTTGCCAACCTTAATGATTTGATGATTCCATTTATTTTCTTGAAAGGAGTCCTCATAAACCTCAGTACTATTGAACTACCAATGCTCTGAGGGTCTAGGGAGGATTTAGGTAACTTCAGAATTTGATCCTGGCCATCCATAAAGAAAAGGTGAACTGTGCGAATACATTTTTTGTCAAAGACGATAAGAAAACAGCCACAGAACCTAGATGTTTCTCATTCACCTCACCATGTTGTTCCAATATCAGACATGAAGGTGTTGCAAATTTCTCTTTTGTGATCAACAGTTCTAGGGTGTGTGTTTTTAACGGGGCGGGTTTGGAGATCTCAATACCAAAAGTGCCTTTCTTCTGGAATCTTTGTTTGCATTTGAAGAAATGTTACGAGGTCAACTGAGTTACACCAGGAATAGGCGGGTCCTGCCAAAACTATGGGTTTGATGCACAAACCAGATTTGTCTGCTAAACGTAAAAATCAATATTCACGCTGCCTGCATGCCCTCAGCAAATGTGAAATATTAATTTACACAAAATGCCGGCGCTAGGATTTCCCTAACGGTACCAATTACTGAGTGCAAGCCCAGCACACGTTTCTTACCTGTCAGTGGTGGCAGGTCCCGGTCATTTGTTTCCTCCACTTCTTCTAAACCATTGTTGACGGCAGATCGGACCTGTGCTGCTTGGCTAGTGTAGGCTGCTCCGTTGGTGGATGTCGCGGTACTTGTAGTGATCTCATCTACCTGTTCCATATCAAGCTGCTTCACTATTTCTTCAGCTTCAACAGCTTGTCCTGGAGAATCTGAGCCTGATGTTCCTGAGTTAAGATTTCAGTACACTCAGTCATTACCTTTAAGCTGAATCACGAATCAGAATTTTTACAGTCATTATTAGAGTCACAGAGTCATGGAATGATTTGGGTTGGAACGGACCTTCGAGGCCACTCAGCTCCAACCCCCTGTCATGGGCAGGGACCCCTCCCACCAGCCCAGGTTGCTCCAAGCCTCGTCCAGCCTGGCCTTGGGCACTGCCACGGAGGGGCTGCCACAGCTGCTCTGGGCAACCCATGCCAGGGTCTCACCACTCTCAGGGTGAAGAATTTGTTCCTAAGATCTAATCTAAATCTAAGATAGCTGCATTTGATTCACATTATGAAAAAAAAGAACCAAAATGAAGACCATGACAAATGCCTTTTGTGTTCAGGGCAGGAAACTTAATACAAATTGTTATTGTTTCTATTTCTTATTTTTTTAAGTAGGAAGTACACCCCTAGATACTTGCACCTATAAAAGAAATTATCTAAAGCATATAACTTATTGCTTCTTCTATTAATGAACAACCCTACTAAGAATTAAGTAGCACTTCATCTGGTAGTAGTAACTCCTGATCTGTAAGTCAGAATGAAAAGTGCACCGCTGCTCAGAACAGCTTTCTCCAAGAATAATCTTTCATTATTAGCTGTAACACTATTGTTTTTTAAATAACACTCACCATTTTTATTTGCTGGTGAAAAAAAATTGAAAACAGGAGAAAATATGGTTCCCAGTAATGTAGTTCGTGGGGGACTGCCAGTGGAAGGATTATCTTCTAATTTTCCATTTTGCTTTACATGTTGGTTTGTCATTTCGTAACTTCCAGCTTCTGTAAAAGAGAAGTTATAAAGTAGAATACCTTGCTGGTGTGTCACAGTTACATCCTCTTTTTTACTGTTATTATTTTGACTATAGGAAATACGCCTCTTGCTCACCATTCAACTTTGTCATCAAAAAAAAAAAACCCAAGTATTTAATTAAAAAAATAAAGCGACAACAAAAAAAGCTAGCAACGTGGCATCAACATAAAAAAAGTGCCAATTTTCAACACTATCTTAAGTTTAGATGAGGAAGTACTCATTGTTTACACAAAGCATGCTGCAGATTAACAAAGGGCAGAATGGGCTTGATGATGGGCGGCAGAGTTCCTGACGCCGCACGCCTCCCACAACAGCCAGATGCTACATCACTGCGACTCCCCTGGCGGAGAGCGAGAGTCAGTGGAACTCCAGCAGCTCAACCTCCAAACTCCACAAGACCAAGACCACAGGTTATTATTCCCCGCACAAATATATGCAGAAATACAATTGGGAGGTAAATAATTTTTAGTCATTATCACAGACAACAAAGGACATAGAATTAAATCAATCTTTGCATTTCAAAACACGCAGCAATTACGGTTTTCTATAAGTGTGCCTGTAAAGCACATCCTAGAACTGAAAACTGCCGTCTCATGGCTGAGATCCAAGACACCGTTCCGAGACTGGAATGGAAGAGACAGTAACGAGTCTTTGAGATGTCTGTCTGTATGGAAGTAAGCAAACGTATTTTGTGCACATGAGCGGAGAACCCTCTTGTCAGCTGAGCCTGATGGAGCTGCACGAGTACCTGGCACTCCCCAAGTTCTATATAAAACATCGGCTGCGCCAGCTGCAGCTCAGGGCCTTCCCCGAGAGCAAATATTTCAACCAAGGACTTCGTATTGCTGGAGCAGCAACGTGCGCCCAGTGAGCTCCATATGCTTATCTCAGAACACCTGACTTGAGCCCACAGTTTCACTTTCACCTTTGAGCACTGCCTGCACTCACCATGCTGTAACTGGGTGCGTTTCCACTATCCCCCCAGGAGGCAAAACCCCTTAATTCACTGCAGCAACCCCTGGGAAAAGGGGTTTCTCCTAGAGCCAAGTTACACAGACATCTGACAACAAGCACACTGTAACCTTTCCACCACTGAGGTCCCTCATGTGGAGCTCCATTCTCTCCTTAGCTACTAATTTTGCAAATTCTGTGGACTACGAAATCTTCAGGATTCCTGCCCTGCTGACAAATTTGACAAAAGCCAGATAATAGATTCCAAAATTATTGGGGGAACAGAGAATGAAGGAACACTGATAAGCAACACAATCACGTAAGTCTTGTTTCGTTAGAAAAGAAGTCTAAACCCTTGGTTTTTTAAAGTCAGATTCAGCACCACAGTTGATACTTCAAATGTCATTGGCCATTTCATTATGTCATTATCAATATTCTAAAAGAAATTGTTTTCCCAGGCAGGTGCTCAAACATTGGAACAGGGTTGTGGAATCTCCATCCTTAGAAATATTAAAAACCTGACTGGACAAGGCTCTGAGTCACCTGAGGTAACTCCAAAGCAAGCTCTCACCTCAGGCTGGACCGACAACACTGTGAGGGAGCAGGGGGACAGGCCCTGATGACCTGTAGATGCCCTAGGATTCTGTGACAGAAACCCATCTATGTGTTTGACAAGTGCTGTCAGTACCTAAGGAGAGCCGGTTATTTCCGCAAAGGTCACCACCAGTTGAGAAGTCATATTTATTTTTTTGTGAGAAAATGGGAGAAGAGCTAAATCAAATAATTCTTACTGGGGTTTTAGAATAATAACTTTAAAAAAAAAAAAAAAAGTTCAATAGCTGGTCATGTAGGTGGTCACAATCACATACCCAAATCATTCTCACAAAGATGCAACGGACATGTCGGAGAAGCAATGTTGGAACTGTTGCTTACAGCCTTAGAAACCTTATTTTGCTGCTGTTAGCTCAGCTTTGCTCTCACTGAAGTCAACCACAAAACCCCTAAGAACCTCCACTGCTGAAGAAATGTCCTGCGTTAGTTAACAGCTCTCTGACCCCTGAAGCACATTCAACTGCAACAACATCCAGTCAGAATATTTACAAACCTCCATTCATTTGACTTTTCCGTCGTACTCGAGAGATCTGTTTATTAGGCTTTTCTCCTGTCTGAGGTGTGGATGTAATCAAGTTGTTATCTATATCCCGTTCAATTCTACTTCTTTTTGCCGGATTTTCTCTTTCTTCCTTAAAACAGAAAAGGGGAGAAAAAAGAAACATACTGAATAGTGCCTCCTTTCTCCACTGAACACTACCTGAAAACGTTAGCTGTTGGAGAAAGTTTCATGAAAGATCCATTTGTTGTTCCCCTTCCAGATGCAGAATATGCAACAGGTACGTGGCCAGCTGGAATTTTAAACTCATTTAAACTGACGCAACTCAAGGTACCCAGCGAAGTATCAGGAAAGAAAACTGTACTCGGAACTTCTGTAGCAGAAAAGCCGTCTCTAAGTACTATTTCACCGAACAGCCAATTTATAAATATTTAAGTGCTGTGGAGTTGGGGAAGCGTAGAGACAAGGCAACTAATACAATCCGAAACTTGACTTCTCTGCCTGTTAAATACACAGGGAGCAAACTGCACAACACCGTCCCGTGTAAAATTCTCCACCACGCTCCCGGCACAAAGTGGAACTGCGTACAGAGCTGCTGCTACTCAGTCCACATCAGACAGTCCACGGCAAAATGCAGCTGTTAAGAATACTGTAAGTAAGGGTTAGGACCCAACGATTCTTCTTACCTTTAAGCAAATAACTGCTTGTCCCCGTGGCACTTACATGAATGACAGAGAATCAAACATTTTTGTGTATTTGCTGTGCCCAAGGCTATGTGTAGGCACACATGCTTAAGACAGGTTTCTTCCCCATTTCCCCCAAAGCACCTACTGCAACTCAATAAAATGGCAATCTGAAATCTAAAGCATGACCACAGAGAGTACACTGAAATGTATGGTCTGAGAGAATGCAAAATGAATTTAATTAAATATCAAAATAAATAACACGGTCACAGAACATATCAAAGTTAATTAACATTTCAATTTCAGAACTACAGCATTACCTTTCTGGAGCAGCAGTTTCACATCTTTAGAAAGAAAAAACAGTTTGCGTGCTCCAAAAGTAAAGTAAATAGATCTTTTAGGAAAAAAATAATCTAAAGTCCGTGCTAACAGTACAGTAACTGAAGCAAATACTAACAAACATGGAAATGTATTGACATCCCCATCAGAAGAGATAATGAGATAATGAGAGAAATGGCTGGCTCACTGAGCTGGTAAGGGAACAGGAAGGTATCTCGTCTTCCAGGTCATCTGTTCAAATGTTCAACACCGGGGAAAAAATGAGAGAAATTAATTAACTTCTAGAAGCTATCCATTTGCCTTCACAAAATGAGTTCTGTTCTCCTCTGCTTTATGGAAAACATTACAAAAAAGACGATGGAAACAGGAAATCTGGCTGACGGTATCACTAAACCTTGAGACCCCGTTCTCTTCTCCGGGCTGAGCAGCCCCACCTCTCCCAGCCTGTCCTCACTAGGAGCTGCTCCAGCCCCTCAGCACCTTCGTGGCCTCCTCTGGACCCGCTCCTACAGGTCCACGTCCTTCTTACATTGGGGGCTCCAGAGCTGGACGCAGCACTGCAGGGGGGGTCTCAGCAGAGGAGCAGAATCCCCTCCCTCGCCGTGCTGGCCACGCTGCCCTGGATGCAGCCCAGGATGGGACTGGCCTACACACACGGCTGGCTCACGGTCGGTTTTTCATCTACCAAGCCCTTCTCCGCGGGGCTGCTCTCGATGCACTCGTTGCCCAGGCTGTGTCTGTGCGCGGGATCGCCCTGACGCGGGGGCAGAACCGTGCACTCGGCCTGCCTGAACTACACGAGGTTCACAGGGCCCCACCTCTCCAGCCTGTCAAAGTCCCCCAGGATGACCTCCCTTCCCTCCGGCGTGTCGACCGCCCCACACAGCTCGGTGTCGCCGGGGAACTCGCTGAGGGTTCACTCGATCCCACTGCCCGCGTCACCGACAGGGATGTTAAACAGCACCACGGAGATATACTTGTCAAGATATATTTGATATTTATTGGCATTTATCGCCATATATCCATACAACCTCAGTGGTGATTTGGACTTTAATGTACCTGTAAACGAACTACCACGCAAGTTGTACACACAGACAATTTCAAAGAGTTATAACGTTTCCACGGCAGCCACAAGACTACTCTGTGAAGTCACGAGCGCTCTGGAAGACAGCCCGGCAGTATCAATATCGCGCCACGCCAATGCCACTGGAACCACTCCAAGTCCTGCTACAGGCGCAGGAGAGGACATGAAAGAGAAGAGGAGGAAAATGTGGACATTTTATATTAAAAAAACATGTCAAGAAAAAAAAAATGTAATCCAAAGATTTGGGAGAGGAAGAGAAGAGGGCAAGAGAGAGAGTTAACAAAACCTTAAAGAGACAAAGGAAAGGAAAATATTTCCCTCGTCTAAAATTCCAGTGTAAAACGTTTTGCTTAGATTTCAGCATTTTGTTGCAGCAGTTTTGCAGCCAAAATGTAAAACAGATTAATTGCCCTGGTTTAATGAAAATCAAAATGTTTCTATGATAGGTAATTAACACATGCCACGAAATATTAAATTTCACTGTATTTTTAACAATTCAAGAGTATACTACTTTAATTAAACTTATTTCAACTTGTTACAAAATACTTCTGCATTTATATAATTTTTATTTAACATACAGTTAATCCGGAATACATTTTAATTCTTTAAAATTTGCAGCTACATAATGTCAATATTGGGGCTGCTGGGACTGAATCACGTTTGTTGCTTTCCCTAACTGGCCTCCCTCCACAGAAAAAAACCCAGAGGTTTTTAAGGCAAATGCAAGGTTGCGTTCCGCCTATCAAAGTAATATACAGATACGTAAAAATGACCCTCAAAACCTACATCCAACAAGTTCTAACACAAAGATTAGTAAAGCCCAGACTTCTGTGCAGACGAAGACAGACGAATGTTGTGGTTTAGCCCCGACAACATTTGAATTTGATCCACTAAGCGGCGGCAGCGTTCACTGCAACGACACAGTCAGCAGAGGTATTGATTTCAGGGTAGTTGAATTTGTGAGGTTTGACCTTTATTGATTGATGGACTCCGAAACAATTGTGAATAAAAATGCTAAAAATATCTTGCAAATGAATGCTTACAGACTTGCTTTTCTTAGCTGCCAGTACAGGTAATTCCCAAATTCAAGGAATCCTTAAAACAGAAATCAAAAATCTACTGAATTTATTAGTCAGTATTTTCACACAGAAATACCTAGGTAATAAATCCTGTGATTTATTGGACTGTCTTAAATATGCCTACAAGTGGCTCCTGGCAGGTTTGAAAGTCTGCTTGCCTTTTTTTTTTTTTTTTAAATAAATTACCTGTTACCTGACACAACTATTACAGGAACTTCCTGCCTTCCAATTCTTTACAAGAACGTTTTGCTTCCACCACATTACATGTTTATTCATATTAAACAGAAATGATTTTAAATCAAATTTAACTGAGTATCACTCAAGCGAAAAACAGAAGAAGCCCACTGATGGCGTACCTTGGGTGTGCTTCCTTTAATAAACTTTTTGATTGAAGACAACAAGCCAGTTTCATTTTTCTGTGGTTTTCCTCCGCCGACAGGTAAGCTCTCTTCCACCTCCGAGTGTTTCCTCTTTGCCCTCAAAGCACGCTGTGTGTGAATCTGATTCGATTGCTGAGAAGCTTTCCGCGTTCTCAGCCTCATTTTCATGTGTAACACATGTAAAGCTATAAAAGGAAAAGACACAAGAATACTTAGTCATTGAAGAAATGTACCGAGCTTCAGATCATGAATTGAAAAATTATGTAACACTGACAGTGTTCTGATGCACTGAGCTTTTACACCCATATATATGGCTTAATTTAAACCAAAGAGAAGAGCTATTTAAGTTAAAGCATAACATTAGCAGAAGAACAAATGAATGTAATCTGTCCACGGATACATCTAAGCACTGGATCAATGAGGTGTTTGCATAACCCTCCAACTCGAGTAGCAGGAATGAAGAATCTACCTGCTCTTAAGATGAAAAGCGTGACATGGTGCCTGGCGTCTTCAGCATCAAATGACTGGACCCAAGTACCGAGGCAGCCCTTCCCAGCTCTGGAACTGGGTGTTTTAGCTCAAACCAGGACACTCACCACACTTCGTTTTAAGTCTCTACATTAAATTCGAGATGAGGCATATATCTAAATTCGTGTCAAGTGCTCACAGAAGAAGAAATCATAAACGAGACTATGCAGTCAATGTGGGTGAGGACAGAGCAGCTCAACAGAGGAACCTGAGACTGATCTCCACTACAACTGTATTTGAGAATACGATTAGACCACAGGAAGACTCATGCAAGGGTAATATGGACTAAAGCAGAGTAAGAGGCCGTTCCAGGGAATGTGGCCCATTCATCTCCAGCCTTCAACCGGAGTGCTGGTATAGTCAAATTCTGTGCATAAATACACCCTCCTTGCTGGACCGAGGGATAGGCCTTCTTCTGCTGACTGAAGCTCATACTTGGGTTGATCTGAACGGGGCTACTCATGTGCTTAAAATCATGCATATATTGGAAGACGAGCAGGAAAAAAAAGCAGCAAGAAATCAATCTGAGCCGTGATGCACAGAAATACTGGTAAGAAAGTCGTACGCAGCTAGCCAGCTGGAGTCATGACAAAAAGCATTTTATTTTTGCTGAAAGAAAAGCATATGCTTATCACGACGGGAATCAGTATCTGCTTCTCTGAAGTTCCTTTAGCATGTACCTTTTTGCTGAATAGACAGAATAAATAATCTGTAACATTCAAAATACAAGTAATGTCACAAGAGCTACCTTGTTTAGGAAAAGGCAACAGTGGCACTGGTATGACTCAGATCCAGAAATGCTGGGATAATAATTTTCAAAACCAGTCCACAAACGGTGCACAGCTGCATTGGTTCACAGTTTGATAAATCACAAATGAAAGGTGTTCCAGCTAAAGAAGAATAACAGAACTACCGACGCTATTTTTTGAAGACGTCGCAAAAAGAGTACTCGGTATTGTCAAGAGTGAAATATTTCAGATACATGTAGTATTTAAGTGCCAGCAGACATGGGGTTTCATTTTTCAAACGTCCAGGTCCAGCATTTCCCAGTTAATACAACTGGTTACAGATGGGACAAGGGCAAGTCAAGATTCTTAAATGACTGAAGTAACTACAGCAAAAGTGGACTGAGACGTGAGCTTTAAGGAAAGACAATAGAAACTGCAGCCTAAATTTACAAAAACTGCTTCCTTACAATCTTGTGCCCTCTAGTAACAGATGCATTAAAACTCCAAGTCCATGGGAGTATCCTTTCATTATTAATATTTGCAATAAAATTTACATTTCATTCAAAAGGATCTGCTATATGTGGGGAAAAGTAATGCAGAGAAAGAATGAAAAAAATCCCCAAAGATTATAATCCAATTTTGCCTTCCTACTCCTTGCCATCAGAAAAATGTAACTCTCACACAAAGATGTAAAATAAATACGCCTGTTATCAGAACTTGCATCTCCACTTTTCTTTCTTACAAACCGCTGCCAGATTAATTTTTAGGGTATGATTTATAGTGGGAAGGATCCACAACAATAGACATATGCTCCTATTGTACTTCTGTACAAATGAGGAGGACCTAATTACAAAATTGAAGAAATTATCAAGCACCAGTGGACAGATGGTCCAAAGATACCTTACAACATGTAATGCATTTTCACTTCAGAGATACTGAGGAAAGCGTTATTTTTTATCAACATTGTGTGGATTTGATCATGTACTTTGTTAGCATGACTTACTAAAATCATATTACCCTAGGTGGCTGAAAAAAAAGGTTTCTCGGTGTTGTTGTAGATGGGAGATGAAGTAATTCACAGCCCTAGCAGGAGATACAGCCCGAGACAGAAAATGACCATTAAACTTCTAAACCAAATAGTTTAAATATACAAATGTTTCAAATTAGTTAGGAATATTTTGGAATGCAGTTAGACAAAAACAACACTGATTTGCTGTGTTAAAAAATATTTCTAAAACTCTCCAAGGGGTTTCCTAGTCCTTCCGTGCTTTGAAAAGGGAATTTCATGAGCAGTACTATTAACCTGTTTAGGGATTAAGTGGCTGAATTGCGAGTCTCTGAAATTCTTCAATCTGGATATGGCAGGGAGACACACGCCCGGTCACAGACTGCATTCTCGAGACAGAAGAGTGAGCAGAGGAGTGCAGACGGCAGTCATGAACACCTCAACCATCCCAGCCCCGACCGGTGCGGATGGGTGCCAGCAGCCCCAGCGTGCCAGGCCCCCGCACGCCTCTGAGGCCGGGAGTCACCAGAGGCTCCGTTCCAGAGTGCTCCCTGTGACAGAGCACGGGGCGCACAGTGGCCGCGGCATCTCGGAGCAAACACGTCGGCAGTGTGCGTGTGTGTGTGTGTGTGAAGGCAAGCGCCAAGCAAGTGGTTTCACAGAATCACAGAGTGTCAGAGGTTGGAAGGGACCTCAAAGACCATCTAGTCCAACCCCCTGCCAGAGCAGGACCACCTACAGCAGAGCGCACAGGAACGCGTCCGGGGGGGTTTGAATGTCTCCAAAGAAGGAGACTCCACACCCTCCCTGGGCAGCCTGTGCCAGGGCTCTGTCACCCTAGACCAACAAAAGATGAACCAATTCAATGTTTGTTGATGGTACGCGTGTATTTATCCCATAAGGAAGAATTCAATTCCTTTGCTCACTATTGCCAGAGAGTTCTTTGGCTCATTTCACATCCTGGGTATCAAGCCTGGGGTTATAAATATCTCTAATGGACTTAGCAACAGCTACCTACGATCCTCTCCAGGACAGAAGTTTGCTTTCCTAATGGCTCCACACAGTTGGCAGAGGACAGTTTTTACCTGAATCCTATTCATGCTGCTTTTCTGAAACAAGCACAAACCAGACTGCAATACTTAACATACTCTCCCAGTCAAAATACTCAAGCCTGAACACGTACCTGCGTTTCCTTCCTCAAACCCGTGTGCTCGGGATTTCACCACCGGCGTTCGGGCAGGACCGAGGCTGTGCCAGGGAGCTGCGCGAAGACGGGAGGGAGGCCAACTGCCCTGCGGTCGGCTGCACGTGGGGTTACACAGAACAACCCCAAGCAATTTCTGTACTTGAATCCTATTTTTTTTCCCCAGCAGATTCTCGTCTAGGAGCTTGCAGCTCAAAATCCTCACTTTTTGCAGTAGTCTAATTCCTTCTCACCGTGAAAAGTTGGTGAAGTATCACGAACCCAAAGTCAACTAAATGCATTCACAGCAAACATACCCAGTGTTTAAAAACTCAAGCTGCTTCTGCATCATATACACAATTCAAACTTCAAATTCCTTCTGTATTTACAATGAACCCAGAAAGCGGTGGGAAAAAAAGAAAGAAAAAGAAAAACCTCATTCCTCAAAAGAAAAATACATGGCAATGAGGGACTAAATGGAATTCTCATTAAACAGTTTGTGAGACAGGAAAATAAGAAATGAAGAAACTGCTGAAAAGCAGTAGCTGGATGAGCTGCAGGCGCAATAAATTCCCCATTTTCCTGAGTCCCCCCCAGTAGGTCATGAGGCTCACTACCCTGTCCGTAGTGTTGCTGTTCCACGGCACAGGTACCGTGTACCTACAGGAAAGAAATTCCTGCGAATGACTCATTTCTAAGCGAGAGCATACCTCCATGACATTTTCAGTTAGGGATGATTTATTTCCCTGCCACATATGGTACCATTGTTTTATCTGTTTTTCCCAAAACTATTAAAAGAAAAATTAGGCGAGGCCCATATAATTACAGGGTTTAAGGCTTTTTGATACAGGAAAAAGTTTAAGATGGTAAAAGAACAATAGTGACGAACAATAAGAAGAGATAATTGACAAAAAAAAATTATAGTGTTGAAAGACTTTTACAGTCAATTCCTGCATTACTTGCACAGCATTTCTTGAAACGTTTTTTGCAGGAAACCAAGAAGGCAGTCAATTTTTATTATTTTTTTTTTTTAGATTTTGAGCAAGAGTGTCAATGCATGCCGTTTATGTTGCAGCTACAGATGGATATGTGACCAACACAAACAAAGCTGTGAACTGTCACCAAATTTAACAGCTGTGACAAGCGATGCCTGGGTTTGAATTTGTGAGGTGTCGTAGTATGAGGCTGCTCTAGTGTCCCACTATCAACCAGCTCAGACAATGCCGACCTCACTGCTGAGAAAACAGGGTCATTTCTTCCAAAAATTTCTGGATATACAAGCTGGATCACAGCAGGCAGATCCACAGGAAGAGAAACCAAGAACAAATATTTTCTTCAATTTTCTTTCAGACAAGTAATACCAGTGATATTTCGTCAGTACACCTCATTACCGCGATGTGACCCAGATTTCAAGCATGCAGAACCATCCCAATGAGGAGATGTGTTCATTGAGCTGGCTGAGCTCCATTCACATGGCATGAGCGATGTTTTCAAGAAATTAATCTAAGATCTTATGCTCACGTACAAAGAAGCCCGAGTCACCGTGGGAAGCGGACAAGAAGTTGGTAAGCTATGCCTGGTGGGGAGGGAGATAACCCTAGCGCAATGATATACCTGTCTGGACTCACAACAAGGCCAAGGAAAATGACTTCCAGGTTAAATCTGTCATCCAGACAGGCCCCAGAGCACTTTACAAACTTCAAGGAAAGGCTTTTTGTTGGTTCAGAGGTGTTCCCTCAAAGACCCTTGGCCTTTCTTTAACCACCTTAATCTTCTCTAGAAAATTGCAGAAATTTCTTGTTATTCCAGCTGACGTGTTTCATATTTTGCAACATACTATATTACCTCTCACTATTCTCAAATATCCAAGTGTGTTTTTCTGCACCTGCCACCTAAAGATACAACTCTTAACCAGGAAATCATGACTCAAAGTAGTGCTAGTACAAAATAAAAAGATGATTTATAAAAACAGCAAAACGTCCAACACGTGCTATTCAAACGCTGGTGACTGATTATGAAATCTGGATAAATGTGTAAAGAAACCCCACGTTCCATCACAACACCAGCTAGCAATTGCAGCTACCAAAGCAGCAACGCAAATGGCACCTCACGCACACAGCTCCACGCTCCCAGAGATTAAGCATCTCCCCCAAAAGAAATATTTTCTTAAAAAGGTTCTGCCAAACAATGAAGGCAGTTTTTTATAATTGGCCTTAACAGAAATGATCCTTTATTTTTCTGCTTTAGAAATCCTATTTCTAGGCACCATTGTTTTTGCCATTGCTTTGCTAGTGAGGCTTTGTTTTGATTATACTATACGCATTTGGAACCGAAAGTTTATTCCCTCCTGGCCAAGACGTTTTTCTCTGTGCAGCTGAGGGGACACACTTGCAATTAATTCAGTCATTTCAGTCTGGGTCAGACCAACAAAGAAACATGAAGATCTGGATTAATCAGAGGAGTTAATCTCAGAACAGAACCCCAAAATCTGCTGCTGAAGAAAGACACTATTTACAATCTCTGACGTTGCCAAGACAAGAATTTCACATTAGTCATCTTCACATACTGCAGAGCTCACCAATAGCCGAGATGTTTTGAAATAAAAGTCTGCAGCTCTCAAGTTTTAGACAAGCAGACAAGAAATTCCACCAGAACCAGCACCGTTCCTCTCGCGATTCTGGGACGGACCAGCTGTCTGTAGACATATGAGGCTCTCTGGACATTTAATCCACGCTGCTAGGCACACAGGGAGCCTATTTTTGGAAGTCGTCTCCCTCTTGTTACAACCCGTGGTATAGACAGGTTGCTAAACGCTTCCTGAACTGGTCTTCCAGGATGTTGTCTGACCACAAAAAAATCCTAATGAGGTATTTTTTCTAATTGTTCATCTCGTCCACATTAGTTACCTTTTCAATAATAATAAAAAAACCCCAAAACCAAAACCAACTCACAACCAAAAAGATCAAGAAGATTAATAAGCCCAAGTAAATCTGTGTTGCATTGTGGAAGCCATGGATAACTCCTGTGTTTGCTACGAGAAGCCAGTCATTCCTGCAAGCTCTACGCAGACAAGGGAGCTGCATTTTGCTTAACTTCACCAGAAAACCTGATCTTGCTCTACTTCATCTTAATCTTCCTGTGGGATCAGAACCACAAGCACATACTCTACAGGACTGCCAGGTTGTTATCTTTTAAAAGGCTAGATAAGGTTTTTGGCTGCTCCTTTGGCCTTAAAAATAGCCGACTATTTTTACTGTAGGATAAAAACTCTTTAAATGATAATATGATTCTTGTTGCCCTGGAAAGCATTTTTCCCTAGTGCAATAAATAGCTTCAAAACCTTTAAAAATAGTTGAAACTGTGACCTCTACCTTGTAAGGGGCTGCTATTATGCTCTTCTCGCACCTAGCTTTCCTGATTTAAAAATTTTAAAAAATAAACCAATTCTGTTGTTAAAAATGGGGGGAAAAAAGCCATCACAGTCAAGATTTCTATCAGTCACTGTCCACACAAACTTTAAACTAACCATTTTCCACTACACACACATGCTGACTTTGTCATCACCCATCCTGGCCTACTTGTGGCGTAGAAAACTTCACTCTTCTAAATTGCAGTGTCTGAGCTTAATTCGCCGATTTGTACAGGTACTTAAGTTAAAACTGATAGGACAGTAAGTGCTTAAGTTTTAATAGCTTTACTAATTTATGAGTGATGTCACGTTTTCACATATAACCCTAAAAACATAATATTAAGACATTATGAACTTGAATCTCAGTTTCAAAAACTTAACTGAATTTCAAGGACCTGTCCCAACCCACCACGATGAGGCCATTTTGCACACTTTGCTTACTTTCTTTTCCTTTTTTATTCGCCTTTTTTATTTTGGGTGAAAAATCCACCGGAAAAAAAAAACCACAAACCTGGCTATTCAGTGGAAGGTTATAGGAAGTTTCTGGTCAATACTCTAATAATACAAAGCACAATCAGCACAAGTTACCAACAGCAACACAAGTTCTGTAAGCCAAAACTTCAAACCAGCCACACTATAATGTTTCCATTCTTCTTTCATTCCACCCTGAATTTAACTTATTTATTTCACAAGGTAGTTGCCTCCAGTTTGGTCTAACACTTCTCTGCCACTTCCAAACGTGTCAGATGCAACGAACTAGTAACTTCATGGCTGCAGAGCAGCAGACACGGCTCTGTGACAAACGGGGAACTGCGCTGCTGTGTGAGAAGAGAGCGTAGCGGGTGCCTAGTGCCTCACGCGGGAAAGCTTGTCTTTGAGGAAGAGGTAGGAGCTGCAGAACTCTCAACACTCCCCTCACCAATGCCCTGTGGTACAGGCTTACACTGGTAAGAAAAGACATGCAAAAGCACCTGGCATTTTAGTAGGCCAGGCAATCTGCAAGCCTTTTGGAGTCGGAGGAAAGTTGCACCGCTCCACCCCGGGGCACGGATTCACACGCTGCACAAGGAAATCTGAATGGAACAGAGGCGGCTCAATTCGTCTCATCTCCACGCTCAACCATATGTATTTGAAAACAGAGAAATCTGCAAGAATAAAAATTGCTGGTATCAGCTGCGAGCTTATGCATTTGTTGGAATTTTTTCCAGTCGTTCCCCAGTATTAGGAGTAAATCTTGCCCCTCCATCAGGAGCGCCACAGAAGAAGAAAGGGTCAGGCCACGTTCCAAAGCAATCCAAGTCTTCTTAACAGTGGTTAATTTATTACATTACAAAGTAGTTATAATTTGGGAGAATTTTCGAGATACTGAGGAGACGTAATTTAATTTAAATACATGCAAATTAACTTAAATACCAAACAAATACTTGGAAGAAAGTTAGCTGTCACCTTTGTGCCACCCCGTATACATGACAGAGTGCACACTGCTTTTCACTAGAAGTGCTGAAGGAACAATTCAGCAAAATCATGGAAGAGTATTCCTGATATTTATAAACATTTTAATGAAAACAGCAAGAATGCTTTCTGATCTTCACACCTTCTTCCTCTACATCCCTTTCAGCTCAGTAAGTACTTTTTCACTGGGCATTAAGACCAAGGTGGGGTGGGTAGGGGGAAAGAGAAAGAAAAGGCAGCCTAAGGTTCAGTGGCATTTCCTCTGACAGTAGAGTTGAGCTGCAGGAGCTATTCTTCCCTCCTCTGTGCCATTTGCTGCCTGTCAGATGTCGCTGCAAGGCGCTGGTTTTTGCCGAGCAGCTGGACAGGGAGTTCCAGCCTCCCCTTGCCCGGCACAGCTCCCTCTCATCCGCACAGAGTTTGCTGCTCCGCGACAGCCTGAGCCAATCTAACTGCCCTCGTCCTCCTGCACCCTCCCCGAGGCGGCTCTGGCACCCGGCTCGCCCTCCATGTAGCCATATTTTTAGGCCTGCTTAGTAAACGGAAATGCTTCCACGCAGAATCACAGGAACAAGGGGTGGAATAAAAACATTACAACTCCTGGCAGGGGAAAGCACAGCTATCGTAGTAAATCAGCGAGCCCGGGGCACAGGGTTAAAGCACCCTGCCCCGATCCCCGAGCAGAACCGCCTCGCCCAGCGCAAGCACACAGCCTGGGCACGCTCCCCGGTACCCGCAGGGGCGGTGCCGATGGCGCTCCCCCAGACCATCCTCAGGACCAGCTCGAAGCCATACGTGGGACCACAGGCAGGGCGGAGGAGGTCACTCTGTTTTGGAGGAAGAGAGCTCAGCTGGGAGGATGCAACCCGTGTCACGCCACTTGCTCTCAAGGCCAAGGAACACATCCCAGCCCACTCCGCTGCCTGGTCAGTGGGACCGCAGGAGCCAGGAGACTGTTCTAAGCTGCCCTGGGACCACAGCCTCAGATGCTCCGGTACCAGCCGTGAGGCTGGTTTTTCCATGTTGATGTGAACACTGAAACTATTCTGGTTTAAAATCTTCCTCTTATTTTCTGGCACTCTATTTTATCAAAGACCATCTGGTCACAAAGTTTTAAAGCAACATTATTTTATGTCATGGATTTCATTTGCTTATTATGCTTTTTGACAAGCATAAACATTAATAATATTTTTCTATTGTAGTTGATTTTTTTTACAGCCCAATTTCTAGAGAAAATAAGGCTTATATAATTGCAATGTCCATAACCGTCCGTGTGTCTGTAAGTCCTCTTTCTGGTAAATGCAGAATCCACCAACCAACATCAACTTTATTTCACAGAGGGAGAGAAATGTCAAACACATTGAGTCCCTACAAGCTTTCCGAAAAATCAAAAGCTGTGTAGGTAAGACAGACCCTTATAGCAAGCAAGTGAAATAATACGTGAAAAATGGCCACAGCCTGGTCCTTACCCCACGTGCACTGTGGCTACACACAGACACACTCTACCTTGTCTCCTTTAGTAGCCCACCTCTGAAAACAGGGTCAGCTCCTCGGCAGAGACAGGGCAGCGAATAACAACCATGTGCTCTGCTCCCAGTTCAGCCAGCAAGCAAACCCAGCGTGGGCACTTCGAGCACCAGGAGGGAGAGCAACTCAGAAGTACTCCGACTGGAAGTGGGGGTACTTGAAATACTGTGGGCAGAGAGTCCGGAGGTACTACAGGAGACGAGAGGGCTGGGAGGCACAAAGGAATACGAGTCTGTGGGAAAATAGACCTTATCAGCTCTGCTGTTGAAGAAACAACATACAACCAACTGGACTATTTCAGTCTGCACTCGTAATTATCTTATTAGGAAGAATCCTCATGTATGACGCTTACAATATGACAACAAAATAACTCAGAAATAAGAGTTTGAAGAAAAATGCTAAGCACACCACTCATGTAAATGGTTAACATCTTTCCCCCCCAAGCACTACAGTGGATCAAAACTCCTACAGAGTAATACTTAAAACACTGAACTGGGGAAAAAAAAACCATATTCTGCCTCGTCCTTCCAGTATCATAGATGTTATAAATCAGAACTTAGTTTTTTAAACTCTTCGAACACAGAGGGCAAACCAAGTCCACCCAGAATAGTTTGAAGAACCATCTATTGCAAATCAAGTTAATTTAGCAGACTTTGTGCAGCAGCAGATGTGGAGTGTCCAGTTAGCCACAGAGAAAAGAGCAGGGCTGAGCTATGAGACTAAAGTAACAGGTGAAAAAGAATCTGTCAGATATTCAGAAAACTCTGCACAGACCTTACATGATTTGCTTCTGTTCTCTGATAGTTGACTGAAGGCTTTTAACCCCCTTTTACAGCCTCACCACATCACATTTGTCCTTTTTTCTTTCAACTGCCGCGTACTTCCCACTCCTTTCGCAAGGAGCTTAACACAAACTTTACAAGTGGCTCAGCATCTTCTGCTCTCTCATAAGGCAAGATAGTGCTTAACATAAATCTGCACCAGTTTTTTCAGTTTGGATCTAGTGTGATCTTTTGAAACAAACCCTCTCATCATCCCATTTATAGTGCTTTGGTTCACATAAGAAGGCAGTCTCAGAGCGTACCCACCGGCGCCCCTGGGCTGAAACTAAACTGGCAGATACGCTTCAACCAGCAATGGTACCTGGACCAGACCGAAACAAAATAGCCCTTTACCCTAGCAATGCCAACAAAATATCAGTTATCTGCAAATGCCGGCACAAAGCCTTTCAAACGCCCAGCAAATGCCACATTAACAGCTACACACACTCCTCTACCTTTACAACACTTAAGCTGAAAGGGAACCGAAAATACATAAAGAGGTGAAAGAGCAAAGAGCGTCTTCTTGAAACAACTTTTTAACTTTGAAAGCACAGACCACTGATGGCAATGTTTATTTTCTGATCTGGTTTGGAACTCTATTATGTTAACTGACTCGGGATATTTTTTATAATAACTATGAATCTTTGAGATTGAACATTATCAAATATTTTCCAGGTATACAATAAACTAACCTACTATCAAAAATAATTACATCCAAATAAGTCCAACAAGATAATTAAGCCTAACAATTAAGCATGACACCACCTGAAACTGTATCTATACAGCCCACTTTTTCAAGGGAGCTTTTAAAGCCTTTTCTCATAAGAGTGCTAGCAAGCTTTCTAGTCCCTGAGCAACACAAAACTAAGGAACTCTCGATCCAGATCTTACAGTTGTTTAAGAATATCACTTTAGCTACACCAAAGTCTTCAGAAGTTTCTTCCAAATCCAAGAACATAAATGATCAGAAATCCACTAACTTTTTTGTTCTCTTCTTTGACATTCGTAAGCTCTGTTTTGATAAGCAAAGTAAACCAGCTTTTCCAAGCATATTTACATTGGTTTAATTACAACTGCTTGGTCTTGACAAGAGTCGAAGGTGTCAAATAAGTACCTTTAACCTCCCTGTAGGTACTTCTGCTGTTTATAAATTACCTCCTTTACTTCTTGTATACTTCCCCCCCATCCCCCGAAAAGGAACCTTAAAACTTCAGGTCATACTTTTCTTTGGCAAACACAGAAACATAAAGTTGCCCACGTAACTACTACTAATAAGGCTTCTCTTATCCTTTTTACTTATTTCTTAACTTTCGACAGCCAACACTCTTCATCTCTCAGACACACACAGCAGCCAACAGCCACAGGACCATGGTACAAGCAGTGTGTCACAGTCAGCCACATCTTCAAAAGAGAAGGAGCTCAGCCCTCACCTACAGGATTTACCCCCTCCCAGGTGACAGATTTGAATCAGGTGTCCAGGCACCACCTGACAGCCCAAAGGCATTATTTCATATAAAAGGAAGCCTGCTGCAGCTACATGAGCTCCCCCAGGAGAGTAAAATGAGAGAAGTTCTGGGAAGGGGGGCAAAAGAGAAGCAACTCAGCGTTACCTCATATGAAAAGGGCACTGGAAAATTAAGCAAAGCCAAAGGAGACTGTAGAACCTGGCTGCTACCTCGAGTCAGCCCACTCCTTCCTGAAACAGTGAATGCTTCAAAAACACCCACTATGAGATGTAAACTACAGGAGAGCGAGCCTGGAGGAAGCTACAATGGATGAAGGAAAATCCCACCACGAGAGGTGAGAAAACAATATACCTGTATCAGACTTTTTGCTCCAGCACCCTTCAACCCCCGTACATGATGCAGAAGACACTGCACACCCTTGAAGCTCTATGTAGACTGAGGAAATCTACGTTAGACTGTGTCTAAATCATAAGATTCACCTGTTAGAAACGTGACAGGAAGGCAGAAATGCCCTTTCTCCGTAGTCAAACGCGCTAGCGTAACAAGCCTCCTAGTAAGTGCAAATGCAACTTGTGCTGGCAGAAGACCCCTCAGTGCAGGGTTTTTTTACTAACTAGGCTGGTATTGCTGTGCCAGTGAAGTCCTTGTGGTATAGTCTAATCCTTAGATTGAGTTACCTACCTTCCTCTAATTAGCACCCCTAAAACACAGGGTGAATCAAAGCAATCATGTTTTAGAATGGCCTAAAGTAAACCGAGATATGATTTAGACTGAATCAGTGCAGCTAAAGTTAAATTGCTTAGAAAAACTGCTCTGATTTGATCACAGTTCCTCTTAATTTATTAACTGAAATGAGCTATTATTAACTGAAATTAGCTATTCCTAAACACAGCCTCAGTAAGGACAGGTTCCTTTTCCTTCATACGAGGCTCCAACGATGCTACCATGCCCTACAGTAGCACCTTCCTAGCCTGACTCTGTTGATAATGACACTCCTGCTGTGTTTCCACTGCGTGTGTTTATATAAATAAAATAATTTATAGGTAAATTGTAATCCAAATGGTTTAGAGTCTTAATTTTTTCTCCTACTTACACTTGGTGTGTTGGCTATGAACAGTAGTGTATATTTTTTAGCCTTGTGCTACTTCAGGTAAGCACGCACAGCTTATTTGCCAGGTGCTGTGGAGTTAACAGCTTTTTCCAGTTAAACTTATTTTCGTGATAATGTTATACTTGAAGTTAGACTACTACAATAAATACTATGGATTTGAAACTAAAAGTCTTTCACTTCTTCTAACTGGATTCCTCTCCCAACAGAAAGAAATTCTGAATTCAGACAGGAGTTAGGACTGTTTGGGATAACTCCAAGTTCCATCATCTCTTTTACACGCAACTCCTGCACCCCCATCACCCAGTGGGCAGAGGATCCTCACCAGAGCTAACACAGCAGACAAGCAGCTCCCTAAAGGTTGGCTTTGGGGTATCTTTAGCCAGGACACACAGAAATCTGAGTGATGGGGCTGGACTCCCATTAAACTTTCCCCACAGGGAGCTGTATTTTCTTATGTCACAACACAGCAGAGATCAATGAGGCTGCTGGGTTAACGCCGTCCACCAGCAGCTGCACGTTTCCTTCCCCTTGGCTTGTCCACGGGTCTCAGTGTTACCATAAATACTAACTCATCAGACAGGGAAACTGAGGCAACAAAGGACGTGTGTCAGAACACACATCTGACAGCGTTGGCAAAGGTGAAAATACACTTCAGGCTGGTACTCAACTCCTTATTTTCTTCCACCAGACCGTCCTGACAAGTGTTTTCCTTGGATCACGAGGTACGATGAAAGAACATCTTATTTTCTGTAGTTAAGAGGACTTTAATCAAAGTAATTACTGCAACTGATGTGATTGGAAAGTAATCTATTTAGAAAAAGTTAAGACTGCCAACTGGGAAGCTACTATTCAACCTCTGGACCTGATTGCTTTAGATGTGGATGATTTCACGCTTAATTTATCAAGTGCTATTGGAAATGGCTTCACCTGTGGATGTAAAATATTTATTTTTCTAAAATGCTAAATAATGGCCATCTAGGCAACTCATCGTGTAAACAACACGTTATACTGGCTCTTGGAGTATCTCGGTGTATGTGAGTCTGTCCTCCAAGCAATCAGAAGAGATGGACTGCGCTGCACAAAACACGGCACTTCAGCAAACGAACCCGTGTTTCGAGTGCGCTGTAGGACCTGTCGCTGCGAAAAGCCCAGCCCGAGACGGCCGCTCTTTTTAAACAAGCCCGTAAAGAGCTTACCGGTCCCTTACAGGATCAGAGCGGCACGATGCCATTTAAACAGGCTGCCCCCTAAAAAATTGTAATCCATTATGAATTTGATTAATCAACCAGGCACTTGCGGTGCATAGTTGCATTTTTTGAAGACTTAACTGGGATGTATAAACATCAAATGAACTTTTCACATACAATAGATAAAAAACCCAATCTTCCTTTAAAATATACAAGAGATTGGTGCCAACGCTTTAGTGGTAATGTAAGCTACCAGCAAATGAAAGAAATTCATTCAGGCTTAGTGCTTTACTTTCTGGGCTAATAAGAGTAAGAACCATCATATCTGATCTACTCTCAGTAATGAATCAAAGGCACTTGTCTGAGAGGAATGCTCCTGAGAAAGTATGGAATAAGGATGTAGTCACAGGGGGAGTGTGTGTGTGTGTGTCGGGGAGAAGACAACGGTCCTTAAATTGCGTATAATCCTAATAGTCCTATGCTGACATTATCAAAGTCAAAAAGCTATCATACACAGGAACTGCCCACCTAGGGAGACCAGGCTCAAAACACGTGGACAGGGACCAAGAGGGTTTCAACTGGGAAAAGCTGCAAACCCGTAACCTGGAAAGGGCAATTTCAGAGTTACACAATTACATGGGCCTCAGCCGTGATCTTGAAATTATCATGATGACGTTCTGGAACTTCCAGTTACTCCTTCAAAAGGGTGAGAAGTCTCAAGCTTCTGTCAGAATACACATATGTCTAGAAATGCATATTGTTTTTAAATTTCTGCCAAATTCCAGTCCTACTTGATACATCCTGCTTTTACAGACTCTCAGAATGGCTGAGGTTGGAAAGGAACTCTGGAGGTCATCTTGTCCAAACCCCCTGCTCAAGCTTTTCTTGCAAGCTCTTGCCAAAACAGTTAAGTTTGACTTTCAGTATTGGTTCTTACAAAAACATACAAGTACTCAAAGTTAGTACTCCACTTACACCCATGGAAAAGTTTCTTCCATACGAATGAAATATTGACATAGAAAAGTGTCAGAAGAGAAAACGTGATTCTTAATTTTCTGCAAACACTATTTTTGTCGGTGTCAACCTCAGCAGCGTTACAAATGATCAAAGAAAATAAAAGCCAATACAGTGCGGAAAAACTTTGTAAGATGAAGACTAAGCTTCCTTTTGAATTCAGTAAACTTTTTTTTTAAAAAAAAAAAAAACTGCTTAATGCTATTCAGCCTGTGACAGTGTCACATCAGTGTGCTGGGGAATCAAAACAGTGGAAGGAAGTTATCAACACTTGCGGGGGAAGCCTTAAGATGGAAAATTACCTTTAAACTATGAAAATGCATGTACAGCTCCAGCGTATGTAGAATGTTTACATCTTTAGAAAAATGATCTAACCATACCATTAAATCTCTGGGACAGACCGACAAAAGAATTTTTTTTTTTAATGAAAGAACCTTCTCAGATGAAACAGGAACGTCAGCTTTAGCGCATACTCCACTGACTGGAACGAGATCAAGTCTTAACCAAGTTCCTCACAATGTTTTCAGGGGAAAAGTAGAGAATGCTTTATGGAATTTAAGTCTGGATTTGGCTTGCATCCTAGAACATATATCTTGTTATGAAAACTGCTGAAACACTTTCAAGTGGGCAAGCCACAAGTGTCCTTGGAGCTATCCAGTCAACTGGAAGTCACACAAGCAAAACCTCCTAAAGCAGAAAAGCCTGAAACTGAAAGGGGGGTAGTGGTGGTGAAGGAGGGGCAAATAATCTTGGAATCCTATCTGTTACATAGAACTGTTCGCTTGTGCCTACAGCATGAAGTAGTTACAACTTGTTTTCTGCTATTGTCACAGATCCAATAGGTTACTCTAGCTAAATCATAATCTCTTCCTGCCTCAGTTCATCCATGTGTAAACCTCGTTCGCTAACTCTTACCTTAATGTGTCATGGGGCTTAATTAATAACACTTAGGTCTTTTAAGCCCTCTACAAACATTAACTACTTCTTGTAACAACTCTCTGAGGTATTATTATCCCCATTTTACTGATGGAGAAATGGCAAAAGAAGTTGTGACTTGCCCAAGGCAACGGAGGAATAGTTATACTTAGAGATCCTCTTCATGGACTCCTGTACTGTAACAGGGGAAACTTATCAAGAAAGGCAAAGTCAATAATTACAGCCTCAAAATTGCTTTTAAAAGCACGCCGTAAGCACATGGAAGACTATGAAAACCCCCTGCCAGAAACAAAAGCCTGGGATCACAACAAGCGCAACAATCACCGCGGAGAAAGAAATACCCTCGGCAGACCCGGGCTAGAACTCACCAAAGCCGTCACACAGAAACGGTAAGACCTGTCCTCTCGCGGGCTCCCGAGTACCATCAAGCTGAGCAACAGGCTCGCACCCTGCTCTTCGGTAACACAGAGGCGAGCAGATAATCAATGCGCCCAACACGCCAATACCTCACGCCGCGTTCCGGGTATCGACAGGGAACGCCAATAACGGCTGGCGACGGCGTTACCGACCCCGCACGTTACCGGCCCGCGCATCCCGGCCGCCTCTCGCCCCGCCACAAGTGACAGCACCGGACAAAGTTGGCGTTACCCGCCCCCGCGCTGACACCCTTCGCACCAGCCCCGTCGCCTACGGCGATCCCCGCGGCGTCGCCGCTCCGGTGCCCGACACCCGCCGGGGGGAGGCAGGCGGCCAGCACACCCCACAGCACCCCCCCTCCCCGCCATCCCCGGTGACGGGCGCGTCCAGCGCCGCCACCCCCGGCCACAACAACAGCAACAGGCGCGTCCTGCGCGCCCGCCCCGCGGGAGCCAGCGCCGGGCATGGCCCGCCCGTGTGCGGCAAGGCGCAGGGATGCAGCCCGCACAGCAACGCCCCCCGGCCCGGGACGAGCGCCCGCCGCCCCCCGCCAGCGCCCACCGCCGCCCCGGGAGCGGGACGGGACGGGGGGGGCGGCCGGGCGGAGGAGACTCACCGCAGGCCTCGGCCTAGAGGGGCAGGCGTGGGGTGTCGGGGCGGGGGTGACAGCCGCGCCGCCCGCTCCTCCGGGGGCAGGGGGCTGGCCCGGCGGGGGCTGCGTCCCCGCTCCGGCGCGGCCGGGGGGCTGGCTGGCCTCCGCGGGCGGCCAGGGGAGGTGAGCGGGGAGGGACGGGGTGTCTCGGCGGGCAGCGGGACGCCGAGCCCGGCGGGAGGGAAGGAGGGAGACAGGGGCCCGCCGCGGGGCAGGCCCTGAGGGGAGGCTCCCGCCGGTCGCTCCGGAGCGGCCACCCCTTCCCTCTCCCACCTGATCCCGGGCTGGGACCCCGCGCTGGTCGAACCGCCGCGTCAGTTACCTGCGGGTTACGGGGTGCCGGGGAGGCGGGTCCCCGGTGTCCGGCTCCCCCGGCGGCCGGGCCGGGCCGGGCCGAGCAAGGGCCGGCCGGACGCCGCTGTGTTTACACCGCCGCCGGGGCTTCCCTCTCTCCGCAGCCGCTCAGCAGCCAGTCGCCATTTCCCGCCTACCGACCTGCTACACCGCACGGAGGGACCCGGATGGGGAGAGGGGCCGCCGCGCAGGCGCAGCCCGGTCCGGGGGAAGGGGGGCCTGGGGACGGCGGCGCCGGGGCAGGCCGGGAAGGAGGGAAGCCGGGGCCTGGCGCTGGGAGCGGCGCCTCGAGGCGGGGAACGACGGGCCGCGACGCAGCGGGAGCGCGGGGAGGAGGCGGGCGGAGGCGGACGGGGCCCTCCTCCCCGCGCTCCCGCTGCGTCGCGGCTGCCGGCCGGGAACCGCCGCTGAGGGCGGGAAGCTTCGCCTCGGGGCGCCGGCACCGAGGGTGCTGCACTCGGGGGAGGAAGAAGAGGAGGAGGAGGCGGCGGCCGCCTCGTCCTCTCTGGCGCCGGGCGCGGCGCTGAGGTGAGGGGAGCGCTGAGGGGAAAAGGCGCGAAGGGCGCGCGCTCCCGCCGAGCCCGCGCCGGGCGAGCTCCGGGGCAACGGCGGCGGCGAACGGGCGCTCCCTCGGCCGCGGGACGGGACGGGACGGGACGGGAGGGGGGGACGCCCCGCGTGGCCGCCCCGCTCTCGTTCGCTCCCTCCCCGGCCGCGGTGAGGCGGGACCGGCCGGCAGCGAGCTCTGTGTGTGTGTGTCTCGGGGGGGTTCGGTTCTCCGGGGAGGATCCCGGCCGAGAGGGAGCGTTTCCCTGCGGGCGGGGGAGGCCGTCCCCGGGTCCCCGCCGAGGGTCCGTCGCCGCTCCCGGCTCCCCGGCCGCGGTGGCCGCCTCGATTCCCCTCCGGGAGCCGCGGGACGGGGCCCCGGGGCTGCTCCCCGCCTTCGGCGGCCGCGGGTGGGAGCGCGGGGCTGGGGCCGCCGGTGGAGTCCAGCGTGGGGGTTTGTGTCCATTTCTTTATTTATTTGTAGGCAGCCCCGCTCGGTGTGAAATGTTGAGGATGCTGCAGGCTCTAGCGCTTGATTTATCGAAGCATCTTCACCCTCGCGTGCGGCGAAGAGGATGTGGCGAGGTCGGAGTCGCAGTTCGTGTCCTGCTGGACCTGTGGATCTGATTTTTCTTTCTGCCCGTGATTGCTTTTATCCGGCCTTTTAAACAGAAGCCTTCAGTTCCCAGGTTAACGTGTGCCGTGGCATCAAGATAAGTTCTCGGGTTTTGCTCAGAACGGAACGTTAGTACGAAATAGCTTGTGTCCACGTTCTCATTCTCTAATTTAGCAGAAACCCACAGAGGTGTTAAGTGCTTTCTTTTTCTCGTACCTGTTCACCCCCTTCTTAGCTTTTAAACCTGGATCACATTATGAAAGTCCCAGCTCTCTAGTCACTTAAAATATTTATTGGCTCGTTAAACTGAACCGCATCTGCTGCTGTGAAAACAAGATTTGTATTAGAACTCTGTCACAGGACTGTCGTATTCTTTTGCAGAAGACATTGTAAAGCTAATTTTACCGGAGTTTCTTAAGAAAAGGAAGCAGAAACAGTGTAGTCCTCTCTCAGAACAGGTAGGTGTATTCCTTTAGACTATTAAAGTACTTCTAAACACACTCATTAGCCACAGCACTCGAATATTTTTTGTATGATCAGCTGTGAAAAAGGTTGGCTTGGACATGTTAAAACTTAATTAAGACTGTTTGTCGGTCCATTAAGAGGAACTAGAATGGTGAGATAACTTTGTGGTGTCTCATAGTACAAGCCCAAAAGGACATTCACTGGTACTTGGAAAGTGGGAGTTTTGAAAAATGGTAGGTGGAAATACTCTTTCAAAGCGTGTAATTAGAGTGAAACTAGCTGCCAGAGGAAATCATTCAGCAAGATTCAAAGCAGGCAGATATTTGTACGAACACCAAAACGGCCTAGTGCGTTTGTAACGAAAGCCAAAAAAACATTTCAAAAAGAGATTAAAGCATATGACTCAGGGTTCAAACTGATCTTTATGGCGCTGAGAACTGCGCTTTTCTGCGTTACAGAACATTAAAACGTGTCTTCTGCAGTGGCCTCGTGCTCTCCTCGAGTTACCTGGTGCTGAGCTGAGTCAGGGGAGAGGGTGTGGGACCAGGGGGATTGTGAGCTCTGCCACATGGCAGGTGGGAATATGTGCAGTCGGGCTGCTCACGGATGTTGCTGCAGAGGCAAAAGTTCAAAGGTCTGCCTGCTATAGCCTGCTCTCCTCGTTGTGATGTGTCCCGTGAAAAGAGCATTAGCTCTGCCCGCGTTTAGAATGTAAAAGCGCTCAATAACACTGTGGCTGCCTGTGTACACACAGAGTGCAAGAGGCTTTGAGCGTGTGTTGGGCTCAAAGAGGAGGCTCAGGTATTGGCGGCAGCAGGTTTTTCCCCTGACGTGTTTCGGGCACTCTGTAAAACAGATACTCTCGGTGCAGGTTTTCTTCGTTTTAAAGAGAAAGTGAAGGAAATAAAGTGCGGCTGCCAGGATGTTGCACATTCTTGAAATGTTGTACTCGGAAGGTTCTTCTCAAAAGGCATTCTTCACATTTTTACTGCTTCCTCTCGACTCTTGCTGATCCATTAGCTTTGCGGTTATAGGCTCGTTTAAGGTGACGTGCTTCGGAGTGACTTCCCTGTTTGTTGTAGAGATTAAGTACTAGTCAGCCTTCCAGCTTTCCTTGGTAAGCTCTTTCGAATGTCTGCAGTTAGGGGTTGTGTTTCGTTTCAGGTTTAACTTCCAGCTCTTCTCGGTGAGATTCAGAAGCCCAGCACTGCTGGGAGACTTCCTTTTCCCTGTGCAGGACCCACGCAGAGATCAGGTCATCCCTCAGGATTCCCTTTCATAAGCTTAAATCCCAAATCTTGCCTTTGGGCTTGGCTTTTGCAGGGTAAAGGGGGTTAATTCACTGGATAATTTGGAAGGGGAGCGGGTGGGTCTTCCTTTAAGTTCTCCCTAGTGTTTCAGCAGATACCGCTCGGTGCCCTGAGCACGGCAACTCAATCTGGGTTATCGTGCCAAAGTGGAAACAGCTGTGACGTGACAGGGAGTTGTTGCACAAATGAAATAATTCTTGTTTGGGCTTGTGTTTGTAAAATTAGCCATTTCCAGTAATAGTTGGGGGTTTTTGCTTATCTGAAGGGAGTAATTTTTTAATAGGTAAACAGAACCGCGCACTTCACTTAGCTGAGAAGCAGCTCCCAGGCTCTGCTTGCTCCTTCGTGCCTGGACGTCTGCGATGCAACCTGTCCGTCCGGGAGCAGCTCTAGACTTGCTGTTCTCGCTGCTGACGCTTCAGCTGACGGGGAACCAGAACTCAGACGGTCTCGTATCCCCCCGCAGAAACCCGGGCGAGTGCAGATTTAACCGAACCTTTGTGTCCGTTTGACCTAGCGCAGCGCGTCACGGAGCAATCCCCTGGGGGTGGAAATACGCACCCACGGGTGGTCAAGTCCGGTTTCAGGATGAGCGTCCGTGCCCGGGATCCTGCGGTGGCTCTGCGGGCGGGGTTTGGTACGGGTCGAGGAATTAGAGGGTTGTGGTTTCTATATTGGCCTGAAGTTCTTGCATAAATACCAGTACTCTGTTTCTGGCTGGTTTGAAAATTCCGCTGCGTTCTCCTGAGTAGGTATACATGCCCCAGATTGGTTTTGGTTGGTTGTTTTGGGGTTTTTATAACTATGTTATTTAAGCCAGCACTGTACTAGAGAATTACGGTCCCCTTAGTCCTGGAGTCGGCTAGAAAGCTGTAGCTAGTGCAGACCCCTGTGCCGTTTCTCCCCAGTGATATAAAGCACCCAATCTCATGTTTTCTAGTTTATTGCAGGAAGATTTTTTCAATCCTACTAAATATTCTGGTCTTTCTCCTCAAAGAAGGGTCCCAGGTTACTTCAAGTTACAGACTTGCGTTCCAGGTTAAGTGAAAGTTCCGTGTATAGCCTGGACTAAGGATTGCAGCTGACAGCCAGAGCTGTGACACGCTGAAATGTCGTTGACTCACGGTTTAGAGGGTGCGTAACCGCTGTTGGTAACGCACGCCACGGTTGGAGCACGCTCAGCGGACTGCTCGGCCTGACAGTTTTGTTGTTGCTACCTGAAAAGCTCGGGTTTAGGGTAATGAGTTTTCTGGGGGCAGGGAAGTGCTTCCCGGTGAGCGGCCGTGCCACAAAGTGGCAGCTCCAGACCTGGCTCCTCTTCCTCTCTTAGCGTTGGTTTGGTGTCGGGCGGGTCACACATTGATTTAGGGGGAGGTTTATTTTAGCATTTTCTAACGGAGTTTTCAAAAACAGGTTATGCAGAGGGTCTGCTGCGTGTGTTTGCGCTGAACTGAAGCAGAAGTGCGTGGTGGCGCCTGTGAAGTCTGGTCAACCTTGGGTATTTTCCAGGTAAATTGTCCTGTGATTCATGGCAAACAATGTTCTGTTGCAAAACACTTCTCACAAGAGATCTCTTGTTCTGCAGGCTTTGGATTTTTCACTGTTTATGACACTGTCTGTATGAAACTGTAAAATGGTCACATTTAATAAAATGCCTGTAGCATCACCACCGGTGGTTGTCTTGTCTTGTCTTGAGAGTGTTTGAAGCAGAATGCTCTTTGCGACTATCGCCGTTCTGAAAAACGCGCTTTACTTTGAATTTGTTTCGTGTAGAGCCCTTTTTTTTCACCTTTTGGTGAGATACTTCCCATCAGTTTGTTTGCTTTTCCAAATGTTTGAACTAAAATAGGTGCATCAGTGAGTCTTAGTTCTGTACCTCTGAGACAGCTTTGGCAAAGGCCGTTTACAGGAAACCTACCACGCTGGGACCAGCCAGGATGAATGGAGTTATTTCTGGGGCTGTTTGCTGTAGGTGCCTGCGTTTCTCCCACGTGTTGAAATCATCCTCGGTGCTGGCAGCGGAGCCTTCCAGTTGTTTTCCTTCCGTTGGTTGCAGAGGTGCTTGGAGTTTACGCAGTCACGGCCGTGCTGAGTTTTTTCCCACTAAGCAGGACAAACACCCTCCGATTTCACACTTACTGGGTTTGAAGACCAAATCAAATCATCTTAAGAGGAAAATTTAGTCTTCTGCTCTCCTTTTTGGGGGGGAGAGAGAGGGAAGGGAACATTGAAGCAAAGAAGGAAAATAAGTGGCACAGAGACTATGAAGTGAGTTCTGGTGGTTGGGGTTTTTTTTCCCCCCCCTCCTCAACAAGCTAAAGTTTTACCAGCTTCCCATTTCGTGTATGTCTCTGAGGTGTAAGGGAGAACTCATCTGTTTAACTGAAACAAAGATTTCTAGTTTGATTCCTAACAACCCGATTGATTTGAGCTGTCTGTAATGGAGTAACAGTTGCGTAAGCTTTGAAAGTTCCTATCCCATTTGTATGCTAACATCTCTGCAAGTCGGATTTCTCTTCGGGGCTGGGCATAAACCCAAAGTACCGCATTCGCTTGCTGATCAGAAATGTCTTCGGAATATGTATTTTCTCAGTTTAACCTTGGGCAAAATATTTTTGGCATCCCAGCGTGCGTCCACGTGGACTCGTGAGTGCTGCTGAAGTACAGCCTTCTGTGAGGAGGGGGCTTAAAGCTTGGTTATATCACACCGAGTGTCTGGGTGTGGGGCTCTTGTAATTTTGCATTTGAAACCTTTAGATGAGACAATTGCAAGAATATTCTTGGTCTTTGGTACGGTATCAGCTCTGAGGAATGAAGGATTTTCCTAAACTTCCTCACACGGTTGTCGTGCGTTAATTAGTGCTGCGCTCTGAAGCTGTAAAGCGTTGTTATTCCTTAATTAAAAAATTGGTAGAGATCACCGTGCTTAAACGGATGCGGATAATTCGCAGCACATTCAGAGCAATTCATCCAGTAACCCCGCTGCCACGGTCTGGATTCTGGCTTTAATTACCCCATTATTCTGCTGGATGCCAAAACCTGGGATTTGCATCTCGTCCGTAAAGGAGACGTCCACCTGCCGGCGGGGCGGCAGGCGCTTCGATCGGCCCCCGAGCACGGCTGGGAGCCGGGTGCCAAGGGGAGACAGGGCTGGAGGCAGAGGGAGAAATCGAGGCGTTGCCACCAAGGGTCCCTTTTACTCCCGAGGTGCTGTTTTCTTCAGCCTCCTAAAGCTTCGATGTTTTCCCCTTCCCAAAATCCGCAGTGCCTCTAAGAACGAACGGAGCTGTTGGGCACCAGCACCTCGCGAGTGGCTGCTGGTTGCTCTGATGTAGATCGGGGAAGAACGTAAGAAAGTAAATAGATTTTTCGTGTTGCTTTTCAGTAGCACTTTCTCCCCTTCATGTCAGGTCAGTGGGAAGCCCCATTTTCCAGTAACCGTGTTTAACGCCGTTTGGTGTGTTTGCAGGGTTACGTGAGGGCGGAGCTGTTTTTCTTTATGGACTTAAAAAGTAAGCGTAGGGTAAAGAGTGAAATAATCAGAAATAGTTACAGAAAAAAATTCAATTACTGAAATAATTTTACTTTTGCAGTGCAGTAAAACTATGCTCTACCCTTTCTTTCATCTGATGCTTTTTTTTTTTTGCTTCCAATTAAAAAAGCTTGTATTGAAATTCAGCTCAAGTGGCTGCTGGAAGGGTGTCGTGGCTGGCTCAAGTGATCGCAGGTAAGTAAATGTGGTCTGAAGCCTGCTGTAAATGGCTTTTTCACGCCGCCGTGGACGGAGGTTTGGCTTCGGTGGGGAGCAGGTGCTTGTCTCCACATTACACGTTTTCTGCTCGGTGACAAGGCGGAGCTCTCGGCAGCGGGGAATCACAAAGGTGACGTGAAGCTCTTAAAGCGGATACAAAAACTGGATGAAAAGATATGAAAAAGGTTCCTTGGTCCCAGTAGCTGCTTTTTTCGAGGGGCTGCATCGGCACGGCATCACCAGGTGGGCTGGGCTGGGCTGGGCTGGGCTGGGCTGGGCCTGCCTCTGGAGATGCTTTGTTTGATTTTTCCTTGTAACCCGGTTCCACTGAACGCCAGAGCCAGTTTGGATTTGAAGTCGAGCTGGTGGTTTCAGGGCAGCAGATGTTTAAGCAGCTCTGAAATATGGCAGTGTTTTGTGTGCTGCTGTCTCCATGGAAACGGGCACTGGCTCGGCAGAAACGGCACAGGGATTTCAGCACTGCGTCTTAGAAAACAAAACCGAGGTGGGTTAGTCACTCTTCAGTCATAAACACCGACCGTGGTGCTGAACAGAACCCGTCTTGAATACGTGAGGTGCAGTCATGTGAATCGGCAGGTGAGCGAGTAGTATTTTAAATTAATGTTTTTTGAAAGTGGACTGGTCTTGGATAGACCCTTGTTAGAAAAACACACATTTATCGCATTCTGCTCAGCACGTGCTCTTCTGCTTGAAGGTGATCGCAGCTCTGTCGCCTCTTTAGGCCTCCACCTTCCCCCAGAGGTGAAGTGCGTGTTGGATGGGAGCTACACATTCCAGCTCGTGGGCAAACGACGCTTTTTAAGAAAATGCAAGGTGGCCGATGAAACACAGAGCTGATAACGTGCGGATCTGTCATTTTTAGCAACACGTAGAAGTGAAGCAAGCCTCATTTTTGGGGCTGCTTTGTTTGCCTTAGGAACAGGCTGCTTGGAGCCAGAGCAGTCACCCCAGCTCGGGGTTGCTACAGCATTAAAAACCAGGAGGAACCCAGCGGGACTTGCAGCTCCCCGGGATATCGTACAAAGAACAAATCTCCCACGAAGCTCCAGGAATTCCTGGAAAGCGCGAATGCCTCTACTTCTTGCCGCGCACCTTCAGCTTGGTTCTTCAGATGTGTATTTTCCCACTCCGGCAGCGGTCGGATGCTTTTCTTCACGGTGCCTCGAGGGTGGTGGCACAAGGTGCCGCGGGACCGACCGAAGCAGCAGGAGCCACACGCCTGAGCGGGGAGACGGCTCGGGGAGCGGCTGTAACGACGGCACCTTCAAACAAAGAGGGAAGGAGCACGGCTCTCAAAACACTGGCGGGTTCCCAAAAGAACACCAGTTTCTTTCTTTTTTTTAACTGAAGCGGGATTTGTTTGACAGAACAATTCCCCTTAGAAATAAAATTCTTTAAACATTGGATCACTAAATAATGCAGGGTGAAGTGCTTAGCGACCTAAATTAGATTCCTTAAAAGGATACCCGCTCGGATCAAACGGTGTTTCTGTATGGGCTACGCTTAAGCCAAACACTCTCCCGAAATACAGAGGCCTGACAAAAGCCACGACTGCTGTTCTAATCTTTACTATCATTAGACCTAGAGGAACTTAGCATGGGCTTATTCTACATGTAAAGTGAGAGACAGCCTGTGGTATACAGGAGAAGAGTTACCCGCAGTACAAAATGGTTTATGTATGTAGTAGTTAGAGCAAGACTATAAAAATCACCCATGTCCCACACCAGTTCGCTAACGATTTTGCCTAGAAACACTGGATAACGTCATTCTGGGGCACATGCAGGAGAAACCCCGTTGCAGGGAAAATCAGACTGAAGAGAACTGCACTAAGGAGGCCGTCCCGTCACTCCCCACCTCACTGGAGATGGCAAATGTGCTGAAGAGGTCCCCGGGGGAGCGCTAACGCAGCACTCTGCTTTCGGTACGCAAGGGGCGGGTCCCGACTTGTACAGATTCAAAGAAACAACACGGAACGGTTCAGTACTCCAGGAGACAAGAAGCTAAAATAAAACTGGATTGTGTCTCTCCCCACGGCGTTACTGGGACAGAAAGGTGACACCGGGCTGACACAGGGCACGGTCACAAGATCTGTGTGAACGCCAGCGCCTGTCCCGCGCTGAGCTTCCTCCTGCAAACCAGCTCCTGCTCCCAACGTCGCCGAGCTCCACGCGGTGTCGGCAGCTCCCAAAGAGCAGCTCTGGCACCTTCTCAGAAATGGGCTGGGAGGCACCGAGCGAGCTCCTGCTCGTCTCCATCGCTGCCCCGGCTTTGGCCCTTCTGCAGCAGCTGCCACCACCACCCAGGTGTCCAAAGTGTCCAAATCCCCCCCGCTGCTGGGAAGCCTCAGGTTAACCCCGGTTTAGAAAGTCAAAAGAAAACAAAATAAAATCCAGAAGCCTCGCATACTTTAAACAACTTAATTTATTAGAACCCATAAATGTTGCTTTCATTAGAAGAATCAAGTTAACACCTAATTTAGGGTGAAATTACATTTTAAGACAAAAAATCGTAATGCTTAAATACAGTATTTACCGAAGACTGCTATTCTTAGAATCCTGGTACAAGTTTAAACTCAGTGTGTGGTATTAGTACGGTATCTAATGCTGAGCAGGTTCAGCATTTTATTGTCAGCTGAAAGTGCGTCGCACCATGCAAAGGGCTATTCCCCAGCTGCCTCCCAGAAGCACCAAACGAAGCCTGAAACAAAAAAACCTCACCTGAAATTTTCTTGTGCATTTAAGATTGATTGGTAAAAGAAAAATAATAAACAATCGTTGTACAACTGTTGAATCTTAAGGTTCACTGAATTGGCATCGAGCAAACCTGAACTGTTACTTCAACCTGGAACCTGAGTGCAGAGATAAGACACAATCACCCACGTCAGAGGCCCGATAATTTCTGGTCACAGTAGCCCTTTTGGAGAAGCAGGGTGGGTTCATAACCTTCACTTCCACTACTGTCAATCAACAGAATCACCTCCATAAAACTCAGAAAGTGCTTAAACACAGAATACCAGAAGTATCTAACTTACAGACCTTGCGATACAGAAAATCAAAACGTGGACCGTGGCAGATGCTGAGAGATCCGTATCCTGTACTAAACCGGGAATTGAGCGGAGTGGCTGCGACGCGGGATGGATGCTCTCGAGACAGCGAGGGTGAGGGTCGTTCCTTCCTTTAAGATTCCTACAAAGCTGCCGCAGGCTCAGCTGCTGCTCACTAACACGCTTCCTCTCCTGAACACATACACAAAGAGCTTCTACAAGCTGTGCTGAATTACTTGTATTACCTTTTAAAATACGCTATTAGTTACAGGCCTTTTTCAGGAAGTACCAAATGATTAAAGTCTAATATCGCTGCTTTCCAGCTCTAGCTACGAGATTTGGTCGTCGTGTACGAGAATTAAAATGGTACTTGCTTCCAAAGACTGTCGGAGCCTTTCCCCACTTACACTAAGGAAGGAGCAATTTTTTAAGCATTCAGGTTTACCAACCGATAGCTCACCTGCAAAATACAAAAACACAGCACTCATGAGAAAAGCCGGAGTATTTTTGCTCGCACAGGTAGTACTGTAGAAAAGGAGTCCTTTGGCTGTACATTGTTTCCACCGTGTATTTGTTACATCAGATACAAACTGTACAAGTTCTCCAGTTTACAAAGTTTTCTAAATCGCAGAAACAGTTCAGCCCATATTTATAACAGCGGCTTTAATTGGAAAGGTTATTACAGATAAGGTACAGTCTAAGTAATTGGCTCAATGTAACAACAAAAATGTAGTTTTAATACAATTTGCAATAGTACAACTATGTACACATGTACAGAACCGTCACTTCATTGACTTGGAGCACACTCGTCACGTTTTATCATCATATTCCTTTAAAGTAAGAAACACCGAAGTAAAAAGGGTTCAGTTTTGCAGCACTTCAGGTTCCTCGGTGGAGATCTCTTGCCTGGTTCCTGCCGCAGCCAGGCCTCAGAGCACGCCGTCGCCGAAGCGGGGCTTGCCGTAATCGACGAGGTCGTTTTGGAGATCTCGTTCTTCATCATCTGCAATTAAAACACTCGGATCAGATCTAGATGTGACGCTACTGAAAAAATATTTGAACGTACTTTCCCAGCACAGGCTGCTACCGCGTACGGCCGCGCGGAGCCGGCCTCGGCTGGTCGCGGGAATGAAGTCACCGGGGAGCACACGGAGGACGCACGTGGGCCGGCGATGACAGCTCTGGCTGGCGGCACCCTGGGACAGCACCTTGGGCTTCACTGCAACTGCCTCCAGAGATTTATTGACCGAAGAGACTGCAGAACTAGTTAAACTCACTCCTGTAATTCGAGAATCTTCCTGTAAGGATTTCAACCTCTCTGCTAAAGCCCAGCCAGAGCCCTCAGGCTGAGGTAGCGCCTTCTCCCCTTCCTTCTCAGGTTTGAAAGGTGACACCTTCCGCCCGCGCCCAGCACCGCAGGTTTCTCAGTGACGGATTTGTCCTGCTGCTGGGACTGACTTTGCTGTCGACACCCGTACGTACTGCTATGTGCGTCTCGGACCCGAGGGTGAGATCTGAAAATGAAGAAGGCAGCTCTCGACCCTTTTCCAACCTCTTATCAACAGAAATCCCTGTTCTCTCTCTCAGTGCTGCTGAAGAGGCAACAACACATCTGTCACCGCTGCCCTCTGCAGCTGCAACAAGGCACCCGGCCGGGCTCCTGCGCAATGAGCACTTGGCCCGTCGGTCCCGACGCGGCTCCTGAATTGTGGAGCAGCCACATCCTCAGCCGGGGGCACAGAGCGGAGCCCAGGGCTGGGCAGGGGCCGCTTCAGGCAGCCTCGTCTTTCCCAGCTGGGTTCAGTTCCTCTTTAAAAGGATTCACAGCTCTGTCCTTAATGGGAAGACCAACAATGTTCCACCTCGTCTTTCAGATCCAAGATGATTGTCTCACTCCACCACTGCTCTGTCCTACTTCTTGACTTCTACTCCTTGGGCTTTGGTTTTTGAGCCTCATTATGACAAATCAAAAAATTAAACAAAAATAGAGCTCGTGCATCCTCACTACAACCGTTTACTGTAGACACGCATGCAAAGAATAAAAAAATCCACCAAGCCAACGCACATCAGCATTTTTTCAAGTGATGTTTTAGGTTGTTCTGCATTTTACCTGCCGTGGGTCGGATCTCTCCCGTGCGGGCACCCAACCCTCCTCCCTCAATAAATGTCAAAGCCCTAAAGTTTGCCCTTGGTTCAATTAAGGAGCTTTTGAGGTTGTGGACTGCATTCCTTTAGGCGCAGCAAAGATGCCCTTTCACTGGAGTGGAAAGCAAAGCTGAAGTGTACTCGGTCTTTTCCTAGACCAGAAGCTGTCGGAAGCTCCTCAACGCTCCCACCACCGTCACTCGTCCGCCTGCCCGCGGGGTGGGTGCCCGGGGGGACCCTTCTCCCCACAGGGAAAGGCTGAAGTTCATCAACATCTGCATTTGTTCAGTGACAACCGGTAACACAGCACACGAACATCACTTGATTTATAAGATCTTCCACCATCCAGCCGCCAGGAAAACACGTTCACTCCGACAGAAGCAAACGGCTTTTGAATGTCGCCTCGCGTTTCAAACGGGTGGGCCGAAAGAAAGAAAGCAAGCAAGCAAGCAAGCCAGACGGGATGCTGACGTTCCCGTGAGCCCGTCTCCCAGCTTTGCCTGTTTTCCTCTGATAATTTCAATCCACATATTTCTAGTGGCAACCGAAAAACATGTTTAATTCAATGGCTTTGTTTGCACATGCCACATGCTTTGTTCCAGCCTAACGCAAAACCATGTGATGTTTTTCTAACAGTTTTTAGACAGAAATTCCAGGGTTTTTTCCCCTTCTCTAAACAATTACAAGCACCCTCCCTCCAAACCCCCACGATTTTACCCTCTCCTACCCTGGAAACAAAGCAGCGTAAAGGCAAAAGCAGACACTTCAGGAAAAGTGCTACTTCTGGAAGCACCACTCGCCCGCTCTTTGACTTAAATCCCATCGGGTCAGCAAGTTATTAGGAAACAACACAACAAAGGGCTTGGAAAATCAAGCCCGAGGTAGTAACATACACTGCTCAGACTATTCTTCACAAAAAGGCCCCCAGAAGTCACTCTTTAACCTTTACCACGAGATATTAAATCCGTTACGTCTACACAGATACACAGAGGGGTACGAAGAGATTTTGGCCAAGCCCAAACTGAAAGCCCCCAGAGCCGTGAGCTGAGGGGCACACACCGAGCCAGGCAAGGAAGGGCTGTGGGGAGGAGCGGGGCGTCCCCCGCTGCCTGCTAAGGGGACCCGACCCGAAAACCACGGAAAACCCAACCCGCACAACTGCTTGGGCACGAGCCTGCCCGCTGCCCCACGCTCTGCTCCTTGCGGCAAGCCTGTCGCATCAGAAGCGAGTCTCCCGTTTCCACGGCATCGCCTGAAGCCCTTCTGTACCCGCATCGACGAGCAAATTCAACCCAGCAACGACCCGTCAGCAATGCAGGGGGACTAAAGTCCGCTGCTGGTTCTGAGCAGAAGTTTGAAGAAACAGCCCACGTTGTCTCGAGCAGCGGCAGTTTTCTTTTTTTATCAGGAAGTTAATTAATTGCCCGGAGTTCTGATCCATACTTTTCTTTTGCTTGTTCATCAGTTTTAAACTACCAGCCCAGCCCAAAAAGTGCTTACGCTGCACGGTTAGATGCATGCCCACAGAAATCAGTTGCTTTTTATCAGCTTTTCCCATTAATTATACCAATTAAATACACATCTGAAAAACCGCCAGCTAAAAAGCTTGTGTTACGAGGATCCAAATCAGGGTGCCTGGAGAACTTCAGTTGCTCGGCTTTATTTTCTCCTCTCTATTTTGCATCTTCCTTGGTGGGAAACACTGTACGTGTTTGGGTAAATGTCTTCGCCTACAGACATGCAAGCCTTGCACAGAACATTACCGAGCCCCTGGGTGGAGGGGGCAGACAACGTGACAGACAAGCAGTGGAGAGGCTGGACCGCATGCAGGGCGAGAGGTGGTGGCCATGCATGGCAGGGGTTAGGCTGGCACCGGGTTAAGGAGGTCTGAGGGGTGGTTAGCAAGGAAAAGCCTGTTGAATCTGTGTAGGGCGGCACAAAAATCACACCGTCAGCTGGGAACCGAGGCCTCGCTGCTCGTCACCTCGAGGCGGGTGCGAGGGAAGCAGCAGTCACAACAACTGTGCCCCGTATCTGCAAATTGCTTCGGTCACTGCCAAAGATCACAGCCCAGCCAGCTACAGACCGGGCCCGGGGTTTTAAACAAACCCTTTTCTGAAATTTGAAGCAGAAACTGTGTGCGGGGCTGGAGGCAGGCGCCCGAATCCTCCGACTGCTGGAACGCAGCGCAGAGCAAGGCCGGATTTCAAGGGTTGCCCAAAGCTCGTTTATGCTCCGTTCCGGATTTGCAATTAGCTAAAACCAGCGAGGCTTTACACAAATTCAACAAGTAAACTCAGCGTGGACTTTATTGCAATGGGATGGAGACAAGGCCCAAGCTCACCTTGGACGTCTTCTTCTCCACCATCACCATCCTCTTCCTCATTGTAAGCCAGCTCGGCCTGTTTGTCTGCCTCATACTCACCCACGTTCCCATCATCCCCATTATAATCTGCCAGCTTAGAACCCTGCTGCGGATCAACAGGGGACTCATTCTCATCAAAGAATCGGCCTGTGAAGTAGGCAAAGGATTAAGTCAGAAGCAGAGAGGAAAGAAACAGGGAGATTCTAAACGACAGCAGACCACAGGTTAAGGGAGTCGGGGCGGGGGGCTGAGGGGGGTGTAGAAGTTCCAGCTGGAGGAGAACGGGGGCAGAAGGGGGAGAACAAAGCTCGTGGAGCCTCTGCGCAAAAAGGAGGCACTCGGGGCTGGCAAAACCCGATTGTTAGCAGCTTCGCTCTTTGCGGAGAAGAGCTAGAGCCAGCACCGTCCTACAAACACTAACGAAAGTTTTCTTAAAACACAGAAGAGCAAACGCAGAAGTTCTTGTGTCCAGGCTCTTTTCTGCACACAACGGAGCAACAGATCGCTGACTTGGTGTGTGTGTGTCTGCAGAGCACAGGCCATCCTGTCACGGGTACAAATCCAGCACAGATCCGCCTCGCATCTCTGAACCGACTTTTTTATTACCCAATTAAATTGGCTTTACACTCCGGTTTCCTACGAAACTTTAACAGTTTTCAAACCATTCCGAATCCAGCATTTTTGTCTTCCAGCAAAGGATTAAGAATAGCTCTGGATACTGAAACAATGCAGGAGGAAAATGAGAGTTAGGTGGAACTATGACGTGACCAGACAGTCAGCCAAGCACACAAGGCGAGATGAACGGTGTGATGTCAGGCTGGGAGCTGGTGGTGATGGGATACAGGGAGATCTGTTCGAGCCCAGCGCGGCTCGGTCTGCTTGCCTGTTGCTTAAAGGATGCAGCACCGAGCCTGCAGAGGATACGAGTCTTGAGGGATTACATACAAATGAAAAAAAATGGGATTAAGGCGCGATACAATCAGGCTGGAAACAGAGTGAGAAAAAAGGTCTGCCAGGGCAGATGTTATGTGATCCGCAGTGGAAGCAATTAAACAGAGAAGCAGAACTGAAGAATACGTCAATATTAGGATTAAAAAAGAAGTTGGGGGTTCAATGGACAGATGTAAAAATGAAACTATTTCTTAATGGAACGTGTGGCAGTATATAAAAATCAGAAAAGAACAAACATAGTGCTTATCTGGGTGGGGAAGAGGAGTGGAAGAATCACATCTAGTGCAGCTCAAATGTACCAGAACAGTGGTTTCAGTTATTTTTCATAAAAAAAGCAAGAAGAAATTATGATCTGCTTAGGAATCAGAAGTTTAATATATTACTCATTCTCTATCCATCTTGATTCAAGTAATCCTTGCTGTGATTGTTCGTGGGTTTGGACACTGCATCACCTATAGCCAGCGCCGTACGATTCACACACGTGAAATATTAAACAAGCTATGGAAGGACAACTGAACACACTTAACTTGCAGAAAAAACAAGCCTGTAGAAAATGCCAGAAATACCGTGACAAATAGTTACTGAATAAACATAAGCTGACAGAAAGAAAGGTTAAAAAATTAGAAGGAGATCCTAGGAAACACAGCAAGCCTCGCTTGGGGGTCTTCACAGCAACTCCACTGCTCCTGCAGACAGCAGCAGGTTTGGGGCAGTCGACGGCTTCTCCCACCTCACCAGGAGAGCATCGACACTCGCACAAGGCACGTGTAACAGCCTCGGGGCAGCCAGGCTTTAGGCAGACACCAGAACGGGAGTTGCTGGTGGCCGGACAGGCAACCTGCCAAGTGCCTTGTGAAGCAGAAGGGTAAGATCGGGAGTCTCGGTGGCATTGCATCAAATCCTGCCCCAAACCCCAGCCGGTGTCCTACCGCAGGCACCGCGGGGACTGGCTGCCTGGGACACAGCGGGGTGTGCTGTCCTGAAGCACAGGAGGTTTGTGACGGCACGGGATGCCCCACGAGGACGTCGCTGATGCTAAAACTTGCAGGTAACACTTGCTGAAATGAATTCCCAACAGACACGTGGGGTTTTTACCCAAACAGCCACCACGTGCCCATCTCTGTACCTAGCACCAAAGCTGCTTTTTAAATCTACGCTGTTCATGTCTTTCGGGGAGAAATTCTCTGGTTCTGAAACCGGACAGGTGTGGCCAGTACCCTGACCAGTGCTGGTTGCTGCTCTCATTCCACGGGCTGAGGCACAGCAAGCTCTGCAGCGCTCGGCAGCCAGAACCCTGGCGGGGCAACTGCCTGCAGGGAGAGCTGCGTGCCAGAGCTGGGCTCCTCTGTGCCACAGGGACGAGTTTATCAGGGACGGACCTTCTGGAACTGCCACTGCTGACCAACCGGGAAATAAACCTTCTGCAAACCCGGGTTAGCTACTGCCCTACGCGCGGGAGAAAGTGCCTCCCTTGCTGTGTCATTACAATGTAAATTAGTCCAGACACGCAGAAGGAAAGGAAGAGACTCCTCAGTGATGCTGAGTGACTCCACGGTACCCATTCACAGCCTGCGAGGGAGACATCTCATTCACTGCTCCTGCCTACAAAGCTCAGCCCCCGCATCACTTCATCCACCAGCAGGGAAGGCAGCCAACCCGCTTCAAACTCCCAACAGCCGCAGTCTGAAGCTCCGTCCTCTCAGCTGTAGTTGCTCACCCAGAGGAGCGCAAGATCTTCAGGAAGCTCCTTCAACAAACTAAACCGTCTCACACATCTCGGGATACCCCGAGCAGAAGCTCTGTGCGTGCCAGTTCCGACAGCACTTAATCCCCGCTCCGTCGGAAAGCTCCGCGAGCGCCACTAAACTAACCAAAGCCTTCCTCAAAGATTTGTTTCTCCAGAACAAACAAGCAAGACTGCCACGCCATCAAACCAGCAAACTGATGTCCATTCCCTGCCTCTTCAACCTCTTCAACCCGTTAGCAATACCTATGCCTGCAATGTTCTTTTCTCAGAGCGCGCTATTTCTGTGCCGCTGTTTATTCCATCCACAGAAGTCACACAGGTTTCTGCCAGGAGGCTGCAGAATCCCCCCTTTTTTTTTCCTCCCTCTCAACCCTCGTGACTCTGAAGACCGCTGCTCCGATGTGGTAACTCGTCATCTCGGAGCACAGGCGGATTCTAATCACCGAAGCCCAAGCGAAAGCTACTTAGCTGGGAGTACAGAGAAATTCCAAGTTGAATTTATAATCGCTTTATGATAAAGAAAAATCGTATTTGGGTAAAAAGCAAAAGGAGACGTTTCAGCACTATGGTTATTCTTCCAGACATCCCTTCCCCACCCAGATGTTAAACAACTGGAATTAGGTCTTTAAAAACAACCAGATCGAGGTGCATCAGGTCAGCACGCTCGATACTAATGCTTGGGAGCACAGTGTCTCCACTAAGAAACTTGTTTCAGTCCAACCTTCCTACAGGAAGACACCATATCAAATGCTGGAGGTGTCAACACTCTCCCGACGTAGCGGAATCGGCCCCAAAGCAGGGAGCTGCCTCGGAGGCAGCAGCGTGTGCGCGGGCAAGCTCTTGCCCACCGTGCTGCGGCAGCACCACCACGCTCCGGAGGCTTCTTCCTCGAGCAGCCGGGGAAGAGAAGGGGTCTGGAAGGCTTCCTCGCACGGGAGAGCAAACTTCTGGCCAGTACACACATACCCCCCCCCACCACAAACACCCCGAGCTGTGAGGGCACTGTTCAAAACGCCGGATTTAAGTCAGACAATGCAGCGTGAACACGAGTAACTCAGTATCACATACAAATGAGATGTCTGGGCTTAATCTATTTATGTGTGCAACAGTCTCCAAAAGCATTTTAAATTCCTACAAGCAAACACCTTGTTTATGACTGAATATATACACACATCTACCTAGCTATGAAAAACGACACAGGAAGGCGTATCTTTTACACAGTCACATATCACGTCTCTTTTCACGCTCGCTCTCCAGAAGGCCGCCTGCTGCAATGGTTCCCACTTTCCAGACAGGCACTACTACAGAGAGAAAATTATTTTCTTACGATATTGAAGTAAGAGATATTAGTCAACTTACTTTGCTTCATCTTCTGCAAGTCACTAACTTTGCTCTTTGGAATCTTTATATGGTCTGTCTCGATTTTGCGTTCTTTCTGATTTTCCACGTTTTCTTCAAAATTTAAGTGCTGGAGAGAATTTGAAGGTATCTGCTTTGCAACGTCAGCATTTCCATCATTGTCACTGTGTAAACCTACAGAAGGAAGAAGCGTGCTCAGTTTTTAGGTGGCTCCTAAAAAGGCTGTGATGTTACCACAGAAGATAATTCATCACATTTTAATACAGAATCAATCCTAAGCCGTTACCTTCTCAGCTGATTTTCTGTATGTGCTTAAGTGCTTGATAAAGCCCAGAACAATAATGCATTTATGTATTTTCTTTATCCTCCCGCTGATTCTGCTTTTCAAATCTAGTGAACATCATTTATTGCTCCAAGAGCTGTGATCCGAGAAGGAGGCTGCAGTAGGTCACAGAAGTTATGCTAAAATTAATGAGCAGAACCCTAGGACTACGTAACCAAGGACTACAGAAAACCCGGTCCCCTTGAAATTCACATCAACCTTCTGTCGACAAACTCTTAAGTGCAACGAAGCAAGCTTTTCTCCTGCTATCTTTTATATTTCCTCACTAATAAAAACCAAAGTGAAGGACTACCTCAGCACAGCAGAAAGAAGCCAACTGTTTAAAAGATCTGACATTTGGAGATAAACTTTAGGTGTGCGTGCAGCCTTTGAGCTCACCAGTTTTGCTATTCTAATCTACTGACACATCCACTGCAGAGGGAAAGAAATTAAGAAATGCTCCTGCTGCCTTTTCTCAAAAGAACCAATAACAGGCACAACAAAAAGCTTCAGGCTGTTTGCTCCTGTCACAAACACACGATGAGTGCATTACGTGGGCTGCCTCTTAGCAGGACAGTGTGTGAACACGCCACTCGCGGCGCAGCTACAGCCCAACATTGTCTCTGGCGTTAAAGCAAAGTGACTTGATCCACGAGCATCAAACCTAAGGATATTTTCTAGGGAATAAGGATTTTCTAGGGAATAAGGATATTTTCTCCAACTGCAATTCTTCTAAACCCTGTCAAGGCAGCACTTTCAGTTCTCTCACGCCCTAAACCTCCCCCACATCACCCTCAAGCGAGCTGCTCACGGGAACAGGACACTGAGCAAGGGACAGCCCCGCTGCCGCATCTCTGGACAGAGCTGCCTGCCAAGAGACCGGCAATCAGCTCCTGCTGATACGGTGCAGCCGTGTCTAATTAGTCCCCCTAAGGAGGAATACTAATTTCAATTACTCTCCTCTGTCCGTCGGGGAAATGTTGAAGCATTTATCTTTGAAACTTCTAACTCTCGAATCGGGCTGAAGACGGTCAAAAGGCTCAGGGATCACCGGGTGTGGGGAGGCACAAAAAGAGACGGTACCAGCAGCCACCCCGCTGCCTCAGGAAGTCAGACTAAGAACCACTAAAGCTTGTATCCTGCACGAGTCAGTCGCTGTTTTTCTTTCTGTAACCACATCAAACACGAAAAAGGGGGCTGCTCACACACGTGTAGCACTCATGACATGACAGCAGATATTAAATGGTGATTTCCCTACAAAACATTGACTTGTCACCCGCTCATAAGAATTTCACCTGGTGCCAGATTGGGAGCGTGGGGCTGTTCAGTTGGAAGGTTTACAACAGGTTGATGACCTTCACTTCTAGGAGCTGAAATAAGTGGCTTCTTCAGAGCTAAAAGAAAATACATGGGGAAAAAAAAAAAAAAAAGAGCATTAACACAACACACGGGTGCGGTTAATTACCAGAAGCATTCACTTTTGAGGGCACAGTAAAAATTACTCATTTTACACCCCACCTGAATTTTATTACCATAGATAGATTTTATAACTTTTCTTTCACAGTATTCAAAGAGAATATATATATATATATGCCACTGAGAACCCCAATGTGAAAGTATTAGAATACTTCTCCTAACCAGTGGGAGTATCTTCAGCTTTAGCAGGGTCGTTATCTTCTATTTCAGGCATGCCTGCATCTCCTCCTGGCTTCACTTTCTCTGGAGAGAGAAGAACAGGATACTCTGCCTTATTAACCTGTAAGTTTGAATTCCCCTCTTTTGGAAGGCTCTCAGACCAGAAGAAAAGTCCTTTCAGCCCCAGAACACGTCCCACATTGATAAAGGGGCTGCAACGCTCCTCACGCTGTGCTGCAGAAGTCACCGACTCCTGCTCTGGAGCAGCACCCCCAAGCTGGTGACATCTGCAGAAAGGAGGGGAACCAGCTGTGCTGCTCTTGATGCCCGAGGAGCAAAAGCCCCGCTGGAAGACGCTGACCAGAACGGGCACTGCACTGAGACACAAAGGTGCCCATTCAGCAGCACAAGAAATAGAAACAGAAAACTCTAATCTCTGGACACCTATAAACTCTAACTCAGTACCACCACACGCGGCTAATCGAGTTATTCGAGACAAGTCATTCGTTGCTCTGCTTCAGAGAAACACACGATTCTGTACGACAGCAAAGGGCACTGCACAACTGGTCCATATCTATCAAAAATGACAAAAAGAAGAACGAAATACCTTTCCCGTTTACAACGTGATCTGAAGGCTGCTCGTTCTTCACCACGTTTTTATCTTCTGCCTCTGGAACAGTCTTAGGTATTCCCTGGTCATTACTGGGACTTACTTCAGTGTCTTTACCGGACTGAATTTTTTGTGTGGCCTGTTAGAAGAAATTCAGAAGGAGGCAGTATTAAGCACACCCCCGAAAACGACAGAACAAATGTCCTCAAATCCATTATTGCTTTGGGTAGGCAAAACCACAGTTATGCATTAAGACGATCACCCAAGCAAACATCTCAGCAGAAGTCCTCTCTATGCAGACGTGAATCCCGAGGGCCACAGGTGAGAGTATTGGCACGCGACTGAACGGAAAGTGTGGAACCCAGCACGGCTGCGTGCCATACCCAACTGGTGCACACAGCGGTGAAGTCTAACACAAACAGGTCAAGGCCTTAAGTCTCAGGTCAGAGACTCCGAACCAGTTCTAGGTTTTGAGATAGATATGATCGAAACCTACTTCAGGTCTGCCTCGCTTTTTGAAATGTTTGTAAACAGAGACCAAGTAAGGAAATCAGATTTTAAGAACAGCAGGTTGTTTCGTCATTTGTAGGAAAGGGGCCCACGTTCCACCGGCAGCTTGCACCGTATAATTACACCCCTGACACCACTCAAACACCGTTGTTATTTCCATCACATTAGCACCTCCAGGCCCCAGTGGAGATCAGGTTCCGCTTTGCAATAACCTGTCTAAGGTTGTAAGAACACAGATCCTACCCTGGAGAGCTCTAAACCAATATCGGTTTTACAGAGAAGAAACCGGAATCCTCCGCAATGGTGTCGTGCAGGAAGGCTGGGCCAGAGCAAAGAATGAAGCCTCATCTCGACGACCCACAGACTGAGCCAGCCAGGCAGCTGTGCCTGCACTAACGCCCAGCCAGGGCTGCTTGGGACAACATTTAACAAAAAGTTAGGGCAGAAACATCCAAGGGCTCCACACATCTGAAATACCAAGTCAAAAGCCCAGCAAACCTCAGGCTCTTCTAACTCAACAAAGAAACTGAGCTGCGCGTTACCTTTTGTTCCCGCAAAATTTGGTCCATTAATTTCTTGATGTTTTCTTCGTGTTGCAGCCTCATTTCCTTCATCTGCTGCCCACACTGCAGACTTGATTAGAAACACGTTATTAGTTATATTTTGTTTATGAATCTGCTCACCCTTAAATAAAATAAGGGGGAAAATACAAAGTGGTGCAAAAAGCCAAACCCGAGATACAACTAGAATAGTCTGTCCAAAAAAATCCTTGTCCTGGAATGTGTATTGAGTGGAAATGGACTGAACACAGAGAGAAAGCAGAACTGGAAGAAACAGGGGCAGAGCAGAAAAATGGTAAAACAAACAGAATGGCCTTGAAGTATTTCCTCCAAAACCTGGAAAGCAACTGAAAAGTCAAGCTTCACAGTTAATCCATCATCAGCACCTCCTAATTCCACTGGGAAGGCAGCATCTCTCCCAGTATTATCTCTCCCAGTAAGTATTATCTCTCCCAGTAAGTATTATCTCTCCCAGTAAGTATTATCTCTCCCAGTAAGTATTATCTCTCCCAGTAAGTATTATCTCTCCCAGTAAGTATTATCTCTCCCAGTAAGTCAGATTTTTCTTAGGCCATATCTCACTTGGAGGGGAAGGAGTAGAACTACACAAAAACCAGATGCACAACAACTACAGTCGGTACCAACTGGAACAACCAGATCTGGGGGGCACAGCTCAGTGTCACAACTCCTCTAACAAACCACAGACACATCAACCCAATTCAACAAGACTCCCGTCTCCCACAAACCCGCAAACACCCAACGCAGCACAGAAAGAATATTTTTGTGTGTGTGACGGTCTCAAACATTTTCTCAAGCGCTGATGTCCCCCGTTCCTCACAGCTCCAGAAGTAGTTGTTCTCCACCATAAAAGGCTGAGGTCAACTTAGAATTTCAATATACGCAACGCTTTCAACTTCAGGTGAAAAAAGTAAAGCCACGCTTTTAGAAAGGTGGCAATTAACAACCCTGGCAGCTCACAGAACTCTGTTGATTACACTCTTCCTAGTATTTGTTAACTAACATTGTCAAGAAAATGCACTGAATTCAAATTGCCCAATGCTGACCAATTTCAGGAAGTCAGATTTTTCTTAGGTTTTCGAGGACAGGAGTAGAACTGCACAAACTTCAGAACCAAACCACTACCTAAGTGAAAATTACATCACCAAGTGAGTACACTCAGATTTGCACTTCTCAATACGTACAGGCCTCCGGTGCACAGACACAAACCTACAGGTACTAACTTTCTTGAAGACATACCTATCGTATTCCAGTCTCCTCGCAAGGTACGTGTTGTTCTTCTTGTACTCGTGAAGCTGATCTTCTTGGCGAATGAATTCCTGGCGTAATTCTGCTAGTTGTTCTAGATGGAAAAGCAAAAATCAACATGAATACAGAAACGGAAGGAAAAAATCCCCAGGGCAGATACAACTCTCAATATTGCTAGACAGGTTAAAAATTTGCTCAAGCTTTATGTTATTTCTTCTAGATGTGCTTGAAAAAAATCTTGAAAATTAACTTGAAAAAAACACCAACGCAATGCTGTTCCATCTATCTGCTGGAAATCTCCCTAATTGCTTGAAAGGCTTTGTTATTCTGCGTAACGCAGAAGTACCACCAGGTTACTTCAGGCACGATGGCCAAATATGCTTTTTCTGCGATAAATGTGTAAAAGGAGGCACCTTGACACCATCCACAAAACCAAGATGTATTTCCTGTCTTCGCAAGTAACTGTTCTAGAAGCTCTTCTCCCTGCACCTCAGGCTATAAATAATCCTACACAACTACAGGCAGAAACGCCAAGCACGTTGTCCGCGGGCATGTTCCAACCCTGGCTTTAGCTGTTCCGGGTCGCAGTAAGGTTACAGCCACCGTGGCCATGGCTGTACGGATCAGCCTTAAAAGATGTTCTCTGGGCCTCTTCTAACCCAGCAGAAGTATTCCAGTGCTGCTGATGCAAACGATGCTGAACTGTGTATTTGCTCACAACAACGATTCCGGCACCTCGGAAGCAAAAACCCACGTGCTTTCTGCAGACAGCAGAGCGACCTCTAGGAAAGCCAACCCTACGCTTTCCCAGGCTGGGTAACAAATATAATGAAATTCCACGTTACACAATGTTCCGGCATCACTCGATCTTTCGTTTAAGATGTTTTCTGCAGTAGCCAAGCAGTTAAAAGTTACACAACTTCCCAGTCTGCCAAATCACTGCTTGGCCACAAGCTCCTTACCCTTTAGCCGATGTATGTCTGCCATTTGATAGGATATGTTGGTCTGCAGCTTCATCTGAAAGGAAGAAAAGATGACATAAAAATAGACAACCTGCAGGTTAGAGAGGGTTTAGGCTGCAGCGACTCGGGTGCATTTGTTTTCGTTGTAAAGACCATGTATGTAAAGGTTTATTGGAATGAAGCTCACAAGGCTCTGATAAATACAAGCAATTAATATTTGGTTATCGATAAGTGCTGTCACCAACCAGGACACTATATTTAGGCTTTGCTAACAAAAACTTAAATTTATTTCCAGATCCTATTTCTATCAAAAAAGTGGATTCTGCCAGGACAAGGCTAAACACTCTGCATTCTGATACTGCAGAATATATTGCTGATGTTGCACAAGTGCACAAATAAATCAGTGTATAATGTAAACTTTTATGTGATGCTACCTAATGTTCATAGCGCAAATTCTACTTGTAAGAGAGAATCCAACACCAGCATACTTCTGCAACATACTTCTACATAGTTCTACAACAGCTTTTAATTTGGTATTTTAAGCAAGGAAAAACCAGCAGTTGCAGTAAGAAACGCATGTACACAAAGTCATTAAGACGCTTCAACTTGTTCTTACATAAAGACCCATGTAAAGATAAAAAAATAGCAGAAATGAGCAAACACAAAAAAGACACATGCCCTCACTTTTAGACTTCCTCCACCCACCCCTATCTCCTCTTTTACCAAATTAGTCATTTCTTTAAACATGTTTCGCATAATGTTTTCGTCTTTAAGAGACTCTGGACTGCCTGATTCAGTTTGTCCCATGTGGGTTGAGGCAGGTGGTTATAACTTTAGGAACTACAGCCTGTCCTGGTTGGAGAACACCAGGATAAAAGCTCTCTGAGAGAAAAAGAAAGGAGGGCGGATGGTTTTGGTGACTCGGGAAGCCTGACCATGCTGCTCTGAAATAGGATCCAAACCAAAAACACCCAGAAGGCAATAAACGCACAAAGGAGATCCCAGGGAGCAGCAGGTTCTGCTTTCAAACCTTCATCTTTCAGAGCTCCTAACGCAGAAAGCCTTCCCGCGGCTGGCTCCTGCTCCTGCTCCATGACACCTGCCTGGCGAGGGGCTGGGGGAGGGCTGCCCGTCTGCTCGCTCGAGCTTGGTTTGAAGACAGCATCAGTTTCACCACACCATCTTTCCTTTTGGCAATTTTGAGCTTCAGAGAAAAGTGTCGGAATTTATATCCAAAACAGCTCAGCTGACAGCAAACGTCCCTCATCCAAAGGATGGAAAGGAGAGAAGCTTTTTTATGATTCATGGGATCTGTTCCACCTACTCACGCAAAAAAAAAAAAACACCCCACACTCCACAAATCATGGCACAAGTCCAGGTCTTTCTCAGCTCTGTCCTCCCTGAGTCTAGACCTATTTGTGCTGCTCCTACTTCTCCGTGGCTTCTCAGATCCTTTCCAAAGCAGTTGGGACATATAAAAGAAATTCTCTGTAGCCCAATGAGCTCTGCACAGGAAAAAAAAAAAAAAATCCAATATCCTGTGCATGCCAGAGCCACGTACATGTGAGGCAACCTTCCAGTGCTGTCTGAGCTGTAACAGCCTCGTCACACAGCGAAAGGCAACACGAGGAAAGAAGCTGTAAACACGCGGGAGCTCATCTCCCTGGGCGGCAGGTCAGAACAGCGGGAGCACTACTTCCTGATGAAGTAGGCTGTAGGATGTAAACATCCACCCCATCCCCCTGTGAGCCATTTCTTTCCCCAGCAGCAAGACCCTCCGAACGGCTCGTCGAAGCCGCAGGAGCAGGTCCCCAGGCTCCTCCGCGCAGCTTCGGGAGCCGGGCGTTCCCAAGGCACCGCTGGGGCACGGGCTGGCGCAGCACAGAAGGGCTGCTTAAAGGTCCGTACGCGCAAGGGTCTGCAGGTCACAACTCGCTGATCGCTCTCCTTCCACCCGCTGCCTTGCTCAGAACAGGCAGCGCTGCCGTCGCGCAGTGACGCTGTGACCGCTGGGAACACACGGTCACACTGGAAGATGCGCTCAACATCACTGCGGTCAACCGAGGAGCTGTTGAGGAGCTTTGGCAACAGAGAACATAAGCAACTGCTCCCAAGGATGCTTTACTAAAGGGTTTCACCCCGTGAAGCCCCTTTCTAGGCACCAGCGAAGGGGCAAGGCTGAGTTCCACAGCAGGCAGTGCCAGCGAGAGCTCTGGAATGAGAAGGGCACGCTCCCCAGAGCTGCGACCGCCAACACGGAGCTACGAGCCCCCACACGCTCGACGGCGGCCAGGTGGAAGCTCTCCACCGCAAGTTCCTGCCATTCAATCATTTTATTGAGCTTACTGCAAAGGGATGTGTAGAGCTACGGGAAAAAAGCATCCTCACCGCATGCTGCAAGGCGGCGGGAAACACTCGGGAAACAAACGCCACCTCTGCACGCATCAGCTCCGAGACACCGGGGCAGTCACTGCCCCCATCTGCCTCCCGAGAGTTGCTCCAGAACTCAAGAACTTTATTTCCAGGTCCAGAAGACCATCATGAGTTCATCGAGGTGAGCACATGCTGACAGGAGAAGAGACTTCCCAAGAACTCGGGCGTTTATGCTTTTTCCTTTTTTTAAAAGAAAACCCCCAGACACCAGGTTACGCTGCCACATCTGCCTGCAGGAGCAAACAACATTGTGGTGCAGCGTGACTGGGAGGGAGGAGAGAGGCAAGGGTTTGGGCTTGACCACAGCCCTCGCGGAGCCCGGAGCAAGCTGCAGAAACTCCCGTTCCCTCAACGCTGGGAAATGCACACTGGGCTTCCGTGACCACAGGGCAAAGAATCTCTTAGGGAGCCAAAGGGGCATAAGGAGAACTGACACTGTGACAAGCACCAGAGCAGCACCTTTCCAATGACTCTTCTCATGAGATAAGCCCAGATGTGTTGGGGTCACTCGATGCCCCAGGCGCTACCTGTGTTTTATTACAGCTCCTGCATTTCACAAATGCACCAAGATCCTTGGTGAAACCCAGTTTGTTCACAGAATATCCTTGCCTGATTCTTTCTTGATATTAAAGAACCCACCACTCAAGCCTTTTTTGGTCAGACCCTTTATGCCTAGCACTCACTATATTTTTGTAACAGATCTTTATTCTCTAAAACGGAGCTTTATTCTCAACTCTCTAAAGTACTGTCACTTAAAGGTTGAGGGTTTTTTTTAGAAGAAAATAGGATTGTTGCCACTAAGAACATGACAATGGCTCACGTGGGAGGAAAAGAGCACGGGGTAGCAACTAGTTATTGCTAAAACATACTGCTGTTCTCGCCTGGTAAGGCACAGTGAACATTTTGAGCACAGGATATTCGAAAGCCACCAGCTTCCACAACCTTACATGGCAGCTTCTGGAACGCAGAGCGTAGACCCAGGGCCTGCTGTGCTGCAGCACACGCACGATTACCAACCAACCTGTGAGGTTTCCTGGTCACATTTCTCTCGCTCCCCTCAGATTTGGGGAGAGGAGCCAAGCAGCCAGCAGGCAGGTGCGGCTCAGCAGCACCTCCGTTTGTACCCCGCGCTCCACAGCGGGCTCCGGCTTCCCACCACCCTTAGGCTCCCTGACCCGGCCCTTGCCTTTCCTCCTCCCCTGCTGCCCTACAGCAAACCGCCACAGCTTTCCAGAGCGACTGTGTTTAAAAAGGGAGCCTGGTCACGCGGCGCAACGACCAACGCCCTCCTCCAACAGCCCTCGCGGAGCTGCACGCCCGGCGGTCAGTGCGACAACCCACCAGACAAGTTCACCCCGCGAGCACGCGACGTCACACGAGCACGGGCCACCTCACCAGAGCACGGGTTGTCACACGAGCACGGGCCACGTCACACGAGCACGGCCTCAACCTCGCCTACGCAAAGCGCAGCCGTTACTTTACTGTCCTCACCAGCCCCAGGCCGGGAGTGCCAAGTCTGTGCTGTGCTGGCACGTTACGACCATCTCTGGGTGCTTTCTTTTACAGAAGCAAGCAATGAACAACTAAACCTCTTTGCTCAATATTTACATGCAAAGTTCAACTTAAAAAAAAAGAAAGTTTAGGAAACTACTACTTTTCTGCCTTTTACAAGGGGAAGCATCTTCATTAACACATAACTGCTTCGAGTTCAGCTTTTCTTACTCATCAGACTTCACTACTTTGGTACAAGTACAGAATACTGATTTATAAATTAAACTAGATTTCATAGCATTCCAATACTTTTAATCACAATGGTGTTAGCTGCATTTATTTCCAGCGGAGAGCACTGGTCTCCATCGTTACAGATCTAATCAGGCTTCTTTTATTCCAGTATCAGAAAAATTTAAAAAAATGAAGAAAATGTGTTTGCTGAACACACAAATAGCTTAATTGTAATGGCTCAGTGGGAGAGAAGATGTGACTTTAACCCAAACTTACTCAGTTTGAGGGAGTCTGTAGTTTTGTAATGAGACACGTATGCATTCAGGCTTTTTGTGACTGATCTTAGACCGCTCATCAGACATGCAATATGAAGGGGCCAGAAAAAACAGAGCCGGTAATGAGCACAAGTGTGATATTTCCATAAATCCCACTGTGAGCAGTGTTCAATCAGCAGAACTACGGCCTGCCTGCCTATAGAGTACACGATACCCCAGAGGAGGGAGCAGCAGAACTCATCTGCTTCACTCCCCTGTAAAGAGCTTCCTGACAGGCGATTAGGAAAGCGGAACAGTGGAAGTTCATGCATTCACTCATCTTCCCTTCCCCAACAGAAGAAATCCCCAGGCCATCTCCTCATAAAAGGGCAACCTGAATTTTGTATGAGCTTGTCTCTTCCCAGCTAATGAAAATGCCACGTTATGTCAGGAGCAAGATATTTCTTTCCTCCCAAGTATATGGTGGCTGCCTAAGAAGCAGACGCTGACGTGCCAGGTGTATCACGGGGAAAACAAGCTCAGGGGTGCTGCTACACCCGAACATTTCACTTGTTTCATTTTCCTCAAGGCCAAGCAAACTGTAGTTTTAAGGCCACGTATAGCTTTTTGGCTGATCGCAGAGGACCAATTAACCTCAGCAAAGGAGGAAAGCTCAAAAAAAAATAAATTAAAAGCATCTGTCGAGAAAACAGGGAGCTCTCAGTGTTTGCACCGCCGGCACAGACAGTGCCTTTGCGGGACATTTTCAGGGGTGCGTTCTGAAACCCAACCACACTCCGAATCTCCCGAGCCCAGCCAAACCCGACACGCCAGCTCTGGAGAGCAGCGCCTGCGGGGGCTGCAGGGACACGGCCGTCGCCCGGCGAGAACAAACGGTGCCCCCCGGGCAGAGTCCCCCCCGCAGGGCGCCGGGGAGCCCTCCCACCGCCCCGGGCCCGGCTGCCGCCTCGCCGTTACCTTGCTGTCCTCGCACTTCTTCACCTGGCCGTCCCTGGCCTGCAGCTGGCTGCTCAGGTGGCTGTAGTCGGCCTCCTTCTGCTCCAGCTGCTTCTTGTGGGAGTCGACCTTGCCCATGAGGTCCGAGTTCCTTTTCTCCAGGCGGCCCCGGGCCACCTCGGTGCGCTTGGCCTGGCTCTGCAGCTCCGCCACCTCCTCCTGCAGCAGGGCCTGGCGGGACGAGGCGTTCCAGCAGTTGAAGGCGAGGATGGCGATCACCGCCAGCAGCGCCACGAACACCAGGGAGGGCAGACGGCCGCCCCGCCGGTTGGCCCCGAAGCCCACCATGGGGGTGGCCGGCGGGCGGGGGGGGGGGGTTCACCCGCTCACCGCCGCCGCCTGAGGGGGAAGGGACGGGGCGGGGGAGCGCGGAGGCTGCTCAGGCACTCGGCCGGCGGGCGGGCGGGCTGCAGCGGGGGGCAGGGCGCATCCCCGGCGGCGGGACGGTGGCGCCGCGGGGGGAAGGGAGACGGGAGCGAGCTGGCCGAGCCGGGCCGAGCCGAGCCGAGCCGAGCCGAGCCGAGCCGAGCCGAGCCGAGCCGAGCCGAGCCGGCGCTGCCGTGGCGGGCCGAGCGCCGCTCCCGCCCCGCGGGGAGGGACGAGGCCCCGACGCTGCGCTGGAGCCGCCACCGCGGCGCCCCGCCCACCTCGCCGGGCCGCCGGCCGGGCCCTTCCGGTCTAAGCCCCGCCCACTTCCCCATCCCGCCTCCTCTCGCGAGACAAGCCCGGCGGGGTTCTCGCGAGAGTTCGGCTTCCCGCGGGCGGGCGGGCGCCACGTTGTGCGCGGTGCCGGGGGGGCGGGACACGGGTGGGACACGGGGCCCCACACGGCCCCACACGGCCACACGCTCGGCCCCTCCACCGCCCGGCGGCACCGGGACCCCCAAGGGGCGGGCTGGGTGAAAAACCGGCCGGCTGGGAGGGTGCAGAGGCGGAGTAGGCCTTCGAGTGCTTCTCCCAAAGGGCGTTTGCTGAGGAAACCCGGGGAAATGACGGGAGGAAACCGTTCCTGCGCTTGATAAAACTCGGACAAAGCGTTTGTCTGGGTGTGAGGGCCACTGAGCTGCTGGGGCACGTCCTCTGGAGGGACAGCGTGAGGGAGCTGGGGCTGGAGGAGAGAAGGCTCCGGGAGACCTGGCAGGGCCTGAAGGGGCCGCGGGGAAGCCGGGGGGGGCTCTGGGTCAGGGGGTGCAGGGGCAGGACAAGGGGTGGCGGTGTCAGACTGAGACAGGGGAGACTTAGATCACACGTTAGGAGGAAATGTGTTTCTGTGAGGGTGATGAGACCCTGGCACAGGGTGCCCAGAGAAGCTGTGGCAGCCCCTCCCTGGCAGTGCCCAAGGCCAGGCTGGACGGGGCTTGGAGCAGCCTGGGCTGGTGGGAGGTGTCTCTGCCCACAGGAGGGGCTTGGAACTGCATGGTCTTGAAGGTCTCTTCCAACCCAAACCCCTCTGTGACTCCATGATTTATTCTCAATGAGATCACCTCACAAACCATTAATCTCTTTTATCGCTGTGGCACGTAGGTCCAACAGGGGAAAGGGAGGCAGAGCTGACCAGAAGCGCGGAGCTGGCTCCCACCCTGGGACGTGGCTGCTTCACATCGCTGGGCTGCGGCTGTGAGGGGCAGCAAGCCCAGGCATGGAAGTTTCCACTGCCTCAGAGACTTTTTGGGTTTTTTTCCCCTCTGCGATAGTAGTAGTTCTGCTGCACTCCTGTGGCCAAGTACCTCAGACAGGGGAGAGGGTTTGGCATGAGCTCCTGGGGAACAGCTCATGCGTGGTAGAGTCCTGATCCCTCTGTAGCAAAAGTTACAAAAAAGTGTTGAGACAATTTGAGAGAATTGGAAGGGGATCAGTTTTCACAGTAAAAGGAGGAAAGGCACTGAAGGACTAAAGGATAAAATGCATTCCTTTCCTGAGGCACAGTGTTTGTTTTGCTAGCTGTGATGATGATGGCATGGCACGTAGTTCCCTTTGTCTTTTCCACCAGGTTCTCCACCGTACTTGCCTACCAATGTTTGCATTTTGCCACTGTAATTGCCGCTGCAGTGGCAGCCAATTAATCTGCCAATCTGCTCTCTGCAGATGGCGGTGTAGATTCACATTCTAAAGCTGGTGTTCCAAATCTCCCGTGGTCGTGAGGCTCGGTGGTTATGCATTTTTAAGTGTGTTCTGTTAAGCTGGTTCTTTGTGGATACACTTACTCTGTACAAACCTGAACACTGCGAGAAAGGAGATGTTTGTCTAAGTAATGTGAACACAATATAAAGATAAATCTGAGCTCAGAACTACTCCTGGAGTTCACACGCACTGATTTCTTACCAACCTGCAAAAGTCTGCTCAGAAATCTTCTCTTTTCGTGCAGTGCTCCGCGATGTTTCGCTGTCTCCCGTCTAAGTCATTTCTGTTCGACGTCGCGTGAGCTCCCAGCTCCGGGACAGGGAGCCGGGCAGCCCGCGTGAGAACTGGCCCCCGCCTGTTTCTCGTGGTTGCCTTCGCGTATCTGGGAGGTGAGGCAGTCCCAGGCAGTTCGCTCTTCCCGATGACCTTGCTGTTTAATTTCAGCCGTGTTCCAGTCCGAGTCTGTCCTCTCCCTGGTTGGAAAGGCTCCATTCCTGCTCTCTCTCCCTGAGCTGCTGACTGTTGTCTTACGTTGTGTGCTGGAGTAACGTTCCTCTTGGCATCTCCAGCTCAACTTCTGACCAGGATCTTGGCTAGTCCTTCAGAACAGTTGATCCTGGCTTCTCTGGCTCCTCACCTCATCCCTGTGAGCCATTGTCCAGTTGCGGAGTTCTCAGCGCAAGCACAAGAACTAAGTTTCAAACATCATCCTAATCTTGGAGAAACTGAAGGACGCAAAGAGGAAGAATGGTTTGGGTTTGTGTCAGAACCTTCCATGCTGCCAGATCCTTCTGTTGAAGAGCTGCTTGTAAGAACAGCGGTAAGGAATTCAAATTTAGCATCCATGTAGAAATTTAAAAAAAAAAAGAAGTCAAAACTTTTGAGAGGGGAGCTATGCAAAACAAGAGTTGTCGAAAGAAAATTGAGGAGATTGCTTCAAGACAGAGTATAAGAAACCCAGCACCCAGGCAGGTGACTTACCCGAACACTCTGGAAGGTCTGAGAAATAATGGTGTACCTGAACAGCGCTGGAGAGGTGTTGAATGCTAAGAGCCATCTTCCTAGGAAACAGAAGTTGTGTCCAAACAAAGGAAACGGGCAATCTGTCACATTAAATGTAGAACTACCGCGTGGCAACCAGAACGATTTCGAAGAGAAGCTTGCTGAAGGCGTGCAAAAATGTTCCCATGGGTTGGAATTAAAATCTGGTGACCTGCCTGCCTACCAGCTCTGGTGAAAGTGTAGAAGGAAGTGATCAAGGAGAAAAATAAGGCTGTAACAGCAAAGAGGCTGCATTTCTGTTCCCTGCAGAAGATTCTGCTGGAAATACCAGTGGAGTTAAAGCTTTGGAGTGACTGGTGAGATATTCAGGACGAGGACACAAGATTTTAAAGGAGTGACCTGAGCGACCAAAGAGAAGCCCGAGCAGGTGGGTTGGTCTGAACTCGGGCTACTGGAGAGGGTCGATTGGCAGGGAGAGGTGGGGTAAGGAAAGGAGCACTGCTCTCGCAGAGGAAGGTCGGTTCTCTAGGTCTTGTGAGAGGTTCCTGGAGGAGTCAAAAAGCAAATGCTTGTGGTTGATTCGATCATCATAATGTGCTCGAATCTTTAAGAAAGGCCTCTGCCAAAGGTTCTTAAAACTATTAAGCTGTAAAGTAAGAGGAGTTTGCTTCTGGATTTGCAAGTCAGTAAAAGCTGGGAGGAATGGGAAAAGTAGCTTCTTTACTAGAGATGCGGCAGTTTGTCACCTGTCCTTTTGCATGTATATATAAAGGATCTGAAGGAAAAAAAAAGAAGATGTAATTTGTGGAAGTTTTGTATCATTTTTCATGACAATCAAAAGTGAAGCTGACTGGAAGGGGTTACTGGATTTCGTGACACTGGGTAACCGAGTAATTAGAACAGCAGAGGAGTTAATTTTGATAAATGTCAGGTAATGTGTGCGGAGAAAGACAATTATCACAACGCCCATACTCAGTGGGCTCTTAGAGCTCCCTGATAGCAGCTCCATTGTCCTCGGGGGTATTGAGAAAAAAAGGGGCTGGATGAAGTAAATGAGTTGGCAAGATACGCACTAGGAATAAAATGGGAGACACTGTCCCTGTGTGAATTTTCACGGCTCCTGAACAGCGCGTTTCTGATCAGAAGGGTGTAAAAAGGTTTCGGAACAAGGGGGGATCAGAGCTTTTGTTGGAGGAGATGGCCAGGGAGTTTGGAAAGGAGAACAGGGGGAAGGGCTGTGCTAATGACTTGTGAAGTGGTGAAGGCTGTGGAGAAGGTGAACAGAAATGGTTATTTTGTGTTTCCTTTGCCAGCACAGGCACCGGGTGAACTCGGCAGCAGGATTAAAGAGAAGGACCTGCTCGCTCCTTGCACAACTTGGCGTGGTGCGTCAGCACCGCTGTGTCCTGGAGGTCAGAAATACAGACGAATTTAAAAAGGTGTCAGATAATTTGGTGGGGGAGCGGTTCCCCAAGGGCTGCCAAGCACAGGGCTGCCACTCACCCCGTGGGCCCAGCCTCGGCTGCCTCGAGGGTTCCTGTGTCAGCGTGTGCTGCCGCTGCTGCTGCTCCTCCGCAGCGTTTGCTCCTCACGTTTAACATTCACAACTTACCCTGGAGCCTCTCTTCATACAGGGCTTGCCGCTTGCTGAGGTTCTGTCGGCCGATTGTCTGCTGCTGCTATTGCTAATATATACAAGCATTATTTAGAAGAATACTAATAAAATAGCAAACTCTTTGAGCATATTCCTTAAAGTAGTCAAGAAAAAGTAATGCAGCCAGTATTTATGGATTTTTTGGTAAGCCACAAAGAAGAAAAACAAATGGATTTAATTGATTTAGTTTTCTCTTAGCATTACTAGGATATTGTAAAATTGCAGAGAGATTTGCTAATATAGAATTAGAGTCTTTCTGGAAGGTGTTAACATTTCCCAAGGAAGAATGGTTAGAACTGGTGCTAACTGCAGAGGAGTATAAGCTGCAGCAAGTGAGCCCTTATAAATGAGAACATTCAAAGTAACTTCCCCAGCTAGGAAGCTCCTGGTTCAGTCTATGCCCTGTTCCAGCCTAGAACAATGTGCTCTTCTTGCGTGCCCTGCGTTTCATAATCGAGGCCTGAATGCTAATTACATGAAGCTGCATCCTCTCTCCTGGTCTGGCAGTCAGTACCGTGGTGAGCAGGAAACATTTAAAGATATTTCAGAAGTCGCTCTGGGCTGAGGACACGCTGTGCTGGGGAGCAATCACGCGTACAGCGGTAAAAAGGGTAACTGAGAAATCAAGTGCTTGTGGATGCTCAAAGACTAGACAGGTCGAGAGGGAAAAAACAGCTCGTCAGTTCCTTGGAAGGATCTAGGGCACGGAGAGCGACAAGCGGATACACAGTAGAGTTCCTAAAGGGCTTTCTGACGTTCAAGAATGTGCACGTTGACTTGCAAGTACCTGAAATTCCCCCGGCTGTTGCCTGGCACGCACAGAGCTGCTCGCGCGGCACTCCGGCCCCGCGTGCCTCCGCAGCGTTCGCAGGCAGGTCACGGGCGTTCGCTTTGGCTGGTTTCTCCAAGTAGGGTGGTTTTGCGGATGAAATGCTTAAAATGAAATGCTAAACGTCCCTTCAGACGTTTTACTTTGCAAAGGAATTGCTGATTGTTTATTTCCCTTTTTTTTTTTTTCCCTGCTTGAAGTTGGAACGCTCAAGAGCCCCACATGTGGTATTTTTAGAACTAGTGTTCTGTATTGTTACTGCCATGATATTTCTGTGAGTTAAAGCAACAAAAAGGTCCGAGTTGTTGTTCTAGTCAAGTATTTTGATCCCTTCAGAATCTGAGGCAGGTTTTTAACTGAAAGATAAGTTTAGATGCATTTGTTTCTTTTTTTGTGCATCATTTAACTCGAAGATAAGAGGAAAAACACTCTATAAAGCTTAATAGTTGGACATTCAGGAAGAATGGTCAGAAAGATAGGCTTAGGTTCGAGTTCAGGCAGAAGAGATCAGGTCCTGATACAAAAAAACCCACATCTGTAAGTTATCATCATACAGAAAATTGTATCTGAGAATGACATTGCCTAGGGAGCTGGTCATCAGGATGCAGCACAAGGGAGGCTGAGCTGGGTGGTTAATGCCAGTTCAGAGAGTGGAGGTGACTGGTTTGGCCAGGAAGGTCACAAGGATTGTGATAAAAGTAATTGCAGTCAAGTGCTTTGGAGAGCAAGATCTGGGAACGTCAGCCTGGGCAAGAGGTGACCACTCTCCTGCCAGCCACCGCGGGCAGCGGCGCTGCCAGAAAGTGGGGCAACAGCAGGGTGAAGAAGAGGAAGAGGAGGGTGCCGGGGTGGTGTTAAAGAACCGTCAGCTTTGAGCGCGGTGTATCAGGCCCAGCCGTGGCCAGAGGGGTAAAGCCATATTCATTTGCTTGAATTATTCTTCTGTTGCCAAGATGAGCCTTAAGAAAATATTCCAAGGCTGAGATGCCTTCTGGGACTTCAGTTTGTGTTTCATGGCTGGGGTGTTGCTCTGACGCACTCCAGGCTTTTTTCCCCACTTTTTAAATAGTGTAGAGCTAGAAAATTTGTATGTAGTTAGATACAGGATAGTGAATACTGCATAAGAGAACATGCTGACTTAATAATCTATTCAGCATTATAGGAAAGTAGTGACTTTTAAAGTATATAATTAAATATTCTAAGAAAGCATTTCCTTCCAACTGAGCAGAAAGAAGCTTTTTTTTTTTTTGCATGTATTACAAGTTTGTAATTTTTTGCAAGCATTCTGAACGCAGATCTTAAAATAGCCCAGACTTTTAGCATTTACTTTAAAACCTGATTAACATACTCCATCTGTCGGTGAGCTGAGCAACTGTCAAAATGAGCAGCAGAGCCTTCTAACGTTCCCGGGAAGATTTGTGGGACTCGAGCTGAAGCAGCAAGCAACGAACACCACAGCAGCTCTCTGGCAGGGCAGCGCTGGGCTGTTTTGTTTTCAGCACGATTGTTTCAGCCAGTGGTTGAGATCAATACCTGAAGTACCCTCGTCTTGCAAAGTGGCTCCCACCTCCTTGTCGTAGAGCTGGATCTGCTGGGCAGTTTGGTTGCTCATCCACAAGAACAGTAGTTGGTAAAAATGGTTCGTTTCCATTTCAGGACGTTTTATGAGTGCCCACGAGTGGCTGTTTTGGAATCTACTTCAGAGACCTCCTAAGTCCCTACTAGGGCGTCACAGGCTGCATTTCTGTCAGCTCAAGAAAGGTGGGTGTTGCAGAAATGTGGTTCTTTGAAGCCCATTGGTTACCAGTCTGAAGTACTTTGGTTACCGTTGTCTGATTGGTTTGTCTTCGGGTTTGGAAGCGACGGCTTTTATGGCTTGTTCCCATCAAACTTTAAGTTGGGGCACAGGCAAACTACGTGTTTTAAGCTCAGCAGCAGTCTGCCTCGACATCAGCACTGGAAATGCGTATTCAAATGAGCGTATCCAGCACTGTACAGTCAGCCCTCAGCAAAAGACATTTCCTCCTCTTAAAAGAAACAACAAAGCACAAAGATGAAGAAGTAGTGACACAGAATGATATTTCACGGGCATACTTCTGTTTCCGTCAGTTTGCTTGCACTCCTTACCCTCTGATGCTGCTGTAGAGTAATTGTATACTTTCCTGATGGCTCTCTCTTCGTTTGAGACTTTGTCAAAACTCGGGGAGATAGAATAAAGATTGTTTTGAGTTTTATTAGGAACAACTGACTCGGAAGAGACTTCGTGTCTTAAGTGTGGAGCAGGGCATATTAGCTGGTCAAATTCTGTGCAGCTGCTTTTTTTCTCCCTTATTTTTAGTTAGTTTGCTGTATTTGCCCAACTGCATAGAAGTTCCTAGCATGCATCAGAAGCATCTTTTATCCTTGGGGTAGCAACAAGAAGGGGAACTACCGAGTATGAGGTCAGGAAGGCAGCCCATCAGTTCAGGCTTCTCTTTTGAGCAGATCCTTGGGTCGATCCGCTCAGCAAGGTGTCGTTCTGTAGGAATGGAGGGCAGCACGCAGAAGAAATTAAAGCCACGCAGACCCAATCGAGTACTTAAGGGGAAAAAAAGATAAAAGAAAGGGGAAAGCTGGAAAGAAAGCGGAGGAGGGCAGAAGGAAGACTGAATGGATTGTTATACCTGGGTCAAGGTAAGGAACCTTGGCAGAGGTGCACAAGGAGGCACAGAACCGCTCTCTTGGTCGTGGTTTTTGATTCATAAGCAACTCTGCTCCATCTGTCCCATCTCTGAAATGAAATGGGACTTCGGCTGCAGAAGGCGTGTTGACTTCTAAGGAGAACGTTTGCTTTTATCTCTGAAGGATAAAGAGGGCACTTAGACGGCTTGAGAAGAAGGCATGATAGCATCAGCACTCTCTTTTTACAGCTGAAGCGGCATTAGGTTTATTTATGGGCATCTGAGATTTGGAAGTCTTTCTGAGAATAAGTAATTTGGAGCGAGGTATCAGAATCAATCTCTTAGAACATGTTGCATTATGAAAACAAGCCAAGGAACATCTGGGCTCGGCTCGTCAAATGGCAGCATCTTTCTGAAGAGGGCCCGGCCTGAAGAGGACACCTGTACCCAGGGAACCGAGGTTGGCTGGAAGCTCCTGCCCGCCTCGGGAGCGGGAAGCGCATCTGTTCGTGCGAAGCAGCTGGGGAGCCTCAGTGCAGAGTTTGGCATTTTGGAAAAAGGTGCTTTCTCGAAATAGCTCACCCACATAAGCAAGTTTGTTTTCTCTTTTAATAGAAGCAGTCACTGCTTTGTACGCGGCTCTGAGGTGGCTGTGAGGTTGCGTTAACAGCAGATGACATTTGCGGCAAGGGTAAGAAACACAGATGTTGGCAGGAGCTCCTATAGGTTATTGTGAATAATTACTCAAAAGGCAAAGTGTTTGCTTCACCCCCGTTGGCAGGGAGCTGTCGGCCTGGGGAACGAGGAGCGGGCCCGAAGGGCGAGAGCCAGATGTGCCGCAGGGCGAAGGGCGAGAGCCAGATGTGCCGCAGGGCGTAAGTGAAGGGCGGCTGCGTCAGGAGAGAACCCGAGCTCACAGAGCAGAAGGTCCTGGTGCAGGAGGAGGAGAGCTGGCTGGAAATCCTGCAGAGAGCTGGCAGTGGGCAACCAGCACCCCTGGCGATGGGCGTAGCCGTGGTCCCGAGCGAGCGCAGGGAGCGTTTGGGGATTTGCTGCGGCAGAGGGAGAAGGTTACGTGTGGTGTGAGGGAGCAGGCGCGGCTCAGCTGGGGTGAGGACAAGTATTTTAACGTAGCGGCGTTGTGGTTCTTCTGTCTTGCAGTGTGGTTGCGGTTACGCGAAACATTCGTATTCAATTACTCTTTTGTTGCTGGGGAACACAAGCGGAGAAGGAAAATAATAATTTAAAATTAACTCTTCTAAATATAAATGTGATTTCATGGGACAACGAAGAGACTTCTCTAGCTTGAGGGGGTGCTGCCGTGCCAGATTTCAAAGGCCCTACTACAGCAAATAGAATTCTTGGATGATCGCTAAAGAAATGAGAAGCATTTTTATACAAATTTCTAGGCAGCACTAATACAGCTGTTGCCTCCAGGAGTGTATGTGGTTGTTCTAGAAGTGACACACAAGCATATCCGTGTGTTGCTAATTGTTACTGGATTTATTTGTGGCAATTAGAGAGACTCCAGGACAATACAAGTCTTAGACCATGCCCTTAAAGTTTCAAGAGAATGTATTAAAATATATGTATTGCTTCACTTTCTCCAGATGATTATGGTCACAATATATACATTTATATTTTCCAAGGGCAGGTACTCTGTATTTTTACTCTTCCCAGGACAATTCTCAGTTGTGGTTGCTGGAATTGCCTTCTAATAAAGACTCCATCTGCAAAATTATACTAGTTACAATGGACTTAATTTTGCTCTATTTCATATGAGATTCAAAAAGATAGTAGACAACTCTCCGTTGTATAAGCATGTATTATTAAAAAAAACCCCTTGTGTCTGGTACATTGTACTATATTGAGATAGTATTATTTTGAGACTGTATTATATTGAGATAGATGGGTGTTGGTTTCAAACAGACTGCCATGAAATGCATTTTTTAAAAGATTAATTTGATAACATGAGTGCTGCTAAAATAATTGATTTATGAAGCAGTTGGGACGGTGGCAGGTTTATGTTTGTTGTTGCCTGTACTAAATTTAGTAATAGCTTGAGGCCAAGATTTTAAGGCATTTAAGCGTCCCCACTTCACTGGGGAATCTTCTGCTCTATACATCAGGAAAAAAAAGTGACAGTTTTGCTGTAAATGTTCACATAACCATCATGGAGTCACAGAGTGGTTTGGGCTGGAAGGGACCTTCAAGGCCACCCAGTTCCAACCCCGTGCCGTGGGCAGGAACGCCTCCCGCCAGGCCAGGCTGCTCCAAGCCCTGTCCAGCCCGGTTGACAAGCTGTTTTTTTGTTATTTGTGATGCAAACTGGCACAGTCAGATAAAATCCCCCTTTGTTGTCTCTACAAGGAGCACTGCTGAAACCTGGAGAGCTGAGCATATTCTGCATTTTCCATTCGCAACCCCTCACTTGTCGAGCTCAGGCTGGGATTTGTCTGCCCCTCTCCCCAGCCTCCTGCTTTGGAGCAGGGCTCTGTGCTGTGCCCGAGCAGCTGGACTCTAAGTTTTTGAGAAGAATTTGTTCACTCCAGCTGCTGAGAGCTGGCCGAACAGGGTCTGAGGAGAGCGATGGTGCGAGGGCCGCGTCCCTGCGCTGTGGGGCACGGGAGGACGGGAAGATCCAATTGCACAAGCACCGGAGCAAGGCTTTCCAACTGGGCTGAAGAGCTACAAAACCCTGCTGCAAACAATGTTCATCAATTATGGCGTAAGTACCGGGTTAAGATAAAATCAGCAATTAAGGCCAAATGCTCATTAAGGATTAAGGGATTCAATGAGAGCTCACTGGGCCGTAAGGAGCAGTACTGGAGTCTAATTCTTTTGCTTTTCCCAGCTCACACGCAAATGGCTGCTGCTGTTTACCACTCGTGCTCTGGAAGACAGTTGGAAATGGCAATTCCAGGGGAAGAGCTCTAAAACGGAGAGCAATTCTCTGCAAGCAGGTGACTACGGTTCGCGATTCTAAGCACAGCAATGCCCGCTAGACCAGTGCCTTGTGCTGTTGGTGCTCCTCCTTTAGTTTACACGTACAGTTCCTAGTTGAGGTGGTTTGGGGTTTTTCCAGTCGACTAAGAAAGCCACAAACTGAGCATCAGAGATTGTGGCTTTGTGTGTCAAACCATGACCTGAACTTGAAACGTGCTTTTGTATTCCTAAGTGCGTTTTAAGAACACCTTCCTTTGTCCTAAAGAAAAAAGAAATTACTAATTCAGCACATGGATTGGAAAGCACTTATTGTCAGACTTGAGAATCTCATGTATTTATTTATTCCTTCACAGTAGGAAAAAAAACAGCGTTTGAATGATAAACTACAGATCAGAATGTTGGCAGGTTTTCTTTATTGCTTTGAAAGGAATTGGCATTTCAGTATAGGAACAGCACCAGTTTATCGAGCTGAGGACTAGAAGAGCTGTCCTTGTGCATTAACGTATTTTCAATTAAATGAAAAATGTGTATTTCTAACTTAATTTAGGTGTCAAGAAAACAGCAGCCATTGCAACAGTTGATATTTACTGCCTCTCCAGCACAGAGCTGTACTCAGCCCTGCTCCCGTTATGCTCATCACATCTCCCCTGGGACTTCACTGGTCTGAGAACCTTCCAGAGACCCTGCGCAGGAGAGGAGAAGAAGGAGAAGAAGGAGAAAAGAAGAAACTCTTTGCAGCAGTCCCCCCAGCTCAGGTATGGGTCAGGTGGGGGTAGATTACAGAAGCCTTAAGAGCTGGTGATGCTGGAGTCCTTCCTTAGTGGGACAGCGTACAGGATACAGGCTTCAAGGTGGACCAGGTGACTTCCTGAGTCTCTTCTAGGTCAGTTAAACGTAAATCACTGTAGTGAAATCCTTAATCTTAAAGGAATTAGAAGTAGACATCGTGCAGATCCTCCTCCAAAGGCAAAAGGAATATCGAGCCAGGTTAAGGAAAAGCTGACACGGGTCAGTAACGTGATACGTTTTCAAGAGCAAATGGTTCCATTAAGTCCAGAGAAGTGCTTTTGTCCTTGGAGGTTAGAGCTGGCCTGAAGTGCCACAATCTTTGATGTGCTAAATTAGGTAACAAATTACTTAAATAGTGCTTCCAGAGAAAATTTGTTTCCTTACCACTGTGAAAGTGATGCTTCCTGTTCTTGCTTTTTCTCCTTGCCCTCTGCCACGTACACGCGTCAGATTTTTTGTTGCCAGATAGCTTCCCCCCATCACTCTATTTTCTTTTTTTTTTTTTTTCCCCCAAATGTTCAGTCAAATTAAGCCCTCTGAGCCAAGAGATGCAGAACAAGAGGGTGAATTGTGCTCCCACTCCCGTGGTGTGAGCCTGGAGTAACTCCGCTGAATGCACTGCAGTACATTTCCATTGGCTTCGGCAGAGCCGCTCTGGACTGGCAGTTCTGCGTGAGCTGACTCAAAGCACTCAGAGCATCAGAAGGGCACTGAAGACAAGTGAGGAGCTTCTCACGGGGAGCTGTTAGACTGCATGGGCACAAGGAAAGGAAAGTGCCACAGGAGACAGCCGGGCTGCCTCATCTCCGGGGGTGTCCTTGCAAACGCTGCAGGGAGGGAGGCACATCGGCTCTAAGAGGGGGAGAAGGAGGACAGGTGGGCATAAGGAAAGGCCTTGAACAGCCATAGCTGCCGTACCTCTCTGAGAGACACCTTCCCCTGTGTCCTCCTACCTCCCTTTGCAGTGCCTGTCGCACACACAGGAGTTTCCCAAGGAACAGAGGAGCCAGCGCAGCAGTTGCTGACTGGGAGAGACAGGAGTTGTCTCTTGAAGACTCAACTTCTCTCCTCCTATGAGCAGAGCAAGGCTAGTGCCTCCTAACCTCTCTCCCTTTTCACAGAAATCAGTTTGCTTTTCTGTATTCTAAATGCTTGTTCTGGTGGATTGCAGTTGGCATCAAGAGCATTCCTGGGGAGAACAGAGACATCAGGAAGAAAAATGACTGTCAAGGCTGCTTCAGAAATGGGCCTAATTTAATGGGATGGCTGCGACCCAGGTTGGAGGTTGAGTAGTAAAGGGATGCAAGTCAGAGAAGAGAAGATAGGTCATGTAAATAACATCACCCAGCGTGTTTACTGTGAGCAAGCAAAATGTGAGTCAGGGAGAAATCTGTCTTTGTCAGGGACTCCTGCTGATCCATTTCACCATGGATCAGCCGCATCTAAAGTTAATCTGCTTATGCAGCACCTGAGAAACTAAGATGCCCTCAGCGCCCTCATCCCTGCATCTAGCTAGAGTCCCAAAATACCAGGGGAGCCCAAATTCCATCCACGCTTAGGGGGTGACCACCCCTCCTGCCTCTCTCCTTTCCTCTTCCCTACCCAAGTCATTGGGTGGGACAGGCCTGAGCGGGGAGTGAAGTGCTGTCGGAGGTCCCGTCGGGGATGAAGCCTGTGTGCTCAGAGAGCAGTGCCCTCAGCCTCAGCGTCACTTCGGGTTGTCCGGGCCGCTGCCTCGGGTGGCCAAGGGAGTCCCATGCGCGCAGTTGTTTCCTCCAAAGCCTGGGCTGGCCCCCACTGCTGGCTCGTTGTCCTCGCTGGCACGAGCCATGTCACCCAGGCTGCGTGGCCGTGGGCTGGGCACAAGGGCTGGCCGGCCTGTGGAAGAGAAGATGCTGCAGGCCTCCTTCTCTTCTCGCCTTCTACTGTCTGCTGGAGGGTCTGGTTCTTTTCTGTTGCCCGTGGACAGTGACTTCGGCCCCTCATTGTCCTTGTTCTCACCCAGTGATTTGTGGGGTGCCCGTGTGGGGAACAGAGACTGCCCCAAGCTGGATCCTTGCCTGAGCCTTGCGTGAGGCTCCGTTTGCCCCTTTGAGAGGACCGACGGGCTGGATGGGGATGCCCAGGGTCAGGGCTGGCGGAGATGCGCTGGGCAGGCTGGGGCAGATGGGGAGCAGTGCCACCAGCACTCCTGTGACCTTACCCTCACCGGGCAGGCACGTTACCCCAACTGCTGTGGGCTGATGTGCTCAGCAGAGGAGATCCCAGGCAGCCTGGTTTGACCAGCATCAATGTGTGTCCCGGGGCATAACCACAGAAACCCAAAGGCCACAGTGAGGAAAAGAAGGAAACCTCTATTTTTGTCCTAATCTAAAATCAGCCAAAGTGTGCGGGTTGTGAGATTCACTATCATGTTTGCAAACATTCAGTATGATGTTTGTAAACATTCAGTACCTTGTTCGTAAACATTCAGTATCTTGTTTGTAGACATCAGTAACAAATATGTAGTTTAATCTGCTTCCTTTTTTTATTTCTCTCATTTAAAGTATTACTTAGAATATCTCATCCTTTATTTTATAATAATATTGCAAGGGCCAGTCAGAACTAATCCCTCTGATTCAGTTCTATCTAGTTCTAAATGGAGACCCTGAGAGATGATTGACGTGTGATAACCATCCAGTGATAGGACAAGGGGAAATGGATTTAAATTGAAGGAGAATGGGTTTAGATTGGATCTGGCCAGACTCTGAAACAGATTGCCCAGAGAGGCTGTGGCTGCCCCCTCCCTGGAGATGCTCAAGGCCAGGTTGGATGAGCCTGGAGCAACCTGGGCTGGTTAAGGGCGTCCCTGTCCATGGCAGGGGTTGGGTTAGATGGTCTCTAAGTTCCCTTCCAACCTGAGACATTCTGTGATTCTATGAATGCAGTTATTATTCACCACACACCACACTTTGACCTGTGTTCCTTATCACCTGGCCTGCAGGGGCCAGTACAGTTACTTTCCTTTTGTCACCCAGCGCTGCCTTCAGGTCCACGTAAGAGACCATACAATGGCTGTTTAATTCACGGTGAACTCACCGAGGTCTGCACTCCTGTAATTTCCTGTAACAAAGGCTTGCAAGGTCATTGCCCTGGGGATGATTCATGTTAGACTCCCGGGGACTCTGCTGCGTTCTCTTGCAGAGCTCTGCAGCATCAGGCTCCGCGTTGGGCACATTCCAGTTTTGGTTCAAAGTGTCTGTCTGTGCAAACCAGCTGGTGGCCAGGACACTCCTTTCGTGCCACATCGCTGCAAAACAAGGAATGACTGAGCAGGTTGAGGGGACGCTGGATTTCCTCGGCAAAGCATTTGGGATCGGAAAGTGCTGCGGTCAATCTGCACATGTGTGTGTGAGAGTCCCTGACTTCCCTGTTCTCTCTGGTTTTCTGTGGTCTCAGTCGCATACATCCCTTTTATTTAGCTTTACTCCCTGGAGGAGGACCATAGCCACCGCGTTCTGAAAATAGTTCTTCCCGATGGCTTTATTTTGGAGGCATTTTGGAAGAACAGCAGGTCAGCCAGCAAGACCTTCCTCACTTTAGGCTGGTGTATCCTAAGAAGAATGTTGTTTTTCTGTCTCCCTCTTCCTCACAACCCTAGAGATTTTTCTCCTTGGTTAGCACCACATACAGCAACACTCAGTTCTCATCACCTGAGCTCCTTCAACAGATTCTCAGTCTGAAGAAGTTAATTAGATTAAGGTGTTTAAAAAAATCACTTTCACAGTGCAGCATGAGCAGAAAGCAAGATGCTTCTCTTTGTTGAAGAAAGCAAGAGTCGTGTTATATCAGTTAATTGGTTCAGCTAAAACTTGGATAATTCAGTTATTTCAGAGTGACTGGGATTTAATAACAAACCCCTCCAGTTTGATGGTGTCACGGTGCTTGGGATGCATGAGGTGTGCAGCAGGCTGCGCGCAGGCACGGTGCCCTGCACAGGGCTGCTGTGACTGGCCGTGTCCTTTGTGGTCCTGAGCGGTGACGAAGGTGTCCTCTGCAAAGGAGCAGACACTGAGGGTATGATCCTGCTGTGGGTAAAGGGAGGAGCAAGCAGCAGGCGGCCGGAGACGAGTAATGACTCCTGGGGACCTCTTCAGAAAGGTCATCCTCCAGTGGTTTTGGTACAGCTTCTTCAGCCTGTTCCTCAAGACGGTTTTTGTTACAGTGATCTACCTTTTAGCCCAGTTTTTCCAAGAAATGAAGGTTTACAGCCACGCCATCTGCCTGTCTGCAAGTCCCCCTCCGAGAGCTTTTGTGCCTCTTGCCCACTCGTGGCAGAAGTGTGCGGGTCTGAGAAGGCTCGCGTTCTTGGCGTGCCGAGAGAATCCGTAAGTCTTGTCAGACAGACACAGAGTCGTTTACCCACAGAGCTGGGGGGTGAGGGAAGGACTGGAGACCCCTCAGGAGGTCTTTGTAGGGAGAGAACACAGATACTTCAGAAATGAGGTGTCTTTAGTTCTGCTGTTCACTGAATTAATGTTCTTTCTCCCAATAGAATAAGTCAAGGTGCAGACGTTCTCAGCTGCTTAGTTAAAGATATTTTTGCGTGTAGGTAGCATACCTCTCATTCAGTCCTTTCTGAGCCTGAGTCCTTCCTCTCAGTTTCTTCACGACCCACTGCTGGGACCTGCCGTGCTCTGATCGGGGGACAGGCTGTGGGCACTTTCCACGATGAAGAGCCTTTCCCGGCTGTGCCCTGCACGCCCGCCACCGTGGGCTCTGCCCGGGGCCAGCCCCTATGTGTGTCTGCTCACTTGTACCCCGCCAGGTGAGGAGCAGCATGAATGCCTTTCTCCTCACAAGCAGGTTCTTTAATTAACTTCTTTTTAAGGCTGGATTAAATTGCAGAGAGCCCTTGAGCGCGGGTTCCGGTGGCTCTACTCTTGCCGTGTGCGCTGAAAACGAGCTTCCAGGGTGTCGCAGCACCCGGCGTTTGCAGAGGAGCCAGTTTATCTGCTGGGTGAAATGCTGCGACAGCTTTCCTTTCCTCACCCTCGCAAGGTTTCTCTTCTGACCATTCCGCTGTGTTAACTTTCAGTGTCTTTGTGCCGAGTTTGATCTTGGGGCCTCGCTTAAATTTGGGCCAGACATTCAAATTATTGGTGGAAGTCCTGAGATACAGCAACTCATCTTTCTGTATACTTTAGATTTATGCGTGATTTCAAAGAAAAGGTCAATTGTTTCTCAGTGCTTGGTGGGGCTGTTTATTCAGATGTAGTAAAAGATTCATTTTTAGCATTAGACAATCATCTTCTTGTTCATCAGTTTTCTGTGAAGAAAGAAGACACTTCCCCCCCCAAGTCCTGTCCTGTTGCATTAACACAACATCTACAAGATTGGAAAATGCTTTGAAATCCAGTATCTGGGGTTTTCTTACTAGTTCACTTGCTTTTGACGTACTTCAGTATTTTTCAAAAGTTAATAGTACTGAAGCTTATTGAAGCCCCAAGGCAGGGCAGGGATAGGACAGAATAGGAACAGGCTCCTGAGATACCCACAAAGTGGTATCAGGCATATGAGAAAATGTTATGATATCTCAGTGGGGACTTCTACATACATGTTGTTATAGTCACGTGTGTTTGTGTTCATCTAGCAAGCTAATTGCCACCTTCAGTTTCTGCCCACGAGGCAGCTAAAACTTTACAGTCACTGAGTGCAAACATCAGTGAGGATACCTGCCTGTGACCCGCAGGGATTGCTGCACTTGGGGTTTTTTCGACTTCTTGGTCGCTTTGCCCTGCTTCAGACTAAAGTAAGGGAAGCGCTTTGGGAGGGCTCTGTCTGTGCACCACGCTGCCCCTGAAGCGGGTCAGTGTGCAGAGAATTTGAACATGTGTCTTGGCTCCAGACTCCGCCGTCGGGCTGGATTGCCGGGCAGCGAGAACATCAGCTGCCGTCTAAGCCGTGGCTCCAAGCCACAGTCCGCCTTTCCTTCCAGCAGCTTTAAAATGCTTCCCTCTGTCTAGACTGTTTCACGTCCTTTTCAGTGCCCTTTTTGTGCCCAAATTTTTGTGGCAGCAGCCTGGGAGCGTAATACCCTTGCCCTAGAGAAACAGCCATCGGGACAAAGAGAAGCGTTGAGACTGTTTACACTCCCAGGCAGTGTTACACCCAGAAAGAACAGCTCCTGCTGTTCTTTGGGGCCGTCTTGTCTCCCACATACTTGATGTAAATATTCCAAAAGCAGTTCTATAGCCAGCAGCTAGTGAATCTCTTGGAAATAGAACCGCTTGTTTTCCTTCTACATCATATTGAACATAGAATCGGAAGAGTTAAGTCCTTTGTCTGGTAGAGGACGTGCTAGAAACTGCTGGTTCGAAAAGATAGGCACAGTAATTAAAGCATAATTGCTATTAATAGTTGTCTTCCTAATCAGACTTATCTCTCTATTGCTCCTTCTTTGATTTTTCCTTCTTTGTGTTTTTCTGGAAATATATTTGTTATGGATGAAACTGAGGCCAAACCATGGTCATAAACACACTTGGGAAATACTTTCAGTGAAATGAGCCCATCATACACCCTGAACAGGGGCCCTGGCAGAGCTTGCTGGGAAGGGACCTGTTGCCTCTCCCTGCTGATGCTGTGACCGAGCGGCACCTCCCAGTGCCCAGGCAGCCACGCTGGTGTCCTGGGAGCCCGGCAGACCCCATGGTCACCCCCAGACCTGTGGTTTTTACAAATGAAGATGTAAGCTGCTTCTGAATGTGAGTGTGCTCTCCTGCCCGCGAGCACCAAGTGTCCTGTCGCCCCCAATACCAGCTGCTGTTATGCAGCTAATAAATATGAGGCAAGAAGGCTGAAGGATGTATTATGCCTCGCCTTCAGGTTTCAGAGTATGTGACAAGCCCCTCCGTTCCCCTGCTAACTCAGGGGTGTTTTTCCATTGTGTTCTGGCCTTGTCCTTCGCGACTGGCTGCCAGAGACATGGGCAGGGCCGTACCCACGAGCCTCCACCCTGTCTGTCGCTGCGCTTCGCCTCGTGCAAACCGCTGGAGCACCGACCCAGGCTCATGCAGTGGGATCCTGCAAACCGTCATCCTGCAGCAATTCGGCTTCTGGTCCCTTCCCACCTCCTCCCAAGCAACACCACTAGCTGTGAGTCGTTCCTCCTAAGCTTGCAAGTTGTGTATCCTGGCAATAATATTTACACAGCTCACACGTTGTGTTACATACACGAGGTATCGTGCTGCATCTGGAGGTGCTTGTGGTTTCTTGTGTCTCCTGTTAAACAGGCAGGGTTTCAGTGGCCAAAGGCTAGCACCAACTCTTTTAAACCAGACTGCCTTTAAAGGTTCATCTTGATCTGATTCCTTTGCAACCCTGCTTTTAAATAGTGCAGTCACTTGTGTAACTCTTACCTTGTTGGCCGTATCGTTTCCCTGAGGTGTTAAGCGGGAGCTGGCTGCTCGGACAGCGGGGTCCGCGTCATGAGAGTCAGAGCAAGAGCTGATAATGCCAAGTGTCACCCGTCTCTTTTGCCAGCAAGACGCTGGAGAAAGCAGCTCGTGATCTGCAAGTTCCAGCCCTCGACACAACCTTTGCAGAGCCTTTAAACTTACAGTCCAGCCCAGTTCAGTCTCATGCCAGCTGCGTTTCTCTCTCAACATCTGTGCTGGTGTGGTGGCAGTGTCAGACGTTCTCTGTCATTCCTGACTTTCTCGGTGTTATTTTGCAATGAGAACGGATTTTTCTTCTGTCTTGGTTTTACCTTTCCCGCACGCTCCCTCCATCACGCTCCTCTGTTCTTCCACACTTTCTGTTGCTCCCCTGCTTCTGCTGGCTTCCTTTTCGCCTTTTCCAATATCCATATCCCCCCACAAGTGCAGCTGTGCCACTGCAGGAGAAATCCCCAAACAACCTCCCAGCCCTTTGAAGAGTGGTTGTGTTCTTCCATGTCGGCTTAATTACTGCGGCCCCTTGAGGATGCGGAGGCCGCCTGGGAGGGGAGAGAAGAGGCAGCTCTGAGTGTGGCATCCAGTCTGGGGACTGTGCCCCGGGGATCACGCTTCTCCAGTGGGATGCTGCCTCCCATCCAGCCTCCCAACACCCCGTACGTGCCCCCAGCGTTTTAAAGTGATGCATTTATTGAGGGTTGGATTCTTACAGACCCATCCTTCAAGTGCCAGTTTCTTCAGGTGCGGTCTAGAAAAGTGCTGAGCGGTGTGCTCAGGATTTAAACACCTTGTTTAGTAGTTGGCTGAATTGGGTCAGGATTCGCCACGCCTTGCAGGAACAAGCCTACGCTGCACAAAACACACGAGGGTAAATCACATCTAACGGAGTGACTGGGAACGACTCCTACCTGGTTTGTCTCCTGTGTGATTGCCCTACTGGCTTCTCTACGTGCATATGTAGATTCTCATTTTCCCACACCCTGGGGCCTGGGGTCAGCCTTGCTTATGTGGCCGTGGCTGTAGTGTTGAACTTCTCAGTGCTTGAGCTCCGCAGGAAAGTCCGCGTTGCTTTGCATGCCTGAAAACCATCGTTGTCTAAACACTGTTATTTCCTGGAAACAGCGAGAAGTTGTTATTAATGGGCCTGATGCTGTGAGGAGCTGAGCTCACTTCGTTCCCGATAACTCCCTTGGCAAGTGGATATATTCCACAGCCCACCGGCATGTGTCTGCCCCTGCTGTGAGGAGTTGTCTTTGTGATGCGCGAGCTGGTGACACACAGAGAGGCGATGGAAGCGACGTACAGGGGTTGGACCAGACTTGCCTTACGCCGTGTCCTGATCAGGCCACACCAGAGCGTAGCACTGCCTCGCCCACCCCAACTGCAGCCAGAGCCAGAAGCCCTTCTGGCACCTAGGTAGGAGCGCTAGAGCTGTGATAACATTTAACTTGAAATCTTGGTTGCTTTTTAAAGATCCTATTTCAAGACGGACTGCGGGACACTGTAGGCATCAAACCGGGGTGTTTCTCGAGTAGACAGGGTCACGTCAGCTGCGTGCTTTTTACAGAAATAGCTTCCAGATGTAACCATTGTGTCACGGTACATTTATGAATTTTGGCAGCATTGCATGATGTGTGGGGTTTGTGTGCGTGATGGTAAATCCGTGCACCCGTCTCATCTCTGACCTGCAGACGTGGTTTGTCCCAGCCTCTTGGGCTTTGTCTGCTTTCATGTTTTGGGACCACAGTAAACAGCCCTGGGAGGTGACAAGACAAAGGCAGGGATTAAATGCTGGGCCTGAGTTTTCCTCTGACAGCATAGACAGGCATTTGGAGGCTCGCAAACACACAGGCAAGAGTCTTTAGCAGCCAGCGTCTCCTCAGACAACCCCTTGGAAGTCCACAGCAACACAAGACTCCTGCAGAGGTCCAGCGACTGCTGGTGGGGTGGCATCACCTCCAGGTCTGGGGGGGCCACAGAGCTCCCCTGCATTTCACCGTCCCCATGCCCAGGGAGGTTCAGGTCTGGTCAGCCAGACTTTCCTCATTGCAAAGACCGACTCCTGTGGGATTTGGGGCCTCAGGCGAGGATCTTAACATCCACTGCGAAGTTACTCATCCACACACAGAACTATTGCAAGGACACACTGGTCTGCTCTACCATTTGCTTCTCTGGTGGGATACGGCTGGGTTTTCCAATCTCTAGTGAAAACTGAGACCAAAACTGCTTCCCACTTTGGAACTATTTGACATTTTTACATGGCATTTTAACAGTGGTCAATGGTGTTAGAAAAATCCAAGCATGAATTAAACCAAGTCTGGTAGATGCCTTCATTCTCTCACAGGACAGGCACCGAACATCTCTCGTTGACTGTTTCAGTTAGATTGTTGTGACTGGTTTGGTGCATAAGTTCTCTCTGGATGCACTCAAAGGCCATGGCACCATCCTGAGCCATGGGGGGGGATGTTGTTGTGTCCCACGCAGGGTTCTCTGGTGTCAGCCACTCTGGGCAGGATGAGACTCAGCAGTGTGAGCCATCTTTTTCGACAGCAGGAGTTAGCCCATGAGAAGACATCGAGGGTGTTTGATTGCTCTGCTGCATGTCAAACCTGCTGACCCTCCTAAAAGTGGGGGGAAGTAATCATTACTCTTTACAAAGAGCTTTTTCTTAAAAAAAAACCCACGCAGGAGAAAGAGGGCATCTCAGGTTTTTTCCTGGTCATGCGCACTTCCAGCCATCAAAGCATATGGTGAGTGATGAACAGTGACACGTCAGAGTTTAGTTCCATCTCGTGTCATAGGAGGCAGCCTTTTAGGGGGTTTTAATCATAAAATGGGATTAAGAAAGGTTTTTCTCCTTGTGGAAGTTAAATCAACCAGCTCGCAGAGTTTTGGGAAGCTGTTTCCAGTGGGCATCCCCAGGGCCCTCTCGTGGGTCATCAGTTGGGTTTCCACCTCATCAGATCCCATCTCCAGCTTGCATGGTGTGAGGTAACAGCCAAAGCTGGTGGTGACACGACGTTATGGCCACCTCTAGAGATCTGCCAACAACAGAGGGTTGCCTTTTGTTGGGCATGACGGGAACAGAACATCGTACTTGACATCAGTTTTTCCCTGGCTCCAGGAGGAGTTAGTGTGGTGGCTGGAGATGGATGAGCTGAGGACGTGGAGTGACACAGCGAGCCTGGCAAGCTGTGACAGTGAAAGTCGATCTGCCTCTGTCCCTGGGGGCTGTTGCAGCACAACTTGTTTCTGCACCAGGCAGAAGATGATCTTGTCCAGCATTTCGGGGAACTGACAGAGTGGATGGACTGAGTCTGCTCCGGAGCAGCTGTGGACCTGTTCCGTGGCGGGACAGTGCCCGTGGGCAGGGCTGTAACGAGCAGAAGCCGGCAGGGGTGAGAGTTGGGTACGGGGGCTGCTGGCTCTCCACAGAGTGACCTGGGTACATCCCGTGTGGGTGGAAAGCTGCCGTCGTGCGCGGCAGGCGTCTGCCCACCTGGCAGGGCGCTTGGGTGGTTGTTCACGGCAGCTGCCGTCTTCTCCAGTATTTCACTCTGTGAACAGAAGATGATGCTAGAGAATGAAAGACTGTTGAACTCTGAAGATTTAAAAAAAAAAAAAAAGTAGGCAAAAGAATCTAACCTTGTGCTTCGTGGTGGGTTGCTTGGTCTAAGATGATCTTGAAGGCATAGAAAAGTGTGAGGTGCAGGCTGGCACTGTGTGAGGACCCCTGCGTCACCTTGGAGACCCTGGAGTGTGGGTGCCAGCCTTCATGCCTCCAGGTTACAGTGGAGAACAAAGATAAGGCTGCTTCGCTCAAAATCCCAGGAGATGTTGGCCTCCACGTCTTGCTTTGCTTTTGAAGTAGCAGATGTAACCTATTTGTTGGATGCCTGAGGGGCATTAGGGAAAGGTCAGTGGTTAGATACAGATGACACACTTCAAAAGTGCATTGGAATAGCACAGCTTGTTAGACAGAGGCCATGCGAGCAGCAGTTTGGAGTTAAGGGTGGGATTGCTTTCATAACCCCCCTCGTTTTCGTTGCCCGTTTTGTGTGGCAGCATTTGAAACGCGGGTAGTTCCTTGTGCCTTTTTTTTTGCCTTGTTATGAAATATTCATACCGTAGTTCAAGGAAACTGAAGTTGGGGATTTGGAGCCTGCTTCTGCGGCTGACATGACGTATGCCCATGCACTGCCTGATCTGCTCTTTTTTTCCCGTGGACGGGCTAAGGGCCAAACCCTGTTTGCAATCCCTGCGTGACCGTCCCACCAGGGTTTTGCCACGAGCGAGCAGGAAAACCTCACAGCACCGCTGGGTCTCCGAGCATCTGCCGCTGGCGTGTCTGCTCAACCTCACCGCGCCCTGGGGACCAGCTCACCCCGGGGATTGTGCAGCTTTAAAAAGAGTGGTACTTCCTTCCCTAGGAGACCCTAGTGATACTGGAAATGTTTTTGTGGTCTGTCACAGAATCACCCTTGTGGACAAATCCGTGTGTGAGAGAAATCATCATAAAACATATCTTAACAAACTTATTTTCTCTGCTACCAAAAGCAGTTAGACTGCGCTGGAACCTAAACTCTTTCCTTTTTTCAGTCATTTAGAGTTCTACAAGTTCTAAGAAAGAAAAATTCAGTGCTGAGATGACAAACCCGTTCTCCTGGGATCTTTTTTTTTTATTTTTTTTTATTTAAATCAGTATTTTAACAGGGTCACTTTCAGCCCCCTGCATGTATTCACAGAGCTGTGGGGAGCCCCGTCAGGAGAGGTGCATCAGAATGAGTGAAGAGTGTGGCAAAGCGATCCCGGCCGCGCTCATAACCATTGGCATTAGCGTGTCAGCTGCCCTGGGCACAGCAAGAGAGGTGCTTCTGGTGCATATTCCCATGGCCACGGTTGTCTGGTGTCACTTTATTGCGTGTCGATGCTGGCACGTACGAGCGGGGAGGTGAGCTGTTACCCTTATGACTTACTCTAAGAGCTCCCTTTAATGTTCGGAAAAGTTTGGTCAAGAGCAAAAACCTTTGTGTGACCAGCGAGAGAGACGTTTTGTTTTGGTTTGGGATCCTGCTGAGGGCATCAGCTGCCTCCAGCCCAATGTGAGCCCTCAGATGAGAAGCTGCCCACGTAGCTTTGCCTTTGCGGTCAGAAACTTTAGCTGAGTGTTGCCAGGCAGAATAGTTCAAGGACAGGTTGTACAGAGATTTTTGCAACCCTGCTTTAAATTTTTTTTTTTTGCTTATCTTTGCTTATTCCCTTTTGACGAGGTTTCTGTCACTTCCTACCCTGTGCAGAGACAACACGAAGTCTTTAAATCTTTCTGAGCAGCTGCTGAGGTGGAAACAGATAGGCTGAGACAGGTACCTTGAGACAAAACGTGGTTCCCAGGGACAGGAATCAGTCTAACGGTGGCTTGAGTTTGGGAAGAAAGGAGTAGGGCGAGAGACCTCCACTACGGTAAAATTGTTCCCTGCACCGTATGCTCCGGTGTGCGACTGAGCCGGTTTGCCTTGCCGTGCCCCACACCTAGTTCCCATGCGGGAGGAGTACTCTGATCCTTAGCCTGGATCCTCATTTTCTCACTCCCGTTTAGGCGTCTCTGCTGCAGCAAACTGACCTCTCAGCTGAAAGGACTCCTCTCATTTTCAATGTGTTTGCGTTTTTACAGCAGCGTATTATGGGTGTGAGACCATATGTGAGACCATATTGTTTTTCCGAGGGCTGGCACTGCCGTTTTAAGCTTTATGCAGCTCCTGCTGTAGCCCCATGAATGCAGACGAGCTGCCTCCTTCCTTCCCCTGATGCCTGGGGAGGTGGCACCAAGGGATGTGCTCTCCTTGACTGCAAAAACAGTTTGAAAAGGGGGCAACTCAACATGTGAAGCTGAGTTCAGACCCACATTAGGAGGGAGTAAACCCGTGCTATGCTTACAGACTCCCGTGAGGCTCTACCATGGTGGCTTCCAGACAGCCCAGATGAGAATTTGGCTCAAAACAAAAAGCAGTTACAATACTACTGTCCTCTACTACAGATTGCTGCGTCTTCAGTCACTGAACAAGCAATTGTGGAGCAAACATCATCAGTGACAGAGTCTGTCAGCACATCTTCACAGTCCTGTCATTGGAAAACCATCCTTGGTAAGAACAGATTGTCTTCCTTCAACGCGTCGTCTTCAGCGTTCCAAAGGAGGAGGGGATTTGCTTCGCTAACTCCAGATTGGAAACTCCACCCCTGAGCCGTGAAAGCAATGGCAGAAATCAGCTCCTGGTATTCTGGAAAGGAAAGAGGATTACAGCCTAAGCCAATTGGACAGGGAAGACCACTCTAGTTTAAGGAGAGCGGCCCAGCGATGCAGCCAAGGGGCTCTCCCTCTGGGAGCACTCTGCCGAGCGTCCGTCGCTCGCTGCCAGGTGCGGGCAGCAGCCCCTGCTCCTCAGCAGCAGGGACCACGATCGGCGTTGGCATCCAGAGGATGAGGACAGCACAGCTCATCCAGCACAAGCAAAACAGACAGCAACTCCGTGACAAGCGTTTCCTTTGGCCACCCCGGAGATCTGGTGCTGCAGGCACCTGGTTGCACCAGAGCAAATGCTGAGCAGCACGGTGGGCAATTACGGGGCCCCTGTAGGAGTTGCAGGATGTCTCGTGTCCTCCTGTCTCCGAAATGTGTAGGAGTGGGATGGAAACGACCTCACCTGATAGCGTCTCCATGTTGGTACTGTCACGGGTTCTTCCTGAAGGCAGCAACAAGTTGCTTTGCTGTAGCTGGAATGGCCGGTGGTTGCTGTGAGGATCCGAGAGGCAAGGATGCTGCTCGGTGCCTCTGCCTGTGCAAACCCCCGGTGGTTTTGCACGGAGCCTCTTCGCCATGGCCAGCTGAGTGTCATCTCAAAACATGCAGGGCAGCTCTGTTAGAGTGCTGCCAGCAATGGACTTGCAGTGGGCAGGAGGGGCTTTACCCTTATTCTTCTTTATTATGCTGAAATACTGGAAGTGCAACATTTCCTGTCCTGCTTGTTCCCTTCGTTAGGGAGAGACAGGTCAGCTGCCTCTCCTGGATGCAGAGGAGTTCGTGGTGCTCCGCGATGAGTCACTCTTTCCAGCCAGGGATGCTGCCCAGCCCGTGACTCACCGTGCCTCGCTCCGTACGTGCCTCGCTCAGTTCTGCGTTGGTGCAAGTGCTGCTGAGAAACGAGGGTCCCGGCTGGGTACTCCTCAGCTGGGAAGTCCTTCCTGGGTGGTCTCTCTTTGGGGAAGAGGTTGCCAGGCCGAAGATGCTTTACAAGGTGGCCATAGGGATCTGCAAATCCCCCGGGCTGATCGCCGGGTTCGTTGCTGCTGTGGGGAGCGTTTGTCTCTGCACCCACCGAGAGCCCTCCTGCCTCACGGGGAGTGTGGGTGCAGGAGGCAGGGGATGCCCACGCCCGTCTCCGATGCCTATTTTTAGGAGTAGCTTTGCACGGCATCGCTAAACCCGCTGCTGTCATTTAGCAGTCACGAAGTGAAACGGACCTGGGGAAAGCGAGCTCCGGGAGGGGGGCGGGAGCAAGTCATGAGCTGATTTAGAAAATAGGCTCTGCAGCAGTTGGGAGCGTGCATGTGCAGAGCTGCCTGTCTCCCCTTTGAGCTGAATAATGCGCAGTTGTTGTGAGTGGCCCTGTTATAATTAGAGGTGTGCTGACCTGTGTGACAGCAGCGAATAGTCAAACGCCACCCACAGGCTAGTGAGCGGGATGAGTAATTTGCACTCCCACCGTCTCTCCCACTTGGGTGATGGCGCCGGTGGCTGGAGGGGTTCCAGCTGCCCAGCCTGCACCCAGAGCCCCACCACTGAGAAGGACTTGCGCTGCTCTCACCTGGTTACTGTTGCTTGGGAAACCTCTCCCTCCGGACCTTCCTGCTCAGTACAGTGGTTCTGCCTTCCAGAAAGGCAATATGGTGATGGGGCATCTTTAGCGGGGGGTAAAAACCAGCACAGGTGCAAGAAAAAGCACAGAAGAGGGATGGAAATATTCCTGATTATTTTTTGTTTTGGTGAGAACAAGTGCCTAAAAATATTTGTCTTCCCATGTACAGCATCAGAGAAACAGTCTTGTAATGGTGTGGGTGTGTGCCCCAGGCTGTAGTCTGCTGGGCCCTGGAGGTGAAATTTTGGCCTCACAGAAATAAGGGATGAACTTCCAGTGACCTCCCAGAGCCAGGGTTTCGCCTGGGGACCAGGAGGAACACTGGAAGGGCTGAGCTGAGCTCTGCTCCTCACCTTCCCTCTGCTCCCGTAGGGATCTCTCAGGCACATCAGGACCTGGGAGATTTCAACTGATGGATCTGTGAGGACAGATGCCTCCGGGGTGTCTGGCTAAAGTGAGGAGAAGTCAGTGCCACGTGCTGGGGGGCACGTGAGAAGGCTGGGACACAGATTCTGAGCGCGTTGGCGTGGGGGTAAGGAGAGCTGCCCTCCCTGCAGCGCTGGGCGAGGAGCACGCGAGCAGCCTGCCGGGGCGTCTCCTTCGGCGGCGGGTGGATGGGCTCCCATCTGCCCCTGGAACTTTGCAGAAGGGCTCCCTCCTGCTGTAGCAGAGCTGGGAAGCCTACGGGACTCTCCTTGTGATTAGAGAAAGCTGCTCTGCCAGGAGAGAAATTCGGCTGTTTCCTGAAAAATTCACCATTTCCTTGTAACAAAAATTGAGAAAGTTTAAACGCCTCTCTCAGTGGGCTCAGTGCAATGGTCCCTCTGTGATTCATCTGGGCTTCCCTTAGTAGCTGCTCCCAGGGCAACGTGTTTCTTCTTGCTGCCAGCATGAGGGACAGAAGCGTTCAAAAGGAGCTTGTCACAAAGAGGGTGGCATTTGGGATGGTGGCTGGCAGCCTGGCCATCTGCGTGCTCTGAGGAGCTTCGCCGAGCACCACCGGCCGTGCTTGTCCCCAGGATCCCAGCAGATCCCACCTGGGGGGGCTGCAGGGGTGGAGATGGAGGAGAGCACCCCCTGACTTGCGGTGCCTGGGCCTTGGGGTCCGGAGGAGCTGGAGAGCCCGTGAGCATGCAGGGGACTGAGCCTGGCCCGGGGACCACCCTGCAGAGATGGCCCCGAGCTTGCTGGGCTGCATCCGCCTCGATGCACCAGCAGCCCTTGTGCTCTGAGGGCAGTACCTAGAGCTCGCTGGTAGGGTTTGGGGGGGTTATTTTCCAGCAAACCCATGATTTTATCCATTCTTTTATCCATATGTGTTTGAGGATGCTTTTGGCTTTCTGTCTCCAGAGAGGAGATGGTGTCTTTGCTTTAACTGTGCCGTGAGTCCTAAAGAAAAAAACATAAATTAGTCAATTTAATTGATTTTTCTTGCCTTTTGCTGGGAGATCCCCCTCTGGTCACCAGGGAATCAGGTGTGGCTTTTTTCAGTGTTCGGATTCTAAAATGGGGAAGGTGGCTGTTGGCTGTGGGCGCCGTTGGGTCCTGCAGGTAACCCTTCCAGCTGGCAGCAGCACAACCTTCCCTCTGAAACTGGGCCCTGATCACAAGGACTGGCGCTTTCTGGTATTCTAAATGAAGACATTAATCATTTGTTATTTTTATTCACTCTTGTCAGAAACGGTTGGTAGCTCCTTTTTGTTCCTCTTCCCTTCTTCAGGCTGCTTTCCAGCCACTCTCAACCCCCTCTTCTCCTCGGCTCGATGCGCCCCCTCTGCCCTCCGAGCCTCCTTCCCGTGGTTATGGATTAGAGTGAGCAGAAGCTAAGAGCCGACTTCTTCATGTACTTCTCCACTTTGCAAAAAAACGTTATTTCTTTTTAAATGGTGAAGCTGCCTGTGCTGTAGAGAAGAGGCCGGGGAGCAGCACCTCCTCCAGCCCGTTAGGGACCGGCTGCATCGGGGGCAGCGCCGTGCCCGGCGGCTGGAGAAGTGGGTGTCCGACGTCAGCATCTCTGTTGAGTCACCATCCACTTCTGATGTCACTTTGATCTGACAGAACCAGAAACATCTCTCTGAGCTAAAGATCTGAAACTCTAGGACACTTCGTTGCCATGCAGTGAGTATATCTTACATTGCCATTACAAATAATTCAGCTACGACAACATGGCAATTTAATTTGCCTTATTTATCTCAGTTGTTTTGCACGGGAGAGGTAAATGCCTCGGCACGATTTTGTGCGGACTCTTCGTCTCGTTTAATGTGGTTACAGGCAAAGGCTGCATAGTACATGCCTGCATAAAAATTAATCTTGCGGGCAATTGGCCTGAATTAAAACACCCAAACCGCATCAACAGAAGCGTTGCTTGTGTCGCAGCTATGAGCCCTGCCTGTGTTCTGTCGTGAGTGATTTTAAACGTATCTTGCCTTCAAGCACAGACGAGGGGAAAAGGCAATGTACCCACAGGTCCCGGTCCATGCAGCCCTGCTGAGCACGTACTTTGCTGCTTCTTTCCTTTTTTTAGTTTGGAAATGTCAGCACTTTCCGTTCCCATGGGAACCCCATCTCTTCCATTGGCGCTGCCTTGCATTTCGAGACGCTGGGGCCAGCAGGGCTCTGGTCCGTCTGGGAGCGGGTGCCCACCCTCCCCGGGTCCCAGCTCAGTGGCGGGGGCTGGATGTGGCAGTCCCGGTCCCCGTGCGGGTGTCCTGCTCCTCCGACCGCCCCGAGCGGGGCTCGCAGGGGCCGCCTTGACAAAAAGCGTAGCTGGGAGAAGTGGTCTAAAGCTGGTTGAAAACTGCGATGGGCTGGATCGACAGCTCTCCTCAGAGTTCCTGGTGACCTCGAGGGACAGTACAGGATCTTCCCCGTATGGAGGGAAGCGCGGTAGATGCATAAGCACCGCAGTGAAATGCCTTTCTGGTGATGAAACTCACGTTCTTAGAGTACAAACCCGATTTTGCTATTGTTAAAAAAACTCCCCAGCTTGCCTGGAACCAAGTTAGGAGCATCTATTTGTTACTGAAGTCATCTGTTATGTGATAAAATACCAGCAACAGACTCAGTGAGGTGCAGCCAGTCAGCGCTTCGAGAGGTTTATGGTCTGGAATGTGTTGAGTTAGTGTGATTCACCAAACACACACTGAGTTCACTGGGTTTATGGGTGCCAAGGTGGGGTGGCGAGGTAGTTGTCTTCGTTGCTCAGTTTTAAAATGCTGCTCCTCAAAAAAGATCCTTTCAGAGCAGTAGGACGTGTGAAACAATGCTGCGAACTGCTGACAGGTACCATGGCAATGGGCTCTGCCAGCACCGCACGGCTCTTCGGAGCTGCCGCGCCTATTGACTGAACTATTTTTCACTCCATATTTATGAGTATTCCCACTCCTCAAGGGTGCTGACAGCCCCTCCGGATACGGCTCGTGGCTCAGCTGGGGGCGTGCAGCCTGTGGCCCTGTTTCTGCTGGGCAGAGCGAATCTGTCTGCAGGTCTGTCTGCGCCCGGCGCGCAGGTCATGGCTGGTGGGAGCCGGGGACACGCGCCGTGCTGAGGCGCCAGCCCGAGAAGTGACCCTGAGACAGGGTCCCACCACCGATGCGCTGTGATGGCACTTCCAGCTGACCTCCTGCCCCTGCCTGCCACCAGAGCCCCTCACGTCAGAGCTCACAAGGGCTGGGGAGTCTCTGCCTTTTGCTGTTTGTCTTGCTCAGTCTCTCAGCTCCTTTTGCTTTGCACAGGACCGTTCTAATGGCCCCGCTGTGCCACCAGGAAGGTGCCACCAGCTGTGCTGGGCTCCACAATGTGTACTCTTTACCAGGGGGTGTTTTTGCTAACTGCTTGGCAGTACAAAAATCCAATTGCAGCTTCTCAGAGCTGCCCATGTGTGGGAGCTGAGAAGAAGAAACCCCCTCGGTCACTGCCCCGGCACCGAAGAGAAGAGCTCCGCGAGGCTGCGTGCTCGTCCTCCTGGCCATGCCCACACTGGGATGGCTGTGCTGAGCCCCCGCTGCCCCCATCCCTCACCCCTGGCTCCTTCTGACCCTGTGGCCACAGGCCTTGGCTCTGGGATCCTGCAGGTACTTGTTGATGCAGCCGCTGGTGGTTTCTGCTCTGCCACGGCAGCCCCTGCAGCAGGGCGGCTGATGCTCCGTGCTGTGTGGGGTGTCTTCGCTGGCACAGTCATGGATTTGTTGTGCACGGGGGTAAGGCAGTCGTCTCAGCTGACTAATAAAATGCAGCACTGTGTGACACAACCTTCCTTTTCTGCTGGGAGGTGCATAGGATCATTAAATCCCCGGGGAAGGGTGGTTCACCCCCCCGAAGAGATGCTGCAGCAGGGAAGGGTGTGGAGAGGAGCGCTTCCAGGCAGGAGAAACCAGCCCAGCCCGCAGTGGGGTCCTGCCCTCTCCCGACCCCGCCACTCACTTTGTACCTGTGCCACCCTCTCCTTTCTGACAGCCCAAACCTGGGCACAGCCTGGCCAGCACTCACGTGTCCGCTCTCCCCATGATGCTGGAACCTGCGTTCCAGTAAGAGAGATTTTGTAGAAATGGGTTTGAAGGGTGTGGGAGAGATGGAGCCCCCCTCCCAAGAGCAGCCTGGCCCTGCTGTAACCCCGTGTGCTTCATCTCTCGTCTCTGCTTCTCTGCTCTGGCTCCCAGCCATTGGCACCACCTCTGCCTTTCTGTGTTAAATGAAAGAGGCTTTAACCGTCAGGTGTTTTCCTTACCATAAAGATATTTATACGCTTTATTAAAGTCAGCTCTCAGTATTCTTTGTGAGTTAAACAGATGGAGCTCGCAGGGTGTTTTTGCCAGCCTCTCCACGATTTTACTCATTCTCTTCTGAGCTCTCTGTTAAGAACTCAAACACCAAACCTGAATGCAGATGCCCAGTGTTGATCTAAACACTGGGTAACTGAATTTTCCACAGGCAAATTCCCTGCCCTGCTTGTCTTGCTATTGGTTTTGTTTGCCGGGGAGCACCCCAGACACTGCTGATGTGTTGCTTTGCCCCTCCGTGCTCTCACAGAGCTTTCCAGGAGAGATGCTCGGCATCCTCCCCACGCTCCCCGCCCGGACACGGCCCGCGGGTCTTGCCCTCACACGTCCAGTTTAATTCTGAGCCGTACTAAAACACTCTGTTTGGATGAGCAGAGCGTTACAGAGCACTGCATGCCTCAGCTGCTCCTCTTCATTAGTGCCTGTCCTGCCAGGCTCTTAATCATCCATATGTTTTATCAGCAGTGATCCTGCATTTGCTAACAATTTGCTGATTAAAAAAAATCCCTACCAGTCCCCGGCGAACGCCCGGGGAAGCTGTGCTGAGCCGCGGCACAGCCCCGCCAGCTGGCCAGCACCTTCTCGGCCTCGACCTCAAGATGATGCTCATCTTGCCAAACCCCATGTTAGAGCACATCTGCACGACTTCAATTAACTGTGATTTTATCAAGGAATGAAAACACGTTTATTTGACAGGGTCTACTGTCTATAAAACTATATTGGCAGTGATTATACTTTCTCTTCGTCAGTTTTGTACATTTTACGGCTTCTGACTGACCAGCTTGTGTCCGCTTCCCCATTTCTCATTTGCCAGGTACTGGTTTTACATTTCTAAGTGCAGACTCACAACAATAATACATTTTTACTCAGAAATGCTTTGCTCTTGATTGTGGAGTGGTTGTTACCAGCTGCCTAGTGAGCTCCTCTCAAAGAGTGTTAGCTTTCAGCCATTTTTTTCCTCCCTCTGTTTTCTTCTCAATCTCTTTGTTCCTAATTCAACTCATTAGAAGCATCAAGTAAATAAAAATATTACTACGGTTAATGAACGTTCTCATTTAATAAATGTGTTCGTTAGGTGTATTTAGTACCGTATCAAATACAACTGTGTAAAAGTAATGCTCTTCCATTTTTGTAAAGGTTTGGCTTAGTACAGGATGACATTCCTTCGTTCCTCCTTATGAAGCCCAGAAGAGAGCTGCAGCGTTTGGGGTCTGCCTCGGGCCCGAAGAACCCACGTCCCCCAGCACCGACGGGCTGGAGCCAGGATGCGGCTCCTCCCGGCTGGCTCGGGGCGAGATGCTACAGCAGCAGACCCAAGAAATGAGCCAAGCTCTGTATTCTGAACCCAAAACGAAGGGGCAATGTTGTGATAATAGCCCAGATAAATGGGCTTCTTGCATTTTGGAAGCCAGTTAATATAGATGCCAATTGCTTTCCTAAATATGCTTCCACTGGGGTATCCTTTTCTTACGGGAACTACTTAAAGTTCCCACGCACGATACCCACTTTTTAATCTCTTTTCTGCAGCTCGGTACAATCTCTGACTCCCAGACAGCATCCGCAGGGACAAGAGAATTTCAGATTGACTCTAAATAAAGGGATAACTTCACACAAATTAAAAAAATCCAAACAAAGCAGAAGCAAAAACCTCAGGGTTTCCTAAATTTAGTGGAGGGGAAGGTTTTCTGTGTTCCCCAGCGCCCAGAGAACAGCCCAGCCCCAGCACCAGCAGGCTGCCTGAGCTTTCATCCTCCCTGTGAGCAAAATCCTTTGAAACACAATTTTTTTCCCCCTTATAATTCATTAACCTGTAAAAAGAATCCGTTTTGTGGAGAAAAGTCCATTTACTGAATAACAGGCGGACATCATTGCTGCATTGATTTTCCAGGGTCTTATCAATAGAAACAGTATTAGGTACCTCGGACAGAGCGGGGGCTGTGCACTGACACACTGGATTTACCTCGTTAGGCTCTAACGAGAGCAGCTCCACGCTCACAGCGTGTTTTCAGACGGGCAGAACGGAGAACACGGGGATGCTGGCAGAGCTGGCTGCATCGCCCGGAGCCTGCTCGCCCGCACAGCTCCTCATCCCGGCTCGCTGCGCGCCCTGACGTGGTCAGAGACGGCCGTGTCATCGAAATGCCACAACATCTGAAGATCATCTACAGGGGCAGCAGCGTCCTGCTGCGTTTGCTGCCTTTCCGGGTGGGCCCTCAACGGCTACAGCAAGTCCCTTTGTTATAAATTGACGGGACTCAAACTCCGGGTTGAGACCATAGTCAAAGTTTTTATTACCAATTAAGATAATCAGCAAGCAGTGATAAGCAAAACAGCGCTGGGCGGCCGGGAGCCTCAGCTCCTCCCACGGCTCGCAATTATTAGCAGCGAGACCACGGTTCTTATAGTCCATAAGCTCCGGGTGGTATTTCCGGGTACCACGTCGTTACTGGTAGTCTGCGCATGCTTCTGTTGTTGCTAGGGGGTCTTTTTCTTCCTCCGGGTGGTCGTTGAAGAGGAAGGCTCATCATCTTCATCAGGTGGCCTGCTAATTAGTTCTTATAGTTGTGAAATTCCCCTTCCCTCCCCCCTATTTGGATAAGTTCTTTGGCCAGACACTGCGGTTCGCCCCCTCGCACACTGTAGCATTCCACAAGGTCTATCACTCCCTAGCGTTCTACAAGGTCTATCACTCCCTAGCACTATCCACGAGATTTATCACTCCCTTATCAGGTAGCTTTCATGAACAAACACTGTGCAGCCTCTATTACAATTCCCCCCTTTTTCTCTTCATTTATTTTGTTCATTAAAGCGTTGTAGCTCTTGTCTACTTAATATAAAGGTTTCAGCTAACTCATCTTGGTTTGGTAATTGCTCATATTTGGCCTTTACAAGCATTGAGTGAGCAGCTTCTAAGCGGCTTCTAACAATGGCAATTAATTTATTAAAAATACACGGTTCGAATATTAATTTTAGGGTTAACAATATACGGTTTGGTCTTCCCATTTGATTAAAGACAACTTGAATGGTTGGTGTGAGGTTTGTACTTCTAGTATTAACATTAACAGTGTTAGTACAGTGAGCCAGGAAGTCTGGAGTCTCCATTTGACGTTAGTTCGAATTAAATTTGAGCCTCTTATAATTTGTGGGTGGTTTCAAATGGTTTTAACATTGGGGTAGTTCGGCCAAGATATGGGCACAGTTCCACTCAGGGTTTTGCCTCCACTGTCTCGCACTCCTCTGCCTCGCCCGTCGACTCGGTTGCTTCGAGCCACGGGGCGTTCCATCTTCTCGGCAGCAGGGGTGTTCTTCAGGAGGCCCCTGGTGTTTCTTTTTAATGTTTCTTTGTACATATGCTGTCAAATTGCAATCCCTGACCAAAGGGAGATTACACTTAACTTCCCTCAAGGCCCTTCGACAACACACCTTGAGTATTTGTAATTTTAACAGGATCGGTTTGTTAGCATGGAAACAAAACCTTTCTGGGTTTATTCCATAGGCGAACAATTCCCGCCAGTTTTTGGTCTTCAATTCATATTTCTCTTTTTAATACTCTAATTTTTAAAGCCCATTCAGTGGCTTTTCTTTCCAAATTGTAACAATTATCACAGACCCCACAATGGGGTATTCCGTTTTGACGATGGCACCACCACTTCTCCTGGCACACTATACATTTAAAACATATAAATGGGTAACAGTCACAATTTGATATAACGCATCTCACTCAAAAATCGTCATTTATGGGGTACTCATATCCTGCTAATTCTCCAAAGTTTTCTATCTGTACTATTTGAATTTTAGAGTCCATTTATTGTTTCTGTATCTTAATCTTTTGCATATTCCAAGAACTCGTTTGCTTAAGTCCACCTCCCACCAGCGGTGGTACGAATGACAGAGGCAGAGGAGGAAGGGGGAAAGAAAGGAAAGAAAAAGAAAAACAAAACAAAACAAAAACAAACAAAAGAGAAGCAATCGCGCATGCACAATGCAAGCTTAGATCGACTTCATAAGAAAATCCAAAATGTATTACAAGTAACAGTATCTTATCTTTTGATATACCCAAAAATCCTTTCCAAAAGTCCACACTTTCCACTTTCTTCATCTTTATCTTCTTATCAGTCCATCATTCTGTAACGCCAACGCTCTTCCATCTTCATCCTTGTTTGCCGAGTGTCCTCCATCTTGCGTTCCAGCACGTGTCTGCTCATATATTGCTCAGTCCATTCTTTTCCATGATCCGATTCCAAAACGCGGTTCCGACATTTAACTACTACATTAACAACACCAACTATTTAACTGCAAAACCATTAAATGTTCTAACCATAACATATCAAAACTTAAGCAAATACAACTATCTAAACATGTCTTAACGACACCAAATATTCTAGGTTTATAAGTGTGTTTCTAATACTGGGGAAGGGGGCGGGGCAGGTGGTGGTTGTTCATCAGAACAATATAACTCGCAACATTCTCTAAAATGATCACCGCAACGCCCCACCAAACAAGTAAAAACCATCAAAACAAATGCCGCAACAAGTGTTATCCCAGCCAAAACATACAGAGCAATCACCTCGCTATCCATGATAATTTGTCTTTTTGTAACTGCGTTACAGCCGCTGCGCCTTCGCCAAGAGAATGGGGGTCTGCAAAGGTCTACGCCCCCTAGCCCAGAGCGCATGCGTGGTCTAGAAATTGCTATCCCAAATATAGGCAAGAGTAAATAAACAAGAACTAGTCACGTTGCTAATTCCTTATACATAATAAATGTTTTAGTTAATATACTTAATAAGGCCAATGTTAAAATAAATCTCTCACAATTCTGTATCTATGCCCACTAATTTTTCCACTCCGAAACTTAACTCTGTTATAGAGGGGGAGGAAAGAAAATAAAGAAGCAAGAGTTATAATCCATATAATTCTAATGGCTACACTCTTGGCCTGTTTCACAAACCCAACTTGTTTTACTCCGTCAGGAGAAGTCACAGCAATTGCTTGCATGTTGCTCACAACACTCTAGATGAACTATTAAATAGTCCACACACAAAAAAAAATAATAATGTCCGTGGTCAGCTAGAACAAATTGTTTTGATAGTTTCTTCACGTTAGTATGGTGAGGTATGTTCCCCAACTTTGATTGCTGTATCTCCCTTTTCTTGGAAGTTCAGAAAAATCAATTTGACAGTGGTCCCCTGGTGCATTCCTCCTAATTGCACTAAGTTACCTTTCCCATCGCTGAGTCACTTGTCGAATTGTAACATATAAATTTATCCCTACTCATTTCTGATTTGAAAATGTATACAGAGAGTGCGCCCCTCAATGTGCCTTATTGTGCTCTTTGACAGTTCTCCCTAATTCTGCCATTGCTCAGGTGTGCCCATCCTTTGGAGGGAATCTGCCCTCTCATTTGTTCTATTAATTCTTTATAAGCTCTAGAGTATTTAATATTTTCCTCATCCAGACTCTTGCTTCCGTTATCTGAAATTAGTGTTAAAATATTCTGAGTTCTTTCTGCTATGAAATGTGGGGCCCATATCTAAAGATAGTCCTATAGGCCCCCCAAGCCTTGGTACTATTTCTCCAAGTAATGTTTTTTTTTTTTTTTTTTTTTTGATACCTCTCTTACTTTATTGGTGCAACAAGGAAAAGCCTCTGGCCAGCCTGAAAAAGTATCTACCACCTTACCAGTCTGGCATCTGGCTTCAGTTGGGTGGTTACGAGTTCCGCTGCTCAAGATCTTCCTGGTGTTTCTGAGGCCCAAACCAGAATTATTACGGTGTTTTCTACTCTCTCTAGTACCTCCTGCAGCACAGCTTCCATCTGTAACATAAGAACTTGGGCATCCAGACCTTTATTTTCAAGAATATGAACTTGAATTCTTCCTTTTCCCAACAGCGACACAGGGCAGTCTGGTAGGAATTGATGGGGCAACACCCTTGGCCAGTTCTAAACTTCAAAGGCTAAAGAAAACCAGAAACCGGCTGGCTTTTCTCTTTGCCCTGTGGCACCAATAATTGACTCAGTTTGCTTACTAGAATTACCTTTACATGTGTTTAATACTAAATAAGTAACCCCTGTATCTACTAGAAAATTTATTTTCTCATTCCCCAACCTTATTATAACCAGGGGCTTTGTCGGGGAAGGTTCCAGTTCATAACCCTCAGTTTCCCTCAGTCTGAACCCACCACCATCATGTTATCTGTTTGCCCAGAATTCCTTCAAATCACTGCTGATTTGGTTGCAAGCATTCTCTTTTTCAGTGCCTCTTCTCTTTGCAAAAGACACACTGATCTTTTTCTAACAGCATTCTGGCCCTTGGCATTCCACCAGGATCCTGCCTGTCTCTCGGAGCCTGAGAACACCCTCCTCCAGCCCTGTTATTTTGCTGCGCTACAGCCACTGCCAGCAGCTGGTATCAGAGTTTTTCTTTTCTCTGCTTTCCTCCTCCACTTTCTTTCTGTTGTTATGCATTTTCCAAGCACACTTAACACGTTAAAGCTGTGCTCCCCCCCCCTCCACAGGCTGCAGTAACCTAATCTATGGAGGCGGAGTAAATTTGCATTCTCTTGCAAAGCTTGCCCAAACAGAACCTGTGGATCCCTGCTCAAGGACCGTTCATATCAATTGTTGTTTTACTATTCTCCCTTTTTCCTCTTGTTCCCATTAAAATACAAAAAAAAGAAAAAGTTTACTATCCTCTGTAAACGGACATTCCCAGAAAGCATCCTTTAAGTCAAGTACCGCTCATTCTTCAACTTTACTATTACCAGGGGTTGTGCTGAGGATTCCGATTCATCCTCTTGTCTCACACAGTCTGTATCTAACGTCGTACTTCAGTATTCTTTCAAACCCCACCGACTGAATTGTGAGCATTCTGTCCTCCAGTGCTGCTTTTTACAAAAAGCACACCCACCTTTTTCTCAATGATATTCCAACCCTTAATGCTCTCCTAGGAAGTCCCCTACCTACCCCGCCCTGAGGCCTAATAGCCCTGTCCTCTGATTTTATGACTTCCCAGGCTATTGCAGCTGCGAGTATTGCTGCACATTTGTTTGTTTTTGTTTCACCCCCTTTTTTTTTTTTTTTTTTTTTTTTTTAACTTTGCTTCTTTTCAGCCTCCTCCCTGTTACTATAAATTTTATATGCTATCTCAATCAACTGAGACATTGTCATTCCAGACATTCCATGACCTTCAGTACCCATTCAGGGTCCTTCCTGCATGTCCCTGCTATCTTTCCAAGTCTTTAAACCTGACACCGAAAACAGCACCTTTAACTAAACCAGTTTCCAAACCCTCCTGCCGCCTGTCTGAGAGGGGCTTGTAAACTTTTCTCTCTCACCACAGCTCTCTGTATCACTGTTTCTTCTTTCTCTCTGTCCTCCACTCGCCCCCCCCCTTTCATCCCCTGCAGCCGCTTCCTACTTATTCCTCCTCAGTCCAGCCAACACATCAACATCCTCTACTCCTTCTTTCTCACATTTCTTTTTACATTTGTTGCATTGCCTACCAATGCTACATGACGAACACCACCATGTCATTTTCTGCTTTTAACACCAAACCATTGCTATCTTGAACCATTAACCCACAGTCCTTCCTGGATTTTAAATCATTTTTGAGTGTAAAGAAAAGATTTACATACAGTATTTCATCCCAAATCCGCATACCTGCCCTCAGCATTCCCCTTTCTTCTGGTGTGAGCAAAATGCTCAGGATGGACCGTAACTCTTCCCAGGTGTAGATGTTAGGACCTAAAAACTGACCCACCCTTTTCACAACCCCAAGAGGATCTTCTAACAAATTCCCCACTTCATCCTTAAAATCTCGGACATCGCCTGAGTTGAGGGGGACTGCCACATATCCCATCCCTGCCTGTGGACCTCCCATCAAAGTTTCTCTAAGAGGATATAAACTGTTCCCTTGCCGTTGCTGGCTTCGTGTCTGGCTTCTGGTCAGACGCCTATTGTTCTGGTCACTATCTGAATCTGAACCGCTGTCTGGGTTCACGGGAGGGGCAGTTGGTTGTGGTGAGGGATTGGGGACTGGCGGTGGCAGAGGTGGCACATACGGTGGGGGGGGTTACCCGGATTTCTTCCGTGCATCTACTTTTCTTTCGCTCCTGCCCCCCCCTTTTTCTTTAAGAGGGTATAAATTCACCCGCGTCTCTGACCCTATCCACAGAGATGCGTATTTGCTTTCTTCCAGGCTAAATGGCTCTTTAGAGTTCACATAAATGTTTAAAGCCTGGCAAATCCAATCCTCAAAGGAGCCAAATACTGGCCAATATAGGTGATCGCTGCGAATTTCTTTTCCTCCCCAGACCTCCATACAACAGTGGATCATTTTTACTTTACTCTTACCCTTCCCAGAGGGATAATCGTTCCAATACTTAATCATTAAGCCTAGCGGACTGTCTGGGGGTATCCGGGGAAGCCTACCCTGTGGTTCCCCACCCATGGAGTCAGAAGGCTTGCTTTTCCTCTGACCCATCTTCCGAGGTGCCTTCACACACACACACACACGCTTCCCCTCGGTCGTGACTCGCTCCCTCGCGGGCTACGAGAACTGCACTACTGGAGGGTCCGCACTCGCTTCGTCCGCAATTGGACGTCTCGTTCAGCACACCTCAGGAAACCCACCCCAACCGAGCGGATAACCGGCCTATACTCACGCGTCCTTGCGTCTTCGCTCGGGTCTTCGTGCACAAAGTTTACGGGGTCACCGGTTTTTCTTTTGCTTATCACTAATTTAGAAGGTTCGTCGGTGAAGGATTCAGTGGATGCCTTTAAACAGAGGCCACTTAAAGCAGTGGGGCGCCTCCCCTGAGTGAAGGTTCTCACCGAAGTGCCTTCATCCGAGTCACGGCACCAAAATTTGTTATAAATTGACGGGACTCAAACTCCGGGTTGAGACCATAGTCAAAGTTTTTATTACCAATTAAGATAATCAGCAAGCAGTGATAAGCAAAACAGCGCTGGGCGGCCGGGAGCCTCAGCTCCTCCCACGGCTCGCAATTATTAGCAGCGAGACCACGGTTCTTATAGTCCATAAGCTCCGGGTGGTATTTCCGGGTACCACGTCGTTACTGGTAGTCTGCGCATGCTTCTGTTGTTGCTAGGGGGTCTTTTTCTTCCTCCGGGTGGTCGTTGAAGAGGAAGGCTCATCATCTTCATCAGGTGGCCTGCTAATTAGTTCTTATAGTTGTGAAATTCCCCTTCCCTCCCCCCTATTTGGATAAGTTCTTTGGCCAGACACTGCGGTTCGCCCCCTCGCACACTGTAGCATTCCACAAGGTCTATCACTCCCTAGCGTTCTACAAGGTCTATCACTCCCTAGCACTATCCACGAGATTTATCACTCCCTTATCAGGTAGCTTTCATGAACAAACACTGTGCAGCCTCTATTACACCTTGATCTCTTTCCACCCAAAATGTGCAGTAAATGCACAAGCCTCAGAAACACAAGGGGTTACCCACTCGCTGCCAACAGCCTCATGATGTGTCCGCAAATGCACGAATTATCTTCGCGGTTCTCTCGCGGCTACAGTTGCCAAAAAAACCTGTGTGTAAAGATAATTAGCAGTGAATGTTCAGCCCAGGCTGTTGAATTTTGGGCTGTTGAAGCACCCCAGGAGTCTGTTTATTTCCAACAACACAGTTGTACTAGAAATATTTTGAAGAAAGTAATTTTAAACATATTTAAGAGAAAAATAAAAGGAGGTTGGAAAAGCAATGCCTGGAACAGTCGCCGTGCAAATGCGTGTTCTCCACACGGTGCCTCGTCGGCTGGACGAGGGGGCTGTGTGAGAGCCGAAGCAGCAGCCCCTCCACCTGCTGCGGGAAGAATTCAAAGCAGAAACGCCAGGAGTGGTTTAGATTAAATCCGAATTAAACCCGGGGCATGTCAAACCTTAACGCTATGACGAGGAGCGGCTGGAGGCAGGTGCTGGATTCTCTGCTCTCAGTAGGGTCAGGCTGCTGCCAGCAGGCTCGCTCGGCCTCGGGGCAGCGCCTCTCCCTGCTTTCCTCCCGGAAAGAGATGTTTCAGGAGGGTTCCCAGGGGCTTGTATCTTGCCATCCTCTGTCAGAGGCTGGGAAAGAGCTTGAATTAACACCAGAGGATGAGCCACGGGGTTTTTTTTTTCTGTGGGGAATATGCCAGCTTGGCTGCCCTCTGTGCAGCTCGGAGCCTGGGCCAGCGCAGAGGCTCAGAGGGCTCACGGCAGCTGCTCCTCTGCGGTTTGGAAAAACGTGGAGTTCAGGAAATTATGGTTTGGTTTGGTTTGGTTTTTGCAAGAGCTCGTTAAGTGACTCGCTACGGGGTGACCTTTCGTGTTAAGGTGAGAGGAGTCATACCCCATAGCTGCCCCCACCCCAAACCCTGTCCCCATGCTTGTTTGCTGACATCCCGCCCATCGCACCACGCGCAGCAGGACCCGGAACCACGTGCTTGGCCTGTCCTGCTCATCTTGGCTCCAGACCCAGACCTACAGCCCCTAAACCCAGCGCTGGACCGTCCCCACATGCCTGCCCTCGGCAGCAGCTCCAAGTTATCACCATCTTCCCCCGCAATGAAATGCACCCAGATTCCCGCAGTGCCTGGGTCCAACAGTACCTGGTTCCCCCACCCTCGCTTTGGCTGGTTTGAATGCTGGCTCCAGTGTTTAAGGGCTTTTCTGCTGCCTCTGACTCCCGGGAGCTGGGATCCCTGGATGAGCGTTCCCACAGGCACCCAAAGGATGGGGCTTCAGCAGAGCTGGGCGGGGTTGGGGTGCCCAAAGCTTGTTGGGTTACGTGCCCAAGTGCTTCAAGCATCCTTGAGAAGTAAGGATTTACTTACAGTTAAATTCTTGCACGCGCATCGGTGGCAGAGTTAGCAAATCTGAGATCTCGTGTAAAAATCAGGAGCCAGGGGTGCAGAGCCTGAGATGGAGAGCAAAAAAAACCCAGAGTTGCTTTCCCTGATGTCTTGTTTCTGACCCCTGCTGAGCACTCTCTGGTCCATATGCTCCCATTTTCAATCCTTCTTTTGCAATCAGGAGGGATGTTGGGTTTTTTTTTGACAGAGTCTGTGATTATTTCTTACTCACAGAGAGCAAGAAGCGGGGCTTTCAGAAAAATACCACTAAATACGACAAGAATCATAGAAGAAACCACAAGTGCTGGCCACGAGGTGCAGTGGTGGGTCACGGCAGACTTTAACCGGGTGTGTTGGTGGAGACGTGTTTGTACAGACCCCCTGGTTCACAGCGCAGAGTCCCCCTACAGAGAGACACCCTTCTCTGTGACTGTCACAACATTGACAGAAATGGCCTGTAAATAGAATTACAGGAATATTTTAAGTGGATTTCTGGGATGGATTCAGAACTATTCGCTATTTGTATTCCCTAAATATAAACCAGAGCGTATCTTGCTATCAAAAAACTGCCGAGAGCGTTTTTCACCGTTACCTCCACCAATACCCAAGGAGACCGAAAGCTGTATTTGCACTTTTAAGGATCGGTGATGTAAACGTCTGCCAAACCGGTGACTCAGAAAGAGGAGAAAATCCGACATGCCCCATCTAGCCAGTCGCAAGCACGGTGCCTCCAATCTGGAGTCTCTGCCGCGAGAGCACAGAGCAACGCCTTTTCTGACGTGCTTGTGATTAGCTCTGCAAGCAGGGAGAGAAGTCAAAGCCGTCGCTGGCTGGGAGTTGCTCACTTGAAGAGTCGTGCCTCGTGCCGCCTCTCCCTTCCACCGAGGGCAGGCATGGCGCTGCCGCGATGCCAAGAGCTCCCTGCCACAACAGGCTTGGCCATGAAGTACTCCCCGAGGAAAGTGAAGAAATCCAGGCATGAGGAGCCCAGAAAGGATCTTTAGGATCAACAAAAATGGCTGGTGACTTTGAGCCCCCAGGAAACCTCGTAAAATGCACAAGCTCTGCCTTGTGAAGGGGGAATCCATCCTCCCACAAGACTCGAGCCCCACTGTATGCAACCAGAAGTGAAGTCTGACCCTGCCCGTGGCTTGAGGCACCACAGGGTGTCCAGAACTTGGGAGAGCTTGTGGGGGTCCTGTGAGGAGGTGCAGGGCTGCAGCGACACCGATGGAGGAGAACAAGATGATCCGGAGCGACCCAGTGGCACAGTCTGCATTTGCTGTGAGAGGACCCCGTCCCTGGCAGACACTCTCCAGCCAGGAGAAACGCCCTTGGTAGAAATTCTGCCTCATTTGCTGGGGTGTGGGGCAGCAAACACCCTCTGGAGAGGTGCTGCTTCTCCAGGTGACAGATTGTGCCAGGGTGTGACATCAGATGGAGACTTCTAAGCATCGCTAGCGTGGAAATGGCACTGCTGGAAGCCGGGTTGTTTCTGGAGGCTCATTGCTGGTCCTGCCGAGCAGGGGCTCTCTGGTAACAATCCACAATGCTCAGAACTGAGCTTGAGCAAGGTTTTCCCCAGACTGTACCCGGGATGATGGTCCCTGGGCACAGGAATGCCCTCCCCTCCTTTCTCCATCGTCACCATCTCCACAGGTGACCTGCTGTGGGGACCTGCACCGAACCCACCGTTCATGCAGCTGCAGAGAGGAGGCCTGAGCTCTCTACTGCTTACCAGGCTCTTCCCAGCACCTTCCCCACCCCGAGAGCTGCTCTGCATCCCTGCGGCTCGAGCAGGAGTGGAAAGGTCTCTGTGGCCGACTACTGTGACCTGCCCAGCAGCACAAGCTCTATAATTACTCCCTGAAACACCTGCCTCAAGCCAAAAATTCTGTGCTAGAACTGAAGGAGACCTCTGCCTAATGAGCCCTGTACGTCAGCAGTAATTAATGTGCATCGCCCTGCAGGCCCCCACCTCCTCCGAGCAGGCTGAAATGTTATCCTCTGGTTATAATTGCAAATCATGGTTAAAATTTTAAGTGCCTGGGAGTCAGGAAGCTGGATGCTGCAGCCTGTTCCCCTGTGGGTACATGTGGAGCAGTTGCTGGGATGATTCCAGACCCTTCTTCCACTCCTGGTCCTCTTACAGCTGATTTTCATCCGCACCACCCTTTTCTCCTCCCTTTTCCTCTCTTTCTGTTTCATTTTGAGTCTCCTCCTTTCCTCAGGGGGTTTCTTGCTGGTCCCTCCTGTCTCTTCCTCAGCCAGTCCCACCACCACCACTGCATGAGATGTGTCTGAGGGGCATCATCCAAGCCTAAATAACTGGAACTTATTGACCTGATTTTGCTGGAGAAGGTATCTCAGTTGCTGGTCCAAACGTTTCCCATGGCCATTAGTGCTCAGCTGAAGATGAAAGAAGTAAAAACACCAGCTAAAGGGCTTCCACACTCCACAAAGATTAACTGATGGCAGAACACTCCCTCGTCTGCATCCCCTGGAAAAATCTCCCGTCTGCAGCCGGCATGCAATTCAAAAATACTGGCCTAAAGCCAGTGAAGGGTCCCTCGTCAGTTCCCATAGTGCTTGTAATTATGCAGTGCTGTAGAAAAACACCGTATGAAGAATACACAAGCACTTATTCGAGATTCAGACCAGGAACTCTGTAAAGGGACCCAGATACGCAGTGGGCTGGTTGCAAGAGGTGGGCCCGCTGCGAGAAGAAGTTAAGTCGTCTTTTCCAAAATGTCTCATCAACAAAAAGTAATAAAAGGATAGCAGAGAATTTGGTTTTCAGCTACTGTCTCTTCTCAGTGTGCAGAAAACTGAGAGCCAGCACGAACTGGTGAATCGATGCTCGCTTTGCGCTGCAGAGGGCCTGGGAGAACAGACCAGGGGCTGCGAATTCAGCTGATTTGGAAGTATAATGCTCGTGCTGACAGCACTGTTGACCATTTAAATCATGGGCAAACCCTGTGAGCTGGGCCACGTTTTGACATCTCATCTGGATGGCGCTGGGCTCTTGTTGGAGCTCAGGTGATAAGAACTGTTGCTTTTATATAATTTCAGATTCGGGTACCTGCTGAAAAGCAAAGCAAAGCTGACAGCCTCGTTTCCTGGCTCCAGATGAAGAGAATGCAGAAAGTACACCCGAGTCTTGTCCTCCACACCTCGTGTACAACTGCACCTGCTCTCAAAGCTACAGCTTGTTGTGCATGATTAATTATAATGGGTGAAAAATACATGGATTATGAATGATAAATAGATAACACACGACATTTTCTATTGAAGTACCTGATACAGGTGAAGAGCAACGCATTACTTTTGAATTTCAGGCAGTTACTGCACCTTTGCCTCTGTTAACATCCAGCATTCAGACAGCTGAGCGCTTTCCAAGCACCACCTGAACACCCCCAGCTGATCAGCCTTAACTTCGTCAACACACGGTCTCTTACGGCACCAAATAAGCACAAAGTAAGAAATGTAATCAGCTGTTTATGCCTTGATATGTATCAGAGATGCTCAGGCCTGACTGTGCTGGTTAATCTAAATGTGGAGGATTCGTAGGATTCACTGGGTTAATTATTAAAAAGAAAGAAACAAGAAAAGACATTCCTCATTGAAACTGCATCCAGCCTTTGATACACGCTCGGTGGAAACATTTTCAGTTAGTTTGAGAGGGAAGCGTGGAGCTGCCTTCAGATTTCTGGCTCTGGCGATGTTCCCTGATCTGGGGACGAGCCTGAGGCAGTGGAGGGGAATGAACTCAGCCAAGGGGCTCTTGCATTGCCCCAGAGAGGATCTTTGTAAAAAAAAGTGCAGTTTCTCTGTCTGAAAAGCAGAACCTCAGCAAAACTGTTCCCTTGGTCAAGGAACAAAGTTAAGAGCTGAGCTGTGGCATGGGTGAGAGGCTCCCTGACAGCCGTGGCTGCTGTGGCATGAATGCTCTCTTCATTAAGCCGCTCAGCTGGCTCAGAAGCTTCTGTTCTTGATGAAAGCAGCACCTGCTAATGCTGAGGATCCCATTCTTCATTAACAGTTCAGCTGGTTCAGAAGGGGAGCTCGGAGGCAGATGAACAATTTATGCAGAGTGGGATACATGACAAAGTAGCAGCTACTTTAGTGAATACAAGCATCTTTGTAAAAGTGCCCAGATGGTTCAGGAACGAGTCTCACTCTTTGTGAAAAGCACCGTTGTTGTTCTGGACTCTGCATCACGCCCCCGAACAACACGCCGGGCACAACCCGTCTTCCTGGGGAGCTGCAGAATTCAGTCTCCTGACAGACATCCTGCATAGGCCAAGTCTCTGTGCTTGCCATCACTTTTCTCAGCAGAAAAAAACATCTTCAAGATGTTGCCTGCTGTCTGGGTCTCACTGCTGCAGCACCACTGCCTGCAACATCTCCTTCCCACACTGCCTTTCACATTAACTGGACATTTAGATTAATTAACTATTAGATACTGTGATAACTGAGCCTAGTACTACTCTGTGGTCCCTCCAGGAGCAGAGCCATGGCAGGGATTTGCCCAGCCTGACGGGCAGACCCAGCACAGCCAGCCTGGCTGGGGCTGGGAAAGACTCATCTCTTGTCACTCATCATGGGGACAACCCCCCGAACTGCGTGGCCTCAAAGAAAAGCACCAGGATCCCAGCCCCCATGGGCTGGAGTGTTGGCTCCCCTTTGTAAGGATGGTGTCTTAGGGTTACGAGAGCCTGGAGAGCCACCAGCAGCGTGGAGCTGTTCTCCTCTGGAGCAGAGCTGGAATTGCTCAGCTGGGTGATGGGGTGCAGGAGCTGCTGCCCTGCAGCAGGGAGAGGGCTGGAAGGGCTGGTGGGAAGGGAGCCTCGGGAAAGGCGAGGAACATGGTTTGGTAAACCCTTTTTCTGGCTGGGAAGGCAGGGAATGAGCAAAGCTGGAGCAATGATAATATGGGGACCAGATAGGCAGCTGCACAGCTGGAGTCAAAGGCTGGGGCTCGTGAAGCTGCACTGCAGCTTGTGAATGCAGCTGGAGGGGACAAACACGAGTCTCCAGGCAAAGATGAGCTGAGTCAGGAAGATGCAGCAGGGACAGGCCCTGTGGTGCAGCCCAGAGGCACCTTAACAGGGCCCCTCGCTGTGCCCGGTTCAGTCTGGGCGTGTGTCAGGACGTTCGGAGCTGGGCTGGTGGTGGGAGGGCTGCCGGACCCCCTCTGTGCAGGGGCGGCCGTGGACAGAGTGTGACACCAGCCAGGGCACGGCCGGGGGTGGCGACGAGCAGCGCTGCCGGCCGGGCTGCCCCCAGGTGCCCTTCGCTTCTCCGGGGCAGCACCAGCTGCAGAAACCGCCGCATCCGAGCCAGCGCCGACCACTTCTAGAGTCCGTGTTGCCTCAACACCGGAGACTTAAAAGTTTTCTTCCCTAGTCAACAAACACTAAGAGAGAAGCTCGTGCCCTGGGGGCCACTTCGGCGCTCGGGCTGGCACACCGCGCTGCTCCGCGGCCCCCAGCTGACCCCCGAACCCCAGCCCAGGAACGCGAGTCGGGGCTCTGGCGAGAGGCAGCGCTCAGGCCGGTGCTGCCGGGTCGGCCTCGTTCCCCGTCCTCCCCAGGGACGCAGCCTCCTCTTCCAGGGGAGGGGGACGGCAGTTCTCCCCCTGCTCTCCGCTCCGGACCGAGGACACACCGGTCACACGCCTCCGAGCCCGGACACCTCCCGCCAGGCTCCCCGCGCCGGCTGCAGCCCCCCTCCCCGCTCAGACCGCGCTGCCCCCCGGGGTGCGGGGGAGCCCCCCCCCGGGGCAGAAGTTGCGGGGCGGGAGGTGAGGACACCTACTCCAGCGGAGCCGTGCGCCCCCGCCAGCCCCGCTCCGCCGCCGCGGGGCCGCGCGCGCATCCCCCTCCGCCCGCCCCCTCCTCCGCGCCCGCGGAGCCCCCTCCCTCCCGCCGGGGCTGCCCAGCGGAGGCGGCGGGGCCGCGCCGCCCCTGCCGCATTGGTTTGCGGCGGAGCCCGTCACCGCCGCCGCGCCGAGATTGGCCCCCGCAGCCGGCGGCGGGCACCCCCCCCCTTCTCCGGTTCGTCGTCCCCCCCTCCTCCTCCGGGCCTGCCTCCGCCCCCCCGCGCGCCGCGGCCCGGGCACGGGCACTGCGCTCCGCGCCGCTCCGCCCGCAGCGGGGGCAGGGCCCGGCCGGGGGAGCTCCCGCCGCACCGGCACCGGGCACCGGCAGCGGGGATGTGAGCGGAGGTTCCGCCGGCAGCGCCCGCCGCCCCGCTCCGCGCCCCGGGAAGATGCTGAGCAGGTGGATGAGTGGCAGCAGCAGGAACCTGGACCGAGAGTACAACTGCACCGTGCGGCTGCTGGACGACAGCGAGTACACCTGCACCATCCAGGTCAGCCCCCGCTTCGGGTCGGGGGGGGAGCGGGGGGACACGGCGGACAGCCCCGCACCGGGGTCGCGGTGCCCCCCGAGCCGCCGCGCTGTCGCCCGGAGCCGGCAGACAAAAGGAGCGGAGCGGGGGGGGGCCCGGTCCTGCCTCGCTGCTGCGAACAAAGGCAGACCCCCCCCGCACCCACACACGCACACCGCCGCCCCGCTCCCGCCGCCCCCCGGCTCTCGGGAGGTGACCGGAGCGTCGCTGCGGGAGACGAGCCGCGGCTGCCGGCGGAGGGAAGCCCCCTTCGGCCCCGCCGCCGCCCCTCGCCGCGGAGGTGTGCGGGGATGGAGCGGAGAGCCTCCCGGCGCGGGGGTCCCCGCACCCCCTGGAGCGGGGCGGGGAGAGCCGGGGAGAGCCTCAGCCGAGCTCCGCGGAGCCGGGCGGTGCATCGCCCTCCGCTGCCGGCCGCGGAGGCTCCGCGCATCGCGGCGGGGCGGGGTGGTCTTCGGGGTGAAGTAAAGGCGCGGGGATGCTGCTCGGCGGCGATGGGCTCTCCCCGGCCGCCGCCGCGTGCCGGGCTCGGTCCCCCTCATTAGCTCTGCCCTAACGAGCGGTCGGGTTTTGTAACAGTCCGGAGCGGCGGGGACGGGGTGAGCATCTGCCGCTCCCCGTGTGCCGGGAGGGACCGGGACCGGGACCCGGGGCCGTTGCCCCCACCCGCCCGGTTGCTGCCTCGCTGCCGGGGGCAGCGCGGGGTCGTGGCTCAGCGCAGAGACGTCGTCTTTCTTAAAAAAAAAAAAAAAAGACAGAAAACCCCAACAAACTACCAAAACGCGCTCACTGGCTCCGCTGCACGTAGTTGAGTAACGGGACCTCGGGGCTGGAGGGCTGAGAGGAGCGTCCCCGGCTCCGGCTGCTCTTACTGCTCCTTCGCCCGAGTGTCACCATCTCTGCGAGGGAGCTCGCCCGAGCCCAGCACCCGGCAGCGCTCGCACCTCTGCCCGCTGGGGTCGGCTGGCTTCAGCCCGGTCCGTAGGCGATGGAAAATTCAGGGCAGAGTTTTGAGCAAAGGTGACTCAAGGTGTAAACAGCAGCAGCTCCCACCCGCCAGCCTTGGCGGGGTCTCCCCGTTCTCCGAGGAGGAGGAGGAGGGAGCAGCTCTTCGTTTACAGGGGGAAGCATACTTTAAATGATAATGGTTACCGGGGAATGCAGCAGGCTATGGGAGGCACCGTCATTTTTTGCTTAAATCGCCTAAAATAGATGAATACGGTGTTTTGTGCAAATAACGGCTGAAGAATGCTAATGCCACCCGTTCCTCCCTCGCCTCCCCCACCTGGGTTGTAGAGTGTGACCCAGTAAACAAGTATAACGGCAGCCTAGTTTATTTTGCATAAGCAAAACTAATTCGTCTCTCGAAGGTTGCTTTGGATACAAATTAAATGGAAAACTGTAGTTTGGGAGACAAAGTGTAGGCAATGCAGTTAAGAAAAATCTGGATTCTATGTCCTTAAGATAATTTGACAAGGTTTCGTCCTTTTGCATGTCCTTTTTTTTTTTTTTTAAGAGAAAATACTACTTCATCACATATTTCAGTGGCTTATTTTATGTTTAGCTTTATAAATAACGAATCCTGGTTATTTAGCATGCATGACCTAAGGTATGAAGAATTAGCTCGTATTACCCTCACGATCAAGGTTACCCCAGTTAAATATTTGTTTCCTATTGTTGCCTTATAAGCCAAATATTTTTAGTCCAGGCAAAATTAAAGCGTACGTAGTAAGAATGTATAATGTCTTGCAAGTGAGAAAAACCATCACCGTACGGGCTGCGAGCAGTGAATGAGTTTTGAAGGTCATTCCCTCACGAGCACGGATATTTCACGTCTTGCCGAGATCCGTAGCGTTTCCTCACCCAGGCTGTTTCTGCGCCTCTTGTTTCTAATTTATGCTCGTCTATTTTTACTTAAATACAGAGAAACTGTCCAAAGCATAAGTCATCGTTTTCATACGCAGTGCTGTTAATCACGGCGCGCATCTGGGGAGCGAGGCTGCTCGCTGGAAGTTTTTGACGTGTATTTTTTGCTGTTTGTGCTGCTTGTCCCGGCAGCGCTTGGGGACGGGGACGGGCTTTGTACCCTCCTGGAGCGTGGCCCGTCTAACAGGCCATCGGGCTTCTCCATGGCTGGGGAAAAGAAAGAAGCACTCGGAGGCAGGGCTGATTTTAAGAGGCCTTATTTATGTTGCAGATGATGGCACTGGGTAAATCTGTCAACAAAAGTAACCTCTGGCTGTGCTTGATAAAGGCAGGTGAGTAGGGGGGTTGGTGCTGCTAGATAATACCGGAATATTTGGTTTCTAAATAAAACCTTTTAAAAATTTGATTGTCCAAGTTTACTTTGCTAATATTCCAATGTTGAGCTTGGAAGAATCCTTCCTCTCTTCCACCCTACTTTTTGCTGCCCAACAACCTGTCTGAGCAGGCGGAGGAGCCTGGAGGGCTCGTCCTTGCGGGCACAGGGACAGTGTTGGGGGGACAGAGCTGCCACAGGGTCTGCACTGGGTCAAAACCTCTATAAGTGGTTTTATTGTTGCTTGGGGTTGGTTTTTTGGATGTATTTTTTCTCCATATAAATTTTTTCTCATAGTTTGCTGGTTTGAGGAGGACGCTGCCCCCGCATCCAGCTCCACTGGGTGCCTGGGGATGGTCTGTGTCTGCTGGCAAGCAGGGCTGGGGGGTCTCAGCCACTCACCCAGCCTGGGGGGGCTCCCAGCAGCTGGCTGGACGCGCAGATGTTGGGCTTTCTCGATTCAGAAAAGCCGTTACTTTAATAATATCATGTGCCACAAAGCAGTAAAGGCTGTAGTTTGCAGCGCGGGCACCGTCAGACGTGAGGTGCCCGTTAATGCTCCGTCCCTTGGCGTCGTGCTGGCTTCTGGGGACCCTGCTCCCGCGGGTGTCACAGCCCTGGGACGTGTCCATGGGGAGCGGCTTGGCTTGGCAGCCGGTCCCGATGGCTTTTTGTTCCTCTGCGTGGCAAGGGTCTGGGCTAGCAGTATATTTAATTTATGTCTCCCACCTTGTGCCCCGTGACGCCGAACCCAAATGTGAAGTGGTTCGCCAGCCGGGCAGCATCGCAGCCGTCGCTGGAATAAAGCAAGCTTTGAAAAAACGAGGCAATGTTCTCGCACTGTGGTTTCGCTGTGACTGAGCTGCTTGTCTGAGGAAATGTTTTAAATTCTTTGCTGTGGTGTCAGTGGTGGTATAAAAGGCTTGAAATAATTAATGATTTGCCATTGCTCGGTGTATCAAGCATTTTCCTGAAGAGGCAGCGGCGTTTTGTTTCAAACCTCAGTAGTACTACAAGAATGTGGAGACAGGAGAAAATAAATATGAAAATGTGATTTCTTAGATTCAGAATGTGAGAACTTTCTTGCGTAGGACTGGAAATAAAGGCAAATGGGCTCTTGACTAAGCTCTTGGACAAACCCCGCGTTTTCCACATGAAGCACAAAGTTCATTAGCAGACCTGACAGGATCATTAATAACAGGCAGTCAACACAAAAGGGGAACCTTGGGGTTTTGCAGCGCTGGCTACTGTGAAGGTTATTTGTTCATTATCTTTTTATCTTCTGAGAGTTTCCAATCTCTTTTCCCGGGAAATAGGTTAGCAGACCGCTGCTTGCGCAGTGGGCTCTCTTCTCTGAAGTCCTGAGCAGAGGTGATGCGCTCGGCACCGAGGTTGCTCCCTGCTGCCAGAGGCCACGAGGCATCGTGCCGAGAAGTTGCTGTGGGCTCCCGGAGCCTCCCCTTCTCTCCTGCAGCCTCGACCCCAGCTGTGGGAACAGGGACTGATGCCGAAGCTGTCCTTGGAAACGCGGAGCAGAGCAGGCTTTGCGTCCGAGGCTGGGGGTCCGCGGGGAGCTCTCAGAGCATCTCCCAGTCTCGTGGTCCGGCTCCAGCAAGGCTCTGGCAAAGCCGCCACGACACCAGCGCGTTGCGATAGCGAGGAGAAGCCCATCAGCAAAGCCTCTGGGCTGCAGGATTGCCCCCTCCCAGCCCGCAGGACCCAGGGACGGTGATAGCGATGGCAGCGCAGGTGTCTTTGGCCAGTTTGCTGTTGATTCTACGTGAAGGAATGTTTTTATTTATAGAATTGGGAATGTGTTTGCAACCGAAGCCCGTATCATCCTCACTCAGCTGAGTCTCTGTAGAGCTGCTCGCTCTCAGGGCAGCCTCCTTCACTCCCTCCTCAAACATTTGCATACATATGGTTTGTGGGCTCGGAAGAAAGCTGCCTGAAATGCATGATAAATTTGAAGACAAAGTAACAGTCAAAGCTGAGAGTTTCTTGGGTTTCATCTCCTTTTCCCTTTCAGATTTATTTCCAAGTATATAATTTCAATTTCAAAGGACACAAAAGGCGGTTGAGGAAAACATCCACTAAATGTCCACTGGAAAGCTAGTGACATTTTTACTCTCATTTTAATGGGAGGCAGAAACACAAGTTGTTATGGAGACCCATTGAAAATATTTCTAGTGCTGCTGTTTCTTCACCAGCTGAAATGTCTGTTTTCTGTTAACTTTTCGTACCTGTTTTACAATGTCACCTGCTGTGAAACTGCTGGTTATCCCCCCCTTAGGAGCCTGTTTCCTGAAAGAACTGCTTTGCTTATCATTTTCCCATGTAAGATGTTGAAGACAAATATAGATACAGACAGATATAGATAGATACATACACACACATGCACAGACACAGTAATACCCTTGTAGAAAGGCATGCACAGCAGCATCATGAAAGAAGAAATGTTCTGCTTCTGCCAGGTACAAATTAGGTAATGCACAGCAGAAGCCCTTTTTTAAGATGTCTGGGGAATACCAAAAGTGCCTTGAGCAGCCCACTTATTTTTCAATTTTTGACTCACTCTCTCCAGGAGCTCAGAGGGATCGTGTGTATGGGAATGATGTCTGCGACCACGTCTCAGCGAAGCCGAGACTCGCATGATGCCTTGGTTTGCCCCGTACAGGACTAGAGGCACTGAAGGTGTCTGTGATCCCTCACTCCTGCCACGCCTGGCAGAGCTGTTTTCTAGCTGGAACCTTGCAGCCTGGCTTCTCTTGGAAGCCTTGTAGGAAAGTGGGCAGAGACAGTGCAGCGAGCAAGAGCCCATCACTGGTAGCGGGCAGGGTCCTGGTGGAGATGCCGTCAGGCTGTGGAAGCTCCTTCACAGCTCGCGTAGGGATGGGTGTCCTCTCTGGGGTCTGTGGCATCACGCGTGAAGGTGGGTTCCTGAGCATGGGAGCAGCCTCTGCCTGCCCGGCGTTGGGTGAATTTGGGTGGAGAGTAGAGTCCGTGTTGGCTTTGGGGAGTAGCAACTCGATAGCCAGCAGCACTCGGTCCTGCGTGTTGGAGGACGGCGTGTGCTTCTCTTTGTCTTGTGCCCTGGGAGGTGGGAGCCCGACAGTGGGAAAAACCAAACCCTGTGGTTATCTTCACCTCTTCAGCCCTCTGGGGGGCTTGAAGGACTGCCACGTACCCCGTGGTGAGCGCAGTTTGTGCAGGGCTGGTGGGAACCCCAACCACGTGTGTGCTCCCACCGCCGTGGGAGCGGTTCCTCTGTGTCCCCAAGTTAGGGAATGGCATTGCAGAGCAAACCCTCTGAAATCACCACACTCCTGGTTTCCAAAGGGCAGAGGAAGCGTGGCACCCTGTCACTCGCTGGAAATGACAGCACGCTCCTGGAGGCAGCTGGGGAGCAAGCAGGGGTTTGCCACATGGGAAGTGCTGTGTTTTATTTGCTATCAGTTTTGTCAAGAATAGACAAAAATCTCCTTAGCGCTGGAGTGAGATGTTGGTGCTGTTGCAGAGAGAACTGAGCGGTGCTTCTGTCATCAGTCGCTTGTTTGTGGTCAAAAAAACCGAATTATTGTTTGGTTACAGAAAGCTTTGGAGTTGCTTCTGCAAATAAGAACGTTTCAGGTCAAATTCTTTTCTTTGAAATTTTTCCAGTGTGAATTATCACAGCGGTATGAGAGCGATTTCATACTGATGATCCGGAATTGCCTGCGAGGCTGATGAATCCACGGCGAGTGTCTGCAGAGACTGTGGCTGCTGCACGGCAAGAAGGGGACGGGAGCAGGTCCTGGCGGGCGCAGTGAACGTGTGCGCGTACGTGGGCCTGGGCTGGGGCGATGATCTGAACGGATGGGGCGAGATCCCCTCCTCTGTCAGGGTTTGTAGTTAGTTATTTATGGTCGTTGTTCCTACCGGCCTTTTTGGAAGCTTCAGAACTCAGGAAAATAGATCCTGATTTGTTTCTTCATCGGCCGCCTCTCAAGGATTCTCCCCGCGTGTTCCTGACGGCGTCACGGCTGCTGTGGCTCGTGCCGACTTCCTAAAATCTGCTCAAATTTATGTGGCACCTTCATTGTCCCAGGGACGTTTTTCTTGTGCTCCCTTCCTGTGTCAGCAGAGCTCTGCCAGCTGCTGCCAGAGCCCTGGAGAACGGCAAACCCTCCTCCTTTCCTCAGGACAGGAAGGAATGTAAACCGTGAATGTTTTTTGGAGCTTTCACCTGAGCACGGCAACACCTTAACCGACCCTCGTTTTGCATGGAGCGCTGTCAGCTGGTGGAGTCTGGTTTTATGATGCTCCTTACAGAACTGGGTACCCAGGTACACACCTCCCTGGGGCTGCAGAGCAAACTGCGGCTGGAGGCTGGGCTGACGCGGAGGTTACTTTGCTCCGAGCACCAGGACAGCGGAGGAAATGGGGTGAGTCTTCAGAAAGCTCTCAAGAAGCAAGAAGGCTCCGTGCACGCCAGTAAGGATGCCAGAATTGGTGTTTATATGGTCATCTGTGTTTGTACAGAAGCCCGGGGGTATCTGCTGAGCACGGGGCACGAGGGGTGAGCAACCCCCCCGCCACGACACGGACACGAAAGCTTTTCGTTGTTACGCTGCAGCGAGTGAAGATCCTTGGGTTGCCAAGCTGTGCAAAATACTGGCACTTCTAGAAAATAAAAATGTGGGTGTTGGACAGTTTTATCTATGTTTAAATCACTTTTCTTGTAAAAAAGAAAAAAAGAAATGGGACCTCATGAAACGCATCACCCCTGAGGTGCGTTTGCCTGTGTGGTTTGTGTTCAGGGGTGCTGGAGGGTGGGAGGGGGCAGGAGCCTGGTGGGTCAGGCAGGGGCAGGAGCTGCGCTGGCTCGTTGGGCACAAATCCCAAAGATCAGCTCCTTCCAGAAAAGGTGGTGTTTGAAAGCTTATTTCTTTCCAGATTTCTGTGCTGGCAACGGTTGCCTTGGCCGGTCAGGATCTGGTTCTTCTCCTCCATCATGCTCACGGGTTGTTGTTGTTTGTGCACGTGCCTACCTGGCCATCTCAGATGAAAAAATATGTTTAAGCTCCACGCTCAAATCCCGCGCGTCTCCCCCCGCTGCCACCACCCGCCTCCAGTTCAAACAAGCGAGTCTTTTATTTTGTGTATTGTGACACGAGGAGTTCTCGCAGCTGAAGGCAGCTATTAAATATCCATTACGGTGTTTTCATTTCTAGATAGAAGAGTAACTGCTGCCTTTTGCATTCAGGAGCGTTTTGGGAACAGGAGGAAGAGTGGCAAGGTCTGAAGTCGCTGAACCTCATCCCCCAGGTCGGTGGGTGGGTGGATACCTGACAGCCGCCCGCAATCTTTCTCTCCCCTTGCTCCATGGCACAGATTTTGCCATGATCTGACTTTCCAGGAATTTACCGGGTGAGATGTACCGGGCTGCGGCTGTTTCTCGAGCGGGATTTGGGGCTGGCCGGACAGTTTTCCTGTGCCCAGCACCGAGGTTGTTGTGTAATTATGGCCAGGACTGAGCTGAATCTCTGCAAAAAATGCCCTGTCCTTAGAGTGTCTTATTTTTTCTGAAAAGGACTAGTGCAGGGGGCAGTGGAGTGAGTTGTGCTTCAGACACTGGTGGGCAACGGCTCTTTCTTCTAAGCAAAAAATGGGATTTTTTTGTAGCTGTGGGTAGACTGATCTGACGTGGTCCTGGGGAGCAGCTGGGCGTTTCGCTCCTCCTACATCATTGTTTTAAAGATGGAGACCCCACTTTGCCTTTAATTAGACTTTGGCAATTACCACCCCTGTAGATTAGTTTCACTGGTAACCTTTGTCCTCACTTCCAAGGGCGACCTGGCAGCTGAAATTTCTCGAGGAATGCGGTTTATTCTGCACGCACACAAAATGCACGTCGTGCTTCCTCTGCCTTGTTCTCTGCCGGGGACAACAGGGGTGAAATACAGTAAAATCGTATTTTCCTCAATCAAGGCAGCAGCTGTCTCTCCAAATACACATCAGGAGCGGGGCTGCTGAGCAAGATGGTGCCATTTTTACGTAACCGGTTTGTAGGGCACAGTCAGATTCTAAGCCAGGGGATCTTTCACCAGCTCCAAGGATCAACTTGGTGCTTCCATTGGTGGCTGATCCCAGTTCTCCTTATGGGAACGGCAATGTCTGTTCTCCCAGGCTGTTCAGTCTCTGGTCCTGCCCAAGAAAGTTGGTGTAAAACGGAAACTGCCCTTCTGCAGACAAGGGAACAGAGTGAAAATCCCGCCTGGGTTTGCAGGATGTGCTTTGCACGGTGAAAATGCCAAGGTTAGGAAATCCCTCCCAAGGAGGTGCGAGCGTTGCAGGGCTCAGAGCTGCGGGCCAGCTGTGCCCTAATAATTTAAAAAGAATTTTAACATGTTTTCTTTAGGTTTTTAGGCTGGGAGCCTCGCTCTACTCCCGGCCAGGTTGTGGTCCCGCCAGGGCTGAACGGATGCTGAGACCCATTTTCTTTCCCTGGGAGAGCCAGTTTTCTGCATTGAGCATCTCATCAGAAATTCAAGGTTCGCACATATTTTAGCCCTTCGTATCTGGCGGTAAAGAACATCAGCACTGGAGTCCTAAAAATGGAGAAAAATCTTGGGCTGGTCTGGGATGTAGTGGGAGGGAGTGAAATAAGGTGGGTCAGTACGCGCCAGGTAGATGAGGCGTGGTTATAAATGATAAATAACAAAAGTCTCATGGTGGTGTGCTTTGGGGCCAGAGAGACCTCAGCCAGTTAATGCCAGGTGTCAGAATGTGATCAATGCTGCAGCTGGAAATAGAATGTTTTGGCTGCATAATGTCTGTTACAAAAGCCTTTAATTATGGTGGCATATCTGTCATATCGATGAGGTTTTTCTGTTTTTTTAGAGGGTTTATATCAGTGCTGCTTCAGATCATATTGGCTTTTAGCTTGGCTAAAGCTGGAATCTCAGGGGAAATATCCGTATAGCTGCCTATGTGAAATTTTTCTTTAATAAAAAAATTACAAAAATTGACGGAACCATTCTGGAGCTAGAGAGAGACCTTAGGAATATATAGATTAGACAGTTTATAGCGATTGTAACTGTGCGTTATCTATATACTTAACTCGTAGAATGGACAGTATATTGGGGCTGGATAAAAAAAGCTGGAATCCAATATAGTTATGTTTGAAAAATAGATAAGAGACATGCTGAGCAGGTACTTTTCATGAATCGATTTAATTCTCATTAGCGTTGCACTATATAGCTTGCTGACTAATATTTCTGGCTTGCAAACAACAATGGCTTTCCAAAGGAAATGTGTAATGAGAACACAATGTCTTTGGGATCTGAAAACCCTGGAGCTCCTGGAAGTGGAGAAGAGAAAACGTGAGGGCAATAGAAAATGCAGCGGCAGAGGAGAGGATGGGGATGGCGGCGAGGCAGGATCAGGGCAATTGGGGTGAGGTGGGGGTCAGGAGCATCCCCTGTCCTCCTCCATCCACCCAGGGACCCCTGTGTCACCAGGACCCCTCCTCAGCTCCTGCCCTTGCAGAGGGACTGTCAAACCTCCTTCCAGAGGTATCTCTCTTGGACCAAGCTCCTGCCTTGGTGTTCCTGGGCTGTTTCTCAATATGAAGGTTCTTCTGATCCAGAATGGGCTTTTCTGATCCAGGTCCTTGTCACTACTGTCCTTCCTTTCTTCTACTTAGGTGTCTTCAGTTTTATCACAGAGTCATTGAATTGCAACAGGGCAGGGTTAGACTGGACAGGAGGAGAAATGATTTCCCAGCAAGAGCGGTCAGAGCTTGGCCCAGGCTGCCCAGTGAGGGGGTGGAGTCCCCACCCCGGATGCGTTTAAAGGCCGTTGAGATGTGGGGCTGGGGGAGATGGGTTGGGGTGAGCTTGGCCGAGCAGGGTCAGTGGTTGGACTCGATGATCCCGGGGGCCTTTCCCAACCTGAACGATTCTGCGATTCTATGAATGGTTTGGGTTGGAAGGGACCTTAAAGATCATCCCGTTCCATCCCCCTGCCAGGGACACCTCCCACCAGACGAGGAGATGTCCTGGCCGGGAGCCTGCCTCTGCCCTGCCTTGCCGGGAGCTTGCACATCCCCTTGGCAAGGCTTTGGTATTGGTTGGGTGCTGTGTCCCCTGGCTTAACATCTGGGGCTTGTTCTAGATGTAAATAAGGTGCTAATACAGAATTAATCCCAACACCGCGTGTCCTAACAGTGATTTCTCTCTGCCCTTATGGGATGCTTCCCGCTGTCAGCATTAACACGTTGGCCCTTTGGCAAAGTCCCCCAGAATGAAACAAACCCACAACTGACAGGGCTTGGGGGAAAGAAATGTGGTTGTGGCTTTCCTTAGTAACCACCAAGCAGCGAGCATTCCTCTTTCTATAGGGCTTTTTAATTAACATGTGGCATTTTGTCCCAGGGATGTCACCGAGTGTAATGGGGAATGATGTCTGAGGCATTTTAGGCTGGTTTGGTTTCAAACTGCTGTGGGCGGTGTGTAATTCTCAGCTAGCTCTGCTGGGCTTTTCCGAAGAGACGTGGTTTTCGGACACGGTTAATCTCTGTATCCATGTGCTGATGAGCCGAGTCCCGTCCCGGGGCTGCCGGCTGGCGAGGGGGAGCAGCAGCTCGACCTCTGCACCTGGAGTTTGTCGGGGAGCTGCTGGGGATGCTCCCTGCACCTTGGCCTCCCTCAGCTGCAGAACCGGGCTGACAGCTCGTCCGTGTCCCATCCGAGTCCTCTGTGGGCACGTTGGTGAGAGCCCAGGCGCAGGGAGCGTGTGAGGAGGGAGCTGGCATTTGCCTGGCACCGTGCTCGGGTCCTGGGCTGTGGGCAGGGAGAAGGATTCCTCTGTAGGGGGTTGACGTTGTTTTGCAGCGAGGATGAATTCATGGTACAGGGCTGACGTTGCTTTGCAGGGAGGATGATTTCATGGTACAGGTTGACAGTGTTTTGCACTGCAGGGCAAGGCAGAGCAGCCTGCCACGGAGGTTTTTGCTTCTCTCAGGGCAGGGCACATCCCGACCCTTTGTGTCTCGCACCAGACGAGGAGGCTGAAGCCCGTTGCGGGGTGCAGGACCCCAGGAGGGGCAGCTGCAGCAGCCCAGGGTTGAGCAGCGAGCGCTGGTGCTGTGGTCACAGCTCCTCACCCATAACCAACTCAAGACCTGCAAACCCCCGGAGACAGGGTTCTGAACCTATAACACAGCTGCAGTGTTTTGGAGGAGGAGGTGATACGTTCTCTGGTAAAAAGAAGTACCAGACCCAGCAGTGGTGAGCAGGTGCCCCTAAGGGACAACCGCGAGGGGACGGCAGTGCCAAACGCTGCAGGAGATGGCTCCAGCCTGGGGCAGGGCTCGTCCCCCAGGAACCTCCCTGCGGGAAGGGTCATCCTGGCCGAGCTGCAGCTCAGTGACGGGTCCTGCCTTGCTGGGTGAGGGGGAGCAGCCGCGGGTTTTGCCAGGGGAGCGCGTTAGGAAGGGGGAGCGTGAGCAGTTAAACCTCGTGTGCTCAGAGCAGAAATTTCCAAATCCCTCCGTCTCTCTGTTCACCCCCAGGAAGTGAGCAGGGAGAAGATGTATTTTCTGAGCCTAACCTGCTGTGCTGTTATTTCCTAATGAGCCTTCGCAGCCCGTGGCAGGGAAAGGCACCGTTCCTTGAGCAGGGACAGCTGGGGCTCCTGCGTCCCAGCAGACCCAGTACCCATCCCAGGCACAGCGTGACTGGGAGAACTGGAGCTGAGAGCTGTCCCCAGGCAGCCTCTTCAGTGTCCTTTGTGAGGCTGTCATTGGCAGATTAAATGGTTCCCTGAGACCAGGAGGGATTGTGGGTGCCTCACCCTGCCTGGGCTGCAGAAGTAGGCAGCTGCCCCTGCCAGGCCGTCATCTTCCTCCCATGCTTTTTTTCTGTTACGGCTAATCGAGCTCTCCTTCACTTAAATTCTGAGCCAAAATTCAGATTCCCGAGGATGGATGTGTGTGTTGCACCCCAGGTCTAAAAAATGGGCTGCTCTTCCCAATGCAGCGGCCAAAAAGCTTCCCCAAATGTGAGGGTGCTGGCGCTTCCCTTGCTGAGCCAGCACCAGTGCTGGACCTTAGCTGAAACGACGAGCTGTTCATTTAACCCCACCTCTGAGCACAAGATTTCCCTTTCCCTCCGCTCATCTGCTTATTCCTCACTGCTCTGAAGAAGTGCCCTTCTCAGCAGATGTGGCCTCGGGGCTGGCCGGGGTGGCTTGGCAGAGGTGTTGGCTCAGTGGTTGAGGTGCCTGCAAGGACAAGTGTGAGGATGAGGAGCTGAGCTGGGCTGCAGCTCCACACCCTCTGTGGTTTCCACGAGACGGGCATGACAGTAAAAAGCAGCCCAGAATGGCTTCAGCGTTGGCTTCTGCGTGAAGTTGGGAAACCCTAAATCAGCCTGAAAGGCGTGACTGCACGTTGAGCCCCGGAGACGCTGCCTAATTGTTTTTCTTTTGCTTTGTGCCACGGATCTCTGCGAGAGAGAAAGAGTCAGCGCTGCGGTGGGGCTGGGGATTGCCATGGGAATGGAGGAGCAGGGCTGGTGGCGAACAGGGGACACCACCGTCACCTGGGAGAGGCCCTCCTCCCGCCTCCTGCTCTGGGGACATTGTGCTGGAGCTTCAGGTCCAACCCCTGGAGATGATAGTGAGGAGCCATAACCCGGTGTTAGACCAGATCCAGCCTCATCCCAACCACCGGGGCCTCCTCCGTGGGGCTCCCTGGGTCCGTGCCACCGTCGGCATCAGTCGGGTCCTCGGTACCGGTGAGGAGGGTGCTGAGCTGCTCCATGGACCTTGCACCAGATGGATGCCCTGGGATGCCCCCAGCTAGTGCAGGGGATTAAGGCCACTGACAGGTGGGACCTTGTCCTTCCTCTTTGTTCCTTACTTACTTCATCCGTAAAACCTGCGTTTCCATCGGAATGGGGACACTTGGGTTGTGGAAGCTGAAGTGCGGAGCTGCCGAGGGATGAGTTTCTCTTTGGAGTTGGCCAGAATTGCCCCGAGTTGTTCCTGATGACCGGCCTGTCTGCAAATGACAGGATTATTTAAGATCAGTGACAGGTTCCTGGGCAGACCTGTGCTGCGTGCAGGTAGCGCTGATGTGCTTATGTTGCTGAAGGAACCGTGCAATTCCCTCCCCTGGTGTTTTCTCAGTGCCCGAGCAAAGGAAATATGGTGCCATTTTGCTGTTGTGTTCTTCCAAGTGAGCAAGCTGGCATGAAATAACCCTCACACGGAGCAAGCACGAAGAGGGCGAGTGCTTATGCCGTGCTGTCTTTTTAGGTGTGTTTGGGAAAATAAAATCATCTGGTGAACTACAGAAGCGAAAAGAGACTGTTTTGAATGCAGTTGCTTCTTGTGTAAGTGCTACAATTATTCTGGCCTTTATTCAGAGTGCCAGTTAGACACGGTGATAGCACCGGGGTGAAAATGGGATGCTTTTGCCTGGATTGCATCCACTGCCGAGGGAAGAGCAGAGAGGGCCAGTGGAGCTTGGTAGGAGGTTAGCAACAGATTCACTCAAGCCCTTAAAATATTTATGGCATTGTAATCCATACACATTTTAAGCATATTTGACATCATCCTGCTCGGCTCCTCTCTCAGTCGCAGCTTATGGAAAGACTCCAGAGAGGCTCGCTGTGCGACTGGCAGGAGGTAGCTGCAGGTAGCCGTGCATCGCGTGTGTATTTTTATAGCAGAGATTTAAAAAGGAGTCGTAAAGTCTGTTCCTGGAGAGCTCTTTGCAGCGCGAGGAGGGGCTTTGCACAGCGCTCGCCAAGGATGGGGTTGGGGTGCAGGATGCGTGCTGGCGCTGGCTGGCCGAGGGGGGGTTTGGCCGTGGGGCTCATCCCCTCCTTGCGCGCCCAGCCACCCCCGCAGGAAGGTGGAGCAGCCCGAGGAGGAGAAGACACCTCAGAGGTTACATCAGTGACTCCAAGTCACCCCGTCGGTCGCTGCCTTTCCCCGCCCCGGGGGTGCGGGAGGACCCGTCCCCAACGCGGCTGGCGAGGCTCGCGGGCTGTCACGCCGCAGCAGCCGGGTTTGGGGAAATTGTGCGGCTCTCGGCACAGCCGGGAGGATTTTGGTTTCCTTTGAAGCTATCAAAACCCAACTAAGCTGGGTGGATCGTCTCTTCAGCTGGGAGATTTGTCTGCACAGCTGCAAGGCAGCACTTCTCCCTTCATCCTCCCTCCCTCCTCCCTCGCTGGTTTTTGGTCGTGTCCTGCATGGCTGAGAGAGCAGCTGCCTCCTCCTCCTCCCGTGGTGGGGAGGCGCTGCGGAGGGCCAGGACGCGGGTGCTGGTTTGATGGGACGGGCTGGGCATGGCGCAGGTGTTGGACTGTGGGTTCTGACAGCACCAGCACCCGCGCGTGGTCCGTGAGGCCCCACTGGGTGCCGATTCCTTGGAAATGAGGCTAAGATTGCTGTGGAGGAGTTTGAAAAATCCTCAGAACTGGAAATGTTGATGCCTCTTTCCTCTCTGCCATGGCACAGAGGTGCATTTTTTAATGTAAAAAGTGCCTGGATTTTGGTTTTCCCCGTACAGTAAACCAATTTAAAAAAAAATAATATCCCAAAGAAAGCCTTCTTAGGCTAGGTTCTGTCAGGCGTGCTCCAGCATCTCTGCTTTTTCTCTGCAGTGTATCTCCTCCTTTACTTTCCTCACTCCTGCCCTATTCATCATGAGACTGATGCCTCCTGAACAGCTTTAGTCTTGGGGTTTGTCTGCTGAGCTGATGTGGGGTGGAGGAGAGGGGCCCAGGTGGATGCGAAACCTCTCCTGAAGCCGGTGTGGGAGCAGCACTGGGAGGGCTGGGGTGGCCGCGATCGGCTTCCCCTTGGGCGCTCGGTGGTTTTAGAAAGCTCCTGCAAGGCTCCAAGGTGGGGCAGAGGACCTGCTGGAGGGCAGGAGGGTGTGGGCTGGGGGGCAGTGGTGCCCAGAGGTGGCTGCCACAGCTGGAATTTATCCCTCATCCTGAGGTGACGTACTGGGAGGTACTTTTGTTGTGTCCGTGGCATCGTTTTATCCCCATGGAGCCCGTTACGTGGTGATACCTGCTGAAAACTGAGGCCATGCTGGGGGTATCAGTGTGGCGAAAGCCTCGGTGCTCTGCGGGACTGCGGGCACCTACCTGGGTGAACAAATAAACCTCTGCTTGGAGCTGTGGGAGGGAAGGTGGTGTGAGACAACTACGTGTTCCACTACCTGGGGAGGGGAATGGGGAATTCTTGGCAGGGGCCAGAGCAGTCGGCATCTTCCAGCAGGGGACACCGTTGTTTGCATGTACATTGCCCCTTTCTTCTACCTTTTTCTCTCTTGGTAGCTGAAATCTCCAAGCTTTTCACCTCCTAGGCTTTCCCTTGACCCAGAAATATTTCTGCCTGCCTGCAGTTGTCTGTGGTGACCATGGGCTGCCGTGCACCGGGGCCAAGGAGCATGACGAGAGGTTTTTGTGCTCCTGATGGTCTCCGTGGGAATGGGTCAGCAGGGCTTTTTCTTTTTGGGGAAGACCATTCCCATGGCCCCTCAAGCCCTGGGCAGCCTCCTCTGCCTCGTTGGGGTGGGTGATGGGGCAGCCACCATGGCTCCCAGTGTGTCCTCAGGCTGGTGGGGGATGACACGCTGACATTTGTTGCTGAGATGATGTTCACAACATTGGGAGCAGCAGGACGTTCGTAGAATGTGGTGAGTTGGAAGGGACCTTTAAAGGTCATCTAGTTCAAAAACACCTCATCAGGCGCAGGGGTCAATCCCAGAGACCTGGGTTGCATCTTTGGGATATTTGTCATTTTGGACGTCTGGTTGAGCATCTTCCTTTTGTTGGGCACTGTGCTGTTCCTGAGGCCATCCTCCGGCCTCACCTGCTTGGCCGCGTGGCCGTTGGTGTTTTGGTGGCTGCCGGGAAGGCAGGGCTGGGCCGTTGCTCTCCCCAGCTCCTGAGGACACCCACAACCTCTGCCTGGATCCATGCGGGAGGTTACTCCGGTGGGATAGGTGACTCTGGGGCGCTGGCACTGCAGACAGGGACATGTGGCTTCACACCAGCCCTGGAAGGGAGATGTGTCATGGGGCCACAATGGCCCTGGCACCGCCAAGGCGTTGCTTACTCAATCCATGCATGCAGACGTGGCAGAAGAACCGGAGGCAGAGCAGTAGCTGCCCAGCCCAGGCATGTCCACCGGCCGGGGACCTGGGGCAGGATGGACAAGGGGACCACCAGCTGCTGGCACTGCCTCACCTGCTCTGTGGGGACAGGAACTTATTTTCTAGCCAAAAAAAAAGAAGAGTCAATTTTAACAAGCCAGTTGCCTTACTGCTTGAGGGATAATTCTTGTCAATCTGCCACTTTTTACTCTGATGTGCTAAAAATAATGCATTATTTCCAGGCAGTAATTGCACATCCTGTAGTCGTAATGAGCTCTTAAGGTAATTACCTTTTGGTGGGAAAGAGCTGAAGATAGGGTGTGTTTGGCTGACAAGGAGAGGGTTTTCAAGAAACCTGAGAGGTTCTGTGCTCACGTTAAAGGGCAGCCGTCCCACCGCGGGGGTGAAGCGTCTGCAGGGAGGTGGGAAGGCCACGGCTCGTCAGCCCTGCCCCGATTTCTCCACGGGGGCGTTTGGGGAGGAGGACCCCATCACACATCGCCCTGCCCTGCACCTCCTCGATGGGGAACCCTGGAATAAGCGGGAGCATCGTCGTGGTGCTTGTTATCGAGGATACATGAGAGGTGAATATCATCTGGGGAGGTGCCAGACCTCAGATTCCCATCTATGAAATGATGTTTTAGTGTTATTTCATTTCTCTGAAGCTGTATTTAAAAGTGCCTTCCCATAGCTGGAGGCTGCCTTAACAGGAATTGTGACACAGACTGAGAAAGTGTGACATGCCACTTGCTCTTATGGAGCTTTGCCCTGCAAAAGGTCACCCCAAAAGCCCCCTCTCCCTGTTGGTTCTTGGTGCCTGGGGGGCTGCCGGAGTGGCTGGGGAGGGGATGGAGCCACCTTTCCCCTGAGCATGGTTTGCTATCCCTGGGTCAATAAATAATCTCTTGTAGTGCTGCTTTGCTTCCCAGCCTCGTAAATCAATTTACCATGTTGTAGAGTATCTAGTGCTTGCCTGAAATAGGTAAATTACATCCACTGCTGTTACGTCTTTGTAGCTAATTTGATAATGTATTAAGAATACAAGCCATTAGAATGTTTTTGGCTGAATCAATTTTCCTTTTGTAAGGCAGAGGTGCTGATCTTAACAGTACAATGCATTTCCCAATCCTGTGTAATCCTGTGGCTTTTCTTTATCGCAGTCTCCAATGTATTTCCACAATTACAGGCAGATTTATGTATCTGCAGTTCCATTCCTGCGCGGTGATGCTGGGATATAACCTCTGAAGCTTCGTGTTTCTGCAGCTGCCCCAGGTATGCAGCGCCTTGCTCCGAGGGGAAAAGCTTGTAAAGCTGTAACTCATCCTTTATGGAGGCAGGATTTCCTCATATTTCTGTTTTTTCCAAGCATGGCTGTAACCAGCGAAGTGCTTATATAAGCCGACCCTGCGACCTGCCGGCATCGGTGAGGTTGGTGGCTGCGGGTTAAAGCTTTCTATGGGACATCAGAGAACCTGAACAGGAGGGTGATTTCGGAGCACGCTCCTTCACACGGCACCTCGAGCTCCGCTCGTGTTTCTGCCCTGGGCTAACACGAGCGATGGGATTTTTGAAGTCCTGAGCTGTCAGCATTGCATATTATTTTGCACAACCTTCTTTAAAACCGGGGCTCGTATTAGAAATCAGGCTTAATAGCCACGTCGTGCCCGTTGTTCTTCAGGAAGAAGCTGTCAGGGAGGATCGAGCGCGGTTTGCTTGACGTGCCTTTGCCGGCTGTGCGGCTCCGAGGACAAAAGCTGGCTGCTTATGCAATCCCTGCGGAGGGGAAGGACCCCAGCCCTCCCCTCGCCGCCCTCGGAAGCGGCTCCCGATGCGGCTGACGGAGTGACGGCCGCGGTAGGACGGACTGACAGCCGGCGCTGACGAGCTGAGCCGCGCTGATGACGGGCGCTGGTTAATGAGATCCCCCGGGCAGGAGGCTGGGACGTGCCTGGATGCCTTTGCCTGGCTCCATCTGTGGGTGCCCCCCAGCCTGTCCCTCCAGCCTGGGGTTCTGCTGGGGCCCAAACGTGGAGTGGGAGGACAAGGTGCTCTCCTGGAGCTGCTGCAGCTCAGAATCACAGAATGGTTGAGGCTGGCAAAGCCCTCTGGGCTCATCAAGCCCAGCCCGTGCCCCAACACCCCGACATGGGCCAGACCAGGGCACCAAGTGCCACATCCAGCCTCCCCTTAAACCCCTCCTGGGACGGTGACTCCCCCCTGCCCTGGGCAGCGCATCCCGGCACCTGAGCACCCTCTCCATGAGGAAGGGCTGCCCGAGATCCAGCCGGAACCTCCCCTGAGGCAGTTTCAGGCTGTGCCCTCTTGTCCTGGGAGAAGAGCCCGACTCCTCCTGGCTGCGCCCTCCCTGCAGGGAGCTGCAGAGAGTGATGAGGTCCCCCCTGAGTCTCCCCTTCTCTGGGCTGAGCACCGCCAGCTCCCTCAGCCTCTCCTCACAAGACTGACCCTTCCGTCCCTTCCCCAGCCTCGGTGCTCTCCTCTGGACCCGCTCCAGCCCCTCCAGGTCTCTCTTGCCATGAGGGGCCAGACCTGCACCCAGGGCTCGAGGGGAGGCCTCCCAGTGCTGAGCACAGGGGCAGAGTGACAGCCCTGCTCCTGCTGCCCACACTGCTCCTGACACAAGCCAGGATGCCATTGGCCTTCCGGGCCACCTGGGCACCCTGTTGGCTCATGTTCAACCGGTTGTCACCCAGCACTCCCAGGTCCCTCTCTGTTGGGCTGCTCCCCAGCCACTCCTGCCCCAGTCAGTAGCGCTGCCGGGGTTGTTGTGGCCAAAGTGTAGGACCCTGCCCTTGGTCTGGTTGAACTTCATCCCGTTGGCCTCAGCCCATCGACCCAGCCTGGCCAGGTCCCTCTGCAGCATCTTCCCACCCTGCGGAAGCTCCTCGTGGGGAGGTACCATCCGGAGCATCGGTGGCTGTGGATGTGAGAGGAGCGACTGCAGTACCTTCGTGCAATTAGAGCTGTGTCTTTGCAATATAAATATCATCACTTTAATAAAACTGGAGTGATCTGTTGCTTGCAGATAACAACTACAGCGTGGTATCAACATAAGCAAATCATTAAGTTAATAACCAGGGCCCTCGCTGTTAGAAGGATGTGGCAGCGGCGTATACATCTTTCAGAGCATGGGGGCTGCAGGCCAAGGTGTGAAATCTTTATCTTTTAATTGTTTAACACTGTAGTTCATCACCTTGGCTGATACAGGATATTCACTGTAATTAATGTTAATGAACCGGGCGGGGCCGTGCCAGTGGTGGTTTGTGTGTGGTTTATATGAGGTTTCAAAACCAATCCCAGTGTTGTAAAGCAGCTGAGGATGGATAAGATTATGAGCTTTACTGTCTTATTTTTTTGCACTTCTCTTGTCGTTGTGTAGTAAAACGCTTGAGCCTCTGCCTGGAGGGAGCAAACCGTCCTGCCTAGAAGTCGGCAAAGTCTCCCCACGTATCTGGCCAGCGCGTGGCTGCTCGTTTTTTTGAGGATGGTGTTATAGCGGGTGGGCTGCTGCACCGCTGAGCTCTGTCTGCCAGCACATACTGGCAGGCATGGGGGGTGCGTGTTGTCATCCAAGCCTTAAGGACCAGTTTAAGGGCTCTTGATGCTGGCTGGCTACCATGACGCCCTTTGGCAATTTGACTCGGGCTGGGTTGGAAGAAGGTGGTGAGAATATTCATGCTTGTTACAAAACCCTCCTTCTTCCATTCTTCCTCCACATCTGTGAGCAGCACCTCTCTGAAGCCCCGCTCTTTCCAGGCTGCTGCCATCCCCTAAACGTCCCCACGCTGCGTGGGCAGTGCTGGCATCCCTGCCAGCCACCGGCTGCCTGCTCCCAGTCTGCCCTTTGCTGGGAGCACTGGGAGGGACTGGTGACTGCTGCTTTCCCCGGTGGGTTCCCCCTGTCCTCCACCACCCTTTGTTATCACTTAGAGTCTCTGTGCTGCTGTGAAGGATGAGGTTTTGTCCGTGACTGGCTACACAAAGGTGCCCTGGGCACGCTGAAAGCCTCTGCCTTGGCACCCTGCTAAAACCTGGAGGTGTTTCCGAAGGTGATTTAGATCCGCACATCTTCACAGAGTCTTTGAGTTAAATCTCTGACAGTCCAGAGCCTCTATTTCCTTTGCTAAACTCCAGGAGCTTTGAGTGATAGATAAGGAGCAGTGGATCTTGGAGATAGCGAGCGCTTTGAGAGCGTGTTTCTGTATCAGGGCTGATACGAAGCCTGGCTCGCAGCGAGGCGCTGCCTTGATTGCAAGGGGAGATCACAATCCTTGTAACTGCCAGGCAAACCCTCCCACCCTGCGTGTTCCTGACACGCGATCAGCACTGACCGTGCAGCCACCTTCATTTTTCAGCAGCTCGAGATGACAGGATTGCGCTCCTCTATCTATTTACCCATCTATTTCTGCAGAGTAAGGACCTAATTGAGCGAGTAACGCACGAGCTGACGGCTCTGAAAAGCCATGGCGCAGCACTTTGTATTTGGGGGAAAGATTTGTCTTTGGAGCCGTTTGAGGTGTGCGGGAGCAGGGTGCTCAGTCACTGGTGAGAGGGCTCGGTACATCCCTGCTACAAACATCCCGTGTTCCCCTCGGGAAGGGGAGCTCACGGGGTCCTCGGAAGGATTGCGGCTGGGTGCAGGTGCTGCTCAGCCCCCGGGGGAGAAGCTGAGCACAGCCAGCACCCGCTTCCAGAGACAAGCAAAGCCCCGTCCTTAGCAAACCATCAGAAACCTGCTTTCACCAGGCTCTGGGCCCTCTGGGGCTCCTTTTATAACATCGTTTAGTTTTTGCTGTGCAAACATCAGCTCTTGCAACTGGAAAAGTGAAATCTCCAACCAGACCCTCCCGTCCCCGCGTGGCTAAGTGAAATATCATTGCGTTGTCTAATCAGGCAAATGACTGACACAATTTGAAAAGTCCTTGAAGGTTTTTAAAGGTCAGCAATGTGCAATATGTAACCAGCCCAGCATGAGTCACGCGTGCTAAGCCGGCCTTTGCTGAAGTCGCAAGATGATTTCTGCTCTCCATGCAAAGCAACAGCTGAGGATGGATCCGTCTCCTCAAGGCGCTTCGCACACACGCAAATACTGCGTTTTGGCACCGGACCAGGCTGTAGCTCACTCTCTTCACCCCTTGCTACAGCAA